>LR738552.1:19974110-21246610 GCA_902685375.1 Neostethus bicornis | reverse complement strand
AGGGTGGCTGGGCTCTCACTCAGTGATCGGGTGAGGAGCTCTCCCATCCGGGAGGAGCTCGGTGTTGAGCCGCTTCTCCTCCAGGTCGAGAGGAGCCAGATGGGGTGGTTCGGGTATCTGGTCAGGATGCCCCCCCGAGCGCGTCGCAGGCGAGGTGTTTTGGGCACGTCCCACCGGGAGGAGACCCAGGGGCAGACCCCGGACCTGCTGGAGAGACTATGTCTCACAGCTGGACGAGGAACGACTTGGGATCCTTCCAGGTGAGCTAGAGGATGCAGCTGGGGAGAGAGAAGCCTGGGCTTCCCATTTGAGGCTGTTGCCCCCGCGACCCGACCCCAGAACAAGCGGAAGATGACGGAACGGAACTATTAGGATGTGTCTTAGAGGGTGTGGCTTACAGAGAATTGCTTTTTGGGTGTGGCTTATAGAGTATGGTTCACAGAGTGCGATGTATATCCGTGATGTGGCCCTGTGAGTTTCTGTCACGTTACTCACATTTTTTAAATTTGATTTTCTATTAATTTTTGTGCTTGATTGTGTAAACAATGCTAATAATAATAACGATGATCGTTAGCCCGGGAAGCTAAAATTTTGTCTTCTTGCTTCAGCTAAGAACAGCACGTGTGATTCGGGTCCATGTGAGAATGGAGGCACATGTGTTGGTGTGGGGGAGACCTTCACCTGCATCTGTAAGGACGGCTGGGAAGGGTCCACATGTGCACAGAGTACGTCACCGTTCTATTAACAGCAAAAACTGCTAATAAAACAGGGATAACTCATTAACATGCATTTCCTCCCCTTTTTTTTTTGCAGATGTTGATGACTGCAGCCCACATCCCTGGTGAGTTTTAACCAGCCGAGAACCAAAAGCATTTAGTTCCGTCCATGATTTCTTCCACCTTCCTAAAACAGATTATTATCTGCGGAGTTTTACCCCCGAAAGTAAATTCGGGTGCTGCAGTGCTACAATCATACATAATTTTTTTTAACTGTTGTGAGTGAAAGTTTTAAAGGTTTGAAAGTGAATGGTTAAATATTTTTATGGAGGACGGTAGAAATGATTCTCTGCACCGTTCCTTTGAGTAGTAGGGTTGCAGGAGTCTGTTGCTGAAGTTGCTCTTCAGATGGTCCACAGATTCATGGAGAGGGTGGGGGGGATTTAGCATGATAGATGACAGTTTTGTTTTCATTCGGTCCCTCGATACCTCCTTCATGCAGGTGAGGGGTGAGCCGACCACACATCCAGCTTTTTTCGTGCTGCTTTTCAATTCGGTCGTATTTATTAGTAAATAATTCTATATTTTTACATAGGTTAGCTCCGTTCCGTTCGTTCCGTCATCTTCCGCTTGTTCCGGGGTTGGGTCGCGGGGGCAACAGCCTCAAGCGGGCAGCCCAGGCCTCTCTCTCCCTGGCTGCATCCTCCAGCTCACCTGGAAGGATCCCAAGTCGTTCCCATAGTCTCTTCAGCAGGTGCGGGGTCTGCCCCTTGGTCTCCTCCCGGTAGGACGTGCCGGTAGGACGTGCCGGTAGGAGTGCCCGCGAGGCACTTGGGGGGCATCCTGACCAGATGCCTGAACCTCCCCATCTGGCTCCTCTCGACCTGGAGGAGAAGCGGCTCGTCACCGAGCTCCTCCCGGATGGCAGAACTCCTCACCCGATCTCTGAGTGAGAGCCCAGCCCCCCTGCGGAGTAAGCTCATTTCGACCGCTTGTACCCGTGATCTCGATCTTTCGGTCACCACCTACAGCTGGTTACCATGGTGAGGGTTGGAACGTATATTGACTTGTAAATCGAGAGCTTTGCTTTTCGGCTCAGCTCTCTCTTTACCACGACGGACCGATGCAGCATCCTAGTTATTGCTGATGCCGCACCAATCCGCCTGTCGATCTCCCGCTCCATCCTTCCCCCACTCGTGAACAAGACCCCGAGATACTTAAATCCTCCACTTGGGGCAGGACCCTGTCCCTGACCCGCAGGGGGCATTCCACCCTTTTCCGGGCGAGGACCATGGTCTTGGATTTGGAGGCGCTAATTCCCATCCCGGCCGCTTCACGCTCTGCAGCAAATCGATCCAGTAAGAGCTGGAGATCTCAGTCCGATGAAGCCAACAGGACCACATCATCCACAAAAAGCAGAGATCCGATCCTGAGGTCACCAAACTGGATCCCTCCAACGCCTCGGCTGCGCCTAGATATTCTGTACATAAAAGTGATGAACAGAATCGGTGACAAAGGGCAGCCTTGGCGGAGTCCAACTCTCACTGGAAATGGAATCGACATACTGCCAGCTATACGGACCAAGCTCTGGCTCCAGTCGTACAGAGACCGGACAGCCCGTACCAAGAGCTCCGAGACTCCGTACTCCCGGAGCACCCCCACAGGAGTCCCCTACATAGTTTATCTTGTTATTAATTATCGTAACTTTATAAAAACAAATCTCAGACTCATTTTTTGTTTGTTTGTTGATATTTTTTATTTGGAATTTGATTGTATTTTGACCAAATTTAGAAGTTCTTTCAAATTGATTTTATTAAAACAGGAACAATGTGTGTGTTTATGTGTCGGCAGCTATAACGGTGGCCTGTGTGTGGATGGCGTCAACTGGTTCCGCTGCGAGTGTGCCCCGGGATTCGCCGGACCTGACTGCCGCATCAGTGAGTGCCTGGGAACCAGGGTCAGGTGGCTGGGGGGTCGGAGGTGAAAGGCCGGAGCGGGGGCGGTGTGAGCCGATTGTTTCACGGCGACAGATTAGGAAGCCTTTTAGGAAGACAGTCTTAACCTCTAACCCCTGCTCACGGCTGGGATGGTCAGACGGGTCAGTGTGCCCCCTCAGTGCCCCTCAGGGGGAGGAAAACCTTTTCAGAACCATTTGAAGCAAACCAAAAAGTGACTGAATGCCGGGATTCTAAACGTTTTTAGAAAAAAGTTTAATAAAGCTGCTCATGTGCTTTGTTACTGCCTCACTGACCACAGACCCACATTTAAATCATCATTTGTAAGGTTTTAAAAAGATTCTTTTGCCGTTTTCGTCTTTTCAGACATAGACGAGTGCCAGTCGTCTCCTTGTGCTGAAGGATCTACCTGCATGGACGAAATCAACGGGTACCGCTGTGTCTGTCCACCGGGACAAGCTGGACCTCGCTGCCAGGACTGTAAGTCGCAACGCTAAAATCTGTGCCTAAGCCAACTTCCACGCAAATTTAGCAATCGATAAAGATGGCGGAGTACGTGGACTTTTATGATGAGATTTGTGGACAGAACCTGAAGTGAACTGAGGACAGTGAAATGAAGCATTTGAAGCAGTGATGAAACAATTAGAAAGCACAAATAAATACCTGTCAGTTTTTGACCGTACATAAGAAAAATGGACCACATCATGGAAAAGATTAACTAAGCTACATGTATATTGTTAATCATCATGTTTGAACTCGTTTTGAAAGCGTGTCGTGCATCCGCATGAAAGCTTTCATTTACATCCTACATGTAAATATAATGAGCAATAACAACGGTAAAAATGTGTTTTTGTATCATCCCTGACCTTGCGGCATTGGGGTTCGATTTTTATTAAACCAAAATTTGACAGGTATTATTCCGTCATTATTTTTGGAGATTTCCAGTTTGGTGACCTCAGGATCGGATATCTGCTTTTTGTGGATGATGTGGTCCTGTTGGCTTCATCAGACCGTGATCTCCAGCTCTCACTGGATCGATTTGCTGCCGAGTGTGAAGCGGCCGGGATGAGAATTAGCGCCTCCAAATCCGAGACCATGGTCCTCACCCGGAAAAGGGTGGAATGCCCCCTGCGGGTCAGGGACAGGTTCCTGCCCCAAGTGGAGGAGTTTAAGTATCTCGGGGTCTTGTTCACGAGTGGGGGAAGGATGGAGCGGGAGATCAACAGGCGGATCGGTGCGGCGTCAGCAATAACTAGGACGCTGCATCGGTCCGTCGTGGTAAAGAGAGAGCTGAGCCGAAAAGCAAAGCTCTCGATTTACAAGTCGATCTACGTTCCAACCCTCACCTATGGTCACCAGCTGTGGGTGGTGACCGAAAGAATGAGATCGCGGGTACAAGCGGCCGAAATGAGCTTCCTCCGCAGGGTGGCTGGGCTCTCACTCAGAGATCGGGTGAGGAGCTCTGCCATCCGGGAGGATGGGGTGGTTCGGGCATCTGGTCAGAATGTCCCCCCGAGCGTCTCGCGGGCAAGGTGTTTTGGGCACGTCCCACCGGAAGGAGACCAAGGGGCAGACCCCGGACCCGCTGGAGAGACTATGTCTCACAGCTGGCTGGGGAACGACTTGGGATCCTTCCGTGTGAGCTAGAGGGTGCAGCCGGGAAGAGAGAGGCCTGGGCTGTCCGTTTGAGGCTGTTGCCCCCGCGACCCGACCCCGGAACAAGCGGAAGATGACGGAACGCAACGAAAAAATAAACACTCCTGATTTACCAGGTGGTTATCATTGAAACGCAGACTCACACTTGTGACTGCATATTTTTGGGTTTGTTGATTCAACATGGCGCATGGCAACATTTGTTTTTTATTTTGAGTTACTTTATTCATCCCTCACTGGGGAAATTTGTGTGCTGCACTCCTTACACCGCAGCAGGCTGCCCTTCAACGGCGCCAATGGTGGGAGAAGCGGGGGTCTTCTCCAAGGAAGACACCTAACCCCCTCTCTGTGGGCCGCAAACCCGCGACCATCCGGTCCGCGCGCGAACGCGCTAACCACTGTGCTGCCGTCTCCCCAACATGTTCAAATTGGTCTCTCAAATTGCCTTCGTTAGATGGAGTCGAACTCTATGGGTGACGTTCACTCACCACCACCACCCCCTCAATGAAGAAACAAATCTTCCAAAAAAGATATTTAAAAAATGAACCTGTAAAAGTTCTCAAAGTATCGTGAGGTGCTTGTTGAGGTGCATCCTGGGATTCAGTGTTTCTCTGAAGATTTGGTGATAAAAGTGATGCTTTAGATTTTAAGAAGAGACATTAACATGTAAAACTAAAACAGTTTCCCCTCTTTTTTTCCTTCCAGTCATCGGTTTAGGGAAGTTGTGTCGTCATGCTGATCTGCAGTATCCACACGGCAGCCGGTGGGAGGAGGAGTGCAACTCCTGCCAGTGTGTCAACGGCATCGTTCACTGCTCTAAGGTTTTACTCCGTTATTTATTGGTTCACGCTAGTGGTGGAACGGATCGTCGTGGATCTATTATCTATTAGGATAGACAATATCCGTTTAGGACGCCCCTAATTCGAGGACTAATTTAGACTTTTAGTCCACACGTCTTGTGGTCATAGTAAACAGACGAACATGAAAGTGTGTGTGTGAACATTTTGACTTCTCTGGAAGGGATTGGAGGATAAAGCAGAGACAGTTAGAAGCTTAATTTGAAGCAACATCGTCCCGATGTTTCACTGTTGCTCCACACCCACTCATCACAGCAGTGTTTTAAAAAAACTATTTCTGCACAAGACAGAGTACATGTGTGTGAATGAGAGGGATCCAAATGGAAAAGTGAGGTTACAGGGAGAAGAGATAAAGAAAGTGGAAGATTTTAAGTACTTAGGATCAACAGTCCAGAGCAATGGAGAGTGTGGAAAAGAGGTGAAGAAGTTTGTGCAGGCAGACTGTAACGGGGGTGGGGAAGTATCAGGTGTGATGTGTGATAGAAGATTTTCAGCTGAAATGAAATTAAAAGTGTACAAAACCGTGGTGAGACCTGTGATGCTGATTGGTCTAGAGACAGTGTCACTGAGGAAAAGACAAGAAGCAGAGATGGAGGTAGCAGAGATGAAGATGCTGAGGATCTCTCTGGGTGTGACCAGGACGGACAGGATCCGAAGAACAGCACATGTTAGAGATTTTGGAGATAAAGTCAGAGAGGCCAGACTGAGATGGTTTGGACATGTGCAGAGGAGAGAGAGAGAGTACATCGGCAGAAGGATGCTGGATTTGGAACCACCAGGAAAGAGGCCTAGAGGAAGACCAAAGAGGAGGTTCATGGATACAGTGAAGGAAGACATGAAGATAGTTGGTGTGACCAAAGAGGATGCAGCAGATAGGGTTGGATGGAAGAAACTGACTTGCTGTGGCACCCAATGAAGGGAAATGCCGAAAGAAGAAGACAACCTGGTTTCAATGTCTGTCTGATTTGTGACTCTGATCCACGGAATGAGTTTTTTGATTTGTTGCACCCACGTTCTTTGTTGAAGCTGGTTCGAGCTAGTGACATCTATTGACTTCTTTAGATGTTTAGCTGTAGATTAGAATAAGCTACTATTTAAACAATAATCTTTGACACATTGATTGCGCGTCCCGGGGGAGGGATCTCTCTTTCATGTGGATCCCCACGAGGTTTCTCATTTTTACAAATAAAATTGAATTGAGCTTCAGGAAAGAACTGAAAAGTGTGTGTTTCCAGGTGAGATGTGGCCGCCGGCCATGCATCCTGCAGAAAGCTCTCCCACCCGCAGACACCAACACTCAGACCTGCGCTGGAGGCCACGAGTGTGTGGAGCACCAGTTCCTCACCTGCTTCTCACCTCCATGTCATCAGTGGGGTGTGTGTTCCACACCGGATCCCCCCACACCGCTGCACACTCAGTGTGAGCCTAACAGCGGTTACCTAGACAACAGCTGTGCTCACATCACACTCCTCTTCAAAAAGGACAAAGTACCACTGGTGAGTGGTTCACATGTGTGTGTTGTGTGTGTGTGTGTTGTTTTGACCTTTATGCTAATGCATTGTAATAAAAAAACTATGTGAATGTTGTGTTTCATGTGTCGTATAAACTATTATACCGTATTTTCACAACCATAGGGCGCACCGTATTAAAAGGCGCAGTCCAAATTTTACGTGCTCTGTATTTAACACACACATAAGGCACACCTGATGATAGGGCGCGGGTTTTATACACATATCCTCTACTACGTACGTCCGCCTTACAACAACACACACACATGTGGGGGTGCACCCACACATGCGTATTTAAAAATAGATCGGGAGTAAAACTAAGTTTGGTTGTCTTTATTTAAATATTAGTTACTGTCGTCATAAAGTTATTTGTCAAATCCATCAAAGTCCTCATCCTCTGTTTCTGAATCGAACAGCTGCGCTAAATCGAACCTCGCAGGTTCACTTTCCTTGCTGTCAGAGTCACTTTCTGTATCGTGCAGCTCCTCAGAAATGATTCCTGCTTTTGGGAAAGCTCGAACAACAGTTCCGGCAGACACGTTAGTCCAAGCATCTACAATCCACTGGCAAACTGTGGCGTAACTCGCCCGGCGCTGCCTTCCACCCTTCGTGAAGCTGTGGTCTCCTCTGGTCATCCATCGCTGCTGGAGTCGTTCCTCCAACTCTGGCCATCTCGCCTTATTTCCACAAAAACTCAGCAGCGTCTTCTTCTCCTGTCCTGCCGCAAATCACATAGGGCGCACTGCACAATAGGGCGCACCGTTCATTTTGAAGAAAATTTGAGACTTTTAGGTGCGTCTTATAGTCGTGAAAATACGGTACATAAAAATTGTTGCAATTTTGTCAACAATTTAAGCCTCATGATTTACATGCACACCTTTTGATCTGATAGTCTGCTGCGTGTGAACCAAAATCAGTAAAAGGTTTGGAGAATCTCTCATTAGTGCTGTAGATAAATGTGTTTGCAGACAAATAACATGACACATAGACTTGTTTAAGACCCCTGACGCGGGTAGCACAGTGGCCTCACAGCAAGAAGGTCATTGGTTCAAGTCCCGGGCTGGGACAAGGCCTGGAGCGCTGGCCTTTCTGTGTGGAGTTTGCATGTTCTCCCCGTGTCTGCATGAGTTTTCTCCAGATATTCCGGTTTCCTCCCACCATCCAAAAAATGTGCATGTAAGATTTATTGGCCGGTGCTAAATTGCCCCTAGGAATGAGTGTGTGTGCATTGTTGAGTGTGTCTGGCCCCGTGACAAACTGGCGACCTGTTCGCGGTGTACCCTGCCCTTGCCTTACATCAGCTGGGATGGGCTCTAGCATCCCCGTGACCCTGTAAGGGATAGACGGATAAGTAGGTGACTGACTGAAGACCCCTAACGCAGCCGGAATAAAACTGGCTCTGTACCGCTTCGTTTTCCCCTGAGGCGCCACAAAGTGTGAGCGATGAAGTTTAAACTCTGGGTTCAGTGGATGCACTGGATTCACCCTTCTTCAGGAGCTAAGCTGGGGCACGCTCACCAGTCTGCTCCGCCCACTTAACAACCCGCTCCAGAGAATTTAAGTCCTGTAAAGCAAGCTCACTGAACCGAGATAAAACAGGTTGGATGTAGTCTTCAACATGATGCGTCTATGTTCCTCAAACAGAACAGTCTTCTGTTATTCGTTTGGAATCAACGATTGTTCCTAGGTACTTGTACGGGTTGCCCCTTGAAAAAAGTGGGATCCTCTAGGGGTGCTTGCTTCCAGAAGTCAGAGAAATAGAGCTTGTCCTACAGGTTTTACCCCCATGTGCTTGTTGCTTTGGTTGCAGTTTTATTTTTGAGTTTACATGAATGAATTTTAAGGATGTTAGAAACAACCAATCAGGAGAGCCGATCCATTGTGCTGCTTCTCCAGTGCAGCACATGTTGTCATGTTTCCACGAGCAATGACAACATTTCAGACGTGACAGAAACTCATCAGACCATTTGATTACAAATCAAACGGTACCAGAGCCCATCCCGGCTAATTTAAGGCGAAGGGCAGGGGACACCCCGAACAGGTCGCCAGTCTGTCGCGGGGCCACACACATACAACCATCCACACACACACTCATTCCTAGGAGCAATTTAGCACCGGCCAATCAACCTAGCATGCATGTTTTTGGAGGGTGGGAGGAAACCCCCACAAACACGGGGAGAACATGCAAACTCCACACAGAAAGGACAGTGTTCCAAGCCTCGTCCCCACCCGGGACTCGAACCCACGACCTTTTTGCTGTGAGGCCACTGTGCTACCCACTGCGCCACCATGCTGCCTATAAAACATTAACTCCACAATTAATTCGTAAAAAATAAAACCTCTTTTCGTAGCTCGAATGTCGACTTGTTATTTTATGTCATCGTTTTAACTGGTTTTAACTGGTTGTCTTGTTGTGGTTTGTGGCAGGGCACCACCGTGGAGAACATCTGCTCAGAGCTGCGCTACCATCCTGTCACCCGAACGCTAGCAGAGGAGCGACCTCTGCTCATCCTCTGTGACCTCTCGTACTCCACCAGCGATGCCGTGGAGGTTGCCATGGTAACTACTCACTCAAACAACATGGTGTGACTTCAAAATAAAACATTCAAAGGAGGAAATGTGGGAAATACCGTTATGTTTTTGATGAGGGGAAAATGTTCAATATTGCTGTTATTGGCAGCCATCTAAGTTTTCGTTTTAGTCTTCGTCTTTGGAACGAAAATTAATTGAAGTTTTAGTCACGTTTTCGTCATCTCTCTATATTTTCGTTTTAGTTAACAAAAACTCGGAAGAGTGTAGTCTAGTTTTAGTCAGGGAGACTTAGAACGTTTTTAGTCTAGTTTTAGTGTAAAAAAAAACAAACTTATTTTAACAATCGTGTCTTTATTACTGAGAATAATGCAGGTTATTTGCTAAAAAAACAACTCTGCTGAGCTTTAACTTGCGCAAAAACAGCAAACATTGTAAAACAACGTAAAATAAATACAAATTCTTAAGTGAGTGAGGAACGTTGTAACTTATACATACTTAAAAGTGACACCTCATAATAACTCCTGTAAACAAAGTAAACATTGCACTGTGTCTTTAAAGCAGTCGTTAGCGCAACCAAGCTAACTAAGGACGTTAGCAGCGCCGACAAGCTAGCATTAGCTTGAAGTTAGCATGCTGTTTTGCGGAAAATATGTGGAAACCTTTACGTTTCCGACCACTAAGCCTCTTTGTTTCTGTTTTCACCTTGTTTTGTGACTTACTCGTGGCTGCAGGTGTGTTGTGTAGACGGTGTGAACGTGCAGCATTGTGTTGTGTAGACGGTGTGAACGTGCAGCATTGTGTTGTGTAGACGGTGTAAACGTGCAGCATTGTGGGGGTTGTGCCACCATGAGAGACAGATGCAGCCGCTGTGTTTTTTCTTTTCACAGACAGAAATGTGAAAGTCTGACGCCTATTTTGTTACATTTTCGTCTCGTCAACAGAAACTTGCAAACGTCTCGTCAGATTTTCATCACCAAAATGTCGCATTTATTTCGTTACCGTCACGTCATGACGCCCCCCATCTTCCCCGCCAAAAAAAAAAACTGAGAAGACTTCTCTTTCTACTAGTTTTCTTGTTTTATCTCCTTTTGGCTGAACTTCTGTTTCTTTCTCTCTGGTCCTTTCCACCGTCGGCCACCCAGACTGGGTGGAAATCAGTCACTTCAACGTTCTAAGCTGATAATAGAAGGGATTAGTTTTTGTCCTTCTGATGTTTGTGAGTCTGATAGAAACAGGAAAAGGAGTGGCAGGACCAACATCCACCCAAACCCCCGAACGAGGCTTTCATTTCTAAAGAAAGAAAAACTTTTTCTCAGGTTCCAGGAAAGTGTCAACGCTCATCTCGGAGCGTTTAGATATGATGAACCGGAGCTTCTGTGTATTTAGCTTTTATAGGGAGGATTAAGGAATATCCTTTACTAAGAGCTCGCTTGTTCCGCATGAACTGGAAGCATCGAGATGTTTAACCCTTTAAAGTCAACCTGTTTGCACCATTAAGCATGATTGAATCGAAGAACTTTATTCATCCCTGACGAGAAATTTAAGGAGAATACAATGCGCATTTGGGCCGTCTGTGCTTCCGTAACACTGTTTTGGAACACAATAAACGTATCTTCCATCAACCACCATACTCAGTATAGATGAACTGATTGGGTTTTCAGGGTGATGTCACAGAGATTGAGATATTTCCCAAAACTGCCTACAGTTACAAAGGAGATGGTGGTGGCCTTCAGCAGGAGGGGGTCCCAACCATTACCGGTTTGTATCGATGGATCTGATGCGGATCTGATGATCCCGTCATACACACTTTTTGGCATTTACATTAACACTAGGACCGCGCAACCTAACCTGCTGCACCCCGCAGCAGCTAAGAGGAAGTGTGCATTGCCATAACAACAACTTGTTGCTATGTTGCTATGGCAACAAAAACATTGCTATAGCAATGTGTTTTATTGGCACATTGCCACACATTAGTGTGTTTATATTTTTGGAGAGAGACAAGGAGGACTCTGCCGCATTACATCACAGAAACATTTTAGAAAGGTTGAGTGAGATAGTATTGAAGAGATACCATGAAGAGAGTATGAAAATCGTTGTCTGAATAAAGTATGCCATGTTTTCTAGCAACAAGATGCTCTCCATGTTTTACCATTCCATTGTGGAGAGTGTCCTGTTCTTCGCTGTTCATTAGCAGCTGCTAATATCCTTTTTGCAGCTGCCTATTTGTTTGTCAGAATCCTTCCTCTTAATGTCATTATGTGCATGGCACAGGGGGAACTCTGAATCAGGCACATGTCTCATTAAACCGTGAAAAACGGGATGTTTTTTATCCACATATTCCCTGTTTTGCAGAAATAGAGATTATTTTTCTTTGTGGAACAAACTTCAGGATTTTTTTTGTTTATTGGGCTTAAAACTATACCGTTCTGTTATCTTCCTCTTGTTCCGGGACCGGGTCGCGGGGGCAACAGCCTCAAATGGGTAGCCCAGGCCTCTATCAACCCAGCTGCATCCTCCAGCTCGCCCGAAAGGAGAGGGTTTTCGCCCAGAAAAGGGGGGCATGCCCCTGTGCGGGTCAGGGACAGGGTCCTGCCCCAAGTGGAGGAGTTTAAGTATCTCAGGTCTTGTTCACGAGCGGGGGAAGGATGGAGCGGGAGATCGACAGGCGGATCGGTGCAGCGTCAGCAATAACTAGGATGCTGCATCGGTCCGTCGTGGTAAAGAGAGAGCTGAGCCGAAAAGCAGAGCTCTCGATTTACAAGTCGATCTACGTTCCAACCCTCACCTATGGTCACCAGCTGTGGGTGGTGACCGAAAGAATGAGATCACGGATACAAGCGGCCGAAATGAGCTTCCTCCGCAGTGTGGGCTTAAAACTGGTTGTCATAAAAATTTGATTTAAGGAATATGAAAAACCAAAACAATAATTATGACGATGGTTTAATTACTTTGGAACACACCAGAAACAGTTTTTAAAACTTTTTTTAGTTATAAAAGGCATTTTAAAATGGGGGGGGTAATGGTTTAGCTTTTTTTCTTGTACTAACGTGTAATTTCAAGGAGTTTTACTCTTTGATGTGTCAGTGCAGAAAATTACTCCAAAAAACCACTCGAAAAATATGTGTCTTTTTTAATGTGTGTGATTCAATGCGGCTGACCCGGGGCCGTACACAGACCAGCTTTGGCCCACAGGCCGCTGTTTGACGAACAACTCCCAGAGCCATATTTTAAATGAAAACATGTCAAAGCTCTTTGAATGACAGTAAAATTTTGGAATATTTCAAATTTTTGCACTTTGTGCACCCAGATGATGAGCCTGGGGTGTCGTGCTGGTGATTAAAACTATACGTACTGTTTTTAACACGTTTCTCTGCCAAGGGTGCAAAATATTGACAAAATATCTAATTGCATTATTTCTTTCTGCTTCCGTAATTCCCAAACCATTGAAGGAATTTTAATGAAACTACCTCATAGTTACTCACTACCAACTATAGATGAACTGATTAGGTTTTCGGGGTGATACTATCAAAAGTCAGGGTTCAAAAGATCTATATAACAACAGTGGTGCAGGGGTTAGCAAAGTGTCCTCACAGTAAGAAGGTCACAGTTTGAGTCCCCAAAGTGGGAGTGACACTGGCCTTTCTGTGTGTAGTTTGCATGTTCTCCTCGTGTACGTGTGGGTTTTCTCCAGATACTCCGGTTTCCTCCCACCCTCCAAAAATGTGCATGTAAGATTGATTGGCCGGGGCTAAATTGCCCCTAGGAATGAGTGTGTGTATTGTTGAATGTGTGTGGCCCCGTGACAGACTGGGAACCTGTTCGGGGTGTACCCTGCCCTTGCCTTACATCAACCGGGATGGGCTCCGGCATCTCCGTTTTCTCCCACCCTCCAAAAACAGGCATGTTAGGCTAATTGGCCACAGCAAAATTGCTCCTAAGAATGAGTGTGTGTTTATGTGTGTGAACCCGCTCCAGACTGGTGACATGTTCAAGGTGTAACCTGTGTCTCGCCTGAAATCAGTCGGGATAGGCTCTCGTAAACCAGCTAATAATTTAACGTTCCCAAGAGGTTGTAGGAAGGTTTTTCAAAGGTTAGCAGAATGTTCCCTAAAGGTTATTTTTGGTTCTCTAAAAGTTCAAATAGAAAGTTTTATGACGGTAATAAAACGTTATTTTTGGGTTTTTAGAACGTTCCTCTAACCTTAATTTTAACCATAACGTTTGGAATTTGGTTTTCTCAACATTCAGGGAAAGTTAGGTTCTAACATAACCAACAACTAACATTTAGGGAACGTTAGATTTTGGTTTGGTAAAAACAAACCTTTTGAGAATTTCAGGCTAACATTCTCTGGAGGTTTTCTGTTTACTGGGAAGCCCGGAGACCCCGTTAAGCCAAAAGCAGGTCAGAAGATGAATGAATGTTTAATCATGCTACACTAAATGCTTCTTTTGGATTAGCACAGATTCTCTTCTTTATTTTGTTTCACTTCAGGTGTATCAGGTGTGATGTGTGACAGAGGAGTTTCAGCTAGAATGAAAGGGAAAGTGTACAAAACCGTGGTGAGACCGGCCATGCTCATTGGTCTAGGGATGGTGAGGAAACAACAGGAAGAATAAGAATGAAGATTCTCCAGCGTAAGAATGAGAGGAGTGAGGTTACATGGAGAAGAGATAAAGCAAGTGGAAGATTTTAAGTACTTAGGATAAACAGTCCAGAGCAATGGAGAGTGTGGAAAAGAGGTGAAGAAGCGTGTTCAGGCAGGCTGAAACGGGTGGAGAAAAGTATCAGGTGTGATGTGTGATGGAAGAGTTTCAGCTAAAATGAAAGGAAAAGTGTACAAAACCGTGGTGAGACCCGCCATGCTGTTTGGTCTATAAACAGTAGCACTGAAGAAAAGACAGGAAGCAGAGATGGAGGTAGCAGAGATGAAGATGCTGAGGATCTCTCTGGGAGTGACCAGGATGGACAGGATCAGAGGAACAGCACATGTTAGAGGTTTTGGAGATAAAGTCAGAGAGGCCAGACTGAGATGGTTTGGACATGTGCAGAAGAGAGAGAGAGAGAGAGAGAGAGAGAGTACATAGGAAGAAGGATGCTGGATTTGGAACCACCAGGAAAGAGGGCTAGAGGAAGACCAAAGAGGAGATACATGGATACAGTGAAGGAAGACATGAAGATAGTTCGTGTGACCAAAGAGGATGCAGCAGATAGGGTTAGATGGAAGAAACTGACTTGCTGTGGCGACCCTTGAAGGGAAATGCCGAAAGAAGAAGAAGATTTTGTTTCACTTCTACTGTTTGTTTTTCATTTCTTGAACTTCCAAAAACTTTTGTCTCAACTTCAGCAGCAAATCTAGCGGCCAATGCTAACGACAGCAGTGTGGCCGTTGTGTGGATACATGCTCTCCGCGCTGAACGCTCTGCTCTGGTATCACAACGAGAACGAATAAAAATAAAACAAAGTTAAGGGGCACAAAATATATTTGAGAAACTTTCAATAGAATGATTTGATTTAGTCAAGTTTTAAATCGTTGGAATTTGACGTTATGCTCATAATGTCTCGGGTGGAGACGGCAGCTCAGTGGTTAGAGCGTCCCATAGAGAGCACGTCTAGGGTCCTTGGAGAAGACACCTAACCCCCGCTTCTCCCACCATTGGCGCCGTCGAAGGGCAGCCTGCTGCGGTGTAAGGAGTGCAGCCAAAAAATTTCCCCAGTGAGGGATGAATAGAGTAATTCATTTTTTTTTTTTAAATGACGGTCTGTAATGTTTGAAAGATGAAAGTTCAAAATATAATAATTTAATATCTAATTTAAAGCAAATAACAGAATAAAATGCTTAACAAAACCATAAAAAAAAACCTCTTCTCTGTGGACATCTCATGATGTTTTCCTCAGACGTCCTGCTGGGCTTTAACATGACGTGTGTGTCAGTCTCAAGGCGAGTTAGAGGTGTGTATGAATAAGCTGCGGAGAAGAAAAGAAGAGTGGATGTCCTCAGGCGAGCAGAGTGCACAGCTGGTCTCTCCTCCATTGTTTGTCCTAATTGAACTACACAGCACCCGGTTAATCCTCAGCACCTTATTAGGCAATTAACTCCACCCTCTGTGGTCTCAGCAGGAGGTGGGGCCACAGCTTGCCAGATGTTAGCTAGAGAATGTCTTTTATTCAGACACATGAATGTGTTTTTTTCTTCTCTTTCTTCTTGTTCATCAAAGCCTCGGGCCGTTTACCAAACGGAGCTTCTTTTCTTACTGTGGGACCGAAGCTTCATGCTCATTAGCACAAAACCTGCTTTCAAAAACTGCTTTCTCATTAAATTCATCTTTTAAACACAGAAAACTTCCTGAGCCATGTTTGGAAAATTGCTGGAGTGGAAATAATCAGATCAAATTAAAAGATTAAAAAGGCTGTCATGGATTGGTGAGGTGTACCTGTTTATCACCTGTGGTCTAGAGTAGAAAAGGTGGTTTAGACAATAAATAATTAACAAAACATTTTATTTTCAGAAGCGCTTTATGAACGGTGGGTTGCAAAAGGATTTACTGACCGCGCTGAAAAAAACAAGAAAAATTGGCATTTTGTCCCATTTTTTAACATAGATTTAGAAAATTTACTTTTTTTAAGAGTTTCAGCAAAAATGAAAAGAAAAGTGTACAAAACCATGGTGAGACCCACTACGCTGTTTGGTCTAGAGACAATGGCACTGAGGAAAAGACAGGAAGCAGAGATGGAGGTAGCAGAGATGAAGATGCTGAGGATCTCTCTGGGAGTGACCAGGATGGACAGGATCAGAGGAACAGCACATGTTAGAGGTTTTGGAGATAAAGTCAGAGAGGCCAGATTGAGATGGTTTGGACATGTACAGAGAAGAGAGCCCGAGTACATCGGCAGAAAGATGCTGGATTTGGAACCACCAAGAAAGAGGACTAGAGGAAGACCAAAGAGGAGGTTCATGGACGCCGTGAAGGAAGACATGAAGATAGTTGGTGTGACCAAAGAGGATGCAGCAGACAGGATTAGAAGGAAGAAACTGATTTGCTGTGGCGACCCCTGAAGGGAAATGCCGAAAGGAGAAGAAGAAGAAGATTTAGAAAACTTACTTGTGTTTAAGATCAACCAATCAGTTCACGGGAGCTATCCATTGAGAACTACAACTTGTTTAGAAAGGCTAACTCCAAAGCTGACCTGTTCGGGGTGTAGCCTGCCGCTCGTCCTGAAATCAGTGGGGATAGGCTCTACAAACCCTTTACGAAAAAATGGTCGAGAAGATAAAAAGAAACTCTTACGCTTATTTTAACTCTGTTTAGCAAAAAAAAAAAAATGTGGAAAGTATTTTATTGGTTTTGTTTGATTTTGATCTTTGGTGGCACGGCCCTGGAAACTTAATCAGTTAATCTAAAGTTAGCACTAAGTAGCAAGGACAGTTTGGAGTTTTTGGTGGCAGTTTCAGATTTCATAATCTGCGAGAGCTTTTAAACGTCATTACCATGGTCACTCACATTCCACCCTGTGCAGAGCCAACTGTGATGTGTTCTACCAAATGGCTGTTCCACCTCTGTTCCACCAAGTGGGTGTTCCAGCTCCACCCCACCCAACTTGGCACCACAAAGCAGATGTTCTGAAGCTGTTTGGAGCTCTCTCTTAGACTGCTTGGAGCTACCAGACACACAATTGTCCCCAGTAGGGTGTTAACGAAGTATTCTGTATCTGTAGTTCGGTCACCAAAGTATTCACTTTGGTCCAATAAGAGGACATTGACCAGAAAGAGAGGAGGAATCGTATCTGCACCCCTCGACCTTTTTCCTTCCTTTGTTCCCACAACATTTCCTTTAACCATTGCTCCCTCATTGCTTGTGATCATTTCAGCTTTTGAAAAACTTAAATTGTCTTTTTGTTTTAGCCAAAAAACATATAAAAAATAAAACTAATTTATCTCATTTTCCATTTCGCAGTCTTACGAACAGGACCGAACATCAAAAGACAGCAACTGTGGACAGATCCAGAATGCAGCCAGTGCTATTACCGGTGCTCTGTCCAAACGGCACAACAGCAGTATCATCCTGGCCGTGGTGGAAGTCAAAGTGGAGATGTTGGTGGAGTGCCCTCCTGTCGGTAGGTTGATCACTACTCGGCTAAAATCAAAACAGACATTAGTTCAGTTTGATAAAAGAATTGGTAGGATAAATTTAGGGGCTGAAGTTGTACTAGTGAAGAAAAATATTGCCTAAAAATTAATGAGCTTTACAAACTACTGGTTAAAAAAGTGGGTGCGTTCGTATAAATAAATACAAACAACAAAATTACACATGTATTAGAGCATTCTAAAATGACTTATTAGCATTTATGCAGACAATTGTTACCATAGGAGCCAATTTTAATCTGAAATGGCCTAAACAAAAAAAAGAACAACACCTTGAACGCATAAATGATCGCCAACAAGTGGTTAGATTTTTGTTAGACACTACTTGGATATGGGCTATCCAGTGGCACAGTTGTTAGCATGGTGGCCTCACAGCAAGAACATTGGGTGCTCAAGTCCTGAGATGGGGTCCAGGCTTTAAAGACTGTCCTTCCTGTATAGAGTTTGCATGTTCTCCCTGTATATGTTGGTTTTCTCCAGGTACTCTGGTACCACTCTCCTAAAACACTTGTGATACGTTAATTGGCCACTATTAAATTGCCCCTAAGAATGAGTGTGTGTTTGTGTATGGTTGTCTATGTGTGTGGCCCAGCAACAGACTGGCGACCAGTTCGGGATGTATTTGGCCTCTTCCCAAAAATCAGCCGGGATAGATTAGATACATACTTTATTGATCCCTGTGAGAAAATTTAAGACAGGCTCCTGCACCCTCCGCAACTCCGTTAGGAATAAGCAGTTCAGAAGATGCCCTGAACCCAGTTAACCCAAAAAATAATAACACTTCCATGATTTTACAAAAAAAAAGGTTTTTATCCATTTATATAAATTGAGTATGTTCATAATGTTAAAGTTTTATATTTTTATCACATATGGAATAACTTTATAATAAGAAACGTTCTGGAGCTAGCTGAAGGTTAGCATTAAACCTTGCTTTAAAGTTTGCTGGATAAACCAAACTCATGTTGTAAAATTACAAAAGTGAATCGAAACAAAACACTACGTCAACTTCCTTTTAGAGAATATAGTCATTAAACAACTTTTAATAAGAAATAATATTTAGAATTGTATTCTGTTCTTTTCTGTGTGACTCTATATCCCGCCATTTTTTCCCGCCTAAAATGTATCAGTTTAGAATTTTACCAAAAATCCTCTAAACTCAGTTTCTCCATTTAATAACATTTTCTTAACTTTTTAAACAGTTATTTTCAAGTTTATATTTATGTTTCTCCTTTTCTTATTTAATAAATGCTCAGAAAGAGCATCTAAATGTGGGAGCCCCACAGGGCACTGTGCTCTCTCCGTTCCTCTTCACATTGTACACCTCAGACTTCCAGCACAACTCGGAATCATGCCACTTACAGAAATTCTCTGATGACTCTGCAGTTGTGGGGTGTATAATTGGTGGGCAGGAGGAGGAGTACAGGAGGCTGGTGGAGGGATTTGTGATGTGGGCGGGAGAGAACCACCTGCTGCTCAATGTAGACAAAACCAGGGAGATGGTGATTGACTTCCGGAAGACACACAAATTTCCCATATGGGATCATTAAAGTATATTCTGATTCTAAATGTTGTGTTTATTTCTAGGCTGGATATATAAATAAAAGTCATTTCTGTTTGTACTGTTTTTTTTTTTTTTTTTTTAGGTAAACTTACTTATGATTTATTTTTGAAAAAAGAAAGATGAAAAAGCTGATTTGTGTGCATTTGTTAAATTTATTAAGCATTTGGACTTTGTTCATGCTGACCTGTGATCCAAATTGAATTAAGTCTTCACTCTAACATCTTTCTAACACTGTCTTCAGGTTACCTGGTTCCTGTGTTGTGCGTTGTCTTCGGCATTCTTTGGATCTTCTGCATCGCTGTTTGCATTTGGTGGACCCGTAAACGGAAGAAAGATCGGGAGAGAGCAGTTCAATCTGAGGAAACCACGGTGAACAACCAGCTGGAGCCGCTGAAAAGCAACGCCACCAAAGACAACCGTGATAAAGACATTCATTACGAATGCAAGAAGCTGATGGGCCCCTCCGACAGGACGTGTGACGGGGCTGAGTTCGTGGAAGAGGGAGAACGTGAGGGAGATCAGGAGGAGGATGAGGAGCGGGCACTTGGCATGGGAGATAAGTGTCCCAGTCAGAGGTGCTCCATCATGGAGGTGCAAGACAGGGGTTTAATGGTTAAAGGAGTGGTAATCTGCACCTCGCACAGCGGCCCAGTGAAAGGCCCGCACCGGACATCGTACAGCCCCAAAGATAACCGGTGTAAAAACCTGAATGCAGCCAAGCTCAGCGAGGACGTTAAAGACCAGTATGTGTAAACTCAAGGAGAAAGGATAACATCACCGCACACCTTTATACTGTTCCCCGCACCAAAACTGAAGATTACAGATGCTTTATATTTTGTGTTTTTTATTTAAATGTGTTGGTTGGACAGAGAATGAACTCACCATATCTGGATTTTACCATCACTCTATTGACGACAGGATGAACTTTATTTATTTCCTGTCCCAGTTCCCAGTACTTCAGGAGGACTTTTGGAGTCTTTGGATCTTTGAGATTTAATCCAACTTGTCTGGCAGCTGTCAATTTGTTTGCCATTGCCCCACCCTGAAAAATGTTGGCATTGGTTAAACCAGGAGGTGTTCAATTAAACCTGAAGGCTTTAGCCCAAACAAAACAGGCATTTCAGTCCAAATCTGTAGGCCTCAGCCCCAATCTACTGGCCGTAGTACAACTTGCAGATTTCAGGTGTAGATGACCCCAAACATTACAGGCCTCTCAGTCCAAACATGTGGGCCTTTGCCTGAACCCTGGAGGTTTCTGTGTGAACCTTCTAGTTTTCAAAACCTGCAAATGTTTCAGTTCAAACTTGTCTGTGCCAGCTCAAACCTAATGGTCTTAGTAGAAACCTACAGGCATTAGTCCAAAACTCCAGATCTTATCCTAAGCCTGCTGATCTTTAGCCCAAACTTGTGCAACTCTGAACTTGCAAGCCTTATCCTGATACTGTTTTCTACACATTGTACCCATTTTCAGTAAACAAAATGAAAAAAATTCTATACCATTGTATTTTAAGGTCTTTTATTTTTTACCACATTGGCATCTCGAAACCAAAGTGTGACACTTGGCATGAGAATTAATATTGATATGTTTACAACTTGTCTATTTTTCTTGGTTTTTACTTCTTTGTTTTCAGAGTAGCTGTGGCCGCACAGAAATTTTTTCAGTGTTTGTTTTGGTAGAAAAGTGCCTTCAACCCTTTTTCTATTTTATGCAGATTCTTTTCACATCTAAAGGGAAAATGACCTGATAAAAAACTTCATTTTGCAGAAATGATTGTTTTTATCAGTGTGTACATATGTAAATAGAATCAAATGGCTTTGTATATTTGAGTTTAGTAAGTTAAGTGATGCTTTGTATCATAATTATTCTAAAGAATAAGATTGTTTTGTGGAATTTTTAAAAAAATGTCATTCCGTTTTATTGGTGTCTGACTGCTTTTATACTGATTTGATGTTGTTTCTGGTCCCAGTCATTTCATTGTTTATTCCTCTCATCTGAATCACAAATGCAGCAATAGAAATAATTCTTATTTTTTAATCATTCTGTGATGCCTCAATTGAAAGGACGGTTGTAGAAAGATTTTTTTCTGCTTCTAGTTCCATTTCTTAGAAGTCCTTCTTGTGTCCAGACATTTGACCCGAACATGAGAAAACAAAGCTGGCGACAGAGTCAGATAATGTTTATATTTCCAGATATTTTTTTAGACTTTTCTGCTGTGTCCGGATTTTATGCATCACGCTGTTAAATGAAAGAAAAAGTTATGCAGAGTGCAGCCCAAACACGTCCCGACTTCTCCTGATGAAACTGTTTTTTCTTCTGAAATAATGTAAATGGGTCATAACATTCATTCTGAGTGTTTATCTTTCATTTCATTCATCACCAAAACTATCCAGGAAGTTTCAAGTTTTTTTTATGTTGTCTCAAAACCAGAAAAAGTGTGGCATGCTGAAACACGACTCAGAAAAAAGACAAAAAAACATGTTAAACGGGACTTGCTGTTTGGTTCTTTCTATGACTATGCATTTCTGTTTTGTTTTTAACTCGAGCACACCTGCTTCTTTTTGACTTCAATCGTTTATACAGAGTGGAGGAAAGAAGCTTTGCACTGATTTTTAGTTTCTTTCTGGGTCCAAACAGGTCAACAACAATCTGTTTGTCTTTAGTCTTTTCCAATCCAGTTTTCCAGTCAGCAGAGAGAACACTGGTCAGAGGGGAGCGGGGATTGTTAGTTATCATTGCCATGCTGGATCTTCTTTAGCCACATCACCGTAGAGATGAAGCGTTGCAACAGAGTGGAAGTGGCAGCCACCGCTCGGTCTGTCCTTGGTCTAATGAAGGGAACAAATTCTCTTGTTGACTCTTGTGGATGTTTCCTCCATCATGTCAGCGTGGAAAATAGCTTCTCTACTGATCCATGATATTTTATTTTTATGTTGAAACAAATCAAGGAAGCACCCAGATTTATCTCGAGGTGGTAGATCTTAATTTGTTCAGATGAACTGAATGTGCAAAATGTTTTTGTACAAATTTGATAAAAGTCTTGGTTTGTTAGTGGATTTTTTCTCTTTTTTGTTGTTTTGTTTGTTCTTAAAAACAATCGTATTATTTATTAAAGTATTTTATACCAAAGTTCAAAGAGTTTGTCTTTCATTGCAGCATTGATTATACGTTTTCTCAGCTTTTCAAGCAGGTTTTATTCAAACTTGATAAAGAAAAAGGGGCCAACTCATCAGATTTTTTGGCCTAAGCTGGATTTATTTTTGGATACAGGGATTTCATTTACAACCAGCTCTTTCCCTATAAATCTGACCCAAACCATGACACCACCACCTCCAGGCTGCAGCCTTACTTGGACATAATGTCTCTCCAGCAACGATCCGCTGTTCCATCCTTCTGGACAACGGGTTGGCAACACGTGTACGTTTTTTTTTCCTCACATTACAACTCTGGAAAACTGATCTGTTCTTAGGCTATTAATTTTATAAAAATCCATTTAATTTTAAACCATGTTAAACAAATATTCAGAAAGTATAAACAAAACCACAAAGAGATAAAGTCATTCAATAAGAGTTGAAATGTTTGGATTTGTCAAAGTCTGAGCTGTCCTCAAACACATCCCAACTGAATGTCAAGCTGTTTCCAGTCTGTTCCTGTGCTTCATGATTAAATAAGAATCATTAAACTGGGCTTTCATTAAACAGTGCTAATTGTCAGCAATCATGCTAAATCCCTCCCATGCCCTCCATGAGTTTGTGGACCTTCTGAACAGCAGCTTCAGCAACAGACTCCTGCAACCCCGCTGCTCAAAGGAACGGTACAGAAAATTATTTCTGCCGTCCTTCATCAAACTATTCAACCTTTCACTTTCAAACCTGAAAGTACTTGCCATTCACAACAGTGGGAAAAAAAATTATGTACATACGTTAATAAGTTCTTGATTGTATGATTGTAGCCCTGCAGCACTCAAATTTCCCTTCAGGGATAGCGAAAATATTTTCAATTTCAATAACAAGAGCAGTTTAAATGAAGTACGGAGTTTGATCTGACCACTGAAAGGGGAGATATTCCGATTAATGTTGTTTTTTCTTGAACCCTTTCAGTGAGTTTATGAGATCTGTAGTAACTCAAAAATCTGAATTTAATTGATAAATTAATGGCAAAGATATTTTTTCAAACCTCTGTCACTTTTTGTTTCTGCTCAGATGTCTCGTTTTGATTCAGATCCATCTGTTACTTAATAGAAAAGGCTTCAAAGTTGTCTTCTGAACAGTGTATCGAGACGTTTTGACTTCTGGAAATCACTTTCAATCAGATTGAAAATGAGTTCCTTCCTGCAAACAAACTAAAACTGTGGTAGTAGATACGATGCTTGAGCACTGTGTGGTGGATTCTGGTTCTAATCAGAGGAATATTGAAAGCAGGACTCAAGATTACTTTTTATATTTTGATGTGAATATAATTTCATTGTTTTGTTTATTTATTTCTTTGTTTAAGCCTTATTTACCAGATAGGTCGGTTGAGAATAATTTCTCATTTACAACGACGATCTTGTCCATTGGTGAAATCTCGTCCAGCTAATGTTAGCTCCACATTTAGTGTCGAAGTTTTCACCGAAACTTTATAAATCATAGAAACCATAAGACTGACTTAGATTACAACCATAATAAAATAAGATTATTAGAATAAAACATCTTTCATGTCTCATACCTACACCACTAACTTTAAAATACACACAACATCTGACCGGAGAATTGTTTGTAAAGTCTAGTGTGTTTATGTTTTTGGTTGCTCAGGTTAGGAACACATGAGTGGGGGAGGGTTGCGAAGTATCTAATTTCCATTTAAACTGAGCAGTGCAAAACAATTGTGTTTTAGTACTTGGTGCAAAGATCACATGAATATGAGAAATTGGTGCCATTGGACATGATGTTACAATGTTCACATGCAACACGAACACGTTTTAACACCGCTTTAAACGCAACTCACATAAAATGTTAACATTGTATTTCCTCCACATGCTTGTGTTCTTCAATTGATTGTAGCCAATTTATTTGCCACATACAGCATGTAATAGTTAGCTGACTTTAGTTTTTTCTGTTACCGCTTCGTGTAGCGCCAAGTCAATGCGGTGCGTCACTTGAGCGCCTCTATCTCCGTTTTAATGACACTTTGGGAAATGATTAACATGAGGCCTGTGTGCATGAAAGCCCTGCAGCAGCTGCGATGGACATGCTTAATGCTTGGCAGGACGTTATGTGCCACGCTGTGTGTTCATTAACCCGGCAGTTGTTTTGGGAAGAATGGGAAATGTGCCGGGAATTTTGGATGGTGCGGCGGTCAGGTCAAATGCACACACAGAGCAGCACACTTGCTGACCTACTTGGAGAGAAGAGAGGAGCTGGTAAAATAGAGGGAGGAGGAGGAACCCATCGTGGCATTAGGATCGCATGTCGCCCAACAATACAGCCTGTAAACCAATACCACACTCCAGATTCCAACATGGATGCCTGGTCATGGTAGGCTGCTTTATCTCTCCTTTTGTTGCACACTGTGTTTAATCCACAGTCCTTCCACATGTGAGTCCCAGGATACTGGATCTCCTTGGATGGTGGTGTCTAAGCATCGTTTACCAACAAAGTAACCTGATCTGCCACGTTCATTCTCGCAAATTTCTGAGTTCACAAACTCTTGAGAACCCAAGCTGATTGGTTTTCAGTCCGTACCAGCAAGTTAATGGTCCAATCACATACAAAGTGATATACTCACTCTGTTGGTGAAATTGTCAGCTCCTGCATGAAAGGAAGAAACGCCCAAAACCAGCAACAATCTTTGAGGTTAATTGTTCTCTTTCAGAACAACCAGAAAAATAAACGAAGCAGCAGCACTCGTCACCACCTCATTTCAGTGCCTCATCAGAGCTTAAGATTTCTTGCGTAAAGCAGTGTTGGTGGTTAAAATAGTTGAAAAAAAAAACAAATGTTAGTTGCCTGAAGCAAGCGTTTGGGAGGCTCAGATTTGCTGTGGGTTGGGTCTGTGAATTCCCTTTATCAGAGTTGTGAAACTCCAGTCCTGGAGGGCCGATGTCTTTACGGTTTTTGATTGTGTTCCTGGTTTAAAACAGCTGACGCACATAAAAAGAAATCAACGGTTAGTAACATTTAGAAGGACTCAACCTGGATCAGGTGTGTAGATGCAAAAACACATGGAAAACCAGCCCTCCACGTCCGGAGTTTGATACCTGTACCATTACTCCAAATATTAATACCAACCACACCCTAAACAACCACTGAGGCCCTGTTCACACGTAGCCCGGTATCTGGTAAAACAAATATATTTTTGTTCGTTTTGGCCTGTCATCCACATGAACTCGTCATTTTGGGGGTGTTTTTCACTCAAAACCGTCATTTTTGAAAACTCCGACCAAAGTGAAGATTTTTTAAAAACTCCGATTTTGCTTTTGCGTGTGGACATGCAAAACTGGTGTTTTGTGTTTTTAAACGTCACTATCTGCAATAATTAATGCATCAACGTCATTTGTGCGTGTCCTTGTTTCTAAAATTAGACAGTGGTCAATTTGGATCCTCTCAAAAAATACTGCCCACTGCTGGTCTGGCATGCTTATAACAGCACTCAGACACGTATTTATACGGATGTGGATGCGGTTGTATTGAAAATGATTACGTGTGTATGTGAGAGTTTTTTTTAAAAGGAGGACAAGCGGATATACGTTTTCAAAAATACCCAAGTATGTGTGGACATGGCCTGAAATACAGTAGATGCAATTAATTCTGTATGGATCAGAAAACACCTCTGTAGACCCACTGCCGAGGACCGATGACCCACCACGACAGTCTGCTTCCTTACAGGTGTCTCTTGATGTTTCGTATCAGTGGGTGCACCAGAAGTTGCACGTTTAAACAGTGCAAACTATTGGTCTGATTGGCTTGTGGCCCTAAATACTAATAACATGCCCCACGTGTATGACATAGACTGTTTAAAACCCATCGTAAACAACCTTTGTCCTGTGTAATGACACGAGGTCTAATAATAGCTCAGATTTTCATTTTAACACTTAAAAGTAAATTGTATTTGTCCATTTTAGATGTCATTTAGGGGAGTTTTGAGATGAGCTTTGAATTGAGACCATTTTAGTCAATAGCCTGTTTGGAAAACCTTAACTTAAAAAATAGCTGATTTGTTAGCTATTTATTTCCACCATGTGGTTGTAAAGCAGCTGTTATTGATTTATGTTGGTCGTCATTGCCCAAAACTAACAAACTTTTCGTTCCGTCGTCTTCCACTTATCTGGGACCGGGTCGCGGAGACAACAGCCTCAGACGGGAAGCCCAGGCTTCTCTCGCTCCACCTGCATCCTCCAGCTCACCCGGAAGGATCCTGAGTGGTTCGCCTACCAGCTGTAAGACATAGTCTCTCCAGCAGGTCTGAGGTCTGCCTCTTGGTCTCCTTCCGGTGGCATGTACCCAAAACAGCTCATCAGCGGGGCGCTCGGGAGGCATCCTGACCAGATGCCCGAACCACCCCATCTGGCTTCTCTCAACCTGGAGGAGGAGCTGCTCGACACCGAGCTCCTCCCGGATGGCAGAACTCCTCACCCGATCTCTGAGTGAGAGTCCAGCCACCCTGTGGAAGAAGCTAAATTTCGGCCGCTTGCATCCATGATCTCGTTCTTTCGGTCACCACCCACAGCTGGTGACCATAGGTGAGGGTTGGAATGTAGATTGAACCACCAAACTCATACACAAAATAATAACCATGACAAAATAAGTAAAAATTCAAATAAATCACTTCTGTTTTGAACTATTTGTCTCCAGGTTGCTGTTTTTACTGAACAGTTCATGCTGTGTCCTCATGCTTGGACACATTCTGTGGCTCGTTGACTTTTCGGACCATTAGGGATGTTCAAGGCAGACTCGTCTCCATGGTGATCAATACAAACTTTGCTATACATGCAACAGAGTGTGGAATGAAGGATCAGAAAACTCAAAGTAGCAGATGATCTACCAATAAGCAACCAGAACCATGGTCACCGATGACAAATACTGGTGGTGTAAACATGCACAAAAATACCAGATTGGTCACACAGTCACAAACTTCTGTTTTTATAAAGTCACAAAACCAGCCGCCAGGCATTCATTTGGTTGTTAACATGCTGGATATAAGTCATTCTTAAAAAATTGTAGATACATTCCGACAAAGCACCTCAGCCGTCAGATGGGTTTTACCAAAACAAAAGGCTTTGTTAGGAGAGATGGATGAAGTGGAATGCTGGATAGAGTGACCACACCTCAGCCTCTCTGCTAGCGGTACGTCCTCCTCTCGGGGTTACAGCCAAGTTCACATGTTCAAACTGAGATGAAAGGCCTCTGATAGAAAAGGTTGTCGGTGCCAATACCAACCTTCTGCCAAGTAGGTCTAACCCAGCACTCATCCAGATGTTAAAATACAGGAGATTGTGCTGCTTGTCTTTCCTGGGAGACGGAGGGGGATCCCCTGCTTGAAGCCAGCACATCAAAGTGTGGAGGAGGACATAAACAATGAGTTCCTCCAGTGAGGGATTGAAAGAAAACCAGGAAAAAAACAGGGTTGGGCCGAGCCCGTGTTCATCAGATTATATTTTCTTAAAAACATTCCACCATACAAATTTTTCACAATATGATTGCATATTTTTGTCGTAAGAAATATTTTTTAAAAGAGGTAAAATAACACAAAAACCTGGATTTTCAGAGAAAGAAGCACCAGAATTGAATCTCTTTTCATATATTTTTTATTATTTTTTATTTTAATACACTCTATTAATCCCTCACCAGGAAATGTATGTGCTGCATTTTACCGCAGCAGGCTGCCACTCATGACAGCCCCTATGGTGGGAGAAATAAGGGGTGAGGTGTCTTCTCCAAGGTGGTCCTTCTCCTGGTGGTTCCAAATTCAGCATCCTTCTTCCTATGTACTCTCTCTCCTCTGCACATGTCCAAACCATCTCAGTCTTGCCTCTCGAACTTTATCCCCAAAACCTCTGACATGTGCTGTTCCCCTGATGTACTCATTTCTAATCCTGTCCATCCTGGTAACTCCCAGAGAGATCCTCAGCATCTTCATCTCTGCTACCTACATCTATGTTTCCTGTCTTTTCTTCAGTGCTACTGTCTCTAGACCAAACAGCATGGCAGGTCTCACCACGGTTTTGTACACTTTCCCTTTCATTCTAGCTGCAACTCTTCTGTCACACATCACACCTGATACTTTCCTCCACCCGTTCCAGCCTGATTGAACACGCTTCTTCACCTCTTTTCCACACTCTCTATTGCTCTGGACTGTTGTTCCAAGATACTTAAAATCTTCCACCTTGTTTATCTCTTCTCCCTGTAACCTCACTTTTCCATTTCGATCCCTCTCATTCACACACATGTACTCTGTCTTACTCTGACTAATCTTCATTCCTCTTCTTTCTAGTGCAAACCTCCACCTCTCCATCTTTTCCTCCACCTCTTCCCTCCTCTCACTACAGATCACAATGTCATCTACAAACATCATTGTCCATGGGGATTTCTGTCTGACCTCGTCTGTCAGTCTGTCCATCTCCACAGCAAACAGCAAAGGGCTCAGAGCAGATCCTTGGTGCAGTCCCACCCCCACACTGAACTCCTCTGTCACACCAACAGCACACCTCACCACTGTCTTACAGCCCTCATACATGTCCTGCACCGCTCTAACATACTTCTCCGTCACACCAGACTTCCTCATACAATACCATAGTTCTTCTCTAGGTACCCTGTCATACGCTTTCTCTAGATCTACAAAGACACAGTGCAGCTCCCTCTGACCTTCCCTGTACTTCTCTATCAGCATCCTCAAGGCAAATATTGCATCTGTAGTACTCTTTTTAGGCATAAAACCATACTGCTGCTCACAAATTCGTACTTCAGACCTTAGCCTAGCTTCGACAACTTTTTCCCATAACTTCATCGTTTGACTGATCAGTTTAATTCCTCTGTAGTTACCACAACTCTGCACATCTCCCTTGTTCTTAAAAATAGGAACCAGCACACTTCTCCTCCATTCGTCAGGCGTCTTCTCCTTTTGTAATATCCCGTTAAACAGCCCAGTCAGTTGTAGCCCAGTGGCTTCAAGAGTAGTTTACCATTACCTGGTATGTACATCACTGGGACTCTCACTGGGTTTTTCCTCTTCAATAGTTTCCCAATGTTAGTAAGTACTTTAACGAGAATCTTTTTTTTTTCTGATTTGCCTTCATTTATACGAACCTAACCTCTCTATTTACTAAGTTTTCAAGTATCGTTTCTTTCTTCTTACCCTTTCTGGCTTATTTAGTTGTACAAAAAAGGACATGCAGAGTTGTGGTTTTTGCATGTAATAAACAATGTGCCAATCAGAGTGTTGTGTTTTGGGTGATGATTTGGCACAACTTGGTTCAGCTGTCCAGACTTGTACGATGAAAGGCCTTGTCTACAAGTTAGAGAGTGATAAATTATAACAAACCAGATTTTGCATGTGGAGGGAAATACTTTGAGTAATTTCATTGCTTTTTGAAAGCTGCAGAGTCTGATACGGCACGCTTGGCTAATATGTACATCCCCCGAGGCTACACATATTACAGACAAGCCTCAACTAAGTGAGCAAAGCTGTAACTCCAGGTATCACCCAACTATTCATCACAGCAAATGGAGTGGATCTCCATGGAGCTGTGGGACATGTGCAGGGTGTAAAGTGAGACGACAAATGAAGGTGAAAGTGGATCTTATTGTGTGAAGCACATTATCATCACGCGTACCCACTCAAGTGTGCTGCACAGTAGAAAATACGTGTGTTTTGACGAAGGTTGTTAAGTTTTATTACGAAACTAAAAACAGCCAGAAGGTGAAAGCAAAAGTTCATCCAGGGTTGAGGGTTTTTTTTTTTTTCAGGCACATGTACAGACACCAGCTTTTAGAGAACGTCAGTTCCTCAAATTGGCTGAGAATTGGCTTCAAGTTTGAAACTAACTATCCAGCGTCAGTCCAAAGAAAAGGCCACACACTGATATGTCGATATCATTCAGAAAGGTTTTCTAAATTCATCTGTCTGGGCCAATCAGTTCTGACTTTATCAAAAAAAAAAAAAAATTAACAATTTTATTTTAATTTTGATGCAATTCTTTTCTTTTATTTTGAAAAATCATTCTGCTTTCATCACTTCCTCTAACAGGAATTGCTGAGTTTAAAAAAACAGATTTTTTTTGTTTGAATTGATTGAATTTTTAATTATTTAATCGTTTCAAAAGTGAGTTTTTTCCTTTTTTTTTTTTTTTTGAGGCTGTTCTCCATCACTTTACTTTCTTCTGAATCTCCAAAAGTCTTTCCAGTTGGGCCGACAAGTTTATCTGATAATGGAGGACCAGGACTACCTACCTGACCACTTTTGGTCAGGTAGGTAGGAATGGAGATGGGGAGCAGGTTGGCCTCCTTACAGGAAGAACAAACGAGTGGCAGGATTAGACCCTCAATTGTGGGATAAGGTGATGGTGAAGATCTTAATCACTGAGAGAACAAAAAACTGGCATCCAACCCAGAAATTAATCTTTTCATTGATGAGAAGAGATAAGATGCAGGTGTGAAGTTCACATCTGGAGGGCCGCACCCACAACACCACAAATAATCCCAACGTGACTGTTTGAAAGAGCGAAAAGAGCCTTGGATCACGGAGACATGCAGGATTAAATTGAATCCTGGCACATTTGTTTATCTCACCCGATCAATCAAATATTGGAAATAATGATCCCGCTGATGCACGTGCAAGAACAAAAGAGGCAATGTGGCTCAAGTAGGTTGGTTCTGAGAAAACTGGGTGTTACCTCATTGTGGTGACGAGGCACAGCTTCACCACTGCTGGATTCAGTGGCGTACAGTGCATTTCACACACATACTGTATCTTGGGCGTCATAAATAAAAAACTCTACGAAAAAGACATTTCCTCAGAATTGGGTCTCTGCATTTGCGGAAGATGTGGTCCTGTTGGCTTGATCAGGCTTTGATCTAAATTTTTCACTAGACCGATTTGCTGCCGAGTGTGAAGCGGCTGGATGTGATTCAGCATTACCAGGATCTACATTCATACCCTCACTATGGTACCAGGATCTGAATTCCTACCCTCACCATGGTAACCAGGATCTACTTTCCTACCCTCTTCATGGTAACCAGGATATACATTCCTCCCCTCGCTATGGTAACCAGGATCTATGTTCCTACCCTCACCATGGTAGCCGGGATCTACGTTCCTACCGTCACCGTGGTAACCAGGATCTACGTTCCCACCCTCACAGTGGTAACCAGTATCTACGTTCCTACCCTCACCATGGTAGCCTGGATCTACGTTCCTACCCTCACCATGGTAACCAGGATCTACTTCCTACCTTCACCATGTTAACCAGGATCTACTTCCTACCTTCACCATGTTAACCAGGATCTACTTTCCTACCCTCACCGTGGTAACCAGGATCCCCATTCCTACCCTCACCATGATAACCAGGATCTACTTTCCTACCCTTTTCATGGTAACCAGGATCTACGTTCCTCCCCTCGCTATGGTAACCAGGATCTATGTTCCTACCCTCACCATGGTAGCCGGGATCTACGTTCCTACCGTCACCGTGGTAACCAGGATCTACGTTCCCACCCTCACAGTGGTAACCAGTATCTACGTTCCTACCCTCACCATGGTAACCAGGATCTACGTTCCTACCCTCACCGTGGTGACCAGGATCCACATTCCTACCCTCACCATGATAACCAGGATCTACGTTCCAACCCTCACCATAGTAACCAGGATCTACGTTCCTACCCTCACCATGGTAACCAGGATCTACGTTCCTTCCCTCACCATGGTAACCAGGATCTACGTTCCTACCCTCACCAAGGTAACCAGGATCTACGTTCCTACCCTCACCATGGTAACCAGGATCTACGTTCCTTCCCTCACCATGGTAACCAGGATCCATGTTCCTACCCTCACCCTAGTAACCAGGATCCAGGTTTTTATCTTCATCTCTAGCCATCAGCTCATAACCAAATGTAACAACATATGAATTATATTAATTAATATTTAAATCTACTTTCAAAAGGTGAAAAGTTTGATTTTACGTTCGGTTTTCCGGACTACATTGACTGTACAGGTGCATTACATACATGACGTCTGGTCCTCACCAGAAAGGAATGATTGGTTGAGTTGAAAAAGTACCCGCCCATCTTGGAGCGAGTAAACCCCAATGCTGCGAGGTCAGACTGTTTCCGCATACTTTAGGGAAAAAAACAGTCTCATGGATCAGGCTGGCATTATAATAATGTGTTAATAAGAAAAGAATTTATGGCAAAAACTCTTGTGGCTGCAAAATTAATATCACGTCACTTTTGTAACCCTTCAATTCCAACACCGCTCAGACGACAGAGACGCCAGTCCCCTGTCGCCGTCAGGAATTAAACTGTTCTTTTTTAAGAGCCTTTTTCCAACTACTTTTGATATTGGTTTCAGGTAACTTTCAGAAATGACCGGGTTGGCACCTCACAGGCAAATTATAGGTTTCAAAACCACCATGAAAATAAATCAAATTCTGATTTCAAGTAAGAGGAAGCAAGAAAACACCTTCTTAAATCACTGGTTGTGTGCAGATGTGGAGGAGACAGGACTGTTCATTAAGGGGTTGTGAATGCACAGAGAGTTTTAAAAAAAATCAAGTCAGTATTCTTGGTAATCACTGCAGTGATTTAAACTCCAACTAAAAACCTTCCAGGTTTGGACATAAAGAGACAGTAATCAGGAAAAAGAACTATAAACTCGGCCTTGATTGGATCAGGTACCAATGTTACCCAACTACGGCAGCGCCACATCCTACCAGAGGTAAGACCCGAGCTCGAGCCCGACTTTCGGGTCGGGCTTAAAAATGTCAATCATTACTTCGGGTCGGGTTCGGGCTTCTCTCTCGCTGACTTTTTTTTTTTTTTTTTCCAATAAATATATGTTTATAAAATGTAAACTAAAACGATGTGTGTGTACTAAACTAATAAATACTTGTTATAGAATTAAAACAGAGAAGTAATGTTTAACTACTGAACAGGATCCGCAGAGCCAGCGCGCATCCTCTGCGCACGTGAACGCCTCCTCTTAATTTGGTAATCCTCCCCTGCGCACGTCTTTATTTTATTTATTTTGAACTGGTATCCCCATATGAAGGCGTAAGAAGTTAAGGATAAACTAAAAGCAGGAGAACTGGAAAGACAAACACGCACCGGTAAGAGTGAGGTGTGGAAAAGCTTCAAATTTATTGTTCAAAATGCTACAGAAACTTGCGTTGGCTTCGCTGGATGTGGTCAATGTGGCGCTTTGCTTTCATACGAGAGCAAAAAAGACTGGCACCTCGACGCTGAGCGGGCATTTAAACAGCTGGACTGGTAAAAGTGATGATCGTCAAAGATCTATTTTATCATTTGTTTCAAAGATCGTCCCTCCTCTTCGCGCTAAGCAGGCCATCACAGACAAGCGCGTTAGGGTAGTGGGATTTTTTTTTTTCATTCAAAAACGTGTTCTTGAAAATGTTCCAATTTATAAATAACCCTCCTCCTCCCGAGTCCTCACAAATAAATTATGACATTTCGGGCTTGTCTCGGGCTCGGGCCAGCAAATCACGTTGACTGGTCGGGCTCGGGCCGGGTTGGGTTTAATATCCGCGGGTTCGGGTCGGGTCGGGTTGGATTTTTTAGGCCCGATCTCAACTCTGCATCTTACCCATCAGGATAATGATTAAACATTCATTCACATTCTAAAATGCTTCCCTGACGTGGTTGCAGAGGGTGCAGGAGCCTATCCTGGCTGATTTTAGGTATGAGGCAGGATGCACCCCAAAAACAGCAGCAGTGTTCCTACTAAGTTGCGTGCCTGCGCTATTGCGCACTGCTCGCAGATTAACATCGCACAAGAAAACCAATGCAGCGCACAAAATAAAACTCTATTTAAACCAAAAATTGTAAAATGAGACAGACCTCCATGATACGTTTCTTTCTTCTTTCTTTCTGAAACAAATTGCTTCAAACAGCTGCTTCGGAGTTTGGCTCGTCAGTGTTGCTGATGTCCCAAAAGAGTAAAAATTTTTGCTCCACCCCTTCTGCTCAGGAAGCTTGCTTGTTTTCTCAGAGGCATAAAAAATTAAAGGGAACATTGGTCACCAGTCTGTTGTGGGGCCACATGCACACAACCATCCATACAAACTCATTTCTGGAGACGATTTCACGGCAACCAATCAATCTAACATGTATGTTTTTGGAAGGTGGTAGGAAACTGAGGAAAACACATACACGTGAAGAACATGTAAACTCCACACAGAAAGACCAGTGTTTTAAGCCTCGCCCCCCAATGTTAGGGATAAGAACCCCTAACATTCTTGCTGTGAGGCCACCGTGCTAACCAGTGCGCCACTGTGCAGCCGTCCATCATCTTCAGGGGTCGCCACAGCAAGTCAGTTTCTTCCATTAAATCCTATCTCCTGCATCCTATTTGGTCACACCAACTATTTTCATGTCTTCCTTCACCGTATCCATGAACTCTTTGGTAAACTCTTGGCCTCTTTCCTGGTAGTTCCAAACCCAGCATCCTTCTTCCAATGTACTCTCTCTCCTCTGCACAGTGTTTCAGTACGCACACACAACATGAAAGCAATACTGCAGTAGAACTAACACTAGGAGGTGGTAGCATCTACCATCTGCATCTATAAATATTACATGTATTTAATATCTGCGTCTGTTGGCGGCATTTGCATTATCCATTTATTTTTCTACATATGCTAGACTTCCTACCACCTCCTTCCTAATCCTACTACCAATCAACTTTGGTTTGAAGCGCTGGTCAGACTATCTGTAAAAAAAAAAAATAAAACATTGAAAATCACTTAAAAAGTTTATTATAAGTAAAAAAATATATATACTGCTGAAAAAATTGCATTTTTTTTTTATTTTAAAAATCAGTTGCAGATCATCTCTGCCCGACCCTTAATTCAATTCAATTTTATTTGTATAGCCCAAAATCACAGAATTTCCGTCTCAACGGGCTTCACAAGAAAAAGAGGAATGTGTTAACACAAATACACAGCAAGAAAAATCACTAACAAATGCTAACTAAACAAGACTAGCACATTTATGCACTTAGACTCTCCTTCACGGTGAGGAAAAACTCCTAAAAAACCCATCAGTGGGGAAAAAAACAAGAAACCTTGTGGGGATCCACATGAAAGAGAGATCCCTCCCCCGGGACCAGCAACCAGTGGTGGAACGTAACGAAGTAAATGTACTTCGTTACTGTACTTAAGTAGAAAAATTGTGTAACTGTACTTCACTTAAGTAAAATTTAAGACCGGTACTTTTACTTCACTACAATTTTAGAGCAAATATCTGTACTTTTACTTCGCTATTTTTTAAAGTGTGTTTTACATTTTTTGTTACATTTTCGTTCAGGAATTTGTAAAATACACAGGGTTTTTTTTAGCGCATCTTGAAGCCGCATCGTCAAAATCCAAAGAAGCAGTTGATCGGGAGAAGAAGTCATGAATCGAGAAACATTTTCCATTCATTCAGCGCCAAAAACCAAACATCAAATCTAGTACAAATTCAAAAGAGTCAGAAGATCGTTGTTCGTTGTGTTTACTTCTAAATAAAAAGTTGAGCCATCATTACACGGAGCAGGGGCGGTTCTAGGATTTTCCAAAGGGGGGCGGGACTTTGACAAAGCCAATATATAGTGACTGGGGGCCTCCCCCCCAAAACATTTTAAAAAATAAGTGTCATTTTCCTCCATTTTGGCGGCCCATTCACTGGCCCTTCTAGAGGATAGCTTGACTTATCCCCTTTCCTTTTATTTTTATTTATTTATTTATTTTGTGGACCAAAAGAGGCGGAAGAAGGGGGTCACACCCCTGCAGAGTATTTATCCTGGTTACCATGGTGACACCCTATAGCACAAAAAATAACATTTGAATTATGATCGAATACTTTTACTTTTTACTTAAAAAGTACAATTTACACCAACTACTTTTGTACTTTTACTTAAGTAGATTTTTTTTATTGGTACTTTTACTTTTACTTAAGTACATTTTTTGCCAAAGTATCTGTACTTTTACTTAAGTACAAAAAGTGAGTACTTCATCCACCACTGCGAGCAACCAATGTGTCAAAGATTATTGTTTAAATATTAGCTTATTCTACTCTACAGCTAAATATCTAAAGAAGTCAATAAATGTTCTTCATCCTGATGGAAACACGGGGGACTCCTCAGCCTGGCGATGTCCAGTACTGAGCATGTGCAAGTTTTTTTTAAGAATTCATAAATGCAAAAACACAAAACCCAATACAATACTATTTGCCCATTGGTGCATCAAGAAACTCCATTTATATTAGCTTAGCCGTTAAAATCAACATGCTTGCTGCATCAAATCTTCGTGATCTCACGTCAGCAAACACATTGCTGCCCTCCAGTCCCAAATTAGAATTCAGCCACAGTTTGAAAAATCTAAACATATTTACTAGGGGGTCTAATGGTACATGTATTTGTATCGAAAAATAGCATAGGTGTTTAACTATGGGCAAATTTGGCCCGCTTTATAATCGCAAATATTTCTCTTACAAAAGCTATACCAAGAAACAATTGAAGTTGGTCCAATGGTATTACAGCTTTGAGTGCATTCCTCTTCACTTTGTACACCTCAGACGTCCAGCACAATTCAAGAGTCGTGCCACCTACAGAAATTCTCTGATGACTCTACAGTTGTAGGGTGTATATGTGGTGGGTAGGAGGAGGAGTACAGGAGGCTGGTGGATGGATTTGTGGTGTGGGCGGGAGAGAATCACCTGCTGCGTTGGGTTCCGGTGATTTCATCACTTTGGTTGGTCCCAGTGTCCGTACCTCTTTGGGTCGCTCCTTGTTTTTTTTTTTTTCAGCTCCAAATGACTGGAATGAGCTGCGGAAACATTGAAACTTTGCACCATGGTCTCCTTAGTGGCCTTTAAGTTGTCCATAACACATTTGGTTTGTAATGAATGTACCGTAATTTCACGACCATTAGGCGCACCGTACGAAAAGGTGCAGCCTCAGTCACACACCGCCTAACAACAACACACACGCAAGCATGCAAATGTGCGTATTAAAAAATAGATCAGGAGCAAAACTGAGTTCTGTTGTGCTTTATTTAAGTAGTAACGATACTAAACAAGCACATTACCTTTAATAATCCGTCAAAGTCCTCATCCTCTGTTTCGGAATCGAACAGCTGCGCAAAATCCAACAGAGTAGGTCCACTTCGCTCCTCGCTGTCAAAGTCACTGTCTGTACTGTGCGGCTCCTCAGAAAGGATACCAGCTTTTGCGAAAGCTCGGATAACAGTACCAGCAGAGACGTTAGTCCAAGCATCTACAATCCATTGGCAAACTGTAGCGTAACTCGCCCGGCGCCGCCTTCCACCCTTCGTGAAACTGTGGGCTCCGTCGGTCATCCATCGCTCCCACGCCGCTCACACTTCACTCTTTAACGTTCTCATGCCTTTTCTTCCAGGGCCGCCTCGCGGGCACCGCGTTTTCTTTTAAGTCTGCCTTTTCTCACACCCAAGACGCATCGCATGAAAAGGCGCACCGCTCATTTTGAAGAAAATCTAAGACTTTTATATGCGTCTTATAGACGTGAAATTACGGTAATTGTTTTTAAGTCTATTTTATATCTTTTGATTGTAAACAGTCATCTTTTGTCTCTTAAGGACTCTTATTGTGAAAGTGCACTACATCTTGTTTTGTTTATAATCTTACATTGTTTTAATTTATTAGTTGTGCGCTCCGGCACAGGTCGTTCTTGTAAATGAGAAATTGTTCTCAATCGACCAACCTGGTTAAATAAAGGTTCGTTAAAAATAAATAAATTGTGATTAAGCTGGCCACTGTTACTCTGTACCAACCAGTGGCGGCTGGTGACATGTGGTGCAGGGGCGCCGCCCCACCGACCTGATCACCAAAAAATATATAAGCATATATATCTATATATACATATATAAACATGTATGTGTTTATAAGTATGCAAAACTGTTGAGTGTGAAGATTACATAGATTTTAATAATGTTTTACACCGTTTTATTTTATTTTATTACTTCCTGTGCAAACCGGAACGAGGGCGTGGGGTAGTTACGCCCTACCAGGAAAACGTATTGGTGTGTATGTGGCTTCCGGTTTTTATGGAAAAAACGTGACGTCAGCTCTATATTTTTTCCCATTCATGTGTATTGCAAACCATAACCACGCCCGCGGGGCGCAGAGATTTTCCACCCATCGGGTGTGTAATAGGTTATCCTCTCTGTCAGTCTGTTACATGAACCAATCAATTAGCTATAAGCTGACCTATAAATCCCACCCACGCCACGCCCTTTCTTTTCACTGCGGAATTCTGGGAGTCTTCGTCATGGCGTCGGAAGCTAGTTCAGGTGCTAACAAAGCTAGTGGTTTTTTTAAAAGAGAATTCAGTGTCGTCCCTTCTACAGAATCCGTTTTCTAAGCGTTCTAAAGAAGAAAAAAGAAGAGTGAAGGAGCTTTGACTGGACACCCCAGATTTGACTGTGCAACAAAACAGTGGAGATCGCGGCTGCTTTTATGTGAGAGGATAATGAAGGTGTATGAAAACTGGCGGTGGCTAGCTGGATGAGAAACACTTTTTTTTGTGTCCCCTGCTTATTGTTTAGTTCAGCAGCAACTGAAAAGGTGTGGATATCAACAGGGGTGAGTGACTTGAAGCATTTGTCTGAAAAGTGCAAACATCATGAAACTTGCCGCACCCATCTTGATAGTAGCTATAAGCTAGGTGTTTTTGGCAGTAGTAACATCCTGGCACAATTAAATGAATGCTACCGAACTGGCATAAGGAAACATAATGAAGAAGTCACCAAAAACAAACACATATTGTCACGAATAATTTTATATTTATTTTATTTATATATATATATATATATATATATATATATATATATATATATATATATATATACTTTTATATAATATATCTAAAAAAAAATTTTTGTGTGTTTGAAAAATGTGCGCCCCCCCCCAGTTTTTTTTACCACCAGCCGCCACTGGTACCAACTATAGATAAACTAATCCAGTTTTCAGACTCATGCAACCAAAAGTTTTTTAGATAGACGGAACTTGTGAATTCAGAGTGAGATGAATCAGATTACAGAAGCACATTTAATTCCTGATTATCTAGCCTCGGGTGTGATGTTTCAGGGAGTTCATTATGATGACTGACAGTAGAGTTCAAAAGCAGCCACACCTTTCTGTTCTGAGGCGCGTGCTGCACGTTTCAGAAAACACACACGTTGGCTACCGGTGGAAAAGTCAAAGATGAAATAAAAACACAGGAGAAGAAACTTCTCTACTGAGGTCATACGGAGATCCTTTGGCCAGTTTTTCTGAAAGGGATCCACTTTGTGCTCACAGTTGACGTGCTCACTGGTGATGAGAGCTGATTTGGGACTTAATCATGTATTAAGCTGTATTGTTGGACCTCCGGCCAACTGATGACACAGTAGTCCATCCATCACGCCCAAACAGCTCGGGCCACGACCTCACAGCGTGCAGATAGCATGACGTAAGCTCCACTAGCCTCTGTGTATCTTTGTAGAGAGTTGGCACACACATAGAGAACTAGGGAACGGACGTACTCACCAACATTATAAAGATTTGTTTAAAAAACTCAACGATTGTTCCATGTCTTTAATTTACAGGAAAACACCTTCTCATTGTGTTTTTTTTTTCTGTGACATAATGTAAGATGATAGATGTCAGACAACGACGTAATAATATTTTACTTTTAAGTTAAAGACAGGGGCTGTTCTCACAGGTGGGATGTGCTTACAGACACGTCTAACTACTGTAATTTCACGACCATTAGGCGCACCGTACAAAAAGGCGCAGTCTCAGTTATGTGCGCCATTGCTGTATTTAACACACACATAAGGCGCACCGTACGAAAAGGCGCAGTCTCAGTCACACACCGCCTTACAACAACACACACAGCATCCAAATGTGGGTATTAAAAAATAGATCGGAAGCAAAACTGAGTTTGGTTGTGCTTTATTTAAGTAGTATAAACAAGCACATTACCGGTAATAGTCTTTATTCAAATCCGTCAAAGTCCTCAACCTCTGTTTCGGAATCAAACAGCTGCGCAAATTCCATCAGAGCAGGTCCACTTCGCTCCACGCTGTCAAAGTCACTTTCTGTACTGTGCGGCTCCTCAGAAAGGATACCAACTTTTGTGAAAACTCGGATAAAAGTACCAGCAGACACGTTAGTCCAAACATCTACAATCCATTGACTCGTTAATGCTGAAATTTCTTGCAGAGGCTCGATTCTCATGTTCCTCCGCGTAGCTGATTGCCTTCAGCTTAAACTGAGCATCATAAGCGTGTCTCTTTGCCATTTTCAGGGTTAAAACAGCAATGTTGTTCATACAGCACATGATGCATTTTATACACAATCCACGCCCACACTTCACTCTTTAACGTTCTCATGCCTTTTCTTTCAGGTCCGCCTCGCCTCACGGGCACCGCTTTTTCTTTTAGGTCCACCTTTTCTCACAAACAAGGCACACCGCACGAAAGGGCGCACTGCTAATTTTGAAGAAAATCTAAGACGTTTATATGCGCATTATAGCTGTGAAATTACGGTATATACATTTCACGCCCAATGACATTAAATGGGCTGTTAATGCCGTCCCCTGAGTCCTGGCGACGTACAGGTCATGGAGAGATGGAAGGCTGCAGCCGATCACCTTCTCTGCAGAGCGCACAATGCGCTGCAGTCTGTGTTTGTCCCTGGCTGTGGCTCCAGCGTACCACACGGTGATGGAGGAGGTGAGGACAGACTCGATGATGGCTGTGTAAAACTGCACCAACATCTGGGCAGGCAGCTTGGCTTTCTTCAACTGCCGCAGAAAGTACATCCTCTGCTGGGCCTTTTTGATCAGGGAGCTGATGGATGGCTCCCACTTTAGGTCCTGTGTGATGGTAGTGCCGAGGAAGCGGAAAGAGTCTACAGTGGTGATGGGGGAGTCTGTCAGTGCAAGGGGGGTAATGGGAGTTGTTACTTTCCTAAACTCAACGATCATCTCCACTGTCTTCTGAGCGTTGAGCTCCAGGCTGTTGTTGCTGCACCAGGACACCAGCCGGTCTACCTCCATCCTGTAGGCCGACTCATCGCCATCAGAGATGAGCCCAATGAGGGTGGTGTCATCTGCAAACTTGATCAGTTTGACAGAGTTATGGCTGGAGGTGCAACAGTTGGTGTACAGGGAGAAGAGCAGGGGAGAGAGGACACAGCCCTGTGGAGACCCTGTGCTGATAGTCCGAGAGGTGGAGACATTCTTCCCCAGCCGCACGCACTGCCTCCGGTCTGTCAGGAACTCAGTAATCCACCTGCAAGTGGAGTCAGGCACGTTGAGCTGGGAGAGCTTGTCCTGAAGCACGGCAGGGAGGATGGTGTTGAATGCAGAGCTGAAGTTCACAAACAGGATCCTAGTATAGGTTCGCTCTTCTACATAGGTTCCCACCTATGCTAGGATCCTGTTTGTGGACTTCAGCTCTGCATTCCCGGGGACTCCCGGGGAGTCCAGGTGCTGCAGGGTGAAGTGGAGCCATGAGTGTGATGTCACCCATAACGTTAAGCCTTGACAAAGTGAAGTAAATAAATGGCACCTTTGTAATTCTACGAAGCAGGAAAAATACAGTCATTGGTCCAGTCTGTGTTGGCATGGCAACCACTGTGCCAAAAAGTACTCAATCTAGATGTGTATTTAAAGGCTCACAAGGTCCTAAATTTGTCTTGCATAAAAACAGCAGCATAGTCAAAACACAGCACAGAACTTTACAAAGAAAACAGAACACTGAACAATGCACAAAATCAATCTATGCTGGCATTAATTATAGGAATTTAGCTCCGGTTTAATTTCAGGGTACTGGTATGAATGAAGGAGTGTTCGAACCTGACTACCTTCGAAACGTTGCACACAGAACCAGATTGAAAGAGCACATACTCTGTTTAGAAAACGGCTGCAATCAAAGATAATGCTCTTGGCTATTCTTTGTTGTTATCAGGATTCCGTCGCCTTCCGCCAGAGGGGCCCCTGGATGTTCCTCATCACCCTGATTAGGGATACCCGAGATTGATTCCTGATGCCACACATCTGTGGACCCTGTAATTTATTTAAGGGCATTCATCCCGGACTTCCACGTCGGGTCATTACCTTCCCTTCCAGCCAGGTCACCCTGGTTGCTTGACCATGTTTGAACTCTGTTATTATTTGAACTTGAACTTGAGTTAATCCTTTGCCCTTTGCTTTGCAGACTTGTTTGAATTGTGTTAATAAACCTTGTTTGATGTCCTGCAATTGGGTCCTCCTTCTTTCCACATCACAAAAGTTGTGTTGTTGTGACATGGAATATTCAAAATATTCCATATTCAAAACAATAAAACGACTCCAGGAGTTTAGAGACATTGGTCTAATCCACATTCACATGTTGTCTTTGAATGGATAAAAGTAGAGATGTAAGGTGTATAATAGAATAATTACAAGAGCAGAAAAAATATATACAAATATCAGATAGACATTAAAAATAATCATCTTTACATTCGTATGAGATGATGATAATCTGTACATGTGCAAGCGAGCAGGGCTAGTAGGCGTTAGGTTGTGTTTCATCAGCTCCGCACCTCCTGCCTGAGGCCTGAGGTGTGAAGAGTGAATATTAGAGGTAGGCGGGGACCCCTCTCATGTGGACTCTGTGATGATAGATGATCAGCACACAGAGTTGTCAAGTCTTAGTTTTCTTTGCTGGAGTTTTAACCAGCTTCTGCAGGCTGTTACGGTGATGCAGCCAGAAAGATTCAACCAGTGCAGTTGTAGAAGTTACTGAGGGTACAGGGCAACATGCCAAGTTTAATTTAATCAACATTCGCTTACTGCTGGAACTTCTTCACCACATGTGGTGTTTAGAGATAAGGGGCTTCATATTTTAGTTAGTAGTTAGTAAATACTTTATTATGATCCCGCTGGGACAGTGTTGTTTTTGTCAACGATGACGACAACAAAATAATTACGTTGACGAAGCATTTTTTCATTAAGATGACATAACGATAATGAAATAAATGCAACTTTTTGGTGACGAAAATGTGACGAGACGTTTGCAAGTTTCTGTTGACGAGACGAAAATGTAACAAAATAGGCGTCAGACTGTCACATTTCTGTCCCACAATGCTGCACGTTCACACCGTCTACACAACACACCTCCAGCCACACACTATGGTGAAAACAGTAAAAAAGAGGCTTGGTGGTCGGAAACTTAAATTTTTCCACATATTTTGCGCAAACAGCATGCTAACTTCAAGCTAATGCTAGCTTGTCGGCGCTGCTAAATTCATCAGTTAGCTTGGTTGCGCTAACGACTAATTTAAAGACACAATGCAAAGTTTACATTGTTTACAGGGAGAGGTGTCTTATGCATACTTACGTATGCCTTTAGGTATGCATAAGTTACAACATACCTCACTCACTGAAGATTTTTTATTTATTTTACGTTGTTTTTCAATGTTTGCTGTTTTGCGCAAGTTAAAGCTCAGCAGAATTTTTTTTTAACAAATAACCCGCATTATTCTCAGTAATAAAGCCACGATTGTTAAAGTAAGTCGGGTTTTTTTGTTTTTTTTTTAAACACTAAAACTAGACTAAAAACGTTCTAAGACTCCCCTGACTAAAACTAGACGAAAACTCTGTTGGGTTTTTGTGACTAAAACGTGACTAAAACAAAAATATAAAGAGAAACGAAAATGTGACTTAAACTTGAATTAATTTTTGTTCCAAAGACGAAGACTAAAACGAAAACTTAAGTGGCTGCCAAAAACAACAATGCACTGGGAAAAATTGTGCCTGAATAGTGCAAGAGAGAGCTAAAAATAGCTCACTTCTACAATTGAAAGGGATTGCAATATGGTAACTATGGCAAATCTGTGATCAACACTAGGGCTGCAACTAACGATTATTTTGATGATCGATTAATCTGGCGATTATTGGCTCGATTAATCGATTAATTGGGTAAAATTAGAAACTTAATAAATAATAGATTTTTGGCGTTTTATTGAATGTAGTTATGCAAAACACAACTCATAACCACTTAAACAACACGTTGGGTTTATTCTAATAACTAAAAATGGAAATTTTTCTGTTAAACAAAGAGGGAGAATATTACAATTTCTACAGCAAATATAAAATAATAAATCTACTTACTGTATACAGTAAAGGTAAATCACGAGCACCCATAAAATGTGTTTTATAGTACTGGCTAAAAAAACATAAAATGGAAACTGTTGACCATCCAGGATCACATTTAAAAACAAGAAATCATTAACAGTTTTAGATTTGCAAATTTAACTTTGTTCAGCGGTATAGTACCAAACAAAAATGGCCTAGGTTAACATGAGTAAAATACACAAAAAACAATCAAGTTGTATAATATTAAGTGCAGTTGACAGCAAAAACTTTCCAAACGATTAATCGATGACTAAATTAGTCGGCAACTATTTCAATAATCGATTATAATCAATTAATTCGATTAGTTGTTTCAGCCCTAATCAACACATTAATTTGTCTGTGAATTAAAACGAAATAGTCCAAGCCTATTGTAGCGATAACGACAGAAAGTAGCCTTGACCGGAGACTCGTGCCAGCCACCGAAGGCGGTGCATGTAATATGCTGCTGGAATTTTCAGTTGTATTGTCATTATTAATAATTATTATCTTGATGTGTAGGGTGTAAAATATTACATGGAAACGGGAATGCAGTAGTACATGGTTTCAAATTTTGTCACGATCTGCTGATTGACAATGTTGATTAACAATCTTTAATCAACAAAAAAATCATCAAAGTTTTATAAGGACTTTAGTCGCAGGAACTGTTTTTCTTATAACTGGCATTTTTGTGTGCTTCAAATTGTTTCCTCGCTGCTTCAAAGGCTTCATTTCACTGTCCTTAGTTCACTTCAGTTTTAGATGTCCACAAGTGTCATCTTTTTCCCCCCGAATTTGCCAAAAATAGCTCCTGACTTGCCTTAAAGATAAAAATAACTTGATCTCCAACCAACTCCAACCACATCTCTAGAATTCCAAATATGAATCATTCAAAACCTTGAAGTCAAAATGGATTCTAACCTCATCTTTGACTCCCACATTCACCATCTCTGCAAGGTTTCCTTCCTCCATCTTAAAAACATAGCCAGGCTACGTCCATGTCTTTCCAAACCGGATGCTGAGAGGTTGATTCACGCTTTCATCTCCTCCAGGCTGAATTACTGCAATGCCCTCCTTGTAGGGATCCCATGCAGGGGTTTACAAAAGCTCCAGCACATCCAGAACTGCGCTGCCCGGATCCTGATAAGGAGGCGCAAATATGACCATATCACTCCCATCCTCAAATCCCTCCACTGGCTACCCGTTAAGTACAGAATTTAGTACAAGCTCTGCCTCCTCACCCATCAGTGCATACACGGCACTGCACCTGTTTATCTCGAAGAACTCCTAACCCTCCACACCACTGTCCGAGAACTCCTAACCCTCCACACCACTGTCCGAGACCTGCGCTACTGCCTGCACCAACCAAGGACCAAACTCTCCACTGTGGGGGACAGGGCCTTCCAGGCAGCTGCTCCACGGCTCTGGAACACTCTTCCCGAGAGCTTGAGGGCTCCACAGAGCGTTGAGGTTTTTAAGAAAAGACTGAAGACATTTTTATTTCTAAAGGCTTTTCAACAAAGTTTTTAATGTTGTTTTTTGTGTTGTGGTTTTATTTAATTTTGCTGTTTGTTGTTCCTTTTGGTCATTGTAGCACTTTGAAATCTCCACTGGAGATATAAAGTGCGTTATAAATAAAATTTTATTATTATGCAAATGAGGTAATGCATTTGCAAAGGCACTCAAATGAGCCAAATGCACCTGACAATGCTGACCAACAGTGAGGTGTCTTCATTAAGCTGCCGTGGGAATGTCGCACCAAGGGAAAGTGGGAGGAGGTTACCACAGCAACTCTGTAATTCTCACACACTGATCTGTCAGTGACTTTAAAATAGATGTCAAATTTTGTGAGAAACAATTTTGGGAATGGATGGCTCCGTGAGTAGAGCAACCGCCCTGTAACCGGAGGGTTGCTGGTTCGATCCACCACCAGGAGTTCATGCCGAGGTGTCTTTGAGCAAGACACCGAGCCACAAATTGCTCCTGATGGTGGTTTGCACCTTGCATGGCAGCATCCCATCAGGTATGAATGTGTCTGTGTCAGGGGTAAGATCTTAAGCCCGAGCCCGACCCGACCCGGTTCGGGCTTCTCTCACGCTGACTTTTTTTTTTTTTTTTAAATATGTTTATAAAATGTTTATAAAATGTTTATAAAATGTTTATAAAATGTAAACTAAGACGAGGTGTGTGTACTAAACTAATAAATACTTGTTATAAAAGTATTTAATTTGGATAAAACAGAGAAGTAATGTTTAACTACTAAACAGGATCCGCGGAGCCAGCGCATGCTCTGCGAACGTGAACACCTCTCTTAATTTGGTAATCCTCCCCTGCGCACGTCTTTATTTTATTTATTTTGAACTGGTATCCCCGATATGAAGGAGTAAGAAGTTAAGGATAAACTAAAGGCAGGAGAACTGAAAAGACAAACACGCACCGGTAAGAGTGAGGTGTGGAAAAGCTTCAAATTGATTGTTCAAAATGCTACAGAAACTTGCGTTGGCTTCGCTGGATGTGGTCAATGTGGCGCTTTGCTTTCATACGACACCAAAAAGACTGGCACCTCGACGCTGAGCAGGCATTTAAACAGCTGGACTGGCAAAAGTGAGGATCGTCAAAGATCTATTTTATCGTTTGTTTCAAAGACCGTCCCTCCTCTTCGCGCTAAGCAGACCATTACAGACAAGTGCGTTAGGGGTCGATAGTGTGTTTTTTTGTTTTTTTTTAATTAAAAAACGTGTTCTTGAAAATGTTCCAATTTATAAATAACCCTCCCGAGTCCTCACAAATAAAATATGACATTTCGGGCTTGTTTCGGGCTCGGGCCCGTAAATCACGTTGATTGGTCAGGCTCGGGCCGGGTTTTAATATCCGCGGGCTCGGCTCGGGCTGGATTTTTTAGGCCCGATCTCACCTCTGGTCTGTGTGAATGGGTGAATGTGAGCTACACTGTAAAGCACATTGAGTCCCGACACAGGTGGAAAAGCACTATATGAGTAGAGTCCATTTAGCCTACCATTTATTCACATTCTAAAATTAACCATCTTAATTTGTGGTGTGCTTCTTTTTTCTAATGACAGGCATCATGTGGTTTTTCTAATTGTTTCCTCGCTGCTTCAAATGTTTCATCTCACTGTCTTTAGTTCACTTCAACTTCTGTCCATATATGGGGAAAAGATGACACTAATGACAATTTTGCTTACGGCAGCTTCTCATTTGACTTAAAGTTACAAAGAAATCCACACTCGTAAATCCTTCAGAAATTGCTCAATTGGAATAGAATTTGACACATGCACAGATTTGGCCACAGACACACTTGATGAATGATGCCCTTGGTGAAAGATGGAAACAGGAATGGAGGTAGACCATTGAATGCTTGAAAGCAGAAAACGTTGGCTCTACTTTAGTTTTTCCACATGATCAAAACATTGTCTTACTGCTGAGTCAGCATCACCCAAGGTACCCAAACTACCTCTACAGAGAGTTCTCTATTTTAATTACAATTTGTCTTCGGGACTTCAAGGCTTGGAGTTGGAATCCCTGTCATTCGTTGTGAAATTCCAGTTTGCGTAGCTGCAGCTCCGACCAGGGCTGCATCCAATCAGAAATATTCTTTTAAGTCCAAGATGATAATTAAAAATCTCCTCCTCTACCATCGGCATTTTGGAGGAGCCCAGAAAATATATCCAATCAAACAAGTAAAGACCTGCTTGTTTTGTGGAAGCAAAAGTTGTCATTTTGGAGACAAAAGTTACCTTACAGCGGCTGTCAGATGAGAAGACTTTAACTTCAACATTTATTACGTTAGCATGCTTCTGCTTGAAGTGAAGAATGGCTCGTCAGCCTTGAAATTTTTCCGGCCCTTTGGGCAACTCAAAGTCTTTGAAGATTCTTGGTTGAAAACTCACATTGATTTATGGATGTCAATCGTAATGTTGCTGCTGTCCTTCTGAGACTCTGTACCACACGAGTGTGATAAACAATGTATTTCTGACAGAGAGAAAAAATATGGGGCGTTTGCCAAGAATTCAATCAGTGTTACTCAGAGGAGTGCAGCAAGAGTCCAAAAATTTCATGTTATTGAAATGACCTGAATTCGCTCCAACGCCGTTTGAATTAGACCTCCCTGCAGTTTCAAATTTGATGTAGAAGTGGATGACGCTGTTTCCTTAATAGTGATTATGCTGTCTTACTTCTATTCAATGCACAAATCCCACTTTGAGGAGTCTGGAACAGTGTTGTTTTCGTCAACGATGAGGAAAACAAAATAATTTTTCAGCCACGAGGAAGTCACACACCATGGTGAAAACAGTAACAAAGGAGCTTGGTGGTCAGAAACTTAAAGTTTTCTACATATTTTGCGCAAACAGCATGCTAACTTCAAGCTAATGCTAGCTTGTCAAGGCTGCTAACTTCCTAGTTAGCTTGGTTGCGCTAAGGACTGCTTTAAATGCATTCCAATGTTTACTTTGTTTACAGGAGTTATTAAGAGGTGTCATTTTTAAGTATGGATAAGTTACAACGTTCCTCACTCACTGAAAAAAATTATATTTATTTACGTTATTTTACAATGTTCGCTGTTTTGCGCAAGTTAAAGCTCGGCAGAGTTTTTTTTTTTAAACAAACAACCTGCTTTATTACTTTTTCTCAGTAATAAAGACACAATTGTTAAAGTTTTTTTTTTTTTTTTTTTTTTACACTAAAACTAGACTAAAAACGTTCTAGGTCTCCCTGACGAAAACTAGACGATAACTCTTTTGGGTTTTTGTGACTAAAACGAAACTATAAAAAGATGACGAAAACGTGACTAAAACTTAAATTAAAATTCGTCCAAAGACTAAAACAAAAACTTTGATGGCTGCCAAAAACAACAATGGCCTGGAAGTACCCTGACATTCATGATCTTTGACTTTTCTAGTGTTTTCAACACCATCGAGACTTCGGTGCTCAGGGAAAAGCTAGAAGTAGCGGCGAGCTGACTGCATTGACTATGGACTACCTGACCAACTGACTACAGTGTGTGTGTGCCCATCAGGAAGTCTGAAGCACAGAAGCTCCATAAGGCACAGTAGGCCTACTCTTTCTTTGTCAAACCTCTGCTATGACTCAAACACCTGAAACATCCAGAAGTTCTCTGATGATACAGCTATTGGTTGGTGTGTGTCTGAAGGGAACAATCTGGAGGAAAGTGGCCAATGACTTTGTTGACTGGTGCAAACTCAATCACATTCACGTGAAGGCTATCAAGACAAGGAAGATGGTGATAGAGTTCTGAAAACAGGACACCCTGGCCCACCAGAACATCCAGGGACTTGAAATTGAAAGAGTGGAAGTCTACAGATACCTAGATGTTCACATTAACAATGAACTACACTGCATTGGTGTCCTAAACTTGGGAATTCTCATTCCTAAGAAAATGGGAATGGAAGTCCACTACAAAAACACTGAAATCAGACGCTGTGCCCATTTTGTTCCATCAAACTTTGGTAATGTAGATCCAGCCTAGCAAAGTGGAGCGAAGTGGCTCCACTTCCTGAGGAGACTAAGGAGGACACTGCTACAGAGCTTTCTATCCAATGTCCTCCTGTTGTGGAGGAACAAAAGGAACGAGGATTTTTTCTGTCCTGGACTGTTTTTTGGACTCAGTGGACTCTGTAGGTCAGTGGAGGATCCGTAACAACTGCTCCCACCTTCTGCATGAGACAGCTATTGTTTGGTGTGTGTCTGAAGGGAACAATCTGGAGTACAGGAAAGCGGTCAATGACTTTGTTGACTGGTGCAAACTCAATCACATTCACGTCAAGGCTATCAAGACAAAGAAGATGGTCATAGAGTTCTGAAAACAGGCCACCCTGGCCCACCGGAACATCCAGGGACTTGAAATTGAAAGAGTGGAAGTCTACAGATACCTAGATGTTCACATTAACAATGAACTACACTGCATTGGTGTCCTAAACTTGGGAATTCTCATTCCCAAGAAAATGGGAATGGAAGTCCACTACAAAAACACTGAAATCAGACGCTGTGCCCATTTTGTTCCATCAAACTTTGGTAATGTAGAGCCAGCCTAGCAAACTGGAGCGAAGTGGCTCCACTTCCTGAGGAGACTAAGGAGGGCACTGCTACAGAGTGTTCTATGCAATTTCCTCCTGTTGTGGAGGAACAAAAGGAATGAGGATTTTCTCTGTCCTGGACTGTTATTTGGACTCAGTGGACTCTGTAGGTCAGTGGAGGATCCGTAACAACTGCTCCCACCTTCTGCATGAGACAGCTCATTCAGCCAGAGACTGCTTCACCACACGTGTAAAAAAAGAGCTATGGCTACCTCAATTTTTGGGGTTGTGGGAATTTTTCTCAATTGATCGACTGTGACAAATTAGACACTCTAATCCATCTGTTCATTTATTCATCTCGCCATCATCAATCTAATCAGCCATTAAGCCATTCATCTGCTCATACATCATGCCAAACGTTCCATCCATTAAGTCATTCATCCATTCATTGTTTCTTCTATTGTTACAAAGGAGTTGTTTTGACCAATCAGAGTGACTTAAATCTGTCGTCGGATTGGTAGACCGAAACTAGTATTTTGATCCATTTTTCTTCAGTTGTTTCCAATTAGACTAATTATTATTAGTCTTGGTAGGAAGGTGTGTAGGAAATTGTGTTTTTGCTTGTGCCAAAATTGCAGTCCCACAGCTTTCTTAACAGGTTTGTATGAACACGGATCAGCCTGATAGGAGCACACGTCGTCTACTCGAACCATTGGCTTTGAAATCCAAAACAAGCCTGAAACGGAGCTGATTCACCAAGCCTGTGAAACTAGAGATCTGGCTGAGGACTTCTTTCTGCTGACGTCTGGACTTGTAAAGAGCCTTTGAAGGGAAAAGCGCTCCACAGGCTGGATTCTGGGTGGATGCATGAGTGCATGAAGGGTGGGATGGATGACTTCCTATGAAAGGAGAGGTTCGCTGCTCTTCAGAAGCAACTGAGCTGTGACGGTAGCGGTGCTGCTGAGTGGCTCCCAATAAGAACAGACAGGTTAATGGGCCACTTCACCCCAAAGTTCCCAGGATTACATGTGAAGATAGAAACTGGACCAACCACGGTCTCACAGAGCAGCAGGTCACCCTGCTAGCTGAGAGGTCATTAGTGTGTTTCATGCTAATGACTGGAACACCAACAAGCAGCAGATACTGAAACCAGATCCAGATGATGATGCTGGAACTGGAAGTCACTGTTTCACTGACCAGTGGAGACAAAGCTACAAACCCAGAGGAGTCAAACTCATGTCAGCTCGAGTCGACATGCAGCCCGTTAAGTGGCCCAGGTCCACCTGAGCCAAAAAGTCTTTCTTTGAATCTCTATGAAGAGCTGCAGTTTTCGGAATGTTTGCATTTATAAATATGAAACTGAGATGAAAAAAAAGTGATTCAGAAGATTTGCTTAGTTTGTAAAAACGACATTGATAAAAATCTATGTTAGTGTTTTATAACTATCCTGGTGCAAAATACAAAGATATATTCTTTTCATTTATGATTTGCACTTTGTAAATTCTGTGGCAATGCCGACTTTTTTCCCAGTCATTTGCGGGAAGCAAGTTACCCATTTATAGAACCAAAAGACATGTCTGAACCAGAACAGAGATCTTTTTTATCAAATGTCTATATTATAATTTCTACGCATATAAAATTATTTATAAAAACGGCACAGTGCCTGAAATTTTGCATAACTCGTCTAAGTGTCGGAAGCTCTTGTTTTTCTCCTTTCAGCATTTCCCTTCAGGGATCGCCTTTCTTCCATCTAACCCTATCTGCTGTATCCTCTTCGGTCACGTCAACTATCTCCGTGTCTTCCTTCACTGTATCCATGAACCTCCTCTTTGGTCTTCCTCTAGTCCACTTTCCTGGTGGTTCCAAACCCAGCATCCTTCTGTTGATGTACTCTCTCTCTCTCTCTCTTCTGCACGTGTCCAAACCATCTCAGTCTGGCCTCTCTGACTTTATCTCCAAAACCTCTAACATGTGCTGTTCCTCTGATCCTGTCCATCCTGGTCACTCCCAGAGAGATCCTCAGCATCTTCATCTCTGCTACCTCCATCTCTATTTCCTGTCTTTTCTTCAGTCCCACTGTCTCTACACCAATCAGCATGGCCAGTCTCACCACGGTTTTGTACAGTTTCCCTTTCAATTAAGCTGAAACTCTTCTGTCACACATCACACCTGATACTTTTCTCCACCCGTTCCAGCCTGTCTGCACACGGTTCTTCACTTCTTTTCCACACTCTCCGTTGCTTTGGACTGTTGATCCTAAGTACTTATCCGAAGCACTAAAAATCTTCCACCTGCTTTATCTCTTCTCCCTGTAACCTCACTCCTCTCATTCTTACTCTGGAGAATCTTCATTCTGATTCTTTCTAGTGCAAACCTCCACCTCTCCAGCTTTTCCTCCACCTCTTCCCTCCTCTCACTACAGATCACAATGTCATCTGCAAACATCATTGTCCATGGCGATTCCTGTCTGACCTTGCTTGTCAGCCTGTCCATCACTATCTTCTAGATGTCAGAAGTGTAGAGCCACTCCTTCTCCAGTTCGAGAGAAGCCAGATGGTGTGGTTCGGGCATCTGGTCAGAACGCACCCCGAGCGCCTCGCGGGCGAGGTGTTTCGGGCACGTCCCACCGGGGGGGCCAAGGGGCAGACCCCGGACCTGCTGGAGAGACTATGTCTCACAGCTGGCTGGGGAACGACTTGGGATCCTTCTGGGTGAGCTAGAGGATGCAGCCGGGGAGAGAGAGGCCTGGGCTGCCCGTTTGAGGCTGTTGCCCCCGCGACCCGACCCTGGAACAAGCGGAAGATGACGAAACGAAAACACGTGCCCGAGTTATGTGCAGCTACTGTATATGTGTGTGTATGTATGTGTGTGTGTCCATTCATACCAATTTCACAATGAAGAAAGATTTCGCTTTGTGGGGCTTAAAATTAAGTCTGAATTTCTTTTCTCTCAATCTCAGATCAGATGGATGAGATGTAGATGATTTAGAAAGTCAGATGAAAATAAAATGCATCGCTGTGCATAAATCAGATTTTCTAAAAGGTCTGTGCAGCGTTGGCCATGTGGGCAGTATGGCAGGTCCAAAGCTGCTTCTCCTCACAGATCACTTTGATTTGTCTCCTCACTGTAGTGGAATTTTAATCCCCCACATAAACGCATCCACGTGAAATAAATCATCTATCTTTCTCTGCCTGGACGTGGACGCATATGGAAGCTGAATCTGCGCATGATTCCCAGACACTTTGCTAAATTGCAAGCAGAAAGCAGCAGATAAATGGATCGAATGGTAACAACGGTGTGTGTGTCAGGATGTGTTTCCTATATGACCCCCTCTCACCTGGCGGCCGCCCCAAACAGGCAGGTCAGTGAGTTGGACCAAACTTCAAAGCTTCCTCTCTGCTTTTTAGCCAGTCCCAGATGCTCAGTATGGAAGCCCTGTAGTGTAGCAGGACATGGTCAAAAGGACGGACGAAACACAGACAAACCGGGAGTCCGAAGCTACACCCACTCTTTTTCATCCTACTGTTATTTACCATCATATGGAACGCTACAGCACGAGCCAATTACAATTCTCAAGTAGATCATTTACAGCAATGTTGGTGGATCTGTCTAAACCAGCCTTTCAGGTGGGCTTATTGGACTCCTGAGGGTGATACATCAAAAAAGTTTGAAAGAGGTTTCAAGAGGTTTGATAAAGATTTTTTTTATTTCTAAAACATTCCTTAAATGGTTTTCTATTTCATTCATGTTTGAGAAGTTAGCTCTTCTGTCCAGTATTTGAGGGAATGAGCGAGACAGGGAGCGGGAAAATTTACTTGGTTTACAATAAAAATGAATCCTGTCATGATCCCCTCTCCTGCAGCCAGAGGGAGCCCTGGATGTTCCTAATCACCCTGATTAGGGACACCTGAGATTGAGTCCTGATTCCACACATCTGTGGACCCTGCCATCTATTTAAGGGCATTCACCCCGGACTTCCATGTCGGGTCACACCGTCCCTTCCCGCCAGGTCTCCATGGTTACCTGACCAGGAACACATTAATACTCTTTTCACAGTATTAACGGACTGCCAAATTCAAATAAACCATGTTTTCTCTCTGCAATTGGGTGCTCCTCTTCCTACCTTCACACCGCTTCATGACAAATCCGAATAAAATTATAGTCAGACGTTCGTTTTTAAATTATTCCTGCACTTTCAGACGTTCCTCGTCAAATTTTTCCTGTTGATTTGGATATTCCTCGTTAGAGGTTACCTCCGCATTTGGAAGTTCCTCTGTAAATGGTGTCTTCACATCTAGACATTACTGTCTAACTCCCTCCTGCAAATACAGACGTTCCTCTCTAACCAGAGAAGGGTCACGCAGATGGTCAACTAATCAACAACTCTCACGCTCAATCGTCTAGCATTGTTTCAACTGACCAATTACAATTTGCAGAACAGATTTTGAGAACTCGATCTACAGTTTTCCATCTTGTGACTCAGAGGAGTTTTAGTTTTTCCAATTCTAACAGGTAGTTACAGTACAACTACGGAATTACGGTAATTCTGTAACGACAAGAATGATATGAAAGCAGCTGAAATGTGTCCAAAAACATTTGCAATGTGATGAAAGTGTGCTCGCGACTCACTTTAGAAGTTGACCTTACTGTTGTGCAAATGTGAATACTATTTGAGAACTGCACAAAAGTGACTTAGAAAAACTGTCTTCTTCTTCTTCTGGCATTTCCCTTCAGGGGGCACCACAACAAGTCAGTTTCTTCCATCTAACCCTATCTTCTGCATCCTCTTCGGTCACACCAACTATCTTCATGTCTTCATTCACTGTATCCATGAACCTCCTCTTTGGTCTTCCTCTAGTCCTCTTTCCTGGTGGTTCCAAACTCAGCATACTTCTTCCTATGTGCTGTTCCCTCTGATGTACTCATTTCTAATCCTGTCCATCCTGGTCACTCCCAGAGAGATCCTCAGCATCTTCATCTCTGCTACCTCCATCTCTGCTTCCTGTCTTTTCCTCAGTGCCACTGTCTCTGGACCAAACAGAATGGCCGATCTCACCAATGGTTTTGTACACTTTCTCTTTCATTTTAACTGAAACTCTTCTGTCGCACAACACACCTGATACTTTTCTCCACCCGTTCCATCCTGCCTGAACATGCTTCTTCACCACTTTTCCACACTCTCCCTTGCTCTGAACTGTCGATCCTAAGTACTTAAAATCTTCCACCTTCTTTCTCTCTTCTCCCTGTAACCTCACTTTTCCATTTGGATCCCTCTCATTCACACACATGTACTCTGTTTTACTCTGACTAATCTTCATTCCTCTTTTTTCTGGTGTAAACCTCCACCTCTCCAGCTTTTCCTCCACCTCCTCCCTCCTCTCACTACAGATCACAATGTGACCTAGAAAAACTGTAAAAGTGTAAATTTATTCACCTGCGGAAATATTTTTGTGACAGAATTTGCGTCCAAACAAACCTAAAGAACCCTCACCCTGAACATTCTAGACAAATCTAACTCTCTTGATCTCCTGCTTTCATTTTATAGTCCAGGGTACCATTGTTCTGAGTTTTAAACGCTCTCATCATCTCACTGCCCTTCATTGACAACATTTTAAATGTGATTTGATAATCTTCGCTGTAGATCAGAGTGTGTTTCGTGTGGACAGACTTCAGCGCGCTAACACACACCTGCTTCTGATTCACACACACATGCTGTATCAGAGATGCTGACTGGCAGATCAGCCTGCTGCACAGGAAGGCTGGATCCACTCAGAAGAAAAAAGATGACTGCTTATATTTCAAAGTGTGCTGCTCAGGAATCCATCAAGCCATACTTCAAAGATCTACAAGACCGTATTGACTGAAAATGTTTGTTTCTGAGTGGGAAGTAGTAGCTATTTTGGTGGAAAGCTAGAACAACTAAAAATGGGTTTCAAACATGTGGATAGAGATGCTGTGGTTTAATTCTGTAAGTAGTTAACTGCTCACAATGTGGAGGAAGATGCATTCCAGAGGATGAGAGGTGCAGATGTGAACGCCAAGTGTACTTGGCGTTTGGATGCTAAGTTTGGCAAACGCCGCTCCACTACTTACACATTCCTGTCTTTCCGTCACTTCATTATCTTCGACATACTGCCTTAAACATGTTTATCAAACCATTTTCATCCAAAACTTGCTTTACAGGGGTTTTTAAAGTCAAACCAAAGAAAAATACCACAACTGAAACTCAGATCGTTTTTATGACTTTACAACATGCACGTCTCTCGATTTAGATGGAATGGAATATTTTTATATCGCGGGTACAAGCGGCCAAAATGAGCTTCCTCCGCAGGGTGAGTGGGCTCTCACTCAGAGTTCGGGTGAGGAGCTCTGCCATCCGGGAGGAGCTCGGTGTCGAGCCGCTCCTCCTCCAGGTCAAGAGGAGCCAGATGGGTGGTTCGGGCATCTGGTCAGGATGCCACCCGAGCGCCTCGCGGGCGAGGTGTTTCAGGCACGTCTTACCGGGAGGAGACCAAGGGGCTGACCCCGGACCCGCTGGAGAGACTATGTCTCACAGCTGGCCGAGGAATGACTTGGGATCCTTCCAGGTGAGCTGGAGGATGCAGCCGGGGAGAGAGAGGCCTGGGCTGCCCGCTTGAGGCTGTTGCCCCCGCGACCCGACCCCGGAACAAGCGGAAGATGACGGAACGGAACGGGACATGCATGTTAGGTTGGCTAACTAACCTGACATGCATGTTTTTAAGGGTGGGAAGAACATGGGAAGTACATGGGAAGAACATGCAAACTCTACACAGAAAAGCCAGGAATCCAAGCCTTGTCCGACACTGAAACTCAAATCCATGACCATCTCATTGTGAAGCCACCATGCTAACCACTGTCACCGTGCAGATCCTGGAATAACAGACATTTTAGGAAAATTCCATGTAATTTAGAAATTTGTTTTTAAATGTCACCCAATAAAATTATTCACTAGTCAGGCTGTGACTCTCTATGCTATGGTGATTTATGTTTATGTGCAGTAATCTGATTATAAAATGTATCTGTTACATGTTTTGATGCATTTTTATGCTTTACAAAAATTTATGTCCAAATTTTGGGCGGCTTGGAAAACGCTTTTCATCTTTTGGGATTTTCTGGTTACAAAACAACTTCCAGAACCAATTAATTTCATAAGTATATGTACCACTGTAGCATCATCTTCTCTCCTCTTCTATGCACTTTGGCAGATTCCTTCACCCCATTTGTTAGCGCTCCTTCTTCTCTCTGTACTTCGGTGTTTGTGATCTCTCTCCTTTACCCATCTGGGTTCCCTCACTATCCATCTTATCATCCCTTTCCTCTTTTCAGCCGCTGTTCCTCCTTTGCATGGTTCTTCTGCTCCATTTCCACTCTCAAGTCTGGCGTCTGGTAGCTCTCTTTACAGTCCCGGGTTCATTGCCTATTTGTTCTGGAAGGGAATCCCTCCTTCAACTGGATCCCCATGAAGTTTCTCCTAATTTTCAACATTCATGTTCGAATTAATCAAGTTCACTCTTTAGCCCTTTGCTTTTGAGAATCCCTCTTCACTCCTATCTGTTAGGATAGTATTTGCAGGCCGTCCTAGGAGGACCTCACTTCATTTGTCGGCCCGTCTTTCTGAACACATTCCGTTAACAGGGATACCACGCTGTCTACTATCCCAATGTTTCTACATTCTGTTCTCAAGAAATGTTTTAGTTCACCCAGAGTCTCTCCTGATTGAATTGACTTCATTTGGGTGACGTGCAGTGCTGCATACTTGACTTGAAAATTTTAAGTAGTTACATTATGAATGACCCCTTTAAAAAGTGTCAAAGTTGGAAACTCAGTGATAGCATCATAAAACTAATTAGTTACAGTACGAACTAAAGTAACTGTATTTTTAAAACCTCAACCAGATTCGATAGTATATATTTGCACGTTTGATACTTACGTGGACAAAATTGTTGGTACCCCTCAGTTAAAGAAGGAAAAAAACACAATTCTTACTGAAATCACTTGAAACTCACAAAAGTAACAAGAAATAAAAATTGAGGCATGTCAACTCTATATTCATAGACTCAAAAACCAATCGTATGAAGAAAAGAACACTGTCCCTACGGTGAAACCTGGAGGAGGCTCAGTAATGTTTTGGGGCTGCTTTGCTGCATCTGGCACAGGGTGTCTCTAAAGTGTGCAAGATATAATTAAATCTGAAGACTATCAAAGCATTCTGGAGAGAAATGTGCTGCCTAGTGTCAGAAAGCTTGGTCTGAGTCGCAGGTCATGGGTCTTCCAATAGGACAACGATCCAAAACACAGCCAAAACCACCCAAGAATGGCTGAGAGAAAAGCGTTGAACTGTTCTAAAGTGACCTTCCATGAGGCCAGATCTGATTCCTATTGAACACATGAGGAACGAGCTGAAACATGCCATTTGGAGAAGACACTCATCAAACCTGAGACAACTGGAGTTGTTTGCTTATGAGGAGTGGGCCAAAATACCTGTTGACAGCTGCAGAACGCTCATTGACAAATACAGAAATCATTTAATTGCAGTGATAACCTCAAAAGCTTGTGCAACAAAATGTTGAGTTATGGGTACCATCATTTTTGTCCAGCCCGATTTCATTAGTTTTTTTTTTTGTTTGTTTGTTTGTTTTTAAATCAACAATTCAAAAGTAATGGCTGATTTTGATTGTTTAATTTTCAATAAATTTTTATTTCTTGTTACTTTGTGAGTTTCAAGTGATTTCAGAAAGAATTTTGGTTTTTCCTTCTTTAACTGAGGGGTACCAACTATTTTGTCCACGTGTGTATTTTAGAATGTTTCAATTATTTTAAATCTACGAACTGCAATTTTCTATTTGAGTGTAAGTGCGAAAAATAAAGACATTAAAATTATTTTTAAAAACAGTCAAGTATTAGTCAAATCTTTGACTAGATTACGTTTTTAGAAAGTACGTAAATGTGTTCAAACATGAAACTTTCACGGTGCTTTTTGTCACATAAAAAGTCACTTTCCATTCACGATTTTTGAAAAGCCTCTTTGATAGTACAGTTGTATATATAAAACAATGAGCCATTGAAACGTTCGTTTAAATGCTAGCGTCCCTATTTTGGTAAAGCATGGTTCAGTTTTTGTACCTTTAAACCATAAACTAACAACAACTTTACAAGTAATAGAAAAATCACACTTTTCTATCCAGTAAAGCTGGTTGTTCTGAAGAGGAGAAACTTTTCTAAACTGTTGTTGGTAAATCTTTTGCATGGGAGAAGAGCGTGGTCACAAAACCATCTTGCTTCTAGGGAGGCAACCCTATCTCCTCCGTCCTTGCACAGCTCCCGCTGCATGAAGCACATTCTTGCAGTGCTTTATTTAAAGTAATAATCAAAACACGTAACTTTTGTTCTTGATATGTAACAGTGTTGTACTATTGAAATAAGAAACTAATTAGATTACTTTTTTACTCAAAAAGTAACGCAATCTTTTATTCTGTTACACTTAAACAACGTTATTGTCATGGTGTGGGTGCAGAAGGACGAGGGGGGACCCAATTGCGGGACGACAAACATTATTTATTTGGTGAAGATTTCAGGAAAGCTGTAAAGGGGAAAACACATGGATCAAACAGGATTGTCTCATGGTAAATATTCACAGGCATATCTTGCTCAGGCAGCAATACTTGGCTGAAAGGGATGATGACCCGACACTGAAGGCAAGGCAGCTGGTCAACCACCAACAGGTGTCCCAAATCAGGAAGATGACGGAAGGTCTCAGGCCCCCTCTGGTGGTGGGCGAGGGAATCATGACAGTTACTCCCTAACACTGATCCCAGGTGACGTTTAACTTATGTCCACTCCTTATACCGTTAATGGTAGAAACAAATGAAGAGGTGTTTCTTATTTTCTAGTAAAAGTACATAAAGTCAGACAAGAACAGTGGGTTGTAGGTTAGGGGTGTAGGGGTCATGACCTTTCAGGCTAACGTTGTTTCCCAATGAAATACGAACCTTTATTTCTAGGTTTCTTTTTTATTACTCTGTGTTTAACAGGAAATAGCTGGCAGCTTCATGTAATGCAGAGTGAAAACATTACAAGCTGGGATGACTGCATATCTCCTCCACGCCTGACTGTTCCAACAGCTGGACTCAGAGTGTGGGCATCAGATGTCATCATCTGTCTTTTCTACTTCATTCATCCTTTAATATTCTGAACTTTAACCCCATTTTGCTTAATCTCAGCTCTGCTTACTTTTTCATGACTGCAGCGACCGGCAAACGATTTCAGTTACAGAGACAACCAAAAGTATTCATTCCACTTGAACTTTTACACATTGTGACCACAAACATTGATGGATTTGAATGGAATGTAACGTGAAAGACAAACAAAATTTGGCTTTTAATTGTGAAGCAGAACGATAATTACAGAAAAATTTGATTTTGGCTCTGCTGTGTCAATGATTGGTGAACCCTCTTTTGCTGCGATTACAGCTGTAAGTCATATAAATCATATTTCTATATAAAAACCAGCCCAATGGTGATTTAAATGCTGCCAAAAACAAATAAGCAGCATGATTGCAGCTGTTTCTTCAAAACAAGCTGTTGGTCTAAAATTGGATTGTTTTTAACAAACTGTAATACCACATAAAGACCAAAAAATTTGATCTTAAATTTAAGTCTGTCTTCTAAATGTGCCGATGCACAAAGTGACAAAACACTGTTTATTTTGTTTGTTTTTTAGTGAAAGGTCATTGAACGCCACTTTTTATGACCTATACCTCACCTCGTCTCAAAGGTGTTTTTTTTCTGTGCTAAAGTCTAGTTAAAAAGAATTATTTTGTATTTGTTTTGACAATGCATGCACACTTTCCCACCAGTTATGTGCATTCATTCCTGTTTGCATTTGTAGTCGTGTGAAAAAGTGTAAAAGTTCAACTATAATGTTTTTGCAAGTTATTGTACATGGAGGAGTTTTAGAATAACTGAGTCATCCTCAGTGAAACTGTTTTACAAAGTACGTACCATAGAGGTGTACAAGGTATAAACACTGTATTTTAAATAGAGAAGCCCTCAGACAGTGCAGAGCTCTACGCTTTTTTTCTACCTGGCAGTCAATGGGTGTACAAAGAGAAAACAAAAACTCCTATTTTCTTTTATCTGCCAGCAGAAAAGCTGAAAAAGTTAAAGTTGGTTAGTTAAAAAATAATAAGCCTGAAAAAGACTAAAAAAAAAAATCAACCTTAGTCTCTCCATCCCTTCCCGGTGGGATGAAACACCTTACCAGCGAGGGAGGCATCATAACCAGATGCCTGAACCACCTGATCTGGCTTTTCTAAACCTGGAGGAGTAGTGGCTCTACTATGAGCTCCTCCCAGATGACAAAGCTCCTCCCTCTATCTCTGGGAGAAAGCCCAGCTACCCTACAGAGGAAGATAATTTCAGCCGATTGTATCTGTGATCTTGTTCTTTCTAACACCTTCCACAGTTGGTGACCATGGAGGGTGGTAGGAACGTAGATCCTGGTTACCATGGTGAGGGTAGGAACGTAGATCCTGGTTACCATGGTGAGGGTAGGAACGTAGATCCTGGTTACCATGGTGAGGGTAGGAACGTAGATCCTGGTTACCATGGTGAGGGTAGGAACGTAGATCCTGGTTACCATGGTGAGGGTAGGAACGTAGATCCTGGTTACCATGGTGAGAGTAGGAACGTAGATCCTGTTACTATGGTGAGGGTAGGAACATAGATCACGGTTACCAGGGTGAGGGTAGAAATGTATATCCTGGTTACCATGGTGAGGGTAGGACCGTAGATCCTGGTTACCATGGTGAGAGTAGGAACGTATATCCTGTTACCATGGTGAAGGTAGGAACATAGATCATGGTTACCAGGGTGAGGGTAGAAATGTATATCATGGTTACCATGGTGAGGGAAGGAATGTAGATCCTGGTTACCATGGTGAGGGTAGAAACGTAGATCCTGGTTACCATGGTGAGGGAAGGAACGTAGATCCTGGTTACCATGGTGAGGGTAGGAACGTAGATCCTGGTTACCATGGTGAGGGTAGGAACGTAGATCTTGATTACCAGGCTGAGAGTAGGAACGTAGATCCTGGTTACCATGGTGAGGGTAGGACCGTAGATCCTGGTTACCATGGTGAGGGTAGGAACATAGATCCTGGTTACCATGGTGAGGGTAGGAACGTAGATCTTGATTACCAGGCTGAGAGTAGGAACGTAGATCCTGGTTACCATGGTGAGGGTAGGACCGTAGATCCTGGTTACCATGGTGAGGGTAGGAACATAGATCCTGGTTACCATGGTGAGGGTAGGAACGTAGATCTTGATTACCAGGCTGAGAGTAGGAACGTAGATCCTGGTTACCATGGTGAGGGTAGGACCGTAGATCCTGGTTACCATGGTGAGGGTAGGACCGTAGATCCTGGTTACCATGGTGAGGGTAGGAACGTAGATCCTGGTTACCATGGTGAGGGTAGGAACGTAGATCAACTGGTAAATCCAGAGGTTGGCTTTTTGGCTCAGGTCTTTCTTTACCACGACGGATCGATGCAGCATACTAATTATTGCGGACGCTGCACCGATCCGTCTGTCGATCTCCCGCTCCACCCTTCCCCCACTGTGAACAACACCCTGAGATACTTAAATTCCTCAGATTGAGGTGGGACCCTGTCTCTGACCTTGAGGAGGCCGTATGCATTCTATCGGGTGAGGAACAGGGTCTCAGATGTGCAGGATCTGATTCCCATCTTGGTCGCTAAAATGTAAAGCATACTGTATATTGAATTTTATGGTGATATTAACAACATGGTACTGGTAATGTTGCTAAGGCACGGATGGATATCTTTCTGAAAGCTCATCCAAACACTCAGATTTACAGAGTTTTTCATAAACACACATACAGTAGTCTGTTATGACCTAGAGGAGGAAAGCAGAAACAGACCTTTTTGATCTTGTTTGTTGTTCTGTGTGCGTTGAACGTCACAAATCAATATATTTTGTTATTCCTTTGCCAGTGGTGGATGACTTTTTTGTACTTAAGTAAAAGTACAGATAATTAGGCAAAAAAAATACTTAAGTAAAAGTACCAATAAAAAAAATCTACTTAAGTAAAAGTACAAAAGTAATTGGTGTAAATTTGACTTTTTAAGTAAAAAGTAAACGTATTCGATCATAATTCAAATGTTATTTTTTATACTGTAGGGTCACAGATAAATACTCTGCAGGGGCGTGACCCCCCTCTCCCGCCTCTTTTGGTCCACAAAAAAAAAAAAAAAGAATAAAGAAAAGGGGGCTAGTCAAGCTATCCCCTTGCAGGGCCAGCAAATGGGCACCAAAATGTAGGAAAATGACCCCCATTTTTTTAAATGTTCTGGGAGGGGGAGAAGTGGGGAGGAAGACCTATATTGGCTTTGTCAATGACCTCATCCCCTCCTTCCCCCTGATTTAGAAAATTCTAGAACCGCCCCTGCTCTGTCTATGGATGGCTCAACTGTTTATTTAGAAGTAAACACAACGAACAACGATCTTTTGACTCTTTTTAGTTTGTGCTATTTTAGTTTGTGCTATTTTAGTTTGTGCTATTTTAGTTTGTGCTATATTTGATGGGGGTTTTTTTGGCGCTGAATAAATCCGGAAAATGTTTACTCTCGATTCTGATTGGCCTTTTGATTTTGGCGATGCAGCTTCAAGATGCGCTAAAAAAAATGTGTATTTTTCAAATTCTTGAACAAAAATGTAACAGAAATTAAAAACACACTTTTAAACATATCGGAGTAAAAGTGCAGATATCACTACAAAAAATGTAGTGAAGTAAAAGTAAAAGTACCGGTCTCAAATTTTACTTAAGTAAACTACAGATACACAATTTTTTTACTTAAGTACAGTAACGAAGTACATTTACTTCGTTACGTTCCACCACTGTCCTTTGCATAGAAATATTTGTAATACCCATTAGCACTAAAGGTAAATCATGTAGCATGTTCAGTACACACATTAGAGTGTTTTTTTCTTGAGAGAGTCTAGTAGTAAATACCATTACAGATTTAGTATGTACTGTAGACTAGTACTGTCTGATGTTGGGCTGTCCCTGCAGGCACACACACGGTTGACTGGCAGAAACAGGATTCCCAGCTCATCAGACAGATGGCTAAAAGCCGATGCTGTGCAAATGGTTTTTCCAAACATACTTTGTTCGTTGTGATTTGGATGTGGGACAATCTGAAAACTCTATGCAAAGAAGAGGCACTGTGTGTGAGTGTGTATGTGTGTAGAAGACATATCATTCCTGATTATTCATGCTGTTAAGATGGTGGCTGGACTGGAGGTCCGCAGCAGCTGCTCTTTGTGTGGGAGTGTGTGCAGCTGTGATGGAGAAGATCTTATTGTATTCCATGTCTGACCTCTCTCTCACACACACAGACCAGTCATACAAAACATTGTTGTTTTTGGCAGCCATCTAAGTTTTTGTTTTAGTCTTCGTCTTTGGACGAATTTTAATTTAAGTTTTAGTCACGTTTTCGTCATCACTTTATAGTTTCGTTTTAGTCACGTTTTAGTCACGAAAACCCAAAAGAGTTTTCGTCTAGTTTTCGTCAGGGAAGACTTAGAACGTTTTTAGTCAAGTTTTAGTGTAAAAAAAAAAACCACACAAAAAAAACTTTAACAATCGTGTCTTTATTACTGAGAATAATGCAGGTTATTTGTTTTTAAAAAAAAAAAAAAACTCTGCCGAGCTTTAACTTGCGCAAAACAGCGAACATTGTAAAACAACGTAAATAAATATAATTTTTTTCAGTGAGTGAGGAACGTTGTAACTTATTCATACTTAAAAATGACACCTCTTAATAACTCCTGTAAACAAAGTAAAAATTGGAATGCATTTAAAGCGGTCCTTAGCGCAACCAAGCTAACTAGGAAGTTAGCAGCGCAAACAAGCTAGCATTAGCTTGAAGTTAGCATACTGTTTGCGCAAAATATGTGGAAAACTTTAAGTTTCTGACCACCAAACCTCTTTGCTGCTGTTTTCACCATGGTTTGTGACTTTCTCGTGGCTGCAGGTGTGTTGTGTAGACGGTGTGAACGTGCAGCATTGTGGGGGGCGTGCCGCCGTGAGAGACAGAATGCAACTGTTGTGTTTTTTCTCTGACACCTATTTCGTTACGTTTTCATCTCGTCAGCAGAAACTTGCAAACGTCTCATCACGTTTTCTTCACCAAAATTTTGCATTTATTTTGTTATCGTTACGTCATCGTCATAAAAAAATGCTTCGTCAACTAAATCATTTTGTTTTCGTCATCGTTGACGAAAACAACACTGATACAAAAATTATAAACATTTTCTGTCCAAAGTGTCTGAGGGTGTGTATCCATTTCAGACTAGAGGCGCGACTAGTTTTCTTTTAGTTGAACCATTTATTTTTTATTTCAAAGAAAGATCAGTTCCAGTCACAGTTGCTTTTGCTTGTGGGAGACGCCACCAGCAACACTTTGCTTTAGCGCATGAGTAGTGACAAGCAGCACTGGCTTCTTTGAATTCCAGTGCTTATGTGTCCAAATTTTACATTTAGAGTTCTAGAAGTTTGGTTGGAGCCGGATGGGGAGTGGGTCGCAGGTTGCATTCAGGGACTTATGAAGGTATTACAAATCCCAGATTTGCATGGTGTACACAAGGTGCGAAAACATTGAGTCCTTTGATGTCTGACCTTAGAGCCATGTTTTTTCTGAGTCACTTTGGTGTGTTTCTCACAGCACTTTTCACTCTGGCAACATTATAGTGAATGTTTCTCATCATTTTAATCAAATCCAAGATGCCTGTGGACATTTCAGTCTTTTTATATAAAAGTAATTAAATCAGGAGAGATTGTGAGAGACTGTGAGAGACGTTGATGTTACGTCTGTTGAGGAATAGAGACAAGTGCTAACATGATCCGTAATCTACAACAACTGAAAAAGAATATTACACAGCCCTACCACTCGAAGTTGATACCACTTATCTAAACAGGAGAAATCTCATGGAGAGCCAGTCAAAGGAGTGATTCCTCACTGGACGGACAGACAATGTTGCCAGAACTGGAATAAAGATTAATCTACCTCACTCAGAAAACCTCATAAAAAACTGTTACAGTAAAAAACAGGAGAAACCTCATGGAGGTCCTGCTGAAGGAGGGATTTCCCCATCCTCGAATCCCCAGAGCAAACAAGCAATTTACCAAGACAGGAATAGAGACGAGTCTAACTTGATGACAAAATGTTAGAAAAGTAGAGCAGACGAAGTGTATGTGGAAAAAAAGGTGTGGTTGGGGATCAAAGAGAAGAGCAGCGTAACCTAGATACCATCACCCTGAAAGGTATGAGTGATTGGTTATTTGTCTGTGTGTGGGACAGTGGTAGAATGTTGATCTGTACTGGGTCTACCCCGCGTGTTACTTGGTTGATTCTCCAGTAACACCTGAAAATTTGAAGAGATTTGCACAGAAATGCTTTGATGTGCAGGAAGTCTTAAAAAGCAAAAAAAAATGTGCTACTCGTGATGGCAGCAGGTCCGTGTAGCGCTCTACATTTTGTTGGATTTTTTTTTAGGTTTTTTTGAGTTTTAAGAGATGATCTCCTTCATCAGTGAGGAATGTGGAGTCAGAGTGGACGTGTGGAGATATTCCGTGCTGGAGTGAATCAGAAGGTGAAGGAATGAAGACAGGATCTTCTGAGTGACATCAAAGGTGATTCCTGTCTGAACATACCCGGCTTCACTATGGTGAAGAGGTGTGGAGCCTCCTGCAGGCAGGGGGAGGGCCGTCTGAGTGGAGCTAGCTGGGCTCATTTTGAAGGAGATGCGTGCACTAATTGTTTTCTTTCTTTCTTTCTTTTTTTTATCTGCAGGTCAGGTATGCCTTTGGTTTTTCAGTTTCTTCAACGTTGAATTTGTAATTATTATTATTGTTTCTTTATTTTATTAATAAACTTAATTTGGTTTGGCCCATACTTTGTCTCTTTTTCCCTCATTTTTGTCCCTGACCCAGAGCCAGTCTGTGACATTTTCCATAATACTGTGTCCACATTGGAATTTTAAAAGTATTTGCAGTAAAAAAAAAAAAAAAAAAAAAAAGTCAAAGATTTTCAATGTCTTACTTTCTAGTTATTCCAGTAACGTCTAGCTTTACTTCTACTGAGTTAAGTTTCCAAATTGCTAATAAAATTATATAAAATTGTGGTTTTAACATTTTTAGGTCATCTTACAAGTAATTTTTTACTTTTCTGATCTGTCAGAATAAAAACACGAGTAATTAATTTGGAATTTTGTTGATAAACGGTAAAATTAGAACTTTTCATTTTGGTGCCGCTGACATTTTATTGACGTTGTTGTGGTGTGGAAGGAGGAGGACCCAAATGCAGGACATCAAAAAAAGGTTTATTGAACACAACTCAGGTACATCTATAAGGCAAAGGCCACAGGATTAACTCAGAATCCAAAAATTCAAATGATATGACAGAGTTCAAAAATAACTTATGGTCAGGCAACCAGGAGGACCTGGCTAGGCAGGGTGACAATGATCAAACCTGGAATTTTGGGGTGATTTCTTTTCAATAGGCAGCAGGACCCATAGGTGTGTGGCATCAGAAATCAGTCTCAGGTGTCCCTAATCAGGGTGATGAGGAAGGCCCAGAGCTCCCTCTGGCGGCAGGCGAGGGGATCACAACACACGTAAGGTCCTGATTTCAATGAATGAAGTATCGATTTTGATGAAGTGACTTGTTTTTGCAGATTTGTCACCTTGTTTTGCTGTTTGGACTGTTCTGAGAAATTCCCTACCTGTTGTGTAAATGTGAATTGGGATGGAAGAAATGCACTAAAATGGCGGAGAAAAACGTAAACCGTGCAAATCCAATAACTGTTAAATTATTTGTTTCTAGGCTTTAAACCTGCACAGATGTGAATCTAAATGAGAGCTTTAGTCTGTGTGTTGTGTTTCTACAGTGAACTCAACATAAAACTATTAACCGTGTTACACACCGGTCATGGTGGCGCTATAGAGCATTGCTGGAACAGTAAAAACAAACATTATCTCCCTCCCCCCAGGGTCACTGTAAGTTGAATTGCCTACCGTCACCAAGGAAACCAGAAGCAAACTTCCTGTGTTGTTGGGACGATGAGCAGAGTTGTCGTGCAGGAGAAGTAATTAGTGCGAGTTTAATGTCTAATGATGAGGAAAATACCCAGAGTTTGACTCGTCTGCTCACATAAAACATGTAGACCAGGTGGGGCAAACAGAAGGCCTGGGGGGAACAAAATCATCCATGTGTCCAATCTGACCCACAAGAGGAAAATGAAATAAAATAATATTTAAAATTATAGAGTTGATCAAAATCTTGACTATTTGAAAAAAAAAAGCTGGGATTTACTTTTTGCACATTTGGATCTTAATAATGTTTAATTAGAGCAACAAGATACAAAAGCAAGAAGAGGAAGCGTGAGAAAAAAAGGACTTTGAGAAAGTCGAACTGAAAACCTCACTCAGAAAACCTCATAAAAAACTGTTACAATAAAAAACAGGAGAAACCTCATGGAGGTCCTGCTGAAGGAGGGATTTCCCCATCCTCGAATCACCGGAGCAAACAGGCGATGTACTAAGACTGAAATAGAGACGAGTCTAACTTGATGACAAAATGTTTGAAAAGTAGAGCAGACGAGGTGTATGTGGAAAAAAAGGTGTGATTGGGGATCAAAGAAAAGAGCAGCGTAACCTGGATACCATCACCCTGAAAGGTATGAGCGAGTAATTGGTTATCTGTCTGTGTGTGGCACAGTGGTAGACTGTTGATCTGTACTGGGTCTACCCCGCGTGTTACCTCCTAAAATCACTTGGTTGATTCTCCAGTAACACCTGAAAAATTGAAGAGATTTGCACAGAAATGCTTGTGCTTTGTCTTGAAAAAGCAAAAAAAAAATGTGCTACTCGTGATGGCAGCAGGTCCGTGTAGCGCTCTACATTTTGTTGGATATTTTTTAGTTTTCAAAAGTTTACAACTTTTGATGTATTAGCTAATCAAAAGTTTAAGATCATCGCCCAGAAAACTACAAAAAAACTCTCCAAACCAGAACAAAATTGTTCTACAGAAAAAACTTCGATCCTCCTCCACTGTGCCAACTAGAAAACATCTCAGGTGGGGTTTCCTTGTCATGGCAGCAACGTTGGAACCATTGTTGGTTTTGGCGGCCATCTAAGTTTTCGTTTTAGTCTTCATTTTTTGACAAATTTTAATTCAAGTTTTAGTCACTTTTTCGTCATCTCTTTATAGTTTGGTTTTAGTCACGAAAACCCAAAAGAGTTTCCGTCTAGTTTTCGTCAGGAAAGACTTAAAACGTTTTTAGTCTAGTTTTAGAGTAAAAAAAAAAAGACTTAAATAATCGTGTCTTTATTACTGAGAATAAAGCAGGTTGTTTGTTTAAAAAAAAAAAAAAAAAAGCTCTGCCGAGCTTTAACTTGCGCAAAACAGCGTACATTGTAAAACAACGTAAATAAATATAATTTTTTCAGTGAGTGAGGAACGTTGTAACTTATGCATACTTAAAAATGACACCTCTTAATAACCCTGTAAACAAAGTAAACATTGGATGCATTTAAAGCAGTCGTTAGCGCAACCAAGCTAACTAGGATGTTAGCAGCGCCGACAAGCTAGCATTAGCTTGAAGTTAGCATGCTGTTTGCGCAAAATATGTGGAAAACTTTCATTTTCTGACCACCAAGCTCCTTTGCTGCTGTTTTCACCATTGTTTGTGACTTCCTCGTGGCTGGAGGTGTGTTGTGTAGACGGTGTGAACGTGCAGCATTGTGGGGGCGTGCCACCCTGAGAGACAGAATGCAACCACCGTGTTTTTTTATTTTCACAGACAGAAACGTGAAAGTCTGATGCCTATTTTGTTACGTTTTCGTCTCGTCAGCAGAAACTTGCAAACGTCTCGTCACGTTTTCGTCACCAAAATTTCGCATTTATTTTGTTATCGTTACGTCATCGTCATAAAAAAAATGCTTCGTCAACAAAATCATTTCGTTTTCGTCATCGTTGACGAAAACAACACTGGTTGGAAACTTTCTGGACCATCAAAGTTAAACTTTTTCTCCATTCCATTGTCTTCCACTTATCCGGGGCTGGGTCACAGCGGCAACAACCTCAAACGGTAAACCCGGTCTTTTCTCACCCTGGCTCCATCCTTTGGCTCAACGAGGTGTTCCCTGACTAGGTGTAAGTCATAGTCTCCCCAGAGAGTCCAGGGGCTGCCTCTGGATCCCCATTCAGGAAGCATTCTAACAAGATGCCCGAACCACCCCATCTGGCTTCTCTCGGCCCAGAAGAGTCTCTTTTTTGTCAGAGAATAAAACTTTTTTCCAACTTTTAATCTCCCATGTTTGATGATCTAAACAGGCAGCTTTGTGACGTTTTAGAAGACGAGGTGTTTGAATTTGTTTTCCTGCGGATACCACCTGATGGATTGTTTAGCTGCAGTCTGCATCAGTAAGGGCCGTAATTTGGTGAAGGACCCCCTCGCACCCCCCCCCCCCCCCCCCTAGTCTTGATGGACAGTGAATCGGATCCTCCAGATTAGTGCGGATGTTTTTTTTGGGTGTATCACTTGTTTTTGGTTCAATCACGCTCAGGATCTGTCAAAAATTTAGAATGAATGTCTTACTGCATCCGACTTTTAACCGACAGCAAGAGGCCTTGGGCGTGGATTGTGTATAAAAAAGGTATGTGCTGTATGCACAACATTGCTGTTTTAACCCTGAAAATGGCAAAGAGACACGCTTATGACGCTCAGTTTAAGCTGAAGGCAATCAGCTACGCGGAGGAACATGGGAATCGAGCCGTGGAAGGGTGGAAGGCAGCTCCGGGCGAGTTACTCTACAGTTTGCCAATGGATTGTAGATGCTTGGACTAACGTGTCTGCTGGTACTGTTATCTGAGCTTTCGCAAAAGCTGGTATCCTTTCTGAGGAGCCGCACAGTACAGACAGTGACTTTGACAGCGAGGAGCGAAGTGGACCTGCTCTGTTGGATTTTGCGCAGCTGTTCGATTCCGAAACAGAGGATGAGGACTTTGACGGATTTGAATAAAGACTATTACCGGTAATGTGCTTGTTTAGTATCGTTACTACTTAAATAAAGTACAACCAAACTCAGTTTTGCTCCCGATCTATTTTTTAATACGCACATTTGCACGCTTGCGTGTGTGTTGTTGTAAGGCGGTGTGTGACTGAGACTGCGCCTTTTCGTACGGTGCACCTAATGGTCGTGAAATTATGGTATTTGGGTTTTTTTTTTCAATAAATGCTTTGTTAAAGTGCTTTTTGTCTCACTGTTCCGTTTTGCTTTTGTATGTTGGAGCTCTTCTTAAAACCACACACATAGTTTTTGTTACCAAACAGGCTGTAGAGTCGTGACGACTCGGCACCGCTCTGAAATGGTCATTTCCTCATTAACATTTCTGTTGTCAGTAGTTGTGTTTTTGTATCTTTTTAAACAACTTGTCTTCACTAGTTATTTTACATGACGTAAACTGGAAATCCATGTGGGAACCAGACTGTTTCCTTTCTTCTCTTTCCAGAAAACAGTCATTAAACGGCTGCTGTGGGAAATGTAAGAAAACCGTGACTGATACTAAAACAAAACTCAAAGGAATCTATGCAAACAGAAATGAGACAAACGCTCATGTTCAGAAAAGAATGAGCTGTTATAGGTCTAATTTTTTATATCCCTGTAATTAATTCTGTTTTATTATAAAAGATTTCTGCCTGGAATGTCAGCTATAAAAAATAGCCTCCACTATTGATCCCCAGCGTGGGAGACATATTTAGGATTTTGTTATGGATCTTTTTTGATCTAATGATTATCCCCCAGGAGGCTGGGAGCCTGCCAACACAAACCCTGCAGTTTGATGTGATTCATCTCCACGAACAACATAGGAAAAGACACACAACCAGCAGGGCATGACACTATGTGCACAGGCTCCACAAATGTTTGCTCACATTAAAATCTTTCATATTAAGGAAGGAAGAAATGGCAAAAAAAAAAATGACAGAAAGTGCACCAATGGAATGCTGCAATTAAAAAAATGGTTTTGAAAAAGCATGTTTAGTTAAAAAAGAAAAAAAACTTGAAAGTATGCGCAGTGGTGAAAAGTAATGCAAAGTTTATTTAAAATTATCAGTTAGCCCGTCTTGTACGCGAGTGGGGGAAGGATGGAGCGGGAGATCGACAGGCGGATCGGTGCGGCGTCAGCAATAACTAGGACACTGCATCAGTCCGTCGTGGTAAAGAGAGAGCTGAGCCGAAAAGCAAAGCTCTCGATTTACAAGTCGATCTACGTTCCTACTCTCACCTATGGTCACCAGCTGTGGGTGGTGCCCAAAAGAATGAGATCGCGGGTACAAGCGGCCGAAATGAGCTTCCTCCGCAGAGTGGCTGGGCTCTCACTCAGAGATCTGGTGAGGAGCTCTGCCATCCGGGAGGAGCTCGGTGTTGAGCCGCTCCTCCTCCAGGTCGAGAGGAGCCAGATGGGGTGGTTCGCATCTGGTCAGGATGCCCCCGAGCGCCTCACTGGTGAGGTGTTTTAGGCACGTTCCCCTGGGAGGAGACTGAGAGGCAGACACCAGACCCGCTGGAGAGACTATGTCTCACAGCTGGCTGGGGAATGACTCGGGATTCTTCCGGGTGAGCTGGAGGATGCAGCCGGGGTGAGAGAAGCCTGGGCTTCCCACCTTAGGCTGTTACCTCCCGCAACCCGCCCCAGGATGAGCGGAAGATGACAGAACAGAACAAAGATTTAATTTGCATAATAATTTTGAACAAACTGTATGTGTGCTGTTTAATTATTTACGTGCTCCGTTAACACTTCATTTTACTGTCCCTAGCGTAATCTTTTCTCCAGATCTTGTGATTTGCGTAAAGCATCTCCTGAATTGCCTTCAAGTTACTAAACAGTCCACGCACTCCGCCACTTTCATAAAACCCTCAACTTGCATGGAAGTCAGCGTTTGCATGCTTGATAAATGAGGCCATTAGTGATTTGGATTGTTTCTGCTCTTCCTTTTTAACCATTTGATGTATTTCTCTTGCATTGGATTACGAAATACCTCTAAATGACTGCATTCAGTTTAGACTTGTCCAAAGCTGAATACAATGAGTAAATGTTGAAGACTCTGGCTTGGTAATATTTAAGTAGGACGCAGAAAGAAAAGACAGGATTGTTCCATTTAGAAAAAATACACATGATGAGGTTTCGGGACAGACTCGGCGGGATAGTTTGAAAGGTTACAAAGAGAATAAAAAAAGATTGGCGAATCGTGAAGGGACATTTTGGTAAGTAAGTGGAGGATTAGATGATGTTTAATGCTTTTCATTCTGCTTGTATTTATATGAGGACAGTACTGGAAGTTTGCAGAACAGAAAAGCCCTCGGAGGTGGGTGTGCCACCAGCAGCATCACAGAGATGAAAAGAAGCAAATCACCCACTCATGCAGGTTTTCCTGTTGAGTCACTCAGCTTCTAGATGGGCCCTGCGGCTAAATGAAAAAGATCTTTATTCCTTGCCAAATTATTCCGCTTAGACCTGGTCTCAACGCGCTGCTTATAGTCTTTGCCCAGACAAGCTCAAGTAGGCACAGCAAAGTCAGCATGTTTGAGCAGGGAAGAAGTTTAAGTTTGCTAACAATAATGCTTGAATGAGGAACAAAGAAAAGCATGTCAGAAAATTAATCACGTGAATCTGTCACCGCAACCCATCCATCACCAGGAATAAGAAGCTATCTGAAAACATTATCAGCGTAAAAAAACAAAAAAATTGTAATAAAAAATTGCTTCGCATTTTATTGAAGGTTCTGAACGAGGCCCAAAAATGTGCTGTTCGGTAAACAAGAGAAAGACGTTGAAAATGGAACTGTATTATATACCTTTTAAGGAACTATCACAGTTATAGATCTAAAGGACGATCTAATTGCACTAAAGCCAAGTTCAAGCAGTTTATTATGAGGGGAATGGTAGGTAGACTGGTCGGTGGGAGAGGCATGCAGGAGAACCAGGGGACTGGAGGCGGACCGGCAGACCACATGTGTTCGTGGGCCGGCAGGGCCAGATCAGATGAGGACAGGACAGCATGACAGGGAAAGACAACAGATGAACAAATACAGAAGAGAAAAGAATCAGGGAATGACAAGCTATGGGTGTAAAACACAAGGGCAGACTACAGGAAACAAGTGATCAAAGTGGGGGACAGGTGGATACAGTCCCCTCCTCCGCTGGGCTGAGGAGCCCCCCGTGTTTCCATCAGGATGAAGAACATCTATTGACTTCTTTAGATATTTAACTGTAAGAGTAGAATAAGCTAATATTTACACAATAATCTTTGACACATTGGTTGCTCGTCCCGGGGGAGGGATCTCTCTTTCATGTGGATCCCCACGAGGTTTCTTATTTTTTCCCCACTGATGGGTTTTTTAGGAGTTTTTCCTCACCGAGAAGGAGAGTCTAAGGGCATAAATGTGCTAGTCTTGTTTAGTTAGCATTTGTTAGTTATTTTTCTTGCTGTATATCTGTGTTAATACGTTCCTCTTTTTTCTTGTGAAGCGCATTGAGACAGAAATTCTGTGATTTTGGGCGATACAAATAGAATTGAATTGAATACAGGAACGGCAGCTGGTTCTGGCTGGGGATCCTCACAGTAACATAATAATACACCTTGAGTGATGTCAATTTGAATGATGAATCAAAATTCTTACCTAACACAATGCACTTGGGCATCAAAATTACGCAAAATGTCCAGCAATCTAAATTTACGACAACCGATCTGAAAGATTTTTATTTACAGCGCCAAAAATTTCTCTGGGTTGCCTGTAGAGAAATAAAGAAATGGTTTGACTTCGATGATGCCCCCAGTCCATATTTAATAATAATAATAATAATAAATTTTATTTGTAAACGCACTTTCTATCTCCAGTGGAGATCTCAAAGTGCTACAGTGACCAAAAGAAACAACAAACAGCTAAATTAAATAAGACCACAACACAAAAAAAAAAATCCATCTCTTAATATCTATGTCTTAATATCCATCTCTTGCGACAGCGACTGATGTGAAAGCACGATCAGCGTATCCCTCACTGCTTCCACTTGTTACAGATATGCCACGCCAGATTGACTCTACTGATGTTGACCATCTTCAAACCATTGATGACCAGTGGAGATGACCTCATTCGAGACTAAGTAAAGACACTAAAAAATTACTTTGGATGAATTCTGGCGCTATTTGCACTTATGAAAAACCTTGGGGTAAGAAGGATGTTCAAAGAACTGGGAGAGTTTGCCCTTGATGCACTTGTGATCCCTCATTCAAATATATCCTGTGAGCGAGTGTTTTCAAAGGTAAACTGTGTAAAAACAAAATCAGCTTATTACAGGCACTTTTAATGAGTTAATCCACACTTCAGAGTGTGTGAAGATGGCTGCTGGATGTACCAAATTCAAATCAACAGCCACAATTATGTGGTCTATGACAACATACAGCCTCAAACGGGTAGCCTAGGCCTCTCTCTCCCCGGCTGCATCCTCTAGCTCATCTGGAGGGATCCCAAGTCATTACCCAGCCAGCTGTGATACATAGTCTCTCCAGCGAGTCCGGTGTCTGCCCCTTGGTTTCCTCCCGGTGGGACGTGCCCAAAACACCTCGCCCGCGAGGCGCTCAGGGGGCATCCTGACCAGATGCCCGAACCACCCCATCTGGCTCCTCTCTACCTGGAGGAGGAGCGGCTCGACACGAGAACTCCTCCCGGATGGCAGAGCTCCTCACCAGATCTCTGAGTGAGAGCCCAGCCACCGTGCAGAGGAGGCCGCTTGTACCCGCGATCTTATTCTTTCGGTCACCACCCACAGCTGGTGACCATAGGTGAGGGTAGGAACGTAGATCGACTTGTAAATCGAGAGCTTTGCTTTTCGGCTCAGCTCTCTCTTTACCACGACGGACCGATGCAGCATCCTAGTTAATGCTGATGCCGCACCGATCCGCCTGTCGATCTCCCGCTCCATCCTTCCCCCACTCGTGAACAAGACCCCGAGATACTTAAACTCCTCCACTTGGAGCAGGACCCTGTCTCTGACCCGCAGGGGGCACTCCACTCTTTTTCGGGTGAGGACCATGGTCTCGGATTTGGAGGCGCTAATTCCCAACCTGGCAGCTTCACACTCGGCAGCAAATCGATCCAGCGAGAGCTGGAGATCACGGTCCGATGAAGCCAACAGGACCACATCATCCGCAAAAAGCATATATCCGATCCTGAGGTCATTTTTTTTGTCTGATGTCATACAGTATATTATTATTGTTTGTTTGAGGTTTTTTTTTTTTAATCTACTAGTTATATTTTGCCATTCTAACCTCCATCCAGTAGGTGGTGATCGTTCTCACTACCAACTGTCTCTTACGTCCCGCCCCTACTGATTACTTCTTTGGGTTTCCTAAACTCTTTTGGTCATTCATCTGGCCTTGCAAGTGCATGTAAAAAGTTTTGTTTAACAACAGCGTGACCAAATCTCATCAGTAGACGTGGTTTTAGCAGGTGTACGATAAATATTGGTAAAATACAAATTTTTTTTTTGTCTTTTGTACAATAAAAGACAAACGGCAGCACAGTGGTTAGCGCGTTCGCGCGCTGACCGGAAGGTCGCGCGTTTGCGGCCCACAGAGAGCACGTCTAGGGTCCTTGGAGAAGACACCGAACCCCCGCTTCTCCAACCATTGGCGCCGTCGAAGGGCAGCCTGCTGCGGTGTAAGGAGTACAGCACACAAATTTCCCCGGTGAGGGATGAATAGAGTAATTCTTTTTTATTTATTTATTTTTTCATTTTTAATCCTAAATCTCTCACGTGGCAACGCTGCCGGTTGGAGACGCCAAAGTAACTAGTTGGTTCCCGTTCGCTAAATATTTCCTAATCCTGAAACGTGTGTGTGTTTAACAACCGCTGATATCGATCACAGGAGAACTATTGCATACAGCTGGACCATTAAACTTGTTTGGAGGGCGAAATGGGTGGGTTTAAACCAAACTTACGTCTGTTTGCCTAACGTTAGCTCAACTGTTAAGGCGCCTGCCATTTTTTTCCAGATCCAACTGCCGTTGATCTCTTTGTTTTAACAGTTACATTGAATTCTATTATTGTTCAAATCAAACAATAATATGAATTTTGGAATTTTACTGTTGAGCAACTAGCTAAACTATGAATGATTTAATTGTCAATCTGTGTGTGTCAAAATGTTATTCTTAACTGATGACTATATTTAGCAGATTGACCAAGGACCAGATTTTTTAGACTTATAGAAGAGCTCCGTGTCATTGCTGGCTGCAAAAAAAGTAGAACTACACCCAACCTTCCTCGGGGAACCCAGTCGAACGGTTCAATTGAACAATTTTTGGTATGTTGAAACTCTTTAGCCAGAACAAAAACTAAGATGGAACCAGAAATGAGGTCACAGGCTTCACATCTTATCAACTCATGTTCAGAGAGCTATTAGAAAGAGTGCTATTAAATTAACACAATAATGTTCATCGACCCAATTTATTTTTTCAAATCATTGTTTAGCTTTAAACTTGAGTACTTAATAAAATCTAGTTTAATTTGATAAACTTTAGGTTTGAAAATTAGTTTGTAAAATTTTGAAATATTCGAACAAAATATTAGATTACATTCAAAAATGGAAAAGTCCGAAGATAAAATAGTTCTTTGATGCAATAGTTGGAAATCTTAACAGTTAAGTAATTATTTTTATTTAATTTTCAAATAGTTGGAAGTTAAATTAACTATGTATTCAATAGTTTGGATATTGAACAGATCATAAATTACATAATTTAGATGGATTATAAGATGCAATAGTTTAGAAGGCAAAATAGCTCAGAGAGGCAATTGTTCAAAAAAATTGAATAATTAGGAGTCAATTCTAATTCAATACTTTCATTAGTTTTTATGGAGGAAAGGGGAAGGATGGATCAGTTAGTAGGGTGATTAGGGTTATGCCGAGGTGTCCTTGAGCAAGACACCAAATCCCCAATTGTTCCTGATGGTGGTTTGTGTCTTGCATGGCAGCTCCCACCATCAGGTATGAATGAGTGAATGTTGGCTACACTCTACTTAGAGTGCCAATGCAGGTGGAAAAGCACTTTATACTAACTAGAGTCCATTTTATTTTCATTGCACATTTAGATGTTACATCGAACATCGGCTGAAGGATTCTGGGTAGAGGCCAGGCAAGAGGCCTAGAGGAAGACCAAAGAGGAGGTTCATGGATACATTGAAAGAGAACATGAAGATAGTTGGCGTGACTGAAGAGGATGCAGGAGACTTGGATTAGATGGAAAGAAACTGACGCTTCAACGTGATCTACCACTGCCATGTGGATTTTTCTCAAGAACTCCAGAATCTCAACCGTCATCTGCTAAACTTGTTTGCAGACCTGAAGTCTGAAATAACCAGTTGTAGATCTTTGACTGTCTGAGTGATGATGATTATCGATGGGACGTTTCTTTTGTTGTCATTCCTTCAGTACTTAATCCTACCAGTTCGTCTGTCCAACCACCCGCACAACTCAACTAACCTGCGGGACACTTGCTTGAATTGGTGGCACTAACACCAAGTCCTGCTGAGGCACCTGTTGCTCCTGATCCAGATATTATAGAAAGTGTAATTCCTCCAGGTATCACAGACACAAGTGGATTTCAGACACTGTTCAATTTATTAACATCCGTCTAAGTTGTGAAATCCAATCGATGAAAACTCGTTGGCCATATACCTCATACCTCATAAGCTTAACTTTAACTTTGTTTTCTGCCTTTCGCCACGCGGCTTCCTTTCTTCTGCTGTGATCACTTCTTCTTTTTCCCAACTGCTTGGCTAGAGCACCCCAACGGGCTTCCACAGAGTTATATCAAAACAAATTTACAGACGAAATACACAAACTTAAAATGGAAGGGTGTAACCTGGATGAAATAGCAAGGATTCTCCACTCAGCCACTCTGCTGTTGTGAGCAATGTTAATTAACGTGAAGAAAACAAATTAAGTGCAAAGTCGGTGTGATGAGATGGAAAGATAAAGTGCACAATCCAATATTTAAAATAAAGGAATGTTTCCCCAGTCCTTTGAAGGGAGAAAAGCCGGTTCACTCAAAACGTTTTCAACAGCTGTGTTTTGAGCACATTACATTTTGCATTTGTTGGCAGATGTTTCAGCAGATGCACAACTGTTGCCGTTGTTGAGCTGTTTAATGCTGAAACTACGTAACAGAATTTGGTGACTTCTGCGATAAACTCTCGTAGCGCAAACTGTGTCCATCTGAGGGAACCATGCAGAAGCGGACCATTCCTAAAACACTGTAATTGTCCCTTCGTTTTGTCATTGAAGACAAGTCTTTCAACAGTCGTATTAGAAAGGACTACATTTCTATGAGCCGCTAGACAGAAATCCTCAAGTGTGGGTTCTCCCGAAGGCCTACTTGCCTCCCACTTTGGTGTATCACTGGCTTTGACTTTAGCAATAAACTTTTTAGCACGTCTCCAGAAAAAGACAACAGTTTGAAGCAACATTTGCAGATCACTGGGGTTGATATCCACTAACTCACTGATGACTGCGGTGGCAGGCAGTTTGTGCGAATCTTGGGCTTTACTGGGCTTCAATTTTGCATTGGCTCTTGTTTGACTAGATTCCATTGTGGTTTATTTTGATAAATCCACTGTCAAAAAGAAGAAAGAGAAATAAAAAACATGCATCTTCAGCTTCTATAAGTGCTTTGAAGCAATGAGAAGGTGTCTTGCAGGCAGTTTGTGCGAATCTTGGGCTTTACTGGGCTTCAATTTTGCATTGGCTCTTGTTGAAATAGCGATGAATGCTTTCTTTTGAAGTTTTATTACATTCTCTTGTGCTGCGGCAGCAACTTCTTTCGCAGACTTGACTGGCCATTCACCTTCAGGAAGGTAGAAAAACTTTCGGCCAATTTGCCATTCAGAGCTTCAATCCAAATCGTCTGGCCTGGCTCCTCGGGAAATTATGTCGGCAATATTGATTGATCCAGGAATCCATAGCCAGTCTCGAACATTTGTACTATTTTGAATTTCTCCAATTTGATTAGCGAAGAACAGCTCTTTTCCTGCACTTTGTCCAGGACGGCTTCGCTATCTACCAGATGGATCCATTTCTTCAATTTTACAATCCATGTGACTGTATTTTACTGGCAGCTTCGTCTCGGGGGTAGTAGCATAGCTCCATAAGAGTGCTGACTTCTGTCAGTGAATGTTATTCCATAGGTGAACCCTTTGCATTTGGTGGCATCAGGGCTCTCTGAAGTCTAAGTTTATAGAGCTCAGGATAGTCTTCGAGGAGGCATATAGTGTCTTCTCTTACTAAGAGACTCTCGGGCTGTCAGACAATGGAGTGTCCAAAGAACTTTCTGTTTGGCTGTTTATCCTTCACCTCTGGGAAGGTTCGTCTGACGAGGATTGCCCTTTCTGTTTGACGGGTGTGACTAATTCAAGGAGCTCATACAGTCCTGGGATTTGGCTTAAGAGCTCTTGCCAAGTGAGTGGATCAAGTGCCTGCTTCCTTATTTCTTCCTTTGACAGATCATCCCATCCTCAATTTTTTCTGTCTTTTTGTAAAATTAACAGATACCATGAGGTGGAATTCATCATCTGTTGGGTATATCCCATGCCCAGTGCTTTATTATTTTTCACTAACAATTGGTTTGGAAGAATGAGAACTGACGTTTACATTCTTTTGGTCTTTGGTACTTTCGCTCCCACATTGACCTGAGTAGATTCATGGCTCGAGTTGAAACCCTCCTAGAAATTGCTCAAAATTAACTGTAACAGGTATAAGCTGGCACACGATGTGAGCTCCTTGTGGGCTAGTTGCTTTGGCGGCTTTAGTTGTTACGTGCTTGAACTGTACTATCACCTCTTTCTTTGAGGGTTCATCTACTCTTAGTTGTTCTAATTCTTCATAGATTCCTTATTGACTCTTCAAAAATGAAAACAGCATGTCCCACAGAGCAGTTCCTTTGGGGCTCCAAGGCCGTTCTCTTGTCACAAACATTAATCACTCCTCCTTCAATATGTCAGGGAGCTTAATTTCTAAAGATTTGGTTATTCATGGGTTCAGTCAGACCACCAGTATCGCCAAGTTCAGTTAGATCAGTGCTTCTCAATTATTTTATGTTGCGCCCCCCTTAGGAAGAAGAAAATATTTTTCCCCCGCCCACTCTCGGACGTGACTATAATTAGTATCATTTGTCTATGAAAGTGTTCTAAGTACACCTCTGCATAACATTGTATCCTCATTAACATTAAAGAAAACAAAAATAGAAAAAGCAACAAAGAACAGATTCATTAACATTGTTTTTTAGTCTGTACCAGAAAAGATTTAAAGTGCATCAACTAACTTGAAATAAAAAAAATTTAATTCTCATTTAAACTATAAACATTTTTGACTAATTGAACCATTTGATACTGAAAAATAAATTAAATAAAATCGTAAATTTAAAACTTTCGTTTGACTCATTATCTCCATCTCTCTCCGCCTTTCTTTTCATCGCTGTTAAATATTTTTTTATGGTGTCTGTTGAGGGTTTGTTTACTCCACTGCCTATAACTTGCTCTGTGCTGTGTTCGAGAATGTTCAGTACAAAAAACTCTACACCAGAGGTCCTCAACCTTTCCTGCGCTACGGAATGGTTTAGTGTCTGATCATATTTTCACGGACCGGTCTAAAGGTGGAGCAGAAAAACAAAATAAGACCAGCCTGAAAAAAATGTTTTTTTTTTTTTTTTAAATAAATAATAAACTTAAATCCTTTTTGTCCTCGCGAGAAAATTTATTAGCTGCGTCTTTATAACACGGAATCGTTCTCTCTGCTCGAACGTAATCTGATTGCCTTGGTAAAGGGGAACATACCTGCATAATAAAGGATATCACAAAAACAAAGCGAATAAAAAATACCAGTTAGGCTCCTCACAGCAAGACAAGATCAATCAGAGTTCTGAGTTTGTTTTGCTGGAACCAGACAGTCCCATTTTGACCTGAAACCTGAAGAGTGTGTTCTTGATGTGTTTGCCCCAATGACATAGTTAAATTTAAAACAGTTAAAAATAAGAAGAGGGCACCTTGGAGAAACTATGACTCGGTCAGGGCACAAAAACAGGAGTGCAGGAAAGCTGAACGTAAATGGCAAAAATGTCAGCTTCAGATTCTTTGATAGTCAATTTTTTTTTATTATGAAGCTTGTTTGTAGTTTTTAAAGACCTTTTTATTATCAATTTGTGACAGTTAAAATGTTTCTTTCTGCTTTGTGAATAAATCATATAAATTGTTTATGTTACTGGGTTTATTATGGTTGCCTTTCTCACTTCATTTGTCTCTTTTCTCAAAAAAAAACAAAAAAAAAAATCTGTTTTTTTCAGACAGCTTTTGCCACTTTGGAACAACATTGACCCCCCAGTCTGACTGGTGAGCAGGAAAATAGATCCCCATGAGTTTGAACTCATTCCACTGAGTTACGTGGGCCAGAAAAGCTTTTGTCTGTGTAATCACACGCCCATGTTCTTAACTTCAATCATTCTTAAGATTTACCGGTGACATATTGAATCTGAAAGAAAAAATCTCCCACTCCCAATGCCGCCATTGTCAGACCCAAGCAGAACCTCCCAGTAAAAAAGGGAATTGTCTCTGGAGATAAAGTCTATTCGTTATGTGGTTTGGAGAATAAGATTCCCACCTTTGTGCTCTCGGGATTCACAAGCCTGTTTCTGTGCTGGATCTGAAAATGAATGTGCATTTCCTGAGCCATAAAATGTGTCTCCATCTCTTTTATTCAGTGGTTGGGTTGGTAATCATCCCCTCTCAGTTTCTGATGATTTACTAAGTGGTGCACTTGGAAGTGACTTGCTACATAATTTGTCCAAACTTTCTGTCATTTCTAAATCCAGACGAGATGAGAAGACGCTGCCAAAGCAGGCGGAAAGGATTTAACAAGTGTGTGCTTGGCTTTTTGTTTATCATAAAATTACAAGTCTGCAACAGCCTGTAATTCCTACAAGTTCAGCTACATCTAATATCCTCTTCTTCTTTCGGCATTTCCCTTCAGGGGGTCGCCACAGCAAGTCAGTTTTTTTCCATTTAACCCTATCTGCTGCATCTTCTTCGGTGACACCAACTATCTTCATGTCTTCCTTCGCTGCGTCCATGAACCTCCTCTTTGGTCTTCCTCTAGTCCTCTTTCCTGGTGGTTCCAAATCCAGCATCCTTCTTCCGATGTACTTTCTCTCGCTCCTCTGCACATGTCCAAACCATCTCCAAAACTTCTAACGTGCTGTTCCCCTGCAATACTCATTTTTAATCCTGTCCATCCTGGTCACTCCCAGAGAGATCCTCAGCATCTTCATCTCTGCTACCTCCATCTCTGTTATCTGTCTTTTCCTCAGTGCCACTGTTTCTAGACCAAACAGCATGGCCGGTCTCACCACGGTTTTGTACACTTTCCCTTTCATTTTAACTGAAACTCTTCTATCACACATCACACCTGATACTTTTCTCCACCCGTTCCAGCCTGCCTGCACACGCTACTTCACCTCTTTTCCACACTCTCCATTGCTCTGGACTGTTGATCCTAAGTACTTAAAATCTTTCACCTTCTTTATCTCTTCTCCCTGTAACCTCACGGATGAATAAAGAGATAATGCTTGCCATTTTTTAATATTAAAATCTTATCACATAAAACGGATCGTTTCTGTTCATCTCATACAAACATGAATGAGTTACTCGGGTGCGTCCATTAACATTGATCAGAAAGTACCGCAAATAGATTAGTTTTTTTTAATCAATCTAATAGTATTTGAAAGTTAGACTCCAGTCTTTATTGTTTTTTGGCGTTCATTTGACAGGGCAGATAGACTTTACGACTGTGCGTTATTGGTTACCACGGTAGGCTCATAGAAAGAAGGATGGGGTTTGAGCCCAAGAGTGGGGGTGTTGTGCTTAAAAAGGACTATTCACCCAAACATGATTACCAAAAAAAAAAAAAACTCTAAAAATGTACAGACATTAAAACTGGGGGGGTAATAGCATGGTATTAATCTTTGAAGTGCCCTTCACATTGTCGGAGGTGTTTTTTGTATAAATAATGACAAAAGAAGTTGGGTTTTTTTGGAACAATTATTCCAACCCATTTTTGATTCCGGGACCCATGTAACTCATTTTTAAGCTCTAAAACCCACCATCTTCTTCTTCTTGTCCGTCAGTCCATTTCGGGGTTGCAGGGGGTGCCAGAGCCCATCCCAGCTGATTTAAGGCGAAGGGCAGGGTACGCTCCGAACAGGTCGCCAGTCTGTCGCGGGGCCACATACATACATACAACCATCCACACACACACTCATTCCTAGGGGCAACTTTTGGCTAAAACCCACCAAAATACAAAAAAAGACTAAAATAACTTTTTGATGTAAAAGAAGTAAAAACTTATGAGCCAATTTTATTTTAATTTGATTTTTTTTTTTGTTAACGGAAGAAGCTGAGATGGAGACAAACTTTGGTGACGTCATATGACAGATTGGCTCCAGCTCTAATCGGAGCCTAATTGCGTACATCTCTCTTTTCCTATTTAAAGACAACATTAAGAATCTACTACACATGGGCTTTCTATGTAAATGTTTTGTGTTTCTTATTATTAGTATTTACATTTGATTTTTAGTAATTTTGGAGTCACTTTTTGGCCGGAAAAAGTCAACATGGCACATTTGAATCCTTACTGACACAACGGACCTGCACTTTTAAGCACAAAAATCCTTTTCAAGCAGACATCACACACATCACTGTTATTATAGCACACACCCAGGGCTCCCTCTCATTACCAGTCCTCTCTGGCACCATCCAGATATTAGAAGACCAAAGTAAAGCACCTTTATAAGCATCAGAGACTAATACAATAACTACTACCTCTGTTTCCTTTGAGTCTGTGCAGAAACTTCAGCTGCTCTAACACCGGCTCACAAGCAAGAGTCAGAAACAAATGTTTCTTTTTCAGGAGAGTTTTGCACGTCCGAGAAATACACAGATAGCTGGATCCATAAGACTGTTTCTCTCTCCTTGTGCTCGTCCTCACGTCTGTTCTTCACTCACTCAACAATGGCGTAGTCATTTGGGTACTTCTGAAGATGACAATACCCAGAAGGGTACCTTTCTGGTACCTTTCAATTGGTACCAGAAAGGTACCAATGGTCAGATTTGCCGTGTAGGTGGTAAAGAAGGTAGACAGGACAGTTCCTTGTTGAGCACCAAGGTTAGACACAGTTCCTCAGCCTCACAAACTATGGTCAACCACTCAGGTAGTCCTCGATCCATGAGGCCAGGAGAGCGTTCACCTGAATCTTCTCCAACTTTTCCCACATCAGTCTCGTCTAGATGTTGTTAAAGGCCGAGGGGAAGTCGAAGGACATGATGCATACCGAGGTGTTGGGCCTGTCCAGAGAGGATTAAGTCCTCTGTGGAATCATCACCCCTGACATTGCTCATTGCTTTCAGTGTTAAAACTCTTTGGGAAAAAATGACTTTCCTTGATAAAATCTCAGCAGTTGGTCTTCGTTCAAACTGGGGAGTGGGTTAAAGGTATCAAACAGAGGGGATCGGATAACTCTTTATGTTTCTTTAGCGTCACCAGTTCAAGTTTATTGAATACATAAATATACATGTAAGATGAAAACGAGAGTTCAGGAGGTCCTTAGCAATGGGTCGTATGGGGACACAGATGGGATTTGTAGTTCTATACGTTGTCCTAAACATTGTTGTTTTTGGCAGCCATCTAAGTTTTTGTTTTAGTCCTCGTCTTTGGACAAATTTTAATTTAAGTTTTAGTCACGTTTTCGTGATCTCTTTCTATTTTCGATTTAGTCACATTTTAGTCACCGAAAATCCAAAAGAGTTTTCGTCTAGTTTTCGTCAGGGAAGACTTAGAACGTTTTTAGTCTAGTTTTAGTGTAAAAGAAACAACATACTTGAACAATTGTGTCTTCATTACAGAGAATGATGCAGGTTATTTGTTTTAAAAAAAAAACTCTGCCGAGCTTTAACTTAAGCAAAAACAGCAAACATTGAAAAACAACGTAAAATAAATAAAAGATTTTCAGTGAGTGAGGAACATTGTAACTTATACATACTTAAAAATGACACTCTTAATAACCCTGTAAACAAAGTAAACATGGGAATGCATTTAAATCAGTCGTTAGCGCAAACAAGCTAACTAAGGAAGTGAGCAGCGCCGACAAGCTAGCATTACCTTAAAGTTAGCATGCTGTTTGCGAAAAATATGTGGGAAACTTTAAGTTTCTGACCACCAAGCTCCTTTGCTGCTGTTTTCACCATGGTTTGTGACTTCCTCGTGGCTGCAGGTGTGTTGTGTAGACGGTGTGAACGTGCAGCATTGTGGGGGGCGTGCCACCATGAGAGACAGAATGCAGCCGCTGTGCTTTTTCTTTTCACAGACAGAAATGTGAAAGTCTGACGCGCATTTTGTTACATTTACGTCTCGTCAACAGAAACTTGCAAACGTCTCGTCACATTTTCGTCATTAAAATGTCGCATTTATTTTGTTATTGTTACGTCATCGTCATGAAAAAAAATGCTTCGTCAGCAAAATCTTTTTGTCATCGTTGACGAAAACAACACTGGTCCTAAAGAAGGAAGACACAACAGCAGTGACATAAAGTAGTGCGCACAAGTCTGTCATTTCAGAAAACCGTAAAGTGGCTGTGAGAAGAGGCGGACTGGACTGTATTTAGATATGCTAAGAAGTCCTTGAAGAGTGGTTGTAATTGTCAGATTTACCAACATGACTCATTGTTTGCATCTAGTGACAAAACTCTGCGAGGACTAAACCTCCATTCATCAAGCGAGCCTTACTGATTAGGTCTGCTCTGACTTATGGTGGGAACCAGAGAGATTTCCTCCCTCCTGCCGACCCGGGTTCCTGCTGATAACAAAGCTGCGCCGGTATGGGCTGAGCCCACACTGCGTTTGCAGGCTCCGTTACATTCATGTTGGTTCTAGGTAATAATAGATTTATGAGATATGAACATAAACCAGGAAACACACATTTAAAGGGAGTTCCTCATTCAGTCACGTTTTCAAATAAATCAGAGTTTCTTGTTGACAGATGCAAACTATAAATGTAATGTTGTTCAATTCAACTTGTTTTTGTTCTTTTTAATGCCTTTGCACTTGTGACCCATGCATCCGTAACACGCTTGTGAACAAACCATCATCCAGCTGTAAATGAACTGATGAAGTTTGTAATACAGGGCGTGCCTCATTGATCGAACCCTTTATAATAATAAATAATAATAAATTTTATTTGTAACACACTTTATATCTCCAGTGGAGCTCTCAAAGTGCTACAATGACCAAAAGGAACAAATAACAGCAAAATTATATAAAACCACAACACAAAAAAAAAAAAACTCAACGCTCTGTGGAGCCCTCAAGCTCTCGGGAAGATCATTCCAGAGCTGTGGAGCAGCTGCCTGGAAGGCCCTGACCCCCATAGTGGAGAGTTTGGTCCTTGGTTGGTGCAGGCAGTAGGAGGAGGAGCGCAGGTCTCGGACAGTGGTGTGGAGGGTTAGGAGTTCTTGGAGATAAACCTAACTTTGAGATTGAAAAATGAGCCAGAACTCCGGAGCGTATCTCTTTCTTTCTGAAACAAATTTCTTCAAATTGTTGCTTCGGAGTTTGGCTCACTGCAGCCTCTGACATCACTAAAGAGATCACTTCAGCTCCGCCCCTTTCTGCTTTTATCTGCATTTCTATGACATCACTGTTGGGAAGCATTGCTCTCTGATTGGTTCATAAGACTTCAACATTCAGAGCACTTCAGTGATAAAGATGCACCACTTGTTAAAAGTATTGCGTAGTAAGGAGCATTGTGAGAAGTTTGTTGGAATTTTTGGAGACTTTTGGCGCGTTTTCTTGTTTTCAATGGCATCAAAATGTGGGGGAAAAAAGCAATCCATGATTTGGAAAAACTTTGTTCTAATTCCACCCAAAATGATAAGCTGTTTTCTTCTTTACATTAACAAGTAAACATGTTAAAATGGAAAATAAGGTGCTAAAGTTCACACTGTAACAAAGTGCTTGTTATGACACATGATTGCATGAAAAATGACTTTTAATTAAGTAATTAAATCAGTTTTGGTTGGTGATTTGCCTCAAGATTTTTTTGAATGGAAAAATGTGCCTTAGTATAAAAAAAATTGAAAAACTGCCATACACAAACACATCGACCTCGACCTCTGTGACTTTTACCTTAGGTCACATAACCCTGAAATTCAAGTCAGTTCATCTACAGTCAGTACTGACTAAAAGGTACAATCACAGGATTGTGTGGACATGACATTTTATGTCCACACAATCCTATTTTATTTTATGTCCTGTCAAGACTTTGCGTATGAACGCGTTTATTCACCTCCATTCCAGATGATCTAAACATCAAGATCTGCGACCTGCCATGGCGCTAACTACTTTGGAATTAGCATTTTTTCAACACCTGCTCTGCATTTTGTGACTAAAAATGTATCATTTTAAAACGTACAAGTATCCGTTTTGTTATTAGTGTGATGTGTATTATTTTAAGTTTTGCGACTGGTTGTTCACTTCTGGTTCAGTTTCGATTGTTTAGGTCGTAGATACGATGTACCTGTAAGATTCTGAAGTAATGAGTTCTTATTACCACTGAGTGGAATCCTGTAAAACAGATTTTGTATGGATTCTAAATAACAAAACCACATGTTGACTCGAGAGATATCAAACAAAGTTTACAAGTGCTTGATTATGATTACTCCTATTTTGGCAATAACGATGACCATAAAAGTGCGCTAACTCCTGAGCTGGCACCTGTTGTAGCTTGTCTAATGGAAACGCCCTGACAAGGCTCTGCTTGTGCAACTCAGCGAGGATTAGAGCAAACTATGCACACAGTAGTTGTTCCAAATGTCAGCAGGGAGAGTTGTTCTGAATGTTTTTCATATCGGTGAGGTTTGTGTTTGAAGTGAAGCAGCCCAATAAGAAGATGACAGGGATGATTGATTCTAATGGTTAAATTTCTGTAGCTGAGAAATATACTGCAGGAAACTGTGAAGAATTGTTGCAATTCAGAGGTAATCTGTGACCCAGCGAGGATAAACGGTGCTAAGTCTTTCAAAGTGTTTTATGAACAAAAGATTTTTAAAAATTGACAGAAGTAACAATTTGTAATAAAAAAGAAACGGGTGAATTTTGACTGAAAGAAACAGACATGTCAGTTCATTTCTGGCTAAAAGTTCAGTTTAAATCCAGATGAATGAACAAGAATAAACTGATACCAAATGCTCTTTAACACAAACCGTTAACAAATGGCCAGGATCTGGGTGATAATGAGGTCGAAGCAGTCATATTAGCAGATCACATTCGCAGATGACATTGTGATCTGTAGTGAGAGGAGGGAAGAGGTGGAGGAAAAGCTGGAGAGGTGGAGGTTTACACTAGAAAGAAGAGGAATGAAGATTAGTCAGAGTAAAACAGAGTACATGTGTGTGAATGAGAGGGATCCAAATGGAAAAGTGAGGTTACAGGGAGAAGAGATAAAGAAGGTGGAAGATTTTAAGTACTTAGGATCAATAATCCAGAGCAATGGAGAGTGTGGAAAAGAGGTGAAGAAGCGTGTGCAGGCAGGCTGGAACGGTTGGAGAAAAGTATCAGGTGTGATACCAGAAGTTCAGCTAATATTTTTAATATATATATTTTATATATATATACAGTATATGTGTGCAGAGGAGAGAGAGGAACTGCCAGGCAGGAGGTACAGGAATACCAAAGAGGAGGTTTAGGGATGCAGTGAAAGAGGACATGAACCCAACAGGATGCAGGAGACAGGGTTAGATGGAAGAAACTGGCTTGCTGTGGCGCCCCTGAAGGGACATGATGAAAGAAGAAGAAAACAATGAGCTAAATTAATCCTGTGGCAAGTTTATCTATACTTGGTACTGAATAAACGGGATAGTTCTGTTAAAAGCCCTTCGGTATTTTGGAAGATATCACATAACCCTGTAAACAACAGGTGTTAAAAGGCTGATGTCCTGAAGGTTTTCGACATGTTCTCCATCTACACACCTGAACCCAGTTGGTTATTATCTTTCATTCATTTTCATTTTACTTCCATCCTCCAAAAACGTTAGGTTGATTGGCTGCTATGAAATTGCCCCAAAGAATGAGTGTGTGGATGGTCGTGTGTCTATGCGTTGCCTCGCAACAGACTGGCGATCATTTCAAGGTGTATCTTGACTCTTGACTGAAATCAGCCGGGATAGTCTCCGACATCCCCGCGACCCAATTATGGATAAGCATTTGAGAAGCAACAACAACCTGGAACTCAACGCTCAGAAAACAGTGGAGATGATTGTTGACTTTTGGAAAGTCACAGCCCCCATCCCCCTCCTTGCACTGACAGACTCCCCCATCACCACTGTAGACTCTTTCCGCTTCCGCGGCACTACCATCACACAGGACCTAAAGTGGAAGCTGTCCATCAGCTCCCTGATCAGCACCCCATTATATAACTCCATTTCCTCCCTTGCACTGACAGACTCCCCCACCACCACTGTAGACTCTTTCCGCTTCCTCTGCGCTACCATCACACAGAACCTAAAGTGGGAGCCATCCATCAGCTCCTGATCAAAAAGGCCCAGCAGAGGATGTACTTTCTGCGGCAGTTGAAGAAAGCCAAGCTGCCCGCCCAGATGTTGGTGCAGTTTTACAGAGCCATCATCGAGTCTGTCCTCACCTCCTCCATCACCGTGTGGTACGCTGGAGCCACAGCCAGGGACAAACATAGACTGCAGCGCATTGTGCGCTCCGCATAGAAGGTGATCGGCCGCAGCCTTCCATCTCTCGAAGACCTGTATGTCTCCAGGACTCGGGGGCGTGCAGGTCAGATAGCAGCTAACCCTTCCCATCCTGGACATGGACTTTTTGAGCGACCCCCTCGGGCAGGAGGCTCCGGTCCATTCGGACCAGAACGTCCCGCCACAAAAACAGCTTCTTCCCTTCTGCCGTTAGTCTAATGAATACTTTATAACCTGATCCCCACATCTCTTAGTCACTTCCCTCTTGTCACTTTACTATCTTTATTATTTTCTATTATTTTCTATGACATTGCACTACTTTTCTTTTTCTTCTGAGCACTCTTAGTTTTGTTAAAATTATTTTTATTTTATATTTTTTCACACCTGTATCAAAGCAAGTTCCTAGTCTCTGATATTCTTCATTGACATGGCAATAAAAGCATTCTGATTCTGAATGAATAAAAGACTGCTCTATCAGCGTTTCCTCAGGGCTGACTGGTTGTAAACAGAAACAAACCTGAAATTGACCACTGGTACCACCAAAGAGTTCACAGTAACGTTCAGACAACATTTAAACTTAAAGGTCCTCATGAGGGCATCAAAAACATCATTAGAAGCCACTTTAAGATTCTGAAATGTAGATTTTTTACCTCCGCCAAGGAGGTTATGTAATAGGGAGCGCACGTGTGAGTGACTACTCTAAAAGTGGGTGGATTTTCAGGATATATCTGTATTTGGTCACCACTTTGCTGCAGACTTTGCACGTTCGCTCTTCCAAACTACTGCTTTCAGGTGGACTATCTGGACTGATGACTTCTTCATCAGAGGGAAGATGAAGAAGTGCTTCAAATAAAAATAAAAACACCCTCTTTTTCGAGCTGGAAGAATAAACAGCTGCATTCATGCTGCTGATTATTTTTGAGAGTATTTTAGTGACAGGTTTTACATGACAATGTGGTATCGAGGAAACAAAAAGCATGATAAACTAAATCCTACATGACTCTTGGCTCTTGATACAAGACTAGGAGGAAGTAACATATGGAACTACACATTTGGATTTAATCCAAAAACTCTCATTTCCTATTAAACAGTAGTGACAAACAGTTTGGTGTAAAACATATGGATGATTTTATGTATGAGGAGACATTTACAGAGTGTGAAGAATCTTTACACATGTGAACATCCTAGCAGCAGGAGGATTAGCATTGTAGCTACAGCATGAGAACAGCTCACCAGGCTTTCATCTGGGATGTTCTCACGCCTATAGGACTTCCTCCCTGTGCCCAGTTCGCCCCGCCCCTGCTTGCTGTCAGGACACCACACACTTCCTTCACTTTGATGCTCCAACCTCTTTAATTGAACAGCATGATTAGCAGTTTGTGTGAGCTGATCTTCTCTGAGGCGTGGTGCTTTCCATTGTGAAGTGTTTGGATACGGCGTGTCAGTGAAACGGAGGCGATGACATGTGGGTTACCACAGTGTTGCACAGCGTGTTATTATGATCATGAGTTTTTGCTGTGCAGACGCAAGTTAAATTCCATGTACAATAGCTGATGGATTTACAACTCTTAGTATTATCTTCTCGTTGAGATTTAAAATAGATGTAGTAGATAACTATCTTAATGTGATGAACTGATGACAAGCTGAATGTAAAAGAAACCAGAATACAGAGACCCAGACCACTATACTTCCCCCAGTTTCTGAATGCTAGAAGCAATTCAGCTAACTCTGTTAATAACAAAGTTACCTTCATAAGCCGGTGATGAGTGTTTCATTTCATCTTCTCAATCGCTTGTCCCTGATAGGGTTGCGGGGGTGCCGGAGCCTTTCTCTGTTGATTTAAGGCAAGAGGCAAGATACATCGTCGCTAATGTGTTACAGGGCCTCACTCACACAATCATTCAGGGCCGATTTTGTACCGGTCAATGAACCAAATGTACAAGTTTTTGGAGAATGGGAAGAAACTGAAGTATCCAAAGAAAACCTACATACATGTACACGGGGAAAACATGCAAACTACACACAGAAAGGCCAGTGATTCAAGCATCGCTTCCAACCGGGACTCAAACCGTCAACCTTGTCACTGTGAGGCCAACCGGTAAGCCTGCACTTGTCATCAAAGGCAGACTTCAAACCCTTTTTAGCAGCAAACAACAGCTGAAGGAGAACAAATAAATTTGGACGGTAATGAAAATACTTTCAAGGTAATGTCTGAGATAGACTTTTCTAAATAAGTTGAACAAAGTAAAGAAGTGCAAGCACCATGGAACAAGACAAGTGTCCCCATGTGTAGAAAACTTATGCAGAAATATGACAGGGCAAGCTGGTCTTTTAATGAATTGTGTAACACAGCCTTTTCTACATTTAATACTAATCAAGATGTCCGAAGCCAAGTCTAATTTCAGGTGTCAACCTCTGGGCCACTTCATTTGCAGTTTTTTTATGTGTGATATATGACAATATCATCAGCGTACATATTTATTTCATAATGTCGCCTGCCTGGTAAAGATAGTTAATAAGCCAACAAAAAGCTAAGGGCTCGAAGATAAAGCCCTGTGGCACCCCTATTGGATAGCTTTGGGTAGAGAATAAAGTGGAATTTACTCTCTCCTATCGCTGTATTCCCCTCAGGTAGAAAGCAATCCAGTCCGTTGTTAATTGTGATATAACAAAGCATGTGATTGTTTAAAAGAAAGCTATAATTTATGGTGCCAATTGCCTTACCCAGGTCAAGGAAGACAGCTCCAACTACTCCACCCTGGTGATTTATTTGCAAAATAAAATGAAAATTAAATGCGGCTCCTTTGATATGAAAAGGAGCCGCTAGTTTCAGTGAAAAAATTCTTCCACTTCTACGTTAACATTTTATTCCAAATGCAGAAAAAACTATTTCCTTTGATCCAAGTTAAACACAGGTACGTATGGTACACTCTGTACGTGACAATTGCTACATTCTTTTAAAACTGAGAGGTTTTATTGGCCCAATGTAGGTGTGTTGTACCTTCCCTGATTGTTCCCAAATGTTTTTATATATGTATCATGATTTAATAAGTTACATGAGGATGATTTAATAGTAATAAGGGGCTGGGTGCTGGAGCCCATCCTGGTTGATCTAAGGCAAGAGGCAAGAACAACACCCAGACTTTTTTTCTATTCAGCTGTGACTCAGATGACTAATCCGGATCAAAACACATTGGAACTGGACTTTGAGTTGTTTCCATGTCTGTTGTAAAACTGCTTGTTTCACCTGAAAGTCTACAAATGAACTACGATGGACCGTGGTGGCACTGTGGGTCTGTCTCCTGGGACTTTGTCAGCCCTCTTCCCTTTGAGGTTGACTCCCTTTTTGATTTCCACACCAGTTCTTAAATAAATGACACACAGAATTTGACGTCTGATCCTTCTCAGATCCCTCTGGAATTTCATATAATCTAATGTTGTTACACCGGAGCTTGTTTTCCATGTCATCAAACTTGCCAGTAAGGTTAGCGTCTCTGCGTAGCAAACAGCTCGGCACTTTCTTATGCTGTGTGCAAAAACACATTAGCACTTACACAATTCCAATTTTTCTGACAATTCAGTCAGTCTTTCATCTTGAACAGGGATGTCAAACTCTTGTCTTCCGCTTCCGAACAGTTAACAATAGCCAAAGCTACATCAGTGAAAAGTTTGACGACATTACAGCTGTTCCAACAAGAAAATATGGAGTATTTTTGCAACCTAAAAAGTGCCCTTAATGAACTAGGAAACTACGATGGATGAGCTGAAACAATGTACAGAAGGTCCAGACTACAAGTCAATCTCCAGTCCAGAAGGTTTGCCATGTGTTTCCCATGTGTTCAAATGACTCACACATTGTGAGTCATTTACCAAACTTTATTGATTATTAATTTCACTTTATGCATGTTAGTTGTATTGATTGAGGAACACGGTGAAAACCTTCAGGACACCGGTGTCACGATCCTTCATCTGGATCATTTCCTCACTCCTATTTTGCCCTCAGCCCTAATTTGGCACACCTGTCTCAATCCCCTGCATCACTTCCCATGCAGCACACTGTTCCTCTGGCCTGCAGTGCTATCTCCGTGCAGCCGTGATGATTTCCCACCATAGCTCTGGTTTTCTTTATCGTCCTGTCGAGCTCCTACCTTCTGGTTTTCCCCATTGTCCAGCCGAGTTCCACCCTTTGGTTTCCCCCATCGTCCTACGGAGCTCCAACTTTTTGGTTTACTCACATCATCCTGTTGAGCTCCTACCTTCTGGTTTTCCCCCATCGTTCTGTCAAACTCCAACCTCCTGGTTTCCCCCATCGTCCTATGGAGCTCCAACTTCCTGGTTTCCCCCATTGTCCTACAGAGCTCCAACTTTCTGGTTTACTCCCATTGTCTTGTCGAGTTCCTACCTTCTGGTTTTCCCCCCATCGTTCTGTCAAGCTCCAACCTCCTGGTTGCCCTTTGCGTCTTTAACGGCAGGCCGATCTCCTCTAGGGTTGATCAGTCCATCGTCCAACGGAGCTCCATCTTTCTGGTTTCCCCCATCGTCTTACGGAGTTCCAACTTTCTGGTTTACTCCCATCGTCCTGTCGAGATCCTACCCTCTGGTTTTCCCCCATCGTCCTGCCGAGCTCCTACCCTCTGGTTTTCCCCCATCGTCCTGCCGAGCTATGGTAAATGGTAAATGCACTCTACTTGTATAGCGCTTTTCCACCTGTGTCGGCACTCAAAGCGCTTTACAGTGTAGCTCACATTCACCCATTCACACCTGATGGGGATGCCTCCATGCAAGGAGCAAACCACCATCAGGAGCAATTGGGGGTTCGGTGTCTTGCTCAAGGACACCTCGGCATGAGCTCCTGGCGGGGGATCGAACCGGCAACCCCCCGGTTACAGGGCGGTCACCCTACTCACTGAGCCATCCATCCAGTGAGCCATCCTCACTGGAGCTAAAACCTTCATGTTTCCCCCATCGTCCTACAGAGCTCCAACCCTCTGGTTTCACCATTCGTCATGCCGAGCTCCGACGCCTTGTTCCTCCTCTGGTCATTCACTTTCTACAGTTAGGTTTGGTTCTACACCTTCTGCAATAAACTGGTCAAAGCTGGCATTGCATTTGGGTCCTATTTCATTACTATCACGACAACCACCCCTTGAGGACCAAACATTAACTTATGTAATTACATAATGTCCTTCCTGTACATTGTTTCAGCTCATCTTTGGCTCCTCGAACCTCTTTTTTGTTTATTCATTGAGTCGACATCTTTCCCGCAGTTTCTCTGCTATCTTGTGGTCATTTGTCAGTACTTTTTTTTTTTAATCTGTGTTTTGCAGCAGGTCCGTCAGAGGTGGTCGCTTACGTTCTCACCTGAAACAACTTTTTTTAGGAAACTCTCTGTGGAGATTTCCTGTGTGTTTATTCTGATGAGGTGTGTGTTATACAGCAGCATTATCTTTCTAATCACAGAACACCTTCCACGACTTCTCTTTTTTTCCTGTGAGAATCTAGCCTGTGACTCACTGTTGCAAAGATGAGTGATAAAGTGTGTTAGTTCAGACAGAGGCATGCAGTAACCAGATGATTTGGACTGACACAAAACGTCTTGATGCTGCCCCTCTGGGTGACCTGGGTGTAGCTTTGAGAGGCTATCATTAGCCCTCCTCTTCACTCTACAGCCAGCTGCTCCTGCACTCCTTCATTAGCTCCACTTTACCTGCTGCTCACAAACACCACATGAGCAGCTTTTTAACCTCGTTACTCCCCCGTGCTCGTCTTCTCTTCTCCCCCTTATCTTAATCTGTCTAATGTGTGTGTAAACATTGCTTGTGTGGTGCAGATTGCTTTTGTTTTACCATCAAACAAGTCCCAACCATGGGAACCTGGTCATTAATTAGCATGTGATTCATGGTTATGGCTCTGTGTCTGGTCTCAGCACCAGTCTGTCATTAAGACTTTCCCAGACTTCCCATCCCTGCTAAACCCACACTAACACTGCTTGTAGACACAATCTGGAAACGTACACATTACCCCTAATTTAATCTAATATTTAAAACAAACTCAGTCAGTTTGCTTGCACAAAGGAACTACGCTCTTGTTTAAAAGCTGTAGCAGACTGACTTTACCCAGATCTGAAGAGGAGGTGAATAAGACGATGTGAATAAAGACCAACAGGTCTGGACAGGAGGACAGATGTGATCAGTTAAAGTACAGACATCCACAAGAAGCATCTGGAAGAGTCCTGGCTCCCCCACAGACGAGACAAAAGGAGAGAGGCGATACTTTAATAGTATCGTATCAATTAGCAGTGTTTGGTAAATCACTCTAAAATAAAAAAGTAGTATTTGTGTTACGATCGTCCTGCTTTAAAAATGTAGCTGAGTTCCTCTACTTTAAGTTACTTTTCTTTCGGTCACTACTCACAGCTGGTTACCATGGTGAGGGTGGGAACGTAGATCCTGGTTACTATGTTGAGGGTATGAATGTAAATCCTGGTTACCATGGTGAGGGTAGGAACGTAGATCCTGGTTACCATGATGAGGGTATGATCATAGATCCTGCTTACCATGGTGAGGGTAGGAACGTAGATCCTGGTTACCATGATGAGGGTATGACCATAGATCCTGGTTACCTTGATGAGGGTAGGAACGTAGATCCTAGTTACCTTGATGAGGGTAGGAACGTAGATCCTAGTTACCATGGTGAGGTTATGAACGTAGATCCTAGTTACCTTGATGAGGGTAGGAACGTAGATCCTGGTTACCATGGTGAGGTTATGAACATAGATCCTGGTTACCTTGATGAGGGTAGGAACGTAGATCCTAGTTACCTTGATGAGGGTAGGAACGTAGATCCTAGTTACCATGGTGAGGTTATGAACGTAGATCCTGGTTACCATGGTGAGGTTATGAACGTAGATCCTGATTACCATGGTGAGGTTATGAACGTAGATCCTGATTACCATGATGAGGGAAGGAACGTAGATCAACTTGTAAATCCAGAGTTTTGGTTTTCGGCTCAGCTCTTTGTTTACCACAACGGATTGATGTACCATCCAGATTATTGCGAACGCCGCACTGATGCATCTGTTGATCTTCCACTTCATCCAGGTAAAGTTTGATCATTGTAATTAGACATATTTCCGCATTACTCAATCCTTCCAGTCCTTTTTCAGAAGAACTTTATCCACATTTTATTTTCTAAAGTGTTAAACTCATCTATGAACATGTAGTTCACTGAACATTCCCACAGATTTCTTTGTGTTCATTTAGTTCCACGTCCTTTCTCTCTTGTTTCTCTCCATTGCTGAAAACTGGATGTTCATCTTGGTGGATAACTGTAAAGCTGGTGACACTACTAGCACCCACACACAGATTACATATGAAATGAATCACTAAACTCAATTCAAACAGGAAGTTAACACCTAGTTGTTGTTAAAAAGTTGCCGTGGTTGGACAAAGTTGTCGATTACAGCAATTTTGCAAAGTTTGGTTGATTTTGCGTTAATGGTTGAGATCGCAAAATCCTGGAGTAACTGATTAGTTACATTATGTTCAGTTCTGATCAGAAAGCAGTGATTGGTTAAAGTAAGTAGATTTACACCAAATGAAGATCAAACAAAGCTCAATGTTACAAGGTCAGACTGTTTGCACAGAGTGAGATAAACACTCGGATTGATCAGGACACCAACAAGCTTCTCTAAATAAAAATGTATTAATAATAACCTTTGATGAAGAGACTTTGTCTACCTCTCTCATGTGAGCTGGTGGAGTATTTAATGAAACAGGAATCCACCTCCACTTGGACTTTTAGAAATTGTTCAAACATAACCCAGCAGTTTTCTGATTGGTTGGAAGTTCAGTAATAAAAGAAGAAGCCATTTTGGGCCTCAAAGGCTAGTAGTAATTTGTTCTCTTCTTCCTGCTTAACAATCTTGCGGCTGGAAAAAAATATGATTGTCCCTTAATAAAATTTGATCCGTTTCTCTTGCATTAAAAAAAGGTTTTCTTTCTCTTTCTGCAAACTTTCCTAAAAACGTTATATGAGTTCCTTTGTTTGCAAAATTTGGTTTCTGAAGGTCCTAAATTAGTTGGTTTAATGTGTCAGAGCTGAACATCAGATTGTGAGTTTTTCTCTTAAGCACAAGTTGTGCATCAACCAAATGATGCACTCAGCCATGATTTTATGTCCAGTAAAGATAGCAAAGATGCTAAAGTTGTCCTACTTTAACCAATCACAGAGCAGAGTTTCATTTTCTCTTGTCTTTCTTTATCCTTCTTTAAATCTTCATACATTACTATATCTGGCAAAGGCAGAAAAATCTGATTGAAAAGGTCTGGTTTCTTCCGCAAAACAATGTCTAAAAGCAAACTTGGACTGAAAGAATGAACTAAGTTCCCGAAGTAAAATCCACTGCCAACCAGAGAAGTATCTCCAGCTTAAGCTAATATTCATAATGACACATCAGCACTTTTAAGTAGCAATGAATAACCGGTGCAGATGCTTCCATGCGAGAATGTTACAAGATCCTGGAGAGCAAAAACCTGACAAATGAAAACCCCCACAAATCATCAACATAAGATGGGAACCAGAAGACGCTTTTAGACCATTTTCCAAACATTCAGCAAAGGTATTCACCATCATCTTAAAGCTTTCAGACACAGGACTCTGTTTGCTTCTAAACATCCACATCTAAAAGACCACCACTCAGTTGGATGACACCATGAATCAATGGAGGTGCAGCTTTGGCACATGTTTCTTCACACACCTGGTAAAGGTAACAGACGTTCACTGTTTAACACCATCTGGACCACATCTGTGATCATGTTAGGACTTGTTAGGACCTGTTCACTTCGTTAACACCAACTTCTACCTCTTTACAGGAACTGGATGAATCCTAACTGTTACAACATACAGAACAAAACTAGATTCAGATGAGATGATCTTTAGTAAACCGAGAAAGAGGAAGCTTCTGTTTAGTTACAATCTTACTAGTACGGTAATAATTTTGTTATGTTTGATTATAGACAAACTTAGTCATTCAGATCCGATTTATTTTACGTTTGATTAAATGTGTGTGAGATCAAGGTTTTTAAATCTGTTGATTCAACACAACCATCAGACTAACGCTTTGTGAAAAAAAAGTCCTGACGAAAAATTCGTTAGGATTTTAACAAATCCTATTGTCGTAAAATTCTTACAGACAAGGTTAGAGTTAATCTTTGCCAGGAGATGTTGCATTGGGTTCAGGTCTGGTTTTGGGCTGGAACTCTTAAAGACATTGACAGAGTTGTTTTGAAGCCCCTCCTTTCATATCATGGTGGTGTGCATTGAATCACTGTCCTGCTAAAAGATGACCCACCAGTGGTTTGAGATCCAAAAGCGCTCTGGTGCACGTTTTCATCCAAGATGTCTCTGCATATCGCTCCATTTAGCTTTACCTCCATCCTGACCAGTCTTCCAGTTCCTCCCCACAGCATGATGCTGCCACCACCATGCTTCACTGTAGGCATGATGGTGAGTGGTGCATGGTTTTCTCCAAGCGGAACGTCTGCCATTCCCTCCATTTCGTTCTCTTCTGCTTATCTAAAGCCAGGGGGCGAGGCAACAGTCTCAGCCAAGCAGCCTAGGCTGCCCTCAACTTGGCCACATCCTCAAGCTCACCTGGGAGAATTCAGAGGCATTCCCTTTCCAGCTGGGAACACCAATAGATTATTACTGTTTCTGACCAGTTCCACAACACATATGTTAAATTATTAAATCCATGAGTTAGATTAATAACTTCAGCCATATAAATCAGATTTCCATCATTTCTGATCCATAATCCTCGCAGTGGCGATCCAAATTGAACCAATGATGGTGGTCACTTCATTGAAGAGTACGGCTCCTTTGTCCGATGCGTTTGATGGACAATAAATTAACTCTTTTGGAATGACTGTCACAATATCAATGGTCTACCTCTTTGACAGACTTGATGTAAAGATACCAAATAGTAATACGTTGACAGGAACAACAGGCATCGATGTTGCAAAGAAAATTTTTTAAGGACCATCAATATTCTGACAACTTTCTTCATAAATTTTAGCTCCAACATTAATTGTTTTAGCAGAGTCAGTCCCAATCAGTCACGGAGGAGATCCGTCCTCTAGGAACAAGTGTGCATTCCCAGATCTGTATTTATATTTTCCTGTGGAAACAAGGCTGGAGGACTGCTGTCAGACTGACTTATGACTGCAGTTGCTGAAGTTTAATAACAGCTACAACCTGGAGGGGGGAAAGGCCAAGAGCCTGAGAGGAATGATCTTACTAGCACCCCCACTCAGCAAGTGTGTGTGTGTTCCTGCATGTGTCTACAGAATGACTGACAGGATGGAGGAGGAATGTGGTGGACGATCTCAACACTTACAATAATGATGTGATCACGCTTTTATTGGCAGTGAGTTATCATCCTTTTTCTGATTGGTTCACTGAAGCAGCGTCAGAGGGATGATTAAACTGTATTTCATCTAGTAGATCTTCTCAAAGTTACTCACTTTAAAGTGAGTAACTTCAGATTTCAAAATCTCTGAAATCTGAAGATTCAGATATTTAAACCAGAGGCGGACCAGGTGGTGAAGGTGTGTAACGTGTCTTCTCAGACTCAAGAACATCTCAAAAGGGAAAAGGAGGTGGGGAAGTCTTCACAATCTTGACTGATATCTCTATTTCGGTAATTAGGGTTCTGCACTTTATCGCCTAATTGGACGTTCATTCACTCATCTTCTGGACACTCCATCCCCTAACGCCTTGCTTAAAAACTATGAAAGTTTTAATCAATGAGGCCCGAGATCCGGAGCATTGTCCCACATATTTAGCACGCTTGTTTAAAATCTAGCGCACCATTTTGTTTTTTGCAACAGGATGACCCATAAGGTGCGTTCACACCACATGTGGCAAAAACAAATGGCTTGTGTTCTATTTACCTGGCAGGCACACGGCAACCATGTTCTTTACACACGGCAGGGATAAATGTCCTGGATCTGCTATGCATCTTGTTTAGTTGTGTTTGACGCACGGCAAGTCAAATCTTCCGCATGGCAAGATTCAAGTTGTCGCAGTGCCATCCCGTACCCATTCCATTAACGGCAACCGGATGGTGATGCATGCCTCCATAAACTCTACATGTAAAACTGATGTTGGTTGCTTTGTGGGATCCCGTGTGAACGTATCTTTCGGCTGTGATGCTATGTGTAACACCCTAATAGTCCATCCTCCCATGTCCTTACGTCAGACCAACAGTAAAATAAATGCGAAATAAGGAGTGTAGGGTCATCACAACAACAGTCATGGGAAATCTAAAGTTCAAGGTGTGGACTCATAAATCGTGATGAAGGTGAGACGCTTGCAATGAAAGGAAGCATTGATTACTCATCCATTCCCAATAATTATGTGCTTGTGAGTCAAACATATTTTTAAATGGTGCATAAAATATGAACTCCAAAGCATTTTTTTTCTCTTTGTATTACGGTGATAGCCCTGTTATTAAGAGGGTTACATGGTTAACGCTCCTTGATCTCTTTATGAAAGACATATCAGTAACTACTCGAACTCAAGATGTCTTATAAATTGCTTGTTATTAACAACAATAAACAATGACAGACCTGATCTCCATCATTGTATCGTTCCATAACAACCTTTAAAAAAGTGTTCGTCATATTTTTTTTTCCTTTGCTCTAATGTCTTAAGACCTGTTAGACTTTATAACAGTGTTGTTTTCGTCAACGATGACGAAAACTAAATGATTTCGTTGATGAAGCATTTTTATTATGACGATGACGTAACGATAACAAAATAAATGCGAAATTTTGGTGACGAAAACGTGACGAGACTTTTGCAAGTTTCTGCTGACGAGACAAAAACGTAATGAAATAGACGTCAGACTTTCCCGTTTCTGTCTGTGAAAAGAAAAAAACACAGCGGCTGCATCTGTCTCTCATGGTGGCACGCCTCCCACAATGCTGCACGTTCACACCGTCTACACAACACACCTGCAGCCACGAGGAAGTCACAAACCGTGGTGAAAACAGTAACAAAAGAGCTTGGTGGTCAGAAACTTAAAGTTTTCAACATATTTTGCGCAAACAGTATGCTAACTTCAAGCTAATGCTAGCTTGTTGGCGCTGCTAACTTCCTAGTTACCTTGGTTGCGCTAACGACTGCTTTAAATGCATCCAATGTTTACTTTGTTTACAGGAGTCATTAAGAAGTGTCATTTTTAAGTATTCATAAGTTACAACGTTCTTCACTCACTGAAAAAAATTTGATTTATTTTACGTTGTTTTACAATGTTCGCTGTTTTGCGCAAGTTAAAGCTCGGCAGAGTTTTTTTTTTTTTTAAACAAACAACCTGCATTATTCTCAGTAATATAGATACGATTGTTAAAGTTTTTTTTTTGTTTTTACACTAAAACTGCCCCAAGTGGAGGAGTTGAAGTATCTCGGGGTCTTGTTCACGAGTGGGGGAAGGATGGAGTGGAAGATCGACAGGCGGATCGGTTCGGCGTCAGCAATAACTAGGACGCTGCATCGGTCCGTCGTGGTAAAGAGAGAGCTGAGCCGAAAAGCAAAGCTCTCGATTTACAAGTCGATCTACGTTCCAACCCTCACCTATGGTCACCAGGTGTGGGTGGTGACCGAAAGAATGAGATCGCGGGTACAAGCGGCCAAAATGAGCTTCCTCCGCAGGGTGGCTGGGCTCTCACTCAGAGATCGGGTGAGGAGCTCTGCCATCCGGGAGGAGCTCGGTGTCGAGCCACTCCTCCTCCAGGTCGAGAGGAGCCAGATGGGGTGGTTCGGGCATCTGGTCAGGATGTCCCACCGGGAGGAGACCAAGGGGCAGACCCCGGACCCGCTGGAGAGACTACGTCTCACAGCTGGCCGGGGAACGACTTGGGATCCTTCCAGGTGAGCTGGAGGATGCAGCTGGGGAGAGAGAGGCCTGGGCTGCTCGTTTGAGGCTGTTGCCCCCACGACCCGACCCCGGAACAAGCGGAAGATGACGGAACGGAACATTAAAACTAGACTAAAAACGTTCTAAGTCTTCCCTGATGAAAACTAGACGAAAACTCTTTTGGGTTTTCGTTGACTAAAACGTGACAAAAACAAAACTATAAACAGATGACGAAAAATGTAACTAAAACTTAAATTAAAATTCGTCCAAAGACGAAGACTAAAACAAAAACTTAGATGGCTGCCAAAAACAATGTTTTATAATGGCCAGATTTTGACACCTCCTTAGACTTGGATACCAAGAGGGTAAAATAATGGTTTAGCCTTCACAGCCTCCACAGTTTCATGACATCGGCCGAATTACAAATCAATGGATAGTTTTAAAGAGCAGAGCGTGACAGGCGGTGCAGAAATCTCAGAGAACCAGAAGATTTTTTAAACAAGAATAAGCAAAGATGTCTCAAGAATTGACAGACTCTTGGTTGGCTGCAACGAGAATAGTCCCAACACTGTGTTGAACATTACGCTCCACCACCTCTATATCACAAACTTTATCAGTTAAATCATAGTTGGTGTTGAGTAACTGTGGGCAGTTCCATTAGGATTCCTTTAATTGTTTGGGAAACATTGCATTCTGTGCACTCCATAAAAACCGTGTTTACAAGTTACGATACTTTCTGAAGAAGCGGTAGTTGTTACAAGGAATGAACTCCTTTGAAAATTTCATTATTCGTTTTTTGTTATTATAAAAATGTAAATGATGGGAGAAAAAAAACAGAAACTCATTTGCGATATTGTACACGACTCTTCTGTCATTTGAGGGCTTTTGAAAATTTTCCCATTTTAAAAACGACTGTTTTCTGCACATCAATAGTCATTACATTTTAGCATCCAAATTTCTGTACTAGGGTTACCATGGATCCTAAGGTACATCTTTAATAATTCGCAGTACTTACTTGGTGATTCGGGAAGTTTTAATACTTTAAATGTTTTTGTGTGTCAAAAAACATTTGGAATTGATTGGGGACGAATGCCTCTTCCGGTGTGATACCTCTTCCTGGGTGATTCCGGGGTGTTCCCTGAGCCACTCCACGTGTTGGAACTGGCTCCTCATGTAGACGGTTCGTTGTGTAGTTCTACAACTGACAAGCTTTTTTTGGGCAGTAACTTGGCGGTATCTCCTCAGAGTATGTAATTCCAATGACGTGGTACCTGGAAATAGCCTACCCTTTTATGCCTTTCATTCAAATTTGGGCATTCGTCCATTCCTGTAATAGCCAGTAGTGCCTTTGTCCAGTTTAATTTAATTTCAGCTACTGGGTCAGGGATCGCAGGCATTAACTTACGATTGCAGCGATCAGTAAACATCCTGCCCAATCAGAGAACAGAGATGACAGCATGACATGAACACAAGCGTCTGTCCTCCATGTTTGTAGTTCTGTATCTGAACATGCTATATCAGGGGTGGGCAAACTTTTTGATTCGCGGGCCACATTGAGCTTTAACATTTGACAAAGGGGCCGGAAAAGGAGCAGATGTATGGCATGGTTTGGTAACCTCACCTCATTGGATATGGAGAAGACATGTGCTTTAACTTCTAATAAATAAAAAAAAAAAAACACTACAACAAAATCTCTGACTTTAAAATGAGTCTTTAAACATTGGAAACAAAACGTATGACTTTTTTTTAAAGCACAGAAAGTTATTTTATTTTTCACAATATCATCATCATTCACCTCCTGACTGGCTTTTTTTTTTTTTTTTCAAAAACATAAAGCGCGTAAAATTTCAAATCTAGCGCGCTAGCGCTTAAAAAACGTGCATCTAGCGCACTACATTTAACATTTAGCGCTAGATTACGCATGTGTAGTCACCTCAATGGCTTTTCATGCCAGCGCACAAGATTCGAAATCTAACGCGCTAATTTACGTTCGCGTATTGGCCTCAATGGCTTTCCATACGTGCGCTTAGTTTATTTTGACAACGTGCGCATCACTGAGACACACACATTTGAATGAGAGCACTGTTATTGTTTTCTCAACAAAGCCAATATATCTAGTGTGCGCCATCTAGTGAGGAAATATCAAAAATGCAGGGGAAATAAAACCTTAACATGGTTTATTTACTTACTTATTTCACGTGCGGGCCAGATTAAACTGTGTAACAGGCCGCATGTGGCCCACGGACCATAGTTTGCATATGCAATAGTTAGTGTTCATAACAATTCCTCATATTGAGAATTTAAAGACAGTGTTTTTACTGTGTGTATTCTTATGTACAGGAGAGATATGTGAAAATCTTTTTGTACATTTCTTTGACCAATCAAACCAATCTAAATCCTATTTTAATCTTGTTTAACATCCAATAGAACGATCAGAAATTAACTTCGTAGTTTTCTTCCGAAGTTTAGTTTGAAGACTGAATGTTTTATCTGTTTATTCACCGTCCTGGTGAACGAGTGTTGCTTCAGCTGCCACAGACCATAACTTACTGTCCCCCTCATGTGCACACACACACACACACACTCCTCCCTTTTGACCTCCGCTTGAACAGTTGCTCCAATAATTTCTCTCCAGCCTGATTCCTTCTGAAGCAGGGATCTCAAACTTACAGCCCATTGACCAGTTGGGGTCTTCAGTATGAATACTTGAGAACCCCTGTTGTTTACACTTTACAGCCATGTTTCACATCATTTACATGATTTGTACGTGAAGTTCTAGGGGTGTGTCTTGGCTGAGAGGGATTTTAAACAGCCAGTCAGGGGCCTCATTTATCAAATGTGCAAACACCAAAAAAGCTGCTCATTCTAGGGGCTACACGATTCTTAGTAACTAAAAATGCTGGTGGAAATAATATGACTCTTGTATATGTATTTCTATATGGACGATCTAATCAATAGATTTATCTGTCAGAGCCGTATTCGTACTCTTTGTAGACATCGGTATTCGACAAAAATGGAGTGTTGCAACCACAAACAAAATAAATAAGTGTATATTTTATTGATCCATCACTGGGGAAATTTTTCTGCTGCATTACACTGCCAATGGTGGGAGAAACAGGGGCGCTAGATGTCTTCCTTAAAGACATCTAGACATGAGCACCGTGGGATTCGATCCTGCAAACTTCCGGTCCAGGGGTGGATGTTCTACCACTGAGCTATCGCCTCCCTCATCATCCCTCTCCACAAGTAGTCACAGATAAATTTAAAATATCTTTCTTCCCAACATGACATTGCGGGTTCATTCTTGTGACGTCACATCTACAAGTAACCTAAAAGCAACATTGTTCGAAGGTTTTTGGAAGATTGAAACTTTCAAAAATAACGTTTCCGAGGCGTTTGGCCGAAGTTGCCCCAAACATTTACCAATCTGACCTCCTGTACAGGTTAACAGAAGACCAGCTAACAATGTGACATATCGACATTGCAGCAACATGTTTGTTCAAAACTTTATTTGTAACGTTGGAGTCACGTTGACAGGAAAAGATACACCAGCATGGCTGCATTGTTTCAGAGTAACGTTGAAATTTTGGTGTAAAGTCGATCCCATGTTGTGAAGAGGTCTCACACTTTTGGAGGAAACTGTCATGATCCTCCTCCCTTCCAGAACATTTCCATACTCGTAATCCTAACCCGTACCCTAATTCAGCACACGTGGTCCCAATTTCCTCTCACCAGTGTCTCGTCTTCCCCTTGGTTATTTAACCCTTGGAATCCATCACTCTGGTGTCAGATCATCTGCTGTTCTGCTCTCCTGCTGCAGCCACGTAGGGGTCCCTCCACGTCTGGTCTCTCAGCCTCGTGTTTCCCCTTCAGTGGCTCCTATGTCTGACCCTGCCAGGCCTGCTCAGGTTGGCTACCAGGCTGCACATGTCTACCCCTCTGCCCTAAATCCTGATTAACTGCAATAAACTGGTTAAAACTGGCTCTGCTTCTGGGTCCTACATCTCCACCTTCACCACCTCATGACAGAAACAAGACAATGATAGACTAAAAACTCTGTCTGCGTGCGTGCATGTGTGTGAGAGAGAGCTTTTCGTTCTTGCTCTCATTCTATTTTTAGCCACTTCATTAAACTGTGCTAATGATTCAAAGTGTGTAAATGGTCTAAAAAGATCGTTATTGGAAGAAAAAACCTACTTCCATCTCCCTTGATCTTTTGTTCATATGATTTATGAACCCAACAGCTTTTATGTTTCATAATCTGAGAGAATTCATCCACAATCCTGTCCTCCTGTCTTTATATTCATCTGTTTCTGTTTTACCTTTTGTTGTAATATGATATACCAACAGTAGATGTCGCTGGTATGATATAATATATCAATAGTAGATGTGGCCAGTTGGTTCAATCAGTTGAATCTCCTAAATAAAAACATTTAATAATCCCCACAGAGAAGTATGTATTTATTTAATGGGTAATTTTAATACCTAAATTTAAAAATACAAGCGAAAGCAAGTAAGGAATCTAAATGATTCACTTCTCACACGTCGGCTTCAGGATTGAACTCTAACAAGATAAATACTGGATGATTAAAAACCCAGAAACAGGTTCATACATAACCAGCATCAACAATGCTGTAACTAACACTGTTTAAGTATAACAAAATAACTAAAAACGGGATCTACTGAGTCACCTTCCCTACCAGTATAACATTACGTTACGTCATTAAGAATCTAAAGTGTTGTTACTGTGATGTGTTTAAAAGTTTCTCCTTCTTCATTAAAACCAGCTTCACTGGATAGAGAAAAGTTTTGTTTAATTTTCTAAACCACTTGCCCATAATAGTGTCAAGGGATATGCCAGCTGATTTCAGACAAGAGGCAGGATACACCCCAAACAGATCACCAGTCTGTTGCAGGGCCACACACACAGACAACCATACACTCACACACTCTGAGTGTGTGATTGCATTATAATTGTCATTGCATTGTGAAATTGCTCTAGGTGCAACTTCATGGCAGCCAAACATGCATGTTTTTTGGAGGGTGGGAAGAAACCGGAGAAAAAACACACATACACAGGGAGAACATGCAAACTACACACAGAAAGACCAGTGTTTTAAGTCTCACCCCCACGTTGGAACTCGAACTCTGACCTTCTTGCTGTGAGGATATGTGCTAACCACTGCACCACCGTGCCACCCATAAAAATCTCGTGAACACAATATCTCCAAAACTACTGAGGCATTTTTACTGAAACAACTACTACTAATAAGTACCAGCTGTAGATGAACTTAGTTGTCATATTTTTGTTCCACTTACAACAAGTAAACAACAGTTCTTTGAACTCTAATATAAAAATCTACACTAACTCCACCTGCTGATCGGATTTTTGGAAATTCACACAGTATGTCCAGATGACAAAAGAGAGGAAACAGAGATGGAGGTAGCAGAGATGAAGATGCTGAGGATCTCTCTGGGAGTGACCAGGATGGACAGGATCAGAGGAACAGCACATATTAAAGGTTTTGGAGATAGTGTCAGAGAGGCCAGACTGAGATGGTTTGGGCATGTGCAGAGACAGTGTATCGGAAGAAGGATGCTGGATTTGGAACCACCAGGAAGGAGGCCTAGAGGAAGACCAAAGAGGAGGTTCATGGATACAGTGAAGGAAGACATGAAGATAGTTGGTGTGACCGAAGAAGATGCAGCAGATAGGGTTGGTTCAGTCCCAGGGGAACTAAGGAGAAGTAGTCGATCTGGAGGAGGTGCAGAGAAGGAGACTTTCTAGAGGAGGTGATTCGGGCCCTGTATTTTTCTGGTCTCCATGGAAACGTCCAGTTGCTTGCTTGAAGAAGTGAAGGCACTTACTCGGACCCAGAGAAATACGGAGAGGCCAGTTTGGTGTTCTTCACTGCGGGCTGGCTTTTTTTACCCATTCCGGACTCCAATTTTTGGGTTGCCAGGTTGAACATAGTTCGACCGGACTAGGACGCTGGATATCGATGAGGGGCATCGAGGTGTTTGCACTACAGCACTCAAATTTCCCTTCAGGGATAAATAAAGTATATTCAATTCAATAAAAAATATTGTTTTTAAACATCACATTATAACATAAAACATAAGGAAAGCCAAATGGGTCAAATATTGGTCCGAAACGGGCACGTTTAAAACTACTTGTCTATGCCTGTTTTTAAATGAAAGTGTCGTAAAAAAAAACGCCCTTCAAAAGTTGCATTGTTTCTCCAAAAAGTAGCACAGTTTGTAATTCCGAAACACCTTAACAGTTTTATTCACAACACTGGTAGCAGATGATGGTGAGCAGAAGAGCTGCTCTGTGGTCCGTTCACTGCCATGCAGGTGGAAGGCAAGGCAAGGCAAGGCAAGTTTATTTGTATAGCACAATTCATACAAAATGTAATTCAAAGTGCTTCACAAGAAAGAAAAGAAAAAGAATGCATTAAAATCACAAAACATAGAATCAAAAAGTTTAAAAATTAAATAAATAAAATCATTAAAACAGATTAAAAATTGAGCAATTAATAAAAAGCACAGTTAAACAGAACTGTTTTCAGCCTAGATTTAAACATTGTCACAGTAGAGGCCTGTCTCACGGCCTCAGGAAGTTTGTTCCAGACTTTTGCAGCATAAAATTGAAATGCAGCTTCTCCATGTTTAGTCCTGACTCTAGGCACCAGCAGGAGGCCGGTCCCGGAGGTCCTCAGAGTTCTAGATGGTTCATAAGGTACTAACATATCACAGATGTACTTTGGTGCTAGACCATGGAGAGACTTAAACACAAGCAGAGCAGCTTTAAAGTCTATTCTCTGAACCACAGGAAGCCAGTGCAGAGACTTTAGCACAGGACTAATGTGATCGTATTTTCTAGTTCTTGTTAGGACTCGAGCCGCAGCATTTTGAATAAACTGCAGCTGTTTTAAAGCCTTTTTGTTCAGACCAGTGAGTAGACCGTTGCAATAATCTAACCTGCTGGAAACAAATGCATGGATAAGAACCTCTAAGTCTGTTTTAGAAACCAAACCTCTGATTTTGGCAATGTTTTTCAGGTGGTAAAAGGCTGCTGATGTAATTGATTTGATGTGACTGTTGAAGTTAAAGTCTGAGTCCATTATTACTCCCAGATTTCTAACTTGATTTGTCGGTTCCAGAGAAAGAGATTGAAGGTAACTGATGACACTTTCTCTTTGTTTCTGTGGGCCAAAGACAATGATTTCAGTTTTGTCTGAGTTTAGCTGGAGAAAGTTGTTTTGCATCCAGACTCTGATTTGCTGAACACAGCGACAGAGTGAATCCACAGGTCCATGTTCACCTGCAGTCAGTGACACATAGATCTGAGTATCATCTGCGTAATTGTGATAGGACACGTTATTACTGGCTATCAATTGCCCTAACGGCAGCATGTAGAGGTTAAACAGCAGGGGTCCAAGAATTGACCCCTGGGGAACCCCACAGGTCAAAGGCATGTGATCTGACACACAATTTCCAATTTCTACCAAATACTTGCGTCCTTCTAAATAAGATTTAAACCAACTAAGCGCAGTACCAGAAACACCAACCCAGTTCTCTAACCTCTGTAGAAGGATCCCATGATCTACAGTGTCAAACGCAGCACTCAGGTCCAACAGGATTAAAACAGAGACTTTGCCAGCGTCAGTGTTCATACGAATGTCATTTGTTACCTTGATCAGAGCTGTCTCTGTACTGTGATGAGGTCTAAAACCTGACTGGAAGACATCAAATGAGTTGTTCACTAAAATAAATTTTGTCAGTTGTTGGTAAACAACTTTCTCAAGAATTTTTCCTGTAAACGGTAAGTTTGAAATAGGCCGATAGTTTTTAAGTACTGTAGCATCAAGACTACTCTTCTTTAAGAGTGGCTTGATGACCGCAGTTTTAAAGGCACTTGGGAAGGTTCCGGTTTGAAGTGACACATTGACTATTTGAGTGATTGGTGCCAACATGCTGGTTAACACAGATTTTAGAAATCTGGTGGGTAATATATCAAGAGAGCAAGTAGATGAACTCAGACTAGTGATAATTTCTTCAACAGTTGTTTCTGTTACTGGGGTGAAGTCATTTAGCTTTAACAATCTGGATGGTGGTAAGATTGTCATTTGAACTGTGGCTTTGATGGAATTTTTGATGTTCTGAACCTTATCATTAAAAAATACAGCGAACTCATTACATTTTGAAGTCGAAACCAATTCAGCGACGATTTGAGTTGGGGGATTTGTTAATCTATTTATTGTTGCAAAAAGTACAGGAGATGACATGCAGGGACACGCGGCACATGTGAGAAATTCTAACAGTGGTGATGGTCCTGGAGCTGTCATGAAGGTTTACAGAAAGATCCCTGTGAAATGATCTACAGGAGCAGGGTCATATTATTCTAACCTGAACCATGACGACATGGCGGGTGACGGAACTGTTTCTGTTCACAACACAATCATCTTAAAACCAGAGTTACTAGAACTGTTTTTCCAAAATGAGAAAATGGATGAAACTCGCTGCTCTAATGAGTCTCCATTTCAGCAGATGGAATGTCTGGTGTGACAGAGAAGTATGTTATAGCGGTGCACAACATGTACGAGGACTGTAAGACAGTGTGAAGTGTGCTGTAGGTGTGACAGAGGAGTTCAGTGTGGAATCTAAATGGTCTGTGATGTTTGTGAGAGAACAGGTAGAGATTTGTCCTGGAATGAGGAGGAATGAAGGTTAGCAGCAGTGAAACAGAGCACATTTATGGGACTGAGAGGAACCCAAATGGCAGAAAGAGATCAATACTTCAGAGTGTGGAAAAGAGGTGAAGAAGCATGTGCAGACAGGCTGGAAAAGATGGAGGAAAATGTCAAGTGTGATTGGAAGGTTTAGCTAAAATGAAAGTAAAGCTGTAGAAACTGTGGTAGAGCAGCCATGTTGTTTGGTCTAGAGACAGTCAGGCCAGCTCTTTGGGAGGAAACAGAGTGAACAGGATCAAGAACATCAGAGAAACAGGACGTTAGAGATTTTAAAGTCCAAGATGGTGACAACCTCCACATTCAGAGCAGGACCTCATCAGCTCTCTGTCTGCACCTACTGATATAGGTCTGCTGCCGCCACTTACGTGTTCTCCATCCATCTGTCTGTCTGCAGCGCCACCATGTGGAGACTCAGGGAAAAGCACACTTGATAAAAACTGAAAATTCTGAGGTAAAATGTGTTTATCTTTAAGGGTATTTGTGTGTGTGTGTGTGTGTGTTTGTGTATGCGTGTGTCTGTGTGTGTGTTTATTCCGCTCACCATGACTCTCTTCTGTTGGATGCTGGTGAGTGTGTGTCTCAGTCAGAGGTCAGCGTGTGGAACTACAGACACTACGTCTCTCTTCTGCTGATTTACAAGCAGTGAAACAGAGAGAACACGGAATGTTAGTTTATTGGCTTCATCAGGAGCGTCTTCTCGCACAAGATCAGTCAAACATGGCCGAAATGGAGAAACGCCCCGAACAGGCAACGTGTGAAACACCTGAAGAGGGACGATGAGGAGAAAAGCACAGTGAGGGGACACAGGGTTTTGAAATTAAATTTCAAGTTGATAAAAACAATCTGCACGGTGGGTCAGTGGTTAGCACAGTGGCCTCACAGCAAGAAGATCAGATTTGAGTCCCGGGTGGGACAAGGCTTGAATCACTGGCCTTTCTGTGTGGAGTTTGCACGTTCTATGTATGTGTGGATTTTCTCCAATTTCCTTCCACTCTCTAAAACATTCATGCTAGGTTGATTGGCCGCAACAAAATTGCTCCTAGGAATGAGTGTGTGCAGGTTGCCAACAGACTGGCGACCTGTTTGGGGTGTCCCCTGCCTCCTGTTTGAAATCAGTCGGGATAGGTTACGGTACCTCCTGCGACCACATTTGGGATAAGCGGTTCAGAAGATCAAATAAAAGTTGGTAAAAAAAAAAAAAATCCTAAAGTCCATTTTTCATAAAACTCCGCCTTTAAAAGCGGTCTTAAAACACGTGTTCAGACGATCAGTCAGAGCAGCTCAAGTTAAAAGCGTCAAGAAAGGACTTTAATGTCTCTTAAAGTGATCAAATACGACCATTTACGTACATGTTATCTACCGTTCAATTTGAATGATCTAAATTTGATTTAACACCAATAAAAAATACCTTTTAATTTATTTTTTTAAAAAGCTACTATATATTAATTCCTATTTCTGCTCGTCACTTGTGTTCATTTTATTTCTGTAAAAAATATCAATGACACCCGAAGATTTACCAGTTTAAACATGTGAATTTAAACGGGTAAATATCCCGTCTAGAAACGGTAGACCAGTGATAGAGCGTTCTCCCGCGATCGATCATCATTATTTTGATGATCGATTAATCTGGCGATTATTGGCTCGATTAATCGATTAATCGGGTATAATTGACAACGTAATAAATAATAGTTTTTTGGCATTTTATTGAATGTAGTTATGCAAAACACAACTCATAACCACTTAAACAACACGTTGGGCTCATTCTAATAAGTAAAAATGTTAATCTTTCTGTGAAATAAAGAGGGAGAATATTACCATTTCTACAGCAAATATAAAATAATAAATCTACTTACTGTATACAGTAAAGGTAAATCACGAGCACCCATAAAATGTGTTTTATAGTACTGGCTAAAAAAACATAAAATGTAAAATGTTGACCATCCAGGATCACATTTAAAAACAAGAAATCTTTAACAGTTTTAGATTTGCAAATTTAACCTTGTTCAGAGGTATAGTACCAAACAAAAATGGCCTAGGTTAACATGAGTAAAAATACACAAAAAACAATCAAGTTGTGTGATATTAGGTGCAGTTGACAGCAAAAACTTCCTAAATGATTAATCGATGACTAAATTAGTCGACAACTATTTCAATAATCGATTATAATACATTAATTCAACTGGTTGTTTCAGCCCTAATATATACCGTATATTGGTTCATTCTGTAAATTCATACGTAAAATCTTCTCCAAATGTAAAGTGTTTAATTATCCCGTGGGGTGGGTGGTATCTTAGTAGTCCTGTTTGATCTTTTGAACCCTCTCCTATGAACTTAACCCTAACAGGAGACTGCTTTCCACGCGTGCTCCTGACCCGCTGTGTGGCCTGTGTGTCTGACCTCAGGGACTGACTTTGTTTAGCTGTCGATTAAGTGCTCTTAAATGGAGTTGTCTGCTCCGGTGGGAGTCCTTGGGTTGAGAAAAGACTGCAGCAGTTCAGGAGTGATGAATGGTTCTGTCTAACTCCCTCCCTCAGCCATTCCACCCGTATGCAGATGATCACCTGTCACAGGGAGGGGGGCTCATGTACATATTGAACGTTATTGATCCTCTACTTTAGTCTAGAGTAGAACTACGTGTTGGGTGTAAAGTAATCGCGTTGGTGCGTTGATTTATCTATTTAATTGCGTTAATTTCATTTGACACGTCCATCAATTTCATCACAAGAAAAATACTAAAACACTCTAAACGCTCTCAATTTACAAGTCGATCTACGTTCCTACCCTCACCTATGGTCACCAGCTGTGGGTGGTGACTGAAAGAATGAGATCGCGGGTACAAGCGGCCGAAATGAGCTTCCTCCGCAGGGTTGGCTGGGCTTTTACTCAGAGATCGGGTCAGGAGCTCTGCCATCCGGGAGGAACTCCTCCTCCGGGTCGAGAGGAGCCAGATGGGGTAGTTCGGGCATCTGGTCAGGATGCCCCCCGAGCGCCTCGCGGTGTTTTGGGCACGTACCACCAGGAGGAGACCAAGGGGCAGACCCTGGACCCGCTGGAGAGACTATGTCTCACAGCTGGCCGGGAAACGACTTTGGATCCTTCCGGGTGAGCTGGAGAATGCAGCCGAGGTGAGAGAGGCCTGGATGCCCGTTTGAGGCTGTTGCCCCCGCGACCTGACCCCGGAACAAGCGGAAGATGACGGAACGGAACCAACATTTAGACATGAGCTCAGTGGGATTCAATCCCGCGAACTTCTGGAGAACTTCCGGTTCAAGGGCTAACGTTCTACCACGGAGGTATCGCCTCCACCTTCCTCCCACTCTCCAAAAACATACATGTTAGGTTGATTGGCCACTAAGTGTTGATTAGTCACACTATGTGTGGATGGTTGTCTGTGTGTGTGGCCCTACAACAGACTGGTGACTAGTTTGGGGTGTACCCTTCCTCTCACCTAGAATCAGCTGGAATAGATTCCTAACACCCCGGAACCCTGTTACGAATGAAAAGTGCCTATACTGTTCAGTTCAGTTTATTTGCTGCTCTAACGTTTCCTTCATCCAGTTAAAAAGTCTTTTTCAAACCAGCAGCATAAGATGTTTCCCCAAAACTGGGTTTGTTCCTTTTTTTATGACCTTTTATATGACCTTTTTATATGGCTTCTAACGTGATCCAAGCCAACAAACTGGAATAAAACGGCTGCTTTGAAACGGCCAGTCATCATCATTCCAGGACAGTTAGGTGATCTTTACCCCGACAGGAAGGACCAGAGGAAAAACAGGGTTTTGGTTTTTATGAAGTTAAATCATCTGCTTTGCCCTTTTTTCTAGAAGACGGTCTAGATCAGGGGTCACCAACCCAATGCCCGCGGGCACTAGGTCGCCCGCAGCGACCGCATCAGTCGCCCGCAGGCCAGTTCTAAAAATAGCGCGAATCACGAATTAGCTCTGTCTAAAATTTTATTTAATTGTGTTGCTATTCTTTTTGAATTTCATTTACAGTGTTGTAAATTCATAAACGAATACAAAAAAACGTAAAAAAAATGTTTATCACAAAAAAAAGTTTAATATACGAACTCTGACGTAGTATGAGTCGAAGGTCAGTCTAGTGCGCATGACAAACCAGCTTTGCTGAGATGAGGCCGTGAGCGCTGCAAAGATGAGGTTACGAACGCGTTTTCTACCCACAAAAACATGGCAGAAAAAAGGAAGAAAACTTTCAAAGTGAATGGGAGGAAGAGTTCTTTTTTACTAACGTGAAAGAAAACTGTGTGCGTCTCATTTGCGGTGCGACTGCGACGACGCACAGTCGCACCGTCCTTATTTTGAAAGGAGTAGATTTTTGTTAAATCCCACATAATTGATCATTTGTACAAACATGGTTCAGAGTTTATGATTTGATATCTGTTTGTGGCTAGTAAAAATAGGCTAGTAAAAATTGAAAAAGATTTCCTGCAAAATGTGGAAGTGATCATTTGAAAATGAAACACTTGCATCTTGCATGTTGAAATGTATCTGTTTCCTATCTTGTTCAATCATACTGAAATAATTATTGTGATGGATCATTAACAATCAGTGTCTTCACATAGAATATCATTAATAATAATATCAAATTAAAGATACACTGTGTAACTTTGTTATTTCAGAAGTGTATTATCAAAGTAGTAGCCCTTTGCATTACTCAGTGCCCTTGAAGTAGCTCTCAGTTTCAAAAAGGTTGGTGACCCCTGGTCTAGACGCTATTCAAGTCACCCCAGTGACAGAGTCTCTGATCCAAATATCTGGACTTCACCCCTACTTTCATGTCTGGATGAACTTCATCTGCTATAGGGATAACTCTGTTATGATGAACCCAAAATGTTTAGGTTGGAATTAATGGAAAAGTGACTTTCCAAGAGAGACAAGAATTCTTCGCCTGCTCTTTATCAGAAACCTTGTCATTGCAAGACTGAGAACTTAATCAGTTCATCTGTCATCTGTGCTGAGTAATTGTGGGCAGTTTCATGAAAAGTAATTCAGTAGTTGTGAGACATTGCATTCACAGCAGTTTAATGGAAGCACTAATAGATGCATAGACATCCACAGTGCTTCATTTCTCTTCTGTATTCTGTGGATTAGACGAACACGTCTGTTTTTAAGACTCTTCATGACTATGTTGCAGCTTGAACGTCTCCATCTGATGAGAAACGAGAGAATTTCAAGGAGGAAAAGATTTGAAACACTCAATAATTTGTACTCTTTTACAGGGTTGAGTGGTTTTCTGAGACCCGAGTATCTCAGTTAGCGATAGCTTGCTGTGAGCTGGTGAACTGCGACAATACAAATTATGTTGTACATGTAACCAGCTGTGATGTAACCACAATGTAAGGTCAGAAATTCTTCATTTTGCAGATACATCTCAAGCCAGTGTTGTAGTGTGACACCCTCTGGTGTCCATTTTGTGTATTGTTTGTTTTTCAGTTTCTCTGATTATCCCCAGCGGCTGGACTGTGGTGGCTGCTGATTGGAAGGCTCGCCTGATGAGGTTCAACTGCATCCTTTTACCCCTTCATTATTTAAGACCAAGCCTCACCTCAACACTTCAACATCTCAACTAGGGGTGTGCGATACCGCAAGTTTTGGTATCGATCCGATACCAAGTAAACACCAGACCAATATCGCCAATATCGATACCATTTTTTTTTTTTAATAATTATTTTTGCATCAAGGGTTAGGGTCATATATCTAGTATGACCAAGTATATGTATACACACAGGTTGGTAGTATATATATATTGATAGAAGTGCCCAGTTGCACGCAAACAAATATTAACTAATGTTAACTAAAGATGATTATGTTGTACTTTTACAACTAGTATCTACTTGGGTGTTCTCTGGAAAATTGGAGCGTCTCTGTTAATGAGCGCTGCCTCTGGTAAACAGAAGAGGTCCGGGTTTTCTCCTCCGTTTCTGAAGTTTTTCTTTGGGGTGATTCTTTAATTTGTAGTGTTACCTCTATATTTAACAGCCTTTCTGCAAATGGTGCAGGTAGCCTCAAAGTACAGCCACACAGTACTTCTCTTTTTCCATCTCTCTCTACTTTTACCGTCTTGCGTTTTTTTTTTTTGTTTTGTTTCCTGGCCCCGAGTTGCTGTGTCATGTGACAAGTCAAAGCGAAGTAGAGAAGAAAGGGTGCGGGACCGCCTCGCTTTGGCATACAGGCGCGACACACAGCATTTACGCATATTTTGCAGACAGATAAGTTAGGTTAACTTTTTGAAAAAAAAAAACGGAAGCAAAGTGCGGGGGGTAAAACTTTAACCAAAGTATTGATATTGTAGTTGGAGTATTGATCAATACTAGCGTTGGTATCGATATTGTCGATATCAGGATCGATCCACCCACCCCTATCCTCAACACCAGTTCTTCAATAATCCCTGACCCAACAAACTATTGTCTGTTATTCTTGCTTGTTATTTTCTGGAACCCTTCAGCCCCAGTCCCACCTGATTCATCCCCACTTCCTTTTGTTTTTTAATAAATTGTTTCTTCAGGATCACTGATCTGCGTCTGGATCTCATTCCTCCCCTGATCCATAACACTGTTGGATTCCTTGGGTTTAAGATGGGTTTTTTTAAACTCTAGGTCCACGCTTTGCAAAAAGTTTCTCCTCTCCGATGTTTTGCTGACATCCATCCTCTGCGGATACTTCTCCAGCTTCTTTGTTGTTTGGGGAATTCTTGGGAAATTAAATCCTTAATGTGACCGAGTACATCCTCACAGATAAAGCAGACATCCTACACCGTATGAGCGCAGCCCTCCATTGTTCCATCTGTAGTAAGATGATGCTTCTTGCAGTGTTTTCTGACAAAAGCTACCAGCTGCCTTTGTGTCCCTACAAGTGTTGTTATTCAGCCCAGCAAACACATCAGTCAACCTGTTCACAGATTAAAAGGAGAAACTGTTCCTGGACCAGAAACCTTAGATCAGCTGGCTTCCACTGGTTTAACTGGTCCTTTGTTCAACCACCATAGAAGTAAAGAGCTTCATGATATTTAGTGGATTGCATGTGGATTCCGTAACATTACCAGAGATGTTTCACGTCCTTTACGTGAAACATATTTTCTTAGTGAATCGAAGCTCTGGATTGTTTGGTCCCTGGCTGATGTGGTCCTGTTGGTTTCGTCGGGCCAAGATCTCCAGCTCTCACTGGACCAATCTGCTAACAAGTGTGAAGCGGCCGGGATGGGAATCAATGCCTCTAAATACAAGACCATGGTACTCGCCTGGACAAGGGTGGAATGCCCCCTGCTAATCAGGAACAGGGTCCTGCCCCAAAAGAAGGAGTTTAAGTATCTCAGGGTCTTGTTCGTGTGGGAGAAGGATGGAGCAGAAGATCTGCAATAATCCGAACGCTTCATTGATCCGTCGTTGTGAACAAAGACCTGACCCGAGAAGCAAATCTCTGGATTTACAAGTCGATATACGTTCCTACCCTCACCTATGGTCACCAGCTGTGGGTGGTAACCGAAAGAACAAGATCGCCAATACAAGGGGCTGAAAGGGTCTCCCTCTGCAGGGTGGCTGGGCTATCACTCATAGATAGAGGGAGGAGCTATGCCATCTGGCAGGAGCTCGGAGAAAAGACGTTGCTCCTCCGGGTTGAGAGAAGCCAGTTTGGGTTGTTCGGGCATCTGGTTAGGATTTCACCCGGACGCTTTGCTGGTGAGGTGTTCCAAGCACGTCCCCCCCAGGAGGAGACCTAGAGGTAGACCCTGGATCCGCTGGAGAGACTATGTCTCACAGCTGGATAGGTAAAACCTCAAGACTCTCCCAAGTGTGCTGGAGGATGCAGCCGGGGTGAGGGAAGGCTGGGTTTTCTGTCAGAGGCTGTTGCGCTAGTAAATCCAGAGATTTGCCTCGGATAAGTGGAAAACGACAGAACTGAACAGACGGAACAGATTTTTTTCTAACATTAACTTATCTGAAGCTGACTCAGTCGTATTAGTTATTTGTTTCTACGGTTATAACATTGTTACGTTCTCAAAGACATACAGTTAGGAGTACCTTCTGTAGTCTAGAGGGCACTCTAACTACACTGTTCTCCCATGCAGCAGATTTACCAACAACAATTTAGAACAGCTTCTCATTAAAACCAGCTTTACTAAAGAGTAAAGTGATATTTTTTTTTTTACTTAAATAGTAGTTCTTAGTAAACGTTTAAAAGTTCAACAATTGTGAAAAAAGGTATGGAAGCTCAGAGCTGCCAAACACAAATTTGTTTTTTTAGGTTTTCATACTACCAGTCGATCTACCTTCCTACCCTCACCATGGTAACCAGGCTCTACCATTGCTACCCTCACCATGGTAACCAGGCTCTACCATTGCTACCCTCACCATGGTAACCGGGATCTACATTCCTACCCTCACCATGGTAACCAGGATCTACGTTCCTACCCTCACCATGGTAACCAGGATCTACGTTTCTACCCTCACCATGGTAACCAGGATCTACGTTTCTACCCTCACCATGGTAACCAGGATCTACGTTCATACCCTCACCATGGTAACCAGGATCTACGTTTCTACCCTCACCATGGTAACCAGGATCTACATTCCTACCCTCACCATGGTAACCAGGATCTACGTTCCTACCCTCACCATGGTAACCAGGATCTACGTTCCTACCCTCACTGTAGTAACCAGGATCAACCATTCATACCCTTACCATGGTAACCGGGAGCTATGTTCCTACCCTCACCATGGTAACCAGGATCTACATTCCTACCCTCACCATGGTAACCAGATCTACGTTTCTACCCTCACCATGGTAACCAGGATCTACGTTTCTACCCTCACCATGGTAACCAGGATCTACATTCCTAGCCTCACCATGGTAACCAGGATCTACATTCATACCTTCACCATGGTAACCAGGATCTACATTCCTAGCCTCACCATGGTAACCAGGATCTACATTCATACCTTCACCATGGTAACCAGGATCTACATTCCTAGCCTCACCATGGTAACCAGGATCGACATTCCTACCCTCACCATGGTAACCAGGATCTACGTTCCTACCTCACCTTGGTAACCAGGATCGACATTCCTACCCTCACCATGGTAACCAGGATCTACGTTTCTACCTCACCATGGTAACCAGGATCTACGTTCCTACCTCACCATGGTAACCAGGATCTACATTCCTATCCTCACCATAGTAACTGGGATCTACCATTCCTATCCTCACCATGGTTACTGGGATCTACCATTCATACCCTCACCATGGTAACCAGGATCTACGTTACTACCCTCACCATAGTAACCAGGGTCTACATTCCTATCCTCACCATGGTAACTGGGATCTACCATTCATACCCTTGCCATGGTAACCAGGATCTACGTTCTTACCCTCACCATGGCAACCGGGATCTATGTTCCTACCCTCACCATGGTAACCAGGATCTACGTTCTTACCCTCACCATGGCAACCGGGATCTATGTTCCTACCCTCACCATGGTAACCAGGATCTACGTTCTTACCCTCACCATGGCAACCAGGATCTATGTTCCTACCCTCACCATGGTAACCAGGATCTATGTTCCTACCCTCACCAAGGTAACCAGGATCTACGTTCCCACCCTCGCCATGTTTACCAGAATCTACGTTCCTACCCTCACCATTGTAACTAGGGTCTACATTCCTACCCTCACCATGGCAACCAGGATCTACGTTCCTGCCCTCACCATGGTAACCAAGATCTACGTTCCTGCCCTCACCTTGGTAACCAGGATCGCCATTCCTACCCTCATCATGGTAACCAGGCTCTACATTCGCACACCTAAACCTGCTGAAGGGAGCACAGAGAACCAGTGAACACCTCGGTACTGCATAGATGTTTAAATAACATGTTGATAGTTGGTTTCAAGATGGCTTTGAAAGCCTAAAAAGTTTCTGAAGCCAAAGAATATTTGTGTCATCTTATTTTCACAATGTGCAACACAAGCAAACTTTTCTACCGTTTTCTTTTTCTGAATGGGAAGATAAAAAGCAAAATGAAAGCAATCCCTCCCCACATTTACACTTCTTTGATTTAAATGGTGTTTTTCTTTCAGTGAGGAAGTTCTACTCCACCATGTCAAGATTTCAGCCTGATCGGAGTGAGTCTCTGACACCTGAACTGTAAACATTCACGGTTCAGCAAGAAGCTGTGTTTTAGGGACGTTGAGAGACGTATCAGGTGTCTCATGAAGAGTTGCCCTGGTATCTTTTTTCTAGGCCTGCGTGTGGATTATCAGGTGATCTGCAGAGCGACACCACGCAGCTTTGTGCTGAACGGGAGGGAGTGTAAAAGTATCTCAGTGTTTCTGAAAAAATTACTACCAGCAGCTCCGGAAATCCTGTTCATTCAGACAGGTGGGGTGACAACACCGGCCCAAACAACCATATTTACTTTACTCTGTTCTAAAGTCACTCTATTTTTTACCATGATAAGACTTTTTTTTTAATCTATTTTCTTAATCTGAACAAATCATTCTGTTCCCAGGTAAAGAAAGCACTGACATAACTGAAGTAACTTTAGAGGGATCGACGTGTTCAGCATGGGACGTGAAGCTGATCTGATCTGGACGTTTCATGCTGAATAACGGATGCGCTATCAACGATAACCATATTAACCACACAAACCCAAACCAAACTAACCCTATGAGGGATTTTACAGATGAACCAAGGATTCAAAGCATGAAAGGGAGGATTTCTCTGAAGTAAACCTCGATGGTTCCTTTGTGTGAAAGTATCTAAAATATTTTCTACTCAAGTAGAAGTATAGATACCAAGTTAAAAAACTACTTTAATAAAAGTAAAAGTATCAACTGAAGTTTTTACTCAAGTAAAAGTAAAAAGTAACCTATTGTCAAAACTACTTAAAGTAGAAAAGTAAAAGTAATTTTCAGGAAAAAGAAATAGTATTAACAAAAGCGTATGAACATATTTTTTAACTATTATCACATGCTTTAAGGAGCAGAAAATATGATAATAAATAAAAGTGTTGTGGTGTGAAACATTTTTCTTAATAATATTTATTGGAAATTGATTAATGAACACAATCAAATGTATTATCATAAGCAGGGCATTATGTAACCTCCCTTCAGCTACCAAGCTTCACTCTGCATCACCTAATTTAACCAACTTCAGCAGACACAAACACACTCAATGTAAAAAAAAAACCCACAAACACACTCAATGTGTAAAAAAAAAACACAAACACACTCAATGTAAAAAAAACCCACAAACACACTCAATGTAAAACCCACAAACACACTCAATGTAAAAAAAAAACACAAACACACTCAATGTAAAAAAAACACAAACACACTCAATGTAAAAAACACAAACACACTCAATGTAAAAAAAACCCACAAACACACTCAATGTAAAAAAAAAACACAAACACACTCAATGTAAAAAAAAAACACAAACACACTCAATGTAAAAAAAACACAAACACACTCAATGTAAAAAACACAAACACACTCAATGTAAAAAAAAACCACAAACACACTCAATGTAAAAAAAAACCACAAACACACTCAATGTAAAAAAAAAACACAAACACACTCAATGTAAAAAAAAAAAAACACAAACACACTAAATGTAAAAAAAAGAACACAAACACACTCAATGTAAAAAAAAACACAAACACACTCAATGTAAAAAACACAAACACACTCAATGTAAAAAAAAAAAAAAAAAAACACAAACACACTCAATGTAAAAAAAAAAACCACAAACACACTAAATGTAAAAAAAAGAACACAAACACACTCAATGTAAAAAAAAAACACAAACACACTCAATGTAAAAAACACAAACACACTCAATCTAAAAAAAAAAAAACAAACCAAAAGGCTTTTTTGGTAAATACAAACACAATAAATAAATTAACAAGTGCAACAGGTCAACTTAAAAACTTTCCTACTTTCAGTTATGACGAATGCGGAAGTGGTGCGTGTATTTACATCTCATTGTAACGCAGACTATCTACTTAATATTAAAACAATATTACACATAGCAACAATATAGTCACACGACATCTTTAATCAAAACTCTTAATAATAAACAGAGAACCAAACGAATTTAATAGAGTTAGAGTTAGCAAGTAAACACAGGTTCTAGCATGTAGCTAGCTATAGCTATGTTGAATATTCATTATTCAGATAGTAAAATGTTTTCAGCTTACCTCGACATGTCAAATTTGAAGGTGAAGTCTTGAACGCTATAAGCCCGTGCTTTTTGGGAAAGCAGAGCTTGAAATGCATTCTTTATACGAGTTGGTTTTTTCGCCAACAGGAAGTTGTATCGAGATTGCTTTAGCTCTCCTCATCCAACCACATTCAAATTAAGTGGCGCGATTGATCCGGATTGGTTTTTAATGACTTTTTTTCTTTGTTTTTAAAGGAGTCCCTGCACACAATGTACACACTTTAACACAGATCAGAGGTACGAAGGGTTCAATTCCCGCTGTCGTGCACTGATGCGGAAGTGTCCCTGCACAAGACACTGAAACACCAACTGGACCGACTCCTGGTGCCGTCGTCACCCCACCCCACCCCAAGTCTCCCCACGAGGAGAAGTAGGACCCACAGCAGAATACAGAACGAACACTAGGATTCAACAGCAAGGTGTGTGTGTAAGGGAAGATCAGATTACAGCAGCTAATATGTACACTACCCTTCCTGAAAGAATCTTGGTTTTAAATTGAAATAGAGTATCGGTGCAGTGTTGCGACCGAAAGGGAAGGCCCTACCTTGCTGAGTGGTGGGCTCGCTCGTGGGCCAGGGGTTTGCTTGGCGGGGGGGGGCGCCACCTGTTGGAGGGGAACCTGCACCTCCCTCCCATCAGCACTCCGTACTGCTGACATGACCTGAGGAAGAGGAGACAGATGATCAAAATAGTCAGTCATCTTGTTATCCGTCTATCCCTTTTGGGGTTGTGGGGGGTACCAGAGCCCATCTCGGCCAATTTAAGGCAAAGGGCAGAGTACACGCCGAACAGGTCGCCAGGCCACACACATACAACCATCCACACACACACTCATTCCTAGGGGCAATTTGGCACCGGCCAATCAACTTAGCATGCATGTCTTTGGAGGGTGGGAGGAAACCGGAGTACCCGGAGGAAACCCAGGCAAACACGGGGAGAACATGCAAACTCCACACAGAAAGGACAGTGTTCCAAGCCTTGTCCCCGCCCAGGACTCGAGCCCACGACCTTCCTGCTGTGAGGCCACTGTGCTACCCACTGTGCCACCATGCTGCCTAGTTTTATTTATTTATTTTTTTTTTAATTTATTCATCTTTATTTTACTGATACCAACAAAAAAGAAACTGCAAACCGGTGCACAGGTAATCCAGGATGGTTCCAATCAATGGAAGGATTGATGCAGTTGCAGCAAGCATAAGTGGATAGCAGAAGAAGCGGAGGAGAGGGAAAACAGGTAGCAGGACTCCACCTAGTGAGAGAAAGATGGAACTCCAAAAACCTAAACATGTCACCAAGGAATGTGTCTCAGGAATAGATGACTTAGAGCCCAAAGATCTAATCTTCACACAGTGGTTCTGGTTTCATTCATTCACTCACCTTCTGAACCGCAGGGCGAGAGGCAGGGTACACCTTTAACAGTTCACCAGTCAGTTACAGGACTCTTTCATTGAGGCTTATCAACCTTACAGTATGTTTTTGGAAACCAGAGTAAACCCACATGTAGATGGAGAGAACATGTAAACTCTACACAGAAAGGACGGTGATAGAAGTCTCGCCCCAACTCCAGGGTAGAACCCCTGACCTTGTTGCTGTGAGGCCAGAGAGCTAACCACTGCACAAATCTGTTTACAGGTTAGGGAAGAGGGACAGGCAGGTGGACCTTGGTAGACATTCCAATATGAGGGTACAAGACATGGCCAGACTGGACAGGAGGTTTTACCAAATGTTGGAAAAAGAGTGGAACAGGACACTCTTGAGTGAAAGTCACCAGGGTTCATTTAACAAGGGGCACAGGTGCAAACATTTAATATACGCATAAGGGGCGAAGAAATGACGACAAATAAGGGAAAAGGGCAGAACAAGGAGGAACTGCACCTCTCAGACTATAGTCAGGAGCAAAGTTCCCACAGGGAACTGTTCTCTGCCCAGGCATGGGTAAACTACGGCCTGCGGGCTACACGTGGCCCGTGAAATGCTTTAATCTGGCCTGCCAAACATAAAAATTTTTAAATAATAAACCATGTTAATATTTTATTTTCCCTGTAATTCTGATGTTTCTTCACAAGATGGCACACTATAGATTTATTGGCTTTGTTGAGAAAACAACACCATTCCCATTAAAATGTGCATCTCCGTGATGAGCATGCCAATACATGCAAGTAAACTTCATCCTCTGATTTCAAACCTACCGTGCGACATGCACTTTTTATTAGGCGCGAGCGCGCTTGATTTCAAATTTAGCGAGCTTGATTACGTGCGTGACGCGTATGCAATGGCTTTCCATATCTAGCGCGCTTGTTTACCAAAGCGTGCAATTTATCTATTCCTGTTCCGGTACTTTGGTCAAATGTTAGAACCCAATGTGGCCCGCGAACCAAAAGGTTTGCCCACCTCCGCCCTAGCCTTATCAACATTGGCATGCTAGGGTTGATTGGCTGGGAATGAGTCTTTGTGTAGGGCCTCATAACAGACTGATGCACTCAAGCACACACACACACACACATTCCTAGGAACAATTTCGTTGTGGTCAATCTACCTAACATACATTGGTGACCAGTGGGAAGAAACTCCACAGAGAAAGGCCAGAACCGCCAACTTTGGCCACCGTACATCCTGGTACCGTACGTGACATGTTATGCACTCTTAACAGTCACAAAGATTTCCTAAATAACCTTTCTAAACACAGTCTTTAAATTCTCAATCTGGGGAATCGTTACAAACACGGACCGGACCGTATAGCATGATTGATCTACAGAACTACAAACATGGAGGACGGACGCTTGTGTTTATGTCTAACCTCCAGCCAACTACGACTCAACTCCTCCACTCACACTAAATTTATTTTCATAGAAACACAACATAAATAAAAACATGATTAAAGATTTTATTTTAAAAAAAAAAAGAAAAAAAAAATATTTGAAGTATTTACAGATTGTACAAAACAGTAGAACTAAGAAGACATTTCATCATCTTTATCGGAATCTTTTTGTTTCTTTTTCTTTTTCTTTTTTACGGTTTCCTGAAAGAAAAAAAAAAAACAGATTTTATATAATGTTATTGAACTTCAAACAGAAACCATTAAAAAACTGAACTGACTGGTGTGACTGGATCCTCGACCGGTGCTTCTTCTTCTTCTAACTTTATCCTCTTTTTCTTCTTTTTCTTAACCTCTGAAGAAGGCGTGGCCGCCGCACCATCACTCTCCACCCCCTGAGCAGCCGGCTCTTCTTTAAGGGTCGGCGTATCGCTCTCCATCGCTTTACGTTTTTTCTGCACATTAAAAATAAAAACCTTTAGATTCTTCTTTTTTTTTTTGTCGTCAGGAACGGATTCTGCTCTCTTACTTTTACTGGAGTTTCTTCTGCCTCCTCCTTCACCGCAGGAACACTGAAAAACAAAACCTTCATGAAGACTGGCTTGTAAATGACTGCAGGATAACCTCCCACACTTCTGATTGGTCCATTTCAGTTGGAAAATGACTACCGTATTTTCCGCACTATAAGGCGCACCTAAAAACCTCAAATTTTCTTTAAAGTCCACGATGCGCCTTTTTATATATGGATTAATATTGAGCTACAACAGGTGTCGCAACTGCGGTAAGCAGCCGCCGACTCCATTTCCCCCGTAGAAGAAGTAGTGCGTGGTGCATGCTGGGATATATGAAAGGGCGTCTCATTTCCATTTGTGTGTTTGTGTAAAGACCCGAAAATGGCTCCTACCAAGAGACACTGTTACACCACAGAGTTTAAACTCAAGGCGATCGGTCACGCAGTAGAACACGCGAATAGAGCCACAGCGAGAGAGTTTAACATCAATGAATCAATGGTGAGGAAGTGGAGGAAACAAGAGGATGCGCTGCGCCAAGTAAACAAGACAAAACAGAGTTTATCTCCAATGGAAGAAAAACTGTCACAAAAATACTAATATTTTAGAAAATAATAAAACAGTTGTTTATTCATTTTGGGAGTAAAAACAGAAAGTTGTTTTGTAATTGTTAATAAAGTTTGACTGTTTTTTTTTTTTTTTTTACATTCCCTTTAGCGCAGCACCTTTTAGTGAATGCATAACGTAACCCCAGCCTTTACTGTAGCGCCTTATAATGCCGTGCGACTTATATGTGGAAAAAGTTTTTTAAAATGTCATTTATTGAAGGTGCGCCTTATAATGCGGAAAATACGGTACTTAAACTTGCATCTTACAAACTTCTTAGTGTGATTTCCAAGATTTTTACAAGTTGGTCGTTTGTCGTTTAAAAGAAAAGTAACCTTCTTATTTGGCCCGATTTATTTTTATATTTTCACTAACGACAACCAACATATATCCGGACCAAACGAGCATCAACCAGAAACTTTGTATCACTAAGTTATTGTGTTTAATGTGGAAACAATGAAACGTTCATCACAAGAAGAAACTCAATCCAATAGGTCGGTTCTGTTTGCAGGAGAGCCACGCCTCAGGTCGTCACTGGGCGTTAAAACGTTCTGACCTGCAGGTTTACTGTAGCAGACTGACTCCCTGGAAGAGCACCTCAGCTCATGCAGAGATAACTGTCTGCGCACACACACACACACACACACACACACACACAAACACACACACACACACACACAGACTTACCGATAATCCGTATACTGGTCCTTCCAATCCTGCGGCGTGCTGCCGTTTGGTTTCCCGTGTTTATCTAAAAGTCCACTCTGGATCATCATCTTCTTCTGGCTGGCCTGCTCACACACACACATACACACACACCGTCAGTTTTCTGGCTCTTATTTAAAAAAACAAAACCTCCTCCAGTGTTTCCTTTTGACATGAAGCCAGTTTATAGTCGAAGTGATTTCAGTGACAAACTTGTAAAAATGGTCCTCGCCCGGAAAAGGGTGGAACGCCCCCTGCAGGTCAGGGACAGGGTCCTGCCCCAAGTGGAGGAGTTTAAGTATCTCGGGGTCTTGTTCACGAGTGGGGGAAGGATGGAGCGGGAGATCGACAGGCGGATCGGTGCGGCGTCAGCAATAACTAGGACGCTGCATCGGTCCGTCGTGGTAAAGAGAGAGCTGAGCCGAAAAGCAAAGCTCTCGATTTACAAGTCGATCTAAATTCCCACCCTAACCTATGGTCACCAGCTGTGGGTGGTGACCGAAAAAATGAGATCGCGGGTACAAGCAGCCGATATAAGCTTCCTCCGTAGGGTGGCTGGGCTCTCACTCAGAGCTCAGATGAGGAGCTCTACCATCTGGGAGGAGCTCGGTGTCGAGCCACTCCTCCTCCAGTTCGAGAGAAGCCAGATGGGGTGGTTCGGGCATCTGGTCGGGATGCCTCCTGTAAGCCTCGCTGGTAAGGTGTTTCGGGCACGTCACACCGGGAGGAGACCCTGGACCCGCTGGAGTCCGGGGTTATCCTCAGACTCCAAGATTATCAGAGCTGTTGTTCCCACAGCTGGCTGGGAGACGACTCGGGATACTTCCGAAGGATGCAACCGGGGTGAGAGAAGCCTGGGGTTCCCGTCTGAGGCTGTTGCCCTCACGACCCGGCCCCGGATAAGCGGAGGACGACGGAATGGAACGAGTACAAATGATTGGCGTATGAATCTGTCACACGTCTGATTCTTTTCAGAGGATTTTTCGGTCATTTCACTTCTATAATGTGTCAACAAAGAATTTACATGTTTATCTTTAAGTGACCGAAGCAATTTGAAACCTTGTTTTAATCAAAATGCTGTTCAATCTGTCCAATAGGGGGCAGCGGTGCTACAACGCCCTTTAATTAGATTTGTTAAATCCTTTAAAAGTGAGGGATCTTTCCTTCATGTGGATCCCCACGAGGTTTCTTATTTTTTCCCCACTGATGGGTTTTTTAGGAGTTTTTCCTCACCGTGAAGGAGAGTCTAAGTGCATAAATGTGCTAGTCTTGTTTAGTCAGCATTTGTTAGTTATTTTTCTTGTTGTGTATTTGTGTTAATACATTCCTCTTTTTCTTGTGAAGCTCATTGAGATAGGAATTCTGTGATTTTGGGCGATACAAATAAAATTGAATTGAAATGCCAAAAAGAATTATTTAAATTTGGTTTATTTTTAGAAACATTACGAAATTTGTAGTTTCACTGAGTTACCGAATAACTTTATATTTAATTGTGGAAGTTAAACAACTTTGACGAAGCGAGGTTCAGAACATTCAGACTCACCTTTGGTCCCAGCCCCCATTTCCTGGGGTATGTATCTCGCTCCATAATGACTCGCTTTATTTTGGCGACCACGCCGTGATCGCACGTGGAGATGACGGCGGTGGTCATGAGAGCGACGGCTAGAGAAGAAAAGCAGGAAGTGAATTCAGAGGATGGATAAAATAAATCTGTGTGTCTGCCGGCGGTGAGAGAGTGAGACGCCATCAGAGTTAGGGTGATAGATCATCAGGTCATCACGGCCCGAAGGCTGCTGGTGATACTCCGCTCATCATGTGGCCCTCACACACACACACACCTGAAACACACCTCACCTGTACAGATGGCCTCGCCTTTGGTTGTTATAACAACTATGTCTTGATTCATCTCGATGCCGTCTTCGTACCTGAGCAAACCAGGTAACATGATCTTTGCTCCGTAACAGATGGCGTTCACCTGCAGAGAGACGGCCAATCAGAAGCAGTGTTTAAACCAGAGGAAAGTATTGATTTGGCTTTAAAAAATACGGAATTATAGAAGGATTAAAGTTGACCGTGTTCAGTAAACGATAACGACTTACAGCGCTGTCCTTCATGACGATCCGACGATGAGACACCAGCAGCTTCTCCAGTGGGAACACCACCCTCCTCAGATACGACTCGTCTTTGTTGTGATCGAAGAGCCACTGTGCGTCCAGCACGTCGTGCATGGTCACCAAGTTATCCTGGAAACAACAAGATTTAAAGAAAGTTCTTTGTTTGTTAAAAAATCCAAGAATCAAATGATAAAAATCCAACAAAACCCGAAAATTTAAATCAGCCATTAAAGAGAGCGTGTTTAAGCTTCGACAAAAACTTCTCAAGTCTTATTGATTTAATTTATACGTGTTTAGAGGAATTAAATAAATAAATAAATAAATTACTCTATTCATCCCTCACCGGGGAAATTTGTGTGCTGCACTCCTTACACTGCAGCAGGCTGCCCTTCGATGGCGCCAATGGTGGGAGAAATGGGGGTTAGGTGTCTTCTCCAAGGACCCTAGACGTGTGGGCCGCAAAACAGCGACCTTCCGGTCCGCACGCAAACGCGCTAACCACTGTGCTCCCGTCTCCCCCATAATTATCAAACCCTCTTGTATTGGGATGCTACTCAAAACACAGTTTGTTCTTGGCTATGGATTTTGTTCAGGAAGTGTTTCAGTGCACATGCTCTGCTCACGCTTTGCCTCAATAGGAAGTGCTTCTAAATAAAATTACCAAAATAAAACTGTAAAAAAATTTTTTTTAAAAATCCACGCAAGCTTTGCTAACGTGATCCTTTAGAGTTTGGCCTCAGACATGTCGTGCATGTATTTGGGAGGCGGGATTAAGCAGGAAGCAAGAGGAGGGGGCGGGGTTCATTTAAGATGTTTGGAACAGGTCATTACAACCCATCTTTAGGGGTGCACTGCTGTTGCTCAAGTGCAGAACTTGTCATTTCATAAGAACGATGATTTTTTTTTTTGCATTAAGCAGACTATCGAGCCGTGTTTGCACGTGGATGTCGTTTATTTCCACCAGCTAGTGTGTTACGTCAGAAATGTAACACCGTAACATGGAAGTCAAACTATAGTCCGCGTCGTGATTATATTCGGCCCACAAAGCTCTACCAAACTGGTCCACTGGTTTTACAGCATGTAGCACCGATACTACAAATCCCAGAATGCTCTGTTGGTGTTTTGGAGGAAGTTAGTTATAAACTAATTTATTAACGACGCAAGACTAGCTTCATGTAATTTAGAGTGTTTGAAATGTACTTTAGACACATTGACAGTAAAAAAAAGTAGGGCTGAAACAGTTAATTGATCTAATCGATTATAATCGATTATCAAAATAGTTGTCGACTAATTTGGTCATCGATTAATCGTGTAAAAAGTTTTTGCTGTCAACTGCACTTAAATTGGTCTCCAAGTGGGGCAGTAGAGAGCACATTGACGATGTGAGCTACCAAAATAGGAGGAGAAGAAGATAGCAGCCAATCATTGGTCTTCATTTCACCCCGCCTCACGTGATCAGGCAGATCCAATAAGATGGCGGAAAGAAAAACACAAAATCATCAGAAGTTTGGATCATTTCCCGCTAAATTTGAAAAAGACTCGCGTTAATATGCAAAGTTTGCGAAACGGACACGTTTTGGCACGGAAGCATAACGACGCTGCACGAACATCTGAAAAAAAAAAAAATCATGTCGGACTCTAAGCGGGAGACGGCAAACCGGAGCGATTTACAATGTTATTTCTAATAAAAACAATTTTACAGGTTGCGAAATACACTTTTTATTGTTTGCAAAAAACCAAAAACAACCCAACATGGACTATTTTTTGTGGAAAACGGTTGCACTCCGCAGCAGAGCGCTTCTCTCAGGGTCTCTTATTTTGGAAATGATCATGTCTGATATGAGGCCGCTGTCAGAAGGAAGACGAGGGGTTAAAAAAAAAAAAAAGATCGCTAAATTCAATCCAGGATACAAGACCCCCCCCTCTACACCTCAAAGCACATTTTTTCCACACAAAAAAATGAGTGCTGTTAGTTGGGCACCCCTTTACCGATTAGTAGATCTGTGTTTGTAATATTATAAGTGGTAAAGATGGTCATTTTATTTATTAAAGTTACTATTTTTTACAGTAGAGATGGTGGGTTTGTTTTTTTGTTTTTTGCACTAATACTTCACAACTTGAATGTTTTTGTATATTTTTTCTCATGTTAATCTGAGGCCTTTTTTTGTACGATACTTCTGAACAAGGTTAAATTTGCGAATCCAGAAGTGTTAAAGGTTTCTTGTTTTCAAATGTGATCCAACAGTTTACATTTGATGTTTTATTAACCAGTACTATTAAAGCACATTTTATGGGTGTTTATGATTTACTTTTACTGCATACAGTAAGTAGATTTATTATTTTCTAGAAATGATAATATTCTACCTCTCTATTTGACAGAAAGATTAACATTAGCTCTTACTGTAATAAACCCAACGTGTTGTTTATGTGGTTATAAGTTGTGTTTACACAATTAAATTCTATAATATGCCGAAAAAGTAATATTTATTAAATAGTCATTTTTAACCGATTAATCGATCCAAATAATCGACAGATTAATCGACTAACAAAATAATCGTTAGTTGCAGCCCTAAAAAAAAAAGAAAAAAAAAAGATGCTAAAAACTTTTAACAGTCAGTCAAGATTTTTCTGAAGGAGTCTTTTTGTTTGTTAAATATTTCTAACATTATGTTGTAATAACTTTAGTGTCATTTGAAATAAATAAAATCCAGCAGTTTGTTGGCAGCGCTGAGGTTCCGATCTGAACAAAGTTCGTCGGATCTCTGCTGCATCTTTATGTTCCAAAGTCAAATTAACAGGCTGGCACCGAAAAGCCAGACTGGACTCAACACTTTGGTCACATCCGACTCACACGGATTTACAGGGTCCAAGAAACGTTGATTTTAAATGTTCATGAAAGATGGAAATAATGTGTTATTTATGAGACAAAGTTGTTCTAAATCAAAGCTCTGATTAAAAAACTTTTTAATTGGAGATTTTTTTTGTGAGTGTGAAACAGACGTACCTTTTCTCCCTGAACTCCTGAACGAACTCTCCTCAGCTCCTGCATCTGACCTCCGACCCCAAGCAGCAACCCCAAGTGGACGCAGAGAGTCCGAATGTAAGTCCCGGCTTCACAGCTGACCCAGAAGATCCCTAAACACACAGGAGATCAATGGTTATCAAGATGCTCACCAACTACAGATCTATAGTTGGTATCCCAATATAATGTCTTCAGGTAATTTAGTTTCACTCCAGCCACTAGGTCAGGGATTGCAAACATTACAGATCCTTTATACTTTATTAATCCCAGACAGGAAAAGCGTCTGTCCTCCATGTTTGTAGTTCTGTATTTCAACCATGCTATAACGGCCCGTGACAATAACGATTCCCCAGATTGAGAATTTAAAAACAGTGTTTAGAAAGTTTATTCAGAAAAAGGTTGTTTTTACTTTGTTTTCTGAACGACACCGACTGTTCAGGCGCAATAGATACATCTGGTCCCCACCAGAAATAAACTATTGGTTAAACAAAACAGTACCCGCCCACCAACGAGCAAGAGAGAACCTCAACGCTGCGAGGTCAGACTGTTTCCATGGAGACAAAGAAACAGTCTGATGATCAGGCTTCAAGTTTGCAGAATCTTAAGAGTAAAAAATCTTCTTCTTTCGGCATTTCCCTTCAGGGGTCGCCACAGCAAGTCAGCCTCTTCCATCTAACCCTATCTCCTGCATCCTCTTTGGTCACACCAACTATCTTCATGTCTTCCTTCACTGTGTCCATGAACCTCCTCTTTGGTCTTCCTCTAGTCCTCTTTCCTGGTGGTTCCAAACCCAGCATCCTTCTTCTGATGTACCCTCTCTCTCTCCTCTGTACATGTCCAAACCATCTCAGTCTGGCCTCTCTGACTTTATCCCCAAAATCTCTAACATGTGCTGTTCCTCTGATCCTGTCCATCCTGGTCACTCCCAGAGAGATCCTCAGCATCTTCATCTCTGCTACCTCCATCTCTGCTTCTTAACTTAAGAGTAAAAAATAATTGCTGAAAAAAGGCAAGTGTTAAAAGTGGGTAACACGGACATGCCAGTCTTACCAAGCCTCCTCTCCGGGTCGTACTCTAGTAGTTTACTCTCGTAGATGGTTCTTACTCTCAGCTGTCGTTTGACAGCAGCGATTAGCGGCGGTCGTTGGAACAAAGCGCCAGTCAGAGTTTCCAACGCCTACACAGACACAGACACAAAGGTGAGCATTGGCTTGAACACAAGCAGTGCAGGAATAAGTAGCGTTACGTACCTGTGCAAGAACACGCTCATCTTCTATGGCGTTATGAAGTCGCACAATTCCCACGTACTCCTTCCCTGCAACACACACAATGACAATAACATTCTCAAACAGCATTTAAACTGGATCGACAAGTTTCAGCCTAAAATTATCACCATGATAAACGGGCAACAATGCTAACACAGCGTGCACAGCTCTGTTTACATTTTCTTTGTGCGGTCCTGCTGCAAAAAGAGCTTTAAATACAGGTTACTCTAATAAAAACGAAGCTGACAGCAGTAACATCAGTACATCCAAGGAGTCACTTTCTTGTTCTTCCATCTAACCCTGTCTCTTGTATCCTCTTTGGTCACACCAACTATCTTCATGTCTTCCTTCATGTGTCCATGAACCTCCTCCTTGGTCTTCCTCTAGTCCTCTTTCCTGGTGGTTCCAAACCCAGCATCCTTCTTCCGATGTATTCTCTCTCTCCTCTGCACATGTCCAAACCATCTCAGTCTGGTCTCTCTGACTTTATCTCCAAAACCTCTAACATGTGCTGTTTTTCTCTGATCCTGTTCATTGTGGTCACTCCCAGAGAGATCCTCAGCATCTTCATCTCTGCTACCTCCATCTCTGCTTCCTGTCTTTTCTTCAGTGCTACTGTTTCTAGACCAATCAGCATGGCCGGTCTCACCACGGTTTTGTACACTTTCCCTTTCATTCTGGCTGAAACTCTTCTATCACACATCACACCTGATGCTTTTCTCCACCCATTCCAGCCTGTCTGCAGATGCTTCTTCACCTCTTTTCCACACTCTCCATTACTCTGGACTGTTTATCCTAATTAACTTCACTTCAGAGTTTCTTCAGTTCATTTAAGAGAATTAACACTTGTTTTAAACGCTGGTCATTCATGAGATTACTTTTATTTTTTCACTGTTAAAATTATAGTTTGTTTTTTTTTTAAAAGTAGTAGTGAAAGAGTAACAGAACACATGGTCCCTGATCTAGTAGCAGAAGAAAATGATAAATTGTTAACTTTATGCAAGTGAAATAAAGTATTGTTTAAAAACGAAAAGATAAATTTTACTGCGTTTTGTTCAGACAAAAAAAAAAATTTAAATGGGAAAAGAAATCTGTAAGTTGTTTATAAGAACTTTATTTTTTTTCAACCACATCGGGATGCGTTACCTGCGCTCTGCTGCGACTTCACCAGCCGAGTGGCTCGGTCAATGCAGACGATCAGACACCCAGTGACCTTTGGGTCGAGTGTCCCGCTGTGGCCCGTTTTCTCCACTCGCAGGATTCTTCTCACCCAGGCCACCACTTCATGAGACGAAGGGTTCGCCGGCTTGTCCAGGTTTATAAAACCTGACCTGTTCAGACAGAGAGTTAAACCAGGCCCCGCCCTAACAGGAAGTAAAAGCAGGAAGATGTTTCCAACCTACTTAATATAATCTGTGATGTTTCTCTGAAGTGGGTTACTCCCACTGGGCAGCGGCGTGTAGTGAGATGTACGGATGTTCAGTTTCTGGAAGTTCTGATGAGAGAAAAAAAAAATCAAAAATCACAAGAGACTCACTGATTGGATCGAATCAGCACAGACGGAGACATTTGATCTGGTTCAGAACATGTGATCAGAGAGTTCAATTCGTCTTGGCAACGACCCTTAATGCGTCCACCTCCTCGCATCAGAGATGTGATCTTGCAGAACGCAGACCACATGGTGACACGAGGAGGGCGGGACAGCATCGGGAGACCACTCAGAGAATGGATGAACAGGCTCATCATGTCACAAGACCAAACACAGGAACCATTTTTATTAAGAAACAAAAAGTGTTACTTTTTAAAAGCTTGTAGATTGTTTTTACATTTAATTGTGAAACTAATTTGTGTTTTTGTTCCCCCGCTTATTATTTGAATTAATATAAAATAAAGTCAGTGTTTTCAACTCAGTGACTTCAACGCTAAATTTTGCAAATATCAGGATCCCTTAGCCGCTAAAATTTAACTCTGTACCTCCCCTTAGCAAAGAAGCTTCCTATGGATCTTTGTTTTTTACTCATTTTGCAAGTTTATGGGTTTAAATTTATGGGCTGATGCGTCAAAGGTGAGTCATTGATGGATGTAAGGAAGAAAATCTGGTGACTTTTCAAAATAAAACATCATTATGGCTCGATAATAAACCAAATGGAAATAATGGAAGTTATGTCTTCATTCGATGCGGCTCGGTACCATATGGTACCGAGCCGCATCCCCCCCCCCCCCCCCCCCGCACCCTCCCCCCGGACCCCCCGGTATGGGTCCGGGCTGCGGACCCATACCGGGCGTATGGGTCTGCAGCCCGGTGGTTGGGGACCACTGCTCTGAGGCAAGTTAACGCCCATCATTTCTATTTCTTCTTCTTCTCCTCCTCCTCCTTTCGGCATTACCCTTCAGGGGTCGCCACAGCAAGTCAGTTTCTTCCATCTAACCCTATCTGCTGCATCCTCTTCGGTCACACCAACTATCTTCATGTCTTCCTTCACTGTATCCATGAACCTCCTCTTTGGTCTTCCTCTAGCCCTCTTTCATGGTGGTTCCAAACCCAGCATCCTTCTGCCGATGTACTACGTCTTCTTTGTACATGTCCAAACCATCTCAGCCTGGCCTCTCGGACTTTATCATTTCTATTTAATGATTCATATGTCAGGATGTCAGGATGTCAGGAGCACGCGGTGTGATCAGTCTGTGCTTTATTGAACATTTCATCATAATTTAAATGAGCAGAGTGGAATAATTCTTTTTCTTTTATTTATTTTGGGTGAGTAAAATTTAAATTAATATAACAGTATTGACATAACTAATAAATGATAACAGAGAAAAAAAACATTTGCAAAGAATGAGAAGCAGAAAAACTCGCCGAATCTCAATCATTTTTCTAATGACTTGAGACTTGGAGCGTAAAATTTTTTCTTTACACCACGCGGCCTGCAGATGGAGCTCTTTGCGGGTTCGAAAGATTCGAATCTTTGGGTCTATTTGAGGAAATTGGTTCGAAATTGCTTGATGGTTCATGGGGCTTCGGATTTACCATCCTTACTTTAAACACTGGCTTTTCTATGTGGAGTTTGTATGTTCTTTCTTCATTTGTATGAGTATTTGTGGAGACGGCAGCTCAGTGGTTAGAGCGTTCGCACGCAGACCGGAAGTTCGCAGGTTCGCGTCTGCAGAGAGCGCGTCTAGGGTCCTTGGAGAAGACACCTAACCCCCGCTTCTCCCACCATTGGCGCAGTCGACGGGCAGCCTGCTGCGGTGTAAGGAGTGCAGCACACTAATTTCCCCGGTGAGGGATGAATGGAGTCATTTATTTATTTATTTATTCTGAGGTTTCCTCCCACTCCCCAAAAGCATACATGTTGGGATGATTAACTGCAATGAGAATTACCCCAAGGAATTAGTGTGTATATGACCCCGGAACAGACTGGTGACAATTTCGGGGTGTACCCTGCCTCTTGACTGATATCAGCTGGATAGACTCTGGCACCTCATTAGGGATAAGTGGTTAAGATGAATAAATTTTGTGGTTTGGGTTAAATTTTTGCTCTACCTCTACAGTTCCCGTTAGAGGGTAAATCCAGTGGTGGAACGTAACGAAGTAAATGTACTTCGTTACTGTACTTAAGTACAAAAATTGTGTATCTGTACTTTACTTAAGTAAAATTTTAGACCGGTACTTTTACTTTACTACATTTTTAGAACTTTTTTTTTTAGTACTTTTACTTCGCTATTTTTCAAAAGTGTGTTTTACATTTTTTGTTACATTTTTGTTCAGGAATTTGACAAATACGCAGTTTTTTCTTGAAGCCGCATCGCCAAAATCAAAAGGAGCAGTTGATCGGGAGAAGAAGTCATGAATCGAGGACCAATCAGAATCGAGAGGAAACATTTTCCACATTCATTCAGCGCCAAAAACCTAACATCAAACATAGCACAAAATAAAGAGTCAGAAGATCGTTGTTTGTTGTGTTTACTACTAAATAAAAAGTTGAGCCATCATTACACAGAACAGGGGCGGTTCTAGAATTTTCTAAAGGGGGGTGGGGCTTTGACAAAACCAATGTATAGTGACTGGGGGCCTCCCCTCCAAAACATTTTAAAAAATAAGTGTCATTTTCCTGCATTTTGCTGGCCCTTCAAAGGGATAGCTTGAAAAGGGGGGTCACGCCCCTGCAGAGTATTTATCCTGGTTACCATGGCAACACCATACAGCACAAAAAATAACATTTGAATTATGATCGAATACTTTTACTTTTTACTTAAAAAGTACAATTTACACCAACTACTTTTGTACTTTTACTTAAGTAGATCTTTTTTATTGGTACTTTTACTTTTACTTCAGTAATTTTTTGCCTAATTATCTGTACTTTTACTTAAGTACAAAAAGTGAGTACTTCATCCACCACTGGATAAATCTAATATCAAATCAGACCAGTAACTTGTGATATCAGGGTGTAAATGAGTGTGAACTCTGACCTTTAGGAGTAGAGGCCATTGGGAAGTGTCCAGGGGCACCACTTTAGAATCAGGCTTGATCCAGAAGTCTCCACTGTGCTGCATCTCCTATGAGAATAAAACCCATTTAGAAAACCAGTAAAAAAAAACTCCCCTTACTTCAGTAAGAACCCCCCCACTTACCCCCAAGTCCTCTTCCTTCATTTTCTTCTTCTTTTTCTCCTTCTTTACGCTTTCTAAAACAGAAACCAGGAGGTTTTCAGACCAGAGAGAGAACAAGCAGAGAGAGCCACATGGTCCTCAAGAGAACACGTGGAGGATGCTAACATGCTAAGCTAACAGGCCGCACGCATGCGCACGCGTCAATATCAACACTGACCTTAATATGAATATTTATATTAAATAAAACAGAAAATAATCACATTCTGAGATTTATAGCATGCAGAAAAAGTATTGTTTGTTTGATTTAAAAAAAAAAACCCGAATGAAAACATAATAAATGTTCATTGATTAATTAAAAAAAAAATTAGAAACAATTACAAAATAAAACATTATCTTTATTCATTAAAAAGGTTGGTTAAATTCTTTGCAGTGAAAATTTCACATCTTACCTTCCATTATGGCGACGTTTCTCTGTTTGGAGCCGCGAAGTTTCAGGCTTTATAAGTACGTTCTTCCTCACTGTGTGCTGAGAGAGCGGCGCTGCCTCCTAATGGTGGGAGGATCACACAACTTCTTTTTTCGGCATTTCTCTTCGGGGGCACCACAGCAAGTCAGTTTCTTCCATCTAACCCTATCTGCTGCATCCTCTTTGGTCACACCAACTATCTTCATGTCTTCCTTCACTGTATCCATGAAACTCCTCTTTGGTCTTCCTCTAGTCCTCTTTCCTGGTGGTTCCAAATCTAGCATCCTTCTTCCTATGTACTCTCTCTCTCTCTCTCTTCTGCACATGTCCAAACCATCTCAGTCTTGTCTCTCAAACTTTATCCCCAACACCTCTAACATGTGCTGTTCCTCTGATCCTGTTCATCCTGGTCACTCCCAGAGAGATCCTCAGCATCTTCATCTCTGCTACCTCCATCTTTGCTTCTCGTCTTTTCTTCAGTGCTACTGTCTCTAGACCAATCAGCATGGCAGGTCTCACCACGGTTTTGTACACGTTCCCTTTCATTTTAGCTGAAACTCTTTTATCACACATCACACCTGATACTTTTCTCCACCCATTCCAGCCTGCCTGCAGATGCCTCTTCACCTCTTTTCCACACTCTCCATTGCTCTGGACTGTTAATCCTAGATACTTAAAATCTTCCACCTTCTTTATCTCTTCTCCCTGTAACCCCACTTTTCCATTTGGATCCCTCTCATGGAAAAGTGAGGTTACACATGTACCTCACTTTTCAGAGTACACATGTACTCTGTCTTACTCTGACTAATCTTCGTTCCTCTTCTTTCTAGTGCAAACCACCACCTCTCCAGCTTTTCCTCCGCCTCTTCCCTCCCCTCCGTAAACTGACTTGCATCTTTATATTTGGCGTAGTTTTATGTCGGATGCCCTTTCTGACACAACCCCTGTGATGATCTAGGCTAATATCACACAACACACTAACTAAATGGACTACAAACACAAAAGGCATGATGGGAAGTTGAGGTTTGGTTGGCTCTGAGTGATGGTTTGATCTGAAACTCTCTGCTCATACATCTGCTTTACATCTGAAATTTAATTCTCTAGGAAAGAGGCATTGGCTCAGAGGTAGAACGTTCGTCCTTGGACTGGGAGACGCCGGTTCAATTCGCACCCGGCCCATGCCTAAGTGTCTCTGCAGAAGATACCTAACCCCCATTTCTCCCACCTTCGGCACTGTCGTGGCTGTCTGCTGCAGTACAATGCAACACAGAATTGTCCCAATTTGAGGGATGAGAGGAATCCAAATGGAAAAGAGGAGCATACTTTGTGATATTTCAAGATCACAATAATCTTCAAATTTAGAACTAAAATAATATAAAAACTAACACAAATAAAACACACTTCAATTAAATACAAAAAATTTTTTTAGTAATTTATTTTCCCAAGCCAATCAGAGCCGCATTATAAGGATGAAAGAGCCGCATGAGGCTCCGGAGCTGCGGGTTGCCAACCGCTGGTCTAGAGACAGTAGCACTGAAGAAAAGACAGGAAGCAGTGATGGAGGTAGCAGAGATGAAGATGCTGAGGATCTCTCTGGGAGTGACCAGGATTAGAAATGAGTACATCAGGGGAACAGCACATGTTAGAGGTTTTGGGGATAAAGTTCGAGAGGCAAGACTGAGATGGTTTGGACATGTGCAGAGGAGAGAGAGTACATAGGAAGAAGGATGCTGGATTTGGAACCACCAGGCAAGAGGGCTAGAGGAAGACCAAAGAAGAGGTTCATGGACAAGGTGAAGGAAGACATGAAGATAGTTGTGTGACCGAAGAAGATACAGCAGATAGGGTTAGATGGAAGAAACTGACTTGCTGTGGCGACCCCTAACGGAAAATGCCGAAAGAAGAAGAAGAATACAGTAGGTTTAAATAATAATAATAAGCTTCCACCTCAAGTGAGATGCAGACAGTTTTTACATTTAAAGATAAGCTTAAAACAATCCTCTTAGAACAGGCTTATCACCAGGCCAGCTTGAAACAGAGACACTTAGTTTATATTGTATGCGTGGGTTTTCTCTGTTTCCTCCCACCATCCAAAAACATGCTTGTTAACTTTATTGGACGCTATGAAATTCCCCATAGGGCTGTCTGCGTGTGTGGACCCGCAGAAAACTGGCGACCTGTTAGGGGTGTTTCCTGTCTCCTGTCTGAAATCAACCAGGGTAGGCTCCCTGTGGGGGATAAGCATACCAGAAGACAAAACAAGATTACAATAATCTTATAATCAATGATTACAATTAAACAAAGAGAGCTAAAATACTTTGTTTACATATTGTACAGTTTTGGTGTCGCTGGACTTTCTGTCCATGCCTGCTGACACTTCAAAGTGGTGTTAAACGTCCTTAATTTGGCGAAAGCTGATCATTGAATTTGCACAAATTCTGTAGAAAAATCGGTCTCGCTGGAACGATTTGCTACCGAGTGTGAAGCGGCTGGGATGGGAACCAGCACCTCCAAATCAGAGACTGTCGTTCTCGCCCGGAAAAGGGTGGAATGCCCTCCTGCCCAAGTAGAGAAGATTAAGTATTTCAGGGCCCACAACTATGTTGACCAGCTGTGGGTGGTGACTGAAAGAACGAGATCACGGATACAAATGGCTGAAATGATCTTCCTCTGCAGAGTGGCTGGGCTCACACTCAGAGATAGAGGGAGGAGCTCTGATACCCGGGAGGAGCTCGGAGCACAGTCGTTGCTCTTCCAGGTCGAGAGAAGTTAGATGGGGTGGTTCGGTCATCTGATTAGGATGCCTCCTGAATGCCTATGCTGTAGCGACCCACCAGGAGGATATCCAGGGGTAGGCCCCGGACCCGCTGGAGAGACTATACGTATCTCACAGCTGGACAGGTAACACTTCAGGATCCTCTCGGATGAGCTGAAGGATGCAGCCGTGGTTAAGAAACAGCCGTGCTTAGGTTTCCCGTCTGAGGCTGTTACCCCCGTGACCCGGATAGAGCGGAAGACATCGGAACAGAACTTTGACCAAATAAGAAGCCATGATGCACGTTTTTGAAACAAATAAACACTTTAATCGGACACTTAAAATCTATTTTTACAAGAAATGCAGAACCTGCAACAAAAGAATTGAAAGAGCCACATACTTGTTGCCGATCCCGTTCTGTTGTTTTCTAGAATAATCTAAGAATTGGTTTCGGGAGGAAGTGAAGTGCTGTCTGGATCACTACTTTCATAATTCCGGTGGAGGTCGAGTTCGCCGTATAGTTTGGTTAACATGCTTAAAACTTTGCTCTGAATAGACTCAACCTGCTGAGGCGGGCAGTACTCATCCAGACTGGACCTGCAACACAAACAGAGCTGAGCATGCAGCACAGCACAAAAAGTGTGAACTGATCCCTTTTTTTCTTACCTAGAAATGGTTACCAGGGTGGGAAGGGGGAGGGTGGCGAGTGAACTGTGAACTGCTGATATTAATCGGTCCACTTCTTCGTCACAGCTGACGTGGTGAGGCAGCTCATCTGAGTCACAGGTTAACCCTGCCTGGTGAACCTGAGGACGACCACATGGCAATACAGTTACTTCCATCAGATTACAATTACTTTAAAGAGTGGGTATGACGCAAAGCCATCTTTATCGAGGTTTCAAAAACATACCGGAAGTAGTTTTCTATGTCAAAGGGATTTTTTTAAATTAGCGTTTTGGGTCGTTTGTCAGCCGAGTGCGCCAATATTCTGATTTCTAGTGTACAGTATTCAGATAGGCTTCAAATACCTGGTTGTTTTTGGCCATGGATTTTGTTCTGAGTTTATAAAAAAAATTGCAGTTTATCACATTAGATTTGCTTTCCTTTCAGATTAAAATCACTTCCATCAGGGATTCCAGTTACTGTTTCTAAAAGTTGTGATGAAGGTGTTCTAAGAATGAAGGAAGGTTCTATAGTGTAGTTTATGTATGTTACTTTCATTTATCATAATTTCTGGTGTATAAGCCGCAACATTTTTCACATGGTTTCAACGCTGCGGTTTATGCAATAACGCAGCCTATTTATGGATTTTCAAATGGCCGCAAGGAGGCGTTCGAGCCAAGATATGAGGAAGACGCTAGTGTAGTCGGGTTTTGTATTTGCAGCAATGGATGGAAGCAGGAAGAACAACAAGGAACAATCCACCGTCTGAACATCACTACCATCCACCACTTCCTGTTCAAAATTTATCACAATAAAAGAGCCAGAAATCCAACTCATTATTTCCTCCTTTTACACATGTTTGAACTTTATTGTAATTATGTTCCTCATTGATAAAAATGTAAACACACTCTGATCATGAAAAATTCTAGAAGAAATGATGGAGATTTTAAGTTAAAAGTAATGGAGCTGCTGATAAAGAAGGAAACAGAGCAGCTCCACGTAAACTTAATATTAGTAGTGAGACGTTTGGATCGTAAGACGTTGCCATGGTGATGCTCTGTTACTGCAGCGTTAAAGAAAGAAAAGTAAAGGTATGTTATTTAAACTTTGAAAACTCTTTATTTGTAAATCTCTCATGTTACAATGTGGGCTCCTGCAGCTTAGAAACAGGCGTGGCTCATGTTTGTACAACATGTGTTTTCCTTTAAAAGTTTAGTGGGTGTGGCTTATACTCAGGTTTGCTCCACAAACAAAAAAATATGGTAGTTAGATCATTGTTTTTACTTTTGCTGGTGTCATTTTTTATTTTTATTAACATCTTTAATAACATTTTGAATGAATGAGGTAGGTAGTAGTGGTGAAAACCAAAGTTTGACACCAAATCTTGTGCTTACCATGTCATATTCAGGATCAGGATTTTTAGCCTTCAAACTAGAAACCAGTTGTTGTAATGAAGACATCCTGGAAGACAAAATGAGATAAGACTGTGTCAGTATGGCCAAAAAGACTGTGCGGGATTCCAACGCCAGATGAAGCTTGACCAATGCAGGAATTCCAGATACAGACAAATTTTATTATTTGGGACGATCTTTACTATTGATAAATTTGATGTAAACAGGTTTCTTCTTGTTAAGTCTAAATGAAAGGACTTGTGCGGCCTCACTTCCAATCTTTGGCTGAGCAAGCGTTGTTGCTCCGCTCACACAAGAAACATACAAACCACAGCAAGTCTCTTGACGCAACGAAAGTTTCATAAATTACATCTGCAAAAAAACTCGGGTGTAACTCAAGTCTAAATTCATCAGAATTTTAAAGTCCAAATTTAGATGAAACAAATGAAACGATGCATGTGTAATAGTCCTTGAATGTGTCGCGATTGTGCGTCCGTAGTGACGTTTTCCTCAAGTAAAAGTGAGCGGAGTGGAAGGAAGTCACCATGGCAACTCAGAGAGACACACATTGATCTGTCAGTGAATAAAACAGAAATGGACCGTTGTTAAAGGGGTGACAAAAAATAAACTAGCTGCACACTGGGAATCCATGCCAATTTTCTTATGTACAGTCCTACACTGACTGGTATTTATGTTGCTTTCTAATTGTTTCCTCACTGCTTCAAATGCTTCATTTCAATGTCCTACGTTTACTTTAGGTTCTGTCCGCAAGTGTCGTCTTTTCAGCACGTCTTAATTTGGCAGATTCTAACTTTACTTGGTCTCAAGCGAAAGTCCATGAACTCTGCCACCTCCATAATTAACTCGATTTGGATAAAAGTCGGTGTATGTGTGGATTTGGGAGTGAGCACGCTTCACAAATGAGACTTTGACCAGGATGTCTCATGCACACCTCCCATTGGGAGAAGACCTAGAGGCAGAACCAGGACCAGCTGAAAGAACAGTGTCTCACAGTGACCAGGGAACGCCTCGACATACTCCTGAATGAGCTGAAGAATGTGGTCATAACCAATGAAGTCTGGGCGGACCCTATGTCCTGACGCCAGATGAGCAAAGAAGATGAATGTGAAGAGGAAGGCCATTCACAGTTACCCCGGGTGTTTGGTCCAACGCTGGACTGTTTCTTCTCCATCGTCCTGTATGAGATCAGCAAATGCCGTCTCCAGGTCTTCCAGCTGTTGGATCCGTTGGCTGACACAGTCTTCCAGCTCTTCCTAGATAAAGACATTAGAATACATCATCAGCCTTATGAGGATTTACCAGTTCCTTGTCATTGTGCTCCAGATCAGCCCTTTATCACCACAATATGTCCTACGTCCACTTCTGTTCACCTTGCTGTGGAACCAATGGACATTTGCCTTTTAGGCCAGTAAATCTGGAGCTAGGTTGGTGCTACCTGAATTTGCAGTCTTTAGCTTATGATTGTACCGATCGGAAAACATCACACCCAATCAGGGAGCAGAAACGAGTGTATGAAATGAACACAACCGTCCGCCATGTTTGTAGTTCTGTGTCTGAAAAACAGGAGATCAACCATGCTACACGGTCCGTGCTGCAACGGGTCACCAGATTGAGAATTTAAAGAGAGTGTTTAGAAAGTTTGTTCAGTAACAGCTTGTTTTTACGCTTTGTTTCCTAGACGACGCTGACTGTTCTGGTGCATTATATACAGTGGTGGTCAAAAGTTTACATACACTTGTAAAGAACATAATGTCATGGCTGTCTTGAGTTTCCAGTTATTTCAACAACTCTGATTTTTTTCTGATATAGTGATTGGAACAGATCCTTCTTTGTCACAAAAAACATTCATGAAGTTTGATTCTTTTATCACTTTCTTATGGGTAAACTGAAAATGTGACGAAATCAGCTGGGTCAAAAATATACATACAGCAACATGAATGAGCAATTTTGGAGACTTAGAAAGTTGTGTCAATGACATGAGCTTCATAGCATGACCTCCTAACTTCTTGTGAGTGATTATGAGTGACTACAGCTGGTGACTTCTCTGAGGCCATTTAAAAAGGGCTCATTGGATAAAAACACCCACAAACGCTACAATGGGAAAGTCAAAGGAGCTCAGCACAGATTTGAAAGAGAATCATTGACTTGAACAAGTCAGGAAAGTCACTTGGAGCCATTTCAAAGCAGCTGCAGGTTCCAAGAGCAACAGTGCAAACAATTGTTTGTAAGTATAAAGTGCATGGCACTGTTTTGTCACTGCCACGATCAGGAAGAAAACGCAAGCTGTCACCTGCTGCTGAGAGAAAACTGGTCAGGAGGGTGAAGAGTCAACCCAGGAGCACCAAAAAGCAGATCTGCCAAGAATTAGAAGCTGCTGAAACACAGGTGTCAGTGTCCACAGTCAAGCGTGTTTTGCATCGCCATGGACTGAGAGGTTGCCGTGCAAGAAGGAAGCCCTTGCTCCAAAAGCGGCACCTTAAGGCTCGACTAAAGTTTGCTGCTGATCACATGGACAAAGATAAGACCTTCTGGAGGAAAGTTCTGTGGTCAGATGAAACAAAAATTGAGCTGTTTGGCCACAATGCCCAGCAATATGTTTGGAGGAGAAAAGGTGAGGCCTTTAACCCCAAGAACACCATGCCTACCATCAAGCACGGTGGGCCTGTTTTGCTGCCAATGGAACTGGTGCTTTACAGAGAGTCAATGGGACAATGAAGAAGGAGGATTACCTTCAAATTCTTCAAGAAAACCTGAAGTCATCAGCCCGAAGGTTGGGTCTTGGGCGCAGTTGGGTGTTCCAACAGGACAATGACCCCAAACACACATCAAAAGTGGTAATGGAATGGCTAAATCAGGCTAGAATTAAGGTTTTAGAATGGCCTTCCCAAAGTCCTGACTTAAATCCCATTGAGAACATGTGGATAATGCTGAAGAAACAAGTCCATGTCAGAAAGCCAACAAATTTAACTGAACTGCACCAATTCTGTCAAGAGGAGTGGTCAAAGATTCAGCCAGAAACTTGCCAGAAGCTTGTGGATGGCTACCAAAAGCGCCTAATTGAAGTAAAAATGGCCAAAGGACATGTAACCAAATATTAGCATTGCTGTATGTATATTTTTGACCCAGCTGATTTCGTCACATTTTCAGTTTACCCATAATAAAGTCATAAAAGAATCAAACTTCATGAATGTTTTTTGTGACAAAGAGGGATCTGTTCAATCATTATATCAGAGAAAAATCAGAGTTGTTGAAATAACTGGAAACTCAAGACAGCCATGACATTATGTTCTTTACAAGTGTATGTAAACTTTTGACCACCACTGTAAGTCACGTCTGGTCCAGGACAGAAATACACGCCCTCTGGGGAGCGAGTGAACTCCAAAGCTGTGAGATCAGACTGTTTCCAGGCAGAGAAGAAAAAAGTCTAATGTATCCGCCAAGTAAATTTGCAGAAATACACTGTGATCTCAGAATGTTTCAAATAAACCCCTCATCTACATGATTTAAGTTCACAACACAGTACGATCTGATAATCCGCTGCGGGTGAATCACTCATACTAGCATATAGGGATGAAACAACTAATCAATTTAATCGATTAAAATCGGTTATTGAAATAGTTGTCAACTGATTTGGTCATCGATTAATCGTCTAAACGTTTTTACTGTCAACTGCAATTAAATTAGTTTCTAAGTGTGGCAGTAGAAAGCAAATTGACTATGCCAGCTACCAAAATAGGAGGAGAAGAAGATAGCAGCCAATCATTGGCCTTTATTTCACCCCGCCTCACGTGATCAGGCAGATTCAACAAGATGGCGGAAAGAAAAAACAAAATCATCCAATGTTTGGAATCATTTTCCGCTAAATGTGAAAAAGACTCGCATTAAAATGCAAAGTTTGCAAAACGGACACGTTTTAGCACGGAAGCATAACGTCACGAACATTAAAAAAGAAAAACATGTCGGACTCTAATCGGGAGACAGCAAACCAGAGCGTTAATTAACTTTATATGACGTTATTTCTAGTAAAAAAAAAAAAAACTATTCCACAGGTCGCTAAACACATTTTTTATTGTCTGCAAAAAACAAACCAACATGAACTATTTTCGGTGGAAAACAAGTGCAGTCTGTAGCACAGCACTCACAGACTCTTATTTTGGAAATTATTGTGTCCGATATGAGGCCGTTGTTGATGATGGATCGCTAAATTCTTTTTTTTCCCACAACAAATGAGTGTCATTCGTTGGGAACCTCTTTACCGATTAGTAGATCTGTAAATACTGGTGTGTTTGATACATTATAAGTGGAAAAGATGGTCATTTTATTTATTAAAGTTACTATTTTTACAGTTGAGGTGGTGTTTTTTTTTTTCTTGCACTAAAACTACACAACTTGAATGTTTTTTATATATTTTTACTCATGTTAAATTGGGGCCATTTTTGTCTGTTACTATACCTCTGAACAAGGTTAAATTTACATATCTAAAAGTGTTAAAGCTTTCTTGTTTTTAAATATAATCCTGGATGGTCAACAGTTTAAATTTGATGTTTTATTAGCCAGTACTACTAAAGCACATTTTATGGGTGCTTATGATTTATCTTTACTGTATACAGTAAGTAGATTTATTATTTTATATTTGCTGTATAAATGGTAATATTCTTCCATTTCCGTTTTACACAATTACATTCAATAAAACGCCGAAAAACTAATATTTATTAAGTCGTCATTTTATCCAATTAATCGGTCTAATAATCGGCGATTAATTAATCGATTATCGAAATAATCGTTAGTTGCAGCCCTCCTAGTATACCAGCAAAATGAAAGAAATCTGATCTCCAAACTTGGAAGTGTTAGTGACATCAAGAAAAATACGCATTCCGTGTGTTTTATATGCTGATGGCTCAAAAAAAAAAAAAAAAAAAAGTACTCATGACATTGTTTTTCAGTTAGATTTTCAGGTTTACGTGGAAGAAGATTGATATCAACCAATCAGGAGCATCGGTCCATAGAGCTGCTTCAACAGTGAAATGTCTTAGAGAGTAAAGACAAAATTTTTAACATGCCAGAAACTTAGACTGTCTGATTACAAGAAGGAAGCAATAAATCGCTCGTTTCAACCTCCTATACATGGAATGGCAAAGATGCAGGGGTAAGTTAAAAATGTAGCCAATCTTAATTACATTTGATCTCAAACCACATATGATCATAATTACATATAATCTAAACTTAAGTCATGCAGTCATTCAGTAGAATTGTTCAAGCCTCGGGATAAACGTGAAACTAGAAAAAAAAAATCAAGATGTCTAATTGTTATAAATAAGAACAGTGATCTTGTGGTTGTGACGTGAGTTGATTGGACTCATGTTCCTAACCTCGTCCGCAGCTTCGCTCGGTGCTTTGAACCCGTAGAGCTCTCTCAGAATGGAGAATTCTTCCTGAAAAGAAATTTTTAAAAAACTCAGACACATAAAGACACACAGACAGCAGATATGTTCACACCGCATGTGGCAAAACCAGACAACTGCCATCCACTGACGGATGCAAGGCAACCATGTTACTGATGTGCCGCAGGAATGAGTTTGTTGGATTTGTTATGTACCTTGTTTGGTTGCATTTGACGCATGGCGGGAGTTGAACTGCTGCAAAGCCAGAAAGTACGTTAATGGCTGCTGCATGGTGATGCATGCCTCCGTAGACTTTACATGTAAAACAAAGACATTGGCTGTTTTGCCGCCTGCGATGTGAACACACCTTTACAGAGCTTGGCATTAATCACTGTGAAGAGACTGAAACAGTCTAAAAAGAGCTGAAGTAAGTCATCTCTAGAATGTTCAACAAAAATGTGGAGACACACGGACTTGCTGCCATTGCGGTCGACACAAAAAAAGTATCCACATTTAAGCCGCATCAAATTATAAGGCGCGCTGACTATTTTTTGGAAAGTTAAAAGCTTTGTGTGCCTTTAACTTTTGCCTAACAGGTAGAACTGTTTTAGCCCGGTCGGGTATTTTCTGCCCGACCTTCATGTGCGCCTCATTGGGCAGAAAATACATTAAAAAAAAAACTTTACAGGGCAACAAATGACCAAGAAGTAAGACGTTGACACAAGGCGTCAAACAACATGCCTCTGTCTACCCTACATATATACGGCCTCAATCTTTGTGACCTCAATTTTTGGTTGCATGACTGAGAAAACTTAATTAGTTAATCTATAGTAGGTATTCAGAAGCCGTGGATTGTTTATTTAAAATTCTTTCTATTGTTTGGGAGAAACTAAGCCACATCAGAACGAAACATCTATTGACTTCTTTAGATATTTAGCTGTAGACTAGAATAAGCTAATATTTAAACAATAATCTTTGGTACATTGGTTGCTCGTACCGGGGGAGGGATCTCTTTTTCATGTGGATCCCCACGAGGTTTCTTATTTTTTCCCCACTGATGGGTTTTTAGGCGTTTTTCCTCACCGTGAAGGAGAGTCTAAGTGCATAAATGTGCTAGTCTTGTTTAGTTAGCATTTGTTAGTTATTTTTCTTGTTGTGTATTTGTGTTAATACATTCCTCTTTTTCTTGTGAAGCCCATTGAGACGGAAATTCTGTGATTTTGGGCTATAAAAATAAAATTGAATTAAATTGAAATGAAAGCCTTTTAGGACCACCTTAATGGATGAAAAATATGTTTTATATTTATGGCTCCATAGAAGCAACATGAAGCCAGCTGTTGGCCAGAAAAGGATAAACGAATTGGCTTCATTTGTTTGAAATTGAACGTTATAGATGACGTCACACTACGCCCGCCCCTTCTACAGTCAGCGCTCTGCAAACAAGTAAAAAGACAAAACGTAGGCGGGAAGACGAGCAATGCAGATGGGTCGGTGAAATACCTGCGAGTAAAGTTCCTTGAAAGGGTTTTTACAAGAGAAGAAGTCCAGGTCGATGTCTAGGATGTACCCGTCACTGTCTCCCAGAAAAGAAGTCACTTTGCCAGCGACACTGCTGTAGAGTGTTTCCGCTTGCTCACTACTGCCCTCTCCTGATCCCTCCATGAGAGGACCACCACTGGTTCTCTCTGTCCGGGGTCTTTTGGCAGGACATGTGTCTGGGTTGTCAGGACTCTGGGTGGTCGGGCCTGGTAATAAACACCAGATAGAGAGCAAAAAATGGATAAATAACTGGACAACAACTGGACCGACGGAGTACTCAAAAAAAACACAGCTTGTGAGGCGTACATCAGCCTTCAACATCTTACCGATTAATCACATATTGGTACGAGCTGAGGAAATGTTCCGTAATTTCATGACCATTAGGCGCACCGTACGAAAAGGCGCAGTCTCAGTCACACACCGCCTTACAACAACACACACGCAAGCATGCAAATGTGCGTATTAAAAAATAGATCGGGAGCAAAACTGAGTTTGGTTGTGCTTTATTTAAGTAGTAACGATACTAAACAAGCACATTACTGGTAATAGTCTTTATTCAAATCCGTCAAAGTCCTCATCCTCTGTTTCAGAATCGAACAGCTGCGCAAAATCCAACAGAGCAGGTCCACTTCGCTCCTCGCTGTCAAAGTCACTGTCTGTACTGTGCGGCTCCTCAGAAAGGATACCAGCTTTTGCGAAAGCTCAGATAACAGTACCAGCAGACACGTTAGTCCAAGCATCTACAATCCATTGGCAAACTGTAGCGTAACTCGCCCGGCACTGCCTTCCACGGCTCGATTCCCATGTTCCTCCGCGTAGCTGATTGCCTTCAGCTTAAACTGAGCGTCATAAGCGTGTCTCTTTGCCATTTTCAGGGTTAAAACAGCAATGTTGTGCATACAGCACATACCTTTTTTATACACAATCCACGCCCACACTTCACTCTTTAACGTTCTCGTGCCTTTTCTTTCAGATCGAATTTTTTCTTTCAGAATGAATAGTTCCATTTTTATACGTGGTGCTTGTCCCCCAGCTACAGGGGGTGCCCCATTACCTGCAATAGGGTTGACTCTGATCACGTCCAACTGTAGTGGCTTACTGTCTTCCAGCTGGTTCTGCACCACATATAGACCATCACTGAGGAAGTATGGATCAGGTGAAGTCAGCCTTCAGGAAAGAGACAACGGTCAGATAAAAGCGGCTTACTTACACCTAGGATACAGACTCACCTGATGGTGGAGGTAGAACATTCCCTCCCTACTCTTAACTTGTGTTCTCCTTCTCTGATTTGCTGTGCCCAGTATGGATGTAACCACGCCACACCACATATATGACCAGCATACACCATGGGCATGATCCAATTCTCAATGCTCAGCTCACTGAAGAGAAATACACCAGAAAAAAAACAAGAATCAGACACAGAATTTGACTAGTTTTACTCTGGTCTTTTGATGATAATACACATTGATTAGTTTAATAGAGTTACTGCTGTGTTGTTTTTATCTGTAGATTATTTGTTAATGTTAAGCTAGAGCACTGTTTATGTAAAAAGAATTAACACTTGATCTAAGTCTTATTTGTTTTTGAGTAGAGTTTAAACATTTTATCAAAACTGAGCATCAGATCTTGCGTTAAAAAAAAATCGAAGTACATATACAACGTATTTTCCGCACTATAAGGCGCACTCCATTATAAGGCGCTACAGTAAAGGCCGGGATTACGTTATGCATTCACTAAATGGGGCTGCACTAAAGGGAATGTAAAAAAAAAAAAAACAGTCAGATAGGTCAGTTAAACTTTATTAACACGTACAAAACAGACTTGTGTTTTTACTCCCAAAATCTTCGAGATAAAGGACACAGTTTATCTTTCATTGGAGATAAACTCTGTTTAGTCTTACTTACTTGGCGCAGCGCATCCTCTTGCTTCCTCCACTTCCTCACCATTGATTCGTTAATTCAATTCAATTCAATTTTATTTGTATAGCCCAAAATCACAGAATTTCCGTCTCAATGGACTTCACAAGAAAAAGAGGAATGTGTTAACACAGACACACAGCAAGAAAAATAACTAACAAATGCTAACTAAACAAGACTAGCACATTTATGCCCTTAGACTCTCCATCTCGGTGAGGAAAAACTCCTTAAAAACCCATCAGTGGGGAAAAAATAAGAAACCTCGTGGGGATCCACATGAAAGAGAGATCCCTCCCCCGGGACGAGCAACCAATGTGTCAAAGATTATTGTTTAAATACTAGCTTATTCTACTCTACTGTTAAACTCTCTCACTGCGGCTCTATTCCCGTATTCTACTGCGTGACCGATCGCCTTGAATTAAACTCTGCGGTGTAACAGTGTCTCTTGGTAGGAGCCATTTCCGGGTTTTTACACAAACACACAAATGGAAATAGGTGCGTTCGAGATGACACAGGCGGACGCAGTTCTGATCGCCGCAGATTGGTGCACAATATATACCAGTTAGTTTTTGAATGCAAAACCTAACCGGCATGCATTGCGCACCTAACGGCATCCAACTGTGTCATCTCGAACACTAATGAGACGCCCTTTTATATATCCCAGCATGCACCGCGCACTACTTCTTCAACGGGGGGAATGAAGTTGGCGGCTGCTTACCGCAGTTGCGACACCTGTTGTAGCTCAATATTAATTCATATATAAGGCGCTCCGGGTTAAAAGGCGCATCGTGGACTTTAGAGAAAATTTAAGGTTTTTAGGTGCGCCTTATAGTGCGGAAAATACGGTGTCTAGATATATATATACCTTATTTATATATTCATATATGTATATATATATATATATATATATACTTTGTATATATATATATATATAAAGGAGATCATTTCAGCTGCTCGAGAGACTATGTCTCACAGCAAGATAAGGAACACCTCAGGATCCTCCCAGGTGAGCTGGAGGATGCAGCTGGGATGAGAGAAGCCTGGGTCTGAGACTGTTGCCACCGTGACCCGGCCCCGGATAAGTGGAAGAGAATGAAACGGAACATCAAGCTGGGAGTTATTTGGACTGCCTCCAGTATCAGAAGGGGATTTCCAGTATGCAGTTAGTTTTTTCTTTTTTTTGTCACTACTTAAATGTCGGGCAGCACGGTGGCACAGTGGGTAGCACAGTGGCCTCACAGCAAGAAGGTCGTGGGTTCGAGTCCCGGGTGGGGACGAGGCTTGGAACACTGTCCTTTCTGTGTGGAGTTTGCATGTTCTCCCCGTGTTTGCATGGGTTTCCTCCGGATACTCCGGTTTCCTCCCACCCTCCAAAGACATGCATGCTAGGTTGATTGGCCGGTGCAGAAATTGCCCCTAGGAATGAGTGTGTGTGTGGATGGTTATAGTAGAAAAAGTTTCAAAAAAGTCTTCTGGACAGTTTAATTCTTCAACGAGACGTTTCGACTTCCATCCGGCTGCTGTAAATACCGGGCAAAATGTATCTAACGCCTCCACTCCGATTCATCCTTTCCCTCTGGTTTGAAAGAGGGGTGAAGGAAGCCATCTTTGTGATGAAAGAGAGTCCCTCTCTGAATTGGAGTTGGAGGCGTTAGATACATTTTGCCCGGTATTTACAGTAGCCTTTTGAAGCCATGGACTAAAGATGACACCTCGTGACCCAGTTTCACGCCTCTCGTTAGCAGGAATTTCTATTCACTAGGCTTTTAGCATTTTTATAAAAGGGTCATTTACTGGTCTGTGGCTACAATAGGAGCCATTCATGGTCCATCATAGGTAATACAGGCTCATTGGTCGAGCCCTTCTTACTATTTTTTTACCTTTTACTCAGGTTAGTATAAATAGATCCAGTTTTCTGTCCATTTCTATCAGATTGAAAATGATTTCCAGATGGAAGTCGAAACGTCTCGTTCAAGAACTGAACTGTCCAGAAGACTTTTTTAAAACTTTTTCTACTATGGATCACTCCTGGATGAATGAGGGACTACACGGATTTGTGTGGGTGGTTGTATGTGTGTGGCCCCGCGACAGACTGGCGACCTGTTCGGGGTGAACTCTGCCTTTTGCCTTAAATTGGCCGGGATGGGCTTCGGCACCCTCGCAATAGACGGTGAAGAAGATGACTGACTGACTGACTTAAATGTCGTGTTGAAGGAGGAGGAGCGAATGAATACAGGACGAGGTCAGAGAGGTGGAGCACCTCTCACAGGGGTTTTATCGGTGGTGAAGAGAATTTTGAAGATGATTCTTTGTGTAGTTGAAGAATTGGTGTTTTAAGAAAATAAATTTCTTGAAGCAAACATCTGAATGAAGCAGGATGAGGAAAAGTTCTTTATTTTACCTGAAGAGTTTCTCTTTATCAAAAACGGTTTCTGCTGTCATGTTAACAGGAATCAGAAGATCTGGATGAGAGTCCAAGTGAACCAACTTATTGTTGTGCTCTGGAAGATGTCTGGATGCAATGGCTCGGTAGATGGGCTGCACCACCTGCATATCAGAAGCTGAAATCAATATCCAACCAATAATCAATTTGAAAATCACAGGGAGCGCGCCGAACTAGGCCCTTTGCTCACCTGACCGACCGGCATTTACAGTACTTTACACCAACACTCACTGTAATAATCACTTTAATACGCCACTGTAAATGATTATCCAGAGCCTCTCATGTTGTCTCACTGTACAGCCTTAATTTTTATTTCTATTTTTCTTTTTATACTTGGAGCAAGAGTCGAAAATTTTTACTATACTCAGAGTCTGGAATCTTCTACCTCTGACGAGTAGGGACGGGTTACGGATACTGTTAGGCACTGGTCTCACATCAGCATTTTTAACCGGACCGAACAATTTCAGCCTAATTGGTATCGATAAGGTGGAGAACATGCAAACTCCATACAGAAAGCCCAATATTTCAAATCTCGTTCCACCTGTGACTTAAACCCTGATCTTCTTGCTGTGAGACCAGTGTACTGCCCATCGATAAAAGTACTAGTCTTAATAAGATGATATCAATATCCATCACTACAGGTGTTCTTAATCAGCTAAAGTAAAAAGTTATTTTTACTACTTTAATTATTATAAACTTTGGGCAAAATATGCATCAAAATGCAGAAAACGTACTTATTTTTCAAAAAGGTTCGGGGGGGATACCCCTCCACGCCCTTTAAAAAATCTTGGATTCGCCTCTGGGAACAGGATCAGATGGATGGCATGCTTTGGTAACCACTAGATTAAACTGATAGACTGGTGCGCTAGATTTTAAACAAGCACGCTAAATGTTACATCAAGAGCATTAAATTTCAAATCTAGCAGCGCTGATCTGAAATCTAGTTTGATAGCGCTTAAAAACGTGCATTTAGCGGCGTAAGGTTTGTAATCTAAGAGCTTGCTGTAATCTTTTGCTTGTTTTAACTTCTTACACGCTTTTTTATGTGTGTGTATTGGACCCGATGGCTTTCCGTATCTGTGCAGTTTTTTTGAAGGTGCGCGCATCACGGAGACACACATTTTAATGGGAGCGGTGTTGTCGTATTTTTGGCGCTAACTGGTGACAAACATCATAATTGCAGAAAAAACAAACTAACAAGGTTGATTTTTTTTTCTAATTCGGCGGACCGGATTAAACCTTGAACGGGCCACATGTGGCCCGCGGGCCATGGTTTGCCCATGCTTGCTTTAAAAAGAAGAAATAGGTGCTTCTAATTTAGGATACTCACTGTAACAAACAAATTATTCAGAATTTATACACTGATTTCCGGATTGTCTCATAATGAACATGCAAATAAGAGAGAAATTTCAGACCTCCTCTTTATTTCTAAGTAGAACTTTCAAAATAAAAGGTTATTCAAATACTTATTTACCTCATGCAGTTGTTTCCAACAATTGAAAAATCTCACATCCCATAATATGCAGAAACAGTTTAATTCTGAGTAAGATACAAATGAATTAATCCTGTATTATAAACTTTATTGTTGTAAATAAAGAGCTTTACTGACTTCTTGGTGTTCCTCTACAATCCAAACCGGAATTTTCTGATAAACTCTTTTCTTCGGTGCAGAACTCATCATTTCTGAAAAATAAAAAAGCCAAAAGACTGTTTTATACCAAAATAATCAAATAAAATTATAATGTGTATCTCAAATGGAATCCATTGATACCGTCAATGATATGTGTCCGAAGAAAACAAGCACATGTCAAACGTTCCGGTTTGTTTTCACCGATTTTTTTTATGATTTTTAATAAGATCATATTATAAACAGCTGATAGGAGCAGAAGAGCTGAAATGGAAATGAGAACATTTCCAACCTCTTTTTTTTTTACAACATCTGCTAAATAAATGTAAATACTCATGTAATAAATTGTTTATGAGCATTTATATTTACTATGTAAGTAAAACATTTTGAATTCTTGTACCCTGAGAGGAAGTGTTGCGTGACAAAGAAGTATGTTAGAGCGGTGAAGTACATGTATGAGGACTGTAAGACAGTGGTGAGGTGTGCTGTAGGTGAGACAGAGGAGTTCAGTGTGGGGGTGGGACTGCACCAAGGATCTGTCTGCTCTGAGTCCTTTGCTGTTTGCTATAATGATGGAGAGGGTGACAGACGAGGTCAGACAGGAATCTCCATGGACAATGATGTTTGTAGATGACATTGTGATCTGTAGTGAGAGGAGGGAAGAGGTGGAGGAAAAGCTGGAGAGGTGGAGGTTTGCACTAGAAAGAAGAGGGATGTAGATTCTCCAGAGTAAGACAGAGTACGTGTGAGAATGAGAGGAGTGAGGTTACAGGGAGAAGAGATAAAGAAGGTGGAAGATTTTAAGTATCTAGGATCAACAGTCCAGAGCAATGGAGAGTGTGGAAAAGAGGTGAAGAAGCGTGTGCAGGCAGGATGGAACGGGTGGAGAAAAGTATCAGGTGTGATGTGTGACTGAAGAGTTTCAGGTAAAATGAAAGGGAAAGTTTACAAAACGGTGGTGAGACCGGTAATGCTGTTTGGTCCAGAGACAGTGGCACTGAGGAAAAGACAGGAAACAGAGATGGAGGTAACAGAGATGAAGATGCTGAGGAGGTCTCTGGGAGTGACCAGGATGGACAGGATCAGAAATGAGTATATCAGAGGAACAGCACATGTTAGAGATTTTGGGGATAAAGTCAGAGAGGCCAGACTGAGATGGTTTGGACACGTGCAGAAGAGAGAGAGAGTACATCGGAAGAAGGATGCTGGATTTGGAACCACCAGGAAAGAGGGCTAGAGGAAGACCAAAGAGGAGATACATGGATACAGTGAAGGAAGACATGAAGATAGTTGGTGTGACCGAAGAGGATGCGGCTGATAGGGTTAGATAGAAGAAACTGACATGCTGTGGTGACCCCTGAAGGGAAATGCCGAAAGAAGAACAAGAAGAAGGATCAAGAGCAATGGAGAATGTGGAAAAGAGCTGAAGAAGCGTGTGCAGGCAGGCTGGAACGGGTGGAGAAAAGTATCAGGTGTAATGTGTGACAGAAGAGTTTCAAGTAAAATGAAAGGAAAAGTGTACAAAACCGTGGTGAAAGCGTCCATGCTGTTTGGTCTAGAAACAGTGGCACTGAGAAAAAGACAGGAAACAGAGATGGAGGTAGCAGAGATGAAGATGCTGAGGATCTCTCTGGGAGTGACCAGGATGGACAGGATCAGAGGAACAGCACATGTTAGAGGTTTTGGAGATAAAGTCAGAGAGGCCAGACTGAGATGGTTTGGACATGAGCAGAGGAGAGAGAGACCCATCGGAAGAAGGATGCTGGGTTTGGAACCACCAGGAAAGAGGACTAGAGGAAGACCAAAGAGGAGGTTCATGGAGGCAGTGAAGGAAGACATGAACCCAAGAGGATGCAGGAGACATGATTAAATGGAAGAAACTGACTTTCTGTGGCGCCCCCTGAAGGAACATGATGAAAGGAGAAGAACATAAAATTTCAACTAGTGAATTTAATAATGAAAACCCTTTTTTTAAGCTATACATCTAGATTTAGTCCACATCTGACCTCGGATGTTGGGTAAAAGGATATTTTGACCTGATTTATACTTTTAAAAAAGAAACAAACAAATACTTATTGTGTTATTAAAGAAAAAGCTAATTTAAATATGTAGAAATTGGAAGTTATTCTGGGAAAATTTAGAAATAATTTTCCTCTGTGTGTGTGCGTGTGTCAGAAACAATATGTAGTAAATATAATATGAATTGTATTAAAGAAGAGGGTTTATTATTTATTGTTATTTATACTCCAGACCAGCAGGGAGCAGACATGAGCTGCTTCTGTCTGTGCCATTACAGAAGCACAGACAGTGCTTATTTCCTGTTCTGATGGAAGGTGAGTTCTATTCATCTGATTATTAATCATATTATTGATATATTATTGATATTATTGATTGATTATATATCTTCTCTGGCATGTGACGTCATCACGTTCTGGTTTACGCAGCAGTGACAATGTGAAAGTACATAAATAAAGTAGTGTGTGTGTGTGTGTGTGTGTGTGTGTGTGTGTGTGTGTGTGTGTGTGTGTGTGTGTGTGTGTGTGTGTGTGTGTGTGTGTGTGTGTGTGTGAGAGAGACAGAAGAGAGAGAAAGAGTGTGTGTGTAATTAACTTCTGTAAGACCTTTGTGTACATAAACTCTTAAACATTTTAATAAAACTATCCACATTTACTCAGTACCTGCTATAGTCAGGGTTGCATTTCTGCTGTAGGAAAGCTGTTTCTGAAAAGACGTACACAGACAAATTCCCTCCTCTCTCTCGCTCTGCACAGACAAATTCCCTCGTCTGTAAAACACACAGAAATTCCTCTCTCTCGCCCTTTATCTGAAACACAGACAAATTCACTCTATCAAACACACACAAATTCCTCTCTCTCGCTCTACACAGACAAATTCCCTCCTCTGTAAAACACAGAAATACCTCTCTCTCGCTCTTTATCTGGAACACATATACAGACAAATCCCCTTTATCAAACACACACAAATTCCTCTCTCTCATTCTTTATCTGAAACACACATACACAGACAAATTCCCCCCTCTCTTAAACACACAGTCAAATTTCTCTCTCTCAATGACACATACATACACACATTCAGATTCCTCTCTTTAGCACACACAGACAAACTTCTCCATGTCTCTCTCGCGCACACCCCCACTCTTTCAGACACACAAATTCCTCTCTCTCGCTCTACACAGACAAATTCCCTCCTCTGTAAAACACACAGAAATTCCTCTCTCTCGCTCTTTATCTGAAAGACATACACAGACAAATCCCCTTTATCAAACACACACAAATTCCTCTTTCTCATTCTTTATCTGAAACACACATACACAGACAAATTCCCCCCTCCCTTAAACACACAGTCAAATTTCTCTCTCTCAATCACACATACACACACACACACACACACACACACATTCAGATTCCTGTCTCTCTCGCGCACACCCCCACTCTTTCAGACACACACACAGACATTTAAAGCATGCATAGTGCTTTGGGAGGCGCAGAGGCCACAGCAACAGCAGGTGCTGCTCATTGAGAACAGGCTTAACAACATGCTTTCACGTCACAGACTTTGAAAGTCTCCAATAACACTAGAAATGCTAGATTGTCTCTAGAGGGTCTGAATACATGTAAAAAATAGCATCAAAGTCGCTGAGTTGGCAACACTTACTTCCTGTCATTTTATTATTTTTTTCCCTACACACCTGGCGGTCGACTTAGGATCAGTCCGCGATTGACTGGTTAGGCACGTCTGGCTAAAAATACCCAGAAACAGATAATTGCATTTTGAGTCAGTATTAGGTACACATGAGGTTGATTCATTCTGCATTAAAAACATTTTTAGACATTTGTGGAAAAATAAAGAATCCTTTAAGTTCTGACAGTTTCTACCGGTAAATACCGGTGAGCTCGATGATGCAACAACATGGCTCTGTAGCCCTAAAAAAGATTTCTTGTTAAGTTTTTCGAGAGTCGATCCACTCACTTCAATGTGGGTCCAGCTTGTAAACTGGTTTAGATGGAATTATTTCTCATTTTGTTTTCAGGCGACGTAGCGGTGACCTCCACAAACAGGAGGTGCTCTGCTGTCACAGGAAGTGCTCGGAAGATCAGAGACAATGCTGCGGATTGGCACAACTTGATGTTAAAGTGGGACAAACTGAACGATGAAGGGTTCGGTTTGGCACAAAGTATCGTCAACATGAAACGGTGAGTCTCATTTGGTACTGTCTTAGTCTGGGTTAAACAGAAACTCAGGGCTCTTTCAGTCTGAGATTGTATTAGTTTGGATCAGTCAAGACCCAGAAACTGAATTACTTCAAGCTAGTTTCCAGACTCTGGATTGCATTTAGCCGAGTTTATTCTAAACTTTTTCTGATCTCCAGGTCTGAGGGTCTCCAGCAATCAGACTCAACATCTTTTTCAAATGCAGAGTTTGAAAACGCGTGCTGCAAATTACAGAACATCATCGAGCGAATGGTGAGTTTTTACACCTTTGATATGTGTGACGATAACACAATATCGATTTGATGTCGATATATCGTGCTGCCTGTTTTGATATTCTGTTGTGGGTTTTTTTTTTCTGATTCACAGCTTTTTTTTTCATAGATAAAAATCAAAGTTGTTGTTTTGGTTAGGTTTCCGTGGTGACAAAGATGGAGCGTCTGATCAGATCTCAGCGAGGTGTTGAAGAACTGCAGGAGTTTTATTCCTCATCTTCACAAAGAACTGTTCCTCTGTTCCATGGCTGGACCAGTGCACATTTTGGTTAGTCCCAGTTACCTTTCCATTCCCAGAGACCATCCCTGTAACCATCTCATTCCCAGTTACTATCCCTTTCCAAGTGACCATCGCATTCCCAGTGATCCATTTAAAGCATTTTATCTCCTCTAACCGGGGCGAGACAAGGAGGGCTCTGATGCCATTACAGAAACATTTTAGAAAGGTTGAGTGAGATAATGTTAAAGAGACACCATGAAGAGAGTGAATAAAGTATGCCATGTTTTCTAGATAAGTCTTGAAAGTTCAGGTTAACATATTGGAATATCGCTGTTAGCCAATTTTTAACAAGAACATTTTTGAAGCAGCAGCGCAGAGGTTCAAAACCTCTGCTCTCTTTAGACTCTCGTTTAAAGTCTCTACTCTCTTTGGACTCTCGGTTAAAGTCTTTGCTGTCTTTAGACTCTCGGTTAAAGTCTCTGCTCTCTTTAGACTCTCGGTTAAAGTCTCTGCTCTCTTTAGACTCTCGGTTATAGCTTCTGCTCTCTGTAGACCAGTGTTTAAAGCCTCTGCTCTCTTTAGACTCTCTGTTAAAGTCTCTGCTCTCTTTAGACTCTCGTTTTAAAGCCTCTACTTTCTTTAGACAATTGTTTAAAGCCTCTGCTCTCTTTAGACTCTCTTTTAAAGCCTCTGCTCCCTTTGGACTCTGTTAAAGTCTCTGCTCTCTTTAGACTCTCGGTTATAGCTTCTGCTCTCTGTAGACCAGTGTTTAAAGCCTCTGCTCTCTTTAGACTCTCTGTTAAAGTCTCTGCTCTCTTTAGACTCTCGTTTAAAGCCTCTACTTTCTTTAGACAATTGTTTAAAACCTCTGCTCTCTTTTGACTCGCGTTTAAAGTCTCTGCTCTCTTTAGACTCGTGGTTAAAATCTCTGCTCTCTTTAGACTCTCATTTAAAGCCTCTGCTCTCCTTAGACTCTCGTTTAAAGCCTCTGCTCTCTTTAGACTCTTGTTTAAAACCTCTGCTCTCTTTAGACTCTCGTTTAAAGTCTCTGCTCTCTTCAGACTCGCGTTTAAAGTCTCTGCTCTCTTTAGACTCTTGTTTAAAACCTCTGCTCTCTTTTGACTTGCGTTTAAAGTCTGCTCTCTTTAGACTCTCGGTTAAAATCTCTGCTCTCTTTAGACTCTCGGTTGAAGTCTCTGCTCTCTTTAGACCCGCATTTAAAGCCTCTGCTCTCTTTAGACTCTCGTTTAAAGTCTCTGCTCTCTTTAGACTCGCGTTTAAAATCTCTGCTCTCTTCAGACTCTCGTTTAAAGCCTCTGCTCTCTTTAGACTCGCGTTTAAAGTCTCTGCTCTCTTCAGACTCGCGTTGAAAGTCTCTGGTCTCTTTAGACTCTCTTTTAAAGCCTCTGCTCCCTTTGGACTCTCATTTAAAGTCTCTGCTCTCTTTAGACTCTTGGTTAAAGTCTCTGCTCTCTTTAGACTCTCGGTTAAAATCTTTGCTCTCTTTAGACTCTCGGTTGAAGTCTCTGCTCTCTTTTGACTCGCGTTTAAAGTCTCTGGTCTCTTTAGACTCTCTTTTAAAGCCTCTGCTCCCTTTGGACTCTCTTTTAAAGTCTCTGCTCTCTTTAGACTCTTGGTTAAAGTCTCTGCTCTCTTTAGACTCTCGGTTAAAATCTCTGCTCTCTTTAGACTCGCGTTTAAAGTCTCTGCTCTCTTTTGACTCACGTTTAAAGTCTCTGCTCTCTTCAGACTCTTGTTTAAAACCTCTGGTCTCTTTAGACTCTCGTTTAAAGCCTCTGCTCTCTTTAGACTCTCATTTAAAATCCCTTCTCTCAGTACCAGACTTTTGGTGCTTTTGTTTTCTCTCCTGTTAACAGACCTGCCTTCTTTGACGAACAGTGTGATTTCCACCCTGCAGGACATTAACAATCCCATTCTCAGAAACCATTCAAATATTTAATAGTCATAACAAGTAACCAAAACATTCTTAATTACATTTTATGGTTTTGTCCTGTTTCCGGTGCGATTGCTAGTTTCAGTCTGGTTCTGTTCCTGTCTGTTTGTGGTTGTTGTTTGAGTCCCGGTTCCAATCCTGTTACCGGTTTTCATCTCTTTCAGAGGAGTGTTGCAACCCCCTTATGGTAGCCTTTAAGCAGGAACTCCGCCTGAAGCAGACCATTGCGCAAGAAGTGGCTCACGCAGCAAACTCTGACCTCGCCATGGTCTACCTTTCCTGTTGGCTCCACCAGCCCTTCATTCTCAGCCGGACTCGGATGATGCTGGAGGCGTTGCTAATGGAAACCGGTCACCGCCCCCTCTAAAGCTGCGTCTTTGTGGAATAAAAGATTTCCTTTTCGAGTCCAAACATGTTTAGAACAAAGAAACAAGTTTGTTCATCGAGTTCCATTGTCATAAAAATGTAATAAAATAGTGCACCTCTTTATTTACATATAAACACACCAGTGACATCACCAGCTCCTGGCTAATCCCAGTAGCTGCTTCGTCAATGGGAGTCCAGAATGTCCGCAGGTTCAGGGTTGGACTTTAGTTCCCTCTGCAGCATCCAGCAGTGCTTGAACCGCCTCCAACGGAACTCCCTGTGGGGTCTGAATGCGCATCATGGTTCCATCCTGGCTGTTTAGCACCATAATGCTTTCTGTCTCGGGTTCTGCCAGCTGCGCTGTCACACCCTCTGTCTGGATGAGCATCTCCTCTGCAGAATCCTGTGCTGTGGCGGCTGGTACAACCCGGTCTGGAGAGCCGTTGGACGGGGTTGGGCTGCAGGGACAGAACAAACCTCAGCAGATGTTCTAGTGCAGGTGCAAGAATCAGAAACTCACCTAGAACCATCGGGAAGGACCAGAGGAGAAGCAGCTGACGAGCAGGACTTCACCATGGCAACGGAGTCACTTTGAGGAGACAGACTGGGGGAAGTGGGCAGGTCGGCAGGAAGGTCGCTACTGGCAGGAGAGGGGTCGGTACCATTGTGATTTAGTCTGCTCTCAATCTTAAAGCGTTTGCATGGCGGCAGCATCCTGGAATTCTGAGACACAAAGATAAGCAGGGTTAGGATTATAGAGGGGCTTAAACCCAGCAGGGGGGCGGCGTCTTGAGGTCAAAACAAAAAAAAAAAAAGAGATTGCATTTCTCTCATCATCAAACACTGTGAGCGTCTCATCTGCTCACGTTACCAACGACAACAACATCCTAATTTCTATTTACTTGTAACATCAGGTTTTTCAAAATAACTTGCACTAAAGAAAAAAATGTCTTGTGTATTTTCTTACAAATATTTTGTTGCATTTTTTACGCTGTGAGGTCATTTTTGCTCAAGTGTTTCTACAGAACTTCTGAAAGACACCCTTTCCATCACAAACACCTCGTCCTCTTATTTTTCCGACGAAAAATAAGAACATTATTTCATTAAAAATTAGCATAAATTGCGGTGAATAAACCGTAATTTTTTCACACGCTTTTAAACCTGCGACTTATACAATGATGTGGACATTTATGGATTTTTCAATGGCTGTCAAGGGGCACTGGAACAGAAAAGGTTAGAGTGAGACACCAGTGTAGCCGGGCTTTGGATTTCTAGCAATAGATGAAAGCAGCAAAAAAAAGGAAAAATCCACCGTCTAAACACCACTACCATCCACCACGTCCTGTTCTAAACTTATCACAATAAAACAGCCAGAAATACAACTCATTATTTCCTCCTTTTGAACAAGTTTGAACTTTATTGTAATTTTATGTGATGAAAACGTAAACACACTCATCATAAAATATTCTGAACGAAATGATGCAGCTTTTAAGTTAAAATTAATGGAGCTGCTGCACGTAAACTTAGTGTTCATAGAGAGACTTTTGGAATGGGAGACATTGCCGTGGTGATCCTGTGTTACTCCAACTTTACAAAAAAAAGGAAAAGTATATTATTAAAACTTTGAAAACTCTTTCTGTGTACCGTCTTTCTTTGTAAATATCTTGTTATAATGTGGGTTCCTGCAGCTTAGAAACAGGTAAAACAGAATCTAAGACAGATTCACTTCAACGGTTTGTGCTGCTGGTGTTTTTTTTCCTGTTTACATTGATTTTTAAAAATGATCCGGGAGGAGCTCAGATTAGAGACGTCGCTACTCTGGGTCAAGAGAAGCTAGATGGAGTGGGTCGGGCACGTCCTGCCGGGAGGAGACCCAGAGGCAGACGCTGGACCTGCTGGAGAGACTATGTCTCACAGCTGGACAGGGAACACATCAGGTTCCTCCTGGGTGAGCTGGAGGGCGCAGCTGGGGTGAGGGAGGCCTGGGCTGCTCAGCTGAGGCTTTTGGGCCCTTGCATTTTGTTCCAATACTGTACTGAACTCTGATCTCAAAACAGAAGTACGTTCTGAACGGTGATTTTTGTGTAACATTACACACGTACAAATAGAAGCAGTTTGGATGTTACGACACAAATCCACGCCCAGTTTTTATTTACCTCAGAGTAGTTGATGTTTCGTTTGGTTGGACTAGAGCCGGCTCCAGGAAGAACTTTCATCTTTCTCACTTCATCTAAGATCCCCAGTGACCGGGCAACCTGAAACAGAACTGGATCAGCATGTGGATCCTTCTCCGAACCTGAATCCAGAGTCAGGGTCAACCCACCTCAATGTTCCGGATCTCCAGAGGTTTAGTTGCGCCATCGGTATTCCCAATGTAGACCTGAGCCGCCTGTCTCACCTGAACCTGCAGAGACTCAAACTCCTGGTAGATGTCTGGGAAATTATTCGGAGAGGGGTCTCCACAGCCCACCTGAAAAAACAGAACAAATTGTTACAAACGAGCAAACAACGTTAGTTTTTGAGTAACAAACTAATCTAATTACTTACTTTTGCTACAAACCGCTACATTACAAAGTATACCCTTTTCACTCCTTCCACAGTGCCCATTTATCACACTTAAGTTTGGGGGGTTTTTGCAAACAATAATTTTTTATTTCCCTATCATAAACTTTGCGTGTTCCAATTGTTCTTAGACAGCGTTTATTATGGTCTGTATTTACACGCAAGTTAGAAAATAAAATAAATTGGTCAAAAATTGGTGTTCTTTTTGTTTGCTCAGTCTGTGCCATGTGTGTCTTCTATCTATCTTCATGTCTTCCTTCACTGTATCCATGAACCTCCTCTTTGGTCTTCCTCTAGGCCTCTTTCCTGGTGGTTCCAAATCCAGCAGCCTTCTACCGATGCACTCTCTCTCTCTCCTCTGTAGATGTCCAAACCATCTCAGTCTGGCCTCTCTGACTTTATCTCCAAAACCTCTAACATGTGCTGTTCCTCTGATCCTGTCCATCCTGGTCACTCCCAGAGAGATCCTCAGCATCTTCATCTCTGCTACCTCCATCTCTGTTTCCTGTCTTTTCATCAGTGCCACTGTCTCTAGACCAGGCATAGGCAAACTACGGCCCGCGAAACGGTTTAATCCGGCCCGCTGAACTTGAAAAAATTTAAATAAATAAACCTTGTTAATGTTTTATTTCCCCTGCAATTTTAATGTTTCCTCACTAGATGGTGCACTCTAGCTATATTGGCTTTTTTTTTTTAGGTGAAGTGTAGGCGTATCACCCGACGTTAGCGCTTCACCCTTCGACCCAGTCTTAAAAGAGAAGTTCATCTCTCTCAAACTAAATGATTTCTATGCTTCACTCAATGAAGCTGCGTTTCCAAATCTCCGGCGGAAAGCGCTGATGATGTTGGCTTTATTCGGCTCGACCTACGTGTGTGAACAGACCTTCAGCGTCATGAACATCAACAAAGCCAGCCAAAGCTCCAACTTAACAGACCTACACCTCAGATCCATTCTGAGAATCGCCACAACAAAACTAACTCCAAACTTTAATGCGCTGGCTAAAAAAGGAGAGCAACATCACTGCTCGTATTAAAATGTGTGTTTCCGTGATGCGCACATTGTCAATATACACAGTGCACACAGATCAAAAATAACGCGTTCCACAAACTGACTTGCTGCAACTGTTTGGTCTTTGCACCGGCTGTTGTTGACTTTTGGCACCAGAGAAACAAACTGAATAGAAGGAGCAGAACAAGTACATCTGTATCCCCTACTGTTTTGGGGGGAAAAAAGACCGTCAGAAGGAGAGCGATCGTGATCCAGAAGGATTATAGAGTCTTCAGTGGTTTGAAAAAAAAAAGTTTTTTGTTTTTTATTCTCAGTGTTTAAAGACTCGTTTTAAAAGTTAGAGACTTTGTTGCAATGTTTTTATTTATTTTTATCGGAAATTAAAGTACATGTTTTCTCCACATCCCAAGGTGTGTATTTTTCCATCTGCTCCTAGTCCGGCCCGCAGGTCAAATGTTAGATCTCAATGTGGCCCACAGATCAAAAAGTTTGCCCACCCCTGCTCTAGACCAAACAGCATGGCCGGTCTCACCACGGTTTTGTACACTTTCCCTTTCATTCTAGCTGAAACTCTTCAGTCACACATCACACCTGATACTTTTCTCCACCCGTTCCAGCCTGCCTGCACACACTTCTTCACCTCTTTTCCACACTCTCCATTATTCTGGACTGTTGATCCTAGATACTTAAAATCTTCCACCTTCTTTATCTCTTCTCCCTGTAACCTCACTTTTCCATTTCATCTTCATTCCTCTTCTTTCTAGTGCAAACCTCCACCTCTCCAGATTTTCCTCCTCCTCTTCCCTCCTCTCACTACAGATCACAATGTCATCTACAAACATCACTGTCCATGAAGATTCACACACATTACACATGAAATTAATCACTAAACTCATGTGAAGCAGGATTTTAAGAACTAGTTGTTGTGATAACGTTGCGGCGGTTAAACAAAGTTTGGTTGTTTTTGTGTTAATAGTTGCGATCACTAAAATTCTGTAGGGACTGATTGGTACACGACTTAGGTTATAAGACTGAACTCTTAATTGAATCAATAAAGATGCTGGTGCTGAGGTTACCTTGGCTAGTAGTAGCTCCCAGAGACTCAATGTTTTAGTGCAACGAGGCAGGATGACCATCAGCTCTTCATCCCCACACTGCTCCACCAGCTGCAAAAAGAAGGACTGGTTAAGATCAGAATAACACTTTGTACCAGCAGGTTGTTTCAGCCGTTTTCAAACCTTTTTCAGCTGGTCTCCTATGGCCGCCCCGAGCTGCTCTTTAGCAACTATTGTGTTATTCAGCTTTGGAGGTCGACCACGTCGCCCCCTCCGACTCAACTGCCCCCGCTGGAAAAAGGATTTATCATAAGATCAAGCAGCCAATTGATTTCTTTTTTACTAAATATCAAACAAACCTTAGGAGGCGGTCCTAGAGGCCGACCACGCCCCCGGCCTCGTGGACGACCTGGCCCACGATAATAGGGACATCGCAGCCCCCCAGCGACAATCTCACCGGAATTTACCTGCAAAAACATCCCATTAAACAGTCGGCATTGTTCCGTATCTGACCTAAAAAAAAAATGTAGTATGTTATGTTACAAAACCTCACGAAGTAGTAAAAGTAATTAGTTACAAAAGTAACTGTAACTATAAAACTTCAAAGATAATTGACAAAAATATTTATCAGATTCAGAATATTTTATTAATCTGGGGAAATGTGTGTGTCCGATTGCTCCAAGCAGTTCAAGAGAGAGCTCCAGACAGCTTCAGAACAGCCGCTAGCGCGTGCCGAGTCGGGTGGAATGGAGCTGGAACAGCCGTTGGTGGAACACACAGCAGTTGGCTCTGTGCTTGGTGGAATGTGGGTTACCATGGTAAAAATGTTTGAAACTTCAGTGAATCATAATAAGATCTTAAACGGTCACTAAAAGCTCCACATCTTGACAACAATTCCCATCCTTCACTGTGGTGGAACAACACTATTTGTTGTTGTCAAACACCAGCAGTCCACCATCAGACAGGAATCACCTCTGATGTAAAACAGACTAAGCGCGGAACATCTCCAAACGTCCACATTCCTCACTGATGGAGGAGATCATCTCTTCAAACTCAAATAAAAAAAAAAAAAAAATCTAACAAAATGTGGAGCGCTACATGGAACTGTTGTGTGTTCCACCAAGCGGCTGTTCCTGCTCCACCCCATCCAAGTGGGGTGAAAACACAGCGTTGCATGATTTACATCGCACAGCTGGTGTCGAGCCACTCCTCCCCAGGTCGAGAGGAGCCAGATGAGGTGGTTCGGGCATCTGGTCAGGATGCCCGCGAACACCTCGCTGGTGAGGTGTTTCCAGTACGTCCACCGGTAGGAGACCAAGAGGCAGACCCCAGACCCGCTAGAGAGACTATGTCTCACAGCTGCCCGAGGAACGACTCGGAATCCTCCCGGGTGAGCTGGAGGATGCAGCCGGGGTGAGAGAAGCCTGGGCTTCCCATCTGAGGCTGTTGCCCCCGCGACCCGGCCCTGGGTAAGCGGAAGAGAACGGAACGAATCTTTCATACTACATGCCTTCGCACTAACTTTAAAATACACACAACACAACATCTGGCTGGGGAATTGTTTGCAAAGTCCAGTGTGTTTGTGTCTATGGTTGCACAGGTTACTAAACAGGTGTGGGGGAGGGGCGTGAAGCGTTTCATTTGCATTTAAAAAGAACAGCACAAAACAAGGCGTGTTTTTTTTTAGTACTTCGTGCAAAGCGTTCCCGTCACATAAATATAAGTAATATGGACCAGAGGACATGACGTTACAATAATTACATAAATAACAAACATGTTTTAATATGTAATAAAGTCATAATTATTCAACTTTAAGTAACTAATAAAAGAAGAATCAGCTTACTTTGCTTTCTGTCCTTCGAGAGGGCGGAACCTTTTCATGACCCGACTCATCTGATTGGCTATCAGCCGTCAGAGGATGTGATTGGTTGCTCGATGTGTCTGATTGGTCAGATTTTTCCTGTTCGGGTCGGGGATCTTCTTTATTTGGATCAGGTTCTCCCTGGTCTGGGTCAGGTTCTCCTTCGTCCGGGTCATTTTCTTCCTGATTTGGGTCAAGTTCCCCCTGGTTTGTCTCAGGTTCTCCGTGGGTTAGATCTGGTTCTCCGTGGGTGGGGTTCAGTCTGTAGTGACGGTTTAGCCCTCCCTGGCCAATGTAGGCCTTGTCGCAGTTCTGACAACGGTAGGAGCGAGCCTTGTGGCCGCTGCTGAGGGAGGAAGTGCCAGAGAGGCCTTCCTCTTCTTCCACACTCACGTCAGAGTAGTCGTCAGAATCAGACTGGTGGCTGTCGGCCAGGTCTTCGGTTTTTATGAATTTGTAGTCTTTTGCTTTATGTTTGGGTGGTCTAGAAACCCGACCGGATCTGGTCTGGATCTTTACCACTTTCTTTTCTTTCTTCTTAGGCTTCTTCTCCTTTGTGCCAGTGCTCGGTGGAGTCGTGGTGGTCTTGCTCGTAACGCTCACGACGACTTTGTTAGCGGCAGGGATTGCAGAAGGAGGAGGACAAGCAGGGGGGCTTAGCTTTGTCACGGCTACGGTTTTCAGTGGCGATGGGGTCTTAACGACCGAGGCAGCAGTGGTTATCACTGCGGGAGTGACTGTAACTTGGTTGAAAGACGTTGGTGGTTTCAGAGGCGGACTAGAATCTGGAACCTTGTTGACGATCGGAATCAGAGATCCCACTATAGGAGAGGGGGACTGCACCAGCAGCTGGATAGGGGGATCTCCCGGAGCTTGCTGGAGGAAATATTGCGGCGTCTGCTGCTGAACCATATGGAGGATTTGAGCGTTGCCATTGGCTGCCAGCTTGACTTGAGGGAAGCCAGTGGGAGTGCATCTCTTCTCCTGCTTTGGAGAAGTCTGAATCTGAATCTTTGAAGGTTTCATGTAAGAAAACAAAAACAGGGAGACAGGAAACGATTATTTAAAAGCAAGACAAATGTCTCCAAATAGTGCTGCACATGGGTATGGATCCACCTGATCAACATGGAGCAACAGACCTGGAACATGGTATCATTAAAACACACTTAAAGGTCCCCTATTATGCAAAACTGACTTTTATGAGGTTTTAACCTTTTATTTTACTTAGTACTACCCCAAACAATCCCCCAAAGTGTGTTTTATTTTGATTCATGCTATTTTGAGATATTTAAATTCAAAGTAAGGGGCGTGTTCTCCAAACCTCTAACGACTGGTGGAACATAGTGACGTACATCTGTTTTTTGTTCAGCCCCCTGCAGCTCAAACACCCTCCCCCACTTCTACCTGCTCTCCACCCTGATATCCAACCATTTCCGTGCTTCACTCTACTGTGTAAAAGCTCTTGTTTGGCTCCTTGCCTTAGCTGTTTCACTTGGATCTGTTTGGCGGTATTTTTTCTCCTCAAAAGCTGTATACACCATGGCAACAAAGAGAAAATGTGAATTTGGTTGTGCTGATGTCTCAACTTTGTTTACTATTCCGAAGACAGAAGACCTACGTAAAGAGTGGTTAGCTTTCATTTTTGGAGACCCTCATTACACCACCAGCTCAAATGTCTTCGTGTGCCAACGGCATTTTTCTGAAACCTGCTTTCAAAACTTTGGCCTTTTCAAAAGTGGTTTTGCCAAAAAGCTGGTTTTACAAACTGGAGCTGTTCCCACAAACAGAGGAGAAGAGGAACCTGCAGCTGTAAGTAACACTGGCGCTAGCATGCTAACGCTATATTCCGAATGTATTTATAGATGTTAGCATCAAATTTGGCACGATAGACGTGTACAAACGGAATACAGCTGACATGTTTTGTCCCAGAATTTTGCTGTAGTACATTACTTTTAATGTGCATCATGTGTTGGCATTGTCTGACAGACACCACACTTACACCTAAGTTACAATGAAAGCTAAAATTAGCATGTGCTACTCTGTAATCTCACAATGAATATGGGTTAGCATGTTTACCAGTCTGCTACGTCTTGATGAAGTCTTCGTGGTACTTGTGCAGCATGGACTTCAAAATCTTCATCAGACTCTGGATCATAAACGTAAGGCAAAGTAACGGGGACAGCCATAGTCAAAGTTTATTCCTTCCTCCGAACCGCTTTGTTTACTCAATACGTCTCACACCTCGCCCCTCCCGCTCCACGCTGTGCTGGGTGGGTGGGGAAATCACAATGAATGACAACCAATCGCAACCAACGGGGCGGGTCCCGGGAAAAAAAAAAGAAAAAAAGACTGAAACAAGCTGTTTTGAGTTCCGGGTATGAAACTGCGCTCCCAAACAGGGTATAATTTATAACCTTTTGTGTTTAGATTGTGGCGGAATGTAAAATAATAATCTTTGATACATTGGTTGCTCGTCCCAGGGGTGGGATCTCTCTTTCATGTGGATCCCCACGAGGTTTCTTATTTTTCCCCCACTGATGGGTTTTTAGGAGTTTTTTCTCACCGTGAAGGAGAGTCTAAGGGCATAAATGTGCTAGTCTTGTTTAGTTAGCATTTGTTAGTGATTTTTCTTGCTGTATTTGTGTTAATACATTCCTCTTTTTCTTGTGAAGCCCATTGAGACGGAAAAAAAAGGAAAAAAAAAAAAGTTCCTACATTTTAGCAACTCTAGCGGCTGCCTTCTGGACAGATGTTATTGTGAGGCTAATGATAGGCTGGCGCCAACTTTTTTTAAACTTTTTTTTCAATGCCATGCGAACTACCCATAGAACCTTTGCGATCGACCAGTCGATCGCAGTCGACATAATGGGCACCCCTGGTCTAGAGAAGTATGTTAGAGTGGTGCAGGATATGGATGAGGACTGTAAGATAGGAATCTCCATGGGGTGGAATGTTTGCAGATGTGATATGTAGTGAGAAAACAGGTGGAGGTTTGTCCTGAATAGGAGAGGAATGAAGGTTAGCAGCAGTGAAACAGAGCACATATGTGTTAATCATTTGTAAATTCCAGTAGCAGGCAGCCATAAAGTGGGATGGCCAAACTTGTCATTGGTATGGTGAAAGCTGGACTAAAGTTTAGATTTAGAGTTTTGGTTGCATCTGTAGGAGCCTCTCGTTTAAACATGGCCTCACAACTCAACAGAACACCGGCAGCGGCAATCACTAGAAAGCTCTCTTTACAGGTGTTCTTGGGCATCGGCTAATTCCGCTCTCCTGCCCAATCCCCCCTCCTCTGTCAATTACAGGGCTGATGGGGGTGGATGGAAATGTATGATCAACATTTAAAGGGTGTGGAAAAGAGGTGAAGTGTGTGCAGGCAGACTGGAACAGATGGAGCAAAGAGATTTAATTCAAATGAAAGTAAAGCTATAGAAACTGTGAAAATGGTAAATGGACTCTGATTATTCAGCACTTTTCTCCCTGCGTTGGTACTCAAAGAGCTTTACATTGTAGCTCACATTCACCCATTCCATACCTCATGGTGGAAGCTGACATGCAAGCTGCAAACCACCATCAAGAGCATTTGGGGGTTCAGTGTCTTGCACTGGGACACATCGCCATAAACTAAAGGCGAATGATTGAACCCAGAACCCATGACCCTTTGGTCTCTAGACACACGCCCTACCCACTCTGAGCTATCCTTCCCTAGATGGACCATATTTGGCCCAAAAACAGTTAGGAGCAGACAAGGGTCAAGACAGAGATACTTGGTTGCTATAGTAACCCATCCCTATAAACCAAAGCTTGAGGACCCACCTGGACTGAGGTTCCAGACTGCATGGCAACTTGCTGGGCTGCAGTCTTCAGCTGTTGGGAGGCAATGGTCTGGGTGATGACTTTCTGGTTCTGCTGAATCTGCGGCTTGGGGATTTGCTGAGACTTTGCCACCTGGTTGATGACCTGCTGTAACTGGTTCTGATCCAGGGCTGTGGTTTGAACAGGAGCTTTGATCTGTCCATGCTGGAGGAGCTGTGCTGCCTCTGAGTCAGACACCTGGACCACCTGCTGATGGAGGATCTGCTCCAGGACGGCTTGCTGCTCCTCTGCAGTCAGATCAGACCCCTCCACGAGGCTGCCATCGGGCTGAACGTAGATGATGGTGCTGCCACTTAAATCTGGAACATCAGGGCCCACCAGGATGTTCTGGAAACAGTCTGAGGACTGGGCTGTAGGGACAGAGACAGGCTGCATGGAGGAACCAGGCTGAAGCGAGGCTAGCTGGAGCAGGGTAGCTGGTAAGAGAGCCTCCTCTTCCTCCCTGGAAGCATCCAGCTCTACCGTGGAGGTTGTTGTTTCCTCCACAGGATGTAAAGCCACAGAGGTGGACTGTGTTTCCTCTGCTTCTGTGTCTCCCATGGCGGGCTGAGTGTCTCCCATAGCGGGCTGTGTGTCTTCCTTAGCGGGCTGTGTGTCTTCCTTAGCGGGTTGTGTGTCTTCCTTAGCGGGTTGTGTGTCCCCAGCAGCGGGCTGTGTCTCTCCAGCTGCTGGTTTTAGGGGTGCAGGACTCCTCTCCGGGGCTCCACAGTCCTCCTCCTGCTGCTCCGCCATTTTAAACTCTAACGGTAAGCAGAGAGTAGATCCGCTCCCGCGTCCTTTCCAACGGCTTCACACTCCTTAAAACCCAGTAAAACGGCTGCTCTACTTCACACACACCACCTCACCGGAAGGAAGGACCAGATCGTTAATGGATAGAAGTGTTAGAATGAATAAACGTTTGGTTTTGAAGAGAGAAACAGAAGGCTTTTACTGGCAGCTTAGGTTAGCTTAGCTTTAGCATGAGCGGGAAAATAACAAAGACAGGACTGGAGTAGGCGGTCAAGTGGAGTGGATTCACTTCTAGTCTGAAAACAATAACAACAGCATGTCTTCATTTAGACAAAATATATATAAAATGTATTTATATATTACATGTATATAAATATTTATATATTATATATTTATTTATATATAATGCGGCAATGTAATGTGTGGAAAAGAGGTGAAGAAGCGTGTTCAAGCAGGCTGGAACGGGTGGAGAAAAGTATCAGGTGTGATGTGTGACAGAAGAGTTTCAGCCAAAATGAAAGGAAAAGTGTACAAAACCGGGGTGAGACCCGCCATGCTGTTTGGTCTAGAGACAGTGCCACTGAGGAAAAGACAGGAAGCAGAGATGAAGATGCTGAGGATCTCTCTTGGAGTGACCAGGATGGACAGGATCAGAAATGAGTACATCAGAGGAACAGCACATGTTAGAGGTTTTGGAGATAAAGTCCGAGAGGCCAGGCTGAGATGGTTTGGACGTGTACAGAGGAGAGAGAGAGAGTACATCGGCAGAAGGATGCTGGATTTGGAACCACCAGGAAAGAGGGCTAGAGGAAGACCAAAGAGGAGGTTCATGGATACAGTGAAGGAGGACATGAAGATAGTTGGTGTGACTGAAGAGGATACAGCAGATAGGGTTAGATGGAAGAAACTGACTTGCTGTGGCGACCCCTGAAGGGAATGCCGAAAGGAGAAGAAGATATATAATGCGGCATCAGCAATAACTAGGACGCTGCATCGGTCCATCGTGGTAAAGTGAGAGCTGAGCCGAAAAGCAAAGCTCTCGATTTACAAGTCGATCTACGTTCCTACCCTCACCTATGGTCACCAGCTGTGGGTGGTGACCGAAAGAATGAGATCGCGGGTACAAGCGGCCGAAATGAGCTTCCTCCGCAGGGTGGTTGGGCTCTCACTCAGAGATCGGATGAGGAGCTCTGCCATCCGGGAGGAGCTCGTGTCGAGCCGCTCCTCCTCCAGGTCGAGAGGAGCCAGATGGGGTGGTTCGGGCATCTGGTCAGGATGCCCCCCGAGCGCCTCGCGGGCGAGGTGTTTCGGGCACGTCCCACCGGGAGGAGACCAAGGGGCAGTCCCCGGACCCGCTGGAGAGACTATGTCTCACAGCTGGCTGGGGAACGACTTGGGATCCTTCCGTGTGAGCTAGAGGGTGCAACCGGGGAGAGAGAGGCCTGGGCTGTCCGTTTGAGGCTGTTGCCCCCGCGACCCGACCCCGGAACAAGCGGAAGATGACGGAACGGATATATAAAATATACATTTAAGATAACCAAAACAACAATATGTCATCATTTAAATGATATATATGTAAAATACTGTATACATTTAAAATTATACCATACTGAAACAACAACATGTTACCATTTTGACTTCACATACAAAATTTGTCTGTGTATAAAATATACATTTAAGATAACCAAAACAACAACATGTCATCATTTAAATGATATATATACAGTATGTAAAATCTACATTTAAAATTATACCATACTGAATCAACAACATATTACCATTTAGACTTCACATACATACAAAATTTGTCTGTGTATATGTTACATCCAAACATATGAAATTGCCCGTTTCATGAAAGGAGCAGCTGGTCTTCAGTGTAACAGTACCTGTCATAGCCACAAATCCACCAAACAATATATTTTTTGCATGTGAAGGAAGTTAACAACTGATTTTCAGAGTGAAATTCAACTTTTAGCATTTTTATACATCTGTGAACGAACACCCACATACTGTACCTACTCACACAGACACCACACAGACATACATATATACACACAGACATCCACACACAAATACATCCCCCACACACAAACAGATACTGTAACACCACACACACACACACACACCACATACTGTACCTACTCACACAGATACCATACAGACATACATATATATAGACACACAGACACCACACAGACATACATGTGTACACACAGACACACACAGATACTGTACCTTCACACACAGACACACTACATACATATACACACAGACACCATACATGCAAACATACACATACCTACAGACACACCACATACAAACATACACACACAGATATACATATATATATACACACACACAGACACACCGCCACACACATACATGCACACACGCATACCATGACACACCCCATACATACACTACACATACATATATGTGTATGACATATACACCCCCACATACAGTATATACACACACATACCTTAACACACAGACACACCCAAAAAAAAGAAAAAGAAGAAAAGTCCTGAAAAGAAAAAAAAAAGATTTGACTCCTGATGGAAAGTTTGTTCATATACACACGCATACCTACACACATAGACACACGACATACTACGTCCACACACTACACAAAAAAACAAGGGGCCCAAAAAAAAGAAAAAGAAGAAAAGTCCTGAAAAGAAAAAAAAAGATTTGATTCCTGATGGAAAGTTTGTTCATATACACACACGCATACCTACACACATAGACACACAGCATACTACGTCCACACACACACACTACACATACATTCATATACACACAGACACCCTCCTACACACGCATACAGACACACACACCCACATACCTACACATAGACACACCACGTACAGACATACATATATACACAAACACACACCCCACATACACACATACCTACACACAGACACACCACATACATACACACACACACACCATATATATATACACACAGACACACATACATACACACACAGATGTCATACATACATATATATACACAGACACCCTTACACACATAGATTTGGGGTACCTCCCACGCACACATAGCTGCAGACACCCCCTCACAGACACACACACACACACACACACATACATACAAGTACATAAAGTTTTTTTTAAGTCAGAAAACAGTTATTTATATATTTTTAAATAAATGTGTAAACTTATATACATATTTACTTTTGATTATATAGAAATACATAAATAATAATATATATTAATAAAACATATTTTTGCTGCACTTGTGAGGATTTGTTTATGATTTTTCATCGTTGTTCTCGCGATATTTCCTGTGTTTCTGTTCCCACTGCGCCCTGCAAACACTTCCTGTTCTGCAGCTCATCTTCATCCCGAAACATGAACAACTGAGGATTAATCTAACGAGTGTCTGCAGCTCTGAGCAGCATCACCAGGCTGGTTAGTGCATCTCTGCAGTAACATGACTTTAATCTATCAGTTACATTCATTAGGAACTCTGTCAGTGCTGCAAAATAATCTATTTGTGCTGTTTTTATCTGCTTTTGTTTAGACATATGTTTAAAATCAACCAAAAACAAGCTAGATTCATCTTCTTAAATAAAAAGATGCTATTTTTCTAAAAACGTGCAGTCTATTTGATATAAAAACAACTAATCAGATGGTGGTAAACTGTGTATTTAGAACTAATTACTGTTGATTGGTTTGATTAATTATTAACATTAATTTTCAACATTTAAAACGTGGTTATTTTTGTAAATATTGACAGGTCAAGAGTTTCCACCAGGGGGCGCTATGATTAAAACTACTGTTTGTTTTTGAGAAACAATGCAGGCTCTGTTTAAAGGTCCTTTCAAAGATCTTTATTCATTAGTTACAAATTAAAGTCACTGTAATTCTAAAAATTCAAAAATATTTGATAATTAAAATGTACATATTGATTTTTTTTTAATGTTTCATTTATTTAGTCTACGAACAAATTTCTCATGTGTCTAAATATCAGAAATAATCAATGACAATAATATACATTCTGTCGTCTTCCATTTATCTGGTTGTGGGGACGACGGCCTCAGACAGGAAACCCAGGCTTCTCCCAACCCAGTTGCATCCATTGCACCTGGGAGAATCCTGAGGGGTTCCCTGTCCAGCTGTGAGACATAGTCTCTCCATCAGGTCCGGGGTCTCCTACTGGTTGGACGTCCCAAAAACACATCACCAGTGAGGCCTTCATGAGGCATATTAACCAGATGCCCGGACCACCCTATCTGGCTTCTCTTGACTGAGGAGCAACAGCTCTACTCTGAGCTCCTCCCAGATGACAGAGCTCCTCACTCTATCTCTGAGTGAGAGCCCAGATACCCTGCAGAGGGAGCTTATTTCGGCAACTAGCAACCAGGATTTTGTTCTTTTAGCCAACACCCACAGCTGGTTATCATAGGTTAGGATAGGAACGTAGATCCTGGTTACCATGGTGAGGGTAGGAACGTAGATCCTGGTTACCATGGTGAGGGTAGGAACGTAGATCCTGGTTACCATGGTGAGGGTAGGAACGTAGATCCTGGTTACCATGGTGAGGGTAGTAACGTAGATCCTGGTTACCATGGTGAGGGTAGGAACGTAGATCCTGGTTACAATTGTGAGGGTAGGAATGTAGATTCCGGTTGCCATGGTGAGAGTAGGAACATACATCCTGGTTACCGTGGTGAGGGTAGGAACGTAGATCTTGGTTACCACGGTGAGGCTAGGAGCGTAGATCCTGGTTACCATGGTGAGGGTAGGAACGTAGATCCTGGTTACCATGGTGAGGGTAGGAACGTAGATCTTGGTTACCACGGTGAGGGTAGGAACGTAGATCCTGGTTACCATGGTGAGGGTAGGAACGTAGATTCTGGTTACTGTGGTGAGGGTAGGACCGTAGATTCTGGTTACTGTGGTGAGGCTAGGAACATATATCCTGGTTACCATGGTGAGGGTAGGAACGTATATCCTGGTTACCGTGGTGGGGATAGGAAAGTAGATACTGGTTACCATGGTGAGGGTAGGAATGTAGATCCTGGTTACCATGGTGAGAGTAGGAACGTAGCTCCTGGTTACCATGGTGAGGGTAGGAACGAAGATCTTGGTTACCATGGTGAGGGTAGGAACGTATATCATGGTTACCGTGGTGAGGGTAGGAACGTAGGTCCTGGTTACCATGGTGAGGGTAGGAACGTATATCCTGGTTACCGTGGTGAGGGTAGGAAAGTAGATGCTGGTTACCATGGTGAGGGTAGGAATGTAGATCCTGGTTACCATGGTGAGGGTTGGAATGTAGATCCTGGTTACTATGGTGAGGGTGGGAAAGTAGAGCCTGGTTGCCATGGTGAGAGTAGCAAGGTACATCCTGGTTACCATGGTGTGGGTAAAAATGAAGATCTTTGTTACCACGGTCAGAGTAGGAACGTATATCCTGGTTACCATGATGAGGGTAGGAACGTAGATCCTGGTTACCATGGTGAGGGTAGAAACGTAGATCCTGGTTACCATAGTGAGGGTAAAAAAATTATAAACAATTTTATTCAACCAAGCCGTTTAACACAAGCTTAATTGTTTTAAACCGTTACAATATGTATTTAAGCAGAAACAAGATGTTTGGACATATTATAAGTAGAGTATTTACGTAAAAGGAGAATCAAAGTTTAAAAATGTTTATTGTCCCTCGTGAGGGGAATTAGGTTTGCAGCCATACCGTATAAAAACATAAAAGAAATACAACATGAATCAATAAAAAGAGGAGTCAGACACAGTAACGTTCGATCTGAATTGCAAATAAAAGCTTTCAGTCACATTTGGTTGTTTTATAGTAAAATGCTTTAATACTTCGACCAGAAGCTAAAAAAGTAAACTGAGTTCTGAGGAGAGGGTCCAGTGCAGGGGTAGGCGAATTTTTTGGTTCGCGGGCCACATTTAGTTCTAACATTTGACAAAGGGGCTGGAACAGGAGCAGATGGACGGCATGCTTTGGTAACCGCTACCGATAGAATGAGGCGCTGGATTCTAAACACGCGTGCGAAATGTTACATCAAGATTGTTAAATTTCAAATCTAGTGGCGCTAGGTTTGAAATCTAAGTGCTTGATGTAACATTTTGCTTGTTTTTAATATCTAACACGCTTTTTTACGTGCGTGTATTGGCACTGATGGCTTTCCATATTTGTGGACACGGTTTATTTTGACAGCGTGCGCATCACGGAGACACACACATTTTAATGGGAACAGTTTTGCTGTATTCTCAACAAAGCCAATAAATCTAGAGTGCGCCATCTAGTGAGAAAACATTGGAATTGCAGGGTAAATAAAACATTACCAAGGTTTATTTATTTTATATTTTTAAGTTAGGCGGGCGGGATTTAAACGTTTAACGGGCTGCATGCAACCCATGGGACATAGATTGCCCATGTCTGGTGTAATACGTGAGAGGCGCCCATTGCCTTCCTGTGAACCGTTTTCTTTTTTACACTGATCTCCTTTGGCTTTTCTTGATGCCACATGCAAAGTTTGTTTTTATTCCAAACTGTCTAGCAACAAAGAAGTATATACCCAATTTTAAACAAGCATAATAAAATAGTTTAACAATAATAACAGTTTAATATCTTTGGAAAGATATTAAACTTCCTAAGAAAACTTCCTAACCCGCGTTTCTCCCACCATTGGCACAGTCGTGGCAGCCTGCTGCGGTGAGGAATGAGTAGAGTGAGTAAAAATAAAAAAAACATACATTTTTTTTTCCAGTGTGTTTTGAATTATTATGCAAATGGAATTTAAGTGTCATAAAGATCATTGCTCTGTTTTCCTGAAATAATATTTTTTTGACAATCAGTTTTGTCAGGCTCTCACTCTCTCACCTCACTCTCTCTCACTTAGAGATCGGGTGAGGAGCTCTGCCATCCGGGAGGAGCTCGATGTGGAGCCGCTCCTCCTCCAGGTCGAGAGGAGCCAGATGGGGTGGTTCAGATGCCCCCCGAGCGCCTCGCGGGCGAGGTGTTTCGGGCACGTCCCACCGGGAGGAGACCAAGGGGCAGTCCCCGGACCCGCTGGAGAGACTATGTCTCACAGCTGGCCGGGGAACGACTTGGGATCTTTCCAGGTGAGCTAGAGGATGCAGCCGGGGTGAGAGAGGCCTGGGCTGCCCGTTTGAGGCTTTTGCCCCCGCGACCCGACTCCGGAACAAGCGGAAGATGACGGAACGGAACAATCAGTTTTAAACCCAATTAAAGAAAAAACTTCTGAAGGCTGTTAGATCAATAAGTCCAACAATCTGGTAGAGAAAAAATATTTCTGCTACTAGAAAGCATGGAATATATGGATGAAAACATTGCATTTTTCCCAGTTTAAAGAGATGTGTATGTGATTTAGAGTCCACACTGTGCCGTGCAGATAAACACACGATGAAGACGGATTCTGCAGCTGCTAAAATGACATTACAAAGCAGCAAACAGGAAGTGTGGAGGATCCTCCAGAGAAACAGGAAAATATCTGCAGAATCTTTTGGATTTCAGTGTAGTTTTTAAAAAGTCATACTGTAGAATATACTTTAATGATCCCACAAATGGAAAATTTGTGTGTCACAACAACAACTTTCTATATGCTAAGTGAGTCGTTGTAGAGCCCGATCACGTACGGGAAGAAAGACCTCCGGTATCGAGATGTTCTCGAGCGGAGCTGTCTGAGCCTCTTGGAGAAGGAGCTCCGCTGTTCGTCCAAGAGTGGGTAGAGAGGATGGTCATGATTGTCCATGATGGATAAAAGTTTGTTCAGTGACATCCTCTCTACCACTGCCTCAAGTGAGTCCTGTTTGCTGCCAATGACAGAGCCAGCCAGTCTGATTAGTTTATTCATTCTGTTGGCGTCACTGGCTGCGATGCTGCTCCAATCTCATACTTCCCATGAGACTAATCCTGTTCCTGTCAAGGGTTGAAAACATAGTTTATGATGCAAAATGATTCAAATATTTTGAATGTCTCCATGAGCCCAACGTCGCTCTCTTTAATGGCTGTTACAGTGTGGGAGGTGATGCCCGTTGGGAGTCAAAGAGCACGTCTTTGGTTTTACAGACATTATTCTGTAAAAAGGAAGTGTCATCGCAATCCACAAAGTCTCTGAGGAGTGTTCTCAGAGTCATCGGCTGACAGTAAGCTGACACTCACCGAATCATCTGCAAACTTAGAGATTTGTCAATCCCAGTGTAAACTGTAACAGTGGTTTGTGACAGGATGTACAGGAGAGGAGACGAAACGGCAAGGAGACTACCTTAGCTGTAGTCGTCAGTTCAGAATTTATTCTTAACAAACTCCTGTGAAAAGCTGAAAAGAAGGTGACAAATAATTGTAGATTCTGTTGTGAGATTTGGTGGTTCTGGTGTGGGTTCTAATATTTAGAGGGTGGTACACATGTATATCATTCTGCTGGGAAACGATGAGTCATTCTGTTCCTGAAGAGAGGCGTGTGTCTAATCTGTGTTATTTACCGTAATTTCACGGCCATAAGGCTCACCTAAAAGTCTCAAATTTTCTTCAAAATGAGCAGTGCGCCTTTTTGTGCGGTGCGCCTTGTGTGTGAGAAAACGCGGTGCTCGTAAGAAAAAGCGGACTTAAAAGAAAACGCGGTGCCCGCGAGGCGGACCTGAAAGAAAACACATGAGAACGTTAAAGAGTGAAGTGTGAGCGGCGTGGGAGCGATGGATGACCGAAGGAGACCACAGTTTCACGAAAGGTGGAAGGCAGCGCCGGGCGAGTTACGATACAGTTTGCCAATGGATTGTAGATGCTTGGACTAACGTGTCTGCTGGTACTGTTATCCGAGCTTTCTCAAAAGCTGTTATCCTTTCTGAGAAGCCGCACAGTACAGACAGTGACTTTGACAACAAGGAGTGAAGTGGACCTGCTCTGTTGGATTTTGCGCAGCTGCTCGATTCCAGAACATAGAATGAGGACTTTGACGGATTTGAATAAGGACAATGTATTACCGGTAATGTGCTTGTTTAGTATCGTTACTACTTTAATAAAGCACAACCAAACTCAGTTTTGCTCCCGATCTATTTTTTAATACCCACATTTGCATGCGTGTGTGTTGTTGTAAGGCGGTGTGTGACTGAGACTGCGCCTTTTCGTACGGTCCGCCTTATGTGTATGTTAAATACAGCAACGGCGCACAAAACTGAGGCTGCGCCTTTTCGTACGGTGCGCCTAATGGCCGTGAAATTACGGTAAATAACATTAAACTCCAGCTCTCACTGGATCAATTTGCTGCCGAGTGTGAAGCGGCCGGGATGGGAATTAGCGCCTCCTAATCAGAGCCTTCAATCCACCCTTTTCCGCCCAGAAAAGGGTGGATTGCCTGCAGATTAGGGACAAGGTTCCGCCCCAAATGGAGGAGTTTAAGTAACTCGGGGTCTTGTTCTCGAGTGGGGCAAGGATAGAGCGGAGATCGACAGACGGATCGGTGTAGCGTCAGCAATAACTAGGACGCCGCATTGATCTGTCATGGTAAAGAAAGAGCTGAGCCGAAAAGCAAAGCTCTCGATTTACAAGTCGATCGAGGTTTCCACCCTCACATATGGTCACCACCCACAGCTGGTGACCGAAAAAATGAAAACATCAGATACAAGCAGCCAAAATGAGCTTCCTCCGCAGGGTGACTGTGCTCTCACTTAGAAATCGGATGAGGAGTTCGGCCATTCGGGAGGAGCTCAGTGTCGAGCCGCTCCTCCTCCAGGTCGAGAGAAGCCAGATGTGGTGGTTTGGGCATCTGGTCAGGATGCCTCGCGGGCGCCTCACCGGTGAGGTGTTTTGGGCACGTGCCACCGGGAGGAGACCAAGCGGCAGATCCCGGACCCATTGGAGATACTGTCTCACAGCTGACCGGGGAACAACTCAGGATCCTTCCGGGTGAGCTGGAGGATGCAGCCGGGGTAAGAGAAGTCTCGGCTTCCCGTCTGAGGCTGTTATCCTCGCAGCCTGGCCCCGGATAAGCAGAAGACAACGGAATGAAAGATATTTTTGTTTTGTGGTCCTGTGTACCATGATCTATGTAGAGTTGTTTTCTGTTTGATTTTTCAGATGAAGTCAAACTGAAACATCTGTTTAAATTGAAACTGTTTATATATTTTTTAGTTGAAAGCCTGGGAACGCTGTAAGAGAACATTTTCTGTTTAAATTGTAAAAACAATAAGCCTAATGTTTGTTTGCGTGTCTTTATAAGGTTTGTGGGCGTGGCACCTTGTGATGCTTGAGACTGAATAAATTGTTAAATAATCATTTTACCACCTGTTTTCTTCACTCTCAGCAGATATCTGACAGCAGCGCCTCAACATGGCTTCACCATCCTCTATCCTGAGAGAGTTCTGTCCACTATACCATCTCCTGGACTCAATCCCTGCCAAGGTAAGGAATATGGACTAAAGGATCGACTCGTAACCATGTCCAATCAAAGCCATAGTACATGCCAGATTATTGACCCGTAACCTGGCCTGACCTCTGCAGGTACAGCGGGGGTTCCGGTCAGTTCTAGTCTACCTTACAGCAGTGGACAGCAACAAGGACTTTATAGCGGTGGGAAGCAGTATTGGGATGCTTTATCTATACTGCCGACGCCCAGCACATATGAACAAGTACAGCTTGGAGGTAAGCAGCAGGTCTACTTACAGTATGTTCCACGACGTGGTCGTACCTGTATGTGTGATGTTCTCCAATATTAGCTATCAGTCCCTCCAGGATTTCATGGGTATTTTTTTTTTTTTTAATCATTTTTAGATCTAAAATGCCTAATTTTGCAAGCGTTTTTTCTAAAGGTTGCAATTTTTCAAGGCTGCACAGTGGCGTAGTGATTAGCACAGTTGCCTCACAGCAAGAAGGTTGGGGTTCAAATTTCGGGTGGTACAAGGCTTGAAACACTGGCCTTTCTGTGAGGAGTTTGCATGTTCTTCCTGTGTATGTGTTGATTTTCTCCAATTTACTGCGAGGCTCCAAAAACATGCACAATCGGTTGATTTGCGCTAGGAATGTGTGTGTGTGGCCCTGCAACAGACTAGTGACCGGTTCAGGGTGTATCCTGCCTCTCACCTAAAATCAGCTGGGATAGGCTCTGGCACCCCTGCGACATCATTCGGGATAAGTTGTTTAGAAGACAAAATTTAACAATTTTTTAAACCCCAAAATCTTATCTGTTTACAATAAAATAAACTGTTTTGCTGAAGCTGGAATCCACAGGGGCGGATTTTTTGGTCACTAAAACAAAGAAGAAGAAGAAAGGAAAGGGGACTAGTCAAGCTATTCCCTTGCACGGCCAGCGAATGGGCCACCAAAATGCTGGAAAATGACTCTTATTTTTCAAAACATCCTGGGCGGGGCACTGGCTTTGTCAATGACCTTACAACCCCTCACAACCCCCACTTTAGAAAATCCTGGATCCGGCCCTGACTCATTTCTGTCCTTCTTTCTTATTTTTTCTCCATTGCTAAAAACTGGATGTTCTTCTTGGTGGATAACTATAAAGCTGCTGACACTACTAGCACCCGCACACACATTTCACATGCAATTAATCACTAAACTCATCTCAAACAGGAAGTTAAGAACTAGTTGCGATGTCTGGACAAAGTTGTCGCAGTCATCGCAATTTTGCGCAGTTTGACCAATTTTGCATCAATAGTTTTGACCTCCACATTGTGAAATCCTGTAGGGACTGGTTTATATTTCTTCTGTCACATCCTCTAAAGCAGGGCTCACCAACCCGGTGTCTACGGGCACCAGGTCGCCCGCAGCGACCGCATCAGTCGCCCGCAGGCCAGTTCTAAAAATAGCACTAATCACAAATTAGCTCTGTCTAAAATTTTATTTAATTGTGTTGCTATTCTTTTTGAATTTCATTTACAGTGATGTAAATTTAAAAACGAATACATAAAAACGTAAAAAAAAAAGGTTAATTTACGAACTCTGACATAGTATGGGTCGGAGGTGAGTCTAGTGCGCATGACAAACCAGCTTTACTGAGATGTGCTCGTGAGCGCTGCGAAGATGAGGTTACGAATGCGTTTTCTACCCACAAAAACATGGCAGAAAAAAGGAAGAAATTTTTTTCATTTTCAAAGTGAATGGGAGGAAGAGTTCTTTTTTACTAACGTGAAAGAAAACTGTGTGTCTCTCCTTATTTTGAAAGGGGTAGATTCTTGTTAAATCTTACTTAATTGATCATTTGTACAAACATGGTTCAGAGTTTATGATTTAATAACTGTTGGTGGCTAGGAATTTTTTTTTTTAAATTTCAGCAAAATGTTGCGGAAGTGATCATTTGAAAATGAAATACTTGGATATTGCATATTGAAATGTATCTGTTTCCTACCTTGTTTAATCATACTGAAATAATTATTGCGATGGATCATTAACAATCAGTGTCTTCACATAGAATATCATTAATAATAATATCAAATTAAAGGTACACTGTGTAACTTTGTTATTTCAGAAGTGTATTATCAAAGTGGTTGCCCTTTGCATTACTCAGTGCCCTTGAAGCAGAGGTAAGATCCTAAGCCCGAGCCTGAACCCGACCCGAGCCCTACCCGACTTTTGGGTCGGGTCGGGCCTAAAGATGTCTATCATTACTTCGGGTAGGGTCAGGTTCGGGTTTCTCTCTCGCTGACTTTTTTTTTTTTAAATAAATATATGTTTATAAAATGTAAACTAAAATGATGTGTGTGTACTAAACTAATAAATAGTTGTTATAAAATTATTTAATTTGGATAAAACAGAAGTAATATTTAACCACTAAACAGGATCTGCAGAGCCAGCTCATCCTCTGCGCACTTGAACGCCTCCTCTTAATTTGGTAATCCTCTCCTGCGCACATCTTTATTTTATTTATTTTGAACTGGTATCCCCGATATGAAGGAGCAAGAAGTTAAGGATAAACTAAAAGCAGGAGAACTGAAAAGACAAACACGCACCGGTAAGAGTGAGGTGTGGAAAAGCTTCAAATTTATTGTTCAAAATGCTACAGAAACTTGCATTGGCTTCGCTGGATGTTGTAAATGTGGCGCTTTGCTTTCATATGAGAGCAAAAAGACTGGCACCTCGACGCATAGCGGGCATTTAAACAGCTGGACTGGCAAAAGTGATGATCGTCAAAGATCTATTTTATCATTTCTTTCAAAGACCGTCCCTCCTCTTTGTGCTAAGCAGGCCATCACAGACAAGTGTGTTAGGGGTCCGATAGTGTGATTTTTTTTTTTTCATTAAAAACGTATTCTTGAAAATGTTCCTATTTATAAATAACCCTCCCCCTCCCGCGTCCCCGCAAATAAAATATGACATTTTGGGCTTGTTTCGGGCTCGGGCCCGCAAATCACATTGATTGGTCAGGCTCGGGTCGGGTTTTAATATCCGCGGGCTCGGGTCGGGTCTGGCTGGATTTTTTAGGCCCGATCTCACCCTCTGCTCTCAGTTTAAAAAAAGTTGGTGACCCCTGCACTAAAGAAAGCCAGCATCTCCTACAGAGACCTACAGAACCACCAAGAACTCCATCACACATCGAGGTTGTCTCCACAGGGAAAATATGAAACCATCACTGCTGTGAAGCTGCTGAGCTGCTTCGATGATTTGGTTGCTGTGGGTACTGCTTCGGGTCGAGTCGCCATCTTCCAGCTGGTGTCGCCGCTTCCTGGTCGCAACAAGCAGGTAGGAAGCACACGTAGGCCTGTAGGATTCATTACAGTTCCACGTGTGGATGATTTCCGTGTGCTCCGATGTTTGCAGCTTCGTAGGTTCGATGTTGTTGGCCTTCATAAAGGCTCCATCAGTTCCCTGACTTGGAGCACTAACGGGATGAAACTTTTCTCCGGAGACGATAAAGGTTGTTTGGTTTTCTCAGAACTGGACCTGGACCAGGTGAGTCTGATCCAAGTTCTGGTGTATTGTTGGGGGGGATTTGTGACAATTGACCGCTGTGTTTTCTGCAGGGTGTTTGTCGGCCTTTGCTTCTGATGGAGGAATCCTCCGCTGTGGTCCAACTGGAATACAGCCACCAGGTTCTTCTGGTTTCCACACAGCATAGAACTGTTCTGTTCTGCACTGGGAGCAAAGAAGTCCGGCAGCTGGGCTCTGAGCCTCACAGCCGGTACAGTCACATACACTCTGAAATTTCCCCAGTAGAGAATTACCGTATTTTCCGCACTATAAGGCGCATTGCATTATAAGGCACACCTTCAATAAATGACATTTTTAAAAACTTTTTCCATATATAAGGCGCACCGCATTATAAGGCGCTACAGTAAAGGCTGGAGTTACGTTATGCATTCACTAAAAGGTGCTGCGCTAAAGGGAATGTAAAAAAAAAAAAAACAGTCAGATAGGTCAGTCAAACTTTATTAACAATTACAAAACAGCTTTCTGTTTTTACTCCCAAAATGAATAAACAGCTGTTTTATTATTTTCTAAAGTATTAGTATTTTCGTGACACAGTTTATCTTCCATTGGAGATAAACTCTGTTTAGTCTTACTTACTTGGCGCAGCACATCCTCTTCCTTCCTTCACTTCCTCACCATTGATTCATTGACGTTAAACTCTCTCGCTGCGGCTCTATTCCCGTGTTCTACTGCGTGACCGATTGCCTTGAGTTTAAACTCTGCGGTGTAACAGTGTCTCTTGGTAGGAGCCATTTCCGGGTCTTTACACAAACACACAAATGGAAATGAGACGCCCTTTCATATATCCCAGCATGCACCATGCACTACTTCTACGAGAGAAATGGAGTCAGCGGCTGCTTACCGCAGTTGCGACACCTGTTGTAGCTCAATATTAATCCATATATAAGGTGCTCCGGGTTAAAAGGCGCATTTTGGACTTTAGAGAAAATTTAAGGTTTTTAGGTGCGCCTTATAGTGCGGAAAATACGGTAATAAAGTATACTGTATCTGTATCCATGTTTCCACAGCGGGAAGTACGGAGCCTGCTTCTTACCAGGACTGTGTAAACAGAGCGATCTGCAGGTGTTTGCTGCTCGACCGGGACTCAGACTGTGGAGAGCCGACGTTAGGGGTCAAGTACAAGAAACCAGGCTCCTTGGATCTCTTTTCAGTACGCAGGTGACTAACGACTACCACATATATTCTTGAAAATGAAAACCAGCACATTTCTTCTTTATTCACCAAGCAAACTCTACTGCCACCTCACCTAGACTCTTTTACACATACAATTACAGCATGGGTGCACGTTAAGTCGATCACAATAAACTGGTCGATCATTCTCAAAAGAGAGTTCTTCAAAGTTCTCTTTCCATCTTCCATTAAAATACTGAAACACATTCCTTCCTCTCTTTAATCATCCCAATCTGCTGCACCTCCTGAACATATCTGTCTCTCTGTATTCCTCCTGACCACCCACAGCCTGTCTCACCTTTGTCACTTTTCATTTCCCTGACATTTTGTCCTCTGCACTATCTTTGTCCTCTTCATTTTCTCACTATGAGAGTGATTCTACACACCAGCATTCTCTGCTGTTTGCTACTTTTTAGTCACTAATCTACTTCAAATTACTGTAATTTCACGACCATTTGGTGCACCGCACGAAAAGGCGCAGTCTCAGTCACACACCGCCTTACAACAACACACATGCAAGCATGCAAATGTGCGTATTAAAAAATAGATCGGGAGCAAAACTGAGTTTGGTTGTGCTTTATTTAAGTAGTAACAATACTAAACAAGCACATTACCGGTAATAGTCTTTATTCAAATCCGTCAAAGTCCTCATCCTCTGTTTCGGAATCGAACAGCTGCGCAAAATCCAACAGAGCAGGTCCACTTCGCTCCTCGCGGTTAAAGTCACTGTCTGTACTGTGCGGCTCGTCAGAAAGGATACCAGCTTTTGCGAAAGCTCGGATAACAGTACCAGCAGACACGTTAGTCCAAGCATCTACAATCCATTGACTCGTTAATGCTGAAATTTCTCGCCGCGACTCGATTCCCATGTTCCTCCGCGTAGCTGATTGCCTTCAGCTTAAACTGAGCGTCATAAACGTGTCTCTTTGCCATTTTCAGGGTTAAAACAGCAATGTTGTGCATACAGCACATACCTTTTTTATACACAATCCACGCCCACACTTCACTCTTTAAAGTTCTCATGCCTTTTCTTTCGGGTCTGCCTTTTCTCATGAGCACCGCTTTTTCTTTTAGGTCCGCCTTTTCTCACACACAAGGCGCACCGCACGAAAGGGTGCACCGCTCATTTTGAATATAATCTAAGACGTTTATATGCGCCTTATTGTCGTGAAATTACGGTACACCGTCTACACAAGCTGGAATCTACCTGTGTTCCCACGTTCACTTCTACAAAGTACCAGCTGTTGTTCTACTTGTATCATCTCAAATATCTCCCTAAATTGAACGATTGTGCTTTCTTAGGTTCCAGAGGTGGAGCTGTTTCCTCGTCCTAGTCCAGATGGAGCGTACCGGCCAGTGGAGCGGCAGCTGGGTCTGCTCAGCTGCTTCCTGAGAGATGGCTGGATGCTCAGCTGGAACGAGTACGGCGTCTACGTCTTTGACTCTGTCAACGAGGTACTGACTCTTTCAGTAATATAGACTGGCTCTGGTACCAAGAGGGGGTTCTGGGTGGTTTGGTCCTTGAGTAAAATTCCGGTTACCATGGGAACGTGATGTGTTGCAGGTGATGATTGGAGCTTTGGACAGTAGCGGAGACATTGTGTCGGTGGCTTCCTGCGACAATGAGATTTTTATTCTGAAAGGCGATAGAGACATCATCCGCCTTGCCACCGGTCCAGAGGGCGTGGCATCTCACTGTGAGTAAAACAATAAGACCAGTCCATTGCTGGGCAGGGTTTCCTGCTAACTCCGATACACTTCCTTCCCAGCCACGCATCTGCCACTCTGCTCTGCCTCTCCACTGACGACACCCACTCTTCATCCTCTCACCGGCTCTGTAGAAACCGCTCAGCCAATCAGAACCATCGTAGTGGAGGGTGGTACCGAGGATGCCGGGCTTCACTTTTCTGAAGAACCCCCTGAGGAAGAAGGAGTGATAGAAGCAGACCAACTGGAGGTAGTTTCTCTTCTCCTGCTGTTGGTGTACAATTGTTGCGCGTTTGTTGCTTCGGCGCCACCTAAAGGTGATGCTAGTTCTAGTTTATTATAACCACCATGGCTGGTTGCCATGGAGACAGCTGAATAAACTCAAAGCCATTTAAAAGAACTTGGCCTGATACCAAAATTCAAATTGTTCTTTCTCTCCACTGACTTTGGCCCGGTTGGTAATCTCATTTTCCCCTGTGAGAAGGCACATTCCTCAGGCCCACCACAACCCCTGGTAGCTTGGGACATATTACTGTCTTCTGCTTACTCTCATGTTATGTCCATGTGTTGTTTGTTACTGTGTCTCTTCCCCTGTGTTGTTTTTTTATTTGCTTACCTCCCCCACCCTTTGGTGGTTGAGGGTCCATAACAATTTTTTAAACATTATGATCCATTCCATCGTCTTCCACTTATCCGGGGCCAGATCGCGGGGGCGACAGCCTCAGATGGTAACTCAGTGCTTCTCTCACCCCGGCTGTATCCTCCAGCTCACCCGGGAGGATCCCAAGTCGTTCCCTGGCCAGCTGTGAGACATAGTCTCCTCCTATTGTAACGTGCCCAAAACACCTCACCAGCGAGGCGTTCGGGAAGCATCCTAACCAGATGCCCGAACCACCCCATCTGGCTTCTCTTGAACCGAAGGAGCAACAGCTCTACTCCAAGCTCCTCCCTCTATCTCTGAGCGAGAACCTGGCCAACCTGTGGCGGAAGCTGATTTTATTATGGATCTTACCCAATCCACTTGTATCCAATCTATCCCTACAACGTAAAGAACCGCCATCATGGCTGCATGACCTCAGTGTCTGAGCTCTGGAACTCCTATATAATTGTTTGTGCATCTTTATCTTGAGTTTGCGGTAATGGAACTGTAATTTTGTTCTTTCCTTGTGGTTCAATGACAATAAACTCTTGTTATTTTTAGAAAGCGGTTGCCAGAGTACAGAGGGGGGCTAAGATGATGTAAATGGGGAATGGGAGCGATAAGGTGGTGGTACATGGGGATTGGTGACGTACTTATATTAGAATGTCTTTACTCTTTAGGGAGCAGAATCTCTCCAGTGTTTCGCATCTCTACTGCCCTCTGACCCTCTCCAGTCCCCGGAGTCTCTCCAGTCTACCGATCCTCTCCAGGCTTCTAAGACTCTCCAGTCCTCTGACCCTCTCCAGTCCCTTGAATCTCTCCCGACTTCTGAGTCTCCTCAGCTCCCTGAACATTTCGAGTCCCTTGAACCTCTCCAACCTTCTGAGTTTGATGTCCGCCGTCGGTGTAGAAGTGGTTCCGGCTCATCATGGGACTGGAACCATGGAAACTCAGAACTAAATTCCCGACGCTACAGCGCCCCACTGGGCCAGGAGGAGCTACAACAGGAATTGGTGGTGAAGGCCATTAGAGTGAAGAAGAGGAGGAGGCGGCAGGGTGAGTTACCAGTTTGGAGCATACATAAAGGCATGGTGATAAAACATGTGTCTCTCTTGCAGACAGTAACCGTGGAAACTCCTCAGACTCCACGTTTGCTCAACATGACGAGAGTTCGAGTGACGGAGGAAGAACTCCCCTGACAGATTGCACTTTACTCGGACCTCTAAGACTTCAGAACCAGAATGGTTCAGAACTTTTCCATGGGGTGTATTCAGAGAAAGGAAGTGATGGAGACAAAGTGTTGAAGGATGCAGAAGAGGTTTCCATCAGGCTTTCAGGGTCAGTTCCTAAGTCACATAAAATATTCCAAAGAAAACCCAACAAATACATAAAATATTACTCTCAGCAGCACAAACAGTTGGACTGAATCTGGTCTTAGATTTGATGCTAAAAACACTCCAATAGATGCTGTTATAACTTTGATCTGGATTAGTAGGAACAGGCTGCTTGAATGCTGACCGACTAAATTTGAAGAGTTTTCTTCTTGTTTCACTACCAATGATGTTTACTCTGGGTTGGTGTCATTTCAGGACTCACATTCGTTTTGATGCATTCAATTTTAACTGCTAGATCAGGGGTGGGTAAATTTTTTTGGTTCGCGGGCCATGTTGAGTTCTAACATTTGACAAAGGGGCCGGAACAGGAGCAGATGGATGTCGTGCTTTGGTAACCGCTAAATTAGACCCATAGAATGGCGCGCTAGATTTTAAACAAGCGCACTAAATGTTACATCAAGAGCGTTAAATTTGAAATCTAGCGGCGCTAGGTCTTAAATATAGTGCGATAGCGCTTAAAAAAGTCCATTTAGCAGCACATGGTTAAAAATCTAAACGCTTGATGTAACATTTTGCTTGTTTTTAACATCTAACACACTTGTTTACGTGTATGTATTGGGCCTGATGGCTTTCCATATATGTGCACTGTTTATTTTGACAGCGTGCAGATCACTGAGACACACATTTTAATGGGAGCAGTGTTGTTGTTTCCTCTTTAAAGCCAACATATCCAGAGTGCGCCATCTAGTGACGAAACATCAGAAATGCATGGGAAAATAAAACATTAACAAGGTTTAATTATTTAAATTTTTCATGTTTGGCGGGCCGGATAAAACCATGAATCTGGCCCGCAGGCCGTAGTTTGCCCATGCCTGTGCTAGATAACAGGGCACATGGGCGTGAATTTCATCCAGCAACAGAATCACCGCCATGTAGACATGTTCAGACCACAGATGTCTCAAAAGGATTTGCTTGGTTGCATTGATTTAGGACAATAGGTATCACATAACCTATTGTGATACCTATATCACAATAGGTATCACAATAGGTACCTATTGTGATAGGTAACTATTGTACCTACACAGTGGCAACATGTATACAAACATAACGTGGACAAGTTTTGCCTTGTGCGGTGTGAACGCAACTTAAGATACTAAAAACCAACAGTTAATTCTACAAGACTCTAGTAGACTGTCTGAGACTCTAAATACAATCAGTTGACTCTTAAGCTGCGATGACACAGCACGCATGACAGCAAATGACGCGAATTCTATTGAATGGTTTCTTGCACAGGGCTAATGTGGATGTACAGCAGGTGTCTGATTTACTGGATCTGCTACGTACCTTGTGACATAAAGCTATCCAACCTCAGCTGAACAGTGTCGGCACACCACCTTCATTTTTTTCTATCTGTGTTTCCTTCCAACATCGAGACATTAGGTACACGGAAGGGTCTTCAAGCTTCAGTTGGTCACTAGCAGTAGCCACATTGACATTTTGGGATGGAGAACTCTTTGATGTCAATGAGAAATAATCTACAACTGGGCACAAAACAAAACCTTGCATGATTGAAATGACACGTTTTTCATTTGAAACTGTTCACACACAATGACAGGTTGTTATTATTCATGCAAGCCCTGCATCGGATTGAAATTTCGGCATGATTACATGTACCATTACACCCCAAGTTCCAATGTTTTCATGGTCTCATTGTGTCTAATTCACTTCCAGCTTCGTTTCTGAAGAAAAGGTTCCAGAAGAAGGAAAGGCGCCCCCAACACCAGATGTAGATTTGCTGCTTGAGTGTACTTTATCCTACATGCACACTCCTGAGGAGGATGGTGACCTGGAGGAAGAAGAGTTTCTCAGGCCTTTGATAGAACCAGAGGATGAAACAGTAAGTTCAGTGTCTGATGATACCAGATGAAGCTTCAAATGCTGTGAGTCAATTCAGTTTTATTTTTTCGCACAAAGTTTAGAAGGTCGGGAAACGTTGCTTAGAATGTTTCTGTGTTAAATCCACCTGTGTGTACAGTGGGAAAACCTACAAGAACTTGGTGGAAATGAGATTGTGTATTAATGCACACAATCAGTACAGTAATAACTAAGCAAAGCAGAGTCAGGACATCCCCCTGCTGAGAAGCTCTTTGTCAGGAAGAAAAACCCAATGGGACTTTTATCAATCCTAGGAGCCACTACCAGCCCTACAGTATACTGATTGCTTGGTATGACTCTATAGGATTTCATTTTAACCTAGCAACTAGGTCAGGGATTGCAGGCATTTTCTTACAAATGCAACGATTGATAAACATTCTACCCAATCAGAGCTGAAGTTCAGTGTGAAATGAACACTTGCGTCTGTCCTCCATTTTTGCACTTCTGGATCTGAAAAAAGGAGATCAACCATGCTTTATGGGCCGTGTTGGTAACGATTCCCCAGACTGAGAATTTAAAAACAGTGTTTAGAAAGTTTATACAGGGAAAGTTTTTTTTTTAATATACTTTATTGATCCCTCACTGGGATCACCGGCATCACACTGCAGCAGGCTGCCACCTATGACGACGCCAATGGTGGGAGAAACGGGGGGTTAGGTGTCTTCTCCAAGGACCCTAGACGTGAACCCACGAACTTCCGGTTAACTTCTGGTCCGCGGGCAAACGCTCTAACCACTGAGCCACCGTCTCCCCCCCCCACTCTGTTTTCTGGACGAAACTGATTGTTCAAGTGCTTTATAAGCATCATGTCCAGTCCTGAACAAAAAGGAACGATTGGTTGAATAAAAAAGTACCCACCCACCATGGAGTGAACAAACCCCGATGCTGCGAGGTCAGACTGTTTCCACAGAGAGAAAGAAACAGTCTAATTGATCAGCCTAATCAGTAGATATTTATCATTAAGTTTTCTTGTTTTGTATGCAGGCATTTGGTTTATCTACGCGGTCACTCTCCTCATGCTCTCTTTGGAACGGAGAGCATGTTTCCACACGTCCGCACCTCTGTAATTCGCAAATTATCATCTGCAAAACAGTGAAAATTTATGTTGTGTTTTCTGAATATGTTTCCTGACAAGAGTATATAAATCAGAAACACAAGGAGTCAAAGAACTGAGCCCTGCGGAACTCCGTATCTAACTTTAGTGGTATGTGAGGACTGTTCGTAGACTAATGAACCAGATTTAAACCACCAGAGGTCAGAGGCTCTGATCTTTATGTCACATTCTAATCTATGGATTAAGATGCTATTGATTAAGATCAATGAGGCTGCACTCGGGTCTTCCAGGAACAAGACTGACCTCCTTTGAAATCCAGACACTAACTAGGGCTGCAACTAACGATTATTTTGATGATTGATGAATCTGGCGATTATTGGCTTGATTAATCAATTAATCGGGTAGAATTGACAACTTAATAAATAATATTTTTTTGGTGTTTTATTGAATGTAGTTATGCAAAACACGACTCATAACCACTTAAACAACACGTTGGGCTCATTCTAATAAGTAAAAATGTTAATCTTTCTGTGAAATAAAGAGGGAGAATATTACCATTTTTACAGCAAATATAAAATAATAAATCTACTTACTGTATAAAGTAAAGGTAAATCACGAGCACCCATAAAATGTGTTTTATAGTACTGGCTAAAAAAACATAAATCTTAAACTGTTGACCATCCAGGATCACATTTAAAAACAAGAAATCGTTAACAGTTTTAGATTTGCAAATTTAACCTTGTTCAGGGGTACAGTACCAAACAAAAATGGCCTAGGTTAACATGAGTAAAAATACACAAAAACAATCTAGTTGTGTAATATTAGGTGCAGTTGACAGCAAAAACTTTCTACACGATTAATTGATGACTAAATTAGTCGACAACTATTTCAATAATCAATTACAATCGATTAATTCGATTAGTTGTTTCAGCCCTAACACTAACGCTGCCTGAAAACAAAAAAAAATGTTCCATTTGTAGCTAATAATAATAAGATGATGTGTTTTCTCTTTTAAATCAGGAGCAGCTCTATCCTCCCTCACCTGTCCCGGCAGACACCATGTCCTCTACGTTTGCTGCTACGGAAAAGAAGTCTAGCCTTTCCAGTGATGATGAAGGAGATATTTACAAACACAGCTTGTTACCTCCTTCGAACACTTGTCCTCCCAAAGACGCTGCTGAGACGGTGGAATGCCAGGTAGACCAGGAAATCCAGCTCCGAAACAAACAGAGGCCAGACCAAGTAAGACATTACATCACCTGCCTTTCTTTGTGTGGTAGTATTCCTGACTAGTTTACATGGTCTGTACAGCTGGCAGAGAGTTGGATGGGATACTCAGGACCAGGATCTGGAATATTAAGCCTCCAGGTAACAGACAGGTAGGTCAGGCACCTGTCTGGTAAACAGATGTGATTCACGTGACCGAATGTTCACGTCTTTGTTTCAGGCATGTTTGGTGTCTGGATTTCAAAGGCGGATTGTTTTGTAGCTCTCTTCCTGACACTGGACTTAGTTGGCAACGCTTTGATGATAATGTGGGTCAGATTGCGCTGTCACCCACAGGTAAGCTACAAACACCTGCTGGCTCTACAGGTGGGCTTCCAGGTAAACGGACTGTACTAAATAGTAATTGTAGAGTACCTCAAAGCCCATCGACGTATATTAACAGCTGATGGCGGTAGTTGCCATGCAAGACACTTAACCACGGCTCATCGGGAACAACTAGGGGTTTGGTATCTGGCTCAAGGACACCTCAACATAATTTTCTGAGGCAGGGATCAAACCTGCAACGCCACAGTTAAAAGAAAATTCACTGAGCCTTGACGCCTCACTTTCTGCGAATCTAGGACATTTCAGCCTCGGAGATTTCAGCCACGGACATTTGAGCCAAAAAACTGCAACCTAGGATATTTGAGCCATGTGGGCCACGAATTTAGGACATTTCAGCCTAGGACATTTTGTCCACGTACATTTGGGCCAAAAACTATTTTATGTAGAAAATTGTGATATTTTATGTAAAACATTGTGATATTTTGTAAATAGCCTAGGTTGCAGTTTCTCTGCTTCTGCCACGTGAGCCAGTCTATCTGGTGGCAGATCCAGGGCCTAGGGCTGAAGAACCTGTATGAGTCAGATGATGAGTTCCGCCTGTTCTGCGGGCAGCTGGATGCCCTCGCCTTCCTTCCCCAAGAGGACGTCAAGTCAGGCATGGCACATCTACGCTCCACCATGCCCGATGATGCAGCAGCACTTGTTGAGTACTTTGACTCAACCTACGTTTCAGGCCAGCTCCGCCATCGTCGCGGCGTCCCCTCCAACACCAGACCTGGAGTCATCAGGCCAGTCCGCTTACGCCGCATGCCACCCATGTTCCAACCAGAGAAATGAAACATGCATCAAGCCACCCTCAACAACCAGCCCAGTACCAACAACGTCTGTGAGGGCTGGAATAACAAGTTCTTCAGTCTGGTGGGCCACTCCAACCCCACTGTCTGGAAGCTGATTGAGTGCTTGCAGGCTGAGGCTGCCACCTTCGATGGTATTCTGCTCCAGGAGGAGCGTGGGATCCGTCCTTCCAAGCGTGGGAAGATGGTGTACCAGGAGCTTCAGGTTCGTCTCCACAACCTGGTGCTTGACTTGAACACAGGCAAGAAGACCATCCCTGCCTTCCTTCGTGGCATCAGTCACAACCTTCGTGGAGGACAACCAAACTTGTAAAAAATTGTGATATTTTATGTAAAAAAATTGTGATATTTTATGAAAAAATTGTGATATTTTATGTAAAAAAAATTGTGATATTTTATGTAAAAAAATTGTGATATTTTTAAAAATTGTGATATTTTAAAAAATTGTGATATTTTAAAAAATTGTGATATTTTAAAAAATTGTGACATTTTATGTAAAAATTGTGATATTTTACGTAAAAATTTTATTGTAAATAAACAGTTGCACGATTTGCTTTTAGTAATTTTTATCCCATGGCTCAAATATCCTAGGTTGCAGTTTTTTGGCTCAAATGTCCGTGGCTGAAATCTCTGTGGCTGAAAAGACCGTTCACCACTTTCTGCATATTTTACAGTATGTACAGAGGGAGATTTTTTTTCATCCAGTTTTGATACTTATTTTACGGGTTTCCCTCAAAAGATTTCGACTAGTTATTAGGGAGAGGCAGAGTTCACCCTGTATAGGTTGCCATTTTTTTGCGGGACCCTTGTAGAACAGATATGCACACACTGATCCATACACCGAATGTTAAATTATCCTGTAAAATGGTCTTCTTTTTATCCCTTAAAGGTCTATATGGTCTGTATTTACTCATAAAATCTGAATTTAATCTTTAAAGTAACAGTAAAGACTTCTTTATTTAATCTTTGAAATTTTTCTGTTTCTGTTCAGACGACTTGCTTTAGTTAAGGTCCATCTGACATGTTTGTTTCACTCTGTTACGTCACGTTTTCAGAGAAAATCACCTTATAAGGAGAAACAATGGCTGACTTGGGTGTGACCCACATGGACATAAAGAGTAGACCCCACATTGGCTGCTGCAGCCGCCATCTTGGAGATGTAGTCCTACCTGTAGACAAACTAAAACTGTGGCAGTAGGTAGGGGTGTGCGATACCGCAAGTTTTGGTATCGATCCGATACCAAGTAAACACCAGACCAATATCGCCGATACCAATATTTAAATTTTTTAAACGACTTTTTTTGCATCAAGGGTTAGAATCATATACGTACAGTACAGACCAAAAGTTTGGACACACCTTCTCATTCAAAGAGTTTTCCTTATTTTCATGACTATGAACATTGTAGATTCACACTGAAGGCATCCAAACTATGAATTAACACATGTGGAAGTATAGTACATAACCAAAAAGTGTGAAACAACTGAAAATATGTCATATTCTAGGTTCTTCAAAGTAGCCACCTTTTGCTTTGATTACTGCTTTACACACTCTTGGCATTCTCTTGATGAGCTTCAAGAGGTAGTCACCTGAAATGCTCTTCCAACAGTCTTGAAGGAGTTCCCAGAGATGCTTAGCACTTGTTGGCCCTTTTGCCTTCACTCTGCGGTCCAGCTCACCCCAAACCATCTCGATTGGGTTCAGGTCTGGTGACTGTGGAGGCCAGGTCATCTGGCGCAGCACCCCATCACTCTCCTTCCTGGTCAAATAGCCCTTACACAGCCTGGAGGTGTGTTTGGGGTCATTGTCCTGTTGAAAAATAAATGATGGTCCAACTAAATGCAAACCGGATGGAATAGCATGCCGCTGCAAGATGCTGCGGTAGCCATGCTGGTTCAGTATGCCTTCAATTTTGAATAAATCCCCAACAGTGTCACCAGCAAAGCACCCCTACACCATCACACCTCCTCCCCCATGCTTCACGGTGGGAACCAGGCATGTAGAGACCATCCGTTCACCTTTTCTACGTCGCACAAAGACACGGTGGTTGGAACCAAAAATCTCAAATTTGGACTCATCAGACCAAAGCACAGATTTCCACTGGTCTAATGTCCATTCCTTGTGTTCTTTAGCCCAAACAAGTCTCTTCTGCTTGTTGCCTGTCCTTAGCAGTGGTTTCCTAGCAGATATTCTAACATGAAGGCCTGATTCACACAGTTTCCTCTTAACTGTGTTCGAGAGATGTGTCTGCTGCTAGAACTCTGTGTGGCATTGACCTGGTCTCTAATCTGAGCTGCTGTTAACCTGCGATTTCTGAGGCTGGTGACTCAGATGAACTTATCCTCCGCAGCAGAGGTGACTCTTGGTCTTTCTTTCCTGGGGCGGTCCGCATGTGAGCCAGTTTCTTTGTAGCGTTTGATTGTTTTTGAGACTGCACTTGGGGACACTTTCAAAGTTTTCCCAATTGTTCGGACTGACTGACCTTCATTTCTTAAAGTAATGATGGCCACTCGTTTTCTTTACTTAGCTGCTTCTTTCTTGCCATAATACAAATTCTAACGGTCTATTCAGTAGGACTATCAGCTGTGTATCCACCTGACTTCTCCACAATGCAACTGATGGTCCCAACCCCATTTATAAGGCATGAAATCCCACTTATTATACCTGACAGGGCACACCTGTGAAGTGAAAACCATTTCAGGTGACTACCTCTTGAAGCTCATCAAGAGAATGCCAAGAGTGTGCAAAGCAGTAATCAAAGCAAAAGGTGGCTACTTTGAAGAACCTAGAATATGACATATTTTCAGTTGTTTCACACTTTTTGGTTATGTACTATACTTCCACATGTGTTAAGTCATAGTTTGGATGCCTTCAGTGTGAATCTACAATGTTCATAGTCATGAAAATAAAGAAAACTCTTTGAATGAGAAGGTGTGTCCAAACTTTTGGTCTGTACTGTATATAGTAGTATATGTGTAAACACAGGTTGGTAGGTAGATCGATAGAAGTGCCCAGTTGCACACTAACAAATGTTAACTAATGTTGAAGATGATTATGTTGTACTTTTACAATTAAAATTGGAGCGTCTTTGTTAATGAGCGCTGCCTCTGGGAAACAGAAGGGGTCAGGGTTTTCTCCTCCGTTTCTGAAGTTTTTCTTTGGGGTGATTCTTTAATTTGTAGTGTTACCACTATATTTAACAGTCTTTCTGCAAATGGTGCAGGTAGTCTCAAAGTACAGCCACACGGTACTTCTCTTTTTCCATCTCTCTCTACTTTTATCGACTTCTGTTTTTTTTTTTTCCTGGCCCAGAGTCGCTGAGTCATGTGACAAATCAAAGCGAAAGAGAGGAGGGAGGGGGCGGGGCCGCCTCGCTTTAGCATAGAGGTGCGACACACAGTGTTTCCGCATATTTTGCAGACAGATCAGTTAGGTTAACTTTTTGAAAAAAAAAAAAAAAAACGGAAGCAAAGTGCGGGGGGTAAAACTTCAACCAAAGTATCGATATTGTAGTTGGAGTATCGATCAATATCAATACTAGCGTTGGTATCGATATTATCGATATTAGGATCGATCCGCCCATCCCTAGTAGTAGATACGATGTCTGAGCACTGTGTGCTGGATTCTGGTTCTAATCAAAGGAATATTGAGAGCAGGACTCAGGATTACTTTTCACATTTTTATGTGATTATAATTTTATTTTTCAGTACTTCTGTCCACTAATGAAATCTTCTCCAGCTAATGTTAGCTCCACATTTACTGCTGGGGTTTTCACTGAGACTTTATAAATCATAGAAACCATGATACCGACTTAGATTAAAACCAGAATAAAACAATATTAAAATAAAACATTTTTCATGTCTCATACCTAACACACTAAATTTAAAATACACACAATTGTGAGAATTGTTTGCTAAGTCTAGTGTGTTTGTGTTTATAGTTGCTCAGGTTAGTATAAATACAGGAGTGGGGGAGGGGTGTGAAGTATTTCATTTACATTTAAATGGAGCAAAACAAGCTGTGGTTTTTCAGTACTTGCTTTTTCTCAGTATTTTACAGAAAGTAACAAGATGACATAAATATGAAAAAAATGAGAACAATTAATATTATAAAGTCATAATATTTCTCTTTTAATGTGATCAGGTAACCTGCTGTGGAAGGTGGAGCAGAAGAGCATGACAGCGTTTGCTTGTGCCAAAGTTCTGCAGAAAGGGAAACGACACTGGTACAAAGCTGCAGAGCAAACCGCCTTCGTGGCTCTGAGCGAAGACTCCGCCTGGATCATCAAGACTAACGGAGATCTTCATCTGCAAACAGGTGAGTCAGACTTCTCTGGACTACTCTTGGATCTGTCTCTTCGGGCCTAGAAGTTTTAAAATATTAATACTTGATGTGATGTTTTTACTCCGTCCAATGAGATTCCACTTAGTAAAAAATTACTTGATTTTTTTCTTACCTCAAAGTTTTGTTTTAGTATTCGTTAACGTTATTTTTGTGATGTCGGAGCTGAGCCTTTGATGCTGATAGCGTGTTTGCACAGGTTCTAGGACATTTCAGCCACGGATATTTCAGCCACGGACATTTGAGCCAAAAACCTATTTTATGTAGAAAATTGTGATATTTTATGTAAAACCACTTAATAATAATTGGTTTTAGTCATTTTTATCCCATGGCTCAAATAAAAAATTCTGATATTTTTAAAAAATTTTGATATTTTATGTAAAAATTCCGATATTTTATGTAAAAATGTTATCATAAATAAACAGTTGCACTACAGAAAAATTGCTTTTAGTCTTAAAAATTTTTATCGCGCAAAAATTTTTAGCGTACTTTTAGTCATTTAAAATTTTATCGCGCAAAAATTTTTATTGTACTTTTAGTCATTTAAAATTTTTTTATCGTAAATAAACAGTTGCGCCCAGGTTGCAGTTCTTCAAATGTCCGTGGCTGAAATGTCCGAGTCACCGTGGCTCAAATATTCTAGGCTGCAGTTTTTTGGCTCAAATGTCCGTGGCTGAAATATCCGTGGCTGAAATGTCCGTTCACCGTTTGCACACGTCCGCACCTCTAGTTAGCATTAAAGTTCCCAAATAGCAGCAGAAGTTGAGACAAACGTATCTGAAGATGGTTCAAGCAACATGTTCAGAAGTAAAAAAATAAAGTTATATGGTGGATTATTTCTTGTTGTTCTTGCTGCTTCCATCCATCGATGTAAATTTTTTATTTTTTTTACATACTCTATTCATTCCTCACCAGGGAAATTTGTGTGCTGCACTACACCACAGTAGGCTGCCACCTATGATGGCGCCAATGGTGGGAAAAACAGGGGGATAGGTGTCTTCTCCAAGGACCCTAGACGTGAACTTAGTGGGAATCGAACTCGCGAATTTTTAGTTAACTTTCGATTCGCGGTCGAACGCTCAAACACCCGGCTACACTAACGCCGTGCTAAGTCCTGCTACCGGCTCTTTGTGTTGCAGGTCTGAGTGCAGAGCGTCCATGTGCACGCTCCGTCCAGGTGGAGGCGCCATGCGCGTTCAGCCAGGTGTGTGTGCGAGGGGGCGTAGTTTGGGCGCTGAGTGAACAGAAGACGATTTTTTACCGGGAAGGCGTGGACCAGTTCTGCAGTGAGGGCGAGGGCTGGAAGTACGACACCGTCAGGTAAAACTGCTTGCCCTGCTGGTCCTGGTGACCCATCTCGGTCCCCATAACAACTTGCTCTTGTGTTGCAGTGAGTTCCAGGGACTAGATCTGGTTTGTATTGCGCTGGGGACCGGCAGTACCGGTTGGGCCCTGGACACCAACGGCAGCCTCTGGTTTCGCACCGGTATCTCTTCATCCAGGCCGCAGGGGACTGATGACCACTGGTGGCAGGTAGTAGAACCCCTTTAATGTTCTTATGCTGTCCTCTAACTACGTCCACCTTACAACAACACACACAGAGGGTGCACCTCCCATTTTAAAGTAAATCTAAGACTTTTATGTGCCCGTTATGGTCGTAAAAATACAGTAATTAATGGAGTTCTGCGTCGTACACCCTATCAGGCATAAACGCATATGTAACAGAGCGCGAGGGGTTACCATGACAACACTACTGACTGTTTAAAAGCTGCTGTTAATCGTACAGGAGTCTGTGGTTGTTGGACTTGATGGAGCTTTCGGGATGTTTCTGTGTCTCCACCAGGTCAGCATCTCAGACTACGTCATGTTAGACCAGGGCAGTATTTTCCAGACTCTCCTCCAGGCCACTCAGAGCGTGGCCTCGGTGAGCCGAGTGGAGCGGGTGGTGGCTTTCCTGTCTCAGTTCTCCCAGGTCCAGCCCAGCTTGGTCAGCGCCCATACCAGTGGTGTCTGGGTGGCGTCGGGACGGAACCGGCTCCACTTGTCCCGGGGAAGCCTGACTGGTCAGTAGAACCTCACAGATCTTCCTTCCAGATCGCTTTTACTGAGGGAGGGTTTCCGCAGGAACCTTCTGGCAGAACGTTGTCCCACGAGGAACCCTATCGGCCACCCGGTGGACCTTCATCACATCATCCTCCAACCCTCACAGAGAAGGTAGAACATCGTGATTCTAGTGATGATGCTCGAGGTCCTCATGTTCTCCATCTTCTCTCAGGATGCTTTCTGTGGTTGGCTCAGAGTCGGAAGGATTTGTTCTGTGTCTGGGATCAAGATGGAGAACTCAGACCATCATCGGTCTCCCTCCCTCCCCAGGTAAAATATTCTCTGTCTCTGCAGTGGGTGTGGTAAGTTTGGGCACACCTGGTGGTAAAATTGGCATTAATACACATAAAAAAGCCATAGAAAGATGTAAAAAAAAATTTCCTAAAGCAGCAAATTACATGTAATTACTCAACTTAAGCTTCTTAGTTCAAACCTGTACAAATTTCTCCATCCCGCCGTAACCACGCCTCTACAACTCCATATATGGATCAGTCACATCTACGTTCCAACCCTTACCTATGGTCACCAGCTGTGGGTGGTGACCGAAAGAATGAGATCGTGGGTACAAGCGGCTGAAATGAGCTTCCTCCGCAGGGTGGCTGGGCTCTCACTCAGAGATCGGGTAAGGAGCTCTGCTATCCAGGAGGAGCTCGGTGTCGAGCCGCTCCTCCTCCAGGTCGAGAGGAGCCAGATGGGGTGGTTCGGAAATCTGGTCAGGATGCCCCCCGAGCGCTGCCCGGGAGAGGTGTTTCAGGCACGTCCCACCGGTAGGAGACCAAGGGGCAAACCCCGGACCCGCTGGAGAGACTATGTCTCACAGCTGACCAGGGAACGACTTGGGATCCTTCCGGGTGAGCTGGAGGATGCAGCCGGGGTGAAAGAGGCCTGGGCTGCCCGTTTGAGGCTGTTGCCCCCGCGACCCGACCCCGGAACAAGCAGAAGATGATGGAACGGAATTTTTTTTTTTTTTTTTTTTATGGCTTCTTTTTTACGCCTCTGTGTCAGCTTGATGTTTTTCTGGTTTTCAGGTGGAGCTGACTCACCTGTCCGCCTGCTCTGACGCTCTCTGGGGATTGGACGCTTTTGGCCGTGTCATCATTCGAACTCTGACCTCATCTTGTCCCACTGGCCTGCACTGGACCCCATTAGATCTTAACCAGCTTGGTAATAACACGTTTTGATGCCCCTCCTTCTGGCTGTGTACGTTAAAGCTCTGCTGTGTTGCAGGCGGTGTTCGGTTAGTGTGGCTAAGCTGCGGAAGCCAGAACGTGTGGGCCGTGGACAGCCGTGGAGGAGTCCATTTCAGAGTAGGAAGCCAGCCGTTGAACCCCAGCATGATGCTGCCGGCCTGGATCCAGATAGAGGCTCCCTCACAGGTAGGGGTCGCACTCACACCCCCAAACCCCCCCCAGTGTGGCACAGGTGAGAGTGATGGGGTATTTTTTTTTAGCCTTTAGGAGTTCAGCTGGTTAGCATCACCACCAGTCCCAACGACCGTCTGCTGTGGGCGCTGGACAACAGGGGAGGGGTCTACGTCCGGACCGGACTGAGTGAGGAGATGCCCGTCGGAACGGGCTGGGACCCTGTTCCAGGTAAGCTGTGTGTGTGTGTATAATGCCCCTCTTTTAAAATGTGGGTGTAAAGGTGGTGTGCGACCACAGCAATATATGACTGTACGATGCGCCAGATCGAGAAGTGTGTAAAATTAAATGAGGTTTGGAATAGTGATAACAACGTAAATTATGGGATGGACAGTCATTGCCACACCATATCACAGACTTATCAGAACGTGTATTGTAATAGTCAGAGGATTAAAGTTTATTCCTGGCGACGCAGAGAAAATGCAGTGACCCCTACTTGATTATACAATCAAGCAAAACAAAATATTTTGATAATTTTTTTTTTAGGTATTTTTAGTATTTAATAATAACAACTAATTATTCATTCATTTTCTGAACCGTCTTGTGGGCACATCCATCCTTAGCAAGGTTACAGGGTGTGTAGGAGCCTGTCCGGGCTGATTCAAGGTGAGAGACAGGGTACACCCTGAACAATTCACCAGTCTGTCATGGGGCCACACACTCACAACCATCCACACACACACTCATTCCTAGAGGCAATTTGGTTGCAATTTCCTAGCTGCCAATTAACCTAACGTGCATGTTTTCAGAGAAAACCCACACATACACTGGGAGAACATGCAAACTACACACAGAAAGAACAGTGTTCCAAGCCTCGTTCCCACCTGAGATTTGAACCCTAACCTTCTTGCTGTGAGGTCACTGTGCTACCCACTGTGTCGCCTAGTAACTAATTACATTTCTTACATCTGATACACAACTCTGTATTTCTTTACACACTCTGTGTGTGTGTGTGTGTGTGTGTGTGTGTGTGCAGGCTTGGTGGTCAGCCAGGTGGTCCTCAGTGAGACAGTGTGGGTGCGCTGTGCTAACGGTGAGCTAGCGCGCCGCTACGGTGTGTCGGTACAAAACCCCGCCGGAGATTACTGGAAGAAAATCCCAGGACAGGCCAGCTGCTTTACTGGTAAACGAGGACACACCCACTGATTTTACTAGGACACACCCACTGGTTTTACTAGGACACACCCACTAATTTTACTTGGACACTCCCACTGGTTTTACTAGGACACACCCACTAATTTTACTTGGACACTCCCACTGATTTTACTAGGACACACCCACTGGTTTTACTAGGACACACCCACTCATTTTACTTGGACACTCCCACTGATTTTACTTGGACACACGCACTGGTTTTACTAGGACACACCCACTAATTTTACTTGAACACTCCCACTGGTTTTACTAGGACACACCCACCAGTTTTACTCCACCTCTCTCTCCACAGTGACACCGAAGGATGAAATGTGGGCGGTGACCCCAGTAGGTGGGTTGTCACGACGACTGACCAAACTCCTCCCACGTAACCCAGTTAGAGCCCCCTCTATTTGCGACCCCCAAGGAGTGGACGATGATGAAGAAGAGTGGGAGGTCATCTGAGACACTATAACATCACTTCCTGTTTCTATTTAAATAAAACCCCAGTGGCTGCTGGGTAATGTAGTCTGTTTTAATTGTCAATAAAAACATTTCAATCCAACATGAAAGAAGTGTGTATCTGTCTGTGTGTGTGTTTGTCTCTGTGTGTCTATGTGTGTGTGTATGTGTGTGTGTGTTTGTGTGTGTGTGTGTGTACAGATACAACTGTCACATACACAGTCAGTTTAAACCAGCAGGAACGTGCAGCCTGCTAGCCTGCTAGGCAGGTTGAATCCTGCACAGGCTTTGTTACTGGGCACGCTCGACAAAATCAGATATAAAGAGCAAGTCTGAAAAATCGCACATAAAGAGCGACAAAAACAACAGAACAGAGTACCTGATAGAGAAGGGAAGGGCATCATGGATTCTTTACGAGACACAGGACCAAACATTTAGGGGCCAACTGTAAGAAAATAGAGCAAAGGGCACCACACAAGGGAAGGAGAAAGGGCCTGAAGGGGTGGGATCATGACAACTACAATACAATAACAATATTTGTCATTTTTATCGGTAACAACAAAACTGCATTTAGAGCATCGACAATCCCCTGAGTTGAAAGCGTCCAATAAATACCCTTCCCCTTAAAAAATAACCCCAGAATAAGATTCACTTTGATTTTTGCAGCCCAAAATAAAAAAGTGTAGAAATAAAAAAAAGTATAAACACAAAAAATAATCAATTCCTGTCCTTTAGACCCTCCTTCTCAGTTAGGAAATTCCGCAGTCGGGAAGCAAGAGATCCCTCCCTCAGTATGAGCAGACTGTTTATTAAATATTAGCTTATTGTGGTCATACCAGCCTGTCTTGCAGGGCTGTTGGTGGTTCCTAGGATTTCTAAAAGTACAGTTGGAGGTAGAGCCTTTCGCTATCAAGCTCCAGTTTTATGGAATAAAACACACGCTCAAGTGAGAGAGGCAGACAGTGTTCCTACATTTAAAGGGAGGCTTAAAACATTCCTGTTTGAACAAGCTTATCAACAGGCCAGATAGAAACAGTTTCATTTTGCTGATATAGTATTTACTAGTTGGCTGCTAGAGAGTAAAAGCTGGGGAAAGTATGGTACATTGGGGTTCTATCCTCTAAATCTATCTAGTATTCTCTGCCAGACTGCCTTGGCCCTTTCCTTCTTATCCCCTACTCTAACCAGGGTCTGTATCCCCTTCCCCCCTCCCTAACCCCTGGCTTTCTATCTCATTCATTGTTCTCTATTGTCTGTTTATTTAGAATTACACTGCTAGTTGGTACAATACAATTCACATGTTGTCCACCTCTCTCCCTCCTCTCTGGGAGAGAGCCCCATTCAGGACTGCGTTCCTGTCCTGGGCATGGCCACACCGAGGAGACCTCCGCGCTTCATCATCCCCGCTCCATCAGGATGAAATCCATCTACTCATCCCTGTCCAGGGCATCGCTGGGCTGAGGAGTCTCCTGCCATCAGGATGAAGAACATCTACTCATCCCCGTTCTGGACATCTCCGGGCTGAGGAGTCTCCTGCCATCAGGATGAAGAACATCTACTCATCCCCGTTCTGGACATCTCCGGGCTGAGGAGTCTCTCGTGTTTCCATCAGGATGAAGAACATCTTTTGACTTCTTTAGATATTTAGCTGTAGATTAGAATAAGCTAATATTTAAACAACAATCTTTTACACATTGGTTGTTCGTCCCGGGAGGAGTGCCTCTCGAACTTTATCCCCAAAACCTCTAACATGTGCTGTTCCTCTGATCCTGTCCATCCTGGTCACTCCCAGAGAGATCCTCAGCATCTTCATCTCTGCTACCTCCATCTCTGCTTCCTGTCTTTTCTTCAGTGCTACTGCCTCTAGACCAAACAGCATGGCCGGTCTCACCACTGTTTTGTACACTTTCCCTTTCATTCTAGCTGAAACTTTTCTGTCGCACATCACACCTGATACTTTCGTCCACCTGTTCCAGCCTGCCTGAACACGCTTCTTCACCTCTTTTCCACACTCTCCATTGCTCTGGACTGTTGATACTAGATACTTAAAATCTTCCACCTTCTTAGTCTCTTCTCCCTGTAACCTCACTTTTCCATTTGATTGCTTTAATTACTATTGGAATAAATTATTTCCTGTGGATTTCTTTTTTGGCTAATAGAATGTTGTGTCACCGGCCTGAAGGGAGAAAGGTACAAGGCGTGATGAAGAGGGTGTGATGGATCTACTGGGATCAGGGTGTCTTTCTTGATCACAACACGTTCCTACAGAAGAAACAGTGAAGTTTGTGGTGAGCCAATTATTTTCCAGCTTTATTTGTGATTTTTGAGAGTTTAATTTTCTGTTTGCAGGAGAAGACCTTGTACCAGGATGTGATGTTAAAGCTGAAGATGGATTGTATTGATGATGTTAAACCATGATTAAAATGTTTCAGTTTGTGAATGAGAGGGACCCAAATGGAAAAGTGAGGTTACAGGGAGAAGAGATAAAGAAGGTGGAAGATTTTAAGTATCTAGGATCAACAGTCCAGAGCAATGGAGAGTGTGGAAAAGAGGTGACAAGCGTGTCCAAGCAGGCTGGAACGGGTGGAGAAAAGTATCAGGTGTGATGTGTGACAGAAGAGCTTCAGCTAGAATGAAAGGGAAAGTGTACAAAACCGTGGTGAGACCGGCCATGCTGATTGGTCTGGAGACAGTGGAACTGAGGAAAAGACAGGAAACAGAGATGGAGGTAGCAGAGATGAAGATGCTGAGGATCTCTCTGGGAGTGACCAGGATGCACAGGAACAGAGGAATAGCACATGTTAGAGGTTTTGGGGATAAAGTTCGAGAGGCCAGACTGAGATGGTTTGGATATGTGCAGAGGAGAGAGAGAGAGTACATCAGAAGAAGGAAGACCAAAGAGGAGGTTCATGGATACAGTGAAGGAAGACATGAAGATAGTTGGTGTGACCGAAGAGGATGCAGAAGATAGGGTTAGATGGAAGAAACTGACTTGCTGTGGCGCCCCCTGAAGGGAAATGCCGAAAGAAGAAGAAGATGTGCAGCAATGAAAGGTAACGGGTATTTTACAAGAAGTTTTGGTTACTGTTTGTGACTGCGATACTCCAGCCTACAGTTATAAAATACATGAAAAAATGTAGCCACGCATTGACAGAGAGTCTTTAGGGATTGCTGTTTGTACTGTATGGCATGCAGAGGGCAACATTATGATAAAACACTTGGCACCACTGAGGACTGCACTGAGTGTTTGGGTACAGTACATACGTCACGTGTGGTCCCAACTTAGCAAGAAACATTGGTTACATAAAGAAAGTACCCTCCCACCGTGAAGCGAGTTATCCCCAATAATACCAAGTCAGACTATTTCCATGGAGAAAAACAGTAAAGTGGATCAGGCTTGGCTGGACCAGCCTAACTAAGAGAAACCAGCAGAGGACAGAAACTCTGGTCTTTTTTGTCTCGTAAAAAAATGACAACATTTATTCCATACTTTTTATTTTCAGAAAATCTGTAAATGCCAAAGTCTTTATTTACAATTATGTACATAAAACAACTTTCACCATGGTAACAGCTCATTTTTTTTGTCCAATGGGATGGGAGAGGAGATTCAGGATCTATGTTCCTACCCTCACCATGGTAACCAGGATCTACGTTCCTACCCTCACCATGGTAACCAGGATCTACGTTCTTACCCTCACCATGGTAACCAGGATCTATGTTCCTACCCTCACCATGGTAACCAGGATCTACGTTCTTACCCTCACCGTGGTAACCAGGATCTACGTTCCTACCCTCACCGTGGTAACCAGGATCTACGTTCCTACCCTCTCCGTGGTAACCAGGTTCTACGTTCCTACCCTCACCATGGTAACCAGGATCTATGTTCCTACCCTCACCGTGGTAACCAGGATCTATGTTCCTACCCTCACCATGGTAACCAAGATCTACGTTCCTAGCCTCACCATGGTAACCAGGATCTATGTTCCTACCCTCACCATGGTAACCAGGATCTACGTTCTTACCCTTACCATGGTAACCAGGATCTACGTTCCTACCCTCACCATGGTAACGAGTGCGGGTGGTGACCAAAAGAACGAGATCACAGCAGAAACAAGCGGTTGAGATAATCTTCTACACGGTGGCTGGACTCAGCAATAGAGGGAGGAACTCGGAGTAGAGCCGTTGCTCCTCTGGGTCGAGAGAAGCCAGATGGGGTAGTTCGGGCATGTGGTTAGGATGCCTCCTGAGTGCCTTGCTGGTGATGTGTTTTGGGCGTGTCCCACCAGAAGGAGACCAAGAGGCAGACCCTGACCCGCTGGAGAGTCTATGTCTCACAGCTGGCCAAGGAACACCTCAGGATCCTCCCGGATGAGCTGGAAGGCTGTTACCCCGTAACCCGCCGGAAGGTAACGGATCAGGACGGTTTCGATTGTAATGTTTACATGATGGAACACATGTCTATTTATTTTTCACACAGTCAGAAAGTTTGCCTCCAGCTTTAAGCATCTTTATCTGTCACCATGGTAACAGTTCATCTTGTGGTCCATGGACAGCTGTCACCATGGTAACGGTCAGCCTCAGCTGTGCAGCTGCAGGAAGTCCGGCAGAGAGTTGAATGGGTCTGATCCGGAGCGGACCAGGGTCCTGAGGGCCTGCAGCAGCAGAGGGGGCGGGGTCAGTCCAGTCAGCCAGCAGTACAGCTGCTTTCCCAGCATGCTTTGCCAGTGCTGCGGGTCCTCCTGCAGCCCGCGTAGAGGAGGTGGGGGGGAGGTGAGGAAGAGGAGTAACAGGTCCACGCAGCGCCTCGCGCGGCACCGCTCAGCACCGCAGCAGCTCTGTAGTTTTTGAAGCGCCGCGTCCACCGCCTCTGCGCGTGCGCCTTCCAGCAGCAGCAACAGCAAACAGTTCACGCGTGACATTTCCACAGCTACTTGCACAGCGTTTTTCCCCGCATGCGCACAGCCTCCGCTGCTCTCCAGGAAACTCTGCCGCTCCGCGTGCGTCTCGCAGCCCCGCAGCGTCTCCAGCATCATGCGCAGGATCACCACGCGGTTATACCGTACCGCCACGCTCAGCTGCGGGGCGCCGCTGCTATGGCAACAGTCCACGCTGCAGCGCGGCGTCTGGAGCGCGCTAAGAGAGAAAGTGTCCAGCAGGTGACGCGCGTACTCCTGGTGATCATGAACTATGGCGTAAAGCAGCGCTTCGGAGGGAAGAAAAGCGCGTGCACGTCCGTCCTCCCAGCAGAAGACCTCCATGGTGCGCATCTCCTCCAGCAGCCATGCGGGATGTCGCTCACGCACTGCGCAGTAGAAGGAGAAAGCGGTGCGCTCACACGCACGCTCCAGGTGTGTGGAGAGAAGCCACGGCATGTCCACGCGCACTGACTGACCACATCCTGTTATATATACACACACACACACACCCCACACACACACACCCGCCCACTCCATGTGCGCGTGATGTGTCAGGACATGAGGATCATGTTTCTGACATTCTGAACATACTGACCTGCAGACTGCCGAGGAACCGCTGAGCAAAGTAAACACCGCATCAGACTGTTGTGTGTGTGTTTCTGGATCTACACACACTCAGAAATAAGTTCCTAAACTGCGAGTTTCTGACAAAAATATATCAGTCCTCTAATTCCTTTAAAGTTAGCTTCGGAGTCCCACAGGGTTCTGTTCTAGGACTCATTCTGTTTATCAGGGTGGTCGAGTTCCAGGCTTGGAGAGCGGGTGTCCTGAAGGTTTCCTAGGTGTCCCTGATCCAGATTATGGAGTCATTTTGTCACAGTTGATTTCACGTTATGTGTCAGTTTTACTGAACACAATAAAAACGATGAGGGCACCAGCCCTCCAGGACCAGATCTTGACACCCCTGGTCTACATGCTGCCCCTGAGAAACATAATCAGAAAACACAGCATTTGTTTTCACTGATACACAGACGATACACAGTTTTATTTATCAGTTAAAGAGATAATAGTGCTTTTATTTATCCATGAAGGAAAATTAATTAGTCACGTCTGTTCAATTAACAAGAAAAAAATGGAATAAGATAAATCAGTCAGTCATCTTCTTATCCGTCTGTCCCTTACGAGGTTACAGGGGGTGCCGGAGCCCATCCCAGCTGATTTAAGGCGAAGGGCAGGGTACACCCCGAACAGGTCGCCAGTCTGTCACGGGGCCACACTCATACAACCATACACACACACACACACAGTCCTAGGGGAAATTTCAGCACCAGCCAATCAACCTCGCATGCATGTCTTTGGAGAGTGGGAGGAAACCGGAGTACCCAGAGGAAACCCACGAAAACACAAGGAGAACATGCAAACTTCACACAGAAAGGACAGTGTTCCAAGCCTTGTCCCCACTCAGGACACGAACCCACGACCTTCTTGCTGTGAGGCCACTGTGCTACCCACTGCGCCACCGTGCTGCCGTATAAGATAAATTGTTAAAAAAAATTCTTTTTAAACACCAGATTAAATGATCTCAGTAGGCTGTATCTTCTTTTTACTCTGTGGGTGCAGCAGTCTCTGGATGAACGAGCTGCTCAAGCCCCTCACTGTCTCATACAAAGGGTCTTGTTAGGATTTCTTCAGAGACCTCAAATTCAAAATCCTCTTGCTAACCTACAAGGCCCTAAACGGCATGGCTCCATCCTACATCGTGAACTTAAAGTACCTTATCAACCAATCAGAGCACCTCACCCACAAAATGCATGGCTGTTATTGGTTCCTAGGATTTCTAAAAGTACAGTTGGAGGTAGAGCCTTTAGCCACCAAGCTTCAGTTTTATGGAATAAGCTCCCAGCTCAAGTGAGAGAGGCAGACACTGTTCTTACCAGTGTTCCCTCTATTTTTTTACGTGTCTGAGCAAACCCATAAGCTTCCAGAGCGGAAGGGGGCGGGGCAAAAACTTTTATTCTTTTGGGACGTCACCAGCAGTAACGAGCCAAACTACGAAGCAGCGGTTTGAAGCAATTTGATCCACAAAGAATAAAGAAAGAGATATATGTTTCGGAGCTCTGTCTCATTTTACCGTCTTTATTTTAATTTGAGTTTTATTTTTGCGCTGCATAGGTTTTCTCGTGCGTTGTTGCTCTGCGAGCAGTGCGCAACTGCGCGCAGCTTAGAGGGAACATTGGTTCCTACATTTAAGGGTCGACTTAAAGCATTATTTTTCAAACAATCTTATCAACAGGCCAGCTAGAAACAGAGACATTTAGCTGATATAGTTACTAGTTGGCTGTTAGATAGTAGAAGCTGGGGAACGTATGGTACATTGGGGTTCTGTCCTCTAATTCTACTATTCTCTGACAGACTGCCTTGGCCGCTTGATGTATCCACATCGCCCTTGGCTGAGCCCTGTCTTTCCATCTCATTCGTTGTTCTCTAATATCGTTTCATTTAGTTTTTTGACCACTATTTGGTACAGTCCGCCTTTCTGTTCCTCCTCCTTGGGAGAGAGTTCTGTTTCAGATTCCTGATGGATCCTCTGTGTTCCTCTCCTGGGCATGTCCAAACTGAGGTCTGGTGCATTACAATTCTACATGACATGACATTAGGTATAATACATTACATTCCAATGTAATGTGACATCTCCGTCCACCCATAGCACTGCTATCCTGGTCCTTGGTCTAGTCACCTCTCGGATTGACTACTGCAACTCCCTCCTTTTCGGCCAGTCCAGAAGACCCTTAATAAACTGCAACATATCCAAAATTCATCTAGATCTCCATCCTTCCATCACGTCACCCCGGTCCTTCAGCAACTCCACTGGTTCCCGGCTAAATTCAGAATTACTTTAAAATTCTTTTTCTCACTTTCAAGGCCATCCACAACCTCGCACCACCTATTTGACCTCCTGCAGATTTCCACCTCCTCTCACCTTCTCAGGTCTTCTTATTCCATCCATCTGACCCTTGCCCCTGCCCATCTTAGCACAATGGGGGGCAGAGCCTTCAGCCACGCCGCACCCTGTCCTAGAACTCTCTCCCACCTGACATACAGAACATTGACCACCATCTCTTCCCACCCTGCTCTTCGTTTGTACGTTTTTTAATTACTTTATTGAGTTGTATCTCTATGTGAAGCAATCTTTTTAAAGGAGGTTAGTATTTTATACTTTTCAATAGATTTGATCTAAAGTGCCTTTCAGGTTACCCACGGACACGGTCACGGTCTTTTCTTTTGTTGCTTTGTTATTCAAGTTAACAAAGGACCCAATCAGATGACAACATTGGGATGCTTGACAGGTTTGATCAACAGATTTTACTTTAATAATGACTGCAGGAAGTTTGACCTTGAATCAGACTGATTCATGGTCTGAATCCATCTGACCATGAACCAGTTAGGGCAGACATGTCCAAAGTCCGGCCCGGGGGCCAAATGCGGCCCGTTGTCAATTTTCATCCGGCCCGCAGCCTCCGTCATAAAATCAATAGCGCCTGGCCCACGTGTAGAATTACATAATACATTGGGCAGCAGAGCTGTTACCTGCGTGTTCTAAATGCTGCCATCTAGAAGCTAAAATAGGAACAGCAAATTAGTACGTGAGCCCCCCAATTTTCTAAAATGGCGGCAATTAATAAAAGGAGAAAAAAAGAATCTAGCACGCCATTTAACCAGTCTAAACTAGTGGTTACCAAAGCATGCCATCCATCTGATCCTGTTCTCAGGGGCGACTCCAGGATTTTCTAAAGGGCTTTTTGTCTATGACCTCACGCGCCCCCCCAGACCCGCCTCGGATCCGACCCGCTTGTCAAACGTTAGAACTCAATGTGGCCCGCGAGTGAAAAAGTTTGGACACCCCTAAGTTAGGGTATTCAGTGGTTGAGGCCAGTGTTCCCTCTAAACTGCGTGCCTTCGCAAGTGCGCACTGCTCGCAGATTAATAGCGCACAAGAAAACCTATGAAGCGCACGAAATAAAACAATTTAAACTACAGATAGGAAAATGAGACGGAGCTCCGCAGCATATTTCTTTCTTCTTTCTTTTTGAAACAAATTGCTTCAAAGCGCTGCTTCAGTGTTAGGCTCGTCACTGCTTGTGACGTCACAAAAGAGTAACTGTTTTTGCTCCACCCCCTTCTGCTCAGGAAGCGTTTGTATTTGCTCAGACACATAAAAATTAAAGGGAACATTGGTTGAGGGGTGTACCTTCAAAAAGCTCACCCCTGGTTGGCAAACCAGTGTGGCTCCATAAGAAGCGTATCAAGGTTAGAGAGTGACCTAGCCAGTCCCCAGACCTGAAACCAATAGAAAATCTTTGGAGGCGTTTTAACTCCGAGTTTTTCAGAACAGAAACCTGACTGATCTGAAGATCTGTGAGGAAGAGTGGGACAAAATCTCCCCTGCAGAGTGAAAAACTATGACCTTTGTCATTTCAAACACTGGCAACTGTCATGGATCTAAGATGAACGGTTTGAACCCTTCGTGATTTTAAAGTGAACAAACTTGCAAAATCACAGAGTGTTCAAACACTTGTTTACCTGTGTGTGTCTGTCTGTGTGTTTATAAATATATATTTATATATGTGTGTGTAACAGGAGGACAGCTGACATGCTTGATGTGTTCCAGTGTTGGGGTGGAGGGTAGGGTGTTGAGGGGGGACTTACATAACGTACCGATAGGATATTATTTTCTCCTGTGTAAAACATTTCTATCATCACATGTCTAGCATGGTGACTGGTGTCCCAGTATAACCAGCTGCATTTGGAATCATGTTTAGAGGACTGATGAAGTTAAAGGAAAACTTTTTGAACAGAATGAGTAAAGGAATCCACGGCCTTGGTTTGGATAAGATTTGACATCAGATCCGTTAGTTTTATATTAAACGTTTTCACCAAGCTGTCTTTATGTAAGAAGGTTTTGTTGTATTTGTTATTACACATCCCAAAATGGGCGGAAAGGTGGCGCAAGTGGTCTCAGCAAGAAGGTCGAGGGTTCAAGTCCCAAGTGGGGACTAGGCCTGGGAAACTGGTCTTTCTGTGTGTGGTTTGCAAGGTCTCCCCGTGTATGTGCGGGTTTTCTCCGGTTTCCTCCCACCCTCCAAAAACATACATGTTACGTTGATTGGCTGCTATGAAACTGCCCCTAGGAATGGGTGTGTGTGTGGCCCCGCAACAGACTGTTGACCTGTTAGGGGTGTACACTGCCTTTCGCCTTGAATCAGTTGGGATAGGCTCCAGGACCCCCGTTAGCCTGTCAGGGATGGACAGCTTAGAACAGGGGTGTCGAACTCAATTCCCGAAGGGCCGGTGTCTCTGCAGGTTTTCCATGTGTTCTTGCATCTACACACCTGATTCAGGTTAATGAGTCATTGTGCCAAATTTGATTGGCTGTTGATTTCAGTGACTGTGCATCAGCTGCATAGAACCAGGAACACATGGAAAACCTGCAGGGACACCGGCACTCCAGGAATTGAGTTTGACACCCCTGGCTTAGAAGATGAATGAATGAACATCGCAAAATTTGGGGATTTGATCCTCGTCCTCCTTTTTTTTTTTTTTTTTAAATATATCATTGCTGATGCCGCAGGGTGGCTGGGCTCTCACTCAGAGATCGGATGAGGAACTCTGCCATCCGGGAGGAGCTCGGTGTCGAGCTGCTCCTCCTCCAGGTCGAGAGGAGCCAGATGGGGTGGTTCGGGCATCTGGTCAGGATGCCTCCGACCGCCTCGCAGGCGGGATGTTTCGGGCACATCCCACAGGGAGTAGACCAAGGGTCTGTATCTATTTCCAGCTACTGAAAATAAAACATCGATTTATTGTTTGCGATGATATATTTCCGTTCCGTCATCTTCTACTTGTTCCGGGGTCGGGTTGCGGGGGCAACAGCCTCAAACGGGCAGCCCAGGCCTCTCTCACCCCGGCTGCATTCTCCAGCTCACCCGGAAGGATCCCAAGTCGTTTCCCCAGCCAGCTGTGAGAAATAGTCTCTCCAGCGGGTCCGGGGTCTGCCCTTAGGTCTCCTCCCGGTGTGACGTGCCCAAAACACCTCGGCCGAGAAGGGCTCGGGGGGGCATCCTGACCAAATGCATGAACCACCTCATTTCGGCCGCTTGTACCCGCGATCTCATTCCTCCGATCACCACCCACAGCTGGTGACCATAGGTGAGGGTGGGAACGTAGATCGACTTGTAAATCGAGAGCTTTGCTTTTCGGCTCAGCTCTCTCTTTACCACGACGGACCGATGCAGCGTCCTAGTTATTGCTGATGCCGCACCGATCCGCCTGTCGATCTCCCGCTCCATCCTTCCCCCACTCGTGAACAAGACCCCGAGATACTTAAACTCCTCCACTTGGGGCAGGACCCTGTCCCTGACCCGCAGGGGGCATTCCACCCTTTTCTGGGCGAGGACCATGGTCTCGGATTTGGAGGCGCTAATTCCCATCCCGGTCACTTCACACTCGGCAGCAAATCAATCCAGCGAGAGCTGGAGTTCACGGTCCGATGAAGTCAACAGGACCACATCATCCGCAAAGAGCAGAGATTCGATCCTGAGGTCACCAAACTGGATCCCTCCAACGCCTCGGCTGCGCCTAGATATTCTGTCCATAAAGGTGATGAACAGAATCGGTGACAAAGGGCAGCCTTGGCGGAGTCCAACTCGCACAGGAAATGGAATCAACATACTGCCAGTTATACGGACCAAGCTCTGGAAACATGGAAATTAAAAATTGTCTTGAAAGAATCAATCAATAAATAAAATAAATAATAGTTTGCATCAGTGGGGAATTACCTCTCTCTTGTGGCTCATTGTGGGAAGTGGTGCTCTTAACAGGACAATCTGGACAAGCAGCGGAGCTCCTTCTCCAAGAGGCTCAGACAGCTCCGCTCAAAAACCGCCCGGTACCGGAAATCTTTTATTCCCAACACAATGACACTTTTTAATAACTCACAGAATAGCAAATAACTGGTTCATTCTCATGTAATTCATCACTGTTTGTCACTTCATGCTTCTTGTGTTACTTTTTGTTTTTTTACCCCCTTTGCACTTACAGTCTGTATTGACCTCAATGTTTTGTCAAATTATTCCCTCTATTTTATTATTTTAATATTTTATTATTTTTTTATTTATCTTCTTGTATATACACTGTCTATTTCTTTTTTGTTGCTGCTGTAACGCATAAATTTCCCAAGTGTGGGATCAATAAAGTAAATCTTTCTATCTATTTAAAATGCTGATGGTGGATTAGCGCTCTCTGGTGGCCATCTATGGGACCTGATTCCACTTATTTAAATGGGAGGATTTTCGCCCTCTAGTGTCCATATGTGGAAATCAACTTCTGTAGTTGCTAAGTAGGCGCCCTCCGGTGGCGCAAAGTTGCGTCCTGAAAATACTGATGGTGAATTTGCGCCCCCTAGTGGCTAAACGTGGAAACTGACGGGATTTGGATGGCTATGGTGTGATTTGTCGCCGTCTAGTGGCGTACAGGTGCCTGTGATGGCGCTGCTCTCCGGGCAGCTGGGGGATTTCCTGGGCGGAAGCAGCGGAGGGGCTTTCCAGCTCGATCAGCCGGAGCTCCGCTGATCATAGACTGTTTGTTCCCTGTAAGAGGACCCGGAAAACCTGGACACCCAGAGATCCCGGGTCATGACGAGTCCTCCAGAGGCCCCAAAGCTCCCCGGCAGCGCGGTGTGAAGACAGGAGACCGCGAGTTGTGGCCTGGGCGCCACATTCATGTGAGTAAGTGTGTGTGTTGTGTGTATGTGTCTGCCTGTCTGTGTGTGTGTGTGTGTGTGTGTGTGTGTGTGTGTGTGTGTGTGTGTGTGTGTGTGTGTGTGTTGGGGGGTATATCTGTTTCTATGTGCGTGGATATATGTGTGTGTGTGTGTGTGTGTGTGTACGTGTGTATGTATGTCTGTATCTATGTGTTCGTCTGTGTGAGAGAGAATCTATGTGTATGCGTTGTGTGTGTGTATTCTTGAGAGAGTGTGACTCTGTGTGTGTATATAAGTATATATGTGTGTATCTGTGTGGTTTTGAATATGTGTGTGTGTGTGTGTGTGTGTGTGTGTGTGTGTGTTGGGGAGTATATCTGTTTCTATGTGCGTGGATATATGTGTGTGGATATGTGTGTGTGGATATGTGTGTGTGTATGTATGTCTATGTATGTCTGTCTATATCTATGTGTTTGTGTGTCTGTGTGTGTACATGTGTATGTATGTCTGTATCTATGTGTTTGTTTGTGTGTGTGTGTGTGAGAGAGAGAGAATCTGTGTGTAAGTGTGTGTGTGTGTATTCTTGAGAGAGTTTGACTCTGTGTGTACATAAGTATATATGTGTGTATCTGTATGTTTTTGAATATGTGTGTGTGTGTGTGAAAGAGAGAGAATCTGTGTGAGTGTGTATATTCGTGAGAGAGTGTGACTTTGTGTGTGTGTATCTGTGTGCGTGTGTGTTTTGGGAGTGGGGGTATATCTATTTCTATGTGTGTGTATGGGGGGGAATATGTGGTATGTATGTCTGTATCTATGTGTTAGTGTGTGTGTGTGTGTGTGTGTGAGAGAGAGAGAGAGAGAGAGAGAGAGAGAGAGAGAATCTGTGTGTATTCTTGAGAGAGTGTGATTCTGTGTGTGTGTGAGTGTGAGAGAGACAGAGAGAGAGAGAATCTGTGTGTATTCTTGAGAGAGTGTGATTCTGTGTGTGTGTATCTGTGTGTGTGTCTGCCTGTCTGTCTGTGTGTGTGTGTGTGTGTGTGTGTTGGGGGGTATATCTGTTTCTATGTGGGTGGATATGTGTGTGTGTGTGTGTGTGTGTGTGTGTGTATGTCTATATCTATGTGTTAGTGTGTGTGTGTACATGTGTATGTATGTCTGTTTGTGTGAGAGAGAGAGAATCTGTGTGTGTATATAAGTATATATGTGTGTATCTGTATGTTTTTGAATATGTGTGTGTGTGTGTGTGTGTGTGTGTGTGTGTGTGTGTGTGTGTGAAAGAGAGAGAATCTGTGTGAGTGTGTATATTCGTGAGAGAGTGTGACTTTGTGTGTGTGTATCTCTGTGTGTGTGTGTGTGTTTTGGGGGGTATATCTACTGTATTTCTATGTGTGTGTGGGGAATATGCGGTATGTATGTCTGTATCTATGTGTTACTGTGTGTGTGTGAGAGAGAGAGAGAATCTGTGTGTGTATTTGTGAGAGACTGTGATTGTGTGTGTGTGTGTGTGAGAGAGAGAGAGAGAGACAGAAAGAGAGAGAATTTGTGTGTATTCTTGAGAGAGTGTGATTCTGTGTGTGTGCATGTGTGTGTATCTGTGTGTATCTGTGTGTGTGTGTGTGTGTCATGTCTAAAGATGTCCCATCAGAAAGCGTTGTGTTTACATCTCAATGGATCCAATTCTCTGGTTCTAAACATCTGGTCCTGGATTGTTCCAGGTTTGTTTATACCAGTTTGTTTACTGGTGTGCTGTTTCCAGACCACTTCCAGGTTATTTCCAGCTTACTTCCAGGAAGTATCTGACTGTTTCCAGGAAGTCTCCATGTTGTTTCCCAACAGTTTGTTGTATTTTTTCAGATTGTTTCTATAAAATCATCTGGAAGATTTGGGGTCATTTTCTGTGTGGTTTTGGGATATTTCCAGACTGGTTTTATTTGGTTGTTTCCATGTTGTTTTCAGACAATTTCCTGGATATTTCCAGGAGGTTTCCAGGTGGTTTCAGGGAAGTTTTGGTTTTGTTTTGAGTCATTTTAACAAAATCTTCCAGCAAAATTCTGGGTGGTTTCCAGGTTGTTTCTAGAAAATCCCCTGGAAGATTCAGCCAGACACATTCCGGCAGAAACTAGTACATCCTAAAGACAAGATGCCTAAAGACAAGATGCCTACAGAAAAACAGAGCAATGTAGTTTATTCGATCCAGTGCAGTGAAGGTAGCTGCAAAGAACACTACATTGGGGAAACTAAGCAGCCACTCCACAAAAGACTTTACCAACACAGAAGAGAAGCCTCAAGTGGGCCACAGTCTGCCGTACATCTGCATCTTAAATCCACCAAACACACTTTTGAGGACAGTGAGGTGAAGATTCTAAGTAGAGAGAAAGGTTGGTTTGAAAGAGGGGTGAAGGAAGCCATTTTTGTGAAGAAAGAGAATCCCTCACTGAATCGGAGTGGAGGCGTTAGATACATTCTGCCCGGGATTTACAGCAGCATTCTGAAGCCCTGGACCAAAGAGGACACCTCGTGACCCAGATTCACGCCTCTCGTTAACAGGAATTTCTATTCACTAGGCTTTTAGCATTTTTATAATAAGGTTTGTTTACTGGTCTGTGGCTACAATAGAAGCCATTCACGGTCCATCATAGGTAACACAGGCTCATTGGTCGAGCCCTTCCTTACTATTTTTTTTTACCTTTTACTCAGGTTAGTATAAATAGATCCAGTTTTCAGTCCATTTCTATCAGATTGAAAATGATTTCCGGATGGAAGTCGAAACGTCTAGATCAAGAATTAAACTGTCCAGAAGACCTTTTTGAAACTTTTTCTACATTCAGCTGTATCCCTTGGATATTTTTTTTTTTACTTGACTATATTAATCCCTCAATGGGAACATTACTGTGCTGCATCACACCGCAGCAGGCAGCCACAATGGTGCCAATGGTGGGAGTAACTAGGACGTTGGGTGTCTGCTCCAGGAACACCTAAGGGGCTCAGTGGGAATCGAACCGGCTTCTCCTGGACCAAAAACAAACACTTTACCACTAAGCCAATGCCTCCAAAATTTTCTTCCGTTTCCTGGAAGTTTCCGGCTATTTCCTGTCTGTTCCTCGGAAGTCTCTAGATCAGGGGTCACCAACACGGTGCCCACGGGCACCAGGTCGCCCGCAGCGATCGCATCAGTCGCCCGCAGGCCAGTTCTAAAAATAGCACCTATCACGAATTAGCTCTGTCTAAAATTTTATTTAATTGTGTTGCTATCCTTTTTTAATTTCATTTACAGTGATGTAAATTTAAAAACGAATACATAAAAACCTAAAAAAAAATGTATATCACAAAAAAAAGTTTAATATCCGAACTCTGACGTAGTATGGATCGGTCGTCACCCTAGCGCGCAAGACAAACCAGCTTTGCTGAGATGAGCTCGGAGCGCGTTTTCTACCCTCAAAAACATGGCAGAAAAAAGGAAGAAAACTTGAAGGAAAGGGAGGAAGAGTTCTTTTTGACCAACGTGAAAGAAAACTATGTGTGTCTCATCTGCGGTACGACTGTGGCGACGCGTAAGCGGCACAATGTGGAGAAAAATTTCCATACATGTCACAAAAGCTACCATGCTAACTACCCACTAGTTAGCGCAGTACGAACGGAAAAAGCCTGTGAGTTAAAGGCAGCTTTGGGAAAACAGCAGTCTTTTTTTACGAGGCCGGTAAAAAAACTCTCAAAAAGCAACTGAAGCCTCATTTAGAGCTACACATTTTTTTTATTAAAAAAAGAAGAAGACACAGTACACTGGTGAAGAGCATGCAATGCCAGGTCACCCACTGACAAAGAAACAAATGCCAGATGTTAATATGACATTAAAGATAAATGTTAATATATGTTACAGATGTGTAACAGACGTGATGATTTGTTTTGATGGCTGCAAATGTAGAGTAGATTTTTTTTTAAATCTTACATAGTTGATCATTTGTACAAACACGGTTAAAAGTTTATGATTTGATAACTGTTGTAAAAATTGAAAAAGATTTGCTGCAAAATGTTGTGGAAGTGATCATTTGAAAATTCAATTTCAATTCAATTTTATTTGTTTCCCCACAAATATTTTTTGTTTCTGGTAGCTTTCCAGATAGTTTCAACAACATTTTCAAGTCAGCTTCTGGGTAGTTTTTACAGAATCCCCGGAAGATTCTGGGTAGTTTCCAGGAAGTCTCTAGATTGTTTACCAACAGTTTCCAGGGTATCTTCTGGGAGTTTCCACATTGCTTCTCCAAAATCCCCATGAACATTCCAAGGGAACACTTTCGAGAAAGTTCCGTCATCTTCTGCTTTTTCCGGGGTCGGGTCGCGGGGGCAACAGCCTCTAACGGGCAGCCCAGGCCTCTCTCACCCCGGCTGCATCCTCTAGCTCACCTGGAAGGATCCCAAGTCGTTCCCCGGCCAGCTGTGAGACATAGTCTCTCCAGCGGGTCCGGGGTCTGCCCCTTGGTCTCCTCCCGGTGGGACATGCCCGAAACACCTCGCCCGCGAGGCGCTCGGGGGGCATCCTGACCAGATGCCCGAACCACCCCATCTGGCTCCTCTCGACCTGGAGGAGGAGCAGCTCGACACCAAGCTCCTCCCAGATGGCAGAGCTCCTCACCCGATCTTTGAGTGAGAGCCCAGCCACCCTGCGGAGGAAGCTCATTTTGGCCGCTTGTACCCGCGATCTCATTCTTTCGGTCACCACCCACAGCTGGTGACCATAGGTGAGGGTTGGAACGTAGATCGACTCGTAAATCGAACTTTCGAGAAAGTTCCTGACTAATTCCAGGCTTGTTTTTGGTTTGTTTCCTGGGCATTTCCAGGAAGTTTCTGGTATATTTCCTGGAAGTTTCAAAATTTCCAGGAAGCTTCTCTGGGTAGTTTCCAGATTGCTTTTACAAAATTTCCAGTAGATTCCTGTCTATGTCCAGGCTGTTTCTGGGATGTTTCTCAGTATTCTTTAATTTTAGAAAGTTTCCCGTTCAGTTTGCGGGATGTTTTGGGGCAGTTTTGAGACTTTTTCCAGGAACTTTCCGGGACATTTCTGGATGATTTTCTAGGTACAGTAATTTCACGGCTATAAGGCGCATATAAAAGTCTTTGATTTTCTTCAAAATGAGCGGTACGCCCTTTCATGCGGTGCGCCTTGTGTGTGAGAAAAGATGGACCTAAAAGAAAACGCGGTGCCCGCGAGGCGGACCTGAAAGAAAAGGCATGAGAACGTTAAAGAGTGAAGTGTGAGCTGCGTGGGAGCGATGGATGACCGAAGGAGATCACAGTTTCACGAAGGATGGAAGGCAGCGCCGGGCGAGTTACGCTAGAGTTTGCCAATGGATTGTAGATGCTTGGACTAACGTGTCTGCTGGTACTGTTATCCGAGCTTTCGCAAAAGCTGGTATCCTTTCTGAGGAGCCGCACAGTACAGACAGTGACTTTGACAGCGAGGAGTGAAGTGGACCTGCTCTGTTGGATTTTGCGCAGTTGTTCGATTCTGAAACAGAGGATGAGGACTTTGACGGATTTGAATAAAGACTATTACCGGTAATGTGCTTGTTTATACTACTTAAATAAAGTACAACCAAACTCAGTTTTGCTCCCGATGTATTTTTTAATACGCACATTTGCATGCTTGCGTGTGTGTTGTTGTAAGGCGGTGTGTGACTGAGACTGCGCCTTTTCGTATGATGCGCCTAATGGTCGTGAAATTACGGTATTTACTTCAAGTTTTAAGAAGTTACCTGGTAGGTTTGAGGCTATTCACATGAAGTTTCGGGCTCTTTCCAGGCTTTTGTTTGGCTATTTCCAGGAAGATTTCATTTATTTATTTATTTATTTTTTTTGGGAATTTCCATCAAATTTGCAAATCGTTTCTTTGTAGTTTCCGACTTTTTCCAAGCAGTTTCCAGGTGGTTTCCTGGGTATTTCCAGTAAGTTTGCAGGATATTTCTTAACATTTTACAGGCTATTGTTTCCAGGTTGTTTCCTGGGTATTTCCTCAAAGTTCCTCGGCATGTTCGAGGCTATTTCCAGCTTGTTTGTTGGCAGATTCCCAGGTATTTCCATCAAGTTTCCAAGCCATTTCTCTGACGTTTCCATAAAATTTTCAGTGAGTTTCCAGGTTATTTCCAGTATCTTTCTGGAAGTTCCGTTCCGTCATCTTCCGCTTGTTCCGGGGTCGGGTCGCGGGTGCAACAGCCTCAAACGGGTAGCCCAGGCCTCTCTCTCCCCAGCTGCATCCTCTAGCTCACCCGGAAGAATCCTAAGTCATTCCACGGCCAGCTCTGAGACATAGTCTCTCCAGCGGGTCCGGGGTCTGCTCCTTGGTCTCCTCCCGGTGGGACGTGCCCGAAACACCTCGCCCGCGAGGCGCTCGGGGGGCATCCTGACCAGATGCCCGTACCACCCCATCTGGCTCCTCTCGACCTGGAGGAGGAGCGGCTCCACACCAAGCTCTTCCCGGATGGCAGTGCTCCTTACCCGATCTCTGAGTGAGAGCCCAGCCACCCTGCAGAGGAAGCTCTTTTCGGCCGCTTGTATCCACAATCTCATTTTGTCGGTCACCACCCACAGCTGGTGACCATAGGTGAGGGTTGGAATGTAGATCGACTTGTAAATCGAGAGCTTTGCTTTTCGGCTCAGCTCTCTCTTTACCACGATAGACCAATGCAGCGTCCTAGTTATTGCTCATGCCGCACCGATCCGCCTGTCGATCTCCCGCTCCATCCTTCTCCCACTCGTGAACAAGACCCCGAGATACTTCAACTCCTCCACTTGGGGCAGGACCCTGTTCCTGACCCGCAGGAGGCATTCCACCCTTTTCCGGGCGAGGACCATGGAAGTTTCTTGACAATTTTGAGGCTATTTTCTTGAAGTTGTCATGATGTGTCCGAGATGTTTCCATGAAGATTTTAAAAAATAAATTAATAGTATTAATAGTATTAATAATATTAAATTTATTTAGTAATATAAACACCTGCAATGAGCAAATTATAAAAAACAAAAAAAAAACCCCACAATTTTACTTTCACTTTTTGTTCGGTCATTAAACGTACTGTCTCCTGCAAAATAAAACTTTCCTTGTTGTATCTTCTGGACATAAACAACTACAGTTTGGATTTTGAAACCTCATCAATCGCACTGATTTGAAGATCTTTTTTACAAATCAGAAAGTGTAAAAGCCTGACTATTGCTCATTCCATCAGTTATCCTGAGAAAATACAGGCTCTACCGGTAAAATATGAACGGAATCATGTGAACTGCACGTCTCAAAGACAGACCGGATGGTTTTCTGTGTTGTTTTTTGCAAAGTAAAGTTTCATTAGAAACCAGCAGGTTATGGACGGAGGACGTGAGACCAAGCAGAAGTGGTAAATTATGAAAGCTGGGGCAGGGGAGCGGCACCTCTATTGCTAATCGTGTGTGGAAAGTGTTTTAATTTGGAAAATGTACTTTTAAATCTGAAAGAATGAGATCGCGGGTACAAGCGGCCGAAATGAGCTTCCTCCGCAGGGTGGCTGGGCTCTCACTCAGAGATCGGGTGAGGAGCTCTGCCGTCCGGGAGGAGCTCGGTGTCGAGCCGCTCCTCCTCCAGGTCGAGAGGAGCCAGATGGGGTGGTTCGGGCATCTGGTCAGGATGCCCCCCGAGCGCCTCGCGGGCGATGTGTTTCGGGCACGTCCCACCAGGAGGAGACCAAGGGGCAGACCCCGGACCCGCTGGAGAGACTATGTCCCACAGCTGGCCGAGGAACGACTTGGGATCCTTCCAGGTGAGCTGAAGGATGCAGCTGGGGTGAGAGAAGCCTGGGCTTCCGGTTTGAGGCTGTTGCCCCTGCAACCCGACCCCGGAACAAGCGCAAGATGACGGAACGGAACTTTGAAATTCTTAAGTCCTTTTCTATTTCAGATGGATTCTTTGCTAAAATTTTAGAAAGTTCCCTAAAACTTTCCGCTTATTTAGGGCCGGGTCGCGGGGGCAACAGCCTCAGATGAGAAACCCAGGCTTCTCTCACCCTGGCTGCATCCTCCAGCTCACCTGGAAGGATCCCGAGTTGTTTCCCAGCCAGCTGTGAGACATAGTCTCTCCAGCGGGTCCGGGGCCTGCCTCTTGGTCTCCTCCTGTTGAGACGAAACACTTCACCAATGCGGCATTCGCCGACCAGGAGCCCAAACCACCCCATATGGCTTCTCTCGACTCGAGGAGCAACGGCTCTTCTTTGATTTTTTTCCTGTAGTTTTTACATTTTTTGCCACACGAGACGGTTTGTTTTATTATTTTCGGAGAGGTTTTTCACACCGAGTTTTCACACAGAGTCCTAAGTGCGTCGTTTATTATTTGGTGAAGTGTGATTGGCTCCATCCAGCTGCATCCACAGTGGGAGGGGCCTATAGCCTCAATGATTTCTATACATTGGTGCAAATAAACCCGACCTTAAAGTTTAGTTTGAAGTATTCTAACTAATAGTTTCTCTTCTCTTCTCCTTTTTTTTTTTTTTTTTTTTTTTAACAGTTGAAGCAAAAAGATTTTTTTAAAACAGAAGATTAAATATTATGTAAATCCGACAGAAAAAGCGAGGTTTTATGTTTAGGTTCCGGAATCGTATTTTGATCATGGCAGGCGCAGTGGGTAGCACAGTGGCCTCACAGAAAGAAGGTCGTGGGTTCGAGTCCTGAGTGGGGACGAGGCTTGGAACACTGTCCTTTCTGTGTGGAGTTTGCATGTTCTCCCCTTGTTTGCGTGGGTTTCCTCTGGGTACTCCGGTTTCCTCCCACCCTCCAAAGACATGCATGCTAGGTTGATTTGCTGGTACCAAATTGCCCCTAGGAATGAGTGTGTGTGTGGATGGTTATATGTGTGTGACCCCCCGACAGACTGGCGACCTGTTCGGCGTGTACTCTGCCCTTTGCCTTAAATTGGCCGGGATGGGCTCCGGCACCCCCCGCAACCCCAAAAGGGATAGACGGATAAGAAGATGACTGACTGACTATTTTGATCATCTGTCTCCTCTTCCACAGGTCATGTCAGCAGGACGGAGTGCTGATGGGAGGGAGGTGCAGGTTCCCCTCCAACAGGTGGCGCCCTCCCTCATCGCCACACCTCCCCCCCGCCAAGCAAACCCCTGGCCCACGAGCGAGCCCACCACTCAGCAAGGTAGGGCCTTCCCTTTCGGTCGCAACACTGCACCGATACTCTATTTCAATTTAAAACCAAGATTCTTTCAGGAAGGGTAGTGTACATATTAGCTGCTGTAATCTGATCTTCCCTTACACACACACCTTGCTGTTGAATCCTAGTGTTCGTTGTGTATTCTGCTGTGGGTCCTACTGACGATGGCACCAGGAGTGGGACCAGTTAGTGCGTCGGTGTCCTGTGCAGGGACACTTCTGCATCAGTACACGACAGCGGGAATTGAACCCTTCTGTACCTCTGATCTGTGTTAAAGTGTATACATTGTGTGCAGGGACTCCTGGGGGGTTCCTGCCCCTCCACGGTGGCTTCAGGGACCACTTTGTGGAAATCCCAGAGAAGAAATACTGCTGTGAGTCCTGCAGACTGGTCCTGTGTCAGCCCCGCCAGACCGAGTGTGGACACCGTTTCTGCCAGAGCTGCATCAGCGAAATTCTCAGGTACAACAAGACCGTATGGACCAGAACCAGGACCTATTAGACCAGAACCAGGACCTATTAGACCAGAACCAAGACCTATTAGACCAGAACCAAGACCTATTAGACCAGAACCAGGACCTATTAGACCAAAACCAGGACCTATTAGACCAAAACCAAGACCTATTAGACCACAACCAGGACCTTTTAGACCAGAACCAGGACCTATTAGACCAGAACCAGGACCTATTAGACCAGAACCAAGACCTTTTAGACCAGAAACCAAAACCTATTAGACCAGAACCAGGACCTATTAGACCAGAACCAGGACCTATTAGACCAGAACCAAGACCTATTAGACCAGAACCAGGACCTATTAGACCAGAACCAAGACCTATTAGACCAGAACCAAGACCTATTAGACCAGAACTAAGACCTATTAGACCAGAACCAGGACCTATTAGACCAGAACCAAGACCTATTAGACCAGAACCAGGACCTTTTAGACTAGAACCAAGACCTATTAGACCAGAACCAAGACCTATTAGACCAGAACCAAGACCTATTAGACCAGAACCAGGACCTATTAGACCAGAACCAAGACCTATTAGACCAGAACCAAGACCTATTAGACCAGAACCAGGACCTATTAGACCAGAACCAGGACCTATTAGACCAGAATCAAGACCTATTAGACCAAAACCAAGACCTATTAGACCAGAACCAAGACCTATTAGACCAGAACCAAGACCTTTTAGACAAGAACCAGGACCTTTTAGACCAGAACCAAGACCTATTAGACCAGAACCAGGACCTTTTAGACAAGAACCAGGACCTTTTAGACCAGAACCAAGACCTATTAGACCAGAACCAGGACCTATTAGACCACAACCAAGACCTATTAGACCACAACCAAGACCTATTAGACCAGAACCAGGACCTATTAGACCAGAACCAAGACCTATTAGACCAGAATCAGGACCTATTAGACCACAACCGGGTCCTTTTAGACCAGAACATGGACCTTTTAGACCAGAACCAGGACCTATTAGACCAGAACCAGGACCTATTAGACCACAACCAGTACCTATTAGACCACAACCAGGACCTTTTAGACCAGAACCAGGCCCTTCAAATACTGCCCTGGAAGCTCCGAAAAACCCAGAGTTTTCCGGATGTATAACCGTGCCCCACCTCCCCCTCTCCGCAGCCACCAGACACCAGTGTGTCCAGCTGACATGGAGCCCCTGTTCAAAGACAAGGTATGAGGACCGACCCAGTCCTGAATGCTGGTTCTCTGGTTCCATCCGCTTTATTCCAGTCCTCTGGTTCCAGATCTTCCGAGACGTTTGCTGCCACCGGGAGATCATGGCTCTGAGGGTGTTCTGTCGCAGTGAAGCCAGTGGCTGCCAGGAACAGATGAGTCTGCAGCAGATCCCTGTGAGAACCACACCCCATCCCAAACACACCCCATTCCAAACAACTGACCACCCTGTTTGTGTACAGGAGCACCTGAATGTGTGCCCGTACTACGAGGTGCCCTGCCCGCTGGGGAAGTGTAAGGAAAGGATGATGAGGAAGGAGATCCCTGAACACCTGGCCTGGAAGTGTAAGCACCGGGAGACCACCTGCGAGTTCTGTTCCACCAAGATGCCTCTGACAGACCTGCAGGTAAAAGAGGGGTCTGGGGTCTAGTGTCTAACCCGTTTGGAAAAGCCGTGCGTGTGCCCGTCGGTACTGTGTGCGGTCTTTTTAGTGGCACCGTTGAAGGGTGGAGCTAGATGAGAGCTTGTTAATTATTTTTTGTTACGCCCCCCCCATAGCAAGAAGTAAACAATTTGCACCCCCAACTCATTTGTTTACTGTTTACTGTTATTACTGCCTCTGGGTCATTTAGGGGGATCCCTAGGGGTTCTCTGTCCAGCTTAGAAACAGTCTCTCCAGCAGGTCCGGGGTCTGCCTCTGAGTCTCCTCCTAGGGCACGGGTGGGCAAACTTTTTGACTCGCAGGCCACATTGAGTTCTAACATTTGACAAACGGGCCAGACCCAAGGAGGGGGGGTTGGCAGGGGCAGGGACGTCCCCCCCCTCTCTAGGTCGACAAAAAAAATTGTTCTTACTACTGTACTTTAATTATTGTAAACTTTGTTGAAAATATGCACCAAAATGCAGAAAAAGTACTTATTATTCAAAAAGGTTTAGGAGGGAGGGGAGTCCCCCATATCCCTCGACACTGGCGAGCATCATAGGTGCTGGTTTTGTGCCCCGCCCCCCCTTCTTTAGAGCATCCTGTATTCGCCCATGGGAACAGGAGAAGATGAATGGCATGCTTTGGTAACCGCTAGATTAGACCGATAGAATGTCGCGCTAGATTTTAAAGAAGCATAAATGTTACGTCAAGAGCGTTTAATTTCAAATCTAGCGGTGCTTGATCTGAAATCTAGTGCGATAGCATTTAAAAACATGCATTTACTGGCGCTAGGTTGTGCTTGATGTAACATTTTGCTTGTTTTAACATCTAACATGCTTGTTTTATGTGCGTGTTTTAGGTCCGATGGCTTTTCTTATCTGTGAACACTGTTTATTTTGAAAGTGTGCGCATCATGGAGACACACACATTTTAATGGGAGCAGTGTTGTTGTATTTTTGGCGCCATCTAGTGAGGAACATAAAAAATCAAACTAACATAGTTTATTTTTTATTTTTTCTGGTTTGGCAGGCCTGATTATAATGTTTAACGGGCCGCATTTGGCCCGCGGGTCTTTGTTTACCCATGCCTGTCCTAAGGGATGTGCCCAAAACATCTCACCAGCGAGGCGGCGTTCAGGAGCCATCCTTAACCAGATACCCAAACCACCCCATCTGGCTTTTCTCGACCTGGAGTAGCAACAGCTCTACTCCGAAGTTCCTCCCAGATGGCAGAGCTCCTCCCTCTATCATCTCTGAGTGAGAGCCCACCCATCCACCCTGCAGAGGAAGCTCATTTAGTCCGCCAGTATCCGCAATCTCATTCTTTCGGTCACCACCCACAGCTGGTGACCATGGTGAGGGTAGGAACGCAGATAGACTGGTACTGCCTCCATTCAATTTAATTTCCCTCCAGCAACTAGGTCAGGGATTCCAGGCATAATCTTACAAATGCAGCGATGGGAAAACGGCTTACCCAATCAGAGAACAGAGATGACGGCAGGTACTTCCTATAGTCCAGATCCTGTTTACAGTCCTGTTACGTTTCTTACAGACACATAAAAACACGGTGTGTCCTGCCATGCTGGTGCCATGTCCCAACCACTGCTCCTCCTCCCTGACCCGCAGCCAGGTAGGACCCTTATCCGCTGGTTCTCCTGAGAACACATGGAACATGTTAAAATTGACTTCATCATGTGTTGATCTTCCAGCTCTCCAGCCACCAGCAGGACTGTCCCAAAGCTCAGGTCCACTGTCACTTCTACCCCTATGGCTGCTCCTTCAAGGTAACGCCCCCTTAACCCTGATCGTACCCCCCGCCTCCTCCAACACCTGCTCTCCTCTATCAAACAGGGCCTGAACCAGGAAATGAGGCAGCATGACTTTTCCTCTGCGGCAGAACATCTCAGACTGATGGCCAGTAGGAGCTCCTCTTTAGAGCTGAAGGTAAGCCTGGTAACAGAACACCGGTTACCATGGAGACCCTCGTGGTTACCTGAGCTATCTGTTTGAAGGTGGAGGATGTGAAGGCAGAACTGGTGGAACGTTATAAGGTTCTACCGGCTTTGAGCAGCCGGCTGTCTGAGTTGGAGAACCAGAACGAGGAGCTTAGAGAGAAGAATCGTCACCTGGAGCAAAAGCTGGCCACCATGCAGGTAACCGGTCCTTAGTTACTAGTCCGTATTTCCGGTTGCCGTGCAGGTCTCCAGAGGTTCCCACAGGTCAGGGTTTCTAATCATCTTCGTGTTTCTATAGAAACTAATGAGCACACACACTGAGAAGCTGCTTGAACTGGAGTTGGAGCTACGTTCCCTTCGGCTGCTGAGGGACGACATGGAGAACCTCCGAGGAACGCTGGAAACCGTCCGGACGCGACTCACCGCTCTGGAACAAGGCGGACGTAATGGAAGCGGACCTGCCCACACTCTAGGTGGGTACCATCTCTGTGGGGTTAACGGGTCAGCTGATTGTCACACTGGTTCAATCCATGGTTACCAGAAAAAATCCATGCTGCTTCTCTTTTTAATCCAATATTTCATCAGAATGTTATTAAAAATATACTGTATGTAGGCTATTATTTTAACCAAATTAGACCAACATTAACTTTCAGCCTATTAGCTTTGTATTATTTACATGTTTGGCTTTTTCAACACTAGAACCGCCGCAGCCGTCAATATGACTTCACTTTAATATGCTAATTAGAATAAATAAAACCCAACCTAGGAGGCTGATCTTTTATGGCTTTTAATACAAACATGTTTTGTGTTCTAAAAATCAACATTTCAAAATTTACAAGCATTTTATCTCCTCTAACCTGCTGCACTCCGCAGCAGCTTGGAGGAAGCGCGCATTGCCACCATAGGGACAACTTTACACAGAAGTTGTTGCTATGTTGCTATGGCAACAAACACATTGCTATGGTCACCAATAAGAGTGTGTGTGTTTTTATTTGTGGCGAGAGACAAGGAGGACTCTGACGCCATTACAGAAACATTTTAGAAAGGTTGAGTGAGATAATACCGAAGAGATACTTCTGAATAAAGTATGCCATGTTTTCTAGATCTTCTTCTTCTTCTTTTGGCATTTCCCTTCAGGGGTCGCCACAGCAAGTCAGTTTCTTCCATCTAACCCTATCTGCCCTATCCTCTTCGGTCACGCCAACTATCTTCATGTCTTCCTTCACTGTGTCCATGAACCTCCTCTTTGGTCTTCCTCTAGCCCTCTTTCCTGGTGGTTCCAAACTCAGCATCATTCTGCCGATGTACTCGGTCTCTCTCCTCTGTACATGTCCAGACCATCTCAGCCTGGCCTCTCGGACTTTATCTCCAAAACCTCTAACATGTGCTGTTCCCCTGATATTCTCATTTCTGATCCTGTCCATCCTGGTCACTCCCAGAGAGATCCTCAGCATCTTCATCTCTGCTACCTCCATCTCTGTTTCCTGTCTTTTCCTCAGTGGCACTGTCTCTAGACCAATCAGCATGGCCGGTCTCACCACGGTTTTGTACACTTTCATTTTAGCTGAAACTCTTCTGTCACACATCACACCTGATACTTTCCTCCACCCGTTCCAGCCTGCTTGAACACGCTTCTTCACCTCTTTTCCACACTCTCCATTGCTCTAGACTGTTGATCCCAACTACTTAAAATCTTCCATCTTCTTTATCTCTTCTCCCTGTAACCTCACTTTTCCATTTGGATCCCTCTCATTCACACACATGTACTCTGTTTTACTCTGACTAATCTTCATTCCTCTTCTTTCTAGTGCAAACCTCCACCTCTTCAGCTTTTCCTCCACCTCTTCCCTCCTCTCACTACAGATCACAATGTCCATGTCCATGTCCTATGTCCATGTTTTCTAGATAAGTCTTAAAAGTTTAGGTTAACATATTGGAATATAGCCTCTAGCCAATTTTTAACGAGGACATTTTTGAAGTAGTAGCGCAAAATGCGAAAATAAAGTACGACGAATTGACGAATTAGATCATTTTACTTTGGTGTTTGCTTTTTTATTCTAGGTTTTAAAAATATTTAACATTTTATAATGTGGTGGAGGAGAGGGGGTCGCAGGAGAGAAGAGCGAGGACACTTTAGCCTCTTAGTTCTCCCATGCTGCAGATTTACCAACAGCAGTTTAAAAAAGATTCTCCTTCTTTGATACAACCAGTTTTATTGAATCGATGAGTTTTTTTTTTTTTCTTGATTTTAAAGAGTGTTTAGAAAGTTTGATATGGAGGAAGAAAGCAGAAACAGACCTCTTTTTTTTTCTTGTTAGCTGATTTGAATATTAAATGGTAAATTGTCTCTAATTATATGATAGGTTTTCTCCCTGCGTTGGTTATCAAAGTGCTTTTTATTGAAGCTCACATTCACACACACATTCATACCTGATGATGGAAGCTGACATGCAAGCTGGAAACCACCACCAAGAGACATTGAAGGTTCAGTAACTATGACAAAATTTCTGTGTTGCAGCTTCTCTCGAGGCTCAGCTGAACCGGCAAGACGACATGCTGAGCGTCCACGAGATCCGTCTAGCCGACATGGACCTGCGCTTCCAGGTTCTCGAGACAGCGAGCTACAATGGAACTTTAATCTGGAAGATCCGGGACTATAAGCGACGGAAACAGGATGCGGTGGCGGGAAAGACGCTGTCGCTGTACTCGCAGCCGTTCTACACTGGTTACTTTGGCTACAAGATGTGTGCTCGGGTTTACCTCAACGGAGACGGGATGGGAAAGGGCACACACCTGTCTCTTTTCTTTGTGGTGATGAGGGGCGAGTACGACGCCCTGCTGCCCTGGCCCTTTAAGCAGAAGGTAGGTGTTTTTGTCTTGAACTTCTTTAGCGCGGTTAGCTAAAAGAGTAGCTAAAATCTCAAGTGTAAACCAACTTGATCCGAACACGCCGTGAAATGTCACATGAAGTGGGTGGAGGGTTAGGTCTCCTCTTTTTTCCACGTCTTATGATTTGCATACGATAGGAGGTTTCTTGTCGTTGGCTGCCACCCATCTCCAACGACGAGAAACTGTACGCAAATTATAAGATGTGGAGAAAAGAGGAGACTAATCCCTCCACCCACTTCATGTGACATTTCACGGTGAATCGGTGCAGCGTCAACAATAACTAGGACGCTGCATCAGTCTGTCGTGGTAAAGAGAGAGCTGAGTCGAAAAGCAAAGCTCTCGATTTACGAGTCGATCTACGTTCTTACCCTCACCTATGGTAACCAGCTGTGGGTGGTGACCGAAAGAATGAGATCACGAATACAAGCGGCCGAAATGAGCTTCCTCCGCAGGGTGGCTGGGCTCTCACTCAGAGAACGGATGAGGAGCTCTGCCATCCGGGAGGAGCTCAGTGTCGAGCCGCTCCTACTCCAGGTCGAGAGGAGCCAGATGGGGTGGTTCGGGCATCTGGTCAAGATGCCGCCCCGAGCGCCTCGCTGGTGAGGTGTTTCAGGAGGAGACCAAGAGGCAGACCCCAGACCCGCTGGAGAGACTATGTCTCACAGCTGGCCGGGGAACAACTCGGGATCCTTCCGGGTGAGCTGGAGGATGCAGCCGGGGAGAGAGAGGCCTGGGCTTCCCGTCTGAGGCTGTTGCCCCTCGACCCGGCCCCGGATGAGCGGAAGACGACGGAACGGAAAAGGAGGTTTCTCATCCCTACCTTACCTATCTCTACCTGTGCAGGTGACGCTGATGCTGATGGACCAGGGCCCCACAAGGAAACACCTCGGCGATGCCTTTAAACCCGATCCGAACAGCAGCAGCTTTAGACGACCAGCGGCCGAGATGAACATCGCCTCCGGCTGCCCGCTCTTCGTCTCTCAGACGGTTCTGGAGAACGGCAGTTACATCAAGGACGACACCATTTTCATCAAGGTAGTGTCCCCATGTCATAGCCGCTAACCCCCTGGAACTGAACCAGAGAGTCGCAGGTTTGATTTTTACCTCCACAAGCTCATGCCGAAGTGTCCTTGGGCAAGACAGCCAACCCTCGATAGCTGGTAACTGGAACCGTCGCTCGTTGCGTTGTTTAATAGGGAAAAGAAATTTCTCTATAGCCCCACTGACAAGATGAAGAAGTGACTAAATTTTGGGGGTGATCTGGGTCACCGTTTGGGTCCAGGAGGGTTCTGTTTAGTTTTTGAAAAAACTTTATCTAACTTTAGCGTTTTCATCTTTTAAGCTACATAGATAACGTTCGTACGCTCACCATTGGCACCAGCTGTGGGTGGTGACCGAAAAAATAGGATCATGGATACAAGCGGCTAAAATGAGCTTCCTCTGCAGGGTGGCTGGGCTCTCACTCAGATATTGAGTGAGGAGCTCCCCCATCTGGGAGGAACTCTGAGTAGAGCTGTTGCTCCTCCGGGTTGAGAGGAGCTAGATGAGGTGGTTCGGGCATCTGGGTAAGATACCTCCCGAGCACCTTGCTGGTGAGACATTTTGGGGACGTCCCATTAGGAGTCTCATCTGAGGATGTTACCCCACGACCCACTATGAGGTCCTTAGACAGACTGGAGACAGGTTGAAAACCTGCACCCATTGGCTGCCAGGCAGGAAAAAAGGGGCGGAGTTCTGTGCTCTCCAACTGCGCTTCTCGTTCATACTAATACTTTGTATTAACCGTGTAGAAAATGTCTGAATTTTTTAACGATCGGACCGAGAAGCAGTGATTTCAAACTTGCAACCTGTTCATCTAACATTCATTGCTTTAATTAACAGGTTACCGTGGATACGTCTGACCTTCCAGATCCATGACATCTTCACAACACGTCTGCGATCAGTTCATCAGTGCAAGCCCAGCACAGCAGCAAAGGATGATGGGAAAGATGAGTAATACTGGCTCAGGGGAGCTGATGGAAAGCCTCAAAGAGCCAGAGGGATTCAGTGTTGGACTGCAGAAGCCGGGTGGACGTGTGGGTAAATCTGCTGTGGCGAGACGGTACCTCGGTGACAATTCCAAAGGCCAACATGGCCGCCGTACAGATGATTTTTCTACTGATGCCGTGCATCAAACCTGACTTTGTTTCTGTTACTGAAGTATGCCAGGGGATTTACAAAGGAGACGGAGAATGTACCCGGGAACATACGTACGCCAGGAATATACCGGGATTCACTGGGAATGAACCGGGGATTCACCACCAAGCTGTCCAGAAGAGAGCAGGGTCCAGTTAAAGCAGACTTTGAGGTCCAAATCTAAAACTCTTTGAGTTTTGGTTCAGACCTGCCGACTCGGACCGCTGCTGAGGGTTTGGACCCCGTTTTTTCATTTGGGTACTTCAAACCGGATATGGACTAGAATGGAAAGTCTTGCTGGAACCGAGTTTTCTGAAGATTCGCACAGTTTGAATGTTGGAGAATAAAAAATAAAATAAAAAAACACACCTAGCGTCGTCCTTGTGTGTAGTACCAACACACGCCTATACACTCACACACCTGTACACTCACACACCTGTACACTCACACACCTATACACTCACACACCTGTACACTCACACACCTATACACTCACACACCTGTACACTCACACACCTGTACACTCATACACCTGTACACTCACACACCAGGGAATCACTTACTAAGAGTTGCGTCCATTTTTGGCTGAAACTTAGAGCGGACCTAAAAAAAAATACAAAGAAAAAAATTCTTCGATTTTGTATCGGAGAAAAAAAAAATCCTTAGAATTTTACTAAGTTTCTAAGTTTCGGAAGCTTCGATGAGGATTTATCAAAGCTTCCATAACTCTTCATTTGCAACTCAAAGCGAAAATATTATTTTTCTCATTAGTATAAAGATGTTTGTATTGTATAATCATTGTTTCATAATTTCCGGTCATTAAACATTACTTTTTTTGATCTTTCAACCTTGCGGCTTATGCACCAAGTACTTAAAAGCCATGCCTTGTTCTGTGCTGCTCCCTTTAAAGGTCCTATATCATGCCTTTTTTCCCTTATTTTATCCTGTTCTATGTATCATTATATGCATAATTTTACATTCCGCCACAATGTCAACACAAAAGGTTATAAATAATACCCTGTTTGGGAGCGCAGTTTCATACCCGGAAGTCAAAACAGCTTGTTTCAGTTTTTTTTTCTTTTTTTTTTCCCGGGACCCGCCCCGTTGGTTGCGATTGGTTGTCATTCATTGTGATTTCCCCACCCAGCACAGCGTGGAGCGCTGGATGGGTGGGGGAGGGTGTTTGAGCTGCAGGGGGCTGAACAAAAAACAGATGTACGTCACTATGTTCCACCAGTCGTTAGAGGTTTGGAGAACACGCCCCTTACTTTGAATTTAAATATCTCAAAATAGCATGAATCACAATAAAACACACTTTGGGGGATTGTTTGGGGTAGTACTAAGTAAAATAAAAGGTTAAAACCTCATAAAAGTCCGTTTTGCATGATATAGGACCTTTAAATGCAAATGTTATGCTTCACACCCATCCCCCGCTCCTGTGTTTCTAACCTGAGCAACCATAGACATAAACACACTAGACTTTGAACTTTACAAACAATTTTCCAGTCAGATGTTTTTTTTGTATGTATTTTAAAGTTAACGGGTAATTTTAAACTAACGATTATTAGCATGTTTAACAGAGAATTCTTTCAAAATTCACTTTTATTTCTAAAAGACATTTTACAAACTGAAAAAAGGCAAACATTACCAAGATAAAAATATGCAGCAATAAAAATGGTGAGGATAAGAACGTAGATCCTGGTTACCATGGTGAGGGTAGGAACGTAGATCCTGGTTACCATGGTGAGGGTAGGAACGTAGATCCTGGTTACCATGGAGAGGGTAGGAAAATAGATCCTGGTTACCATGGTGAGGGTAAGAATGTAGTTCCTGGTTACCATGGTGAGGGTAGGAAAATAGATCCTGGTTACCATGGTGAGGGTAGGAACGTAGATCCTGGTTACCATGGTGAGGGTAGGAACGTAGATCCTGGTTACCATGGTGAGGGTAGGAACGTAGATCCTGGTTACCATGGTGAGGGTAGGAACATAGATCCTGGTTACCATGGTGAGGGTAGGAACGTAGATCCTGGTTACCATGGTGAGGGTAGGAATGTAGATCCTGGTTACCATGGTGAGGGTAGGAATGTAGATCCTGGTTACCATGGTGAGGGTAGGAAAATAGATCCTGGTTACCATGGTGAGGGTAAGAATGTTGATCCTGGTTACCACGGTGAGAGTAGGAAACCAAATCCTGAGGTCATCATTTTGGTGAAATGTCCCCCTTATGAAACACACAACTGATGTGAAGTAGATGTAAAGCTCCTCAGATTAGAGAGATTCAGTTAAGGTGTGGGTACCAGTCAGACAGGTTGTAATATCAAACTCTACCACATGAGGGCGCACGTTACAAACTGTGAGATGGAATGTAAAGAACGCGGAAACACCAAAGAGGAAGACGCAAAAGAAACAGCAGAAGAAGAAGTAGGAGGTTTTACTTAAAAGTTTATTATTTTATTTAAAGTTCAACAGAGTCTGGAGTGTTTGCACTGATTCGGTGAGTTTATTAAAATCAACATCTGTTTGTTTCTGTAAATCATCTGGATTCAGTCTGGTGTTCTGCTAAAAAGTCATCCTGCAACTGAAGAAAAAACAGTGGTTTTATTCACTAAAAAACACACATTTTATTAAACAAATTATAATAAATCATAAAATATAATTGAAATAAAATATCACATTGTTATTTATTAATTAATTTGATTAAAAAACTACTGTTTTACCTGCTGAAAGGTGAGCTTCGTGTTGTTCGTTGTCGTGACGCTCAATCTGCATAATGATACCAATAAATTTGAAGGGGTCTTGTTTTGAGCTCCTTCAAGATAAAGGAGACTATCATGAACCTGTCCTGATCAATGAACAGAGTATCGAAGTTGGACAACAATCAGCTGGACAGACTGATAGGGAATCTGTGATGAGGAGAAACGTGGACTCTGTCGGAGCTGTTTTGGAGAGGATACTCAGAGCTCTAATGCAGGGCATCCTGAAAAACCCCCGCCACCCTCTGGATAATGTGGTCACAACCCAGAAAAGTACCTAATGTAACAGGTTCCTCTCATTGAGCGCTTTAAGAGGTAGTAGATATTTTCCTACTGGTCCTGCCCCAAGTGGAGGAGTTTAAGTATCTCGGGGTCTTGTTTACGAGTGGGAGACAGATGGAGCGGGAGATCGACAGGCGGATCGGCGCGGTATCAGCAATAACTAGGACGCTGCATCGGTTCTTTATGGTAAAGAGAGAGCTGAGCCGAAAAGCAAAGTTCTTGATTTACAAGTCCATCTACGTTCCCACCCTCACCTATGGTCACCAGCTGTGACCATAGGTGAGATCGTGGGTACAAGCGGCCGAAATGAGCTTCCTCTAAGGGTGGCTGGGCTCTCACTCAGAGATCGGGTGAGGAGCTCTGCCATCCGGGAGGAGCTCTGTGTCGAGAGGAGCCAGATGGGGTGGTCCCGAGCGCCTTGTGGGCGAGGTGTTTTGGGCACATACCACCGGGAGGAGACCAAGGAGCAGACCCCGGACCTGCTGGAGAGACTATGTCTCACAGCTGGCCGGGGAATGGCTTGGGATCCTTCTGGGTGAGCTGGAGGATGCAGCCGGGGTGAGAGAAGCCTGGGCTTCCCGTCTGACGCTGTTGCCCCCGCGACCCGACCCCGGAACAAGCGGAAGATGATGGAACAGTATGGTTCTGAGGATCCTCTAAAGTCAGAAAAAGTGTCCAGAATGTTGAGCATTAGATAAGGACATAACAACAACATGACAAAACATGGCTCCACCTACCCTATAAATTTGTATCTCAAACTTTGTGACATTTCCTTTTGGTCGCATGAGCCTAAAAATCTAATCTATATTCGGTACTGAGTATTAAACTTCTTCCATTGTTTGGTGAGAAATCTCTGCGTCTCCTACAGCTGCTGGATCACGTTTCTTCACACCAACAGATCTGGTTCTTCTTCTTCTTGCAGTTTTGATCGTATTAAACAACAAAGTTTAAAATATATTTTTTAAAGTATAATTCTGCTGAAAATTTGGCTCCGCCCACAGCTACTGCAGCTGTTTGTCTTGCAGATGTTTGTGGTCAGGACTTTAGGTGGACGTTCCTCTCTGCGGCGTCTGTTTTCCACTGAAACTTTACCAACACTGACCATGTTCACCAAGGTAACCCCCTCGCCCCCAACCAGTACATTTTACTACTCTCCTCGCCCCGGTTATACCGTACCCCACAACTCCTAAAGCACTAAAAGCTGCTCTCTCTGTAGGATGTGTGTCCTTTATGTGATGAAGCCAAAGAGATGCTGCAGCCGTTCATGCAGAGGGTGAGGACCCCAACCTCCATACACCCCAACATATCCCATGCAACCCTCCATACACCCCTATACATTCCATATCCATTATACACTTCAAAATAACCCTCATATGGTCCCATAAATCCAATCCATTCCCCATTTACTTTCTATTAACCCCTCATAGATGCACATACACCCCCTTCAAACAATCTGTCCTCCCCAAGCTCAAAGCAGTGTTGTCATGGCGCCCCTCTTTGTTGCAGCTGGTTCTGCAGCAGGTGGACATCAGTCTGCCAGAAAACCGGGTGTGGTGGGAGCGTTATAAGTGGGACATCCCTGTGTTCCATCTGGAGGGGCGATTCGTCATGAAGCACCGCGTGGATGTGCTGCTCCTGGAAAAACTTCTGCAGGATTTTCACTGTAACGGATCATCACCTAGCAACCAATAAATTTACCTCGTCAACCGTCATGGCCTCTTTATTATATCAAACAGAGCAGCCTTTGTCACTGATTCTGTTAATCACCTTCATGGACAGAAAATCTAGGTGCAGCCGAGGCGTTGGAGGGATCCAGTTTGGTGACCTCAGGATCGGATCTCTGCTTTTTGCGGATGATGTGGTTCTGTTGGCTTCATCGGACCGTGATCTCCAGCTCTCACTGGATCAATTTGCGGCCGGGATGGGAATTAGCGCCTCCAAATCCGAGACCATGGTCCTCGCCCGGAAAAGGGTGGAATGCCCCCTGTGGGTCAGGGACAGGGTCCTGCCCCAAGTGGAGGAGTTTAAGTATCTCTGGGTTTTGTTCACAAGTGGGGGAAGGATGGAGCGGGAGATCGACAGGCGGATCGGTGCGGCATCAGCAATAACTAGGACGCTGCATCGGTCCGTAGTAGTAAAGAGAGAGCTAAGCCGAAAAGTAACGCTCTCAATTTACAAGTTGATCTACGTTCCAACCCTCACCTATGGTCACCAGCTGTGGGTGGTGACCGAAAGAATGAGATCGTGGATACAAGCGGCCGAAATGAGCTTCCTCCGCAGGGTGGCTGGGCTCTCACTCAGAGATCGGGTGAGGAACTCTGCCATCCGGGAGGAGCTCGGTGTCGAGCTGCTCTTCCTCCAGGTCGAGAGGAGCAAGACGGGGTGGTTCAGGCATCTGGTCAAAATACCCCCCGAGCGCCTCGCGGGCGAGGTGTTTCGGGCACGTTTCACTGGGAGGAGACCAAGGGGCAGACCCCGGATTCGCTGGAGAGAGTATGTCTCACAGCTGGCCGGGGAACGACTTGGGATCCTTCCGGGTGAGCTGGAGGATGCAGCCGGGGAGAGAGAGGCCGGGGCTTCCCGTCTGAGGCTGTTGCCCCCGCGACCCGACCCCGGAACAAGCGGAAGATGACGGAACGGAACAGAGCAGCCGATATGTCTGACGCTACTTCAGAGGCGTCAAACTCAGGTTGTGGAGGGCCGGTGTTTTGAAGGTTTCGTACGTGTTCTTGCATCTACACATCGGATCCAGGTTAGTGAGTCAAAGGTCCAATTTGATTGGCTGTTGATTTCACTTCATGTGCATCAGCTGGGTTGAACCAGGAACACATGGAAAACCTTTAGGACACCGGCCCTCGAGGACCGGAGTTTGACATCCCTGCGCTACCTGATCTCCTCAGCACGTCAATATTTAATCAGCTAGGGTGTGCATGTTGGGTTGTTGACCTGGCAACATGAATTTGGAAGATGGCGTCCAGCAGGAAATGCAGCGATGTTCAAGTTGCCGTCCAAAGGGCAAAAAGAAAAATTTCTGAGCTGCAGCAGCAAGTTGAGTAAGATGGTTTTACATTCTGGGACTAAACTGGTTCTGAAATTTCTTTAAACTGCTGGAATATTTGATTTCCTGTATGGAGCACTTGTTATTTGGATACTAAACTCCAGCTTTTGATGTTGATCAGAAGATGGTTTTAAAAAGAGAGCTTTACAGAATGTTGAAGTTTTAAGAATGTTGAAATGTTTTGGTAAAATAAATAGTCTAAAAAAAACTAAATAATGAAATAGTTCAAGAAGTTTAAACTGGAAAAGGGGGGAGTTCACCCTGCAGGTCAGGGATAGGGTTCTGCCCAGACTGATCAGGACGCTGCATCAATCTGTCATGGTGAAGAGCGAGCTGAAAAGCAAGGGTCTGGATTAACCAGCCGGTCTATGTTCTTACCCTCACCATGGTAACCAGGATCTACGTTCCTACCCTCACCATGGTAACCAGGATCTACGTTCCTACCCTCGCCATGGTAACCAGGATCTACGTTCCTACCCTCGCCATGGTAACCAGGATCTACGTTCCTACTCTCGCCATGGTAACCAGGATCTACGTTCCTACCCTCACTATGGTAACCAGGATCTACGTTCCTACCCTCACCATGTTAACCAGGATCTACATTCCTACCCTCACCATGGTAACCAGGATCTACATTCCTACCCTCACCATGGTAACCAGGATCTACATTCCTATCCTCACCATGGTAACCAGGATCTACATTCCTACCCTCACCATGGTAACCAGGATCTACATTCCTATCCTCACCATGGTAACCAGGATCTATGTTCCTACCCTCACCATGGTAACCAGGATCTACATTCCTACCCTCGCCATGGTAACCAGGATCTACGTTCCTACCCTCACCATGGTAACCAGGATCTACGTTCCTACCCTCACCATGGTAACCAGGATCTACATTCCTACCCTCGCCATGGTAACCAGGATCTACGTTCCTACCCTCACCATAGTAACCATGTCGACATGTTCCTACCCTCACCATGGTAACCAGGATCTATGTTCCTGCCCTCTCCATGGTAACCAGGATCTATGTTCCTGCCCTCACCTATGGTCACTAGCTGTCGGTGGTGACCGAAAGAACGAGATCGCAGATACAGGTGGCCAAAATGATCTTCCTCTGCCGGGTGGCTAGGGTCTCACTCCGAGATAGAGGGAGGATCTCTGCCACCCAAGAGGAGCCTTGAGTAAAGCTTTTGCTCCTACGGGTCGAGAGAACCCAGATGGGGTGGTTTGGGCATCTGGTTAGGATGCCTTCCGAACTCCTCGCTGGTTATTAATTAATTTAAATAAAAGAAAAAAATTAAGGAAAAAACCTCCAAAACTTTTGTATCCCCAACTTAAGAAAACTGCTCCTTATCTCAGTAGTTAGGCTGGTGCCACTGTTTAATTTGATTTCACTCTAGCAACCAGGTCAGGGATCACACGCATTAACTTACACTTGAGAGCAACGGTTGACCAATCAGGCGAGTAGAGATGATAAACATTCATCCTGGTCTTTTTGCTTGGAGGTCGATGAAGGTTTTAATAATATTCTATATTTTATTTTTATTATTTTTATTTTATATGTTTGCACACCAGTACCAGAACAAGTTCCTAGTCTCTGATGTTTTTCACTGACATGGCAATAAAAGCATTCTGATTCTGATTCTGATTTACAGTAAATACAGTAAGTCAACACCACAGCACCTTCCCTAGAAAACTAACGCTAGTAATAAGAGCTAGTTTGTGACCTCGACCTTTGGCGCCTGAACCTGAATACTTAATCAGTTAATCTATAGTTGGTACTGAGAATGTGTGGGCAGTTTAATTGAAATTCCTTTGATGGTTTGGGATTGATTGCCTTTACAAAAGGAAAACAGAAGCAGGGACGTACCGACAGTTTAGTGCCTTCCTCCACATTCTGAGAGCGACGACAAAAAAAAAAAAATTATAGTAAAGTAACCAGTTTTCTGCTTCCATCAAGTTTCGTTTCATCTTCTGAACCAATTGACCTCTAATGGGTTGCGGGGGGTGCCTAAGCCTCTCCCGGCTGATTTCAGGCAGGAGTCAGGGTACACACACTCATTTCTAGGGGCAATTTAATAGCGGCCAATCAACCTAATGTGCATGTTTTTGGAGCTTTAGAGGAAACCAGAGAAAACCCACACATACACGGGGAGAACATGCAAACTCCACACAGAAAGACCAGGTTTTCAAGCCTTGGCCCCACTCTGGGACTCAAACCCCTAACCTTCTTGCTTTGAGGCCACCATGCAGCCTCTTCCTCCCTATTGTCTTCAATTAATTTAATCTTCCTCCAGCAACTAGGTCAGGCATTGCAGGTAATATCTTACAATTGCTGCAATTGGAAAATGTCCCGACCAATCAGAGAACAGAGATGACAGTGTGACAAGAACACAAATGTCCGTCCTCCATGTTTGTAGTTCTGTAGACGGATCCTGTTATACGGTCCGTGTTGGAAATGATTCCCCAGATTGTTTAGAAAATTTATTCTGGAAAAGTTTGTTTTTACTCTGTTTTCTGGACTAAACTGACTGTTTGGGTGCATTACATACGTCACGTCTGGTTCCCACCAGAAAGGAATGATTGGTTAAATAATAAGTACCTGCCCGCTATGAAGCCAATGAATCCCAAGCTGGGAGGTCAGACTGTTTCCATGAAGAAAAAAAACAGCCTGACAGATCAGACTAACTTTAAGCAGGTTGAATACTTTAATCTACATAAATTAGTGGCATCGTTTATCTGAGGGCATAAAGGACGTGAGGTTGTAAAGCACAACTGTTAAAATAAACGTTACGTACTGGTACTTACAGTGTGTGTACAGTGTGTGTCAGTGATATGTTTCCCCTTATGTTTTACAGGGCAACCAGTTTGCAGAGTGCTGAGGGGAAATCCTCTTCATGGACCCCGAGCAAGGAACTGAAAGACTCTCTGGTGGACATCTACAGAGGTGGGGGTCTCTCTCTGTGTGTATGTGTGGGTGCTGTTATGAGTCATCTTGGCCACCAGGGGGCTCTGCTGTTCCACACATCAACGCTTTTACTGCAGCAAACATGCGACTAGAGGAGTTTTTTTTTTTTTTTTCGGAGACTTTTTCAGAACCATTCGGGTTGGACCCAACCTGGTCCCGAGTAATCCTGGACCAGAGTCCTGGCTAGACCTTTCATACAAAAAGAAGCTGTTGATATAAAATCAGTAAAAACAGTTACACACACACATATCACCCTAATACGGCTACATGGGGGACATCCTGTATCCAAGGAAACCGAGCCCACACCACAGAAATAGGATTGATCCCAACTACCCGAACGAGGCAGACCGTCACAGCATTGACCGCACAGACCGAGGGACCCCCGTTAAAAAACACTGGAGCCCAAACATCAAACTAAGTGACCATATTTAATGTAAATTAATAGTTAACGAAGATTAAAATGTGTGGGTTTCATGGTGGTGGAGTGGTTAACACGATGGCCTCACAGCAAGAAGATCAGGGATTGGGTCTCGGAGTGGGGGCGAAGCTTGAAACACTGGTCTTTCTGTGTGAAGTTTGCATGTTCTTCACAGGTATGTGTTGGTTTTCTCTGGTTTCCTCCAACCCTCCAAAAACATGCATGTTCGGTTGATTGGCTGCTATGAAATTGCCTCTAGGAATGAGTGTGTGTTTGTGGTTTGTGTGTGTCGCCCTGAGGCAGACTGGTGACCTGTTCTGGGTGTTCCCTGCCTCTCGCCTGAAATCAGACAGGATGAACTCCGGCAACCTGAGGCTCTTATGTTATTTCCAAATTGTTTTTTAAATGATACTGATGATACTACTGATGAGACTTCAGCACAGTGGTTAGCACGTTCGCGCGCGGACCGGAAGAGGGCACGTCTAGGGTCCTTGGAGAAGACACCTAACCCCCGCTTCTCCCACCATTGGCGCCGTTAAAGGGCAGCCTGCTGCGGTGTAAGGAGTGCAGCACACAAATTTCCCCGGTGAGGGATGAATAGAGTAATTCTTTTTTTTTTTTTCATATTGTTACTAATAATTATCCGTACGTACGGACTGTAAAATATGAAGGAAGTCATGAAGATGGCCGGTGTCATCAAAGAGTTATTTCTTTACGTCTTTGGATTTGCGTACAGCAGCTTCTGAGTTGCCTTAAAGTTAAAAACCGTGCACACACTCCACCACTTTTCTAAATCACTTTGTGTGAAAGTCTGTGTACCCACGATAAAGGAAGTGTTTTTAGTTGAACTCCAGTGTTTCCTGCAGGAGTCTGTGGTGAATAAAAAGTTCTCTGGACGTTGTACGTTACCGTGGTAACGTCATCGTACTGATTCAGGATTCCCTTTATGTCGACATGTCGGAATTTCAGGAGGATTTTTGGCTCTTCCTGTGATTCACAAATGACCAATGATTCAGAATTCTTTATGAATCCCCTACTGGCGAAATTTCTGTGTCCAGAGAGAGCTCCGAACAGCTTCAGAACAGCTGCTAGGTGGAGCCAAGTTGGGTGGGGTGAAACTGGAACTGTTGCTTGGTGGAATAGACATTGAACAGCCTTGGTGGAACACACGACACTTGGCTCTTTGGCGTCAAAACCTGCTGCCATCACAAGTAGCGCATTGTAGAACTGTAATGAAGCCTGAAAAGTTCGCCCCGAAAGGGCCCGACAAGAACATTTTGACTGACCGCCCGATCCCGTTTAGAGCCCGACATTATTCAAATGTACACGTGGTGCTCATTTGTGCGCATGGATCGCTGTGTTTAAAACCCAGCGAATCACAGCTCTTGCACATTGTTTAAGATTCAGGTCAGACGCCACCTTGTGGTCCCATAATAGAAGGCATGTTGTGGGGGAGTTTATGTCTCTGGTCGGATCACAAGAGGTGCTAAGTAGTGATGGGAATTACGTCTCTTTTTAGTGAGCCGGTTCTTTCGGTTTGGCTCACTAAAAAGAGCCGACTCTTTCGGCTCGCGAACGGCTCTTCAGATTGTTTTTTATTGTTTGTTTTTTTTAATTGATTCATTCAAACTATGCGCAAATTAATTCCTGCTTTTGTCGTTAAATCCTTTTTTATGTAAACCGGACATTATTTACTATGAAAATGTATATAAAATTTATAATAAAATGTAAAAATAAAAAAAAAATCTAGTATTTACAATTCAACTTTGAACAATTTGAATTTTTCAGCTTTTTAAACAAATTTAAAATGAACAGACACAGAACATGTAAATCAAAATACAACATAAAGGCAAATTAAAATAAGGAAACACAAAATAGCACCCAGATCGGTATTTATTTTATTTTTACTTACTCTATTGATCCCTCACCGGGAAAATTTGTGTGCTACTCTTCTAAACCACAGCAGGCTGCCACGACGGCGCCAATGGTGGGAGAAACAGGGGCTTGGGTGTCTTCTTCAAGGACCCTAGACGTGAACTCAGTGGGAATCAAACCTGCGAACTTCCGGTCCGCGGACGCACACTCTACCACTGAGCCACTGTCGTACACTCAGAAACACTAAATGCCGCAGTTTTGAAGAGCTGATCCGGTTTCTTCTGTCTGTAATTATCTGCGCAGTTTGAGAAGTGTGTTTATGACCTCTGTGATGCCCCGCCCCTCTTAAAAAAATATGTAAACAAAATATGTCAATTGTTTGTGCTGTTTTGTACTGTAAAAATGTTTATTTGTGCTATTTTAGTTTTTCAGATCTTTAAATTGTTACAGCACAAACGATTGACATACTTTTTGTTTATATATATATAGATGGAATGCGGGGGCGGGGCCCCAATCAGTCAACACACAGGAGCCGGCTCCTAATCAGTAGGCTCTAAGAGCCGTTTCGTTTGCGACCGACACATCACTAGTGCTAAGTGAGGGGCCAGACAAAGTGTAGCTTGATGAATTCTTTCGCTGAGGTTAGTCCACGTGATGCTGTAGAGGTGCGGAACATCTGGTGGAGAAGAAGTCTCCTTACAGGGACCATTTATCCTCCAGTTCGTTTGCTCTTTACAGATTTTGCCATTTCTGGACCATGTTCCACTTTCTGTCTGCCTTTTTCTCTCTCTCTCTCTCTCTCTCTCTCTCTCTCTCTCTCTCTCTCTCTCTCTCTCTCACTCACACACACACACACACTCATATACAGTTGCTAGAAAAAGTATTTGAATCCTTTAGGGATTACAGGGATTTTTGCTTTAAACCTGTCCTAATCTGCATGTAAGTGACACCACCCGACAAACATGGTCGCTAATCTAACGCCACACAAAAAATGAAAAGCTTTCATGTGTTTTTTTTTACTGACTGCAAAGTGTCAGAACACCAAGACTAACGGCTTCTCCAAAAGTTGTTTGGAGCCAGAATCCCTCCGATGAGATTAGATGAACTGGTCAAAGCTGCCGTATCTGAGAAAACTACATCTCAGCTTTGAGTTTGTTGTTCTGAGAAGGATTGGTCGATGTGTGTCACATGAAAGAGGTTTCAGAGGAAAAAAATCTCATCCCAACTGTCAAAAACAGAAGGAGTGTCATGGTTTGGGCAGCTTTGCAGTCATTACTGACTGCAGGACATTGGTCTAAGACGGGCAAACTTTTTGACTCGCGGGCCACATTGAGTTCTAACATTTGCCAAGCGGGCTGGACCCATGGGGTCCTGTATTCGTCCCTGGGAACAAGAGCAGATAGATGACATGCTTTGGTAACCGCTATATTAGACCGATAGAATGGCGCGCTAGATTTTAAACAAGCGCTAAATGTTACATCAAGAGCGTTAAATTTCAAATCTAGCGATGCTAGGTCTGAAATCTAGTGCGATAGTGCTTTAAAACGCGCATTTAGCGCCACTGGGTTTGAAATCGAAGCGCTTGATGTAACATTTTGCTCGTTTTAACATCTAACACGCTTGTTTTACGTGCGTGTATTGGGCCCGATGGCTTTCCATATCTGTGCACACTGTTTATCTTGAAAGTGTGCGCATCACGGAGACACACACATTTTTTTTTTTTTTGTGGACCAAAAGAGGTGGGAGAGGAGGGTCACGCCCCTGCAGAATATTTATTTGTGACCCTACAGCACAAAAAATAACATTTGAATTGTGATCGAATACTTTTACTTTTTACTTAAAAAGTAAAATTTACACCAATTACTTTTGTACTTTTATTTAAGTAGATTTTTTTTTATTGGTAATTTTACTTAGGTATTTTTTTTGCCTAATTTTCTGTACATGTGGAATATTTTTGACATGCAACCACCTGGAAGCTCCTGGAACTTATCAAAACTTCCCAGTATGACTGCAGACGAACCACGTTTCCTCAAAAATGTACTTGCAGTATTTACGTACTTCCTCCAGGAACCTACGTGATCTGAGCTTTCGTGTCGTCTTCTTAACCTCTTATCCCTAATGTGGTCGCAGAGTGTTACGGAATCTATCCCAGCTGATTTCAGGCGAAACTCTGGGTGTCATGATCCCCTCACCTTTCACCAGAGGGAGCCCTGGCCCTGCCATCATCACCCTGATTAGGGACACCTGAGGGTGATTAATCTGATGACACACACCTGTGGACTCTTTAAGTGGATCCTTAAAGGCAATCACTCCAGACTTCTTTGTCGGGTCATCATCGTCACCACCATCACCTGCCTGACCATAAGTTGCATCTTTGAACTCTGTTATATTATTTGAACTTTTTGATCCTGAGTTAATCCTGTGCCCTTTTTCTTTTGCCTTACTGGACTTTTGGTTGATAAATCCTGTTTTGTTGTATTGCATTTGGGTCCTCCTCCTCCTTCCACATCCTCACAACACAACAAAAAGGTGAACGTCTAAAAAATGACACATCTTAAACACCCTCGATAAATGTGGTGGCTAAAAACATAAGATAAACATGCCCACATTTAGTCGGATCCACATCATGTTGCACCCTTATTTGTCGACATGAAAGAACGGAAATTGCCAAATAAGAATTTCACTGAACGGCGTTACACGATTACAGGCTAATCACTTTTTGGCAGCAAGTCCGTACCAAAACAGCACATTGTAGTTGTGCCAAAAAGAGACGAGCAGCCAAAAAAAGTGATCAATCTGCAGGTTTGAACATTGAAAAACAGACGAATCAACTGGCGTTAGCCCAGTCTGTTTTTCAATGTTCAAACCTGCATAAAAACGTCAATACAAAAAAAAGTGATTTCAGTAAAAAAAAAAATAGATATCAAATCATTTTTAAATGTTTTCGTATGATTCATTGTGTAAAAACATAAATAATAAAATCAGACGAGCTCATCATTTCGGTCATAAAATCACCTTTTACAACCAAATTTTTCCGTTTGATAAACGAGGGCCAGAAATTCGACTTGGACTTACACAGATAAACACACACATAACCCACACATACTCATACATGCGTGCACACACATCCATCCATTGAAGCAGTGGTGGTAGAAGAGGAGGTGGCGTTGCCGTGGCGGCGGATCAGGCGGATTGTTCTGGATAGAACTGGAAGCCTCTTTAATCACTGTAACACGGTTATTAATATTCATGCAGCAGCTGGGAGGGCCGCTTCACCGCTCCAAACTTTCTGCTCCAAATCCACTAAAACCAGCTTAATACATTAATGGACTTTAGTTAATTTTTCATAAAACAGCGGAGGGAGAAGAAGTCCTCCTCCCCTCCTGATTGGTAGATGCCCCTCTGATTGGCTGCGTGTTTTTTTTCAGACAGACTTCAAAGCCCCGCGGAGCGTGGACAGCCATTTAGCAGGATTTAACAGCACATCTGTAAGAGTAGATGAATAATAAGAAGCCGGCAGCATGAGTTGGCTCAGAGTCCACACGGGGGTCAGAACCACAGGGGCGGGATGGGACGCAGATCGGAACCCAAGTGGGGGGTGAGGCAGGGGTGACAGGAGGGAGAGACAGGGGGCGATCAATGATAAAAGTTTCCTGTGAAGAAAAAAAGATAGAAATGATAGATTTTTTTTTTTTTTAGAAATATGACATTTTAAGGGGGCACGGTGTTGCAGTGAGTAGCACAGTGGCCTCACAGCAAGAAGGTCGTGGGTTCGAGTCCTGTGTGGGGAAAAGGTTTGGAACACTGTCCTTTCTGTGTAGAGTTTGCATGTTCTCCCCGTGTCTGTGTGGGTTTCCTTCCACCCTCTAAAGACATGCATGCCAGGTTGATTGACCGGTGCCAAATTGCCCCTAGGAATTAGTGTGTGTGTGTGTGTGTGTGTGTGTGTGTGTGTGTGTGTGTGTGTGTGTGTGGATGGTTGTATGTGTGCGGTCCTGTGACAAACTAGCGACCTGTTTGGGGTGTACCCTGCCCCTCGCCTTAAATCAGCCGGGATGGGCTCCGGCACCCTCCGCAACCCTATGAGGGTTAGACAAGTAAGAAGGTGACCGACTGACATTTTAAACTTTGGCCACAGGACAGTACGGTGGTGTGGTGGTTAAAACACTGGGGTCTCACAGCAAGAAGGTTGGGGTTTGAATCCTGGGTGGGGACGAGGCTTAAGACACTGGTCTTTCTGTGTGGAGTTTGCATGTTCTCTCTGGTTTCCTCTAAAAACATGCATGTTAGGTTGATTAGTCGCTATGAAATAAAACAACTGTATTATAAGAATGAGTTTGTGTGAATGGTTGTGTGTGTGGCACCGCCACACACTGGCGAACTGTTCGAGGTGTGCCCTGCCTCTCAATTTAAATCAGCTGGGATAGGCTCCAGCAACCACTGTGTCCTTCAGAGATTAAGTAGCTTAGAAGATGAATGTCTGCAGTGTTGTTTTCGTCAACAATGACGACAACGAAATAATTTCGTTGACGAAGCATTTTTGCATGACGATGACGTAACAATAACAAATGTGACATTTTGGTGATGAAAATGTGACGAGACGTTTGCAAGTTTCTGTTGACGACACAAAAATGTAACAAAACAGGCGTCAGACTTTCACATTTCTGTCTGTGAAAAGAAAAAAAACACAGCAGCTGCATTCTGTCTCTCACGGCGGCACACCCCCCACAATGCTGCACGTTCACACCGTCTACACAACACACCTGCAGCCACGAGAAAGTCACACACCATGGTAAAAACAGCACCAAAGAGGCTTGGTGATCAGAAACCTAAAGTTTTCCACATATTTTGCGCAAATAGCATGCTAACTTCAAGCTAATGCTAGCAGCTAGCTTGTCGGCGCTGCTAGCTTCCTCAGTTATGCTAACCACTGATTTAAAGCAGTGTTGTTTTCGTCAATGATGACGACAACGAAATGATTTTGTTGACAAAGCATTTTTTCATGACGATGATGTAACAATAACAAAATAAATGCAAAATTTTGGTGACGAAAATGTGACGAGACGAAAACGTAACGAAATAGGCGTCAGACTTTCACATTTCTGTCTGTGAAAAGAAAAAAAACACAGCGGCTGCATTCTGTCTCTCATGGTGGCACGCCCCCCACGATTCTGCACGTTCACACCGTCTACACAACACATCTGCAGCCACGAGGAAGTCACACATCATGGTGAAAACAGCAGCAAAGGAGCTTGGTGGTCAGAAACTTAAAGTTTTCAACATATTTTGCGCAAAACAGCATGCTAACTTCAAGCTAATGCTAGCTTGTCAGGGCTGCTAACTTTCTAGTTAGCTTGGTTGCGCTAACCACTGATTTAAAGACACAATGTTTACTTTGTTTACAGGAGTTATTAAGAGGTGTCATTTTTAAGTATGTATAAGTTACAACGTTCCTCACTCACTGAAATTTTTTTATTTATTTTACGTTGTTTTACAATGTTCGCTGTTTTGCGCAAGTTAAAGCTCGGCAGGGGTGTCTTTTTTTTTTTTTTTTTAAACAAATAACCTGCATTATTCTCAGTAAGAAAGTCACAATTGTTAAAGTAAGTTTTTTTTTTTTGTTTGTTTGTTTGGGTTTTTTTACACTAAAACTAGACTAAAAACGTTCTTAGTCTTCCCTGAATAAAACTAGACGAAAACTCTTTTGGGTTATTTGACTAAAACAAAAGTATAAAGAGATGACAAAAATGTGACTAAAACTTCAATTAATTTTCGTTCCAAAGACGAAGACTAAAACGAAAACTTAAATTGCTGCCAAACACAACGATGAATGAATGATAACTTACATCCAGACTTTGACAGTAAGTACCTGACTGTACCTGCTTGTCGTAGACTTGCTATTCTCCAAGGGCGTATGCACCCTTCCTGTCTTACATCTTAATTGTTACAGGTATAATTTATGAAGCTAAACAAAGCGTAGAAACAGTTTGTTTTTTATTAATCCCAAGTTTCTGTTGCGTAAGCAACGCCTGTCAAAAGATCGACGTAAATCTTAGTTAAACGAGGCCTCTGATCCAATTTTTTTTTTTTAGGTAACTTCAGAGTGAACGAAGAACTCCGACACCGCCTGCCTACACCTTCCCACCAGGCCTCATCTTCTCATCTGGACATTAATGGTTCTGACGGGTAAGTCCAGACTTTATTGCTCACAGGCATCATCAGAGACTTAAACTCAAAACCAGTTATTTTTTATGTGTTTACAGCTTGGAGAGCAAGTGTACCCGTCCCCAAGGTAACGGTCAGTTTTATCTCACCACTGATAAGCACAGTAATAACTACACTAACCAGAGACAAGGCTTTCCTGTCCTTAGAGCCTCCTTCTCAGGATTGTCCACACTGCTTTCTGACCACACCACGTACAATTATTAGAAGGGCTTTAAATTTAATTCTAAATCCATTTGGGATCTGGTGAAGTGACGCTAACTCAGAATGATGTCTTCTCCTCTTCATGATAACAACCTTCCTGCTGTTTGTTGGACACTGAAAACTTTTTAAAGAACTTTTAGAACATGTTGCTTGTAAAGAGTTACAGTAACACAAACTTTAAGCTCCTCGTTGGCTTGTTTTTCTGGTTATGAAAACCATCTGTGACCAGCTGCTGGCTTTCGGAGCCACATCCGTCTCGGCTGGTGCAGTTGGTTTCATCCCAGGGGAGCTGAGGAGAAGGAGACGATCTGGCGGAGGTGCAGAGAAGGAGACTGTCTAGAGGAGGTGCTTCGGGCCCTGTGTTTATGCGGTTTCAATGGAAACGTCCAGTTGCTCGCTTGAGTAACTGGAGGTGCGCACTCGCACCCAGTGAAATACAGAGAGGTCAGTTTGGTGTTCTTCACTGCGGGCTGGCTTTGTGACCCATTCTGGACTCAAGGTTTTGGGTCGCCAGGTTGGACAGAGTGTGATCGGACTGGGACACCGGTAGATAGGGGCGAGGGGGTATCGAGGTGTTAAACACCTGGTGTTTGCACTACTGCAAGATTTTCCTTCGGGGATTAATAAAGTATATTCAATTCAATAAGAACATTTTTTTTAATAAAATGTCTCACGACGGAGCTGGTAAATACATTTCAGCTCTTCAGAGAGTCTTTGGACAGACAGATCATCTTCTCCAAGTCTCTATATTTTGTCTCCAATCAATTTTTATTTTGAGATCAGAAAACAAGCCGTTTCCAAATTACATTTGCAAACAAGAAAAATGGAAATAGGAAATTCAAATTTATTCTTTGTTTTTTATTTACTCAGTTTGAAACAAAAAGTTAAAAAAAAACTTTGATTCATTTTTGAATAAATAAATATTGAGAAAACAGTCGTAATAATTAGTTTTTTGGACTTACATTAAACTTTTTTTAAGCTCAAAAAAAACAAAGATTTTGGCTTACTTGGATCACTACATGAACAAAAGCAGTAAAAAATGTGAAAAGAATCACCAACACAAAACATATCTTTGCATGTTTGTGTGCAGTTTATAGTGAAAACGAAAGAAAAGTGTGCGTCCACTAGTGAGACGCTGCTATGCTCACAGTTTGGAGGTAAAAGGACATTCTTTTCAGAAAAATGTGCAGAGACGGCGTTCAAATCAGCAGCTTGTGAAGAATTTCTGTGCTGAAAACAAATTTGAGGAAATTGACCTCCCAGATTAGGTCATCCTAGCTCTCACCTTGTTATGTAAATTGCTCTAAATTCAGTTTCTGATAAAGAATAAAAGCTTATTTTTCATATACTATGTGTCTGTACGCAGGACCTGGCAGAGCTAACAGACACGATGGGGTGGTTTGGAACTCTTTGCCACCCTTGAAAAAATGTATGTAATTGGGTGATCAATCGTTATGATCCTTATGTATTGCCGCACACACACAGGCGGGTTGTAAACACACAAAAATTGCGCTGGACGTTTGTTCGTGCTCAGCTCGGCACCAACCTGAACCTCTCATTTCAAAATGGTTCGGTGTGAATGTCCCCGAATGTTCATATTTTACTCTGACAATCACCTTCTTCTTTCATCTTCGTTTCAGCTCTGGAGAACACTGTGAATTGTTTGGTGTCTTCGTGTCTGTCCCCCGTCTCCCACCGGAGATCAGTCTCCCCTGCTTCCTCGCCATCGTTAAGAAGCCAAACTTCTCCATCGTTCTCGAGGAGTGAGAAAGTTCTCGGAGAGATGGACCGCTCTCCCAGCAGAGGACCTTCTCCTTGGTTTGAAAGCAATAGAAATTCTCCCGATGAGGCTCCGACATGTAGAGATGCTGCTAGTCCCGACCTGAGAACTCACCTGCTTAACGCAGGAGACAGGTGAGCTGTACTGTTTGATGTTTTAACGAACCAAGTGAGCAAAATATGGGAATTTCCCTCAAACATGCAATGCTGTTGCTGATGTTCCAGTACAAGCACAGTCAATATTTACAGACAAGACATACAGAAGACGAGATGCAAGCCTAAAACGAACACATAAGAAACACATAAATACAACAAAACACAGTGAGTTCATACCAGTAACAGGTAAATAAAAAGAATAAAACAACACGTCTGGGATATCTCAGATCATCGTTGAGCCATTTTCGGATCAGAACGCACATGATTTGCGGACTAATTTAGGGAGAAGAAAAGTAGCGCACATAGCGTGGTCAGGGCAAGCGGAGAAATTTGAAATCACTTGGAAACATTTTGGCTTCTGTGTTAAATATGTCGATGAAAATAAGAGGTCAGTGGATCAAACTGTGACAGACACACATCGAAGCATCTTCACCTGTCGCTTTACAACCACTTATTACTGTGCCGTTTAAACAACCCAATAAGACCTGGTTTCTGTGTTTTATTAATACATAATTGGAATCATGTTTTTAAGTCCTTACATCACAACATCTACTTTAGCTTTGACCAAACACGGAAGTACAAAACTCCCTAAAATTGAATTTTTAAAGTTTTTTATGCTATGATTAAAATTACGTTAGACATCCTTCACGAGATCACAGATACAAGCGGCTGATATGAGCTTCCTCTGCAGAGTGGCTGGGCTCTCACTCAGAGATAGAGGGAGGAGTTCAGAGTAGTACTGCTGCTTCTCTGAGTCGTAACGATGTAGTTACGATGCCTCCTGAATGCCTGAGGTGTTTAGGGCACATTCCATCGGGAGGAGACTCAAAGATAGACCCTGGACCTGCTGGAGAGATTTATGTTTCAACACATCGGGATCCTTCCAGGTGAGGTGGAGGATGCATCTCTGGGGCTATTGCCAGCACTACCCAGTTTCGGATAATCAGAAGGCTATGGAAGGGAACATTCTTCACTGTGGTGAAACAACACTATTTGTTGTTGTCAAACACCAGCAGTCCACCATCTTTAGTTCCCTAGCGAAGCCGGGTATGTTCAGACAGGAATCACCTGTGATGTCACTCAGAAGATCCTGTCTTCAGTCCTTCTGATTCACTCCAGCACAGAAAATCTCCACACGTCCAATCTAACTCCAACATTCCCCACTGAAGAAGAAGATCAATAAAAATACTCAAAAAAAACTACACGGACCTGCTGCCATCACGAGTAGCGCATTTTTTAAAAAAAAATGTTCATTAGACTTGTTTTTAATAGATTTTTGTTGGAATGCAACTAAAATTCCTGCAAAGCATCATAATTTTGATCAAAATTTCATTTCACTCTTCAGGAAAAGAATGAAAGGAGAGTGTTTAACATGCTTTATGTTTAACATGATTCTCTTTATCGACCTATTTAAAGATACAGTAAAATTAGAGACGACAATGAGCTGATGTTTCTTGCTCTTTTTTTCTTGACTGATTGGAAAAATAATCCAATCCATGAGTCACCACATATTGGGGTTTAAGGTTCTAATGATAAGGGGCTTGGTTCCAGTAGACTGGGGTTGTCACCATGAACAGTTTCAGAACTGAAGCTTCTGCAGTGCTCGAAGACATCCCATAATGTCAGGTCGGTGTGTTTCAGGCAGATCAGCATGATATGTTTAGAGACATTTATTAAAAAGTTTATTGCTTTTATGAAGCTTCATTTGTCTCACATTTAGACTGCTTTCTAATAAAGGTACTGCAGTAAAATTAGATTTCATTATGTGAGCGTGAAACAGTCGGCCATGTTTACCTGCGTTAGCCTGACCTTTCAGCTCATATTACACCGCAGCTTATTAAAGCAGCAGCGGAGGCCACGGCCTCGCTTTGCACACCGCACCTCTCTACAGTACAACCCACCAATCACTGCTGCCCACAGGTAGAACCCTACAATCGATTAACACAACCGGACTAACTCCGCACATTTTGCTATGGATGTTGCTTATCCGGGTTGATCACAGGCGAGAGGGAGGGTACATCCTGAACAGGTCACCAGTCTATTGCAAGGCCACTCAGGTGTTTTTTTGCAGTGCTTTCAATAATAAACAGAGTTAAAAGTGAGATTCAAATTGTTGTCCTGTTTCGCCTGTTGAACTCAATCACAACTAGATTCTCTCAGATGACTTCATACCTGTCCATTTCATCCCTCATTCCTCCAGGAGGAATCCATCATAGAGAAGTCTTCAGTGTCTAATGGACAGTGTTTGATGATCGAGACGTTTCTACTTTCATCCAGAAATCCTTTTCAATCTGATAGAATAGCTGTGGGAAGGACGGAGCGGGAGATCGACAAGCGGATCGGTGCGGCGTCAGCAATAACTAGGACGCTGCATCGGTCCGTCATGGTAAAGAGAGAGCTGAGCCGAAAAGTAAAGCTCTCGATTTAAAAGGTCGATCTATGTTCCTACCCTCACCATGACAACAAGGATCTACGTTCCTACCCTCACCATGGTAACCAGGATCTACGTTCCTACCCTCACCGTCGTAACCAGGATCTACGTTCCTACCCTCACCATAGTAACCAGGATCCACGTTCCTACCCTCACCATGGTAACCAGGATCTACTTTCCTACCCTAACCATGGTAACCAGGATCTACGTTCCTACCCTCACCATGGTAACCAGGATCTATGTTACTACCCTCACCATGGTAACCAGGATCTACGTTCCTACCCTCATCATGGTAACCAGGATCTACGTTCCTACCCTCACCATGGTAACCAGGACCTACATTCCTACCCTCACCATGGTAACCGGGATCTACGTTCCTACCCTCACCATAGTAACCAGGATCCACGTTCCTACCCTCACCGTGGTAACCAGGATCTACGTTCCTACCCTCACCATGGTAACCAGGATCTACGTTCCTACCCTCATCATGGTAACCAGGATCTACGTTCCTACCCTCACCATGGTAACCAGGATCTACGTTCCTACCCTCACCATAGTAACCATGATCCACGTTCCTACCCTCACCATAGTAACCTGGATCTACGTTCCTACCCTCACCATGGTAACCAGGATTTACTTTCCTACCCTCACCATGGTAACCAGGATCTACCTTCCTACCCTCACCATGGTAACCAGGATCTACCTTCCTACCCTCACCATGGTAACCAGGATCTACGTTCCTACCCTCACCATAGTAACCAGGATCTACGTTCCTATCTTCACCATGTTCCACCACTGAAAGAATGAGATCGCGGATATAAGCGCCCGAAATGAGCTTCCTCCGAGGGTGGCTGGACTCTCACTCAGAGATTGAGTGAGGAGCGCTGCCATCCGGGAGGAGCTTTTTGTCGAGCCGCTCCTCCTCCAGGTCAAGAGAAGCCAGATGGGGTGGTTAGGGCATCTGGTCAGGATGCCTCCCCCAAGCGCCTGACCAGATGCCTGGTCAGGCGCCCGAGGTGCCCGAAACACCTAGTGAGGTGTTTCGGGCACGTCCCACTGGGAGGAGACCAAGAGGGAGACCCTGACCCACTGGGGAGACTATGTCTCACAGCTGGCTGGGGAACGACTCTGGATCCTTGAGGGTGAGGTGGAGGATGCAGCTGGGATGAGAGAAGCCTGGGCTTCTCCTCTGAGGCTGTTGCCCCCGCAACCCGGCCCCGAATAAGTTAAAGACGAAAGAACGGAAAGAATAGCTATGGTCCTGCCTGATGGTCTTCTTTGTGTCTACAGCCCTCAGAAATCTGCTGCTGCTTCGGTCAGCAGCTCCCAACAGAACAAAAACATCTCATTCCTCTTGAAAGAACTGGACGCTTTGAGAGACGTCAACAACAAGGTGAGCGTTCCTCATCGTTGTTCAGTGGTGTTTGTGTCTCTACAAAGACTTCTTTTCAAAGTTTCTTTTCTTTCAGCTCCAAGAGCAGCTGATCTTTAAAGAGCAGGAGCTTCAGAGGAAAGAGGTGGAAGAAGAACTGACGGGGAATCAGAAGGAGGTCCAATTCTGGGAGAGACCTACATGTGAGCAGTCACTGTTTTCACACGCACACACTGAAACATAATTAACCTGATCAGTTTGTTTGTTAGCTTTATGTCTGTAAATAATCTAAAGTTTACCAGAGAAATCCAACAGGGGAGGTTTGCCCAAAACTGGCATCTGAAGTTTACGTGCAGCAGCTCTGTTTCCTTCTTTACAGACGTACAAATGAACTATTTGTTTTGAGAATTTAATCAAAAATGATTTTTTTGAATAACAATCAGCAGCTTCATTACTTTTAACTTAAAAACTGCATAATTTCTCCTAGAATTTTTCACGATGAGAGTTTGTTTACGTTTTTATCTACGAGGCAAAAAATTATAATAAAGTTCAAACTTTATTACAGACGGTGGCTCAGCGGTTAGAGCATTCGCCTGCGGACCGGAAGTTAACTGGACATTCGCAGGTTCGAATCCCAATGAGTTAACGCTAGGGTCCTTGGAGAAGACATTTAGCCTCCCGTTTATCCCGCCATTGGCGCCATCGTGGGCAGCCTGCTGCGGTGTAGGAGTGCAGCACCCAAATTTCCCCGGTGAGGGATGAATAGAGTATGTAAAAAAAAAAAAGCTTATAATAATAATAAGTTGTATTTCCAGTTCTTTTATTGTGACAAGTTTAGAACAGGAAGTGGTGGATGGTAGTGGTGTTCAGATGGCATATTATTCCCTGTTGTTCTTCCTTCTTCCATCCATTGATGCAAATCCAAACGCCTGGCTACACTGGTGTCTCACTTGTACCTCTTCTGCTCAATTATTAAAAATTTTCTCTAAGAACGCATTAATTTTAAGTGCAAATCCAAATTGATGGGTCTTATCAGTTTTTTGCGCAGTGTTAGTTTAGGAGTGGATGGCACGGAGTACTGCAGGGGATTGGGTATGGCACTGAAATGGGTACGACACGAGGCTGGGTCGGATGGGCGGTGGTATAAGGCAGTATGGATGGTGAAATGAGCCGTGATATCGGTTCAGAAGTTACCAGGTATGACGGTCGAGCATCAGAGGGTTCTGCTGCAGTGTCACTGTGACTTTTCTCTGATTAAAGCTGATGTGTGTGTTCTCGGTTGGAAGCAGGTCGTGAGCGTTGGATCTGTCTTATTAAAAAGTCAGTGACAGGGCACCGTCACCTCCATCTCCTCCGTCTCCGGCTGCTACGCTAATGAAACGACACAAAGGCTTAATCAGTCAGGAGACGCAGAAAGCTGGGCACACTGTTTCCACCAGATCTACTGCTGGCATTACCATGGAAACACACTAAGATGGAGAATATTTTGATCACTTTATATGCCATGCAAGCTCTGTGGTACACACATCAAACCAAAACTCAACGTTGGCACAGATATGCGTGCCAATGTTACGTGTACATACTATAAAAGGTTTTCTTCATGTAGAAAAATAATCAGGAGTTCACATAACTGATGCACAGGTATTGGGAAATTAATTATGCGCCGCTGCACGTCAAAGATGTTGGCCTCCTCAGGAATCCATCAGTGTATGCATCTGGATCCTCATGTGTGTTTTTAGATCCTTTGTTAACCACTTTGTGCAACTTCATACTTGAAAAGTACTTTATAAATAAAGTTTGATATGATTCGAAGCGCTTTAGATACAAATATGGCAGCTAAAGGAGTCAAAACTACAACCTTAAAATGGCACATTGATGCAGAGATGGAACCCCCCCAACTTATCAATATAAAACTTTGTTTTATTTCTGAAAACTTAACGTTTGAAAGTTGCTATGATACCATAGGTTATGTGGTACACCCTGATAAATTTAAACCCCCAAATGAGCTAAACAAAGAGGAGTTCCATTCCATCGTCTTCTGCTTATCAGAGGCCAGGTCGCAGGGCAACAGCCTCCGACTGGAAACCCAGGCTTCTCTCAATCCACCTGCATCCTCATGGCTCACCCGGGAGGATCCTGAAGTGTTCCTTTTCCATCTGTGAGATACAGACTTGGGGCCTGCTTCTGGGTCTCCTCCTGGTGGGACGCCCCGAAACACCTCACCAGCAAGGGAGGCATCCAAATCAGATGCCCAAACCATCCCATCTGGCAATGGGGAGTTGATAAGCGAGGAACCAGACAGCACCTAAGCAGCGCTCTTCAGGATTCATTGTCACCCATTTGCTCAGTGCTTCTCAAATAGTGGGGCGAGAGTGTGTGTGACCCTGGGAAACATGTTTTTTTTTTTACCCTAATAAACTGTAATTGCACATCCACTACAGTAGTTGGCAGTGATGCTCTGACTGTCAGAGTGTGTGCTGGAATTATTTGCTCTATGGTGTAGGGCAGGCTTAGGCAAACTACTGCCTGCCGACCACATGTGGCCCGTTAAACGTTTTAATCCGGCCCGCCAAACTTGAAAAGATTAAATTAAAAAATCAGCACAAATTGTTTTGGAGGTGAAATGTTTTGAGTTTGTGTTGCCAATTTGAGTTTATGATTAAGCATGGATTTTATTTAATAATTTTAGCATCAATTGGTGCAAAAAGTCGGTAAAAATGTTTATAGTTTAAACAAGGGTTCGTTTTTGTTTCCGACAACAAATTCTTTCTGTTATAAACAAAAAACAACGTTAACAAAGTTATTCTTCATTAAAAGTTTAACAATGTCTCTTTCTTTAATGTTAACAAACAGGTCGTCAGGTTTGTCGAGGGGCCACACACAACCACACACACTCATTCTTAGGGGCAATTTTCATAGTGGCCAATCAACCCAACATGAATGTTTTTAGAGGGTGGGAAGAAACCGGAGAAAACCCACACGCACACAGGGAGAACATACAAACTACACACAAAGGCCAGTGTTACAAGCGTCGTCCCCACCCAGGATTTGAACCCACGATCTTCTTGCTAGGTGAGAATTTGACAGAAAATAATTGAGAAGAACCGCTTTAGCCCACGATGAGACTGACTGGTTGCAGCAAAACCAGCTTACGACTGATTCACTGTGAGGAGCTGCACTAGTATTTTTATACACTTTTATTTACCGTTACCACAGCAACCAGAGTGTGTTAGAGTGGAGAGGAGGTTACTCATGTTATAAAGATGCAAAACAAGACAAAGTGGATTTATTTTTATAGTTGTTTTCAAAGCTGGTCTTATTTAGTCTTTCTGCTGTACTTTTACACCGACCGGTCCTTCAGACTCTAAACTTGACCGTGGTGCAAAAAAGGTTGAGGGTCACTGGTCTTAAATACCCACTGGGTGTTGTTTCCTAGCCTCCTAACCTCGGTTCTGTGTCCTTGTCTCCTAGCGGTCCTGGAGGAGATCCTGGCGTCTCAGAAGGAACGAGATCAGGCTGTGATGTCACGCCTTCTGCTGGCCAATGAAGAGCGTGACGAGGCGGTGTTGCGGGCTCGCCGCATGCAGCAGGCGTCCGGATACGAGCTGAGCAGGTTAATCAGAAGGATGAAGCTTAGGGCCGCTCCTCTTCATCAACGTGCCTCCTCTTCATTATGCACCTCCTCGGCCTTCTTTAAGGACTGTGAAATGAGCTCTTGTTCTCTTTGAGCAGGAGCCAAATAGAGCAGAAAATCTAATTAGAGATAATACCCCTCTCCTTCCTCCTCCTCTGCCTCCCACCCCCCAGGATGAGAGGGTAATTGATATTGGAGGCCACAATCCTTTTTATGAGGGGAGAATATGGAGGAGCATGTTCCATCTGTCAGGACTCCGTGTCTCACTCCCACCGTATGTGTGTGTTTTTCTGATGGCTCCGCCGCTCTTCCGATATGTGTGTGTGTTTTAGATGTGATGGAGTCCTGTGCACCTCACACACACACACACACACACTTCGCACCCCTCCTCTCAATAACAACGGAGAACTTTACTTATTCCTAGTGGAAGAAAAACATCCCAGGTGTGTCTCAATAAGTTAGAATGTGAAGAAAGAGTTTAATTATTTCAATCATTATTAAATTAGTTTTGATTTTTTAAAAATGTGATCATTTTGGATCTTTTTTAACAAAAACCCTTCAATTCAACAGCTGAACAAATTAGAACTCATCAGAAGACCCATAAAAACATTTGTAGAGAATTGTCGGCTTCCGTAACAATTTTGTTAACATAAAATCTCCTGAATCACCAAAAGGATTTCAGTAAAACTGCCCACAACTACTCGGTACGTGCTATTGATTGACTGATTAAGTTTTCAGGGTCGTGTAACCAAAACTCATGGTCACAAACCCCTTATTATTAATATAGAGGGGATTTTACTTTTTAATGCGCTACTCGTGATGGCAGCAAGTCTATGTAGTGCTCCAAATTTTGTTGGATTTTTTTTAGTTTTTTTGGGGAGTTTGAGGAGATGAGTTCCTTCATCAGCAAGGAATGTGGAGTCAGAGTGGACGTGTGGAGATGTTTCGTGCTGGAGTTAATCAAAAGGTGAAGGAATGAAGACAGGGTCTTCTGAGTGACATCAGAGGTGATTCCTGTCTGAATATACCCGGGGTGAAGTCGTTTGGAACTAAAGATGGTGGACTGGTGGTGTTTGACAACAACAAATAGTGTTGTTCCACCACAGTGAAGGATGTGAGTTGCTGTCAAGATGTGGAGCTTTTAGTGACAGTTTAAGATCTTATTATGATTCATTGGAGCTGAAAAACTTTGTTGCCACATTCCGCTCCGCCCAGAGCCAACTGTTTTGTATTCCACCAATGGCTGTTCCAGCTCTATTCCAACAAGTTGTTGTTCCAGGTCCACTCAACTCAGCACCACCTAGCAGCTATTCTGAAGCTGTTTGGAGTTCGCTCTTGGACTCCGGAGTGCTACTATACACATAAAGGTGACTCGTTCTTGTTTCTTATTTTTTTTCTTGAGGATGCTCAAACCTTTGGTCTGGTGAATTTGCCGTCCAGTCAAGGACACCTACATCATGGTCATGTAACCAACTTTTGGTTCGTTTGGTAATGTGAGCAGATGCCAAATTTTCAAATTCCGCCAAAAATTGAAATCAGAACCTTGCTAAACGGGGTACATTGATGTTGTTTTCAACAGAATCAACCAACAACAACAGATAATTATCCCTGACTGGGAACTTTACTCTGGACTTCAAACAAGTTGGGCCATGAGCTTCTTCTGTCTTCTTAAACACCTTAAAACTTTGGTTTCTAAATTGGATGGATCGGTGGGTAGGGTGACAATCCTGAAATCAGACAGTCACTGGTTCGATCCCCAGCCTAGAGTTCAGTCTGAGGTGTCCTTGAGCAAGACCCTGAACCCCTAACGTCTCCTTTGGGGGTTTCCAGCTTGCATGTCAGCTTCCACCATCAGGTATGAATGAATGGGTGAATTTGAGCTACAATGTAAAAAACTTTGAGAACCAACGCAGGTAGAAAATAGCTGTAGAAATTGAGAACATTTACATTAGATTTTGATTGCAACGAAGGGAAAACGTCTCACCCAATCAGAGAAGATGGCGTATCATGAACACAAGCGTCCGTCCTCCATGTTTGTAGTTCTGTAGATCAATCATGCTATGCGGTTCATGTTGGTAACAATTCCCCACATTGAGAATTTAAAGACAGTGTTTAGAAAGTGTATTCATCAAAAGTTTGTATTTACTCTCTGTTTTTTGGACTACGTTGATTGTTTGGGTCTATTACACATGTCACACTCGGTCACTACCAGAAAGAAACGATTGGTTAATTTAGAAAAAGCAAAACCTCAATGCTGGGAGGTCAGACTGTTTCCATAGAGAGAAAAAAACAGTCTGATACATCAAGCTGAATCGGGACGTCACAGTATTCAAATTTCTTAAGATAATGAATTTGATTAAAATATGAGTAAAAAATCATCACAATTTAAAGAATCAAAGACTTGAACTCTTTTAGTCTGTGCGTATTGATATATTTTGTGAAAAGATGCGGCCGACTATAAAGTGTACTAAAGAGTCTGAGTCTCGCAATTTTTTTGAATTGCTGAAATAAATTCAACTGTTTAGCATTCACAGTGAAATATAAACATCAAATCTTAATCCAGGTAGAATTTTGTATTCAGTTTTCCCGTGATCTGAAGTCTGTCTGTGACGTAATGCGTTCGGTTCTGTTGGATCAGAACGTGTAGTTAAAGTAAAACTTTCTAAGAAGTATCGGTGGTTTTCTCGGCTCTCAGCATGTGGTAGTATGATGTGTGGGAGTGAGCCGAGCTGGATGGGCTGTAAGCCGGGTGTTAGAGCAGCTTTATTGGAGGCAGACGCTCTTTCATTACCTGCTGTTCCCTGCAGAGCCGAGCAGCCGCGGCCATCTTATTACAGTTTATTACAGCAGCAGGATAATGAAAGAGCTTCCCTGGAGGAGCAGCCGTACATCCAGCACTCACACCATCATACCAGCACTTTACCAACACTTTACCATTATTCTACCGCTTCACAATGCAACCAGTGTGCCAGTAGTTTACAACTTAACACCATCATACAACCAGTACCGCTTCACATCCGGTTCACCAGGACTGTTTTGCCATCATAATACCATTATTCTATTTTCTGTGTAAAGCCAAAACATCTCACCATCGTGTCTCTCCGGGTAAATTTAGTATCATAAACTAGTGAATAAAGTATGGTAAATTCCACAAATAAAAATCTGGGTTAGATAAACAGCAAACCCTGAACATTTTTCTCCCTTTACTCGCCCTCTTGTTGAGAAAAACCCGTTTTTATTTTCGCGGGGCAAAATAAAAATCAATTGAGATCCACATGGAGGACAGATCCTCCCCCGGATGGACAGACTGTTACCATGAGTGTTAATTTAATAGATATAGTTAACCTTTTATTGATCTCTGAAGGAGAAGCAGAAGAAAATACAGTGAGAATTAGAATTCATAAAACAAAACCACAAAAAAAAAAAAAAAACATTCAAAATTAATTATAAATAGTTTTGTTTAGGCTAATCTATAGGTGTGACAGAGGAGTTCAGAGTAGAGGTGGGACTGCACCAAGGATCTGCTCAGAGTCCTTTGCTGTTTGCTATGGTGATATACAGGCTGACAGACGAGGTTAGACAGGAATCTCCATGGACAATGATGTTTGCAGATGACATTGTGATCTGTAGTGAGAGTAGGGAAGAGGTGGAGGAAAAGCTGGAGAGGTGGAGGTTTGCAGAAAGAAGAGGAATGAAGATTAATCAGAGTAAAACAGCGTACGTGTGTGAATGAGAGGGATCCAAATGGAAAAGTGAGGTTTCAGGGAGAAGAGATAAAGAAGGTGGAAGATTTTAAGTATCTAGGATCAACAGTCTAGAGCAATGGAGAGTGTGGAAAAGAGGTGAAGAAGTGTGTACAGGCAGCTTGGAACGGGTGGAGAAAAGTATCAGGTGTGATGTGTGACAACAGAGTTTCAGCCAAAATGAAAAGAAATGTACAAAATTGTGGTGAAACCGGCCATGCTGTTTGGTCTAGAGGCAGTGGCACTGAGGAAAAGACAGGAAACAGAGATGGAGGTAGCAGAGATGAAGATGCTGAGTATCTCTCTGTGAGTGACCAGGATGGACAGGATCAGAGGAACAGTACATGTTAGAGGTTTTGGAGATAAAATCAAAGAGGCCAGACTGAGATGGTTTGGACATCTGCACAGGAAAGAGTACATCGGAAGAAGGATGCTGGATTTGGAACCACCAGGAAAGAGGGCTAGAGGAAGACCAAAGAGGAGGTTCATGGATACAGTGAAGGAAGACATGAAGATAGTTGGTGTGACCAAAGAGGATACAGCAGATAGGGTTAGATGGAAGAAACTGACTTGCTGTGGCGACCCCTAAAGGGAAATGCCGAAAGAAGAAGAAGAAGATTTAAAGGCTAATCTAGCAGATGGGCTTCATCTTGATGGAAATGGAAGTGAATTTTCCACCAAAATGAGGACGACAGGACAGGAATGGTAGGAGTCAGCAAAGAGAAATGTGGATATATCATCTAGGCTCTTAGGCGTCCTCAATCTGCCATCACCCAGGGCAGAGATATGGATCATCTTTCTTTTCTGTTTTCACAACCCTGAAAGAAAATGAGAAAATGAAAGAAAAATTTGCTGCTAAACGCAACTGGTTCAGAACTACCGTAGTTAGTGACACAAGGAAACAAGCAGGTTTCACACCTACCATCAGTTTACCACCAGCAGCAGGCGACCTCTGGTTTACTACCAGATAAACCAATTTACAGATGGTTTAACGTCACTTAACAATTACTTTGTTAGCATCCGGTCTTGATGCCTCCTGAGTGGCTCGCTGGTGAGGAGATCAAGAGGCAGACCTTGGACCTGCTGGAGAGACTATGTCTCACAGCTGGCCTGGGAACAACTCGGGATCCTTCCAGGTGAGCTGGAGGATGTAGCTGGGATGAGAGAAGCCTGGGCTTCCTGTCTGAGGCTGTTGCCCCAGCTACCCGGCCCCAGATAAGCAGAAGATGACGGAACAGAACAATTACTTTAACACCACAAGTTCGCCACTGGCGGTTAGTTGAAATATTACCAGTAAACCACCAGTTTAGAATCAATTCACCAATAGGATCAGTGTTGTGTATCTGACAGTTTACTGCTCTCGTATGAGCAGAGTACTACCAACAGTTCTTTTAACCCTCATTTCACTGCCCGTCCACCACTAGTTTACCACCCATTCACTACTAGTTAGAACAAGATCAAGTCAAACTGGTTCAAAACCACAAATAAAGATTTCTGATTGTGTTTTTTTATTTTAGGTTGGAGAGCGTCCACCCGCAGGATTCCGAGACGGTAAAACTACCCAAGTGGCTCAGATATTCTACGGTTCTGCATCACGACTTCTGATGTTCTCTCTCTGATCACCAGGCCGTGGAGGATCTCCTTCGAGGAATTCACGAAGCCGAGTCCGTCCCTGAAATTCAGCAGTTCGGTTCTCTTCTCATCCAGAGAGTAAAGATGTCTCAGCAACGTCGCCATGACATCACAGCCCAGGAGATGATGGCTGTGATGGAGGAGAGAGACAGATGCATCGCTAAGGTGATTCTTACTGTGCTGGTTCTACCTGTCGTTCTACACCAGGGGTGGGCAAACTTTTTGATTTGCGGGCCACATTGGGTTCTAACATTTGACCAAGGGGCCGGAACAGGAGCAGAGGGATGGCATGCTTTGGTAAACGACCTTGCTAGATATGGAAATCAATTGGGGCCGCTACACGCACGTAATCCTGCACGCTAACATTAAAATCAAGTGCCCTACCGCTTAACAAAACGTGCATCTAGCGCACTAGGTTTAAAATGTAGGTTTGAAATCTTCTGACAATCTATTTTGACAACGTGCGCATCACTGAAACACACGCATTTTAATGGGAGCAGTGTTGTTGTTTTTGCAACAAAGTCAATATATCTAGAAAGTTCCATCTACTGAGAAAACATCAAAATTCCTAGGGAAATAATACATTAACATGGTTTATTTATTTAATTTTTTCGGGCCAGATTAAAACTTTTAACGGGCTGCAAGTGGTCGCAGGCCATAGTTTGCCCATCCCTGTTCTACACTAAAAAAGTTAATTGGACCCGTTGGCCTGAAGGAACCAACGAGTTATTGTTTGGTGTACAAGGTACCTGCTGTGTGTGAACATAGTGGTGATGTGTTTATATGTGCATATGTTAATGAGGATTTGAAGGTGATTGGCTGGGGTGATGTTGCCGTGGTAATGAGAGTTAAATATGGGCAAGTCATATTTGTTGAACGTTTATGATCATGTTTTTCTTATTTAGTGTTTTGCTTAGTTAACATTTTTTTTCCATATTGTAACTGGGATGCAAGACTGTACAGTGGCCTCACAGCAAGAAGGTCAGGGTTCAAGTCCTGGAGTGGGGTGAGGCTTGAAATACTGGCTTTTCTGTGTGGAGTTTGCATGTTCTCCTCATGTATGTGTGGGTTTTCTTCGGTGTCCTCCCACTGTCCAAAAACATGCATGTTAGGTTGGTTGGATGCTGGGAAATTGTCCCTAGGAATGAATTTGTGTGTGACCCGCAACAGACTGGCAACCTGTTTGGGGTGTGTCCTGCCTTTAACCTGAAATCAACCAGGATAGACTTCGGCACTCTTAGCGACCCTGTTAGGAATGAATGAATGAACTTGGTTTCATTAATAAAATAATTTGAGCTGAATGGGAATATGAAAGCAACAACAAATGTCCACTATGAAATTTTCTCCAGCTAATGTTAGCTCCACGTTTACTGTCGGGGTTTTCACTGAGACTTTATAAATCATAGAAACCATAATACTGACTTAGATTAAAACCAGAATAAAATAAGATTATTTGAATAAAATATCTTTCATGTCTCGTACTTACACTACTAACTTTAAAACACACACAACATCTGACTGGAGAATTGTTTGGAAAGTCTAGTGTGTTTATGTTTATGGTTGCTCAGGTTAAAAACACGGGAGTGGGGAAGGGTGTGAAGTATCTCATTTACCTTTAAAGTGAACCAGTGCGAATCAAGCTGTGTTTTTTTTTCAGTACTTGGTGTGAAGATTACAAATTTTCACATGGTGAAAAGTGCTTTAGAAATAAAATGAATTACATTTTTGAAAGACTTTTCAGTTAAATATGCTTCTAATAACTCATTTTCCTGCTGCTGCAGTTTGAGGCTGAAAAGCAGCAGGATGCCAACCCCTCTCCTGGAAGAAGTACCCGGTACGGTTCGACAGATGAGCAGGGGTTTTGCTTCAGGTTGTTCCGTTTCGCTCAGACAGGTAGAACCCCTGCAGGTGAACAAGAAGCTCGCTTATCTCCCCCGTGATTACCTGCTGCTGTATTTATTACCCACTCCTCATATACGATCTCTGCAGGAGTGCAAGACGGAAAAAATCTGAAAGATGTTAAGATGAGAGGAAGAGAGAGAGTGGGACGACCAGACGGTGAGTCTGGTTTTCTTCCCAGCATGCTTTGCGGCAGGTGGGCTCTAAAGCCCCGCCTTGTTTTGATGTTTCATAGATGAAAAAAAAAATGATTTAAATCAAAAATTTTCATCTTCTCCACCTGTGACTGGCACCACAGTCACCATGGTAACCCGCATCCTTCAAAACCAGTATCTATGGCAACTGCCATTAGTGGTATAAAGGATTGGTAAAAGAGTGAAGTTCACTCCATCACTTACCATCTTAATCCTTCATGAACACTGAAGCAAAGAAGTGTGTGAACACCTTGTGATTTTGTAAGTTTTCTTACTTCTCCCACAATCGTGAGAAACATAAACTTAAAAGAAAAAAGCTAGAATTCTGAGCCTCTAAAACCTGTAAGTACATCTTTAAAAACTCCACCTCTTCTTGTTATTAAAGCAGAAGCTCCTGTATGAGGTTTTTATCTGCATAAAGACTCCTTGTCCATCCTGTAAAATCAGTGAAACTCCAACTACTAACATGACCAAGACCGAAGAGCTGTCCAAAGACACCAGAGACAAAATCGTAGACCTCCACAAGACTGGAAAAAAAAAACACGGGACAATTACCAAGCAGCTTGGTACTAAAACATCCATTGTTGGAGGCAATCTTCCTCAGACTAGGACTCTGTGCCCACCTGGTGAAGTCTCAGTGATCCTAAGAAAGGTGATGAATCATCTAAAACTAAACAGGAGCAGCAGGTCAATAACCTGAAAAGGTTTGTGACCATCGCTTGCATGGTTGTTGTTGGTTATACATGGCAAATTCATGGTTTAAAATCATGTATGTGCTTAAACCAGAACATGTCCAGACCCCTCAAATTAAATTCCAATGGCTGTGTTTGGAGGAAGAAGGAGGATAAACAGCATCCCTACAGTGAAGCATGAGGGGTGGTAGCTTCATGCTTTGGGATGGAACAAAAAATTTAAAGAGAGGATGAGCAGGACCATGGATTGTGAGATTTTTGGGAACAAGCTCCATCCCTTAATCAAAGATTTGAAGCTGGGCGTGGCTGTGTCTTCCAACACACAACCAGGAAAACCAAGGTGTGGCTTCGTAAGAAGCATATCAAGGTTCTGGAGTGGCCTTGTCAGAAACCTGAGAAGATTTGTGTGGAGGAATAGGACAAAATCCCTCCTATAAAGTAAAAAACTTTGACCTTTCTGATTGCAAACAATTGTAACTCTTGTCATCCTAATTTCATGGTGAAGGTTGGAACGTAGATCCTGGTTACCATCGTGAGGGTAGGAACATAGATCCTGGGTACCATGCTGAGGGAAGGAACGTAGATCCTGGTTAACATTATGAGGGTAAGACTGTAGATCCTGGTTACCATGGTGAGGGTAGGAACGTAGATCCTGGTTACCATGGTTAGGGTAGGAACGTAGATCGTCTGGTAAATCCAGAGCTTTGCTCCCCTCAAATTGATGCAGCTTCCTAATTATTACAGACGCCGCACCGATCTGTCTGTCGATCTCCCTCTACATCCTTCCCCCACTGTGACCGAAACCCCGAGAAACTTAAACTCTTCCATTTGGACCCTATCCTTGACCGGGGGAAGTAAAACACAGATAAATTATTTTTAAAAGTTATATAATGATATTTTCAGATTTGTTTTGACTATTTCTCCCGCAGCTAAAATGAACATCATAGACCCTCCCTAATTTCTGATCTTAGAGTTGAGGCCGTAAAATTCAGGCCAAATATTTATCAGTGTACGTCCAGTATAAGTGTAAAATCTCAGTGTTTTTATACTCTTTACTTCACTCGTCATTTATCCATTTCACCATCTAACCTGTCCCTCCTTACTTCAGTCAGCCTCTAACCTCTGCAGCCCCTCTAAACTCCCCCCAAGCTCTCTGAAACCCCCTCTCTCATCATTCCTCCCAAATATGTTTCAACTGCGAGCGTAATCCTCGGAGGAGAGAAAGTCCTCCAGCGTGGAGGACTCTCCCCCTACACCCCCGCTTCATCCCCCATTCCCTCTCCTCATCTCTCAGGGATTATCTCCCACCGCAGCCGGGGCTTCTGGGAAATATTAGAAAGGGGTGGGGCGGACAGCTGAGCACCGAGCTGATGGCAGGTAATTACATCTTCTTACAGAGGACCACACACACCGCTACGGGTTGCTGGTTTGATTCCCTGCTGCTCCTCCACCTCCTCCTGTCTGTGGCTAGCATTAAGATTTTATCCTAACTGCGCTCTGGTTCAGTATTTTATCAGTAATCTTATTGATACTTTGTAAAAAGAGAAAAAGTAACTTAGATTTTATTTGCAGTATTTTTAAGGAAATTTTATGTTGTATATATGATAACAACTTTTATTCATTTCATCCTCTTCTTGTTAAAATTTTATGTTCTTATCTTGGATGAACATTGCTTTAGTTACAGGCTCGATATGTACTGCTGGCAACCCGATTGGTTAAGAGAATACCAATGCTTGACGTCTCTGTCATGAAGCGGTGTGCAAGTGGAAAGAGGAAGACCCAATTGCAGGACAGAAAACATGGTTTATTTCATTTTGGCAGTCCGTTAATACTGTGAAAAGAAAAACTTAAGTTTCAGTGGCATGGCAAAAAAGTTATTGTCAGAATGTGTTCTTGGTCAGACAACCAGGAAAACCTGGCTGGAAGGGATGGTGATCCGACAGGGAAGTCTGGGGTGATTGCCCTTAAATAGATGGCAGGGTCCGCAGATGTGTGGCATCAGGAATCAATCTCAGGTGTCCCTAATCAGGGTGATGAGAAACATCCTGGGCTCCCTCTGGCGGCAGGAGACGGGATCATGACAGATTCAAGAATCTTTACAGTCGTTGCAAAGAAGAAATAAATTTATTTTGGTGGCTTCTCATTCATTCATCTTCTTAACCGGTTACCCCTGACGGCGTGGTTGAGGGTGCCATGGCCTATCCCGGCTGATTCAAGACAAGAGGCAAGATGCACCCCAAACAGGTCGCCAGTCTGTCGCGGGGCCACACAGAACCATCCACACACGCTCATTCCTCGGGGCAATTTTATAATGGCCAATCAACCTAACATGTACGTTTCTAAAGGGTCGGATGAAACCAGAGAAAACCCACACATACACACGGAGAACATGCAAACTCCACACAGAAAGGCCAGTGTTTCAAGCCTTGTCCCACCTGGGATTTGAACCCTGATCTTCTTGCTGTGAGGCCACTGTGAAAACCTCTGCACCACCTAGCAGCATGGTGGCTTCTTAATTAATGACAAAATCTAACAATGAACTAATATTATATACATCACGTCTGGTCCCCACCAGGAAGGAATGATCTGTTAATTTTGGGAAAAAAAGTACCTGGGTTGCTGTGAGGTTAGACTGTTTCCATGGCGATAAAGAAACATTACAAGGGATCAAACTAAAATAACATGAAAGTTATTTCATCACTTCTAATACAACCTGTTTGTGTGAGACCTGACCGTTGACTTTGTCTTTGCAGTGTAAGAAGCTGGAAGAAGAGCTGCTTCAGCAGAAGGAGCAGTGGGCGAGCGAGGTAATTTCTCTCCTTGGGGATGATGGGATTCTGGGTGGCAGGCTGAACTGGATGGGAAAGATAAGCTAAAAGGAGTCCCATAAGCTCTCGCTGGATCGATTTGCTGCCGAGTGTGTGAAGCGGCCGGGATGGGAATTAGCGCCTCCAAATCCGAGACCATGGTCCTCGCCCGGAAAAGGGCGGAATACCCCCTGCGGGTCAGGGACAGGATCCTGCCCCAAGTGGAGGAGTTTAAGTATCTCGGGGTCTTGTTCACGAGTGGGGGAAGGATGGAGCGGGAGATTGACAGGCGGATCGGTGCGGCATCAGCAATAACTAGGACGCTGCATCGGTCCGTCATGGTAAAGAGAGAGCTGAGCCGAAAAGCAAAGCTCTTGATTTACAAGTCTATCTACGTTCCTACCCTCACCTATGGTCACCAGCTGTGGGTGGTGATCGAAAGAATGAGATTGCGGGTACAAGCGGCTGAAATGAGCTTCCTCCGCAGGGTGGCTGGGCTCTCACTCAGAGATCGGGTGAGGAGCTCTGCCATCCGGGAGGAGCTCGGTGTCGAGCCGCTCCTCCTCCAGGTCGAGAGGAGCCAGATGGGGTGGTTCAGGCATCTGGGCAGGATGCCCCCCGAGCGCCTCGCGGGCGGGGTGTTTCGGGCACGTTTCACCGGGAGGAGGCCAAGGTGCAGACCCCGGACCCGCTGGATAGACTATGTCTCACAGCTGGCCGGGGAACGACTTGGGATCCTTCCAGGTGAGCTAGAGAATGCAGCCGGGGAGAGAGAGGCCTGGGCTGTCCGCTTGAGGCTGTTGCCTCCGCGACCCGGCCCCGGAACAAGCGGAAGATGACGGAACGGATAAATGTAGAAACAATAAAAGTTTGGGAGAAAAATAGATTTGTTTGTAGGATCTTCTCACATTTGATGGTCCTGAATGTTCTGATTGGTCCTGATTGGTTTGTCAGTTTCGGTTTAGTACAAAAGAATGCAATTAGACAACAAGAGAAGTTAAGCTAGGACCCACCCCATTGTTTAACAAGTTACTCAAACATTCAAAAACCAGTTTATAAGTACAGTGCTTTTGTGGATTTTCAGCTATAGCGGGCGGTTTTAGGACCTATCCAATGCCATAAATGAGGGTTCATTATAGGTATGGTGGTGTTCTCTCCTCCTTAGGGGTTGAACAAACTCAGGTTAGTTAACTAGAACCAGTTCTCAGGTCCTTTTTATCATTTCTGGATGGTAGTCTAAACGTCTCGATCATCAAACACACTGTCCAGAAGACACTTTAAAGCCTTTTCTACGATGGATCACTCCTAGACGAAAGAGCGATTACACAGATTTGGAAGGGAGGACTCTTTGATCAACTGAAGTAGCTCATCTCTTGAAACTCTATTAAAAAAACTAAAAAAAATCCAACAAAATATGGAGCGCTACATGGACCTGCTGCCATCACAAGTAGCGCATTGTTTTCTTAAAACTAATGTCATTTAAAAGATTTCGTTTTGTTTTCTGAACCGCTTATCCCTAATTGGGTCAGGGGGGTGCCGGAGCCTGTCCCAGCTGATTTAAGGTGAGAGTGGGGTTGTGTGTGGTCCACACACACAACCATCCATCAACACACACACTCATTCCTAGGGGCAACTTCATAGCAGCCAATCAACCAATCAAACCATGTTTCATGTTTTTGGAAAGTGAGAGGAAACCAGAGAAAACCCACATATAGATGGGGAGAACATACAAACTCCACACAGAAATGGAGCCTCATCAAGCCTCGTGCCTTCCGTGACTCGAACCCCTGACTTCCTTGTTGTGAAGTCACTGTGCCGCCCCATTTAAAAGGTAACCTACTGCTCAGTGTTGTAGAAAAAAAACTCCAGATGAATTAAACTGCTGATAAAAAATAATTTTATTCATTCATCTTTAACCGAATAAGTTATTTATACATACATTGTTTTTTATCAGGTTTTAAAAATGACATGCAGCCCTGTTTACAGCAGATATTAAACGGAAGCCCGCTTGCTTCCGTAACCAGGACGATCTCTGTCGAACAGAAGTTCCTTTTAGCGTTATTGTAGCAGTTCGTTGTTTTTGTGAGGCCCACTAATTAGACTGACGGCTCTGAAGGGATTACAGTCAGGAGATGATTAATTTCACTCTGACACACAGCAGCTGTCAGCACACATCCACAGACAGCTGGAAACCTCCAGGCCTAACCCGGACCGGACAGAAACCGGAACAAAACCACTGGAACTAGGCTGAACATGACAGAAACCATACCAAACCCACAGACATCAGACCAAACCGGACACAAACAGGATAGAAACCAGACTAAAACCTCAGAAACCAGAACAAAAAGGACAGAAACCAGACCAAACAGGACACAAACTAGACCAAACAGGACACAAACCAGACTAAACAGGACACAAACCAGATCAAACAGGACACAAACTAGACCAAACAGGACACAAACCAGACCAAACAGGACAAAAACTAGACCAAACAGGACACAAACCAGACCAAACCGGACACAAACCAGACCAAACAGGACACAAACTAGACCAAACAGGACACAAACCAGACTAAACAGGACACAAACCAGACCAAACAGGACACAAACTAGACCAAACAGGACACAAACCAGACTAAACAGGACAAAAACCTGACCAAACAGGACACAAACCAGACTAAACAGGACACAAACCAGACTAAACAGGACACAAACTAGACCAAACATGACACAAACCAGACCAAACAGGACACAAACCAGACCAAACAGGACACAAACCAGACCAAACAGGACACAAACCAAACCAAACAGGACACAAACCAGACTAAACAGGACACAAACCAGACTAAACAGGACACAAACCACACCAAATAGGACACAAACCAGACCAAACAGGACACAAACCAGACCAAACAGGACACAAACCAGACCAAACAGGACACAAACCAAACAGGACACAAACCAGACTAAACAGGACACAAACCAGACCAAACAGGACACAAACCAGACCAAACAGGACACAAACCAGACAAAACAGGACACAAACCAGACCTAACAGGACACAAACCAGGCCTAACAGGACACAAACCAGACCAAACAGGACACAAACCGGACCAAATAGGACACAAACCGGACTAAACAGGACACAAACCGTACTAAACAGGACACAAACCGGACTAAACAGGACACAAACCAGACCAAACAGGTCAGAAACCAGACTAAAAAGGACAGAAACCAGACCAAACAGGACAGAAACCAAACCAAACAGGACAGAAACCAGACCAAACAGGTCAGAAACCAGACCAAACAGGTCAGAAACCAGACCAAACAGGTCAGAAACCAGACCAAACAGGTCAGAAACCAGACCAAACAGGTCAGAAACCAGACCAAACAGGTCAGAAACCAGACCAAACAGGACACAAACCAGACTAAACAGGACACAAACCAGACCAAACAGGTCAGAAACCAGACCAAACTGGTCAGAAACCAGACCAAACTGGTCAGAAACCAGACCAAACAGGTCAGAAACCAGACTAAACAGGTCAGAAACTAGATTAAACAGGACAGAAAGCAGTACATCCTGGGAGAACATCCTAACAGTAGGTTGAATCCACTCGGACAGTGTCCGATCTCCTCTCAGCAACTTCTCTTTGTTACAAATGGCTGCATCGTTTTCTCCTCATAAGCTCCATGTCACCGTCTTCCATCCCGGCCTTCAAAGTTTCCTCCCGCTCCATCATCCCGGTGTTTCCTGTCTGGCCTCCTGCCACCTCCTTGGCTGACCTTAACTCCTCCTGGTAAAGGTCAGGCCTGCTGATCAGCTCATTTGGCTAATGAAGGGGCGGCTCGTTTGAAGCGTGTCCTCTGTCCCGGCTGGAGAAGACACATATTGACTCTCTGGCTTTGCTTCCTCCTTTCATGTTTCCCTTTAAACAGACTTCGAATTAGAATAAAGGAAGAGGGGGAGAGGTCAGAGTCCTACCTGCTGGAGTTCACACGGTTACCACCACCATTCTCTCTGACACACAGGAGAATCACACGCTGCACCGTCAGGAACTCTTCCGACTGAGGCCTTCCAGGAACCCCCAGCAGGGAGCATCTGAGGCGATGCCTTCAGGGACCCAAAATACAATTCAGTTCAATTTCACTTCTTCATCTGGTATACTTACTGAGTCATATCAGAGGACTTTATCAGACAGAAACCCAGAACCAGTCCAAGTACCGTATTTTCTGCACTATAAGGCGCACCTAAAAATCTTAAATTTTCTCTAAAGTCCACGATGCGCCTTTTAACCCGGAGCGCCTTATATATGGATCAATATTGAGCTACAAAAGGTGTCTCAACTGCGGTAAGCAGCCGCCGACTCCATTTCCCCCGTAGAAGAAGTAGTGCGCGGTGCATGCTGGGATATATGAAAGGGCGTCTCATTTCCATTTGTGTGTTTGTGAAATGGCTCCTACCAAGATACACTGTTACACCGCAGAGTTTAAACTAAAGGCGATTGGTCACGCAGTAGAACACGGAAGTAGAGCCGCAGCGAGAGAGTTTAACATCAATGAATCAATGGTGAGGAAGTGGAGGAAGCAAGAGGATGCACTGCGCCAAGTAAACAAGACTAAACAGAGTTTCAGCGGAACAAAGCGAGATGGCCACAGTTAGAAGACAAAGTTGAACAGCTTTTACTGTAGCGCCGTATAATGCGGTGCGCCTTATATATGGAAAAGTTTTTAAAAATGTAATTTATTGAAGGTGCACCTTATAATGCAGTGCGCCTTATAGTGCGGAAAATACGGTAATAACTAAACTAAACACAGACAGGATATTCATGTCCTTAGAGCCTCCTTCTCTGGAAATAAAAACTCCTTAAAACCCAGTCTGGTGATAAAGAAGGAGTAGATAAAACCTGTCCAGAATCCTAGTGCACTGTACTTCTTCCAGGCTGTAGCTAACCTGCTTTCCAAATGGAAACAAAGAGACTGTATCGTACTTGGTCAGTAAAGGCTCTACCTCCACCTGGACTTTTAGAAATCTTAGTTACCCCAAGCAGCCGTGCTGTGTTCTGATTGGTTGTTAGAAAGGACCAGATGATTTGCATCCTTGAACGTTAGATCCAGATGGGATCCAGTGGAGTGAATCCAACACACAAGCAGTGTTGTGATTAATTCCGTTTAACAGACAGCGTTCATTTCTAAATAACGGAGGAATCTGATCTACAGTTACAAAGTGTTCCGGTACTAAGAATCTAGCGTGGTGTTACTGTGATGTGTTTAAATCAACTCTGTTCTCCCATGCTACGGATTTACCAACAATAGTTTAGAAAAGTTTCTTCTTCTTCATTAAAACCAGCTTCACTGGATAGAAAAGTAGATTTCAATTATTTTACTTGTTCTTACCATCTGTGAGAGGCCAAAAGGGTTAAAGATTGCTGTAAAACAGGCAGATCAGTGTTTACAAGAGCATTTTTAAACCGTTTTTAACGTTAAAGTGTCTTAAAAGAAGCCCTTTGAAAATAGCATATAACAAAAAAAAAACATTGTGTTTTTTTGTTACGTAAAAAAAAAAAGCAGCAAAATACCACAATTTTACATTATAACATAATTTAGTCAAAGTTTGTCAAATATATAAACTATTTGTTTTGTTTCGTGGTCTGCCGGATCGTTGGGGGCAACAGCCTCAGACGAAAAACCCAAGATTCCCCTCACCCCGGCTGCATCCTCCAGCTCACCCGGAAGGATCCTGAGATGTTCCCTGTCCAGCTGTGAGACATACTCTCTCCAACAGGTTCGGAATCTGCCTTTTGGTCTCTTTCCGGTGGGATGTGCCCGAAACACCTCACCAGCAAGTGATTTAAGAGGCATCCTGACCAGATGCCCGAACCACCCCATCTGGCTTCTCTCGACCCGGAGGAGCAACGGCTCTACTCTGAGCTCCTCCCGAATGGCAGATTTCCTCCCTCTATCTCTGAGTGAGAGACCAGCCACCCTGCAGAGGAAGCTCATTTCGTCCGCTTCTATCTGTGATTTTTTTTAATAATTGTCTAGCATTTATTATTTATTTTTTATATTTACACCTTATAGATTAAATTAAAGCTTTGAAGCGTAAATATTGATCGTACGGGATTTCTGTTTTCAGGGCGAGCTACTGAGTCTACAGAGAGAAAGAGATGCAGCTCTGGATGATAGACGGCGCCTGGAGGCGGAGCTTGTGACACTACGAGCCAATCGCAAGTGAGTTTCTACAAAGATACCTGTAGTAATGTTTAGCATGTAATCCAACCTGGAGTCCTACTCACTGATCGTACTTCTAAATCTTAACTACTGACTTGATTATGTGATGAGTAAAGCAAGCAGGAATCAGAAACTTAGGCTTAGATATTCAGATGGATTTTTAAAGGATCTTTGAAACGACAAAAAACTCCCAGATCAAAGGCAGCAGTAGCTCTAAGACGAGGAGTCCAGTAGAATACAGATGAGCCAGGCCCGGTCCAGCCAGCTGTGATTCTACATAAATCATCGGGATTGATGCTGGAGCCATGCAGAGACGGGTGGAGCAGCATCTTCTTTGTTCTGTGGAGGAAACCAAAACACATCTCTTATTATCAGGTTTTTAGGAGATTGTTCTGCTCTCTCTGCAGCATTCGTGTCAACATCCGAGTCCTGGTGCAAGAAATAATGACAAGTTCAGGTGTTAGGTTTCAGGACCAGGGTTCTGGTCGAGTTTAGTAGAGTGTGGTAGGGTGAGTCATTTGTGACTCTGTGGCGTTTCAGTCTAACGGGCTTGTAAACTAATCACCTGTAGGCGGCGATGTGACTAATTACCTGTAGGTGGCGATGTATCTAATCACCTGTAGGTGGCGATGTGACTAATCACCTGTAGGTGGCGATGTATCTAATCACCTGTAGGTGGTGATGTGACTAATCGCCTGTAGGTGGTCATGTGACTAATCACCTGAATTTAATCACCTGTAGGTGGTGATGTGACTAATCACCTGTATTTAATCACCTGTAGGTGGTGATGTAACTAATCACCTGTAGATGGTGATGTGACTAATCACCTGTAGGTGGTGATGTGACTAATCACCTGTAGGTGGTGATGTATGTAATCACCCATAGGTGATGTAACTAATCACCTGTAGGTGATGTATCTAATCACCTGTAGGTGGGGCTGTGACTAATCACCTGTAGGTGGTGCTGTGACTAATCACCTGTAGGTGGTCATGTGACTAATCACCTGTATTTAATCACCTGTAGGTGGCGATGTGACTAATCACTTGTAGGTGGCGATGTATCTAATCACCTGTAGGCGGTGATGTATGTAATCACCCGTAGGTGATGTAACTAATCACCTGTAGGTGATGTATCTAATCACCTGTAGGTGGTGCTGTGACTAATCACCTGTAGGTGGTGCTGTGACTAATCACCTGTAGGTGGTCATGTGACTAATCACCTGTATTTAATCACCTGTAGGTGGTGATGTATCTAATCACCCGTAGGTGATGTATCTAATCACCTGTAGGTGGTGATGTATTTAATCACCTGTAGGCGGGGATGTGACTAATCACCTGTATTTAATCACCTGTAGGTGGTGATGTATCTAATCACCTGTAGGCGGCGATGTGACTAATTACCTGTAGGTGGCGATGTATCTAATCACCTGTAGGTGGCGATGTGACTAATCACCTGTAGGTGGCGATGTATCTAATCACCTGTAGGTGGTGATGTGACTAATCGCCTATAGGTGGTCATGTGACTAATCACCTGAATTTAATCACCTGTAGGTGGCGATGTATCTAATCACCTGTATTTAATCACCTGTAGGTGGTCATGTGACTAATCACCTGTAGGTGGTGATGTATCTAATCACCTGTATTTAATCACCTGTAGGTGGTCATGTGACTAATCACCTGTAGGTGATCATGTGACTAATCACCTGTAGGTGGCGATGTATCTAATCACCTGTATTTAATCACCTGTAGGTGGTCATGTGACTAATCACCTGTAGGTGGTGATGTATCTAATCACCTGTATTTAATCACCTGTAGGTGGTCATGTGACTAATCACCTGTAGGTGGCGATGTATCTAATCACCTGTAGGTGGTCATGTGACTAATCACCTTTAGGTGGTGATGTATCTAATCACCTGTAGGTGGTCATGTGACTAATCACCTGTAGGTGGTCATGTGACTAATCACCTGTAGGTGGCGATGTATCTAATCACCTGTATTTAATTACCTGTAGGTGGTCATGGGACTAATCACCTTTAGGTGGTGATGTATCTAATCACCTGTAGGTGGTCATGTGACTAATCACCTGTAGGTGGTCATATGACTAATCACCTGTAGGTGGCGATGTATCTAATCTCCTGTAGGTGGCGATGTGACTAATCACCTGTAAGTGGCGATGTGACTAATCACCTGTAGGTGGCGATGTGACTAATCTGTTCTCTTGGTACCAATCCTGAACCTCCTTTTCTTCCTCTCAGCTCCAAGGAGCCCAGTTCACGCCCGCTTTCCTGCCCTCGGAATCTTTCATCAGATGGTGTGATGATAGTTCAAGAGCCCCGCCCAAAATTTGAGGCTCCGGACCCGCACGAGAACTCCAACCTGCTTCTGCAGCTGCAGCAGTTGTCCAAGGAGAAGGAGAGCGTAGAGGCGGAGCTCCAACGTTGCCAAGAAGCGGAGCGAGAGGCCATCGAGAGAATCCGCAGGTCTGAACTTTGCTTCTATTCCAACCCAGGGGTGGGCAAACTTTTTGACTCGCGGGCCACATTGAGTTCTAACATTTGACAAGCGGGAGGAACCCAGAGAAGAGGGAATGGGAGGGGGGGATGGAGATGCTTGCCCCCCCCTTCCAGGTCTACAAAAATAATTGTTCTTAATACTTTAATTATTGTAAACTTTGGTTAATATATGCACCAAAATGCAGAAAAATTATTTATTTTTCAAAAAGTTTCTGGGGGGGGCAATGCCTCCAGACCCCTCTATACTGGCGTTTTGTGCCCCCTCCAACTCCCTCCGACCCCCCCACCTTCAGAAAATCCTGTATTCACCCCTGGGAACAGGAGCAGATGGATGGCATGCTTTGGTACCCGCTAGATTAGACCAATAGAATGGCGCGCTAGATTTTAAACAAGCGCGAAATGTTACATCAAGAGCGTTAACTTTCAAATCTAGCGGGGCTAGGTTGGAAATCTAGTGCGATAGCGCTTAAAAACGTGCATTTAGTGTCGCTAGGTTTGAAATCTAAGCGCTTGATTTAACGTTTTGCTTGTTTTAACTTCTAACACGTTTGTTTTACGTGCGTGTATTGGGCCCGATGACTTTCTATATCTATGCACAGTGTTTATTTTGAAAGTGTGCGCATCACGGAGACACACACATTTTAATGGGAGCAGTGTTGTTGTACTTTTGGCGCCATCTATTGGCGAACATAAAAAAATCAAGAAAATTAAAAAAAATCCAACGTAAATGGTTTATTTATTTATTTTCTAGTTCGGCGGGCCGGATTAAAACGTTTAACAGGCCGCATGTGGCCCGCGGGCCGTAGTTTGGCCATGCCCTGTCTAACCAACAGGTGTCACAATCTGGGGCCTCGTTTATAAAGCCTGCTTACGTTAAAATCCAAGCAAACGCTGACTTCCACGTGCTAATTGAATCATCTATAATAATAGTGGAGTGCGTAGAGTCTGTGGGGTTGGGTCGGGATGACGAGATTCATCACAAATGTGATCAATAAAGCTTTGATTTTTTACAGGACGGACAGGTTTTATTTGATTCCCAAATTAGTAAAACAAAAGCAAGCTGAACATAAAAACGCTGACTCATCTTAAGATTGACTCAAGTCTGTTATATGATTATATTTAACCTGTGAAGCCATAGAAACGGACTCTTGGAGCTGAGACGCTCGTGTTTTAGCCTCTAGCTCATGGAGCGCTTATACTACAACTCCCAGAATGCTCTGCTGGTGTTTTCAACAGTTTACATATAAACACTGTTTCCTCTATTGACAGTTGTCATGGCAACCAAATTAAAACACTGTGTAATTGACTTGTTTGCTATATTAATTGGTTTACAGTGTTGTTTTAATATTTTTCAGCTTTAAAGCTAAACTCGTTTAGCTTCATATGAAAAGACTCATCGTTCCGTTTGAAGAAACCAGTTTTAATATCAATACCGATGTCGGCCCGTGTAGCTTTGTAACATTATTGAATTTTGACCCATTGGGTAACTGAGTCTGACATTCCTGGAAAGCAGATAGAAGCTGATAAATGGGGGAGGAGGGATGAGGGACGCGGGGGGAGAGTGGGGACTTTAAGCGGGCTGATGCTGAAGGAGATCTAAGATGAAAATGTTCTCCTGCAGTTTTTCTTCCACAAACTGTAATCTGGCTGCAGGTTGGAGGATGAAGGGGTTGGAGGAGGGACGGGGAGGGGGATGAAACGGGGAGGTGGGTCGGGATGGGGGAAGGATCTGTGGGTAGAAGAATGTTTGCTCTGCTGCTTATTACTAAAGTTCAATTTGACCTGAAGAGAGTCTGAGTCCACGTCAGACCATTCTAGACCACACAGGATCTGTTCTAATCAGTCTGGACCGACACGCTGGAACTAAATGAGATTAGTTCAGGGTTTTTGTTAACCAGGATGGCGCCACCTAGTGGCTCTAAGGAATTTGATTTTACTCCAGCAACTAAGTCAGGGATTGCAGCAATGCACAACATCCTATCCAATCAGAGAACAGAGAAGACGGCGTGACATGAACACAAGAGTCTGTCCTCCATGTTTGTAGTCCTGTAGATCTACCATGCTGTACGGTCCGTGTTGGGAACGATTCCTCATAATAGGAATTTAAAGACAGTTTTTAGAAAGTTGATTCAGTTGCTCAAATCGGTGTAAAAATAACAAATATAGAATGAAAATAAATATTAAATAATTATTTAAATATTTGTCAAGGCTTTGATTAAATTATATTTTTACAATTTATCACATTATGATTTGGAACATAATATATTATGTTTTAATACAGATTCAGATTCTTTATTAATGCGCTGCTGGGGAAATTTAAGTGTCCTGTAGCTTTAAGTAGTTCTAGAGAGAACTCCAAACACCTTCTGAACAGCTGAGGCCCACCGAACCTAACTATCAGGACCATCAAATGTAAGTAGATCCTACAAACAAATCTATTTTTCTCCTAAACTTTTATTGTTTCTACATTTATCCGTTCCGTTCCGTCATCTTCCGCTTGTTCCGGGGTTGGGTTGCGGGGGCAACAGCCTCAAGCGGGCAGCCCAGGCCTCTCTCTCCCCGGCTACATCCTTTAGCTCACCTGGAAGGATCCCAAGTCGTTCCCCGGCCAGCTGTGAGACATAGTCTCTCCAGCGGGTCCGGGGTCTGCCCCTTGGTCTCCTCCCAGTGGGATGTGCCCGAAACACCCCGCCCGCGAGGTGCTCGGGTGGCATCCTGACCAGATGCCCGAACCACCCCATCTGGCTCCTCTCGACCTGGAGGAGGAGCGGCTCGACACCGAGCTCCTCCCGGATGGCAGAGCTCCTCACCCTACATTTATCATTTTATTAATTTTGTTTTGTTCACCAAAACACAAGAAATGTAGCCGTTTGTTCACACAATAGAAGCATAAGTGGCCCAGGAGTGAAAAAGTTTGCCCACACCTGATCGTTGTGGTGTGGAGTTGGGTGGAGTGGAGCAGGAACAGCCGTTCCAACTGCTCGAACACAGGACAGTTGGCTCTGCACTGGGCGGAATGGGGTTACCATGGTAACAATGTTTGAAGCTCCAGTGAACCAGAATAAGATCTTAAACTGTCACTAAAAGCTCCACATCTTGGTTCCAAGGGGCATTGGCCTAGTGGTAGAGTTACCGTCTTTCAACCGGGAGAACCTGGTTCAAATCCCACTGGGCCAAGGCTTTCCTTGGGACTACGTGGGTGAAAACTGAAAGGACAAACTAAAAAAAACAATAATAAAAGCTCCACATCTTCACTGTGGTGAAACAACACTATTTGTTGTTGTCCACCATCTTTAGTATGTTCGGACAGGAATCACCTCTGATGTCACTCAGACTGGCCGTCAAACAGACTTTAGCAAGTTTGCTTTATCCTCCCTCGAGCCAATAGAAGAAGCTACTTCGAGAAATTTCTGTTGTTAGATGTGGATGAAGACGTCATAAAGGTCATCATATAGTGAAACAACTTGTTTTTAACTCTGCACAAATAAAACTACGAACTGACCAACAAAAAGCTGCTTTTACAAGTTTATTTACGTAAAACGCTGCTTTTTATACACGACTTCTCAAGAGTGCTTTTTTTTTTTTTTTTTTACAGCGTTTTTATAGTAAAATTGGGCTGAAAAACATTCTTTTTAAATGCTAGCATGTCTGTTTTAGCACAATTTTTGATCCTTTTGTTAGAAAAGAACTCAAGTTTCTGTTTTTTCTGGTGACGTTAAAGACACGGTGAAAGAAGAAGACACCGCTCTAGAAACTGGACTCTAGTCTTGAGTTTTTTCTGTTCATCTTCAGGTTGGAGCGGCTGGTGGAGGTCCTGCGGAAGAAGGTGGGAACAGGAAGTCTCCGCGCTGTCATCTGATTCCTTCATCTCATTGGACTCCTGATTGTTTCATCTCATTAGAACAACTGAAGTTCTTTCAGTCTCACTTTTGATTGAAAATGATAAAAATATTGAAACTTTTTTTATCAAATAAATTTATTCAATTCCTTTTTCTTTTTTGTTGTCCGAGTTAAACAGACAGAAACATACAATCACACAGTGAGCTACAACTTTTTTTACGCACTTTCAACCCCTGCTTCCTATGCAATGATCCAGCCCATCTATGGACTTTTGTAATGATCAGGGGCGCTCGGGGGAAAGGTACGAGGAAGGCGCTAGTGTAGCCAGGTGTTTGCATTTGCAGTGATGGATGGAAGCAGGAAGAACAACAAGGAACAATCCACCGTCTGAACACCACTACCATCCACCACTTCCTGTTCTAAACTGTTTCTCTGCTGATTGGACCAGACTGTTTCACTTTGATTGGCTTTTCAAGAAGAAGGCACATGTTTTACATGTGTCTTAAAATGACAAGATGCGCGCCGTAATGAAGCTTGTTTTTTTTACATACTTCTTTACGCGCTTAGAAAACGCGCAGCAAACGCTCTAGATTTCAAATCTAAAGCGCTTGATTTAACATCTAGCGCCCTTGTTTAAGGCCGAATATTGCACCTGATGGCTTTATGTACGGTGCTAGTGTCTTACTGCAGCGTTATAGACACGGTTTGGAAATAAAAGTTAAGGTATGTTATTAAAACTTTGAAAACTCTTTCTGTGTACCGTCTTTTTTTGTAAATATCTCATGTTTCAATGTGGGCTCCTGCAGCTTAGAAACAGGTGTGCTGTATAAAATACAGTAAGCTATCTACGTATAGCCTGGACGGACCTGTTACTTAGAGCAAAGATTGTTTTTTACATATCTTCCTCACTAGTAGAGTCATTCTACACATCAGCATCCTCTGCTGTCTGGTTACACTTCACCAGTTGGAATCTGTCTGTGTTAGATTCTAATACCTAACCATGACTTTCAGAGTTTTTCTCTATGAGACATTTCCATCCTTCAGCATCTGTCCTTCCGTATTCCTCTCCTGGATACCAAACTTGTCATTACATCCTCATCATCTCTGGTTCCTCTCTCACTGTATCACCTCATCAAGCTCTGACCAGAATTTCTCACGTTCTACCTGTGGAGCAAACCCATAAACTATGTTCAACATCATACCATCAATTCTTATCCAAAAAGCCCTAACCAATCTGAGAACAGAGATGACGGCGTGACATGAACTCAAGCTTTCGTCCGCCATATTTGATGTTCTGTAGCTTGTTGGCAACAATTCCCTAGATTGAGAATTTAAAGACACTGTCAATACAGTATTGGTCTGTTGTGGTTAAGAAAAGCTGAGCTGTAAAGCAAAGCTCTGAATTCTATGTTCCTACACTCACCATGGTAACCACAATCTACGTTACTACCCTCACCATGGTAACCACAATCTACGTTACTACCCTCACCATGGTAACCACAATCTACGTTACTACCCTCACCATGGTAACCACAATCTACGTTACTACCCTCACCATGGTAACCAGGATCTACGTTCCTACCTTCGCCATGTTAACCAGGATCTACGTTCCTACCTTCGCCATGTTAACCAGGATCTACGTTAGTACCTTCACTATGGTAATCAGGATCTATGTTCCTACCCTCACCATAGTAACCAGTGTGGGTGGTGACTGAAAGAACAATATCACAGATACAAACAGTGAAAATGAACTTCCTATACACGGTGGCTGGGCTCTTACTCAGAGATAAAGGGAGGAGCTCGGAGTAGAGCCATTGCTCCTCTGAGTCGAGAGGAGCCAGATGGGGTGGTTCAGGCATCTGATTATGATGCCTCCCTGAACAATTTGCTGGTGAGGTGTTTCTGACACGTCTCTCGGGGCGAAGACTCAGAGGCAGACCCGGGACCTGCTGGAGAGATTATGTCTCACAGCTAGCCGGTGAATCACTTAAAATCCTTCTAGGTGAGCTGGAGGATGCAGCCGGGGTGAGGGAAGCCTGGGCTTCCCATCTGAAGCTGTTGCCCCCACGACCCGGCCACGGATAAGTGGGAGACAACGAAATGGAACGGGTTTAGAAAGTTTATTCAGGAGAATGACATTGTTCGAAAGTGTGTTTTTACGCTGTTTTTTTGGACGACACGAACCGTTCGGGTGTATTTCATACGTCCGGTCCGCACCAGAAAGAAGCAACCCAGGACATGGCGTGGAGCAATGAGCCCTGATGCCGCTGCCAGGTCAGACTGGTTCCATGGAGAGAAACAAACATTCTGCTGGATTAGAATTAGAATTTGCAGCTACCTGGTCTTACGGTTGTGTTTTGGAGAAGACAAAAACCTTTAAAACAACATTCTTTGTAAAGCCTTCTTTCTACTGCTGTCCTAATAAACGTCTTGATTCTGGTCGTGGTCTCGGTGTTAAACCAGGACCTGGTAGTGGAGTCTATTGGTTTGTTTTTGCCAGAAGCGAACACAAAGTTCTGTTGTTCGCTGGTGGCCTTTAAAGCACAGATCCTTTTTGGACACTAACAGGGTGAAAACAAAGAGGCAAACGGATTGGTCGGCCTGTGTAATCTGATTGGTTGACCCCTGTAATCTGTTTGTAAAGAGATGGAAGATGGAGGGTTTAAAGATGGAGGGACTGAAGATGGAGGGTTTAAAGATGGAGGGACTGAAGATGGAGGGTTAAAAGATGGAGGGACTGAAGATGGAGGGTTTAAAGATGGAGGGACTGAAGATGGAGGGTTTAAGGATGGAGGGATGAAGGAGGAGGAGAGTTTCTTCTGTTTTCTTCAACATTCTGACTGTGAACAGTCTCTGAATCCTGGTTCTGGTCCATTAAAGTGAGCAGGTGCTTATGTAGATGAACCTGGGCCAGGGTGGTGCCCTGGGCCCCCCAGTCTGAGGACCACCAACCTGATCACAAAGCTCTAATAAACTTGCTGCGTATGGCTTTAATGCCGCCGCTCTGATTTCTTTGCTCCTTTGGTGACCGAGCACAATTGTGTTATTGAAGATAATTAATTCCAATCCGCCTGAAAAGGCCTGCGTGGACCCCGGGGCCCCCGTTTCTCTCTGCATGAAAAGGCCCGCGTGGCCCCCGGTTCTCATTTTCTAACTAGGGGAATGAAAGATGATGGAAGAAAGAGGCCGAAGCTCGCCGTATTGTGGCCCATAGATTCTTGCATTAGGTCCAGAGAGGAGGGCAGTGTGAGTGAGGAGGGGGGTGAAGTGATGTCGGGGGCCGTGGGGCTAACACTGAGCAGGTTTCTAAGTGGCCCCGCTTCACCCTGTAGAGAACATATGGCCTGAATTACAGCAGCGAACTGGGTGGCAGAAAGACGAGAAAACACTTTCACACAGAAGAAGAAACTGAGATTTTACTGCAAAACCTTTGATTTCGGTGAACAATAAAAGATTCATTTTCATCTCGTGTCAAATTTATTGCTCATCGAGGACGATTTTATTTGTAAAACCCAAAATGACAAGACATTTGTTTTATTTTTATTTCCACTTTGTGTCTTTTTGATACTTAAATATTTGCTCATATTGCGACAACAAAGAATCTCTAATCAGTCAATTAAACAAAAAAATAAATAAATAGTTTTAGATAAACAATAACTAATTTTAACAAATCAAACTCAAAACATTCTGCTCGTTACACCCTGAGAAAAAATCTGGTTGTGGAAAAAAAGAAGAAACCTGATGGAGGTCTTCGTTTCGTCTTCTAAACCGTTTGTCCCTAACGGGGTTAGGGAGGTCGATGGAGTCTATCCTGGGTGATTTTAGGGGCGAGGCAGGATTGACTCTGAACAGTTCACCTGTCTGTTGTGGGGCCACACACACACAACTATCCTGTGAATGGTCTTCATCCTGACGGAAACGGACTCTAGTTGGATGGACAGACAGGAACCAGAGATGAGACGAAGATCACAGGACAGAAAAGTAAAGAATCAGACTGAGGCCTTCTTTGTCTGGTGACGTCCAGGACAGAAACACAGAGAATCCATCTGGAATCTGAACCAGAACAAGTACCAACATGTCAGACTGGTGGCAGGTTGAGGTTCTCCGTTCCTCGCTGGTCGAGGGATGAGTTTGTTTAAAAAGGAATATTTTATTTCTAAACACAGAAACTGTTTCTGCGTCTCGAGAAAAACAATGAAACATACACACACTTTAAAATGACCGCGTGTAAACATTCACACACACAAAAACACACATATTTAAATATTTACTTGCTATTATTAATATTTATTTAACAACTCACACACATCCTTAAACACACACACGGATCATGATACGTATCTGAATGGACCGCCGTGTGGTTCAATATGAAGCTTTTAGGATGATTTAAGAGCTTCAGTGTTTATTCATTCACCTGATGAACTGCTCCGACCCGTCACGTGTCCATCCAGGCTGGTCAGCGTAGAGACGCAGGGTACACACACACACACACCGACAGATAGACACGTCCGCCATCCCTCAGCAGCCAATCAACCTAACATGTATGTTTCTGAAGGGTGGGAAGAAACCAGAAAAAACCCACACATACATGAGGAGAACATGCAAACTACACACAGAAAGACCAGAGATTCCTGGGACTCCAACTTCTGACCTTCTTGCTTTGAGGCCACAGTTTAACCACTGATTCGTTAAGTCTTCTAAACCGTTTATCTCTAATGATGTCTTAGTGTGTACCAGAGCCTATCCCAGCTGATTCCAGCTGAGAGGCAGGGTAAACCCCGAACAGGTTGCCAGTCTGTAGCAGGGCCACACATACAACCATCCACACAGGGACGATTTCTTAGCGACCAATCAACCTAACACACTTGTTTTCAAATTTAGAATTTTTGTTACTCTCCTATGGGGACATTTTTAAAGGGTGGAAGGAAACCGGAGAAAACCAACCCGAACACAGGGAGAACATGCAAACTACACACAGAAAGGCCAGTTATTCGAGCCTCGCCCGACTCCAGGACATGAAAACCGTACCTTCTTGCTGTGTGGCCACCATATTAACCACTGTAGCACCGTTAATGCTCCTTGTAATTATCATGAACACTCAACTGACTGAAAATTCTGACTGAATCAGTTTTATTAATGAATTCTTACGGGAAATAAAATCAGGCTTCACGGTGGCTCAGTAGTTAACACAGTGGACTCACTGCAAGAAGTTTGGTGTTCAAGTCTCAAAAAAGGGATGGCATTTGGAACATTGATTTATCTGTTTGTAGTTTGTATGTTCTCCCCGTGTATGTGTGAATTTTCTCCCACCCTCCAAAACAAAACACGTTATGTTAATTGGCTGCTATGAAATTGTCCTCGGAAATGAAAATGTGTGTGTGGATGGTTTTCTGTGTGTGTATGCCCCCACGACAGACTGGTGACTTGTTCCGGGTGTATCCTGCCTCTCACCTTACATTGCTTGGGATGGACTCCGGTGACCTCAACGGAGACAAACAGTTCAGAATGAATTAAAATCAGGCTGCTTCTAAAATTTTAATTTGGAAAAAAATATTTTCAACTTTAATATTTACATTTTGAACAAAATTTCTTTTTTTCTGACTGATTAAAAAAAGCTGTTTTTATCATTTTAAATCTTCTTCTTCTTTCGGCATTTCCCTTCAGGGGTCGCCACAGCAAGTCAATTTCTTCCATCTAACCCTATCTCCTGCATCCTCTTCGGTCACACCAACTATCTTCATGTCTTCCTTCACTGCATCCATGAACCTCCTCTTTGGTCTTCCTCTAGTCCTCTTTCCTGGTGGTTCCAAATCTAGCATTCTTCTGCCGATGTACTCTCTCTCTCCTCTGCACATGTCCAAACCATCTCAGTCTGGCCTCTCGAACTTTATCCCCAAAACCTGTAACATGTGCTGTTCCCCTGATATACTCATTTCTAATCCTGTCCATCCTGGTCACTCCCAGAGAGATCCTCAGCATCTTCATCTTTGCTACCTCCATCTCTGCTTCCTGTCTTTTCCTCAGTGCCACTGTCTCTACACCAATCAGCATGGCCGATCTCACCACAGTTTTGCACACTTTTCCTTTAATTTTAGATGAAACTCTTCTGTCACACATCACACCTGATACTTTTTTCCACCCGTTCCAGCCTGCCTGCACACGCTTCTTCACCTCTTTTCCACACTCTCCATTGCTCGGGACTGTTGATCCTAGATACTTAAAATCTTCCACCTTCTTTATCTCTTCTCCCTGTAACCTCACTTTTCCATTTGGATCCCTCTCATTCACACACATGTACTCTGTCTTACTCTGACTAATCTTCATCCCTCTTCTTTCTAGTGCAAACCTCCACCTCTCCAGCTTTTTCACTACTCTTTTCTCCTCTCACTACAGATCACAGTGTCATCTCAATGTCATTTTAAATATTCCTCTTTTATCTTACATTAGTAGATTAGTTTTGACATCTTTCTTCAGCCGTGAAAAAAAAACTTTACTGAGTCCAAACTGGCAAAGAATGTGAATAATTAGAGTAAATTAACACGTGTGTGTGTAAACAAATGATCTTGTTGTTTACATTCATTTTCTCATTTTAATTGATTATTAGAATTGATTTAAGTGTTTTTACTGATTACACTTTACGTCTAATTGTTAATTTTACCTGCTGTAACGATGAACTGGTATTAACTGTGTATCCTGATGTGTGACTGAGAGCAACACATCATTAAATCAGTTCCTTCGGGATCAATAAAGTATTTATTTATCTATTTTTGTGTCACTGTATGCGGAGTAAAATTATGGGATGTTCTGGACTCATCAAAGCATAATCAGAATTTTTGTAGATATAAAAGTTTTGTCTGTTTAACCTCACTCCTCAATTTGAGACAGACCCAAATAGAAAAGTGAGATTGCAGGGAGAAGAAATAAAGACGGTGGAAGATTTTAAGTACTTAAGATCAACAGTCCAGAGCAATGGAGAGTGTGGAAAAGAGGTGAAGAAGCATGTGAAGGCAGTGTGAAGGGGTGGAGAAAAGTATCAGGTGTGATGTGTGATAGAAGAGTTTCAGCTAAAATGAAAGGAAAAGTGTACAAAACCGTGGTGAGACTGGCCATGCTGATTGGTCTAGAAACATTAGCACTGGAAAAAAGACAGGAAACAGAGATGGAAGTAGCAGAGATGAAGATGCTGAGGATGTCTCTGGTGTTGACCAGGATGGACGGGATCAGAGGAACAGCACATGTTAGAGATTTTGGGGATAAAGTCAGAGAGGCCAGACTGAGATGGCTCGGACATGTCCAGAGGAGAGAGAGAGAGTACATCAGAAGAAGGATGCTGGATTTGGAACCACCAGGAAAGAGGACTAGAGGAAGACCAAAGAGGAGGTTCATGATACAGTGAACGAGAACATGAACCCAAGAAGATGCAGGAGACAAGATCAGATGGAAGAAACTGACTTCCTGTGGCGCCACGAAGGGATATGCTGAAAGGTGAAGTCTAAAAAAAAAAAAAAAAGGTCAAATTATAACCCCCCCCCCAAAAAAAAAAAAAAAAAGTTTTTTACAAGATGCTTGGAGTTTTTTTTTTTTTTATGTTAATATTTTTTTAATGAATGTTCATGTACAAATAATATTAACAATAACAACAGCTTTATTTATTAATTTGTTAAAGTTTAAAGAAAAAATCCCAAATAAAAGATTTTGATGTGATTTTTATTTTTTTTAAAAAAACATTTTAATTTTTATAAAAACTGTTTATTTTGTATGTCGTGTTTTTTTTTTTGCCTGAAATGAATTTAAAAAACTCATTAATAACAGAATGATTAAATAAGTTTTATATAAAGTGTATTTTTTTTGTTTTTAATGCGATTAAAACGTGTTTTAATCTGAAAAAAAATTCTCACACGTTGCATTTTGTATAAAATTTATCACAATCTTTTTTATTTTAATTGTTCATGAAACACTTTATTTAAATTTTAAGCCTTTATTTAATTTGTGAAAAAACAAAACAAACTTTAAATCTGTTTGAATCTTTCTGTTGTGAGAAAAAAAAAAGAAACTTTGTTCAGATTGCGTTTTTTTTTCTGGTCTGGATATTATTTTAAAAATAAAAAAAACAAAAAAAGGCCGCGCGGCCTTTTTTTACGCAGAAAAACACGGTTTTTTTTGAATAGTGAAAAAAAAAAAAGAAAAATTTACTGGAAAAAAAAAACATATTTAAAGAAAAAATAAAACCGTCTCATTTAAAAAGTAAAAAAAAAAAAAAAAAAAAGATATTTTATTTTTTATGAAGGAGAAAAATAACCGGATCAGTGACGTCATCAATTCCTTTCATTTATTGTAAAATATCAATAAGTTAAAAACATGCAGCAAAGAACAAGCAGAAGAAGAAAATCTGGAGAAAAAAAAACGCCTCGTCATGCAGGAAACCAGTCTGATCTGGACCAGTTTAGAAAGGTCTGAACCAATCTGGACTAAAATGACCAGTCTGGACCAGAATGTACTGGTCCAGAACTGGACCAGAATGTACTGGTCCAGTCCAAAACCAGTTTAATCAGTTTTAACTGGTTCAAAAAGAACCAAAACGTGACAGACAGACAGGTGCCAGCAGTGTGAAGATGGAAGGATGAACATGGAGTAGGAGGGGTTTCCATGAAGGAAGAAATAAAGAGAACACTGAAGAGGATGACCATTGGAAAGCCTCTCGGTCCTTATGATAATCCTGTAAAGCAGGGATGCCCGACCAGTCGATCGCGGCAGACCAGTCGATCGCAGCAGACCAGTCGACCGCCAGGTGTGAAGGAGAAAGGAAAAAAAAATATCTGGAAGTCAGTGTTTCCAACTCAGTGACTTTGACGTTCTATTTAGCGAGTATTCAGACCCTCTAAAACAGGGTTGTCAAATTCCAGTCCTCGAGGGCCAGTGTCCTGAAGGTCTTCTGTGTGTTCTTGGTTCAACACAGCTGGATCAACCGGCCCTCGAGGACCGGAGTTTGACACCCCTGCTCTAAAGAAAAAGAAGGACAACAACCTCTGGGCTTTTTCTAGTGTTATTGGAGTCTGTGACGTGAAATCATGTTGTTAAGTTTGTTCTTAATGAGCAGCACCGGCTGCTGCGGTGGCCCCTCCACCTCCCAAAGCGCTGCGTGCTCGCGGAAAATATCTGTGTGTGTGTGTTTTTGAGACTGTGCGTGAGACAAGGATAGGAATACAAAGAGATTTACATTTGTGTGTGTGTGTGCGTGTGTGTGTGTGTACTGGTAGATCTCAGGAGGTTTGAGACCTGAAAAGTAGATTTTGAGACAAAAAAAGGTTGGACCTTGGATCTTAGAAAGTGAAGAGATGGATACGTATGGATACACTGATGGAGGATGTGAAGATAGTTGGTGTGAAGGAAGAGGATGCAGGAAACAGGGTTAGATGGAAGAAACTGACTTGCTGTGGCGCCCCCTGAATGTAAATGAGGAAAGGAAAAGAAAAATAAGAAGAACCAGAGAAAACCGAACTGATTTTGGTCTAAGATCCAGAAACCAGGAAGTAAAATGTCCGACAGGACCAGATCCAGTTCTCTATCACCAGTTTGGTTCTATAGATGAAGTCCGGGTGCTAGACCTGATCCAGGTGGACTAGCTGGTCCAGGTGTAGGATCTGGATCCAGGTCTGGAATTCAGCACCAACATCCCAAATGTTTTCCACATAGTTTTTGAGAGCTGTTAAAATGAGAACCAAGACATAGTCTGGATCCAGGATCTGGGTGGCTGGTCCTAGGTCTGGGACCAGGATCCAGGTCTGGAGTCTGGGGTACAAGTTTAGAGTCCTGATGTGGGTGACCTTTAGCCTCAGAGAGCGAGGGTAACCGTGGGAACCACGAGCTCTGATCTCTTCTGTAAACGTTGCCGTGACGATCTTTTCTGTAAACATTGCCGTGACAACGCGTACTCTCTGAGCTGAGGTCCGGGCCTATGAGGAGGAGTTGAGGAGGGGTCTGGGGTACTGGTAGTACGGGGTCTCCCCGTAGTACTGCAGAGCCTCGTAGGTCTTCAGGTCCAGTTTGTGCTGCTCAGACGAGGACATGAGGTTGTTGATGGAAAAGGGGTGATTGAAGGAAAACTGGGGGTCTCCTTTGATGTGCAGGGGAGGCTCGTGGCTCATGTGGGGGGGCAGGGAGGACAGGAGCTGGGGACTCTTCAGGGTGGAGGTCTGCGTGTTAGAGTCCATGGGGGAGTCCAAGATGGCGGTTTTGATGGCGTCAGCGCGTCCTCCCGCTTCCTTCCTGCCCCCCTCCTTGCAGGACATCTTCTTCTCGCATTTGAAGCGTTTCTGGCGCCGCAGGTAGCAGCCGTTTTCAAACATGTTCCCAGAGTCCGGGTGCAGGGTCCAGTAAGACCCCTTCCCTGGTTTGTCGGGTGAGCGAGAGACCTTGACGAAGCAGTCGTTAAAGGAGAGCGAGTGTCGGATGGAGTTCTGCCAGCGCTGCTGGTTTTGACGGTAGTATGGGAACAGGTCCATGATCCACTGGTAGATCTCACTCAGGGTCAGCATCTTACTGGGAGCCTGCTGGATCGCCATGGTGATGAGGGAGATGTAGGAGTAAGGGGGCTTTGCATGGGGGTAACTCCTCCGGAAGGCCTTGTTCTCCCTGGAACGGCTGTAGGGACTTGGACTCATACCTCCATATGGGGTCAAACCCATGGAGGTCTGCTGGTTCATCCCGGATGGGCTGAGGGAACCTGCCACAGGACCCAGGCCCACACCAGGACCCCCCACTGAGGAGGGGCTGTAGGACATGTTGAAGGAACCAGATGGGTTAGTGGGCATGTAGCCGGACATGGAGGCCATCCCGCCGCCCCCCATGGGGGAGTAGACCTGCAGAGAACCAGAGAATCTGTTAGAACCAAGTTTGTGGAGACCAACCCCCACCCCGCACCGCCCCCAGGTCCCGACTGTTCTTATGGGACAGTCAGTGGCCTATGTCGATAAATATAAATCCGTTTCGTTATCTTCCGCTAGTCCAGCTGTGAGACATAGTCTCTCTAGCGGTTCCAGGGTCCGCCTCTGGGTCTCTTCTTAGTAGGATGTGCCCAAAACACCTCACCAGTCTTAAACACATTTGCTGCTTATTCACGGGGGTTATCCCTCCTTCATGTGGTTCCCCATGAGGTTTCTTCTTTTTTTCCCTCACTGCAGGGTTTTTTTTTTTTTTTGGAGTGTTTTCTTACCATGAAGGAGTCTCTAAGGGCAGGAATGTACTGAAACTGTTTAGCAAGCTTTTGTTCAGTGAGCTTTTAGCCGTGTATTCAAGAATCCCAAAGAGAAAATTGTTTTGTGATGTGGGGCTGTACAAATAAAATGGAATTGAACCAGCGAGTCATAAAGGGAGATATCCTAACCAGATGCCCAAACCCACCCCATCTGGCTTCTCTCAACCCGGAGGAGCAACAATTCTACTCCGAGCTCCTCTCTAATGGCAGAGCTCCTCTCCGTATCTCTGAGTGAGAACCCAGCCACCCTGCAGAGAAAGATCATTTCAGCTGTTTGTATGTGTGATCTTGTTCTTCCAGTCACCACCCGCAGCTGGTAAATATGTGTGTGTCCCGATCGATTGAATGATTGATCCTCAAAAAAACTGTCCAGACAACACTTGGAAGCCTTTTCAACGGTTTTGTAAAAAGTTTGAGTTTCAATCACAATCTGAAGGTTAGATTTTTAATGACTAAATTAAATAAAATTGTCTTTAAAAAGTCAGTTTGAATAATAAGATGTTTGCATTTATGTATCAATACTCAGTCCTGATCAGGACCAGGATCAAAGGACCCGTTAGAACCTGAACCAGGTTCTAGCAGGTCCTCTGACCTGATTATTAACCTTCATTCATCTTCTGAACCGTCCATCCCTAAAGGGGGCTCGGGGGCCGGTGGAGCCTATCCTGGTTGAATTAAGCTGAGAGACAAATACACCCCAAACAGCTGGCCAGTCTGTCACGAGGCCACACACATACAACCATCCACACACACACACACACTCATTCCTACGGACAATTTTACAGCGACCAATCAACCAAACATTCATGTTTTTGGAGGAAACCAGAGAAAACCCACACATCCTTGGGGAGAACATGCAAACTCCACACAGAAAGGACAATCTTCCAAGCCTCGTCCTCTCTCTGGGATTCACACCCTGACCTTCTTGCTGTGAGGCCACTGTGCTGACCACTGAACCATCGGGCAACTTCTAAATATAAACACTGAAAGAAACTCTAATTGTTCAAATTAGTTTTAGTCTTTTTTATTAATTTTGAGCATCATCTCAATAAATTTACATTAACGTAAACAAATAATCATAAGTAAACAATCTGAATGTTTATTCTAATACTTTTAAAACAGATACTTTTAAGCAATAAAAAGGTTTGTACGAAATAAAAATAAAAAACCCAAAGATGCTCAATCACTAAGTAACTGCCCAAAAAGGATCTTATTATTAAATCCCATTAATTATTACTTTATAACAACATTATTTTAACTTTTTTATTGACGCTTATATTATAAGTAATAATTAAAACAGCAGTAAAACACACACACGTAACTTTAATCTAGTGAAACACAAGTTGTATATTAAGTATTTTAGATTCTCCTTGGCAAGGAAAAAAAAACTCCTAATGGGTAACCAGTCAGAATCCAGACTCTGGAACAAGGATCTGGATCCAGATCAGATCCACAAACCAGTCTAAAAAAAAAACTCTATTGAAATTTGTTTACATTAAATTATTTACTACTGCAAAATATTTTTATTACAGATTAATAATTTCTCCAAAAATACAGATTAGTTATTAATTTTTACATAAAAAAGGAAATGAAAAAATTGATATTGATATATATTTACATATATATATATATTATTGAAAAAAAAAATCCAAAATAAATAAATTAATTAATAAAACTGAATCAATAGTTAAGAAATTAAAGAAATCTGTAACAACGAGCGTTAATTATGAGTTAAATAAACACAAATTAAAGGAAATAAAAATGATCTAATTTGAAGTTTTGTTTAAAAGAAATTATAAAATGTTCATAAAAAATCCAGAATATTTTTAATCTGAAATAAAGTTTATCTTTTTTTTTTTTTTACCCCAAATCAATTTTTTTTGTTGCAGATTGTCCTTCTTTTGCTTAAACATTAGGTTTAAATTCTTAATATTTTCACTGCATTTATTTGTTTTTATTTATTTTCAAAAGAATGAAAAAAATATTTTTGCAGAATTAAAAACTTTTTAAAATTTTTGTTTTATTCACAAAAAAAGCATTAAAATAATTTAAACAAATAATAAAATGAGAAAATGTTTTAACTGAAAACAAAAAAAAATTATAAAGAATTTTAAATAATTGTTTTCTTTTAGAGTTTGTTAATTTAATGGATTTAATCTGGAATAAAACAAACTTTGAAGCGAGAACGAAGCGGGAAGATGTTTTTTTTTTTAAATACTAAAAAAAAAACCATGATGAAGTAAATTATTTATTCAAAAAATGTTTTTTCTTGTTTAACAAAAATAAACTTTATTTTTTTCAATATTTTAAAATACAGAATTTTTGAAAATTTAACACATTTTTGACATTTTAACGAATTTTTTTTATATTTTATCAGATCAAAGCTTCCAATCATCATCATCATCATAAAAAATATCATAAATAATAAATCATTATAAATAAATTTGATTAAAAGTTTTTTAGAAAGTTCTTGGATCCACACTGACCTCCTCTCCATAGTATCCGGTCCAGTCCGGAGCTTCCTGGCCTTCCATCTTCACCGCGCCCAGCATGTCGGGCCGCAGGACTGAGAGAAGCTGAGAGGAGGAGCAGAGCAGGAGCAGGAGGAGGAGGAGGAGGAGGGAAAGAGGAGGGGACAGAGGAACAGGGTTAGGATGTGAGGACCAGGGGCGTGTCAGCATCCACCCCTGTCCTGGATGCTGTTCTCCTCTCAATCTGTTTTCCATTACCTGCCCTTATGTGCCACACCTGTGCCCCTTTGCCCCAGTATGTCATCCTTATACCCATTCGCCCCATCATCTTGGTTGTAGTTCCTCTTTGTCCCCAGGCCTTGCCAAGCCACTGTCTCCCAAACCTCGCCTTTTCTTCAAACCAGATGAGACCCTACGCCTGGTCCAACTCTGCCACCAGGTCTGGTTCTTGTTCGTATGGTCATCCTCCATACATCGCAGCTTCCCAACCACCACCACCCCTTCCTAAAAATCGAATTGAACTTGGCCTTCATGCAACTGGGTTCTCCTTGTGCTCCACATCATGACAAGGCCTTGTTTTTCAAGCCTCTGTACTGTACATCCCAACCCCTGCGTATGCCAACTTCCACGTAAAATGATTTGTTAAAGTGTCAGAGTGAGTGGATTGTTCTATGACTTTAATGCCGTTTGCAAATCCCAAGATGTGAGGAAAAGAGGAGACTTGTGGATAAAACCTGAAGTGAACAGAGGACAGTGAGTGATATGATGTGTTATGTGGTGGTGGGGTCATGCTGGGTATCAACTGCCACACTGTGGGACCATGGGACAGTGGCTGGCTGCGCCTGGCTAGTGTTCTTACCTTGGGGTCTGATGTGTTTCAGGCAGTCCTGGCACGTCGGATCGCCAGGTGCCATTCACATTTTACACATAAATATAATAATTATTGGAGTGATGGCGTAATGGAAGAGTTTCCCTCTTTTGACCAGCGGAATGTGGATCGATACCCGCTGGGTACAAATCGCTCCTGGGGCTACATGACGATGAAGAATTAAAAATCAAGCTGGGATTTACTTGGAAGGCCTCTATTAGGTGACAAACATTCCCTGTGTGAGGAAACTTTCTGTCCTTTTCACCTCTAAGTTTGGAAGATTTTCTTTTTATTTCACTGACAGATCAATGGGTCAATCACAGAGGAACCCCGGTGCCATGGCGTGCAACAGTGACACCTCACCATTTTTACGAGTATATTCAAGAACCATTGACTCATTTGAAAACCATTCCATATGCATCACATCATTTAGGATCCACATATGGAGTTCTGGGAGCGTGATTGGTGCAGGATGGAGATCAAGTTGGTTTGCACCTGAGATTTGCGTACGTTGCAGAAGAGTTACAGTGATTTTGATCAATTTGATGTTTGTGTGGTGTAAGCATCGCTGTAGTGCTAGAGGAAACGTCCTGCTTAGCCAAAAGATATCAGAATCAGAATATACTTTACTGATCCCACACATGGGAAATTTGTGTGTCACAGCAACAACTTCCTATCTGGTAAGTGAGTCGTTGTAGAGCCCGATCACGTACGGAAAGAAAGACCTCCGGTAACGAGATGTTCTCGAGCGGAGCTGTCTGAGCCTCTTGGAGAAGGAGGCTCCGCTGTTCGTCCAGGAGTGGGTAGAGAGGATGGTCATGATTGTTCATGATGGACAAATGTTTTATTTTATATAGAAGTCTTAGTAAATGAGGCCCCTGAGCAGGAGAGGGGACCAGACCCCGAAACAGAGACCATAATCAGAGATCAAGAACTTTTTGGGTTCTTTTTCTGTTTCTGAGGTTTCTCAGACCACACTGAGATGGTTCGAACATGTGCAGAGGAGAGAGAGAGAGTACATCGGAAGAATGATGTTGGGTTTGGAACCACCAGGAAAGAGGACTAGAGGAAGACCAAAGAGGAGGTTCATGGATACAGTGAAGGAAGATATGAAGATAGTTGGTGTGACCAAAGAAGATGCAGGAGATAGGGTTAGACGGAACTCCTGAAGAGAAATGATGAAAGAGAAGAAGAAGAGGTTTCTCTGTTACCTTGACAACTTAAAACACTGATAAACTTCATCCTCCCGGTTCTATGGGTGTGTGTTGGGGAGACTGGAGTTTAAATGTGTGTTTAGTTTGGTGAACTTCTGCCACCTTCTGGTAAATTTCCATCATTACAACATTTTTAAAGAAAATCAATTTTTTTCAGGTTTATGAACATTTAGACCCTTTAATTCAAAATAGTTTTGTCACTAAAATATTAAAATAACATGTTTGGATGCTTATTTTGAATTTTAAACTATTGAAAGTTAATGTTTTAAATCTAATTTATGTGAGTTTAATATGAAACATTTTTAAGTTTTTTGTGAGGACATAATAAACTTGAGGTTCAGTCTGACTAGAAAATGATTTTATGTTTATTTCCAGGGTTTATCTCCCTATATTCTTTAAAACTATAACAGTACACTGTAATCTTTAGAGTACAGTCAGGTAGGTTTCTTCATGAAGACAGAAGGAGTTTAATCACTTCATCAGTTTGTTTCTGTCTGAACAGGACGTACATGTCTCATGTTTCCTGTTTAACATTCCCCATCTCATTCAGCAGCAGAGTCAACAAAAACACACTCATTTACTGAGAAACACACACAACATGAAACACACACAACATGAAACACACACAACATGAAAACACACAACATGAAACACAAACAACATGAAACACACACAACATAAAACACACACAACATGAAAACACACAACATGAAACAAACACAACATGAAACACACACAACATGAAACACAAACAAAATCAAACACAAACAACATGAAACACAAATAACGTGAAACACAAACAACATAAAACACACACAACATGAAACACAAACAACATGAAACACACAACATGAAACACACACAACATGAAACACAAACAAAATCAAACACAAACAACATGAAACACAAATAACGTGAAACACAAACAACATAAAACACACACAACATGAAACACAAACAACATGAAACACACAACATGAAACACACACAACATGAAACACACACAACATGAAACGCAAACAACATGAAACACACAACATGAAACACACACAACATGAAACACACACAACATGAAACACAAACAACATGAAACACACAACATGAAACACACAAATGAAACACAAATAAGATAAAACACAGACAACATGAAACACACACAACATGAAACACACACACAACATGAAACACACACAACATGAAACACAAATAACGTGAAACACAAACAACATGAAACACACGTAATATGAAACACACACAACGTGAAATACACAGAAGATAAAACACAAAAACATGAAACAAACACAACATGAAACACAAACAACATGAAACACACACAACATAAAACACACACAACATAAAACACACACAAGATTAAACACTAAAAACATGAAACACACACAACATGAAACACAAACAACATGAAACACACACAACATGAAACACAAACAACATGAAACACACACAACATGAAACACAAACAACATGAAACACACACAACATGAAACACCAACTACATGAAACACACACAACATAAAATACACACAACATGAAACATACACAACATGAAACACACAACATGAAACACACACAACATGAAACACACAACATGAAACACACACAACATGAAACACACACAACATGAAACATACACAACATGAAACACACAACAACTAAACCATCAAACACAAACAACATGAAACACAAACAACATAAAACACACACAATGTGAAACACAAACAACACGAAACACACTTAGTATGATTAGTTAAAAAATGTTTTTTACAGAAAAATCACAAGAACAAATTGGATGGAATCCAAGACAAAAAATTATCACAAAGACAATGCATTGATCATTTCTAAAGGGTTAGATCAAAAAAGTTTGGCTTTTAATCCGTGTTTAGAAAAACTTCTTTATTACATCTGGTTTTAATCGGCCATCTAGTCTCGATGGGCATTTAGGTGACATGGTGACCACTAATTAATCCATTAAGCGGACAAGACCACCATCTGATACTGGATAGTGTCCAAAGCAAGGCAAGTTTATTTGTAGCACAATTCATACATAAGGGAAATCAAAGTGATTCACCAGACAGAAAAAATACATTAAAATCACAAAATAAAAAGAGTGGTTGATCTTCAGACTAGATTTAAACATTTTCACAGTGTCGGCCTGTCTCACTGCCTCAGGAAGTTTGTTCTCCATGTTTAGTCCTGACTCTAAACACCAGCAGGAGTTCGTCCCAGAGGTCCTCAGAGTTCTAGATGGTTCATAAGACACTAACATTTTACACTTAAAACACAAGCAGAGCAGCTTTAAAGTCAGGAAGCCAGTGCAGAGTCCTGAGCACAGGACTAATCTCATCAAAGACCGATATTTGAACCCCAGGCTGAATCTTTTCAGAATTTTATTCCAAACTGTTTATCCTAAAGGATTATGTAATTTCTGACACCACAACATAAATTATAAGCATGCAGAAAGCAGCGAGATGATTCCTAACTTTGTCCCTTGTCTTGGCTCCGCCTCCTGCTAACCCAGTTGTGTCAAACTCAAATACCCGATGGGCCAAAATTCAATTCCAAGCCGAAGCTGGAGCCCAACATTGATATTTATTGAAAAAATTTCTTTGAAGGTAACAATAACTTCTTTCACGTGAACTTGAACAAGTTTTACTTGAAAACTGAATGCAAAATCAGCTAAATTTGATAACATACATGCAAAATAACCACTTTCCTCATTAATTTTATTCTAAAAAAGCATTAGGTTGTTTTGACAAGTTACCCAGGCTAGCGTCACGAAGTGCCCCTGCTCATATTATTTTACTCCAGCAACTAGGTTGGTAATTGCAGGGATGGGGAAACCAGCCAATTACAAAACAGAGATGACGATGTGAGATAAACACAAGCATCAGTCTGGCATGTTTGTAGTTCTGTAGCTGAAAATAGAAGATCAGCCATGATACATGATCTGTGTTGCAACAATTCCCCAGATTGAGAATTTAAAGACAGTATTTAGAAAGTTTGTTCAAGAAATGTTTGATTTTCACTCTGTTTTCTGGACTAAACTTACTTTTCAGGTGCATTACATATGTCACGTCCGGTCTCCACCAGGAAGGAACAATTGTTTAAATAAAAAAAGTACTTTCCATCGGGGAGTGAGTGAACCCCAAAGCTGCGAGGTCAGACTGTTTCCATGGAGAGAAAGAATCAGAATAAGAAAATACTTTAATAATCTCACACATGAGAAATTTGTGTCTCTCTGCAACAACTTTCTATCTGCGAAGTGAGTCGTTGTAGAGCCCGTCCATGTAGGGGAAGAAAGACCTCCAGTACAAAGAAACAGTACGACGTATCAGACTAATGATAAGGACCTGTCGATTGATGCGCTAAACCCCCAGCAGAGCATTGTGGGATTTGTAGTCTTAATACATGGGATATTTACAACAAACATTTTGGTAAAGCTTGGTGGGCTGGGAATAATTGGATTGTGTGCCAGATTTATCCCACAAGTCAGTGTTTGACACCCCTGCTTTTAACAACACGCCCTCATTGACTCCGCCTCCTCATGATTCCTCTTTTCTCTCTGCTTTCTCCCTGGCCCGTTTCCTCCTCATCAAGCAGCACTTAAACGCCACAATAAGTAGGACCATGAGGACCAGTAACACAGCCACCGCCACCAGAACTGGAACCAGAACCCCACTGAGAAGCAGGGTGTCCTGGGAGTTCCCTGGGTCCTCACAGGTGGTGCTGTTAGTAGGACAGACACACTCGTGAGATCCCTCTGTGTTCAGACACACCTCTGTGGACCGGCAGGGGGCATGGTCACATTCATTCACGTCCACACAGTGACCTGAACCATTTTTAAAGAAACCTGTATCACACAGTTCACAGATAGTGCTGAAGTTGGCTGGAGACCCGTCCAGCATGAGCCAGGTGGAGTCAGAGCAGAGCAGATCCAAAGTGATGTCAGACCAGCACTCCACTTGGATCCGGCTGCTGTTCCTGGAAAACATCCTAAGGAAACGATGTCCAGGGACAGTGGGTTGCTGGCACGAGTCCCCTGCTTTACCAGAACCCATCATAAGTTCTGGAGCTAGTGTTGTGAGACTGGGCTGTACGGTATCTGGTGCCTGTGACGTGGGAATGGTGGTAGGTTTTGGTTCTGTGTAGGTTTTGGTTTTGTGTGAGGTTTGGGGGGAGGGGTAATCTGTCTGGGTCAAAAAAGAACGGGTCCAGGGAGGTGCGACAGTTTTCTGAGGAGAGATGGTAGGTGTCAGCTCACAGATGAACCAGTTTTGGTCCTTACAGCTGACAGCCATCAGCCCTAAGCTGTGGTTCAGTGGTTCCGGTGAAGAGTGCTTCAGAACCGCACACAGAATCTCTACACAAGTCTCTTTTGGTTTCTTCAGCCAGTCCAGACCCCGGGATGCCCCGCTGGAGCCATCCAGCCACCGGAACCCTCGCAGCAGTTCTGAGTTGGTGCACACATACGCAGACTTCCTGAGTCCGACCCAGAAGGCTGAGTTTGGCTCTGTCAGGACCTCCTGTATCTGCTGAATGTCCTGCTCGGTAGAAAGGGAGGCCAGCGAACCAGGCGAGCACATCGAGATGGCCTCATCAAAGGAGGCTCTAATCCGGTGCAGGGAGAACCGAACTGGCTCTGCAGAAAGGACGGTCCACAAGAAGGCCAAACCTAACCAGAACCCCATCGCTCGGCCGCGTTCAGGATCTTCGGTCGCTCGGCTGCAGGATCTCACCCTGCAGAGAGGGGGAGACTCGGTGAAACAGTTGAAACACCATCAGTAAATGTAGCATTGGTCAAGGTACAGTAGGCAAAGATACCGTAGTGAAGGTAGTGTCAATAAAGACAATGTCTCTAGTCGCACTGTCAGTAAACGCACCATGAATAAAGCAGAGCCAATACTTTCCCCAATTCTGGTCCTCTCTGCTTCCCTCATGTTCTGCCCTCTACCCAGATTCCTCACATCGTGTCCCAATTGTCTCTGCATCATGTTTACACTTGCATATCGCTTCAGTTATTGATTATTTTAGTGATCAAGTAATCTATCAATTTTTTTGTTCAATTAAAATCAGCCAGGATAGTCTCCAACACCCCCATGACCCTGTTAGGGATAAGCGCTTAAGAAGGTGAAACAATAAAATGAAAGTTGACTTTATACATTTTTAACTGTTATTTTTATATTTGACATTTAATTTGTGGAGAAACATTTCAAATATACGTGTTGAAGATATCAAAACATGTAAAAGGCGCTGAAAGAAGACTAAAAAAAAAAAACAGTTTTACACTGACATCAACGACATTTTTAACCCATAAAATTGGAAATAAAGTTTTGCTCCTTGATTTATTAAATCAAACAATATGTCTTACTAAATGCTAAACAAACCAAGGCCGAAAAATGAAAATCCACTCTTGGTGAAACTTAATGAAATGAATGCTTCAATTTGAGCAAATTGCTTTTTATAAAGTAAAATCATTGATAGAAGAATTCCTTTATTGGTCTCTCAAGGGGGGAAATTACTTTTGCTGCATGCAGCAGCAGGCAGACACAATGGCGCCAATAGCATGAGCAACTTTGGGGTTAGGTGTCTGCTTCAAGGATACCTATGGGGCTCAGTGGGAATCAAACCTGCTTCTCCCAGACCAAGGACAACCACTCTACCACCGAGCCAACACCTCAGAAATGCAAATAAAATGAAAACAATTTTCTATTTTAAAACAAGTCCAAATGACAGATTCTCTCATTTACTTCATTTCATTTTTACTGTTTATTTTCTGTCTTCACTTCTGATGCTAATTTATCAGTTATTGTTATCTACAGCGGCGTGGTCGTGTGGAAACATGTTCTCTGTGCCAAGGTTCCATTCCGGCATCACAAAGAAAATGTTGAAGGAAAATTAAACAAAGCTTTGAGGTACAAAACAATAATTCAGAAAAAGGAATCAATACAAAATCTCAATTTACTCATACAATCGTTTAAGCGCTTCCACAGTGTTTAGTTTTTCCTTGGTTTACAAGCTTTGGGTTGTTCCTTTGATGACCTTTGTCAAGTGTGCTGTCTTTAATTGGTCCCTCAAAGTCTGGACCTGGCAAGCCGGTCCATGACCTGAACCTGCTAGTGTCCATTCTTTGACCCATTTATCCTGAACAAAGTAGTTGAAGTGCATCAGGACCCCACCCAGATGTATGACATCTCCTTATCTCCTGACCTCTTCACTTCCTCATCCCCTTAGTCTCCCCTCTTACCTGCTCCTCACCTCCTGGTCTTCTTTAGTCACCTTACGCTTTGCAGTCCGCTCGTAGAAAACGTTCTGATTCCCTTCTTGGTGGTTCTAATGAAAGACCATCCCTTCGTCCTCCTCCCTGCTTCCTCCTCCACCTCTTTCCTTTTTTCTGCCTCCAGGACAGGAAGTGTGGTGTTCCTGATAAGAACTGACTGACGAACTCCAACAAATCTGAGTGAAAATCAGAAAGAAACCAGTTTCGTTTTAAACTTCCATTTGTGATGGTGGAAATTCCTTTAATGAAGTATACATTCATTCATTTATTCATTCACTTAAAATGATTCATTACCAATTATTTCACTCATTTATATCCATTCAATTCTCCATTCACCATTCATTCATTTATTATATTTTTAATCTATTTGTCAATTAAGGCATTTTGTAATTTACTTAGTTATTCCTCATTCATTCATACTTTTTAAATCTTTTATTTGTTCAATCATTTTTTTTTATCAATTTATTTATCAATTCCCCTAATTATATATTCAGTATATTTTCAATATTTATTTCCCTGGTTATTTATTCAGTATTTTGTTAATTTTTATATCATCTATCCAGTAGTGTCATTTTTTTACTGATTCATTTGTTCACTTATTCAGTGATTTATCCATTCCTTCTGTGGACTCAATCTAACATGTTAATGTTTTTGTTGTTGTGTTTTATATGTTATACATTAAAGTTCATTTAAATATTAGCGTGTATTATTTATATTTTATGAGCTATAAGTGTTTTAAGTGTTGAACTCTAACGCTGGAATAGTTATGGCGGGAATTTCTTGTTCGGCAGTGTGGTTATGCTAACATGCTAATGTAAATATTTAATTAGTTTTTGTGTTTTATTTTCTTATTAATGCTCTCTGGCAAAGAACACTACATTGGGGAAACTAAGCAGCCACTCCACAAAAGACTTTACCAACACAGAAGAGAAGCCTCTAGTGGTCCACAGTCTGCTGTACATCTGCATCTTAAATCAACCAAACACACTTTTGAGGACAGTGAGGTGAAGATTCTAAGTAGAGAGAAAGGATGGTTCGAAAGAGGGGTGAAGGAAGCCATCTTTGTGAAGAAAGAGAATCCCTCACTGAATCGGAGTGGAGGCGTTAGATTCATTTTGCCCGGTATTTACAGTAGCCTTTTGAAGCCATGGACTAAAGATGACACCTTGTGACCCAGTTTCATGCCTCTCGTAAGCAGGAAATCTATTCACTAGGCTTTTAGCATTTTTGTAATAGGGCTCGTTTACTGTTCTGTGGCTACAATAGGAGCCATTCACGGCCATCTTAGGCAACACAGGCTCATTGGTCGAGCCCTGCCTTACTATTTTGTTTTACTCAGGTTAGTATAAATAGATCCAGTTTTCAGTCCATTTCTATCAGATTGAAAATGATTTCCGGATGGAAGTCATCGTTCAAACGTCTCGTTCAAGAACTGAACTGTCCAGAAGACTTTTTTGAAACTTTTTCTACTATGGATCACTCCTGGATGAATGAGTTACTACACAGATGTGCTCTCTGGCTTCTTTTTGTCATTTACTATTTTTATCCATTTGTTTGTTTTTTTACACAGTATGACATTTGTTGTTAGAACACCAACAGAAAATAAATCTTAAAGATTTTAAACAATGGAATCAGATTCACATCAAATCAAAAAAAAGAGAGAGACATAAACACCGAGATTTGACTCATGTGGAGTGTGTGTATGCTTATGAGAGACAGCGTGTGAGACTGTGTATGTGTGTGTGTGTGTTTCTGAACAAATTTTTGTCTTTTAGTAAATTTTTAGGATATTTCCACAATAAAATGAGGCAGTGATTGACCTTTGGATGTGATCCGGTCATCCTTTGGGTTTAGGAGTGTTTGGTTTAGATTCTTTTGTAAGCCAACTTTAGCTTTTTAGCTTGCAATAGTTTTTTGTTTTTTTCTTTTTAGCTTCAAGGCTTTTTCGAGGCATTTTTAAGGCTTCAGTGTTTTCTGGCCGTGTGTGAATGAGTCGGACTCTGTATGTGTGTTTACATTTCTTCATTACTAATGATAATTGAAAGTTTTATTTGATTAGAATATGTTTAGCATAAAAATGTCATTTCTAAAATCTTTAAGCTTACATGTTGGTCTCTCTGCTTTTGATTTGATTTAAAGATTAATAAAGTAGAACAAAGAAAAGATCAAGTAGTGTGATAGTATTTACCGCATACACGGCATGTTTGATTTGCCGAAAGTAACTTAAAGTAGTGTAACTCGGTAATAGTATTTCAATGTACTACATTTTTACTAACTACTAACATGCATCTCAGTTAAAAAGTAACACTATTAAAGGCTCGTTAAGTGGACCTTTGAGGAAATGGATCCGCTCTAGGTTCCAGGCAGGACTGGGAACTTGGAGTTACACACAGTCCTTTCCATAGACTCAGATGTTTCCTGGAGGAAATGATGAAAGAATGGCAGGAAGTAGGAGGTTGTTCAGAGACTTTTTAGTTGTCATGGTAACAGTTCCAATGTGGGAGTGTGACCATGGAGACAAGATTGAGTTTCCTGATAAATTTGGAGAATTTCTCAAAGGAAAAAAACTAAAGAAAGACACAGATGATGTTTGATTCCTGGTTTCCTTCGTTTCTGAGTGAAGACTGAGGTTACCATGGTTAGCTGCATTATGGTCATTCTGAAAGTACGTGTCACATTAAAGACTATCAGATTTGGGACGTCTGGTTTCTGCGAGACATTCTTTTATGAGCGTTACCATGCAAACAGCATTGCATTGAAGTCACAAAAATTTCACAAAAAGTTTTATTACAAAGACAAAGTTCATAGACAGGGAAGAGGTGATGGATAGGGTATGGAGAGCGGAGAGGTTTAGGCAGCAAACGCAGTAGAGAACGGGGGAGATTGAAATGTTTGGTTGTGTGGGTTGGGTGGGGTGTTTATGGTAGTGTTTGTAGATAGAGCTCGGCGGTGTTTATGAGCTGGGTGTGGTCGCACTCAGGCTGCGCTGGACACGGCGAGCTTCTTCAAGTGGTCCATAAACACCTGCAGACTGACGTCGTCGGTGAGAATGGGCGCTCCAGACTCCTAAATGAACATCAAAGAATTAGCATTGGATTGGACCAGTGATGTCAGAAGTGAAAAGTCAGCACTCACCTGTCCCCAGGTGTACATGTTGTTGTGTGTCTGAGAGGGGTTGACTTTGGAAAGCAGGAAGCGGGCCTGAGAAAAGAGAAATAGAAATCAGTTGAGCTGGTTTTCAGTTGATCTGAGCTACGCATGTAGGTTCTGATGCTTTTATTTCTAGAGTGGTTCTTAACGTTGTTTGAGAAATCAAACCAAATATCCACATTCACCAAACCCCTCATGAGTTCCATTGAGAGAATTTGATGATCTGGATTTTAATCCTTATGCTCTGTTAAGGACTTAGTGTTTGAAAAGTGCTTTATGAATAAAGTTTGATTTTTTTACAATTGGAGCATCATTTCATAAATAAATTTATCTGTTGAGTGATACTATTGATGCTACTGTGGTGATTGATAAAGATCAATAAGACTGTGTTTTGGATCAATAAGGTTTTCATATAATCTATCTGATACAATTAAGTTGATTTTCTAAGTAAAATAAATGACTCTCTGAATGCTTCAACCAGGCAACATGAATCAAAGGGCAGAGACGGGCTGCTCCTCTCAACGAGCTGCTCCTCTCAACGAGCCTCCAGTCTGCCCGTAGCGATGTGACAGCGCCCTCACCTGGCTGCCACCGTGCTCCGTGTCGATGTAGCGCGGCATGGGGAAGCGAGTGTGGAGCAGCTCCTGGGCGTCATCTACCGGAGCTTGAAGAAGGTGTTTGAAGTTGTCGTACTCGGGCATGTCCTGATAGCCAGCCTTCCTCCACTGAGCTACAGTCTGTCAGAGAGAAACACAGTCAGAATAAAAACGCTCTCAACTGGATTCTACTGGGAATAAAATCTGATCTTCATGTTGAACTGCAATTAAAATTTGGGGCCTCATTTATAAAAACTTGTTTAGATCTTAAGTTAGGAAGTATTTTAACTCAACTTACGCAAAATTTGGATATATAAAAAAACATTGTCACTCCATTTACGGAAGTTATACTTCATAACTCACACCTGTGACAAAATCTCTGAAGAACTTAAAATGCATCCCGCCCAAACCACACCTCTAGAACTCCAATTACAGATCATAATGATGTGATCAATATCATGCTTTATAAACGAGGCCCCTGGTATTTACATGAGGACGTCTACCTCTCCATGATAGATGAGGATTTGGAAGAAAGTGTCCATCAGCAGAATCCGGTCTGGTAGGATGCTACTGCTGTCCAATAAAACGGGCTGTTCATAACAACATTAATCAGTCAGTAAAGCAGGGAATTAACCTGTTACTCTACTCCATGATACACAGTTGGAGTGTGTGTACCTCTGGAGGTCCGTTAAAGGAGTAAGCATAAAGAACGGGTTGGATCATGATCAGGGCCTGGGTCAGGTCCTGCCGGTTGAACTGGTGTCTGTAGTAGGAACTTTCATCAGGACTGTTGTTAAACACCTGGAGGAACGGAGAGCGCCGCAGATGGAACATAAACTGTAAATGAGAACAGAGACAATCAGTCTCAGACTCCAGTACACCCAGTGGATCTGTGTGTTGTACCAGTCACCTGGGGGTAAAGAGAAAAGGTCTCAGAGAATCTGAAGGAGTTGGGGTCATCCTTGTGGTAATCTCCAAACTTCTGGCACTGCAGGAAAAAAAGAGAGGCTCAGACCAGAGTTAATTTCCTTTAGTCTTTTCAATCGCTTATCCCTAATAGAGTCAAAGGGGGTCACCGGAGACAGTCTGGGTGAAAGGGGTACACCCCAAACAGGTTACCAGTCGGTAGCAAGGCCACACACACTCATTCTTAAGGGGAATTTCATAGCCACCAATCAACCTAACATGAATGTTTTTGGAGGGTGGGAGGAAACCTATGGATACACACGGAGAACATGCAAACTCTGGGACTTGAACCCCCAACCTTCTTGTTGTGAGTGAATTCAAATTTAAAGTTTAAAAAATGTGCTTTTTAAAAAAAAATCTATTTTGGATCTTCTGGAGAGACTATGTCTCACAGTTGGACAGGGAACCCCTCAGGATCCTTCCAGGTGAGCTGGAGGATGCAGCCGGGGTGAGAGAAGTCTGGATTTCAAGTCTGAAGCTGTTGCTCCCACGATCCGTCCCCGGATAAGAGGGCAGAAAACAACAAAATCAAATTTTTCATGCCAGACGAGCTAATAATAACAATAGTAATAATAATAATGCATTGTATTTATACAGCGCTTTTCAGGACTCTCAAAGACGCTTCACATATGCATTATTCATTCACTTCATACCAGATGATGGTAAGCTACTGTTGTAGGCACAGCTGCCCTGGGACAAACTGACAGAAGCAAGGCTGCCATTTTGCGCTATTGGCCCTTCTGACCATCACCAACCAATCGCACACACCATTCAGACTACGCAACGTGGGTGAAGTGTCTTGCCCAGGGACACAACGGCAATCTCAATGGCCGTCCCACCGTGGCACCTGGAATGCCAGTGGTCTCCCATCCAAGTACAAGCCAAGGCCCAGCCTGCTTAGCTTCTGAGGTCTGACGGGATCAGGCATAAACAGGCTGGTATGGCCACAATGTGCAGCCATGCTTCTAAACAGCTACGCTAACCAAAGACTGTAGATTGGCATGCATGAGAGTCACTGAGGGTCTTATAGAGTCAATGTGTTGATTTTATCTGTAGATTATTTGGTGATGTTAAACTAGAGCACTGAGGTTTTATGCTAACATGCTGCTAAGCTTGAAGACACTTTGTCAGATTGCTCATTAACCTTAAAGTTAAACCTTGTTGTGATCCTTTTGTCATCTGTTGTTTGTTTTTTGAGAAGAGATAAAAAAAGATTGATTGTAGTGTAAAAATAATTGGAGATTTTTTATTTAGACCCAGATCTAGACTGTATGCAGGTGAGTTTATGCAGGAAAGTGCGTACAGTTGGACATGAACATATGTAAAGTACATACGGGTCAGACTCCATCAAGACCCGTTTTGAGTAATCACCAAAAGTGGTTTTTGATCAAGTTGTTCCATTAAAGCTAAAGTTTGTGCAGGTGATCCGTACCAGCCTGATGAGTTGTCTGTCCAGCCAGCGTAAGACATCCGGTCCCTCCTCGGTTTCGGCACGGTAAACAGCCAGCCGCGCCATCAGCACAGCCGCAGCCTCTTGGTCGAAAGAAGCTGCAATGTTCTGTACCTGCGTCTGCACGTCGGCCCAGCTGGAGAGGACACACTTTCATCAACATGCTCATCAGGTTTGTTTAAGGCAGATTATTGATCACTACCTACAACAGGATGATTGTTAATCACTAGCTGTTTCAGGGACTATCAGGTGTTCTCTGGTCTCACCTCAGGTCTTTTTATAACCTCATATCTTGTATAAACATTACCAACACATCCATAGTTACAGTTTAAAGACCAGTAGTGTTTACAATGGGTTTTATGATGCTTATTTTTTCCATACAGGTTTAATTAGTGTTTGGACATGAACAGAATGTTTCTGATTAAAGTGTGCTGTCCTACTTTCTGGCTGTTGTAGTGACTCGGATGCGTCTCTGTCCAGACGAGTGTTGGTACTGGGTGACAAACTGGATTGCCCCACGACCGCCCTGAGGTATCGGTGCGTTGTGCTGCATGAGAAAACAAAGGCTTGAATCAGACGTGGAAATACCTTTGGACCGCGTCACATAGAACGGTAGTTCAGAACAATTCTCAGAGCTTTATTGTTTCAACCACTAGAACCCGGTTTACAAGAACAGTTTCTGACCAAACCCCCATCTGACTCCACTCAGAGGAACAATGACTGCGAGCTCCTTCCTCTATCTCTGAGTGAAAACCTGGCCACCCAGAAGAGGAAGCTCAAATCAGCCGTTTGTATTTGGGATCTTGTTTTTTTTTTTCAGCTGCAGACCACAGATGAGAGTAGAAACGTTAGTCGACTAGCAAATCAAGAGCTTCGCTTTTAAGCTCGGCTCTTTCTTCACCAAGACAGACCGATGCAGCGTCCTAGTTATTGCAGACAACCAATCAGAATTCTGCAGAGCTGTTAGTGGTTCCTAGAATTTCTAAAAGTCCAGTTGGAGGTAGAGCCTTTAGACACTAGGTATCGATTTTATGGAATAATCTCCAGCTCATCTGAGAGAAACAGACACAGTTGATGCACCCAGGGTAAGGATTCAAATATTCCTCTTTGGAAAAGCTTCCAGAGACGAACACAAACACACACAGGATATTGGATGTTGAAGTGATGTTTACTTTATTTTCAGCAGGTGACTGACCAGTATGCCGTGGTAACTGTGGAGATACGGGCTTAGCAGGACACACCCCCTCTGCCAAAGATCAACAGCTCTGACTAAGAAAAGATCAGTCCAGCTCAGAGAAGTTTAGAGCACACCTGGAGTTCCGAGGATCAGGTTTGGGACTGTCAGGAACATCCAGGTGTGTGTGGTGAGCTTGTTTATCTGAAAAGCAGCGGAGACCCGATAAGGAACGCACTGTCGGAGCACCTAGTGAATGCTAGGGGAACTGCATGTGATGGAGATGTACCTTTAAAGATGGAAGCTGCTTTGAGGACGCTCTATGCAACTTTGATGGCTCTGTCTAGCACCGCCTCCATCTGTGGGAACCTCCTGCTTCTACTGGTGCTCCTCGTAAACAAGGAGCTCCGCTCCAGCACGCTGAGCCTCACACTGAGCTTCAGCCTCAGTGACCTGGTCCTCGGACTTTCCATCATCCCTTCTGCTGTCCACAACGTCCTGTCCTGGCCAGACAGATGCTCAAGCGAGGGCGCTCTCTGTCAAGGTAGCAGCTTCATCCTGGTCCTCCTGCAGACCTCCTCCATCCACTCCCTCACCTGGACCACAATTGATAAGTTCACAGAGGTCTGTTTTGCACTGAGCTACAGCAGCCTGTGGAATGGCTGGAGAAACCGGGCTGCGCTGGTCCTGGTCTGGCTCGTGAGCCTGCTGAGCGCCTCATTGCCGCTGATGGGGGTGGGAAAGTACGCCTACAGTGAGGTGCGTTTCCTATGTGGCCCAGAGTTTGGTCCGGACCACAGGATTTTTGTTGTGCTGTGGATGCTAGTAGGGGTGTTGGTTCCAGTCCTCAGTATGTGCTCTCTATGCGGATACATCGTGTACGTGGGCAGAAAGCAGGCCAGGAAGGGCACCTTCCGGTGCAACGAAATGCACTGCTTCCAGGTTCCCGCCAACAACTACCTGAGGAGCTCCATCGTCATGGCAACAACCTCAGGTGAGTAAACGCTCGAAGAACAAAGCAGACTTGATGTGACCATAAAAATACTGTATGTCATTCCACGATAAAAGAAGTTCTTTGGATAAAATTGCAATTATTGACAACAAGCCAGAGCTGAAATGCCAAACAGTCAAGAGCTTATTCTGAGACGGAGCTCATGCTTCTTTACTTTTGGAGGCCAGACTGGCGCCACCTAGTGACTCCACTCAATTTATATCCACTCTTGGTAAGTTTGAGAAAATTAAGAGCTTCTGAAAATGGCCGGCCAACCAGATGTAGCTACAACGTTGAACACAGCGTCCATCTTTTCTGTTTGTCGCTCGGTAGCTAACTGTGGAGGTCGAGCTGTACAAACTGGGTTAGCAATGATTCCCAAAATTTAATCCCAGGAATTTAAATCCAGAACAAAGAAGTGTTTAGAGCGGAGGTGCCCAACCAGTTGATCACAGACTGATTTCAAGTCGACCGCCAGGTGTTTAGGAAAGAAATAAATTTAAATGAAGTTAATATTGTCAAGTCAGTGACTTTGACGCAATATTTAGGGAGTATATAAAACCCTCTAGCCCCTAGAGTCGCTAAAATTTAGCGACTCTTTTTTTCTTCTCTTTTTTCAAACCTTCATCAATCTAGCAGCTTTTGCTAGTGATATTGGGGACTTTTGCTAAGCCTGTAATCAATAACCAGCGCCTAGTGCCGCTGTAGTCCATCCCCCTCGCAAAGCGCTGTGCACGCACAGCAAATATGTGTGTGTGTTAGAGAGAGAAAAAGAGAGCGAGCAAGAGGAATTTGTCAGTATGTGAGTGTATGTGTGTTTGAGAAAAAAAAAAAAAAACTTGTTTATGATGTGATGTCTAATGTTTGTGCAACAACAACAAAACGTGTTGTGAGAGTAGTTTTACTACAGGATGGAAACCATTTGTGTGTGTTTGTGATGTTGAAACTGGACTGGTAGATCTGTGTGTGTGTGGACAGGTAGATCTCAAGGGGGTTGATACTTGAAAAGTAGATCTTGGGACTAAAAAAGTTGGGCACCTCTTGTTTTATTCTGGGTAAGGACGTGGTTGCCTTGCAGCTGATTGAATTTGGTAAAGTTTAATTTTTCAACACGCCGCAGTAGTGCTTTAAACACGCAACATCCGATTACAATCAGAAAGCAGCCATTGGTAGAGTACCTGTGGAGCGAACGATCGATCCCAATGCTGCAAGGTCAGGCTACGGTTGCTGTTATATTTCTGGTTTTATGTGCAATGAACTGATGTCAGAACCAACCAATCAGGAGAATGGGTCCAAAGTGCTGCTTCTACGGTGACATGTTTCCACAACAGACGACAAAGTTTCAGACATGACAGAAACTCATCCAACTGTCCGGTTATTAGTCGAAAGCAACAAACCGCTCCTTCTAACTTCCTGTACACAGAGCGACCAAGATGAACCACGAAGATGAAATACTGCCTGATTCTTAAATTGGACTAAATACAGGACGAACGAAGAACACAATATCTCCTGAACCACTGAAGAAATTTTAATTAAACTGCGGACAGTTACTCAGTACCAACTATACACGAACTGATTAGGTTTTCAGGGTCATGTAACAAAGGTTACAATAGTCAAAATTGTATTCTTTGATACCTCGGCATTAACTTGTTCTTGTTCAAAATCAGGGAAACACATTTTTAGTTATTGTTATTTTTGGTTTTGATACCAGATATTATTGGGATTCACATCATCCATTGATAGCTTTCCTGTCTCCAGGCTGTCTGCTGCTCTGCTGGATGCCCTACGTCTGCCTGGGGCTGTACCAAACCTTCAGCAGCCAGCAGAGTTCGCCGGTAACCTCAATCCTCTCCACCTGGCTAGTTCTGACCAGCACTGCGCTGAACCCCTGGATCACCTGTCTGCTGCAGGCGTGAGTCTACCTGCTCATTTCACACTATATCAGCAAACCTTGGAAACCATAGTTACTCAGTACCAACTAGAGATGAACTTAAGGAATCACCATTAAGTCTTTCATGTGACTGCTTCAACGTATTCAATGCCTTGACGTTGACTTTTTTTTTGTTTTGATTTAGAACATTTTTAGAAGTTTACTTGCTGAAATAGAAGGAAATCCCTGGTTTAGAGTCAACTACATGTTGGGTCTGAAAAAAAACCTCCTGGAGGACAATAAAAAGATCTGAAAAGTTTAGTGAAAGATCCATCACGAAGCTGAGACTCCTGTTGTTAAAAGAAAGGGGTTTTTAAAAAGTGAAATATAATTCAGGAGGTTTTTACAATTTGTGTTTGTTTCTGTGTCCGAGTCCAGCAGGTACCGGGCGACAATACGACGAGCTCTCAGCAGAGTTCTGCTTCTTCCTTTGGGGTTGGAGTCGCAGGCTGGAAGCTCGGTGGTCTGCCAGAACATCAGCAGCCAAACCAACACACCCACCACATGTCCTCCATCATCACTGTAATTCAGACATCAGAACCGTGACGGCTGGAAGAACAGTTTTCAGGACAGAAGATTATTCTCTGCTTTGATCAGATGTCTTTAAAGTACTCCTGAGACACCCTCCTCAAGAAGAAAAAAAGTCTGTGGTTCCTGTCAGATGTTCACCTCTCAGAAAACTCTCCTTGTGTTGATGATAGCTTTCTGGAGGGATGTGTCTGAGTAAATAAACCACAAAAACAAGCAGTCTGTGCAAAACCCTGTTATCTACTTAAAGCTGAGCGGTATCACATAAACACAAGAATGACTAAGTTAGTCACAGCCAGGAACGGGTATGGTGTCCCAGCCAGGAGCAAAGTGTCCTTGGACTGGGTAAAGTGTCCTTAGTAAGGAGATAAGCGTGCTTAGGAACAAGAACAGTGTCCTTAGACACGTCCTTAGGGATGATTAAATCGACCTTAGCAACAAAGAAAGTCTCTTAAGGAAAGATTAAAGTGTCCGTAGGAACAAGTAAAGCAGTCTTAAAAAACAATTAATGCATCCTTAGCAACAAAGAAAGTGTCTTTAGAAACAATTAAAGCCCCCTTAGGAACGAGAGAAGCGTCCTTAGGAACGAGCGAAGCGTCTTTAGGGACGAGCGAAGCGTCTTTAGGAAACGAGCAAAGCGTCTTTAGGAAACGAGCGAAGCGTCTTTAGGGACGAGCGAAGCGTCTTTAGGGACGAGCGAAGCGTCTTTAGGGACGAGCGAAGCGTCTTTAGGAATGAGCAAAGCGTCTTTAGGAACGAGTAAAGCGTCTTTAGGAACGAGTAAAGCGTCTTTAGGAACGAGTAAAGCGTCTTTAGGAACGAGTAAAGCGTCTTTAGGAACGAGTAAAGCATCTTTAGGAACGAGTGGAGCGTCTTTAGGAACGAGTGGAGCGTCTTTAGGAACGAGTGGAGCGTCTTTAGGAACGAGTGGAGCGTCTTTAGGAACGCTTTACTCCTAAAGACGCGTTCTTTTAGGAACGCGTTCCTCTAGGAACCAGTGAAGCGTCATTAGGAACCAGTGAAGCATCCCTTGAGACGTTGGTCGTACTGTACAGCTACATAGACTAGCGTACAGATATTACTTTGTTACTTATTCTAACGTCCAATAAAAAAATCGGAATGTTTGTGTTCAACATTATTTCGCTCCACTTTTAAAACCTTTGGACACATTTTAGATCCATCAGAGCTCAGTTCTCGTACCTGGTTAACCACTTCAAAGTACAGAGCTAGCGTGGTGGTTGGATCCAAGCCACAGATCTTCCACTGGCAGGTTCCTCCTGTTCCAATCTCCTGAAAAAAGAAAGATTTTTCTTATTCATATGGATTCCTCCTAAAAACGTACTAAAAGAGCAGCGTGGTCTATTTCCTATCTCTGTAAGTAGGGTGCAGTGTGGTGCGGTCTAGCAAGGCATACGTTTTCAGAGACGCAGGGTCCTTTGGCGTTCAGGGAGACACAAGGACCGATGGCTCCGGACACTTTAATCTCTCTGGAAGTCTGTTAATAAGAAAAGAGGTTTTAGTAATCAACACGAGATTGGAGGGAAACAGGATCCAGGCGAGATTCTGGTTGAATACAGGCAAGTGTATGTCCTTACCTTAACCTCCAGCGTAGCAGCGAAGGCCATTTTAAAAGATCCCTGGACATCTTTGGTGAAAACTCTCTGGAAGGTTTGTTTGAACAGAGACGTGTTGAAGGAGTCGGCCATGACCATGTAGCCTCTGGAGAACAGAGTCAGGATTAGAACTGAACCAGGAATGGGTTTCGTTAGGGTTACAAGGGATGGGGTTTGGTAAGGTTAAAGCTCAACCAGCACTGTGTGGTACTGGCGTTAGAATCGGACTAGGTTTGGGGGTGTTACAGTGGAGCAGAGTACCCGGTGTGGTTTGAGCAGCACTTCATCTCCAGAAGGCCGGTCTGATCCAGAGCGCAGGCGTAGATGTCCACGATGTGGCCGTTAGTGGACGCTCTGCTAGCCAGACACTCGTAGTGCTGCAAACACACATTATTCATTTTACTGTCAATGAGAAACACACCCCTGGATCCATCCCCACACTCACTTTGGTGGCCTTCTTCATGAATTTGGCATTGTCTTTCTCGATGTCGTGCCAGGACCTGATGGGGGTCTTCAACTCATCCCCGACAACCATGCCTGGTCCCTGCGTGGCTGGACCTCCAACGAACGTCATGATACGTCCCCCCGTGTTTGGGAAGGTGCACTGCAGGAGAAGCTGTCAGTCGGCATGTCCTAGGTGTACAGGATATACTACCCCTTCGCCCCTCACCTCCAACAGTCCCACAGCAATGGACATGGCCACCCCAAGCGAGCGCAGTGGCCTCTTCCCCTGAGTAACTGGCCAGGGATCACGCTGAAGCTCCCCCAGAAGGTCCGTCAGGTTCATATCAATCTTCTGTACTGGCTGCAGAAATCTGGGGAAACAGGTGGAACTGTAAAAACCTGACCCCAACCAGTAAAAGAGAGGAGGGGTTTTACTCACCTGTTGGACAGAGGTTGTTGGGCTGTCTGAGGTCCTCGTCCCTGTGTCGCAACAGGTTTGGCCAGACCAAGCATCTCCTGCAAGATGTTACAACTTTAGACCAAACATGGAGGGCACGACCTGGAGAGCCCCAACTAAAGCGATTTCAGAAACTTTGATCTTCACTGTACGACTAAAGCGCCTCCTGACTTTAGGGCGCACACAGGATAATCTAATAGTCTGCTGCGAGTAAAGCGGTCCAAATGTACCAGCAAAACTAAACAGAACAACTAAACAGACGGCAGCTAAGTGGTTAGAGCATTTGCGCGGGGACCGGAAGGTCGCGGGTTCGCCTCCCACAGAGAGCACTAGGGTCCTTGGAGAACACACCAAACCCCCGCTTCTCCCACCATTGGCGTCGTCGAAGGGCAGCCTGCTGCGGTGTAAGGAGTGCAGCACACAAATTTCCCCAGTGAGGGATGAATAGAGTACCGTAATTTCACGGCCATAAGGCGCACCTAAAAGTCTAAAATTTTCTTCAAAATGAGCGGTGCGCCCTTTCGTGCGGTGCGCCTTGTGTGTGTGAGAAAAGACGGACCTAAAAGAAAACGCTGTGCCCGTGAAGCGAGGCGAACCTGAAAGAAAAGGCATGAGAACGTTAAAGAGTGAAGTGTGGGCGTGGATTGTGTATAAAAAAGGTATGTGCTGTATGCACAACATTGCTGTTCTAACCCTGAAAATGGCAAAGAGACACGCTTATGACGCTCAGTTTAAGCTGAAGGCAATCAGCTACGCGGAGGAACATGGGAATCGAGCCGCCGCGAGAAATTTCAGCATAAACGAGTCAATGGATTGTAGATGCTTGAACTAACGCAGTGCTTCTCAATTATATCCTGTTGCGCCCCCCCTAGAAAGAAGAAAATATTTCGCCGGCCCCTCTCCCCCACTCTTCGCCATGACCATAATTAGTATCATTTGTGTATGAAATTGTTATAAGCAGTGGTCCCCAACCACCAGGTTGACCACCCCTGGTGTGAGGGGCCTAACTAGTATTTTTATTCTCTTTGTTTTTGTGATGTCTTTTATTAAGAAGGTATGTTTACCGTTACCAAGGCAACCAGAGTGCGTTCGAGCAGAGAGAATTTTTCCACGTTATAAAGACGCTGCTAATAAATTTTCTCGTGAAGACAACGTTAAATGTATTATTATTGATTAAAAAAGCCAGTTTTTCCGGCTGGTCTTATCACCTGTAGACCGGTCCGTGAAAATATTCTCAGACACTAAACCGGTCCGTGGCGCAGAAAAGGTTGGGGACCCCTGGTTCTAAGTACACTTCTGCATAACATGGTATCGTCATTAACATTAAAGAAAAAAAAAAAAGAAAAAGAACAGCTTTATTAACATTGTTTTTTAGTGTGTAACAGAAAATATTTAAAGTGCATCAATTAACTTGAATTTCTAAAAAAATAATTCTTATTTAAACTATTTAAGCACTGGACTATTTTTTAATACGCACATTTGCATGCTTGCGTGTGTTGTTGTAAGGCGGTGTGTGACTGAGACTGCGCCTTTTCGTACGGTGCGCCTTATGTGTGTGTTAAACACAGCAACAGCGCACAAAACTGAGGCTGCGCCTTTTCGTACGGTGCGCCTAATGGCCGTGAAATTACGGTAATTCTTTTTTTTTTCCTCCACGTATTCCCTCCATGTACACTGTTCATGCACGTGTAGCCATGGTTGCAGTTATATTTTTGACCAGCAACTCATCCGATTAGTCAGGAGTAACATATTGCTCTTCGTAACCCACGGAGCCACCAAGGCACATCATTAGCTGAAATTCGTCACAACTTAAAATGGTTGTACAACCTAAAATTGGGCTAAAAATTTAGGTTGTACCATATTCAGGCAGTATGGTGGACTCTGAACTGGCTTCACTGGAGGCAGTGTGGTGGATGTGAGCCCACACTAGATTCTATTGCCCTCTAGAGGCAGTGTGGTGGATATACCTGCAGCTGCTTGGCCGTCAGATCCTTGGTACCCCTGAACACGTAGCTCTTGGAGATGCCCTCACAGCCCAGCTCGTGCACTTGGACCATGCGTCCGAAGGTAATGAGTCCAACCAGAGCAGTAGGGGGCAGCAGAGAGAGGGACATCTGCAGGGACTCTTTCAGAGCCTGAAGGTCATCGTCCTCCATGCAGGTGTCCACCACATACAGGAAAACCAGGGGCATCTGAGGACCTCGCTGAGGACAGAAACCACAAATGGTCACCTGTCTGAAGTCAACACCAGTCTTTCATCCTGCTCCACCCGTCTTACCTGCACCACATACTCTATGGTGGAGAAATGAGGCAGCAGCTCAGCAGGCTGGTTCACCTCAGATATTCCCGCGTAGGACGGAGGAAACTACGATTGAGAACCGAAAATTAGTCCTGTATCTTTAATTTGACACACACATCGACTCACCTGGTTCCGCTGGTAACAGAAGTTACACGCCCACAGCTTGGCTCTGTAGTCCACCTGGCTGCAAAGGAGAGGAGAGGATGGACAGGTAAGAGTGTGAAGGTGAGTGTGCAAGGTGGGCTGCGTAGACGAGAGTGCACACATGAGCCTGCGTTAAAAGCTGGGCATTCAAAGTGTGATTTCAGAACGTTTGCAATGGAACTTCAATCCACACAGTAAGACTAAATCTCAGACGATTTGAGCCTTAGAGTTTAAGTGTACACACAAACAATCCGATATTCTGCTGCGAGTGAACCACTGACACTGACTGAGCGGAATTAAACAGATTTTGTTCTTCAAAATTTGCCTTCATGTACATGTTGCCATGACAGTCGGTTTTAAGAACTTTAATGTACAGTTTTATCTGCAGATGGTCAGAAAATGAAGTTTTAATCTCACTTTTTGATCAAAGACTTTTTTTTTAAATGCGCCTCCTGCGATGGCAGCAGGTACTATGTTTTCATGAGCAACGTCAAAAATTTAGATACACCAAAACTCATCTGACAGTTCAATTACTAGATGAGAGCAAAAAAAATAAATAAATAAAAGCTCATTGTAACTTCCTGTACGTATACACACCACTAAGATGAAATTCAGCCTGATCCTTAATTTGCCAGGACGAAATTCAGGCTGAATAACCGCACAATTTAAGACTTTTATGAATGCGATATCCCTAAACCTGGTGGTGAAACTGCCCACGGTTACTCAGTACCAACTATAGATATACTAATTGAATTTTCAGGGTCATGCGACCAAAGGCCGAAGTCCCACAATGAAGCTAAAATTCAGCCAGATCTCAAAATTATTGTACAACCCGAAATAGGCTAATCTCTACCCGATTATCAGTGCTGCTTAGATGAGGCTGTGCCTGGGGGTGTGTATACAGGCAAGCCTTTGAAGGCGAGTGTCTGCAGGTGAATGTTTGCAGGGCAGTGTGTGCAGCTGAGTGTGCCCAGGGGACGTGGTACCAGAGTGGGTTGAGGACAGCTCGGCAGGTGGCCCGGCTGCAGAGAACTGGTTCGTATTGGATGGGAGGCAGGTCACTTCGCTCCTTTAATGGGGTGAAGAGCGAGGCCACTGGGACGACCATCCTAGTAGCTTCCAACCTGCTGGACGGCCAGACATTCCAGCTGAACCGGATCCCATCACGCTCCTCATTCTGGGCGATGTACTCTGGGAAGGTTGCCATGGTGACAGATGGGGGGTAGGGGTGGGGTCTGTCAGATAAACCTGAACAGAGAGAAATAACATCATCAATATAATAAACATAAAAATCCTCATCATTAATCACGAATTTATCAATATTCAGATTCATTAATCCTTCTTTCTTATCCACCCATCCCTCTCTGTGTGAGACCACCAAGTCTAAAACTAGAGTCCAGATCACACCTGAACTTCTACACCTGAGTTCAGCTATTTCAACTAAAACCTTCCAAATTTAAACCAATCACTAACCCCACTCTGCTGAGGAGCTCCAGGTGAATTTGGAGGTATGGCGCCTCCAGAAAAGTTAGTTAAAAGAAGAAAACAGTGACTTACTGTACCTCCAAGCTGAAGAAGATGTTTCTATCTGATGGACACGAAGCAAAACAATATGGCGGTGAACCGGCGCCACGTCAAAACACAGCTGGGTTAAATAAGAAGAGGGTTCACTTCGACAAAAAAAAAAACACGGTCAGTGGCGCAGGCGCACAACGTCCTTCTTCTGTGAAGAGGTCTCACTCTGAACAAAAATCAGGATTGACGTTATATTTTTCTAATAATGATAGATATTTAATTTAAAATGCTTTTCAGGACAAAAAGGACACCGCTCGAACATTAACCTTTCATATCAAGACAAGAACCGCGACTTTGAGAGCCCAGATCTAGATAATTCTCTAAAAAATTCAACCAACTTCAAAACATTTTGAAAAAAGTATGAAAGCAAAATAATAAAGGATTATAAAACCCGGAGTTAATTAAGATGTTTCTGTTCTCTACAGGATTGTTTGATGACGTAACAAAGTCTCTGCTCATGTTCTCTTCTTTAATAATGATAGTTAGTTTTTTTGTTTGTTTGTTTTATGAAAGTGGCTTCAAAAAAGTGTTTCCTTCTGTCTTAGAACATCTTTCAGTCTTTTTATGTTTAACTTTGATTTCTATAGATGTTTTGTTGAAGGAAATGAATTTGTTTACTGAAAGAATATTTCACTGAACTGAGATTTTGAAAAGGCAATTTTCCTCCAGGACCATCAAACTGCATAGATTTTATAGTTTTATTTTCCATGTTTTAATAGTTTGATCTACTTCACATGCTACTAATCAGTGATACAGGCCCTGGTTGCTTTGTAAGAGGCAACAGGGGATAGAGAAGAGGCAGGGGCGTGACCGGCCATTTCGTCCATAGCCATTTGGGCCGAGAAACTGCAACCTAGAATATTTGGGCCATGGGATAAAAATGACTAAAAGCAATTATTTTGTGTAATGCAACTGTTTTATACAATTTCACAGGATACATTATAACAGAAATATCACAGAAATTGAGTGAAAATATCACAATTTTTTACAAGAAAATATCACAATTTTTTACAAGTTGGGTCGTCCTCCACGATAGATATGCTCACATCATAAATCACCATTTGAGTAGCTGTCTGAGTTGACAAAAATATAAATATATTGATAGAAATAAATCTATAGATAAAACACAAAATTAACAAATTTCTGTTAAATATTTATTGATATATCTAAAGAGGGCAAAAAGGAAAAAAATGGTTCGTGGCCCAAAGAACCATCCCAAGTGGCCACACGGTCCAAATATCCTGGGTTGCAGTTTTGTGGCCCAAATGTCCTAGATTCCTCACATGTACCTCAGTCTTCACCCTTAGCCACCGGAAAGGCTTTCCCTGCTACTTCCATCTCCACAAAAAACTCTTTTTCCTTTTCATCTCCACTCTCACCCCTGGCCCTTCCTCATTTTGAAAACCTGTTATTGCAGGTATCAAATCAAACATTATTTACAAAGCGCTTTTCATACATAAAATGCAACACACACATACATATCCATACATGTTCAAACAGAGATACAGTAGAGCTCACACCCTCATGTATGTACATGGGCACAAATACACACACTTAAAATTGCAATAGGCTGGATGCAGATGAAAAACCTGAGAAAACGGTGTCTGAGGAGCCACCGCAGCAGGAGCCGAGGCACACCTGCAATCAACGTCCATGAGCCAATGCCCCAGATAGAAGACGAGCCAGATCCCCACTAGGGTCCTGGAGCCAGGACCAGCAGCCACCGACGATGACAGGATCCCGCTACAGAGCCCCCCCAGAGGAAACACTGGAGATAATCTTCTTCTTCTTCTCCTTTCGGCATTTCCCTTCAGGGGTCGCCACAGCAAGTCAGTTTCTTCCATCTAACCCTATCTCCTGCATCCTCTTCAGTCACGCCAACTATCTTCATGTCTTCCTTCACTGTATCCATGAACCTCCTCTTTGGTCTTCCTCTAGCCCTCTTTCCTGGTGGTTCCAAATCCAGCATCCTTCTGCCGATGTACTCGGTCTCTCTCCTCTGTACATGTCCAAACCATCTCAGTCTGGCCTCCCGGACTTTATCTCCAAAACCTCTAACATGTGCTGTTCCTCTGATATACTCATTTCTGATCCTGTCCATCCTGGTCACTCCCAGAGAGATCCTCAGCATCTTCATCTCTGCTACCTCCATCTCTGCTTCCTGTCTTTTCCTCAGTGGCACTGTCTCTAGACCAAACAGCATGGCGGGTCTCACCACGATTTTGTACACTTTTCCTTTCATTTTAGCTGAAACTCTTCTGTCACACATCACACCTGATACTTTTCTCCACCCGTTCCAGCCTGCTTGAACACGCTTCTTCACCTCTTTTCCACACTCTCCATTGCTCTGGACTGTTGATCCCAAGTACTTAAAATCTTCCACCTTGTTTATCTCTTCTCCCTGTAACCTCACTTTTCCATTTGGATCCCTCTCACTCACACACATGTACTCTGTCTTACTCTGACTAATCTTCATTCCTCTTCTTTCTAGTGCAAACCTCCACCTCTCCAGCTTTTCCTCCACCTCTTCCCTCCTCTCACTACAGATCACAATGTCATCTGCAAACATCATTGTCCATGGAGATTCCTGTCTGACCTTGTCTGTCAGCCTGTCCATCACCATAGCAAACAGCAAAGGACTCAGAGCAGATCCTTGGTGCAGTCCCACCCCCACACTGAACTCCTCTGTCTCACCTACAGCACACCTCACCACTGTCTTACAGCCCTCATACATGTCCTGCACCGCTCTAACATACTTCTCCGTCACACCAGACTTCCTCATACAATACCATAGTTCTTCTCTAGGTACCCTGTCATACGCTTTCTCAAGATCTACAAAGACACAGTGCAGCTCCCTCTGACCTTCCCTGTACTTCTCTATCAGCATCCTCAAGGCAAATACTGCATCTGTAGTACTCTTTTTAGGCATAAAACCATACTGCTGCTCACAAATTCTTACTTCAGACCTTAGCCTAGCTTCGACAACTTTTTCCCATAACTTCATCGTATGACTGATCAGTTTAATTCCTCTGTAGTTACCACAACTCTGCACATCTCCCTTGTTCTTAAAAACAGGAACTAGCACACTTCTTCTCCATTAATCAGGCATCTTCTCACTTTCTAATATCCTGTTAAACAGCCCAGTCAGAAACTCTACTGCCACCTCACCTAAACACTTCCATACTTCTATAGGGATTCCGTCAGGGCCGAGAGCCTTTCCACTCTTCATCCTCTTCAGTGCCCTCTTTATTTCTACCTTACTGATCCTAGCCACTTTCCGGTCCACTTTGGTAACGTCTTCTACTCTTTGTTCTCTTTCATTTTCTTCATTCATCAACTCTTCAAAGTACTCTTTCCATCTTCCCATCACATTACTGGCATCTGTCAAGAGACACCCATTCCGGTCTTTAGTCACCCTAACTTGCTGCACATCCTTCCCATCTTTGTCTCTCTGTCTTGCCAACCTGTATAGGTCCATCTCTCCCTCCTTGCTGTTCAGCTTAGCATACAAGTCGTCGAAGGCTGCTTGTTTTGCCTTTGCCACCTCTACTTTAACCTTATGCTGTATCTCCCTGTACTCTTGCCTACTCTCCTCAGTCCTCTCAGTGTCCCACTTCTTCTTAGCCAGCCTCTTTCTTTTGATACAATCCTGCACCTCCTCATTCCACCACCAAGTCTCTTTATCTATCTTCCTTCCAGATGACACACCAAGTACTCTCTTGCCTGTCTCCCTGATCACATTAGCTGTAGTTGTCCAGTCATCTGGAAGCTTCTCCTGCCCACCAAGAGCCTGTCTCAACTCCTTTATAAAGTTCAAGCAGCACTCTTCCTTTTTCAGTTTCCACCATTTAGTCTTCTGCACTCCCTTCATCTTCTTAGACTTCCTCACTGCTATGGTCATCTTACACACGACCATCCTGTGCTGTTTGGCTACACTGTCTCCTGCTACAACAGTGTAGCAGGAAATACACTGGAGATACACTGGAAACACTGGAGATAATAAAAGTTTAAATGAAATAAATAAAAGTAACGAAAGCTAATAAGTAAAAAGAAATGTTCAGGTAAAATCATCAATTTAGATCAACTAAAACTACAAATAAAACTACAAATAAAACTAAGAATAAAACTACATATGAGAAACTTAGTTAAAAGCAAGATTAAAAAGATGTGTCTTGAGCCTCTTTTTAAAAATGTGAACGTTCTCTGCGGCCGTGAGCTCCACCGGCAGTGTTGTGATCCCTGCTCCTGCTTCTAAGAGGGTGTCTGTCTCCATGGCAACTTGCTCACCACCTGCAGAGAATCAGCAATCAGCAAGCTACATAAGCCAATTTCCACCCCAGCCTGTGTCAGATACTTGATTTCCATACAATAACAACAAGCCTTTAGTAGGTCTTTGCCGATTTTCTTGCCTGTGGTCTTATATTCTGTTTTCCATTGTTTAAGAAACTCGCCAGCCTTGGACAACCCGCCTGCCTCAGAAGAACCCGCCTGCTTACAAGAATCTGTTTTCTGCTGTGAAGAATCAGTTTTTACTTGATTAGAAATAAATTTTATGTTTCTCCTTTTCATCCTGTGTTCCGCACTTGGATTCTACCACACCTCACCACAACAGGCAAACTGTTCCATAAATGAGGGCTGTAGAGTTCGAAAGACCGAAAGACCTGTGTGTTCTGACTTTAGGAATAACCAAGAGTCTGCTGCCGGAGGAGGGCAGGGTCCATGAGGGTTCGCATGGGAAGATCAGTTCTGAAATGTAAGAAGGCCCAAGACCATTTAAACATGAGCAAAAGACCTTAAAAATCACCCCTAAAACATACAGGAAGCCAATGCAGGGTCCTTAAAACCTGTGTAATGTGCTCCCGCCCCCTGGTCCTTGTCAGAACACAAGCTGCTGAGTTATGTAATACGTAATTGTAATAATAATTGTAAACCTGAATTTTTTTTTTTTTTTTTTTTGAGAGCAGAGAGCAGGGTATTACAATAAACTATGTGACTGGTGATAAAAGTGTGCACTGGCATCTCTGCATTGGCCTGAGAGAGAATAGGGCAGACTCTAGCAATATTTTTAAGATGGTAAAAACCCATTCTACTCAAGATGACACAATGTACTCCTGTGTCTTTACCTCAGCCACCCCCAAAACCTATCTCACCCAAACTCTACCCAGCTCCATTCCTGCCCACATTACACCTCAAACTTCTCCCCACCTGCTCCTAAAGCTACAATCTCCCAGAGCTGTGATGCACTGAACCTCTGCTGTTTCAGGACACACAGTCATGTCAAAGATTAGCTCAGGCTGGGGCCCTGAGACGAAAAACAGTCTGAGAGAGCTATATCTCTGGTCATCTTCAATAGAAGTAATCGCTAAAGGACAGGAAGGTTTTCCAAACATAGAAACTTAATTCAAATTCCTTGTAAGAAAATAACATTTAATCTTGCTGAAGCTAGTGTGAAACTTGCTGTGCTCAATATCAGGTCTTTAAGTAACAAATAATTTTTAATTAATTATTTTATCTCTTCTTTTTGTCTTGATTTTATGTTTTTAACAGAAAATTGGCTTGATTAAAATACAGGTTTTGACGTATAAATCTAGTTACTAGATTTTGGTAATGCAAACATTGGCCTTTCATAAATCGAAAATAACAATCCCAGCTACAAATACATTTTGAAGACGCAAATTCGTACTTGCAGCCACTGGATAGCCTCGCCCTGAGTTGGCAGCTGCGATAAAATAAAGTTAATACTTAAAGTGACTAAATATTATGCAGTGAGCGTAAAGGTATATCTTACAAAATAGCCAGTTAAACTGCATAATAATTATTAGATTTTTTTTTAATAAAAAAAATACACGATGAAAGTGAAAAAATACCAAACGTGGGTATTCAAGCGTTATCTGGCAACCACCACGCGCACAACAGGAAGTGTTAAACGGCGGGAATCTTCGGATGTTAATGAAACGTTATTTTCTCATGACTAACCAACTTAACGGGTTTAAACAAGTGGCTGTTGTTTATTCTACTTCTGAGAAGGAACACCTTGTCGTACTATTTTTCCGTATTTTTCAAAACATTTTTTGTGAACAATGGGGACAGAAATTGATAAAATTATCTCTCTGTCCGAGAAAAAAACAACTCTCTATCTCGAGAGCTACTTGTCAGCTTTGCCCAGAGACCGAGTAAGTTTCACTTTGTCATTTTAAGCTTTTCTATGACTGATTTAGCATTCGGAGCTAAATTGTTTTAGGTATTAAGTGGCTATGAACCACAAAAAGTTCGTAAAAGGCCTACTATCTCTGCCTTAGGCCAGGTTGTGCAGGGTCTTATCAAAGTAATGGCCGACAAAAAATAATCTTACAATGAATGTGTCCCATTGTTGGTTTTTAATAATATTCTTTTATCTGACGTTTAGGATGGTTTTGATGATTAAATATTGGGGTTTTTATTTGACGTTCAGATATGTTTTTTTTCCGTTTAGGGCAATGTAATAGCCGTCGTCGCTTGCTGCGAGTTACTGTTAGTCAACTTCTTTAGCTTTCAATGGCGGTTACAGCTCAACTGTTGCTTCTTCTTCAAATCGTTTCCGGCAGGCTATACGCTCGAGTGCGCAATGCTGCCCTCCACAGGTAGACCAATCTACAGTTAGATTCTAGAAAATCCACTGTTAGATTTTCAAGAATCTAACTGTATTAGATTCTTGAAAAAAGGCCAGTGCTGCACAGATAAAAAAGCACGGCTTCTCCAACTTGCCTTTCCACCGAAAACAACATCGACTTGAGCGAAAAAACGGCTAACCCTGTGTCTGCCAACTGAACAAAAAGATGTCTTCTTTTTTGATTGTATTTGACAACATTACATGAGCAACCGATTCAGCGTTTCCACACTCACACAGCCCACTAGGATGTATGCCGACTAATTTCAAACTCTCTGCCAGGGCGCAGTGCCCAAGTCTAAGTCTAGTTAGAACAACTTCAGCTCTACGACAATAGGTTTCAGGGCACCTAGTGCCAGTAACTGAAGGCTGACTTGCAAAATAGTGTCTGCCCCGCTGCTCATTCTCCCATTCTGTATGCTACTCCTCAGTAATTTTCTCCTTACAGATGCTAAAACATTCCTGCATCTCCAACGCCAAGAACACGTCTATCGTGTCTCTACCAAGAGATGCCTTGGCTAGAGCGTCGGCCATTTCATTTCCCACAACTCCAGCATGCCCAGGGACCCAGACAAACAGAACTTCTGAACCTATATCTTCCAGTCGTTTAAGGCAGCACAGAATATCAAAAACTAAATCTGGCCGAGCTCCAGGTGTCCTATACCGGAGAGCTGATAAAGCTGCTGAAGAGTCCGAACATATTATACAAAATGATGGAGGGAGATCACAGATCCAATACAAAGCCCATAAAATTGCCACCAACTCTGCTGAAAACACAGAGACATCATCTGACAAACGGACACTATTCATAACTAGCGGATTAGCAACATACATTCCAAAACCTGCTCTTCTACCCTCTTTCGACCCATCAGTGAAGATATGAATGGCTTCACTCTGCTCGCCTAAGTAGTTTTCAATACACTCACAAGCTGCCCTTTTGCTTAAACCAAGCAGATCTGTGCTGACCTCTGGCTCAGGTAGGCTCCAGGAGGGCACAGGGGGCCATACCAGGCCCACCACTGAGTCTTTCCGTAACCCCATATTCTGTGCCACCTTCACAATATGGGTGAAAAAACATGCTTTTTCTGGCCTTTTTGCAAACTCCCAACTGTCGTCCAGCAGACACTTAGACGCCAAATGGCTATGCGACGCCACTCTAGCCCAAAAATGGACCCCCAGTTTGTCCCGTCTAAGTTTCAGAGGAAACTCCCCCATTTCACCCAGAGCTCAACTGTTGCGTTACGACCTATTGGTCAACTTCCTGCGTTATTAACCACTCATCAGTAAGAAAAGTAGCTATAGGGTGCTTTCACGTGACGTCACCAATCCGGAAGTCGGCCATTTTAAAGACATCGATCAGTCATAGATCAGTATAAAAATATTGACAAAGCAGTATTTTTGTCTTTTTTTTCATCTTTTGATGCTATTCAGAGGTGCAATTAGTTTTCCACGTCATTCACGTGATATGGCAGAAAATCGTCTGGTTTTGGAGGGAAAGGAAAAAAAGACAATATTTAGAAAAACTAAAGTTGATTGGTGGAGAAGATCCTTCTTGAAGTCCAAATAGTTTATTAAAAAAAAAAAAAAAATCGCGATTTGATGCCTGCAGTTGCGTTCTTAGACATTGTGTCACATCAAATGCCTACTCAGCTGCAGATCTGGAGGCCTTTAAAAGGGCTGGATGCATACTTCCGGTTTAATAATGTTACGTGAAAAACCACGATTTTTTTTTCACATTGAGAAATGTCAATGTATTGCATGAAAAACACACAACAAAAACCAGTTTAAACACAGACAATAAAGCAGATAAATTTGCAGCGTTTGCTTCAGATTTATCTGAAGCTTCTTGTTTCCATATGAGGGTTGGTAGAGAACAAGGTATACACACACAGTTTCAACATGTGAGCTACTACTGAAATTTACATGTTGAAAAGATCAAGCAACAATTTTAAAAACGTTTTTTAAAAAAGTCAAATATTTACACATAGACATCGTTTATGTAAAATATGTGATCTCATTTACTACTGTATTTAAACAGCGACAAATTATGCGTGAATTGAAATGATTAAATTACGTACTAAAAAGCAATTTCTTATGCAACCTGTGCTCACTCTAGCGTTGAAAAATCTTTAGCCACTGTGGCTAATTTGGTTACTGATAAAATGATCTGTTCTGTGTGTTAAATGAACCATGAGTCTGAAAAAAAATAAATATGATGATGACTTATTGCATCTTTCTTGCCTCTAATCTGAATTGTAGCTGGTTTCAGTGATGACCAACAGTGTGGTTGAGGGCAAGGCCGGTGCCACAATTAAAGGCATCCTAAAAGGTGTGTATTTCTCCACTTTTTTTTAATTGAGTCAAAATTGTCAACCAAACTATACAATAGCAATAAAAATGTCACATTTTTCTTTCTTCAGGCTGCCCACCTGATTCGTCTGAGGGATCCATTCGCATAGTACTTGTCTATCAACATTGTATTCCTCTGTGTGAATCAGGAGATGTTCCGACAGAGACGGCAGATGAACTCATCGGATTGTTGATGTTAACGGTAGTTAGCCTCTGGCCTCTTTGGTTCAGTCTCAGTAGACCCCCTATCAGGGAACCTTGGGGTTTACAGCACTAAAGAACTTAATTGATTTTAAAATGTTGTGAATTATTTTAAGGAATAGTTAGTTGTTCCAGATAAATTATGGTTCTCGTTTGTTGATAAACTAGAAATTGTGCCATATTTTTCTGGAGTATAAGTTGCAGTATTTTTGATAGTTTGGCCGAGGGTGTGACTTATACTCTGGAACAACTTATGTATTAGTAACTTATGACATTTGAAACACATTTTTACTGTCATTTCACGTGTTATTTTCATACTATACTACAAGAAGTTTATCTAGGCCGGTGTTGATCATTTCAACTTTGCCAGTAATTTATAAAAACAACAGAAAAGGACTGAAAAAATTGCACTAAAAAGTAAATTCTATACTCCAGATCACAAGCTGCAAGTAGTGAAATATGCAGCAAAACGGTAATCAAGCAGCAAATTTCAATGCAAATTTCTCTTCTTTAACTTTTAATACAAATTTTGATGGAAGAAGAAAGTAAGTTTAGTGTTAGCGAGAAACTTGTGAGGGACTGGCAAAAAAACAACACCAAAGACATCCAGGTGGGATTCAGAAAGGCTGGAATAATTGGAACTGCAACTGGCAATGAGTCTGACGTAACTGAAATAGAAGCGGAAGTGGCGTATCACCTACCTGCGGGGTTGAGGGAGTTGTTTAAAAGTGGCACTGAGGATGAAAGTTTCATTGGATTTAGTGATTTGGAGTGAAACTGATTAGGTAAACTTGTTAGCATGTTGTTTAATCTCTAGTTATCTTAATAACTACAGTATTTATGTGTTACATTAATACACCAGGCACATGCTCATTTCGTAATGTTAGTATAATGTATTCTTATTCAGCCTGTTGTTCTATAGTTTTTTTTTTTTTAAATTGCCTTTCAAGGTGAAATATCTGTTTTTAGTGTTGGATTCTAACACCAAAAATGCAACTTCTACTCCAGTTGACTTATATATTTTATATAAGTCTTAACTTCCGCAACTTAGACTCTTTCCCTTTGTTCAAATCTCAACTCAAAACTCACCTCTCAAAATCTGTCTATTCGGTGTAATCCCTCTTCATTCTTCCTCCTGTCTCCTGGCATGTTGTGTTATACAGTATATTTTGATCTATAGTTCTTTATATTCTTGTTGTACAGTGTCCTTGAGTTCCCAGAAAGGCATTTTTGTTTTGTCAAAAATGCACCAAATTTATAAATGCTGCAGAATCCAGAGCCACTTATAAATAGAAAAATATTCTAGTGTCACTATAGTTGTCAGGGTTTTATGTAATGAGGAAGGAGGAGGACCCAATTGCAGAACTTCAAATAAGGTTTACTAACACAATTCAGGAAAGTCTGTAAAGCAAGAAGCACAGGATTAACTCAAGGTTCAAAAGATCAAATAATAACAAAGTTCAAACATGGTCAGTCAACCAGGGTGACCTGGCTGGAAGGGATATTAAGACCCGACAAGGAAGTCTGGGGTGATTGCCCTTAAATAGATGTCAGGGTGCACAGATGTGTGGAATCAGAAATCAATCTCAGGTGACCCTAATCAGGTTGATTAGGAATATCCAGGGCTCCCTCTGTCGGCAGGTGAGGGATCCTGACAATAGCATAATTTTTGCAACCTAGGCATAGTGTTTTTGGCTTAGTTTGTTTGCTATGTGACATTCCACAAGTTCTGACCTAGAAAAAAGACAGGCTTTACAACTTGTGTATTTGTCTGAAATGTGTGGCGGTGTCCCTGCAGAGTTTTTCTTACTCACCACTCACACACTGGATTTAAAAAAAAATCACTCAACACTTGTATCACGCACTGGACGAATTTATGACAGCAATCTACATTGGACTTGAATGAATCTGTCAAAATTCTACCATGTTTCTTTGTTAAAAAAAAATCTTCTGGTAAATGTAAAACAAACATTGAAGTGTGTCCCGTTAAAAAAAAAAAAAAAAAACAGATTTGGGATTTTTTATGTTTGTGGTTGTATTTTTTTTTCTGTTCTTAAATGTGCAACCTGGATTAAATAAAAACAAGATCCTTTTATTTAATTACAATTTTATGTACAGTATGTTTATCAATGTCGATTTGTTTTACAGACTCATACACTCTCCGACCCAACTCTCGCACAAGTGGCATCTGTGTTTGTCGACATTATAAAAGAAGGAGGAATAGGCAGTGGGAAATCATTGGAATTATTTCCTACTATTCTTACAGCTCTCTCTGCATATGAAAGCTTGTCATATGGAAAAGGTAAATGCAAAAAAAAAAAAAAATTGATTTTTTAAAAAATATTTTATGGATTTAGAACAACTGTGTAATTTACAGAAAAACTCAGTGGGGAAGAAGTAAAGAAAAAATTGATTAGCTCCGTTTGCGCAAGCAGGTAAGGATCTGCACTGGCTGGATGGTAGTTTTTAATTTATTTCATTCTTAATCATTACCTGTTGGAATGGTTATTATATGATTTTCTCCTTTGTTTTTCATGTAGCTGGGACCCAAAATTGGTCATACGTATGGCAACAATCTTCAGGTAGCATCTGATTGTTTTCATATCGTTTCCCTAAAAACCAAAGTTGATGACAGTAGTTGCACCTCATTCGTATCCTCTGATTAAAATATGACAGAACTATATGCGCTTCAAGTTTGATTTCCTTTGTCCCTCTTTTTAGAGATGTTAAACTATCTTTGAAGGAGCTGCAGTTTCTGATGGTGAAAGTTTTGAAGATGTTTGCAAAACTGGATATGCAAGAAATCCCACCATTGGTTTACCAGCTGCTTCTTTTATCTTTAAAGGTATGTGTGCATGTACATTTTGAAACAAAAAAAATGTTTTTCAATAGCATTTAATGTTGGGGTTTTTTGTAGGGTTGTAAGAGACTGTTGCTGGATGGAATCATCAGCTACTTTAAAGATCAAGATATTCGACAGGAACAAGAACAGAACAATGAAGAGTGAGTAAAGTTGCTTTCTTATAATTTAAAAGACAAAAACGACAAAAATGCTGAAATTTTGTTTTTACTTTTCAACAGCTTGGAATTGGAAGTGCAGAGTGTTCCTCCAGACCAGCTGAGACATGTGGAAGGCACAGTCATCCACCATATCGTTTTTGCCATACGATTAAACCAAGAACTTGGCAGAGAATTCTTCAGAATCATCAAGGTTTGCAACATTGACCATTCACATCATTTTCTTTTTAAACTTTCCACCGTTGACTTTGAGTTGTTCTTCTCAGATATCCTACAGAGACCTGTGTCCTTTCACCATCGCCCTGTTGCTTTCAGTAGCTCGTATCCAGCGCTACGAAGACCTGGTAAATAAGCTTTTATGTTTTCCTTGTGCTCATTTTAAATATAAAATCCTATATAATTTTTTTTCTCATTTTCTGCGTTGGAAAGGTTTTTGAGGTTTTAAAAGGAGCTGTCATAAAGAGCTTTAAGGACGAGCACCTGCTGAAAGGGTCTAAGCTCTTGCACAATTTGCTGCCCCAAAACAGCAGCATGGCTCAGATCATACTCGACACAATAAAAAATAGGTTGGATTTTTATTTGTTTTACAATTACTCGTAAACAAATCTGTTGGAATCAATAAAAGAGGGACATTTAATGTGTTAATGCTTCTAAAATAAATCACTGTAGTCTTTACGTTTGTAAACATAATTCACTTATTGCCCTGTACAGCATGTATGGATGGGACAATGTAACGCAGGGGTTGGTGCAGCTGGGTTTCTCTATCATGGACACGTTTGGACCCAAATCTGGACCTTTTAGCAAAATGAATGAGTCTCCTTTTGGTGTGGCCCGGACCCCGACTCAGCAGGCGTGTAAGCTGGGAGGACAGGTGCTCCTACAAAGCTTTAAGGTAACACTTATATTCTTAATTTAATTATAATTTTTTTAATGCTCCTACTGATACATATGGATGTCATGCTTTCTTACAGATGCACGAGCCGATAAGAGGGGAAATACTGGACCAGGTCCTCAATCAATTGATAACAAAAACAAACTCACCTGATTTTCATTACTTAGGTAGCAAAATGTTTTAAACCCAGTTTAGTTTTCTTAGATGTCAGTGATCACCTGTAAAATGAAGTGTTTTATTTTTTTCCTGCACCATAAGATCTCTTCTCTGACATAGCGGTTTCTGCGCCGTTGATTCTACTCGAATCATCCCCCAAGATTACAGATACCTTTGAATTTTTGTCACTTCTGCGTTTGGCCACAGTGCAGGGGTTACTAAAAGCAGTGCAGGTACCTAAACAGTAACATTCACAGATGTCTATGATCAAAATACTCTTTTTTTTAAATGTTTGTAATATTTTACCTCCAGCCGCTTCTCAAAGTCAGCATGTCCATGAAAGACTTTTTAATTCTGGCTCTTCGCAAGGCTATGTTTTCCAGGTACAAATAAATTTACTTGGTTTATTTAATAAACTTTTTTAAAACCATAATCACAACCTGTAAAACCTTACAAATAATGACAATATGTTCAAATGACAGAAAAATAAAACTGTGAAATGTCTCTCAACAGCCAGCTGAATGGCAGGAAGTCGGCAGTGATCGGCTTTTTGTTGTTGCTGAAAAATTTTAAGGTATTGGGTAGCTTGGCCTCTACTCAATGCACTCCGACTGTTTCCTGCAGCCAGGTCGGCCTAACAAACTTGTGAGGAACTGTGTTGAACTACTTGTTGGATAAAAGTTGTTTCTTTTTTCTATTCCGGAGTAGGTGGACGTTCATTCCCGTTACAACTCTGCTGCTAACGAAGCTTTGTGCTTGGAGATCCTCAGGAGCCTGCGCCGCTGCCTCAGCCAGCAGGCCGATGTGCGCCTGATGCTCTACGAGGTTACAAGTTCTTCCTAATCAGATTATTTTGACTTTTGAAGTGCAAAGTAGTCCTGTCATTTTAATGCGTTAATTTGATTAATTAGTTGCGCCACATTTTAACGCGTTAAAAAAATGAACGCAAATAATTACGACATAATAATGGTGGCGAGCCAATTCTTGCGCATTTGAATTTTGGCCCATTGAAGGATCTGTAGTCTTCTTGGTTGTCCTACATTCCCTGCGCTGGCAAATTAAAAAGTCAGCAGTGGTCCAACACAACAGACATGGACAAGACTCAGGAGGATGAGACAGTCGGGCCACTGAACGGCAAGTTTTTATACAAAAAAAATAGAGACGGGACATTAAATAAAAACGTAGTAATTTGTAGTTTTTTCAAAAAGGAGTTCTCCTACCACCGGAGCAACTCCAGCCTGACATACCATCTAAACATAAAACATGTACAGGCAAGTTCTTCTGTTGCAAGTGTGGCTACCGGGAGCTCGCTCTGCCAAACCAAGCTAGCTGAATTTGGCAAGCGAATGAGCAAATCCACAACAGAGAAATTGACAAATACTATTGCAAAGTGGGTTGCTGCTGATTGCAGGACAATTTCTATTGTTGAAGATAAAAACGAACCCTAATCCTTGCTTTACTTTTTTTAATGACGCACCTGGCCTCATGAGGCACAGTTCACCTGTAATAAATTTAAAAATTTTAAATTGTCTCTTCTTACTGTATTCAATTGATTATTCATACAGTACATTTTTTTAATATCCAAGAATTCAAATTCTTTATCAGGAGACCCTTAACAAATATGACATTAAAATGTGATTAATCCAAATGATTAATTACAATATCTTGTAATTAAGTTTGATTTGATAAAAGGAAAAACATTTTGAATCTTTTTCAGGGTTTTTACGATGTCGTTCGACGTAACTCCCAGCTTGCATGCTCAATCATGCAGACCCTCCAGTTACAAGTACGTGTTGGAGAAAAGCAATCCTCTACAAAGTTTTTTTTTGAGTGATGATCTGAATGTCATGTGTCCCATCTTTAGCTTAAGCGGTACTACGAGCCACACCAAGATCTCCTTCCTCCTGTAAAACTGGAGCTGTGCATCTCAGTTCAAGAAGACCAGATCTTCCTCCAGGAGCCACTGGTATCCAACTGCTCTGCTCTGTTTTTTTTTTGTTTGTTTTTTTTCTCAATAACTTTTTCCAATTATTGTAAACAGTGTGTTTACACTCCACTGTTTGCTCTGCTTCAGGCGCATCTGCTAAGCTGCACTGTACACTGCCTTCTGTGGCTGACCAGCACTGAAAAAGACGTTGATGAGGAGGAAGGCTTTCGATCTGATCTGCAGGCGGTCCTAGAGAGCACAACACGACGCATGATCAAATGTGACTTGGATGACTTTGGACTGGTACAAACACCTGTCTACCATCTGTCTCTTAAATTTGATGGGAAATGTAATTCTATTCTTCTAGTATTCAACTATAAGCAACGACTGAAAGTTGTTTTTATTTCTATCAGGACAAATCATCTGACTTTTCGAGTGGATCCAGCGTCGGAATGAAGAACAATGTTTACGCGGAGCTGGTAATGGGCGTGTACGAGGTCCTGATGGAGTATACTTTCATCAAAGCCAACTACAAGTAAAAACTACCTCTTATTTCACAGCAATGTTGTTACAGGGGAGATTTTTTTTTTTTATGCACTTGACTTGCTTTGCAGTAAAACTATCTTTGAGGACATTATCGAACTTTTCAACCACTACCACAAGTTGTTGGATATCTTGAAGGAGAAAGCTGGCAAAGGTCGGATTCCCTCACACAAGCTCCCCCGTAGTTTGCTCTCTATGAACTATGTAGCAACTCTGATCACTGCACTCTTCAGGTAAAAAAAAAAAAATCTATTCTGCTTCAAAACTCAGTAGAATACTTGAAGTACCCCGTCTGGGAAATGCTTCTTCATAAATTTACGTCAAATTCTACTCTTTATTTTTTCCAGAGACACCAGTCAAAGTAGAGAGGAAGCGCTCTCTGTGCTCCGCTCAAATGGAGAGTTTGTAGGCTACACATTAAGGGTGGTTATTCAGAAGATACAAGAGCTAGAGAAAAGCGGACAGACATCCGGTCCTAATGGGCAGAGCGCAGAGAAGACTTTTGGCTTCCTTTGTGACATGACCAGGTGGAAATTTTCTGTCTTTTTTTTTTTTGCGACATTTCCTGGATCTTGTAGTAACTTTTGTGTTGGTATTCCCAGCGTACTGATGTGGCGTTACACCAACATCCCTGCTGTAGTAGAAGAGGCGGGAGGAAAGGAGAAACACTCTAGATTGACTTTGCTGTGTTTGGAGGGTCTGCTGGGAATCTTCACCACCGCCCAGCAGCGTTACCCAGACAAGATGACTCAGCTCTTCTCTGCTGCAGGTTCCATATGAGCTAACTTTTTATTTCAGTCGGAAATCAAACCTGGAATTCTTCATGTTTTAAATTTCTGACAGATGTTACGGAAGATGACCTGGATAAAGACGATGCCACCGAGGTGATTTATTTTTACATCAGACAGTTTCAGGTACATACAAGAATACTTTTTTTTCTCTCTTTTCATATCTTGAAGATTAAATTTGAACTTGACCATAAAAGTTTTACAAATAGCAGAATTTCCAATTTTCTTTTTCTATCAACAGAAGCCACTGTTCACGCAGCTAAGTGGTCAAGAAGAGGACTTCAACAGCAAAGAAGCTCAGCTATTGGTCAGGATTTTAAGTGTCCTTTCACACCAACTACAACCCTCCTCCAATCAAGTAAGAGGAAATACGGTATAGATTTTTTCTTTTTAAAATAAAATTAAATCAACTTTTTTATTACTTTTGTTTTAACAGTTTGTTCAAATATTCACATGGGCTGAGAAACTCTGCAAAGAAACTAGTTTTGGTCAGTAGGATTTTATTTTGTAACCTGGTGGCACATGGTAGAAGTTTTTAACTGGATTTTTCTTTTTCAGAGGATTCAGCATTCTCTACGGCACTGCTCTCTTATCTGTTCGACTTGCATTTCCTCTGCAAGAGCCCCGTTAACCTCTTACTAGAGTTGTGCGAAGACATTCACAGCAAGCTGGGAGATAACGATGAGGTACAGTTCCTTTTCTTTTTACAAGAGTAGACGTCGAAACTCTGAACCATGTCAGTATGGCATCATATCTCCAAAACCTCTAACATGTTCCTCTGATGCCTTCATTCCTGTATAACCTGGTCATTTCCAAAGAGAATTTCAGCATCTTCTTCTTTGCAACCTCCAGATCTGCTTCCTGTCTTTCCCTGTCTCCAGACCAAACAAAATTACAGCTCTGACCACCGTCTTATGCACCTTTCTTTTCATTTTAGCAAAAAAAAAATATATATATATATTTATTACACATCTCACCAGACACTTTTTTCTGTAAGTTCCAGCCTGCTTACACACACTTCTTCTCTTCTTTTTCACACTCTCCATTGCTCTAAAATGTTGAGTCTAAGTCTTTAAAATCCTCCACTTTCTTCATGTTTCCACCCTGTAACCTGACTTCCTTTTGGCTCACTCCTTTTCACACACATGTGCTCTGTCTTACTGCAGCTAACCTTCATTCTTCCGCTTTCAATGATATCTACAAACATCATAGTTCATGTAGTTTCCTGCGTCGCATCACCATAGCAAACAAGAAAGGACTCATTGTTGATTCCTGATGCAGTACTACAAGATGTCAAAGTCAAATACACAAAGAGCCAAAAAAACAAATTTGCTACAAGCCAAGGGCCGGAGTGGTTCAACATTTATTGAAACATATCGAAAGTATTGCACATAGACTATTGAACCAAAACAAACAACAGCTAAACAAGACAACAAAAACCTGAACAAAAACAAACTTCCAAAAAAGAAAAATCACATGTCCTTTACATCAAATGAATAAAGCAATATTTTGTTGTGGACGTCAGTAACTTAGAAAGGAGAACAGTTTTAACCGGCAAACAGCAACAAATGAATGTCCTTTACAAAGTGTCTTGTGCTCTATGATCCTACCAATCGCTGCTTTCAAAAACGAAAACATCTTCTTCTTCTCCTTTCGGCATTTCCCTTCAGGGGGCGCCACAGCAAGTCAGTTTCTTCCATCTAACCCTATCTGCTGCATCTTCTTCGGTCACGCCAACTATATTCATGTCTTCCTTCACTGTATCCATGAATCTCCTCTTTGGTCTTCCTCTGGTCCTCTTTCCTGGTGGTTCCAAATCCAGCATCCTTCTGCTGATGTACCCGGTCTCTCTTCTTTGCACATGTCCAAACCATCTCAGTCTGGCCTCTCTGACTTTATCTCCAAAACCTCTAACATGTGCTGTTCCTCTGTTCCTGCTCATCCTGGTCACTACCAGAGAGATCCTCAGCATCTTCATCTCTGCTACCTCCATCTCTGCTTCCTGTCTTTTCCTCAGTGCTACTGCCTCTAGACCAAACAGCATGGTCGGTCTCACCACGGTTTTGTCCACTTTCCCTTTGAATTATAGCCGAAACTCTTCTGTCACACATCACACCTACACCAAAAAGGAAAACGTCTAATTAGCAGTATTCTTTCTAATGGCTTTTATCTGAAATTTACCCTGAGTCCATTCAAATGAAAAATAAATATTGATAAATAAAATACAAGAATCTAAAGCACACAGACAAAACAACATTTCGTTTAAAGAAAAATCAGGTTTTGTAGAAACAAATGCAACCAAACCTTTTATTTTAAAAAATAATTTAGAAATAAAATATTTGTACAAATCATTATGTTCAAATTTATACAAAATACTTTAAAAATCCATTTCATTAAAATTCTTTGCACTTATTTTTGATAAAACAACACTTTTATTAGGTGTGTGCATCCACAATACTTGTTGATTCAACGGCGCTGGGCTTATAAAACCACTTTAGATCACCCATGAAAGACATCGGAGCCAAAATACTCACTTAAACAAGCACGTTAGAGGTTAAATCAAGCGCTTGAGACTTGAAATACAGCACTCTAGAAGAGCAATTTTTAACCGCCAAAAAACTCTCTACTTGGCACTCCTGGAGCTTGAAAAGACGATCTTCTGATGGGATGAACATACAGTGGTGGTCAAAAGTTTACATACACTTGTAAAGAACATAATGTCATGGCTGTCTTGAGTTTCCAGTTATTTCAACAACTCTGATTTTTCTCTGATATAGTGATTGGAACAGATCCTTCTTTGTCATAAAAAACATTCATGAAGTTTGATTCTTTTATGACTTTATTATGGGTAAACTGAAAATGTGACGAAATCAGCTGGGTCAAAAATATACATACAGCAATATGAATGAGTAATTTTGGAGACTTAGAAAGTTGTGTCAATGACATGAGCTTCACAGCATGACCTCTTAACTTCTTGTGAGTGATTATGAGTGACTACAGCTGGTGACTTCTCTGAGGCCATTTAAAAAGGGCTCATTGGATAAAAACACCCACAAACGCTACAATGGGAAAGTCAAAGGAGCTCAGCAAAGATTTGAAAAAGAGAATCATTGACTTGAACAAGTCAGGAAAGTCACTTGGAGCCATTTCAAAGCAGCTGCAGGTTCCAAGAGCAACAGTGCAAACAATTGTTTGTAAGTATAAAGTGCATGGCACTGTTTTGTCACTCCCACGATCAGGAAGAAAACGCAAGCTGTCACCTGCTGCTGAGAGAAAACTGGTCAGGAGGGTGAAGAGTCAACCCAGGAGCACCAAAAAGCAGATCTGCCAAGAATTAGAAGCTGCTGGAACACAGGTGTCAGTGTCCACAGTCAAGCGTGTTTTGCATCGCCATGGACTGAGAGATTGCCGTGCAAGAAGGAAGCCCTTGCTCCAAAAGCGGCACCTTAAGGCTCGACTAAAGTTTGCTGCTGATCACATGGACAAAGTTCTGTGGTCAGATGAAACAAAAATTGAGCTGTTTGGCTACAATGCCCAGCAATATGTTTGGAGGAGAAAAGGTGAGGCCTTTAACCCCAAGAACACCATGCCTACCATCAAGCTCGGTGGTGGTAGTATTATGCTGTGGGCCTGTTTTGCTGCCAATGGAACTGGTGCTTTACAGAGAGTCAATGGGACAATGAAGAAGGAGGATTACCTTCAAATTCTTCAAGAAAACCTGAAGTCATCAGCCCGAAGGTTGGGTCTTGGGCGCAGTTGGGTGTTCCAACAGGACAATGACCCCAAACACACATCAAAAGTGGTAATGGAATGGCTAAATTAGGCTAGAATTAAGGTTTTAGAATGGCCTTCCCAAAGTCCTGACTTAAATCCCATTGAGAACATGTGGATAATGCTGAAGAAACAAGTCCATGTCAGAAAGCCAACAAATTTAACTGAACTGCACCAATTCTGTCAAGAGGAGTGGTCAAAGATTCAACCAGAAACTTGCCAGAAGCTTGTGGATGGCTACCAAAAGCGCCTAATTGAAGTAAAAATGGCCAAAGGACATGCAACCAAATATTAGCATTGCTGTATGTATATTTTTGACCCAGCTGATTTTGTCACATTTTCAGTTTACCCATAATAAAGTCATCAGAGAAAAATCAGAGTTGTTGAAATAACAGGAAACTCAAGACAGCCATGACATTATGTTCTTTACAAGTGTATGTAAACTTTTGACCACCACTGTATGTTTTGTCACCTTTTTTGGAAAACAAAAAAATTTTAAATTTAGCGCACATGTGTAAGTGCGTATATTGGCCCCAATGGCTTTCCATAATCTTTTTAGGCGACTTTGTTGCTCTGCCATTCATTCTCTTGTAATACACATTGTATTTAGTGCGTCAGAGAGGGAGACAGGCCGTCTTTTAAAGACAAACGGAAAAAAAAAGTGGTGCGCAGTGTGTTTTTTGTCTTGCCGCGCGCCTACACCAATACCGTTAAGAATACCGACAAGGCTAAAAGTTTTCGGCCCGGTAACGGTGCCAAACGGTATGGGTATCCCATCCCTACTCAGGATTGAGTGGAGGTGCCTTCTTAGATTATATTCTTTCTCCACACAGAAGACACACAAGTTTGTCTTTTACCTCCGTGATTATTTACTCTGCCTCCCATCTGGCTGGAAAGACCCTGTTCTCAGCGTCCACCTTCCCTTTAGCCATTTTTGGGGAGGAGTAGTTGAGAGTTAACCTCTAATCTAGGGGTGAGCAAACTTTTTGACTCGTGGGCCACATTGAGTTCTAACATTTGACAAGCGGGCCGGAACAGGAGCAGATAGATGACGTGCTTTTGTAAAACTGCTAGATTAGACCAATAGAAAGGAGCACTAGATTCTTAACAAGCGTGCTAATGTTACATCAAGGGCGTTAAATTTCAAATCTAGCGGTGCTAGGTGTTGTGATGTGGAAGGAGGAGGACCCAAATGCAGGACTTAAAACAAGGTTTAATAAACCAGGAATCAGCAAAGCTGTAATCAAAGAAGAAGGATCAAAAAGGTTATCAAAGAGTCAATCTCAGTTTCAAAGGAAGTCTGCTGGGTCGGGAGTCAGCCAGGGCTGGAAGGCATGAAGACCCGACGAGGAATGCTGGTGAGGCTGCCTTTAAGTAGGCAGCCGGGAGATTAGGTGCAGGTGATCCAATCAGGTGCAGGTGGTCCAATCAGCCAGAATTGGGGGAAAGGTGAGATGGTCCCTCTGGTGGTAGTTGAGGGAACCACAACACTAGGTCTGAAATCTAGTGCGATAGCGCTTAAAAACATGCATTTATTCTTTGTAGTGACAATAAAAACTTAAACATATAAGAAATCGATTTTTCTAAATTGGCAGATATATATATTTAGCGGCACTAGGTTTGAAGTCTAAGCGCTTAATGTAACCTTAGATGTTTTAACATCTAACACGATTGTTTCCATGCATGTACTGGACCCGATGGCTTTCCATATCTGTGCACACTGTTTATTTTGACAGCATGCACATCACGGAGACACACATTTTAATGGGAGCAGTGTTGTTGTTTTCTCAACAAAACCAATATCTAGAGTGTGCCATTTAGTGAGGAAACATCAAAATTGTAGGGTAAATAAAACATTGATGTTTATGTAATTTTTTTTTTATGTTCAGCGGGCCGGATTAAAATCTTTAGTGGGCCTCATGTGGCCCATGGGCCGTAGTTTGCCCGTGCCTGCACTAATCTGACTGCTGATGAATAATGAAGCTGCTTGCTGCGCTGCAGTGACTTTGCATGCTACCGTTGCGTTGTGGGGAATGTAATGTTGGTGCATGCAAGACGCCAACAGGCGGCTGTGGCCTGCGGGCTGGTTCTAATAGTAATTATATATCATTCAGGGGGCCACAGACAATTAATTCAGGGGCCGGATGTTGACTTTTACATATGTGCAGTACTACATTCACTATGAACTAGTTGCTTACATCTATAGCACACCTCTTCACTGTCTTACAGTTCTCATACATAACCTTCACCACTCTTACGTATTTCTCTGTCACACCAGACTTCCTCATACAAGATTTTCCAGATCTGCAAAGACACAAAGCAGCTCTCTCTGTTGTAGAAAGGATTTCAAAGTTGTTTTCTGGACAGTGCATTTAATGGTCGAGACGTTTCGACTTCCATCCGAAAGTAAATTTCAATCTGCTAGATTGAAAATGTTCAATATAATTTTTGATTTTGAGAAAATGATATCCAGATGGAAATCAAAATGTCTCGATCATCAACTACAGTACACTGCCCGGAAGACAACTTTGCAACTGTTTCTACGATGGATCACTCCTGGAGGAGCGAGGGATTACAGACTTAACTTTGCTGTTAGTATTTTTTTTTTTAAAATACTACATCACTCGTACTTTTTATATTTGTTTTGGCATGGTATATATTGTAACTCTGCATATCTCCATCCTCCATTTTTTCCAATATGGGCAATTTATTGGCATAATTCCCCATTTTTATCCTGAATTTTTTTTCCCCGTTCCGTTCTGTCATCTTCCGCTTGTTCCGGGGTGGGGTCGCGGGGGCAACAGCCCCAAACGGGCAGCGCAAGCCTCACTCTCCCTGGCTGCATCCTCCAGCTCACCTGGAAGGATCCCAAGTCGTTCCCCGGCCAGCTGTGAGACAGTCTCTCCAGCGGGTCCGGGATCTGCCTCTTGGTCTCCTCCCGGTGGGACGTGCCCGAAACACCTCGCCCGCGAGGCGCTCGGGTGGCATTTTGACCAGATGCCCGAACTACCCCATCTGGCTCCTCTCGACCTGAAGGAGGAGCGGCTCGACACCGAGCTCCTCCCGGATGGCAGAGCTCCTCACCCGATCTCTGAGTGAGAGCCCAGCCACCCTGCGGAGGAAGCTCATTTCGGCCGCTTGTACCCGCGATCTCATTCTTTTGGTCACCACCCACAGCTGGTGACCATAGGTGAGGGTTGGAACGTAGATCGACTTGTAAATCGAGAGCTTTGCTTTTCGGCTCAGCTCTCTCTTTACCACGACGGACCGATGCATTTTTTCCCCATCTTTATAAATTTTTGGATGACAATGATATTCCAGCAATGCGGCAAACATTGTCTTCAAAAGTCGTCTCTCCAATATTGTCTTTTTTATTCAGGATGTGATTAACCACTCCAATTTTGCTATCGTCAACAAGAAAACTGCAACAACAACAGCTGTAAGTGTTTCCTAGCTGATAGGATTTGATTGCAATTCTTTAGAATTAATTCTTTCATATTTTTTCCAAGTTACTGGTTGTGTCTCAAGTTGGCAAACTATTGGATGAGGTAGATTGGCTTATTGCAACCATAAAGAGTTCAACAAATAAAAGTGGAAAAGGTAAGTTTCCATAGAGTTGAATAATTACTACAGAACTGAGGAAATTATGTTATTCTTGTGTTTTTTATGCAGGTGATGCCACTTGTATTACAAAACAGCGGAACGCCATTGAGAAAGCTGGCACTCAACAGCTGGGAATGTTGCTGCTGGCTTTAAGTGAGCTCGTCAAGACTGCACGCCTGCCAGAACATGGCATCACTTTATTAATAAAGGAGCTCTGTCGGACTTACGCAACCCTCACCTCTTTGGTTAAATATGTAAGCATGCCCATCCAGACAATCTCAGCAAACACCATAAAGTTATTTACCCGGTTTGACTTTTTTTCTACTTTGTTCTCTTCAGTACATCCAAAAGTGTGCCAATGGATGTAGTTCACTACCAGCTCGCTTTGAGAAGTTGGTGAGTCTAAAGCAGGGGTGCCCAACCTTTGTTGTCCCAAGATCTACTTTTCAAGTAGCAAACCTCTTGAGATCTACCAGTCCTGCGGCAACATTGCAAGCCGCCACAGATATTTCCAGCCTGTATTAAAATTAATATAGATCCTGAGTACTTCCTTCAGATCCACAGCCAATTGGAAAATTTATTTAGAAAAACTACAGTTGATTATCCAATCAACATTTGGGTTGATGATGTCTCATACGACGCCAGAAGTATGCATCTACTCCTTTATTAGCCTTCAGATCTACAGCTGAGTAGAAATTTGGGGTGAATTGCAGACATCAAATCGGGATTGTTAGAATATGAATTATTTAGAATTGTATAAGGATCTTCTCCACCAGTCAACAAAAAATATTGCTTTGATAGTTTCATCCTAAACCTGCCCGACTTCCAGGTGAAAGCGCTGCCTAACACAAGAAAGGCGCTAGATTGTGTCTTTTTTGAGCGGCTGAATGGTCACTAAATTTAGTGTCAAAGTCGCTAAATTGGCAGCACTGACTTTCTGTCATTAAAAAAAAAAAGATTTATAAGTTCTTTTTTCTGCATTTTTTTTCTACACGTATCGCGATCGACTCAGGACCAGACCGCGATCTACATGTAGTCCGCGGTCGACCGGTTGGGCACCCCTATTCTAAAAGATTGTTACTTGTATGTTTTAATTTATTTTGTAATATCATGCTGACTGAATATTTCTGAACAGATTAAACTATCTGCTACCCATCTCACCACCCCGTGCTATAAGTTTCTAGAACACACACAGGTACCATCTCCTTAAGTTTTTGTTGCTATTTCTGCTTAGCAATCTGTGATTTAAATTAAAAAGCTATTTTTATGTTTTGGTCAGAAAGAAGACACGAGTGGTGGTAATCAGAAAAAAAGAAGGAAAACGGAAGCGAAAGTCACCACTCCTGTAAGTTACCAATTTAATAAAAAAACATTCAATGTTTTGTCTCAAAAACATTATGTAATCTCAACTTTGAACACACAGTTAAGAACATTTTGGAAAATAATTTTAATTTATTTCACTTTTTTCTTTTTTTTTTTACCTTTTCAGGCTCAAGCACTTCGTAAGACCAAGGACATCCCAAAATTGATTTTTAATATTGAACAATACGAGAAGACTCTCATTTCGCTGACGAAGAAATCAAAGGTCTGGAACAGCTGAACATGACTGAACAAGACCTCATATTTGCTCTGCGCAGTTTATGTTGAAAGGCTTTCAATTTTAATCCTTTTCAGATAAATTTGATGGAGCACATGAAGCCGAGCACCTCAAGAGATTTTGCCATCAACCCCGACACTCTGAATGCGGCTCTTCAGGAGCAAGAAGACACTCAAGAGGTTAAAGTGGCAGAGTTTTTTTCCTCCCCTCAAGAAAAGTTAAAAAGACCAAAATGCAAACTGTGAGATCCTAATGTGTTTAATCTGTTTTTGTTTTGCTTTTTCAGGAGGACGGAGAGGACACACAGCGACTCAAAAAGAAGAGGAGGAAAGAATGAACCGATTATTTGATGATGATCACCAGAGAGCCCTTGACCTTCCGTCCTCTCCTGGATCATCTATTGATGCGCCACACTTGTGGCTGATACCCACCTGGAGCCAGTCATCTGCTACCTTTCCATGTCATTCATTCCCGAGCCTCCAAATCTGGTCTTCCTTCCTTTCATCCTGCTTGACAAGGAAGAATCCTTACCCATTGGTTTTGGACTGATTGTTTTTTGATTGTTTTTATCTTTACACCTTTGCTGGACTCCTTTTAGTTAATATTTTGTTGTCCTGTAGTTGTATCCTTCTCCACCTCTCATAACACTCACAGTTTGTCAACCATTGTTTGTAAAATTTCAAGCTTCTTGACTTTTCAATCTGGAAAATAAAATATTACCTACTAGCATTGTTATCAAATTCTTTCCCCACTGCATAATTGGTCAAAAACCGTTAACTTCTGGGTATCTTCAACAGAGAAAGACTGAGCATTGTTCTTTCTGGCTCCAGATTTCTTCTCTTTTGGCTTAAGTCTGTTAGCGATACAGGTCATTTAAAAAAAAATTAGCATTTTTCTGTATTCTGTAATGTACTGATAAATATTAGACCAGGGGTCACCAACCCGGTGCCCGCGGGCACAACGTCGCCCGCAGCGACCGCATCAGTCGCGTTCAGGCCAGTTCTAAAAATAGCACTAATCACAAATAGCTCTGTCTAAAATTTTATTTAATTGTGTTGCTATTCTTTTTGAATTTCATTTACAGTGATGTAAATTTAAAAGCGGATAAATCAAAACGTAAAAAAAAAATGTATATCACAAAAAAAGTTTAATATACAAACTCTGACGTAGTATGGGTCGGAGGTCAGTCTAGTGCGCATGACAAACCAGCTTTGCTGAGATGAGGCCGTGAGCGCTGCAAAGATGAGGTTACGAATGCGTTTTCTACACACAAAAACATGGCAGAAAAAAGGAAGAAAACTTATCATTTTCAAAGTGAATGGGAGGAAGAGTTCTTTTTTACTAACGTGAAAGAAAACTGTGTGTCTCATCTGTGGTGCGACTGTGGCGACGCACAGTCGCACCGTCATTTTAAAAGGAGTAGATTTTGTTCAATCTTACATACTGTAATTGATCATTTGTACAAACATGGTCCAGAGTTTATGATTTGATAACTGTTGGTGGCTAGGGAAAACTGAAAAAGATTTCCCGCAAAATGTTGTGGAAGAGATCATTTGAAAATGAAACACTTGGATATTGCATATTGAAATGTATCTGTTTCCTACCTTGTTTAATCATACTGAAATAATTGTTGTGATGGATCATTAACATTTAGTGTCTTCACATAGAATCTTCTTCCTCTCCTTTCGGCATTTCCCTTCAGGGGGCGCCACAGCAAGTCAGTTTCTTCCATCTAACCCTATCTGCTGCATCCTCTTCGGTCACACCAACTATCTTCATGTCTTCCTTCACTGTATCCATGAATCTCCTCTTTGGTCTTCCTCTAGCCCTCTTTCCTGGTGGTTCCAAACCCAGCATCCTTCTTCCGATATACTCGGTTCGGTCTCTCTTCTCTGTACGTGTCCAAACCATCTCAGTCTGGCCTCTCGGACTTTATCTCCAAAACCTCTAACATGTGCTGTTCCTCTGATATACTCATTTCTGATCCTGTCCATCCTGGTCACTCCCAGAGAGATCCTAAGCATCTTCATCTCTGCTACTTTCATCTCTGCTTCCTGTCTTTTCCTCAGTGGCACTGTCTCTAGACCAAACAGCATGGCGGATCTAGAGACAGTTTTGTACACTTTTCCTTTCATTTTAGCTGAAACTCTTCTGTCACACATCCGACCTGACACTTTTCTCCACCCATTCCAGCCTGCTTGAACACACTTCTTCACCTCTTTTTCACACTCTCCATTGCTCTGGACTGTTGATCCTAAGTACAATACTTAAAATCTCCCACCTTCTTTATCTCTTCTCTCTGTAACCTCACTTTTCCATTTCGATCCCTCTCATTCACACACATGTACTCTGTCTTACTCTGACTAATCTTCATTCCTCTTCTTTCTAGTGCAAACCTCCACCTCTCCAGCTTTTCTTCCACCTCTTCCCTCCTCTCACTACAGATCACAATGTCGTCTGCAAACATCATTGTCCGTGGAGATTCCTGTCTAACCTCGTCTGTCAGCCTGTCCATTGCCATAGCAAACAGCAAAGGACTCAGAGCAGATCCCTGGTGCAGTCCCACCTCAACACTGAACTCCTCTGTCATACCTACAGCACACCTCACCACCGTCTTACAGCCCTCATACATGTCCTGCACCGCACTGCTCTAACATACTTCATGTCTAACCTTCTATGTCTTCACATAGAATATCATTAAAATTATATAATACATATATAAATTATATAATTTTGTAAAAATAATTATATAAAACATATAATAAAAAAAGTGTGTTATCAAAGTGGTAGCCCTTTTATTATTCAGTGCCCTTGAAGTAGCTCTCAGGTTCAAAAAGATTGGTGACCCCTGCATTAGACTTTCATTTATTTTAGATTCGTTACACACAACTGAAAGAAGTTTAAGTCTTTTATTGTTTTAATATCGATGATTTTTGCAAATAGCTCATGAAAACACAAAATTTCTTGTTTCAAAAAAATTAGCATATTTCATCCGACCAATAAAAGAAGTGTTTTTAATTAAAAAAAAGGGTCAACCTTCAAATAATTATGTTCAGTTATGTACTCAACACTTGGTTGGGATTTGTTTTGCAGAAAGGACTGCTTCAGCGCTGCGTGGCATGGAGGCAATCATCCTGTGGCACTGCTGAGGCGTTATGGAGACCCAAGATTCTTTGAAAGCTCATCCAGAGTGTTAGGTCTTGTGTCTCTCAACTTTCTTCCGTTCCGTCATCTTCCGCTTGTTCCGGGGTCGGGTCGCGGGGGCAACAGCCTCAAACGGGAAGCCCAGGCCTCTCTCACCCCGGCTGTATCCTCCAGCTCACCCGGAAAGATCCCAAGTCTTTCCCCGGCCAGCTGTGAGACATAGTCTCTCCAGCGGGTCCGGGGTCTGCCCCTTAGTCTCCTCCCGGTGGGACGTGCCCGAAACACCTCGCTCGCGAGGGGCTCGGGGGGCGTCCTGACCAGATGCCCGAACCACCCCATCTGGCTCCTCTCGACCTGGAGGTCTCAACTTTCTCTTCACAATATTCCATAGATTCCCCAGGGGGTTCATGTCAGAAGAGTTGGCAGGCCAATTGAGCACAGCAATACCGAGGTCACTAAACCATGGTAAAACACAGTGGACCAACACCAGCAACTGACATGACACTCCAGACCATCACTGACTGTGGGTACTTGACAGTGGACTTCAGACATTTTGGCATTTCCCTCTCCCTAGTCTTCCTCCAGACTCTGCCACCTTGATTTCCGAATGACATGCAAAAATTGAGCAACAGACCAATGCTGCATCTCTGTAGCCCAGGTCAGATACTTCTGCTGCTGTTTCTGGTTCAAAAGTAGCTTGTCTTGGGTACACCTCTTCTCATTGTGCAGTGTAATCTGCCACACCTTTTCATTCCCAGAGACTTCCTACTGAGGCGCCTTGATACAGCACAGTGGTAAAAACGTCTTAGTTCTGAACATTTTTCTGTGTCTTACTCGCTTGTGTGAGGGTGTCAATGATGGCCTTCTGGACAGCAGTCAGGTCATCAGTCTTACCCATGATTGCAGTTTTGAGAAATGAACCAGACTGGGAATTTTTAAAAGACTCAGGAATTTTTTGAAGATTCTGTTCCGTCGTCTTCCGCTTATCCGGGGCCGGGTCGCGGGGGCAACAGCCTCAGACGGGAAGCCCAGGCTTCTCTCAACCCAGCTGCACCGTGCAGCTCACCCGGAAGGATCCCGAGTCGTTTCCCAGCCAGCTGTGAGACATAGTCTCTCCAGCGGGTCTGGGGTCTGCCTCTTAGTCTCCTCCCGGTGGGCGTGGGGCATCATAACTACATGCCCGACCCACCCCATCTTGCTTCCCTCGACCTGGAGGAGGAGCGGCTTGACACCGAGCTCCTCCCGGATGTCAAAACTCCTCACCCAATCTCTGAGTGAGAGCCCGGCCACCCTGCGGAGGAAGCTCATTTCGACCGCTTGTATCCACGGTCATCTATCTGATTTTTATCATTTTTTTGTTGTGTTGGTTTTAATGAGATGCTGTAAAACAATTGCCCTATGGGACTAATAAAGTTTTCTGATTCTGATTCTTCTGACACACACACACACACACACACACACACACACACACACACACACACACACACGCACACACACACACACACACACACACACACACACAGAGTACAGAGTACAGAGTACAGATTGTAATACCACTCCACACCAGCGGTGGCGCAGTTTCTTTCTTAAAGTTTTTAGTTCCTGTGTTTGTGTTCCGGTTGGATCAAGATTAAATGATGACGTTTCTCTGTTCGCTTCAATCCGCGACGAAATAAAATAAAAACATCTTATCTGGTAAGAAATTAAATTATTTTATTTAACGTTTCAGGTTGTCATGGTAAACTCTAACCAGAGGAAACAACGCGAGAGTTGGGGCGAGTTGCTAGCAGCTGGTTAGCAACTAGTTAGCAACTAGTTAGCATGATGACAGCTATTAAAACCAGCTGGTAGCGATTATTAGACATACATTTTGGTTATTAGGATATGACATCCGAATTAGTTCATCTATAGGTGGTACCGAGTAACTCTGGTCAGTTTAATTAAAATGACTTCATAAACATGTTATTGAGGGACGCACTGCCAGAGCAGGTCAATCTGTGGTTTCCCCCCACCCTCCAAAAACATGAGATTGGCGGCTATGAAATTGTCCCCAGGAATGTGTGTGTGTGTGTGTGTGTGTGTGTGTGTGTGTGTGTGTGTGTGTGTGTGTGTGTCCCCAACAGACTGGCAACCTGTTCAGGGTGTACCCTCCTGGTTCCTGATAAGCAGAAGCCAATAGAACATATCATCATACCGTCATGTCTAGGCATCGCTTACCCGCAAAGGGGTGCTGGGGGGAACAGCCTCAGAAAACCCAGGCTTCTCTCACCCGGCTGCATCCTCTAGCTCACCCGAAAGGATCCTGAGGTGTTCCCTGTCCAACTGTGAGAAATAGTCTCTCCAGCAGGTCCAAGGTGTCCCTCTTGGTCTCCTACCGATGGGACGAGCCCGAAGATCTTATGATTCACTGGAGCTTTCAAACATTGCTCCCACAGAACCAACCAATGGTTGTTTCTGCTCTGATCCACCAAGCTGTTGTTCCACCAAGCGGGTGTTCAAGCTACACCCACCATGGCACCACCTCCACCACCACCAACAGTTCTTCTGAAGCTGTTTGGCGCTCTCTCTCTTTGTGTGAAATTCCTGTGCTGCATTGCACCGCAGCAGGTTACCAATCAATGATGCCGCCAACGACGAGCGAGAACAGGGTTTATATGTCTGCTCCAGGGACACTTGGGTATGAGCTCAGCAGGATTCGAACCAAAAACTCTTTGGTCCAAAGATGGCAGTTTTACTACTGAGCCTTGCCTCACTCTGGCTTATTCCCGTCTTTCCTGTCCCGTGGCCCTCATCTCACCCACTTTTCTTTAACGACCTTTCATTCAAGGCGGAAGTAGTTGGTGGGAGGGAAGAACATTCTGTCCTCTACACCTACGGACATGAGGTTGTGCTGGAGGTCTGAACACACCACATGCGACAAAATAACCAATGCCCCAGTTTTACATACAAAGTCTGTACTGGGATGCTTCACCATCCGGCAGCCTTTAATAGGACACATACCATCCGGTCTTCAGGTTGACTCCTGCGGCCAAATTTGACTTGCTGTGCATTAAACGCAACCAAACATACAGAGTGTATCCAGGAAACTGATCTCTGGCGCTCGAACACCAGTTATCGGTATATGAAATGCAAGCAATCTGTTTTTGCCGCATGCGGTATGAACGCACCGTAAAAGTGAATTTTCAGATGTTTACTGGCATCACAATAACATCACTGTCTCTTCTTCCAGTAGGTGTGTAGGAGGCATCTGTAATCTGAGTTACCAAGCATTCTGAGCGAGGGCGGGGTCCCTCCATACCACCCAGTCCTACACACAGTAAGTATGATTGGGAGGGGTCAGAGGAAGGATGTGGGAGGGGCTAACACATAATCCCCTCTGATTGAACAAAAAAACATTAGATCTGATCAATAGGACCTCATAACTAAAGAGTAAAACTAGTACATCTTCTTTCCCTCCGTCGCTCTTATGCATGTTAATCTACAATGTTTGTTTAACGTAACTCAGTGATACCCAACCAAAGGCCCGGGGACTGATACCGGGCCACACAAAAAGAAGAAATAACTTCCATTATCTCCATCTGGCTTATAATCTGAGCCATAATGATGTTTTATTTTGAAAAGTTGCTGGATTTTCTTCATAACATTCATTAATGACTCATCCTTGATGTATTCTGTTAAATTTAAACTTCCAAACTATCAAAATGAGTAAAACAACAAACGTGTTTAGAAAGTATCTTTGCTAAGGAGAGTCAGAGTTACAAAGTTACGAAGCAGACTGAACTTTAGAAACACTCTTCACGTTTCAGTTTAACATGGGACTGTCTGGTTCCAGCAAAACAAACTCAGGCCTCTGATTGATCTAGTCCAGGGGTGGGCAAACTTTTTGGTTCACAGGCCAAATTGAGTTCTAACATTTGACACAGGGGCCAGAACAGGAGCAGATGGATGGCATGCTTTGGTACGCGCTAGATTAGACCGATAGAATGGTGCGCTAGATTTTAAACCACCGCGCCAAATGTTACATCAAGAGCGTTAGATGCTAGGTCTGAAATCTAGTGCGATAGCGCTTAAAAACCTGCATTTAGCTGCGCTAGGTTTGAAATCTAAGCGCTTGATGTAACATTTTGCTTGTTTTAACATCTAACACACTTGTTTTACGTGCGTGTATTGGGCCCAATGGCTTTCCATATCTGTGCACACTGTTTACTTCAACAGCGTGCGCATCACGGAGACACACACATTTTATTTGGAGCATTGTTGTTGTTTGTAGAATGCACCATCTAGTGAGGAAACATCAGAATTACAGGGAAAATAAAACATTAACAAGGTTTATTTATTTAAGTTTGGCGGGCCGGATTAAAACGTTTAACGGGGCCGCATGTGGCCCGCCGGCCATAGTTTGCCCATGCCTGATCTAGTCTTACTGTGAGGAGCCTAACTTGTATTTTTGTTTTCATTTTACCATAGCAACCAGAGAGAGTGTTACCATATTATAAAGACGTTGCTGATAAAGTTCTTCATGTAGACAAAGTGGATTTACATTAATTATTATAATTATTATTATTGGGAAAATATAATTTTCTAAGACAGGTCGTATTTAAGTTTTCTACTACACCTTTGGACCGGTCCATAAAAATATTGTCAGACACTAAACCAGTCGAGACCACTGCTGTTTAGAAGCACGGCAGCACATCAGCTCTGCTAGCTTGTAAAAATGATGTAAATACCCATTTTTATACAAAACATATAGTTTTTTGTAAATTTGAACAAATTGATTTAATCGATATTTGGTGCACCTCTAAAAAAACAAAAAAACCCCCAAAACCTACTCATATTTTCATAGGGGTGTTTACGGTAGACAAAAATTTATAATCCCTTACATACCTTGGCTTTGAGGTTTGCTCGATTTTTCATACAGTATTGGAACAACATGTAGGCGTTACTGACTGCTTCTGTTCTCAGGAGAACATTGAACCGCCATCATGGTTCTGGCAGACTTGGGAAGGAAGATCACCTCGGCGCTGAGGTCTCTCAGCAACGCCACCATCATCAATGAGGAGGTGAGACACTGCTGGTCGTTTCACCTGCCGTTGGTCCAGCTCTCTGACCTTGTCCTCTTTTAGGTTCTGAATGCCATGCTGAAGGAAGTGTGTGCTGCTCTGCTGGAGGCCGACGTCAACATCAAGCTAGTCAAGCAGCTGCGAGAAAATGTCAAGTAAGCATGACTGGTCTGAGACCTCATTTACTAAAACTTGCGTAGATCTTTAGTTGATGAATCTTTATCATTCTGCTCCACAATTTAGCTTTCGCCAGGCAGACCATCTGTGCACCTTCTTAAATCACACCTTAAACCAGTACTTCTCAATTTTCTGTTGCGAAGTAACCCCCAGGAAGAAGAAAATATTTTGCGCCCCCCCCCACTCTCCGCTGTGACTATAATTAGTATCATTCGTCTATGAAATTGTTCTAAGTACACCTCTGCATAACATTGTATCCTCACTAAAATAAAAGAAAACAAAAAAGAAAAAGCAACGTACAACAAAGAACAGTTTTATTAACATTGTTTTTTTAGTCTGTAACAGAAAAGATTTAAAGTGCATCAATTAACTTGAAATTAAAAAGCGCCAACTACTGTAGTGCAGTGGTCCCAAACCAGTGGGCCGCGGACTGGTACCGGGCCGCATAGAATGAAGAAATAACTTCCATTATTTCCATTTGGTTTATTATTTGAGCCTTTATTAAGATGGTTTTCTTGATGACGATGTTTTAATTTGAAAAGTGACCGTATATAAAGTTACGAAGCAGACTGAACTTCAGAAACACTCTTCAGGTTTCAGGTCAAGATGGGACTGTCTGGTTCCAGCAAAACAAACTCAGAACGCCGATTGATCTTGTCTTACTGTGAGGGTTACTAACTGGTATTTTTATTCACTTTGTTTTTGTGATGTCCTTTATTTTGAAGGTATGTTTACCGTTACCAAGGCAACCAGATTACTTTCGAGCAGAGAGAACGTTTCCGTGTTATAAAAACCTTGCTAATAAATTTTCTCGTGAGGACAAAAAGGATTTAAGTTTATTATTCATTTAAGAAATACATTTTTTTTCAGGCTGGTTTTATTTCGTTTTTCTGCTACACTTTTAGACCGGTCCATGAAAATATCAGACACTAAACCAGTCCGTAGCGCAGGAAAGGTTGGGGACCTCTGCTGTAGTGGGTGTGCAATTACAATTTATTCTAGTACGGCAAAAAAAGAAAAATGTTCCACAGAGTCACACGCGCCCCCCCTGGCATCGAGGCGCGCCCCACTATTTGAGAAGCACCGCCTTAAACCAATCAAAGCCAACTTGATAAACTAGCTTGATTATTATTGATATAGGTTATCTTTCTAATTATCTCTTCGCTGCTTCAAATGCTTCATTTCACTTTCTTCAGTTCACTTCAGCTTCTGTCCACTAGTCTCCTCCCTCCCCAACGTCTTACCGTTCTTTGTTTTAAAGTTACAGAACAGTCCACGCACTCCACTAACTTCAAATATTGGTTGATTTAGGTAGAAGTCGGCATACGCACAGTCGGCGTACGCTTCATAAATGATGCCTCTGGTTCAGACTTTTTCTGATTGCATTTGAATAACATTGAAAATACCTATATTAAGGGCTGCACGGCAAGGCCTCACAGCAAGAAGGTCAGGGCTCGAGTCCCGGAGTGGGGACGAGGCTTTAAACACTGGCCTTTCTTTGTGGACTTTGCATGTTCTACCCGTGTATATATGGGTTTACTCCGAGTACTCAAGTTTCCTCCCACCCTCCAAAAACATGCATGTTAGGTTGATTGATTGATTGATATGAAATTGCCCTTGGGAATAAGTGGGCGTGTTGTCCCGCGAAAGACCGGTGACCATGTTTGGGGTGTATCCTGCTTCTTGTCTTGAATTAGCCTGGATGGGCTCTAACACCCCCCGCGACTTGATCAGGGATAAGCGTTTCAGAAGATGAATGAATCTTTTATTAATTCGTAAAATGAAATTTAAGCTCTGCAACACAAACACAAGAACTAAAAGAAGAGCTCAAAGACATCAAAGAAATCACAATTAGATCAAATAATCGGACACAGAAAAAACTTCTTACGATTTTTATCCCTGCAGGGCTGCCATAGACCTGGAAGAGATGGCCTCGGGCCTAAACAAGAGGAGAATGATCCAACATGCCGTCTTCAAGGAGCTGGTCAAGGTGAGCATAGCTGAGGGTGGTAGAGCTTTCCAGGTGTGGTAGTAATCACAATCACTAACTGACTCTGTGTTTGCGTTTCAGCTGGTGGACCCCGGGGTGAAGGCCTGGACTCCTACCAAAGGCAAAAACAACGTCATCATGTTCGTTGGTCTGCAGGGAAGCGGAAAGACCACTACCTGCTCCAAGGTAACCGACCGCCTGGTCTAAATGGGGCTTCCTTCCACCTGCTATATGGGCTATCCCAGTCCAGTAATCAAGACTCTGTGTGCTTCTTTGTAGCTGGCTTATTATTACCAGAGGAAAGGTTGGAAAACCTGCTTGATCTGTGCAGACACCTTCAGAGCAGGTATACCACCATCATACGTTCTCACACATTCACAGTACTGCATCCTGTTTTATTAGACTTCAACTGGTACCCATGACTAGTTCCTCAGACTGGTAACCTGGACTGGGTCCTGAGACTGGCTCCATCGCTCCTATGGTGCTGGGAGGATAATATGTTTGTACAAAATATCAGGAGTCTCTTTTACTAAGAATTATGTAGATCTTTGGCTGAGTAACAGAGTAGATGTGTGTGAATGAGAGGGATCCAAATGGAAAAGTGAGGTTACAGGGAGAAGAGATAAAGAAGGTGGAAGATTTTAAGTACTTAGGATCAACAGTCCAGAGCAATGGAGAGTGTGGAAAAGAGGTGAAGAAGTGTTTGCAGGCAGGTTGGAACAAGTGGGAAAAAGTATCAGGTGAGATGTGTGACAGAAGTCTTTCAGCTAAAATGAAAGGAAAAGTGTACAAAACTGTGGTGAGACCCGCCATGCTGTTTGGTCTAGAGACAGTGGCACTGAGGAAAAGACAGGAAGCAGAGATGGAGGTAGCAGAGATGAAGATGCTGAGGATCTCTCTGGTAGTGACCAGGATGAACAGCATATGTTAGAGGTTTTGGAGAAAAACTCAGAGAGGCCAGACTGATATGGTTTGGACATGAGGCGAGAGAGAGAGTACATCGGAAGAAGGATGCTGGATTTGGAACCACCAGGAAAGAGGACAAGAGGAAGACCAAAGAGGAGGTTCATGGATACAGTGAAGGAAGACATGAAGATAGTTGGGATGACCAAAGAGGATGCAGGAGATAGGGTTAGATGGAAGAAACTGACTTGCTGTGGCGACTCCTGAAGGGAAATGCCGAAAGGAGAAGGAGACGTAGATCTTTGGCTGAGTAGCTAAAGCCACTCAAACTCTCCTTATGCTACGTATGTTTTATAACTCATACTTGCGACAAATCTCAGACGTAAACCAACTTGATCTCCATCCCTCTCCAACCACTCCTCCAGAATTCCAAACATGAATCATGAAATAAACCCTCTGGCTCTTAAGAATACTCGTGAACATTGATGAACTTTTGCTGCTGTGGTGACCTCTCACCCAAGCAACAGAGTGGAAGATGGTCATTAGGTTCCCTGACTAGTTCCCTGTACTGGTTTCATAGATTGGTTCCTTGGAGTGGTTTTAAGCTACTGTTTTGGTCTCCATGGTAACCTATTGTGGTTGTCCAGGTGCCTTCGATCAGCTGAAACAAAACGCAACCAAAGCCCGGATCCCGTTCTACGGCAGGTGAGTCTGCGAGGTGTCCAGGTGTTCGTCCTACAAGGCGTTCAGGCTCCTGTCTTGACTTCCCGTCTGCCTCAGTTATACAGAAATGGACCCGGTGGTGATCGCTGCCGAAGGCGTGGAGAAGTTCAAAGGCGAGAACTTTGAGATCATTATCGTGGATACCAGTGGACGTCACAAACAGGAAGATTCTCTGTTTGAAGAGATGTTGCAGGTCTCCAACGCTGTGGTAGGTACCTGAACGTAACACGCATCTCCCACAGGTTGGGCGCTCCCTTGATTATGCTTTGATCGTTTCCACAGCAACCAGACAACATTGTTTACGTGATGGACGCCTCCATCGGTCAGGCCTGCGAGGCTCAGGCTAAAGCCTTCAAAGACAAAGTGGACGTTGCCTCTGTTATCGTCACCAAGCTGGACGGACACGCCAAAGGAGGCGGAGCTCTGAGCGCGTAGGGACCAACATGCTTTGCTGCACAATGATGTCTTCTCTGGCTGGTGTCTTGTTGATCTGAGCCACTCGTTAAACTCTGTCCTAGGGTTTTGTAAACATGCCCATGACTCAAAAACCACTTTCCAGCTGCGTTTTGCATCCTACACTAATATTAATCAACATATTTGATCTCATTCTGGTGTGATTTTGCCTCCATTGGTTGGACTATTTAAATACACTTTTTATGAACTAAAGTTTCCCTCATTAGGCACCCATTAACAATTTTGATAATTTAGCAGGAATCAATTAGCAGAGCTGTCAGTCTACGTCACAAGTAGGGATGGGTATGGAGAACCGGATTTTTTCGGAACCGATTCCGCAGGCCGGACCGATAAGTGCTAGTCCAAATGAATCTGCTATCAGTTCCGGTCACACTATCCCGCAACACTTTTCGCTACAAGCAGAAGTTCCACGTTAACACCACCCTTTTGCTCGCGAAGGTGTGTGCTCTGTGTGTGCTGCTGCTGCTACACACACAAAGCTCCATTTTGAAGCTGAGAAAGGTGTGCGTGAGTCCAGAATGTGCAAAGCGATCTCAAGTTCTGCTTTATTTTGCCAAAATTAATGCCGACAACGCACATTGGCTGAAGTGCAATAAATTATTTTCACATAAAGGTGGAACCACAAGCAATTTATCCAAACACGTTGCCAAAATCCACGGCAGTCAGACCGAAGACACGCTGTGTTTGGTGAGCGTGTTGAAGCAGCGTCTAGTCTAGCAGCTCCAAGTTCAATGCAACAGGAATACTAATAAAATACAGCACGAGTACGCTTGTGGCGTACGCTGTTCATCACCTTTATGGACAGAATATCTAGGCGCAGCCGAGGCGTTGGAGGGATCCAGTTTGGTGACCTCAGGATCGGATCTCTGCTTTTTGTGGATGATGTGATCCTGTTGGCTTCATCGGACCGTGATCTCCAGCTCTCGCTGGATCGATTTGCTGCCGAGTGTGAAGTGGCCGGGATGGGAATTAGCGCCTCCAAATCCGAGAGCATGGTCCTCGCCCGGAAAAGGGTGGAATGCCCCCTGCGGGTCAGGGACAGGGTCCTGCCCCAAGTGGAGGAGTTTAAGCATCTCGGGGTCTTGTTCACGAGTGGGGGAAGGATGGAGCGGGAGATCAACAGGCGGATCGGTGCGGCGTCAGCAATAACTAGGACGCTGCAACGGTCCGTCGTGGTAAAGAGAGAGCTGAAGCCAAAAAGCAAAGCTCTCGATTTACAAGTCGATCTACGTTCCTACCCTCACCTATGGTCACCAGCTGTGGGTGGTGACCGAAAGACTGAGATCGCGGGAACAAGCGGCCGAAATGAGCATCCTCCGCAGGGTGGTTGGGCTCTCACTCAAAGATTGGGTGAGAAGCTCTGCCATCCGGGAGGAGCTCGATCGTTAAGCAGTATCGATAAGAGTAGCTCATCTCGACAAGACAGCACATCTGGACAGAACACTGGCTTAATGATGGGGTTTTCTTTTTAGCGTGGCGGCAACCAGGAGTCCCATCATCTTCATCGGTACTGGAGAACACATTGACGACTTTGAGCCGTTTAAGACTCAGCCCTTCATCAGTAAACTGCTCGGTGAGGACTTCATGGGTCTGTTTAGGGAAGTCTGGGTTTTAACGGGTGTTCGCATGAGGCCTGCACAAAAATAATTGTAAAAAATTTTTAAGTGCTGTTTTTCTGTCTAATATTGTGATATTGGTAAGGCTTGAATCGCTACCCACTGGGGTTTCCTCAGAAACACAGACGCGGTAAACTTGTAAAGACGGAGCAAAAAATAAAACCAATTTCAATTGCAGCTTTTTGCATTTAGTGAAGAGGTTGTATCACGACTTTCATTTGCTATCAATTTTATCGTGCTGTCGTAGTTCACCTCTTGGCGTTTCCATGGAAACCTGAATGCTTCTTTCTCCCCTTCGCCCTGCAGGCATGGGTGACATCGAGGGTTTGATCGACAGAGTGAACGAGCTGAAACTGGACGACAACGAGGAGCTCATTGACAAGCTCAAACACGGTAAGAGACGGTAACGTGTCCTCTGATTTCTCATATTTAGCACAGTAGCTTGACCTCTGACGTCTCGCCTGCAGGCCAGTTCACCCTCAGAGACATGTACGAGCAGTTCCAGAACATCATGAAGATGGGCCCGTTTGGACAGATCATGGTACGTCACACCCTCACTTGAGAACAACCTATAGATACTGGATTGGATTACCGTACATTCCGCAGTATAAGGCTTCACACCTTCAATAAATGACATTTTTTAAAACTTTTTCCATATATAAGGCGCACCGCGTTATAAGGCGCTACAGTAAAAGGCTGGGGTTACGTTATGCATTCACTAAATGGTGCTGCGCTAAAGGAAATGTAAAAAAAAAAAAAAAAACAGTCAGATAGGTCAGTCAAACTTTATTAACAATTACAAAACAGCTTTCTGTTTTTACTCCCAAAATGAATAAACAGCTGTTTTATTATTTTCTCCGAGATAAAGTATTAGTATTTTCGTGACACAGTTTATCCTCCATTAGAGATAAACTCACTTACTAGTCTCACTTACTTGGCGCAGCGCATCCACTTGCTTCCTCCACTTCCTCACCATTGATTCATTGACGTTAAACTCTCTCGCTGCGGCTCTATTCCCGTGTTCTACTGCGTGACCGATCGCCTTGAGTTTAAACTCTGCGGTGTAACAGTGTCTCTTAGTAGGAGCCATTTCCGGGTCTTTACACAAACACACAAATGGAAATAGGTGCGTTCGCGATGACACAGGCGGACGCAGTTCTGATCGGTGCAGATCGGTGCGCAATGCATGCCGGTAGGTTTTGGATTCAAAAACTAACCGGCATGCATTGCGCACCGATCTGCGCCGATCTACACCTAATGAGACGCCCTTTCATATATCCCAGCATGCACCGCGCACTACTTCTTCTACGGGAAAAATGGAGTCTGCGGCTGCTTACTGCAGTTGCGACACCTGTTGTAGCTCAATATTAATTCATATATAAGACGCTCCGAGTTAAAAGGCGTATTGTGGACTTTAGAGAAAATTTAAGGTTTTTAGGTGCGCCTTATAGTGCGGAAAATACGGAACACATTTACTGGTTTTATTACCCTGTAATGGTCTGGATTTAATGTTATTTTTTTAATAAGATACTGGGAACACTGGGCTGAAAAGTTAGACAGGTGTTCTGATTGGAAATGATTTGTTACAGCTTTTTTTTTAAACCCGGTTGGAGTGATTGATTGTACCTGGATTGTGTTCAGGGTATGATTCCAGGTTTCGGGACAGACTTCATGAGTAAAGGCAATGAGCAGGAGTCCATGGCCAGGCTAAAAAAGCTGATGACCATCATGGACAGCATGAATGACCAAGGTAAGACTTGCATCGGACTGGTACCAATCAGTTCTGACCATCAACAATCCGTACAAACCGCCTCTTAATGGGTACTCGGTACCAGTAACCATGAAATAGACTTCTTAGTATCCCTCTCACTAGCCAGTTTATACCAACGGTCTGTGCTACAGAGTACATGCTAATGGCACTGCGCGCTAGCAGCGCATGTTAATAGCAGTGTGCGCCAAACCCTGTGTGTGTTAACAGCACCGCAAAGTAATGCTAATGGCACAACACACTAATAAACATGGTAATAGAAGAAGACTTTGTTGTTAATAAAACACAAAAGAACAACAAAATTACAGTTCATGTTCACCCGACACAAAGGACAGAGCCCGAGGACTCTGGAGCCCGAGGACTCTGGAGCCCGAGGACTCTGGAGCCCGAGCACTCTGGAGCCCGAGCACTCTGGAGCCCGACGACTCTGGAGCCCGACGACTCTGGAGCCTAAGGACATGCAACCATGTAAAGGCTTTTCCTTGTCAGAGTTCCTTCCTTGAACGATCTGTCGAGATGAGAGGCTCTGTGCTTCTGCGCATGCTCATGATACCACCAAACTCATATGACGCAATCCCTGTCGTACTGAGCTTCCCTCCCCGAGATGAGCGGCCTAACGGTTTTGCGCTAACGTCAGCTGGTGTTTTCTATCATTCTGTGACAGTAAAACAACGTCTTATGAACACATTAATCTGACCTGAATTACATGCAAAATTCAGACTTTTAATACTCATACTAACGGTAAAAGTAGGTGTTTGGTTGGGTTTAGAGATGTGGTTGAGTTTAGGATGGAGGTTAGATGGGTTAAACGTATAAATAAGGGTAGTGGTTCTGGTTAGAGTAATCACAGATTCAGGTGTAGATAAATATGTGTCAGTGAAATGGAGGAGATCACATAAAACAAGGGTGTACAACAGATTGGGGCGGAGTTTGGTTGTATCAAAGGTGTTTGGCCTCTCTTTTCAACGAGGCTTCACAGCTCAACAGAACACTGGAGCCTATCCGAGCTAATTCCAAGCGAGAGGCATGGTACATCCCGAACAGGTCGCCAGTCTGTCACACAGGCAACCATTTACACACACTCTTCATAGTGGCCAATCAACCTAACATATGTTTTTGGAGGGTGGGACAAAACCGGAGAACATGCAAACTCTCCCACCTGGAACTCGAAGCCCTGACCTCCTTGCTGTGATACCTCAGTGCTAACCACTGCGTCACTGTGCAGCCACTCATTAGCTTAGATTCACACAATAGGAAGGTTAGATTTACGCGTTTTTAAAAAAAATTTTACGCAACGCATCTTCACCATCAGAGGGCGCTGAAGATGAGTACACGGTGGGTGTACTCACTGCGTCACACACTAGCACCCGGTGTTATTTGTATTTACTAGCAGAGTGTTTTTAACAGAGCTGGACAGTAAAGATGGAGCCAAGTTGTTCAGTAAGCAGCCAAATCGGATCCAGCGGGTCGCCCGGGGGTCAGGAGTCGCCACCAGAGACGTCCAGGAACTCCTAACCCAGTATACAAAGTTTGCCCAGATGGTCAAGAAGATGGGAGGCATCAAAGGACTGTTCAAAGGTAAGAGAGGGAGACAAGGGATGGGTATAGATTGATGTTGATGAGATGCTGGTTCTGTTTCAGGAGGAGACATGTCTAAGAACGTGAACCCATCCCAGATGGCCAAGTTGAACCAGCAGATGGCAAAGATGATGGACCCCAGAGTTCTGCACCACATGGGTAAGTCATGACCTTGCTCGCCTGGCTGGAGGTCTACTGGTCCTAACCTTTGTTTGTTTGTAGGTGGCATGGCTGGACTCCAGTCCATGATGCGCCAGTTCCAACAGGGCGCCGCTGGCAACATGAAAGGCATGATGGGATTTAACAACATGTAACAACCCTGAGTGAAGGGTCTATGAGGCTGAGGGGAGCAAGAGAGACGAAGGGGAGAAGGTGACCCAGGGAGGCAGAGGGGGAGAGGGCGACCCAGGAGGTACAGAGGAGTTCTCTGCTAATCTACTGGGATGAAACAGGATTTTTTTACTCTTTGCTTACAGAGTAACACCGTGTGCTGTGGACTATACAGCTGAACCAGCTCCACAGAATGTTTTCTCATGAAATAAAATTTTAATCTGTAAGGCTTTGGTGCTGGTTATTGAATACACACGGAACACGAACACGCTAACGTCTTACAGAACACTACACCGCTCATCCAGATGGGGCGTTTCAGGTCAGCTGGTAGGATGAGTAGATGTAGTGTTTACATCAAAATAAAGCCAATTCAGATGCTATTTTCTCCCCTACGCAGAGCACCATCTTGGATTTTTGGACTCGGAAATTAGCAGTCATTGGTACAGCATGTGCTTTTCATCTAACTTTATCATTTCCAGCTTTTCTGCTGCACAGATACATAAAATTAAGAGTTTTTATTTTCCCTTTGTGCATACGTGGGTTTTCTCACCACTGAAAATATTCAATGTTCTTTTTTAAAAATTTTTTCACTCTATTCATCCTTCACCGGTGAAATTTGTGTGCTGTACTCCTACACTGCAGCAGGTTGCCCACGACGCCAATGGTGGGAGAAACTGAGGGGTTAGGTGTCTTCTCCAAGGACCCTTGATGTGCACTCAGTCGGATGCAAACCTGCAAACTTCCAGGTTGACTTCAGGTCCGCGGATGAATGATCTGCTTCATATTAGTTCAAATTAGTTCGAACTTCTGATTAGTTCAAATGAACAATAAATGATAAAGTGACTGATGACAGTGAGTGACTGATGATCACTCTATGTTGTCTCCAGACAAACTGGAGACCTGTTCAGGTTGGTCATCTGCACACATTGGCAGCCAGGCAGAAAAAATGGATTGAGGTCTGTTTTCTTAGAGTGTTGTTCTGATTTATTATTAAGATGATGTGTTAGGTTTAAGACATAAAAATAAGTGTTAAATCAGTGAATGAAAATCATTCCAACACTACAGGAGGATGTCTGAGATAAGGGTCTGTTTTCTTCATCACTCTTAATACCACCTCAAGCTGTGATGCTCAGAAAAGTTCAACCCCTCCAAGGCATTTTTAACCACATGTGTGATTGCATCAGAAGATTGTGATTGCATCACACTTGAACCATATACAGATAAGTGACTCATGAGACCAAGAAAAGATAATTTAAAGGAGTAACAGTCTGGTCTCACTTCAAGAGAACATGTTATGCTCTTTTGAGTGTTTTTCTTCTTGTAAGAAACAAAAAAACACAGACTTTGCTTGAGTCTTTGAATGTATTCTTGATAAAGAAACTTTTCAGAAACAGAGTACTTTATTAATCCCATATAAGGACATTCTTGTGTCCGGTAGTTCTACCCAGTCCAAAAGAGAGCTCCAAACAGCTTCAGAACAGCTGTGCTGAGTTAAGAGAGATGGAGCTGGAACAGCCATGAGATAGAATCTGAAAAAGGAAGACTGCTGCTAAAATTTTATATAGGAGTTGAGGCAGGCTCTTGGTGGGCAGGATAAGCTTCCAGACGACTGGACAACTACAGCTAATGTGATCAGAGAGACAGGAAAGAGAGTACTTGGTGTGTCATCTGGAAGGAAGATGGATAGAGAGACTTGGTGGAGGAATGAGGAGGTACAGGATTGTATCAAAAGAAAGAGGCTGGCTAAGAAGAAATGGGACACTGAGAGGACTGAGGAGAGTAAGCAAGAGAACAGGGAGATACAGTGTAAGGTTAAAGTAGAGGTGGCAAAGGCAGAACAAGTAGCCTATGATGACCTATACGCTAGGATGAACAGCAAGGAGGAAGAGATGGACCTATACAGGTTGGCAAGACAGAGAGACAAAGATAGGAATGATGTGCAACAAGTTAAGGTGATTAAAGACAGGAATGGATGTTGTTTGACAGATACCAGGAATGTGATGGGACGATGGAAAGAGTACTTCGAAGAGTTGATGAATGAATAAAATGAAAGAGAACAAAGAGTAGAAGACGTTACCATAGTGGAGCGGAAATCGACTAGGATTAGTAAGGTAGAAAGAAATAAAGAGGGCACTGAGGAGGATGAAGAGGGAAAAGGCTCTCAGGACTGATGATATTCCTGTAGAAGTATGGACGTGTCTAGATGAGGTGGCCGGAGAGTTCCTGACTGGGCCGTTTAAAAGGATATTAGAAAGTGAGAAGATGCCTGATGAAAGGAGAAGAAGTTTGCAGGTTCCTATTTTTAGGAACAAGGGAGATGTGTAGAATTGTGGTAACTACAGAGGAATAAAACTGATCAGTCAAACAATGAAGTTATTGGAAAAAGTTGTCAAAGCTAGGCTAAGGTCTGAAGTAAGAATTTGTGAGCAGCTCTATACTGTTATACCAAAAAGAGCACTACAGATGCAGTATATATAATAATAAAAATTTTATTTGTAACGCACTTTATATCTCCAGTGGAGATCTCAAAGTATTTGCCTTGAGGATGCTGATAGAGAAGTACAGGGAAGGTCAGAGGGAGCTGCACTGTGTCTTTGTAGATCTAGAGAAAGCGTATGACAGGGTACCTAGAGAAGAACTATGGTATTGTGTGAGGAAGTCTGGTGTGACAGAGAAGTATGTTAGAGCGGTTCAGGACATGTGTGTGAACTGTAAGACAGTGGTGATGTGTGCTGTAGGTGAGACAGAGGAGTTCAGTGTGGGGTTGGGACTGCACCAGGGATCAGGCTGACAAACGAGGTTAGGCAGGAATTTCCATGGACAATGACGTTTGCAGATGACATTGTGATCTGTAGAGAGAAGAGGAAAAAGGTGGAGGAAAAGCTGGAGAGGTGGAGGTTTGCACTAGAAAGAAGAGGTATGAAGATCAGTCAGAGTAAGACAGAGTACATGTGTGTGAATGAGAGGGATCCAAATGGAAAAGTGAGGTTACAGTGAGAAGAGATAAAGCAGGGGGAAGATTTTAAGTACTTAGGATCAACAGTCCACAGCAATGGAGAGTGTAGAAAAGAGGTGAAGAACTGTGTGCAGGCAGGCTGGAACGGGTGGAGATAAGTATCAGGTGTGATGTGTGACAGAAGAGTTTCAGATAAAATGAAAGGGAAAGGATTCAAAACCGTGGTGAGACCGGCGATGCTGTTTGGTCTAGAGACAGCGGCACTGAGGAAAAGACAGGAAACAGAGATGGAAGTAGCAGAGATGAAGATGCTGAGGATCTCTCTGGGAGTGACCAGGATGGACAGGATCAGAGGAACAGCACATGTTAGAGGTTTTGGATAGAAAGTCAGAGAGGCCAGACTGAGATGGTTTGGACATGTGCAGAGGAACAACCAGAAAAGAAGGTCTAGAGGAAGACCAAAGAGGAGGTTCATACCAACTTGGTCACACCAACTGACTTCGGTCAGTTGGTGTGACTGACTTCGGTCAGTTGGTGTGACCAAAGAGAATGCAGCAGATAGGGTTAGATGGAAAAAAATGACTTGCTCTGGCGACCCCTGAAGGGAAATGCCGAATGAAGAAGAAGTTGTCACATATTGCTGGAAGACGTAAAAATATATTGATGTTACTTCTGGGTGTCTTTCTAAATCAGGGTATAGTTACAAAGTGATTCCTGATTTACAGTGTGTTCTTAACACTTAACTTTTTTAGTCGTTTGTTTTGATAGTCATCTTGATCTTTGATCATCAGGAGACATGTGGAGTGCATCAGACTCCTGCAATCGCAGTGGTTTTTTAAAAAAAGACTCCACATCCAGCCAGACCTTAAAACTTAATAAAATAAAACATGTCACATACTACTGTCACTCTGCATACATACAGTATATACTGTATATGTTTCTGTGTTTTCTAAACTGTACTCCATCCTAACTAAACTATAGTTTGTATAGTGCATTGTACGCACCGGTAGTTTGTTTTTCTTTTTTATGAGTGTTTCGTGTGGCACTGTTATGTATGGCTGCAGGCCGTAATTCTTGCCATTTCCCCACTGTGGGACTAGTAAAGGTTTTCTTGATTCTAAATTCACCAATGTGACCATAAAACACACTAAGTTTATTCAATGTGTTAGCCGTGGTGACAGTCCTCTTCTCTCTTTCATCATCAGGGCTACGTGTTAGTGACACTATCATTCTTCATGAATAATCTCATGAGGAGGAGGCAGATAAAGTTCTGTTAGACCAGCAGAACTTCATCTGCTGGTCTAACTTCATCCATCAGGACCTTTGGTGATGTGTACATAAAATCTTGATTTGTAACTCTAAGAAAGTCAGAAAGAAAAAAACATTTTATTGAATGTTGTCACATATTCCTGGATACCTTTTTAACACACCAAATCTGGCCCCATTTGCAAAAAGTTTGGACACCCCTGATGTAGAGTGAAGCAAACGCTAGATGGCAGTATTACGCCCAGCCTGCTGACCCGGAAGAACAACACATAAGGAACTAACAGATAGTTAAATAAAACCGGACGATCCACTTTTGTTTACAAGGTTTTTTCCAGCAACATTATTTTATAAAACTCAAAACTCCAATAGTTTCTTGGATCCTGATGCTTGTTGGTTTCTGACCTCTGCAGAGCAGCTTGTTGGAGAGAAACATTGGAGCAAAAAAAGAATCAAAGAGGGAAGAATCATCGTGAAAAAGGCGAGAATTTACATCCTTTACTGTAATATATTTCATTTTTTTCATTCGTCCTGTCTGTTGAAATATCAGTGAGGGGGGGGTAAACAGGAAGTGGTAAATTAATGTTTATTGTTGTTTTCTTTGTCATAAACAAGTTCAAGGAATTGCTAGCTGTGTTTTAAACGAAGACCAGAGCCGTGTCTAATGTTTTTGAAGCCCTGAGCATAAATAGATTTCAGTACACCCTACGGACACGCCCCCCCCCCCCCCACACACACACACACACACACACACTGGAAAAGAACAGTTTGAGCCTACTACTTGAATTCATACGTGCAAATTGCTTTATTAACATTCCCTTGCGAGCCCCCCCCTCCCCATAAAATAGACCACACAAAATTATTTAGGAAATATTACTCCCAATATCGTATTACAATGAACAAATAAGTTATAAAATGTTAATAAAGTACTTTACACAAAAAAGTCAAATTTAAGTTTGAACAATCATTTTTGTGGTTTCAAAAAACAAAAGCATCAAAGGTAGTTTTAAAATAAACAAAACCACCTGTATTAAAACGTGGGCAATTATTGAATTGAATTGAAAATACTTTATTAATCCCTGAAGGAAAATTTGATGCTGCGGTGCTAACACTTCGATGCCTTCCCGGTCCGCTTACATGGTGTAAAAGCTGGCGACTGAACGGTTAAAAAACCGTCCATGAGTCCACGAAGTCAGGCTTCAATGAAGCACACCCAAGTGGCCCCTCCACATTCCTGCTGGGTCAGAGCAAGCATCCCCAGATCCTCCGTCCTGCCAGCAAGCGTCACGATGTTACCCATGGTAACCGCAGGAACACTGGGCTCAAAGTGCCTCCTTTCTGATCGTCTACTTCTCAGTTCTGTTGGGACTGCATAGACTCCTCCTGCCACGGTGGATCTTGTTCCGAGAGCTAGCAGTGCACAGCTCTGTTCCGAGAGCTAGCTGCTGGTTGAGTCCATGCAAACAAAGCGAAACGACTCCATGACCAACAAATCGGAGAGCTAGCCATTGAAACTGAAAAACAGCTAGCCTAAAAACAGTCGTCTGAAGCAAAACAGTGCAGTCCCAAACGACTTACAAAGAGCGCACAAAGTTACATCTCCAGAACGGGACCAAACACAGGCAAAAGACAAACAGAAACCAAGTGGAAAAAATGCAAAAATAGACGACCAGACGCAAAAAAAACCAGGACACACCGCAGCAGGCAGCCGCCCGGGGCAGCGCCTTTTATCGTTTTAAAAGGCGTTCATGTTCACAATGAACATCATTGTAGAATGTTCATTGTGAACACAAAGACAGTACAGGCAATAAAAGTGTAAATTTCTCTGTTGTTACTCAAAAGAAATTCTACTTATTTGGAGCCACCTGTTGACGCCTTAGAAAGATACAGCATGTGTGACTGCAGCACAACACGGGAAAAGGGAGCGGGTGACCCTGTAGAACATGTTTTTTTTTTTTCCCGTACTAGAATAAAGTGTAACTGCACATCCACAACAGTAGTTGGCGCTTTCATTGTCAGAGTGTGCGCAGGGTATATTAACTCTAAGATGTGGAGCAGGGGTCACCAACCTTTTCTGCGCCAGGGACCGGTTTAGTGTCTGACAATATTTTCACGGACCGGTGTAAAGGTGATGAGACCAACCTGAAAAAATGGCTTTTAAAAATCAATAATAATAAACTTAAATCCACTTTGTCTTCACGAGAAAATTTATTAGCAGCGTCTTTATAAGGTGAAACATTCTCACTACTCGAACGTACTCTTGTTGCCATGGTAACGATAAACCTGTACCTTCAAAATAAAAGACATCACAAAAACAAAGTGAATAAAAATAACAGTTCTGTGCGGCCCGGTATCACATTACCCACGACCCGGTACCAGTTCGTCGCCCGGTGGTTGGGGACCACTGGTGCAGAGTTTTTTTTTTTGCACCAAACATTCTCGAACACAGCACAGAGCAGGGTATACGCTTCGAAAAGCTGTGCCCTACAAAACGAGCTCATTGTAGCCACTAATTCTGACTTCCTTATTTTCATTAAAAAAAAAAAACAGCACAAATTGTTTGATTCATTTTTGTTTTGTAGATTAATGTGTTTTATAAATTGTGCTCCTGAGGTAATGTTGCTGATCAATTTAAATTGATTAATTTTATTTCATTTATTTTTCAGTATCAAATAGTTCAATTAGTTATAGTTTGAATAAGAATTAAATTTTTTTATTTTCAAGGTAATTGATACACTATAAATCTTTTCTATTACAGACTAAAAAACAATGTTAATAAAGCTGTTATTTTTCTTTTTTTGTTTACTTTAATGTTAATGAGGATAGAATGTTATGCAGAGGTGTATTTATACAATTTCATAGACAAATGATACCAATTATAGTCACAGTGGTGAGTGGGGAGGGGTAGTTTTTAGCTACAGAGAAGCAGTGTGAGGTGGAAAAATACAGGAAATATGTTCTGTAAAAAAACAAGAAAGTACTAACTTTTTGAGATTTAAGCAAACTGTGCCAAAGACAAAGCTAATTTGATTCTTTTCTAAAAAGATGTATGTGATTTTCAAAAAAAAAGTGACTCGTCAGGTTAAATTTTGTCAGTGAGATTGTCCGAAAATCAAATTTTTTCTTTTCTTTTTCAGAGTTTTCGTCAATTCTCCTGCTGCAACTGGTGATGACGGAAGATAACTCTGTGAGATATTCAAACTCATGAGACAAATCTCGAGAGTAAAAATGGAAATGCTACGTGGACAGAAAACATTCAACTGTGACAAATGTGAACAAAGATTTAGTCAAAAAGACGACTTTAACCTGCACATCGAAATCCATACCGAAGACAAACCATTCTGCTGTGACAAATGTGGACACGCATTTGGTGTAAAAGGAAACTTAGATCGGCACATGAGAATCCACACAATAGACAAACCATTCACATGTGGTGAATGTGGAAAAAGATTTTATCTAAAACACGACTTCAAAAAGCACATAAAAATTCATACTAGGGACAAAGGATTCATATGTAATGAATGCGGACACAAATTTAACAGGAAAGACCATTTAAATCATCACATGAAAGTCCATACTGGAGACAAACCATTCAGCTGTGAAGAATGTGGTAAAAGATTTAGTGTAAAAGGAAACTTAGACCGGCACATGAAAATCCATACCGGAGACAAACCATTCAGCTGTGATGAATGTGGACACCGATTTACCGCGAAAACCGACTTAAACCGTCACAGTAGAATCCATACGGCAGAAAAACCATTCACTTGTGATGAATGTGAACAAAAATTTAATCAAAAAGGCACCTTAATCCAGCACATGAAAATCCACACAGGAGACAAACCATTCATCTGTGATCAATGTGGACAAAGATTTAATAAAAACAGCAGCTTAAATCGACACAAGAGAATTCACACAGGAGACAGACCATTTTGCTGCGTGGAATGTGGAAAACAATTTAGTTCCAATCAGACCTTAAACACACACCTGAAAATCCACATGAAAGATAAACCATTTAAATGTGATGAATGTGGATACAAATTTAACAGAAAAGACAAATTAAAACAGCACAAGAAAGTCCATACCAGAGACAAACCATTCAGCTGTGATGATTGTGGACAAAGATTTAATGTAAAAGGAAAATTAAACAGGCACATGAGAATCCACACAGGACCAAGACCATCACCCTCTTCTATTTGTGATAAATTATTAATATGCGTCCAAGTCTAACGAGCCAAATGAAGTTTCAGTAAGATTAGAGAGCATGTTTTCAGGATGTTGTTTGATAGAAACACTAATTTGTAGAAATTGGAACCAAATCTTTTTGTATAAATGACTAAGGCCCCGTCCACACGTAGCCAGGTATTTTTGAAAACGCATATATTTTTATCTGTTTTGGCCTGCCGTCCACACGACAGCGGAGGTTTTTTTCACTCAAGACCGGCGCTTTTGAAAACACCGGCCAAAGTGGAGATTTTGGAAAACTCTATTTTTGCGTGTGGACGTGCGAAAACCGAGATTTGTGTTTTTATGCGTCACTACTTGCGACAAGTAATGCACATACTGTACGTCATTTGTGCACGTCTTTGTTTGGATCGCAAACAAGATTTGGGCAGCATGGACCCAATCTATATTTTTCTGTGTTTTATTAACTTTATAATCGATGACGACTTTTAAAAGCAATTCCACCTCCTTGTTGGTCCACACAAACGAGATCCCTGGTGCCATGTTTCAGGTTTTGCGGAAATGACGACTGAGGTGCTCTGATTGGATAGCTCAGAACTTACGTTTACATCAATACTGCCGACTACTGGTCTGGCATGCTCATAATCGCACTCAGAAGCGTATTTATACGGCTCCGTGTGGACGTGGATATTTTTAAAACGGTTACGTGTGGACGCGAGCGTTTTCCTAAAACGGAGGACAGCAAATATACGTTTTCAAAAATACCTGGCTACATGTGGACAGGGCCTAAATCTGTCAATGTATATGTTTAGTTTTTATTTTCTATCTTGGGTTGTTTTTACACTGAAAGACGGAAATATGTATACAAGCAAATGTCGAGTTTTGGTTCTGTCACAGACACCGACTCTTAAAACTTCTCTCTGTAATTGACTTTTTTTGTCTGGTTTGGTAAATTGGCTACGGTCTTTTCTGTTTGTTTTCTCAAGGACTTACCCAAAGTGAGGGGGAGACGCAAAAGAATTCTTTAAAAGCAAAATAGACTTTCTCACAAAAAAAAAAATCAGCCTGCTCTTCAAGAAAAATTTTCTGGAGGAAAAATTTTTTTGGAGGGATCCAGTTTTTTGGAGGGATTTGGAGCCAGATGGGGTGGTTCGGGCATCTGGTCAGGATGCCCCCCGAGCGCCTCGCAGGCGAGGTGTTTTGGGCTCGTCCCACCGGGAGGAGACCAAGGGGCAGACCCCGGACCCGCTGGAGAGACTATGTCTCAAAGCTGGCCGGGATACGACTTGGGATCCTTCCAGGTGAGCTAGAGGATGCAGCCAGGGAGAGAGAGGCCTGGGCTGCCCGTTTGAGGCTGTTGACCCCGCGACCCGACCCCGGAACAAGCGGAAGAACGGAACGGAACTGAAAGATTTTTTTCTTCAAGAAAAATTTTCTTGAAGAGATTTTGCATATCAATTGTGTGCTGTTGGGAAGTTAAATGTTCTCTCCGTGAAAACTGTATCATGTCTTATGTTTATGTTTTCATGACTCTTGATAGAAAACCCCAAAAGTAGTATAAACTGGTTTTGGAACCAAGAAGAGAGGCGTTAGACTTGGTAGTAGATATGTTCATTGCATTAACATAATGTACCATCATGGATTGAATATTTTCATAGTCATGAATGAATTTCTCCTCAACTTTCTGGGTGATAAAAACTTTTGAAGCTGTTTAGCTCAAAGTTTGTCAACATATACTGAAGCTACAAACCTGCTCGCAGGTACCAAGAAACCAAGAAATTGACTAATAATACAATCTTTTCAGTTATCTTTAATTTAATCGTAAAAATATTTTAAAATCATCCAGATGTTTGTTATGTTATAAACATGCTCTATTATGCGGACAAATAATGTTGTGTATTCTCTACAAAACTTTGATGGTTGATTTTAAATGTGTAAAGTATTTAGCCTGAAGAGATACATGTTCTAGCTAAACAAAAGAGGTCCACAAATTGACCCCTGAGGGTCTCCACAAGGTCTGGAATTTAATAAATTTACTTTTAATAAACCTTTTTCAGTCATTTTAAGTCTGCATCTAAGAGGTTTTATTTTTTTACATTCATGCCATCGTTTTTTACCTTAACACCAGCCACCACTTGAGAATGTAGAATCAATTTCTTCTTCTTTGTTTTTTTCAAAAATGTTTTTGAAATTTTTACAATTTTATAAACACAAAACACACACAAATAACAAATGCCTTCTATAGAGTAAGCAACCCGCCGAAAATCTTTACAAAAATTTAATTATTCCAGTCTTCAAAACGTACGAGTTTGTCAGTCAGTCACCTTCTTAACTGTCTATCCCTTAAGGGTCTGCGGGGGGTGCCGTAGCCCATCCCGGCTGATTCGAGGCAAGGGGCAGGGTACACCCCAAAGAGGTTGCCAGTCTGCCGTGGGGCCACACACATACAACCATACACACACTTGTTTCTAGGGGCAATCATGTAGCAGCCAATCAACCTAACATGCATGTTTTTAGAGGGTGGGAGGAAACCGGAGTACCTAGAGAAAACCCACGCAAACACAGGGAGAACATGCAAACTCCACAATCAGGCCAGTGTTCCAAGCCTCGTTCACACCTGGTACTCGAACCCACGACCTTCTTGATGTGAGGCAACTGTGCTATCCACTGCGCCCCCGTGCCGCTAAGTACAAGTACAAATATGATTACTTAAAAATGTCCACGTTTAGGAACTATAGTGTCCACTTCGTTTAATTGTCTGTTTTATCCACCGGTAGGTTTAAAGTTCTTAACATATGGTGTGGTGGAACCTTGCACCTTCTGAAATAGTTGGTTTTCATGTGGTAACAACATCCAACCTTTAATAAATCTTTTGTCTGCCAATTTTTCTGCTCATGTACTTATACTGTGTTTCATTTACTCAAGGAACCTGCCCGTCTCGGAAAAACCACCTGCCTTTACCTTTTTGAGAAAATAAATCTTAATTTACATCTTTTTCCCTGTGTTCTGCGCTTGAATCCTGACACACTTCTCCATAACAGAAAGGTTTAATATAGTACTCACAACAGATGTTAACCACTCACATCCATGGTGTGAGAATACTTTTCCAGCCTGTTCACACAGACTCCAAGCCGCTCAAGGACAAGCAAAGATACGGTCAGGACCATAAATATTTGAACCGAGACACATTTTTTCTAATTTTGTTTCTGTATACTACCACGGGAAATTTTAAATGAAACAACTCAGATGCCAGTGAAGTGCAGACTTTCGGCTTTTACTCCATGGGTTGAACAAAAAGATTGCATAAAAATGTGAAAAACTAAAGTGTTTTTAAACACAATCCCTTCATTTTATGGGCTCGTAAGTAATTGGACAATTGACTTCCATGCTATCGCATGAGCAGGTTTTGGCAATTTCCTTGTCTAAATAAAATAAAATAAAATAAATAAATAAATGTCATTATGAGTGAAGCAGATAAAAGCCTGGAGTTGATTAGAGGACTCGTGCTTGCATTTTGAAAATTTTGCTGTGAACAGACAACATGTGGTCAAAGGAACTCTCCATGCAGGTGAAAGTAGACATCATTACAGCCAGCTGTGAGACATAGTTTCTCCAGCGGGTCAGGGGTCTGCCTCTCGGTCTCCTCCCAGAGGGACGTGCACAAAACATCTCACTAGTGAGGCGCTCGGGGAGCATCTTAACCAGATGCCTGAACCACCCCATCTGACTTCTCTCGACCTGGAGGAGGAGCAGCTCGACACCGAGCTCCTCCCGGATGGCAGAGCTCCTCACCAGATCTCTATCTGAGAGCCCAGCCACCCGGCGGAGGAAGCTCATTTCGGCGACTTGGGCTATACGGCGGACATTCTGTGATTTTGGGCTATACAAATAAAATTGAATTGAATTTTATTTCAATTCAATCTAGGGTTAGATCTACATCTACATGGTAGATGTAGACGTTCTTCATCCTGATGGAGACACGGGAGACTCCTCAGCCCAGCGATGCCCACATGGTAACCAATTCAATTCAATTTTATTTGTATAGCCCAAAATCACAGAATGTCCGTCTCAATGGGCTTCACAAGAAAAAGAGGAATGTATTAACACAAATACACAACAAGAAAAATAACTAACAAATGCTAACTAAACAAGACTAGCACATTAATGCACTTAGACTCTCCTTCTCGGTGAGGAAAAACTCCTAAAAAACCCATCAGTGGGGAAAAAATAAGAAACCTCATGGGGATCCACGTGAAAGAGAGATCCCTCCTCCGGGACGAGCAAACAATGTGTCAAAGATTATTGTTTAAATATTAGCTTAATCTAATCTACAGCTAAATATCTAAAGAAGTCAATAAATGTTCTTCATCCTGATGGAAACACGGGGTACTCCTCAGCCCGGAGATGTCAAGTACGGGGATGAGTAGATGTTCTTCATCCTGATGGAGACACTGGGGGACTCCTCAGCCCGGAGACGTCCAGAACGGGGATGAGAAGATGTTTTTCATGCTGATGGAAACACGGGGGACTCCTCAGCCCGGAGATGTCCAATACGGGGATGAGTAGATGTTCTTCATCCTGATGGAGACACGGGAGACTCCTCAGCCCAGCGATTCCCACGGCGGGGATGAGTAGATGGATTTCATCCTGATGGAGCGGGGATGAAGAAGCGCGGAGGTCTCCTCGGTGTGGCCATGCCCAGGACAGGAACGCAGAGTCCCGAATGGGGCTCTCTCCCAGAGAGGAGCGAGAGAGGTGGACAACATGTGAATTGTATTGTACCAACTAGCAGTGTAATTCTAAATAAACAGTCAATTTAGAACAATGAATGAGATAGAAAGCCAGGGGTTTAGGGTAGAGCGTTAGAGTAGGGGGTACGGGGAAAGAGCCAAGGCAGTCTGGCAGAGAATAGTAGATAGAATTAGAGGACAGAACCCCAATGTACCATACTTTCCCCAGCTTTTACTATCTAGCAGCCAACTAATAATTATATCAGCTAATTGAATCTGTTTCTATCTGGCCTGTTGATAAGCTTGTTCAAACAGGAATGCTTTAAGCCTCCCTTTAAATGTAGGAACACTGTCTGCCTCTCTCACTTGAGCTGGGAGCTTATTCCATAAAACTGGAGCTTGGTAGCTAAAGGCTCTACCTCCAACTGTACCATGGTAACCCACAATGGTTACCATGGTGAGGGGAAAAACATTGATCGACTGTATTTTCACATAGATAATTATTAATAATTAATTAAAACATCAAGCTAGGCCATGTCATCATGGCTGAGCAATAGTATTACCTCTCCATTGTTTACTAGTAATTTTAGGTCCCAGGCTATGTCTGGATCCCTTTAAAACTGTTTACTGGTGACGTTTAAAAAATAGCAGTGGTATCAGTTTCAGAAGGCCATTAAAAAAGAAAACTTTCATTAAATCTTTTCATTTTCTTTTAACAGCTTATCTCTAACGGGGTCGCCGGGGTCCCGGAGCCTATCTCGGCTGATTTCAGCCGAGAGTCTGAATACACCTCGAACAGGTCCTCAATCTTCTGCGGGGCCTCACACACAGACAACCATCCACACACACTCATTCCTAGGGGCAGTTTCATAGCAGTTTATCAACCTAACGTGCATGTTTTTGGAGTGTGGGAGGAAACTGGAGAAAAACCCACACGTACATGGGTAGAACATGCAAACTCCACACAGAAAGACCAGTGATTCAAGCCTCGCCTCCACTCCGGCACTCGAACCCTGACCTTCTTGCTGTGAAGCCATCGTGCTAACCACCTTATTTATTTCTTAAAATTGAGGCCGCGAGCAGGCCACTGATTGGCCTGGGTGGATACTGAATGTATTGGAAAGTTCAGCGAGTGTCAGCTGCAGTTGGCAAGCTTGCCTGACCTGCTTGGTGGAATGTTTTGGGCAGCCTGGACTCAGACTGTGGCGGGGGTGACCGGAAGGCTAGACGCTCAGTCAGGAAATTAAGGCTCTGGAGAGCAGTCTTGCTGAGATGCAAGAACTGATCCGCAAACATGGGACCATCTTGGAGACTATAGCTGCTCAACTGGACGGAAAATAAAATCAAATTGCCCCCCTGTGTTTCGTCTGATTGGAGTTGCCATTAAAAACCCTCTGACAGACTGATGGCATGAGAAAGTTTATGCCAGAATCTAAACAACTTGATAATTTAGTCTGGACACTCTGTGACCGGTCTTGGCCAAGGCTGGTTATCTCACACCCCCTCAAATACTCCACATAAAGTGACTGCTTTGTTTATCCTCCCCACTCCACCAACCCTCCCCTTAAATCAAATCAACGCTTTTCCTTGTATGTTTATGTCTGTATATGTTGTTGCTAAGTAACCGGTGCTGTTTTTTTTTCACTTGCCCTGCTTCACTGACCTTGTCGGTGAGGTCGGGTGACTTATTTTTTATTTTATTTTTTTTATACCTGTCCTGTCCGGCGTTGTGACAAGCAGAATGATGATCTGTATGTTAAGTATTGCTGGGCAGTTTTGTTCTATATCGGCACATTGTGCCGACCCCGACAAGCTTTATTTGTTTATTTTAAATGCTTTACAATCAAAAAATATATATGCTTTCTGCGCTGGACCTGACAGGAATTACTAAGGAGAGGGGCGTGGGTAGGTGGGGTGAAAAAGAGGAGGGATAGGGTACAGAAGAAGAAGAAGAGAGGGGGAGAAAGTAAAAAGAAAATCTGAAGTTGTAGTATTCTGCATCACAACCAACCTGCTGGATTATCTGAGGGGAAAAAAAAAAGTACAAACAAGAGTTTAAACCAGTGATAAAACTGACACACACAACAAAACCTTCTAGAACAAGTGATGTAGAACACAAACACATGTTTTTAGAGTTATAATAATATTGGTTGAAAGCAAGGAACATAGCGGACAGTAAACAGAGTGATATAGTGTGCGAGTGTGAGTGAAAGTACATGCATGCTGCCGATGTGAACCATGTGCTTATTAGGACCAACGGATTGTCCCCAGCCCCAAAGGATTGGAACGAGGGAGGCAGAGACACACGCTACCCGGGCCCACGCCCATCCAGATCCCTTATTGACTTATTTTTTTTAAACACCGAATCCACCCTCCCTTCCCTTTGTAACACAAAGAAAGACAGAAAGAAAGAAACATTTTATAGAATGTTGTCACATATTCCTGGATATATTTTTAACAAACCAAATCTGACCCCATTTGCAAAAAGTTTGGACACCCCTGATGTAGAGTGAAGCAAACGCTAGATGGCAGTATTACGCCCAGCCTGCTGACCCGGAAGAGCAACACAGGAGGAGCTAACATAGATGGTGAAATAAAACTGGACGATCCACTATTATTTACTAGTTTTTCAGCAACATTATTTTATAAAACTTCAAACTACAATACTTTTTGGATCCCGATGCTTGTTGGTTTCTGACCTCTGCAGAGCAGCTTGTTGGAGAGAAACATTAGAGCAAAAACAGAATCAAAGAGGGAAGAATAATTGTGAAAAAGGTGAGAATTTACATTCTTTACTGTAATATATTTCATTTTTACAAGTTATTCGTCCTTTTTGTTGAAATACCAGCGAGATAGGGTAAACAGGAAGTGATAAATCAATGTTTATTGTTGTTTTACTTTGAAACACGTTCCAGCAGTAGCTAAGTGCGTTTTAAACGAAAACACACCAAATATATTCAAATAAAAATGAGTTTGAAAAACAAAATAAACCTAATTTGCTTCCAAAGTATCATCTGGTCAAACTACTAGTTAATTTCTGGTTATTTTCCTCCAGGCTTCACAAAGTATTTTTTGTTATCATAGGATTCTAACTAAACAAATATTCAGCTTAAAACTCCGTTTTTCCCCCTCCATTTTATTTCACATTATTATAGACCTTATGGTGTATCACAGTAAATCTAGGAAACGGTTTTATAGTATTTTTTTAACAATTAAAAATGAATTACAACATACTATAGTAAAAAAAAACTGATACAAATGATCAGCATTTTTTAAAAAAAAAAGTTATCCACTTTCTACAGCTCTCTCTATCTTAAAAGAAAAACTTGAAACCATGCAATTAATACCGTATTTTCACGACCAAAGGCGCGCCGTATTAAAAGGCCCAGCCCTAGTTTTGTGTGCTCTATGTTTAACACATAAGGCGCACCTGATGATAGGGGGCAGGTTTCTTATACATATCCTCTAGTAGGTACGTCCGCCTCACAACAACACACACACAAGCAGACGAGTGTGCGCATTTAAAAATAGATTGGGAGCAAAACTGAGTTTTTAAAAAAAAAAAAAAAAATATTTAAATATTAGTTACAGTTGTCATAAAGTCATTTATCATATCCATCCAAGTCCTCATCCTCCGTTTCGGAATCTAACAGGTGCGCTAAATCCAACAGAGCAGGTTCACTTTCCTCTCTGTCATTCTGCTAGCTTTGTTAGGAAGCCTGTCGTAAGCCTGCCTCTTGATAAGATTTGAATGTGACATAAACTGCCCTTAAGGAACATAATTAGCCAGAGTAAAACAGAGTTCATGTGTGTGAATGAGAGGGATCCAAATGGAAAAGTGAGGTTACAGGGAGAAGAGATAAAGAAGGTGGAAGATTTTAAGTACTTAGGATCAACGGTCCAGAGCAATGGAGAGTGTGGAAAAGAAGTGAAGAAGCGTGTGCAGGCAGGCTGAAACTGATGGAAAAAAGTATCAGGTGTGATAGAAGAGTTTCAGCTAAAATGAAAGAGGAAAGTGTACAAAACCGTGGTGAGACCAGCCATGCTGTTTGTTCTAGAAACAGTTGCACTGACAAAAAAACAGGAAACAGAGATGGAGATGCTGAGGATCTCTCTGGAAGTCACCAGGATAGACAGGATCAGAAATTAGTACATCAGAGAAACAGCACATGTTAGAGATTTTGGTTCCGGCATCTCCCGCAAACTCGTAAGGGATAGATGGATAAGAAGATGACTGAATGACTAATAATAATAATGCATTGAACTTATATAGCACTTTTCTGGATACTCAAAGACGCCTCACACATGTATCATTCATTCATTTGATACACCCATTCACACACACACATTCATTCCTGATGATGGGAACTGTCATGCAAGGCGCATACCACTGTCATCAGAAGCAACTGGGAGTTCGGTGTCTTACTCCAGGACACCTTTGGCATGCACTCTGGGCGGGTAATAAAACCTGCGACCTTCCAGTTACAGGATGGTCGCCCTACCCACCGAGCCATCCTCTGATCCAATGACTCTGCCATTAGCGTAATTTGCTAGTAAGGTGTTCGTCAATTACGTATTTTAATACAGCGGATGACTGATCTGGGTGAGAAACTGATTTGTTTCTAACTTGTTTACTTTTCTTACACTACTGTGGATGGATACTAATCTTACCAGTAGAAGAAGAACAATTATTAAAATGGCACATGCTCAAATTCTTCAACTCTCATTTTCAATCATCTCATTTTATTAATTTCATTAATTTCAATTAATTTTAATTTAATCTATTCTCTTCTTCTTCAGAGTTTCTGTCAATTCTGCTGCTGAAACTGGTGATGACGGAAGATAATTCTGTGAGATGTTCAAACAACAACTAGATATTTGAAAAGAACCAGAAGCACCAGACAACTCTTAGGAGTAAAAATGGAAATGCCAGGTGGACAAAAACCATTAAGCTATGACAAATGTGAACAAAGATTTAGTCTAACAGACAACTTCACATGTAATGAATGCGGACACAAATTTAACAGAAAAGACAATTTAAACGAGCACATGAGAATCCATACTGGAGAAAAACCATTCATCTGTGAGGAATGTGGACAAAGATTTAATCTAAAGAGCACCTTAACCCAACACAAGAAAATTCACACAGGGGAAAAACCATTCAGCTGTGAAGTATGTAGACACAGATTTAACAGAAAAGACGATTTAAACCAGCACATGAGAATCCATACCGGAGACAAACCATTCAGCTGTGATGTTTGTGGACACAGATGTAACAAAAAAAGCAACTTAAACCAGCACATGAAAATCCATACTGGAGACAAACCATTCAGCTGTGATGAATGTGAACAAAGATTTAATCAAAAGTGCACCTTAAACCAGCACAAGAGAATTCACACAGGGGAAAAACCATTCAGCTGCGATGTATGTGAACAAAGATTTAATCAAAAAGGCACCTTAATCCAGCACATGAAAATCCACAGAGGAGACAAACCATTCATCTGTGACCAGTGTGGACAAAGATTTAATCAAAAGGGCACCTTAAAACAACACAAGAGAATTCACACAGGGGAGAAACCATTCAGCTGTGATGAATGTGGTCACAGATTTAACAGTAAAGCATATTTAAACATGCACATGAGAATTCATACCAGTGACAAACCATTCAGCTGTGATTTTTGTGGACACAGATGTAACAGTAAAACCAACTTAAACAAGCACATAAAAATCCATACTGGAGATAAACCATTCAGCTGTGATGAATGTGGACACCGATTTAAAGTAAAAAGTGACTTGAACCGACACAGTAGAATCCATACGGGATTAAAACCATTCATGTGTGATGAATGTGGAAAAAGATTTAATCGAAAGGGCACCTTAATCCAGCACATGAAAATCCACAGAGGAGACAAACCATTTATCTGTGATGAATGTGGACAAAGATTTTATGATAACAGCAACTTAAACCGACACAAGAGAATTCACACAGAGGAACACCACCTATGAGCAATGTGGACAAAGATTTAATCTAAAGGGCATCTTAAACCAACACAGGAGAATTCATACTGGAGACAAACCATTCATTGTGATGAAAGTGGACATAAATTCAATCATAAAGCAAGCTTAAACCAGCACATGAAAATCCACATGAGAGCAACACCGTTCTATGTTTGATTTGTGATAAATCATTCAGTCAGCTTCAAAGTCTAAAGACCCACATGCAATTTCACAAAGAATAAAAAGAGTTTTTAATTTTTTCAGAGAGACACAACAGTTTTGTAGAAAGGGTAAACTGCTGCTTTGTTAGGTCGTTTGACCAGACAGAGCTTCTATTCACACGTCCGTCAGAACCTCTCTGGGTACCAGAGGAGGTAGGGGACATAGAGTCAAAATGGACTCTGATCTGCACGTTTATTGTCGAGGTGGAAAGCCCTAGCTATGAAGGCAAAATCATCTGTCGTTGTTGTGGTGGTGACCCCCGATCCCACTGGTGGACACAATTGGTGATTGATGCTGAGCCAAACCTCCCAAAACTGCAGCATAAATCAACCAGAATTTTTTAATTCACTTTGCCTTCTTTTGTATTGGTATAAAAAATGGTGCCATCATTTATATTCATTCACGCAGCCTCCCATCCTCCTATCTTTGATGTCAAGGTTGTTGATGTGGTCGAAAACCTGTGTGCCAGCAGGATTCCAGGGATGAAGGAAATTCATCCAAAGCTCCTAAAGTTTCTGGATGGGGCGACCAGTACAGAACTTCAATTTGTTTTCGTTTTCTCCTTCCCTCTTCCATGCTGGAGTGAGTCATCCGGGAAACAGGGGAGTGTCAATCGTGACTGGGCTCCCCAGTGACATTTGCCCACCTAATGTGTGTTGTGTTTAAGGGTTTTGGGTGTTATCATTACTGTATGTTGTGTTTAGGGGGTTTGGGTGCCATCATTACAGTATGTTGTGTTTAAGGGTTTTGGGTGTTATCATACTGTGTGTTGTGTTTAAGGGTTTTGGGTGTTATCATTACTGTATGTTGTGTTTAGGGGTTTTGGGTGCTATCATTACTGTGTGTTGTGTTTAAGGGTTTTGGGTGTTATCATTACAGTATGTTGTGTTTAAGGGTTTTGGGTGTTATCATACTGTGTGTTGTGTTTAGGGCTTTTGGGTGTCATCATACTGTGTGTTGTGTTTAGGGGTTTTGAGTGCTATTATTAAGCTGTGATTTATTATGGGTTTAAGTATGTGTTAGATAGAAAGGTTATTGATCTTTGTCACAAAGCAGTGCTGATCAGAGAACAAATGAGAGACTCTCTTTTACTTGTACAAGAATAGACCACCCCAGCCGATGGACTGGAGTGGCTATGAAAGAATATGCATCTAGTCTGCTTTATTTGTAAAGAAAAGGTGTGTCCTTACAGAGTAATGTGAGAAAGAAGGGGGCTAGAGACCCCCACTTACAGATGATGAAAAGAAGCAGCTTCAGACCCCTGCTTACAGGGGGTAAGGGTAAACATAGGTGAACAGAGGCTATTAACTCATTCATTGTTTTAACAATAACACTATCTTAACAGATAACATTGTTTCAGAACAGAAGACACTGTTTTAACAGATGACACTATCACCCAGCTATAGTTTACGAACTGATCTCAGGGATTAGTGGGATCTGGATCATCCTCTATTAAGCTCAGAGTAAAAGACACTTTTGAATGATAAAAATAAAGAAGTATATAAGGATATACATTTTCTACCTAACAGAAATTGCTGCCTGTGTGTTGTTTGTGTCCCCGGAGGATTTAAAGAGGCTTTTGGCCGTGACAATTACACCACTCATTTTCTTGGGATTGCATCCCCAAGCAAAATGGCTTTTGGTCTGCATGTTTATCCTACATATTTGATGTGCTGTTCAACTGTAGTTTCTGCTCTGCTTTTCTCAGTTGAGCCGTAAGCAACTTTTGAACATCGTTTTAGCTCCTGCCAGTTTCCCTTGACTGAAAACTGTCCCTCCCTCAGTAGTTGGGAGCGCACTTCTTGTAGGAGCGCATGGCAGTGATTTCTCTCTGTACCTTTGGCTTGTATCAAGGGAGAGCAGTATGAGATTATGGTCTGACTTCATAGGTGATGGTGGTCACCTATGAAGCAAAAGTAGCCACCTTTTGCTTTGATTACTGCTTTGCACACTCTTGGCATTCTCTTGATGAGCTTCAAGAGGTAGTCACCTGAAATGCTCTTCTAACAGTCTTGAAGGAGTTCCCAGAGATGCTTAGCACTTGTTGGCCCTTTTGCCTTCACTCTGCGGTCCAGCTCACCCCAAACCATCTCGATTGGGTTCAGGTCTGGTGACTGTGGAGGCCAGGTCATCTGGCGCAGCACCCCATCACTCTCCTTCCTGGTCAAAAAGCCCTTACACAGCCTGGAGGTGTGTTTGGGGTCATTGTCCTGTTGAAAAATAAATGATGGTCCAACTAAATGCAAACCGGATGGAATAGCATGCCGCTGCAAGATGCTGTGGTAGCCCTGTTGGTTCAGTATGCCTTCAATTTTGAATAAATCCCCAACAGTGTCACCAGCAAAGCACCCCCACACCATCACACCTCCTCCTCCATGCTTCACGGTGGGAACCAGGCATGTAGAGACCATCCGTTCACCTTTTCTACGTCGCACAAAGACACGGTGGTTGGAACCAAAAATCTCAAATTTGGACTCATCAGACCAAAGCACAGATTTCCACTGGTCTAATGTCCATTCCTTGTGTTCTTTAGCCCAAACAAGTCTCTTCTGCTTGTTGCCTGTCCTTAGCAGTGGTTTCCTAGCAGATATTCTACCATGAAGGCCTGATTCACACAGTCTCCTCTTAACTGTTGTTCGAGAGATGTGTCTGCTGCTAGAACTCTGTGTGGCATTGACCTGGTCTCTATTCTGAGCTGCTGTTAACCTGTGATTTCTGAGGCTGGTGACTCAGATGAACTTATCCTCCGCAGCAGAGGTGACTCTTGGTCTTTCTTTCCTGGGGCGGTCCGCATGTGAGCCAGTTTCTTTGTAGCGTTTGATTGTTTTTGAGACTGCACTTGGGGACACTTTCAAAGTTTTCCCAATTGTTCGGACTGACTGACCTTCATTTCTTAAAGTAATCATGGCCACTCGTTTTTCTTTACTTAGCTGCTTCTTTCTTGCCATTATACAAATTCTAACAGTATATTCAGTAGGACTATCCGCTGTGTATCCACCTGACTTCTCCACAATGCAACTGATGGTCTCAAACCCATTTATAAGGCAAGAAATCCCACTTATTAAACCTGACAGGGCACACCTATGAAGTGAAAACCATTTCAGGTGACTACCTCTTGAAGCTCATCAAGAGAATGCCAAGAGTGTGCAAAGCAGTAATCAAAGCAAAAGGTGGCTACTTTGAAGAACCTAGAATATGACATATTTTCAGTTGTTTCACACTTTTTGGTTATGTACTATACTTCCACATGTGTTAAGTCATAGTTTGGATGCCTTCAGTGTGAATCTACGATGTTCATAGTCATGAAAATAAAGAAAACTCTTTGAATGAGAAGGTGTGTCCAAACTTTTGGTCTGTACTGTATATATACAGTTTTCTAATCTGAAGAGACTGCCTCAGAAATATCTTTGTGTACCATCCTCTGTTCCATAAAAAGAAATTTTCCCAAAGCTGGTGAATCAAAGAACTATTCTGAAGTAAAACGAAATTCTTCAACTGTTAAAGATGACAACTGTGTTCATTTTCTAACTATTCAATAAAAAATACATTTTTATTTCTGACTGGAAAATAGTTTTGGGTTCTCAAATAGTCCTGTGCTGGTTAGCAGTGATTTAAATTGTCTACTAAAAGTCAGTGTTTTCCTGAGGCTGCAGAGACTTGAAAACAATTGACACAATTTTACTTCTAAGGGGTCAATCCCTCACAGGGCTTCATATTCCCATCTCTTACTAAAGCAATAAGGAAAAGAACTAGTTGAGGTTCTGTCAGTTTCTTTCCGTTCCGTCATCTTCCGCTTGTTCCGGGGTCGGGTCGTGGGGGCAACAGCCTCAAACTGGTAGCCCAGGCCTCTCTCTCCCCGGCTGCATCCTCCAGCTCACCCGGAAGGATCCCAAGTCGTTCCCCAGTCAGCTGTGAGACATAGTCTCTCCAGCGGGTCCGGGGTCTTCCTCTTGATCTTCTCCCGGTGGGACATGCCCAAAACACCTCGCCCGCGAGGCGCTCGAGGTGCATTTTGACCAGATGCCCGAACCACCCCATCTGGCTCCTCTCGACCTGGAGGAGGAGCGGCTCGACACCGAGCTCCTCCCGGATGGCAGAGCTCCTCACCCGATCTCAGAGTGAGAGCCCAGCCACCCTGCGGAGGAAGCTCATTTCGGCCGCTTGTACCCGCGATCTCATTCTTTCGGTCACCACCCACACCTGGTGACCATAGGTGAGGGTGGGAACGTAGATCGACTTGTAAATCCAGAACTTTTGCTTTTCGGCTCAGCTCTTTCTTTACCACGACGGACCGATGCAGTGTCCTAGTTATTGCTGACGCTGCACCGATCCGCCTGTCGTTCTCCATCCTTGTCCCACTCGTGAACAAGACCCCGAGATACTTAAACTCCTCCACTTGGGGCAGGACCCTGTCCCTAACCCGCAGATGGCATTCCACCCTTTTCCGGGCGAGGACCCGTTTCTGTTATTTTTTTTTATTTTAAACGTTTTTAAAAATATATTTATATCAGAAAGAAGATAATTAAAAAAATTACTATTTATTGTTAGTAAATCAGAAGCAGCATTTGAACCAGATTCAACACATCCAACAACATCAACACCATCCTCCCTACCCTGCTTCAGGACAAGCTCTCTCAGCTCAACGTGCCTGACTCCACTTGCAGGTGGATTACTGACTTCCTAACAGACCGGAGGCAGTGCGTGCGGCTGGGGAAGAATGTCTCCACCTCTCGGACTATCAACACAGGATCTCCACAGGGCTGTGTCCTCTCTCCCTTGCTCTTCTCCCTGTACACCAACTCCTGCACTTCCAGCCATGACTCTGTCAAACTGATCAAGTTTGCAGATGACACCACACTCATTGGGCTCATCTCTGATGGCGATGAGTCGGCCTACAGGATGGAGGTAGACCGGCTGGTGTCCTGGTGCAGCAACAACAGCCTGGAGCTCAACGCTCAGAAGACAGTGGAGATGATCGTTGACTTTAGGAAAGTCACAGCTCCCATTACCCCCCTTGCACTGACAGACTCCCCCATCACCACTGTAGACTCTTTCCGCTTCCTCGGCACTACCATCACACAGAACCTAAAGTGGGAGCCATCCATCAGCTCCCTGATCAAAAAGGCCCAGCAGAGGATGTACTTCCTGCGGCAGTTGAAAAAAGCCAAGCTGCCCGCCCAGATGTTGGTGCAGTTTTACAGAGCCATCATCGAGTCTGTCCTCACCTCCTCCATCACCGTGTGGTACGCTGGAGACACAGCCAGCGAGAAGAGATAAAGCAGGGGGAAGATTTTAACACAGACTGCGGCGCATTGTGCGCTCCGCAGAGAAGGTGATCGGCTGCAGCCTTCCATCTCTCGAAGACCTGTACGTCTCCAGGACTCGGGGGCGTGCAGGTCGGATAGCAGCTGACCCTTCCCACCCTGGACATGGACTTTTTGAGCGACTCCCCTCGGGCGGGAGGCTCCGGTCCATTCGGACCAGAACGTCCCGCCACAAAAACAGATTCTTCCCTTCTGCCGTTGGACTTATGAACTCTTTATAACCTGGATCCTCACATCTCTTAGTCACTTCCCTCTTGTCACTTTACTATCTTTATTATTTTCTATTATTTTCTATGACATTGCACTACTTTTCTTTTTCTTCTGAGCACTCTTAGTTTTGTTAAAATTATTATTATTATTTATTTTATTTTTTATTATTTTTGTTTTATATTTTTGCACACCTGTATCAAAACAAGTTTCTAGTCTCTGATATTTTTCACTGACATGGCAATAAAAGGATTCTGATTCTGACAAGCTGACTGGGTTCAGTACGTTAATGCATACTGAAGCAAACGCTAGATGGCAGCATTACGCCCAGCCTTCCGGGCTAACTGACCCGGAAGAACAACACACGGTGCTGATGCAGTCTTCTGAGCTAACATAGATGGTGAAATAAAACTGGACGATCTACTTTTATTTACAAGGTTTTCTCAACAACATTATTTTATAAAACTTCAAACTCCAATAATTTCTTGGATCCTGATGCTTGTTGGTTTCTGACCTCTGCAGAGCAGCTTGTTGAAGAAAAATATTGGAGAAAAAAAAAGAATCAAAGAGGGAAGAAAAAAGTGAGGATTGACATCCTTTACTGTAATATATTTCATTTTTTACAAGTTATTTGTCCTTTTTGTTGAAAAATCAGTGAGGGAGGGTAAACAGGACGTGATAAATGAATGTTTATTGTTGTTTTCTTGGTCATAAACAAGTTCCAGCAGTAGCTAACTGCGTTTTAAACGAAGAAACCCAAATTTTATTAAAAATAAAAAAAATGAAATATTAGGTTTTTTTCATTTTATTAAATATAATTGTGCAAAACACATCTCCTATCCACTTAAAGAACGCGTTGGAGTTGTTCAAATACCCCTCATCTTTTTTTTCTTTTTTTTTTAGAATGAAGAATATATAAAGAATAAATTATTTTTTAGAGAATGAAGAGTGGAAAGGCTCTCTGTCCTGATGATATTCCTGTAGAAGTATGGAAGTGTTTAGGTGAGGTGGCAGTTAAAGTAGAGAAGAACTATGGTATTGTATGAGGAAGTCTGGTGTGACAGACAAGTATGTTAGAGTGATTCAGGACATGTATGAGGGCTGTAAGACAGTGGTGAGGTGTGCTGTAGGTGAGACAGAGGAGTTCAGTGTGGGGGTGGGACTGCACCAAGGATCTGCTCTGAGTCCTTTGCTGTTTGCTATGGTGATGGACCCGCTGACAGACGAGGTCAGACAGGAATCCCCATGGACAATGATGTTTGTAGATGACAGTGTTATCTGTAGTGAGAGGAGGGAAGAAGTTGAGGAAAAGCTGGAGAGGTGGAGGTTTGCACTAGAAAGAAGAGGAATGAAGATTAGACAGAGTAAAACAGAGTACATGTGTGTGAATGAAAGGGATCCAAATGGAAAAGTGAGATTACAGGGAGAAGAGATAAACAAGGTGGAAGATTTTAAGTACTTAGGATCAACAGTCCAGAGCAATGGAGAGTGTGGAAAAGAGGTGAAGAAGCGTGTGCAGGCAGGCTGGAACGGGTTGAGAAAACTGTCAGGTTTGATGTGTGATAGAAAAGTTTCAGCTAAAATGAAAGGAAAGGTGTACAAAACCGTGGTGAGACCCGCTATTCTGTTTGGTCTAGAAAAAATAGCACTGAGGAAAAGACAGGAAACAGAGATGGAGGTAGCAGAGATGAAGATGCTGAGGAACAGCACATAATAGAGGTTTTGGGGACAAAGTCAGAGAGGCCAAACTGAGATGGTTTGGACAGAGGAGAAAGAGAGAGCGAGAGAGAGTACATCGGAAGAAGGATGCTGGATTTGGAACCACCAGAAAAAGGACTAGAGGAAGACCAAAGAGGAAGTTTATGAATACAGTGAAGGAAGACATGAAGATAGTTGGCATGACTGAAGAAGATGCAGCAGATATGGTTAGATGGAAGAAATTGACTTGCTGTGGCGACCCCTGAATGAAAATGCCGAAAGAAGAAGAAGAATTTTAGATCTTCTCAATTACTATCTGTTGTTTCTTTTCCAATCCAGGAAATTGCATTGAGTCCCTTCATCCCATCAGTAAGAAGATTGTTTTTAGATCGAGGGATGCAGTGTGAGGTGAAGAAATATAAGAAAAATGTCCTGTAAAAAATAGACCAACTTTTTGAGATTTAAGAAATAGCTGAGTGGTAGACAAAGTAATCTGTTTTCTTTAAAAAATAGTACATGTGAGTCAAAAAAAAAGTGAGGTTACATGTTAAAACCATAGAGATGGTCCTTAAATTTAATTTGATCTTTTCTCTTCTTCCTCAGAATTTCTGTCAAGTCTGCAGCTGCTACTGGTGATGACAGTAAGATAATCCTATGAGATGTTCAAATAGCAACCACATATTTGAAAAGGACCAGAAGCACCAGGCAAGTCTCAGGAGTAAAAATGGAAATGCTTGGTGGACAAAAACCATTAAGCTATGACAAATGTGAACAAAGATTTGGTCTACAAGACAACTTGACCCAGCACATGAAAATCCACATACAAGACAAACCATTTAGCTGTGATGAATGTGGATACAGATTAAAAATAAAAAGCGACTTAAACCGACACATTAGAATTCACACAAGGGAAAAACCATTCACCTGTGACCAATGTGGACAAAGATTTAGTCTCAAGAAAAGCTTAAACCACCACATAAAAATCCATACAGGAGACAAACCATTCAGCTGTGATGATTGTGGACAAAGATTTAATATAACAGGAAAGTTAAACCAACACATGAGAGTCCATACCGGAGACAAACCTTTCAGCTGTGATGAATGTGGACACACATTTATCAGAAAAGACCAACTAACTCAGCACATGAAAATCCATACTGGAGACAAACCATTCAGTTGTGATAAATGTGGACACACATTTAACAGAAAAAACAACTTAAACCAGCACATGAGAATCCATACTGGAGACCAACCATTCAGTTGTGATGAATGTGGACACAAATTTAAAAGGAAAGACACTTTAAACCGGCACATGAGAATCCACAAAGGAGACAAAACATTCAGCTGTGACGAATGTGGACAAAGATTTTATGAAAAGAGCGACTTACACCAGCACAGGAGGATCCATACAGGAGACAAACCATTCACGTGTGATGAATGTGAACAAAGATTTTGTCTAAAAGGAAACTTAAATCAGCACATGAGAATCCACACAGGACAAAAACCATTTATCTGTGATGAATGTGGACAAAGATTTAGTAGAAAGAACAACTTAGACCAGCACATGAAAATCCACACAGGAGCAAGACTGTTTGATGCATTTTCACAAGGAATAAGGAGGACTTGTTTTCAGGATGTTATCGGAAAAAAACACTAATTGTCTACATAAAGGGCTACTAATGAGTTGCTACACAGGTTCTGAGACCATTAGCCCAACTTTCTGCTCATAAATATCTCATTCTGTAAATGTATCTATGTAGCTCTTTTTATCTGTTTTATATTTACATTGGAAGATAGAAATATACATGCGAATGTCCAGTTTTGTTCAGTGTCTTACTAAGTCTTACCAATTCTGAGTAATGTCTACAATCTTTAACAAACCCTTACTACCAAAATCTTATAAATTATTTGTCTTTGTCGTTTTTGTCATTAAAAGTTTATTCCATTGTTAAACACTTGTTATTTTCTGTTAGCTCTGACTGTTGTGCCTCACTCAAAACATTCCGTCTGTGGTTTGCTTGAAATTAAATCCTGTAGAGCTCTCAGTGCATCAATAGCAAAGCATGCAAATTTTAAATGATTTAATTTATCCCCTTTTTATTGGCTGACTGTGTTGTCAATGTTAAATTACAAGTTATCACCTTATTCTATGGGTTTTTATGAATAAAAGAAGGGGTCTATTGTGCATATTGACCAATTGGCTGGACTAATGTCTCCATGCGTAAAGTAAAAACTTCAGTACGTAAATTCGCGCGGGACGCAGATCGCACTGGGGAAAGAAAGTTTTGATCTTTGGTGTGTTTTTTTTTTTTACATATAAAAATGGCAAAATGGGGACAAAAGAAACCTGAAAACACAAAATAATTCAAATAAACAATTATTTTACCGGTATTTAACTTTTACATGGCAGAAATAAAAATGGCATCATGTCTGCCAAATGATGCCAAAATGGAGACCTGGCCTGATTTTCTAAAACTCCTCTAATTTTCTAAAACTTTATCTAATCACTTTCAAACTTTGTAGAGATAATGGTAGTATGTTGAATTTTCATTTTAAGAAGTAAAAGGCTTTTGTTTGCAACATTCCAAAGAGTTATTCATCATGGAACAAGATTTTTTGTGGGGACGAGACAAAAAAATCTACTTTTTTTCTGTGTTTCATCTTAATTTTTTTTGTCAGAAATACGTACATGAAGAAATGACATATCAAATTATTTTGCCAAATGTTCTCTTTACAGAGGTCAGTCAGTCAGTAATCTTATCTGTCTATCCCTTACGTGGTTGCAGGGGGTGCCGGAGCCCATCCCGGCTGATTCAAGGCGAGGGGCAGGATACACCCCGAAAAGGTCGCCAGTCTGTCGCGGGGCCACACACACTCATCCCTAGGGGCAATTTGGCACCGGCCAATCAATCTAGCATGCATGTCTTTGGAGGGTGGGAGGAAACCGGAGTACGCGGAGGAAACCCACGCAGACACGGGAAGAACATGCAAACTCTACACAGAAAGGACAGTTTTCCAAGCCTCGTCCCCACCTGGGACTCGAACCCACGACCTTCTTGCTGTGAGGTGGCGGCCCTGCCTCACAACTTTTTGGTTTGTGGGCCACATTGAGTTCTAACATTTGATAAAGGGGCTGGAACAGGAGCAGATGAATGGCATGTTTTGGTGACCGCTAGATCAGACTGATAGAATGACGCTACATTTGTTACATCAAGAGCGTTAAATTTCCAATCTGGCGGCGCTAGTTTGAAAGCTAGTGCGATAGCGCTTAAAAATGTGCGTTTAGCAGCGCTATGTTTGAAATCCAATCGCTTGATCTAACATTTTGCTTGTTTTAACATCTAACATGCTTCTTTACATGCATGTTTTGGGCCCAATGGTTTTCCATATCTGTACACACTTATTTTGACAGCGTTCGCATCACGGAGACACACGCATTTTAATGGGAGCAGTGTTGCTGTTTTCTCAAGAAAGCCAATATATCTAGGGGGCGCCATCTAATGATTAAACATGAGAATTGCAGGGGAAATAAAACTAATAAGGTTTATTTATTTAATTTTTTCAAGTTTGGCGATCCGGATTAAAGTGTTTAATGGGCCGCATATGGCCCGCGGGCCGAACTTTGCCCATGCTTGTCCTAGATGTTAGAATAACTTAAATTTTTTTTAGAGAAATGATAAAATACAGTTTCTTAATCCGTGGAAATGCTGTGTTTTGTTCTATGTAAAGGATATTTCCGAACCTGGTGAATTAGTGAACAAAACAAGAAGTAGACTTAATTCTTCAAACTGTTGACAAACTTCTATGTCTGAATAAAAACGGACACAAATTTTATTTATTTTCTAACTATTCAAAGTAGAATATATGCTATCTCTGACTGGAAAATAATCTTGGGTTCCCAATTATGTGTTACACTGGTTTGCTGTTGTTAATTTGTTCACAAGAGGTCTGTGTTTTTCTGAGGCCTTTGACATTTCAATCATTTGATACCATTTTGGTTCTTAGGTGTCAATGATTCACAAGGATCCATTTTCCCATCTCTAATATTTACTAATAATAAAACTACACTAGGGGTGCCCATCCTTTTTTGTTCCAAGATCTACTTTACAAATATCAAACCTCCTGAGATCTACCAGTCCCATGTTACCATCGTAAATCCCCACAGATCGTTTCCAGCCTGCTGTATCTACCCCTACAACACAATTTGTTACATACTCAGAGCGCTTTGCGAGGGGGAGGGGCCACAGCAGCACTGCGGGCTGCTTATTGACTACAGGCTTAGCAACGTGATTTCGCGTCACAGACTCCAAAAATCTCCAGTAACAGCAGAAAAGCCCCTGGATTGACATTTTTTTAAAGTTTTTTTTTTTTATGTCATGCGATCTACCAATAATGGCTTTGCAATCGACCAGTCGATCGCGATTGACGGTAATGGTCACCCTGCTCTACACCTACTTGATTTGACACCATACCCATCCTGAAAGCTTCATCGTCCTCTGGAAGATTTCAATGTCTCGGTTCAGAAGACAAATGAATGTAAATATAACAAATTAGAAATAGTACAAAAAATAACGAAATGAGCTACTAGAGTTTCTGCTAGTTCATTCTATTGTTTTTTTTAAGAAAAAAAAATCTAATTAAATATAATTAATTCTAGTTTTTTTTTTATCAGAATGAAAATTGTTGGTGAAACAGTTTTTACTTTGATAGTAGAACTAAAAATAAAAATCAGAAGCAGCATTTAAACCAGATTCAAACAAGCTGTGTTCAGCAAGTTGATGTAGACCGACGTAAACACTAGATGGCAGCATTACGCCCAGCCTGCTGACCCGGAAGAAGAAGACTCCATTTTGGAGCAAACATCAGCCTTGTTTGTGATGTAGGCCTGGATGAGTAAACATAAATAGTGAAATAAAACGGGTAGATCCACTTTTATCAGCAACATTATTTTCTAAAACTTCAAACTACAACACTTTTTGGATCCTGACGCTTGTTGGTTTCTGACCTCTGCAGAGCAGCTAGCTGGAGAGAAACGTTCGTGAAAAAAAAAGAAGAAGAAGAAAGAGCGAGGAATCATCGCGAAAAGGTGTGAATTTATTTTCTTTACTGTTACGTTTTCTATTTGCAAATTATTGTGTTTAATCCGTCTTTTTGTTTAAATATAATTGAGGTAGGGTAAACAGGAAGTGGAAAATCAATATCAGTGCTTCAGTAGCGTCTAAGAAGATGCGTCATTGTCCAGATTAACTTTACTGATTCGGAATAATTATAATAATAAGCGTTTTCAAAGGAAGCACGAGGCTGGGCTCCTAAACCATAGTCCTTTTTTCTAAATACTTTATTAATCCCTCACGGGAAATTATTGTGCTGCATTTCACCGCAGCAGGCTGCCACCTATGACGGCGCCAATTTGTGAGACGTTGTCTTTAAGTTCCTCTAGCTCTGGTTTGTTCCTTTGTTCTGAATTTTCTCGAGGATTCTTACGTTTTTTTCTGTCAGATTCGGTCATCCATGTGTGGTAACGTCCCGAGGTATCTTGTATCTCTGTATGATCTCTGACTCACTGTTAAATAAATCCCCCCTCCCCCAGCTTTTCATCTAAGAGATTCTATATCTAAAAACTCATCCGTTATCTAAAAATTGTATTAATTCCCTCTGATAAAAATTAATAGCTGAACAGGGTCTTTAATCTAATTATTTTTGGTCCAGAGAATATAAGTAAAGCAAATGACTCTGCTTTTTTTTTCTTTTTTTTTTTTACATCGCTGTGAATGGATTTTAATCTGACCAGTAGAATTGTAATAATTACTTGATGGCTTAAAATGCATCAACTATTGTTGTCCTTTTTATTTCTTCTTCTCGTTCCGTCGTCTTCCGCTTATCTGGGGTCGGGTCACAGGGGCAACAGCCTCAGCCAGCTCACCCGGAAGGATCCTGAGTCGTTCCCCAGCCAACTGTGAGACACAGCCGGTCTGGGGTCTGCGCCTTGGTCTCCCCTCAGTGAAACGTGCCCAAAACACCTCGCCCGCGAGGTGCTCTGGGGCATCCTGACCAGATGCCCGAACCACCCCATCTGGCTCCTCTCGACCTGGAGGAGGAGCAGCTCGACACCGAGCTTCTCACCCGATCTTTGAGTGAGAGCCCAGCCACCCTGCGTAGGAAGCTCATTTCGGCCGCTTGTATCCGCGATCTCATTCTTTTGGTCACCACCCACAGCTGGTGACTATAGGTGAGGGTGGGAACGTAGATCGACTTGTAAATCGAGAACTTTGCTTTTCCGCTCATCTCTCTCTTTACCACGACGCGCCGAGAGCAGCTCGACACCGAGGACCTCCTGGATGGCTGAGCTCCGCACCCGATCTATAAGTGAGAGCCCAGTCACCCTGTGGAGGAAGCTCATTTCGGCCGTTTGTATCCGCGATCTCATTCTTTCGGTCACCACCTACATCCAAATAATTAAAAAATAACTAATTAAAAGCAAACATACTTTAAAAAATCCTACACACACAACACTGCACACATGTCGACATTCAAACAGCTCCACACTTCTCCCAGCCCCCCATGTCCCTCTACGCACACACACACACCTGCCAGCCTCCTTATATCCCCTGAAGCACTAGCTACTGTTTCTGTAACTGAGCTAAAAATAACAGTAGATAAAACAATCCTTTGGCCTGATGCTGCTGTGAGGAAATAATAACTGAAGATCGACCCACACCAGGAGTCAGCCTGCCCATGACTGCAGAGACCAAAACAACAGGGGTCCACCCGGCTCCTGGAGGCATGGGCACTGACAAAAAGCCACCTGGCTGTAGTCAGACCCACACAGTAAAGGAGAGCTGCTGGGATGGAGCATCCCCAGGGAGAAATATTGGATGAAGACACAAAATAAACAATAGAATAAAATCTAAAACAGATTAAAAGCTGTTGAAGAAATTAATCTAAAAAACATTAAAAGAACCTTAAAATCAACCAACAATTAAAACTTAAGTTGAGCTGTAAGAAGTTCTCTGCCATATTGGATTTCATATCTAAAATACATTTTAAAAGGATGTTAACAGGTTCCGGGTGACTTTATAGTATTTAAAATCAGAACGGAACACGATGCTCACAAAATGTGGGGCTGTTGTTGGTTCCTCAGATTTGTAAAAGTACAGCTGGAGGTAGATCTTTTAGCCACCAAGCTCCACTATTGCCTTCTGTATTTTTATTAATCATTTTAAAATTCTACTGAGTAGTTTGAATTAAATTGCATATACTTTATTAATTCCTGAAAAGAAATTTGAGTGATAAAGTTCAAACACCTCAATGTCCCCTTGCCCCTATCCACCGGCATCCCAGTCCGGTCGTGCTGTGTCCAACCTGGCAAACCAAAATCTGGAATCCGGAATGAGTCACAAAGCCAGGCCGTAGTGAAGCACACCAAACTGGCCTCTCTGTGTTTCACTGGGTCTAAGTGTGTACCTCTAGTTCCTCAAGCGAGTAACCAGATGTTACCATTGAAACTGCAAACTCACATTGCAAACATTGCATTGTGTCTTTAAAGCAGTCGTTAGCGCAACCAAGCTAACTAAGGAAGTTAGCAGGAACGACAAGCTAGCATTAGCTTGAAGTTAGCATGCCGTTTGCGCAAAATATGTGGAAAACTTTAAGTTTCTGACCACCAAGCTCCTTTGTTGCTGTTGCCGCCTTGGTGTGTGAGTTACTCGTGGCTGCAGGTGTGTTGTGTAGACGGTGTGAATGGCAGCATTGTGTGTGTGTGTGTGTGTGTGTGTGTGTGTGTGTGTGTGTGTGTGTGTGTGTGTGTGTGTGTGTGTGTGTGTGTGTGTGTGTGTGTGTGTGTGTGTGTGTGTGTGTGTGTGTGTGTGTGTGTGTGTGTGTGTGTGTGTGTGTGTGTGTGTGAGGGGGTGGCGGGGCGGGCCACCGTGAAAGACAGAATGCAGCTGCTGTGCTTTTTCTTTTCACAGACAAAAATGTGAAACTCTGACGCCTGTTTCGTTACATTTTCGTCTTGTCAACAGAAACTTGCAAACTTCTCGTCACATTTTTGTCACTAAAAAGCCGCATTTATTTCGTTATCGTTACGTCATGAAAAAAAGCTTCGTCAACAAAATTATTTAGTTGTCGTCATCGTTGACGAAAACAACTCTGTTACACACCAACTGGTGCGTTCGCCCTGTTGGTGTATAAAGCCAATATTTCCAAAAGAATTTTCTGAAATGATTGCCATATTTTCGGATTATAAATCGTATCAGCCAAAAAAAATGCATAATAATTAAGAAAAAATCATATATAAGTGGCTCTGGTGTATAAATTACATTTTTTTGGAACATTTATTCAATAAAATCCAACATCTTTTGATTTTGTTCACTTATCCATTAGTTCTTATCCAAAAATAATCTGAGAGGTTCCATTGATCGCATCCATCCCATCAGTAAGGATATTTTTTTTAAAAAGAGGGAAGCATTATGAGGTGGGACAAGAAATTCAATTCAATTTTATTTGTATAGCCCAAATCACAGAATTTCCGTCTCAATGGGCTTCACAAGAAAAAGAGGAATTATTAACACAAATACACAGCAAGAAAAATAACTAACAAAGGCTAACTAGACAAGACTAGCACATTTATGCACTTAGACTCTCCTTCTCGGTGAGGAAAAACTTCTAAAAAAAAAAACCATCAGTGGGGAAAAAATAAGAAACCTAGTGGGGATCCACATGAAGGAGAGATCCCTCTCGTAAAAAATAAAAAAGACTATCTTTGTGATAATCAAGCAAACAATCAAGCAGTAAACAAAGAAATCTGTTTCATTTATAAAATAGTGTTTATGAGTTCCAAAAATTGTGACTGTCAGGTTAACTTTTTTTTTTCAGTGACATGGTTTTAAAATGGAATTTTCTTCTTTCTCTTCTTCTTCAGAGTTTCTGTCAAGTCTGCAGCTGCTACTGGTGATTACAGAAGATAATTCCGTGAGATATTCTATTTGAAAAGGACCAGAAGCACCAGGCAATTCTAAAAAGTGAAAATGGAAATGCTAGGTGGACAACAAACATTCAGCTGTGACAAATGTGAACAAAGATTTAGGTTAAGAGCAAGCTTGAATCAGCACATGAAAACCCATACTGAAGACAAACCATTCAGCTGTGATGAATTTGGACAGAGATTTAACGAACAAAGCCTCTTCAACCAGCAGATAAAAATTGATCCAGAAGACAAACCATTCACATTTGATGAATGTGGACAAGTACTTGGTCTAAATGGCAATGTAAAGAAGGGTAGAAGAACCCCGAAAGGAGACAAACCTTACAGCTGTGACATATGTAATCAAAGATTTAATAAAAAAGGCAACTTAAACCAGCACATGAGAGTCCACACAGGAGACAGACCATTCAGCTGTGATGAATGTGGACAACAATTCATTCATAAAGGCAACTTAAACCAGCACATGACAGTCCATACAGGAGACAAACCGTTCGACTGTGAGGAATGTGGGCAAAAATTTAACAGAAAATACAAATTAGATCAGCACATGTATATTCATACTGGAGACAAATCATTCATCTGTGAGCAATGTGGGCACGGTTTCAACAGAAAGGACAAATTAACTCAACACATGAAAATCCATTCTGGAGACAAACCATTTGGCTGTGGTGAATGTGGACACAAATTTTGCAGAAAAGACCAACTAAATCAGCACATGAAAATCCATACAGGAGACAAACCATTCAGCTGTGATGATTGTGGACAAAAATTTAGTACAACAAGCAACTTAAACCTGCACAGGAGAGTCCATACAGAAGACAAACCATTCATCTGCAATCATTGTGGACAAAAATTCAATCGAAAAGGCAACTTAAGCCGGCACATGAGAATCCACACGGGAGCAACACCATTTCCCTGTTTGATTTGCAATAAATTATTTAGATGGGATCAAAGTTTAAAAGTCCACATGCATTTTCACAAAGAATAAAGAGGGCTAGTTTTCGTGATGTTGTCGGCAATTTGCGGCGGTTGAGGAAAGTTTACATAAACAGCCCTCAACTGAATTCCATTTTTTTTCAATGGTAGGATGTAATATAATTTTGGCCATTATGAAATACCCAGCGCTGTTTCAACTTTTACTGTATGTCGCAGTCATTAGAACGAGTTGGAGCAATTTAACCACCGAGATTTTACAAGTTTTTACTCAAAGAAAACTTAGCTAGTTTGAGCTTTTCATAACGGCCAGAAATATATGACATCTTTACTTGTTTAAGACACCATAGAGAATGAGTGGGATTCAGTTTAGAGCCGTTTATGTTACTTTTCATGTGAAAAGTTTGCAAGAACTGTGACAGCCAATGAAATTGCTCCTTCTATTTTGCTGCCTAAGTTTCTGCCTATAAGCAACCTTGGTTCATATCTATCTTCTTCTTCTCCTTTCGGCATTTCCCTTCAGGGGTCGCCACAGCAAGTCAGTTTCTTCCATCTAACCCTATCTCCTGCATCCTCTTCGGTCACGCCAACTATCTTCATGTCTTCCTTCACTCTATCCATGAACCTCCTCTTTGGTCTTCCTCTAGCCCTCTTTCCTGGTGGTTCCAAATCCAGCATCCTTCTGCCGATGTACTCGGTCTCTCTCCTCTGTACATGTCCAAACCATCTCAGCCTGGCCTCTCGGACTTTATCTCCAAAACCTCTAACATGTGCTGTTCCTCTGATATACTCATTTCTGATCTTGTCCATCCTGGTCACTCCCAGAGAGATCCTCAGCATCTTCATCTCTGCTACCTCCATCTCTGCTTCCTGTTTGTTCATATCTATGACGTGGCTAAATATAATTTAATCATTAAAAAATAGTCTTACGATTTTCTGTGTAAATAATTTGCTTAAAAATAACATTTTAATAAGTTACCATTAAAAAGAAGCACGATTTGCTTAGTAGTTTTAAAACTTCTGACATTCAGTTTGCTTTGCATGTTTTTAATTTCATTTTACAACATTTTTCTCATCCTAAGTTTGTTAAAACAATGTTTATCTTTGATTTGAGCAAAAACTAAAATGCAATCATATATAATTTTTTTTTGCAATGTAGTCATTTGAAAGGTTTCTTATTTTTTTTTTGCTGCTGCTGCCACTGATGGTGAGTCTGGTTCTGACAGGTTCTGTTCGAATTATTTGTGTTTAAAGTGGTGGTTTGGTTAAGATTTTTTGTGAAGGGAAAGAATCTGAAATCTTAATCATAAAAATAGTAAAATATTGTTGCCATTCTAGATTAGATAAAACTACATTAACAAAAACAATCAGATTTTTATGTTTTATTTCCCCTTTTCAGTCCCATCTCCTTTTCTCCTAGAGAAACTCCTTAAATTCCTTCCCGGTCATCTCGTTATTTTCTTCGGGATGGATAAAATATTTTCAATTCATGCAGCATGTGCTTGGTCCTGTACTGGGGAGACGGTTTTTGAGGACAATATATTGCCTGGTTACCAGAGCAGGCAGTGTGAGACTATCTGGGACAGTGGTGGTCTCACTCCCCTCTGTCAGAGCGTCAGTTACTGGCTCTTCAGTTAAACCGTGCTGTTCAGTGATGTTTGCTTATGTGTTTTTGTGAAATGTCATTTAGTTCTTGAGTGAAGTACGCTGTTAGAATCACTGCTTGAAAATATGATGTAAAAATGTTCACATTTTAAGAATGATAAGTAAACGGCATGACCTGGTTAAATAAACCAAGCAGAAGACTAACGTCATACTACATGTTAGTTTAATAAATAGAACATGACATATATGCCTGTACAGAGAACACAACCAGCTTCTTATTTAAATCAATTTATTTTACTCACTCTATTTATCCCTCGCCAGGAACATTTGTGTGCTGCACTCCAACACCGCAGCAGGCTGCCCACGACGGCGCCAATGGTAGGAGAAACGGGGGGTTAGGTTTTTTTTCCAAAGACCCTAGACGTGCACTCAGTGGGAAGCAAACCCGCGAACTTTTGGTTGACTTCCGGTTCGCGGGCGAATGCTCTAACCACTGAGCCACCGTCTCCCTCCAATAGTTAGATGAATAGTTAGATGGCTGGTTATTTGTGTTTAAGTTCATTTTTCAGATATTTGGCTTCTTTAAAAGGGTGTAGAATGTGAAAAACCAAGCAGACTTTTATGGTAGGGGTGTCCAAATCCGGTCCTCAACGGCCAATGACCTGAAGATTTTGTTCTTGCATCTACACACCTGATACAGTTAGTTGAGTCATTATGCCAAATTTTATTGGCTGTTGATTTCACTTTCTGTGCATCAGCTGTATAGAACCAGGAACACAATAAAAACCTTCAGGACACCGGCCCTCGAGGACCGACTTTGGACACCCCTGCTTTATGGAATACAACCTGCTGCTTTGTTTGGGAGAAACACACTTTCTTCTCCATCCTGTAGCCTGATCTGTGTAAATAAAGTATATTTAAGTGAAATTTACATTCATTGTCAAATAAAAAATTCAAAATCTGTGGAAAAACAATCTCAGTAAAGTGTCATTTTTTATCAATAAAAGATTTCACTGCTCCTCATCTTCGATAAGGGATGGTGAGGGTGAAGATGAGGTGTGTAAATGATGTATTTTTCTGTACATGTGTAAAGAGAGATGTGCGGAGTGGTAGTTTACGTACAGTAATCTTATAAAATATTATAAATTGAAATATTGGAATTAATTCCTGGAAAGAAAATTTGAGGACATTCAGCCAAACACACCATAACACAGAGTATAATCCGTTCAGTCGTCTTCCGCTCATCCGGGGCCGGGTCGCAGGGGCAACAGCCTCAAACGGGAAGCCCAGGCTTCTCTCACCCTGGCTGCATTCTTCAGCTCATCCGTAAGAATCCCGAGACGTTCCCCGACCAGCTGTGAGACATAGTCTCCAGCAGGTCCGGGGTCTGCCTCTTTGTCTTCTCCCTTAGGGACGTGCCCGAAACACCTCACCAGCGAGGCGCTTGGGGGGCATCCTGACCAGATGCCCAAACCGCCCCATTTGGCTTCTCTTGACCTGAAGGAGGAGCAGCTCGACACTGAGCTCCTCCCGGATGGCGGAGCTCCTCATCCGATCTCTGAGTGAGAGCCCAGTCACCCTGCGGAGGAAGCTCATTTTGGCCGCTTGTATTTGCGATCTCATTCTTTTTGGTCACCACCCCCTTGGGGACTCCATTGTCCTCCTCGGGGACTTCAATGCTCACGTGGGCAACAACACTGAGACCCGGGTGGGAGTGATCGGGAGGAATGGCCCCCTGATCTAAACCCGAGTGGTGTTCTGCTGCTTGACTTCTGTGCTCTTCATGGATTGTCGGTAGCGAACACCATGTTCAAGCATAAGAGTGTCCACATGCACACGTGGCACCAGGACACTCTTGGCCAGGGGTGGGCAAATTTTTTGACTCGCGGGCAACATTGAGTTCTAACATTTGACAAGCTGGCTGGAACGGGGGGGGCGGGGGAGGACTTAGAGGGGCCTGGCCCCTGCCCCTCTAGGTATACAAAAAAAAAGTGTTCTTACTACTTTAATTATTATAAACTTTGGGCAAACAATGCACCAAAATGCAGAAAAATTACTTATTTTTCAAAAAGGTTCTGGGGGAGGAGGGATGCCCCCTGACCCCTCTATATTGGCAAGCATTACAGGTGCTCGTTTTGACACATTTACACAATATTTGATGTAAATTAAATTAAATATAAGTTACTTATACCTTCCTCTTCTGTCATTGGTTGCATGTTATCCTCATTAAAAAATATTCAAACCTATAAATGATTGGATGGTTTTAATTAAAGTAGACACTGCTTTTTTCATTTGTGTGATTTTTGACAAAAAATAGATTTGGTGACCGAAAGAATGAGATCGCAGATACAAGCGGCCGAAATGAGCTTCCTCTGCAGGGTGGCTGGGCTCTCACTCAGAGATCAGGTGAGAAGCTCTCCCATATGGGAGGAGCTCAGTGTCGAGCCGCTCCTCCTCTAGGTCGAGAGGAGCCAGATGGGGTGGTTCGGGCATCTGATCAGGTTGCCCCCCAAGCGCTTTGAGTGTTTGTGCACGTCCCACCAGGAGGAGTCCAAGGGGCAGACCCTGGACCTGCTGGACAGACTATGTCACAGCTGGTTGGGGAAGACTCGGGATCCCTCTGGGTGAGCTTGAGGATGCAGCCGGGTACAGAAAAGATTGGGCTTCCCGACTGAAACTGTTGCCCCCGCGACCCGGCCCCGGATAAGCGGAAGATGACGGAACAGATCAAATTTGATAGTGATTTTATGCAGAAATGTGAGAAATACCAATAGGTTCAGATCTTTTTTCATGAAACGTGTCAGCAGGTTAGCGTTACGATCTGTCAGCAACATGTCTTGCATTTGTGAATACTAGCTAATATAATTTCGATCCATCGTTCATATCACTCGTGAGGTCACCGTACAAAAATCGTAGCTCATGCAAGCGGCGCGTGGCTCGAAACCTGTACGGCGCGAAACCTGTCCCTCTCGCGATATTTTTGTTTCTGGCGCAAGAATGACGTCAGAACAAATCAGCGGCTTCTCGAACGCAAAAACTAACCGGCATGCATTGCGGACGTCCGTTTTGAGCTGTTGAAACCGCGTGCTCTCATCTGAAATCCAGAAAAGGCGCAATTTATCTCAAGCAAACATATAAAAGGTAAATCAAAACTAGAAGATCAACTTTTAAAAGTGACATTATTTCAAACTACAGAAGTTTCTTGGATCGTGATGTTTGTTGGTTTCTGACCTCTGCAGAGCAGCTTGTTGGAGAAAAATATTGGCGCAAAAAGAATCAATGCGTTGAATCATCGTGAAAAAGGTGAGAATTTACATCATTTCCTGTAATATATTTTCTCTTTTTTTCTCAAGTTATTCTGTTCAATCCGTCCTTTTGTTGAAATATCAGTGAGAGAATGTAAACAGGAAGTGATAAATCAATGTTTATTGTTGTTTTCTTTGTTAGAAACAATTGCTCGCATTGGCTTTGTTTTAAACTTAGAAACCCGAAGTTTATTTTAAGAAAAATGAGTGAATATTCAGATATTTTACTGACAAACATTAGAAACAAAAGAAAAAATGGTTTTCTATCTAAAGCGCTATAAAAGTAGTCAGAAATAGGAGGGAAAATTTCAGAAACCGAGAGAAAATATCACGTTTTTCAGGCTCTAAAAAAACTGCTAATCATTTAACTTTAAAAGAATATATGTGGTCAAAATAGCTGTTAATTTTTAGGAAATTTGATTCTGAGCTTAAATTAATCAGACAATTCCAACTGAATTCCAAATGGTTTTTCACATTTGTTTTTTATATTTAATCATTTTACGTAGGGCCTATGCTGCACCACGGTACTCAAGTAAAGTACTTTATAGTCTATTTTGAGTGAGAGTTTAAAATGCAAAATTTTAAATTCTTTCTTCTTTAAATTCTGATTTAATAGAAACTATAAATGTGATGTTTTTAGATGACCAGCTGCTTCGTGCCTTGGAACCACCTACTTTTTCTGAAATGCTAAAAAAAAAAAAAAAAAAAAAATGAAAATAGACTACAAGACCCATCATGCTTAGCGCCTACCACTCATGCACAGAGCTCTACACTGCGGTCAAGTGGGCCGCGTTCCAAGCAGAAATCACAGCGCGCCTTTTAACTTATTACGGCAGCCAACTTTAATGATAAATAATTGAGCTCTATTGTGCTTACCAAATTAATTCAAAATTTGGCCAAACTAAACCCAAAACAAAAACAGCCCCTCTAGATCTCCACTGGAGATATAAAGTGCGTTACAAATAAACGTATTATTATTATTATATGGGTCAATTTCAAATTTCTTTCCGTTTTGTGTCCTAGCCTGAAAGGGCGAAGTTTCAGTTATCTAAATGATTGAAAAGTTGATTTCATTGTTAATTCTAAGTCTGCTACTATAGTGTTGCATACACATTTATTTAAAACTGTCATAGGATAAATATTTTATTCACTTTGTGATGATCAAAAATCTCTACCCAGCCAAATTTCAATGTCCCTCAATAAAATGCTTATCTTTCAGTAGCATATCAAGAATCTTTTCAGTAATAAAAAATATTATTTTTTTGCCTTAAATAAACAAGGTCATCTAAGGTTATAGACCCTATTAACTGTTTGCATGAAAATGTTACCAAAAAATGACATAATACATGCAAAAAGACCTGTCCCTCAATATGATGTCCACTCTGTTACTTTTACTCTGTCACCATATTGTACATCATAATGTTCATCAAGTTCCAACAACTGCCACCAGGATTCACTGCTGCAGACAGGAAGTAACTTTTGGAGAAGAAGCCATGTGGCTAAAGTATTTTGGCTAAAGTTTATGAAGGTTTCAAATCTTAAAAAGGGTAAGGTTCATTTTGAAATGTCTTCTCTGTTACCAGCATAATATATATATTATCTAGAATATAAGAGAAATGTCATTTACTGGTGATAATATTTGTGAAATAGTTTTAAATGATGTAATGTGAGTGATAATACATCAACTTTCCTAGCTGTAGTGAACAGAAGAAACAAAATTTGTCCACTCTGTTACTGAAACAGTTATTATACTGTTATTGTAAATGACTCCAATTAGGTATGTAACAGAGTGGACACAAAGAGGTGAATGGCCAAACTTAAATTTAATTGTAATTAAAAGTACATCTGTAAAAAAAGGGGCCATCGGCAGGGTCTCTAAATCAATCCTAAATCAATCCTTTATCAAAAACAAAAGAGAGTAGGAACCTATGGATATACTTATATTTTATTTTTTCACTAGCTAAAATGGAAAGAAATTTGAAAATGACCCATATGCACTGTTTTAAAGCACTATATATATATATATATATGCTGGATATATATATATATATGCTGTGTATATATATATATATATATATATATATATATATATGCTGTGTATATATTAAAGCACTATAAAAACAAAATGTACCATTATTTTTTAATAATTTCTGTAAAAGAGTGTGCGTTCTGTGTTCTTGGTCCAGACAGCCTGGCTACGTGTGGCAATTCCAGCTTCCTTCAGATAAAGAGATATTTGAATAGATTTATTTTTATTTATTTATTCATTTTGGACAGGGTGACATGTTTTTTAGATTAAAATAAACATTCTTGTAATCTACCCACACATATGGTCACCGGCTGTGGGTGGTGACCGAAAGAACGAGATCGCGTATACAACCGGTCGAAATGAGCTTCTTCCGTAGGGTGGCTGGGCTCTCACTCAGAGATCGGGTGAGGAGCTCTGTCATCCGGGGGAAGCTCGGTGTCAAGCTGTTCCTCCGCCAGGTCGAGAGAAGCCAGGTCAGGAGTGCCTCACTGTTGTGGTGTTTCAGGCACGTCCCACCAGGAGCAGTCCAAGAAGCAGACCCCGGGCCTGCTAGAAAGACTATGTCTCACAGCTGGCCGGGGATTGACTCGGGATGCTTGCAGGGGAGTTGGAGGATGCAGCTGGGGTGAGAGGAGCCTAGGCTTCCCGACTGAAGCTGTTACCCCTGCGACGCGGCCCCGAATAAGCGGAAGACAACGGAACGTATTGTTTTACATCACGTGTGTGTCGTGGCCCCAATGGCCACATTAACATTCCCGCCCTCTTTCTTGCAAAGTCAATCTTTTTTCTTGTTACCATATTTCCTCCCTCTTCTCTAGAAAGCCAATCAAATGAAATAGTCTGGTTCAATCACCAGAGAAACATAGCAGACAGCAGTAATCCATCCCTGATTCACTCTATTGTGTATTTTAAATGCAATTTAGACGTTTTTTAATTGTCAATGTGCTGCTGCAACTATAACAACATTTAAATATGCACTCAGCTTATTCATAACAAGGTACAAAAAGTGCTCGACAATTTAAAACACAGGCTTCTATTTTTTTTACAATTTAGATAAACTGACAAATCAAAAAAATCAAATAAAAAAAAAATCAAAAAAAAAAAAAAAGACACTCAAGGATGTACCAGACGTACTTTTTTCATGTAAAAAAGTACATTTACATGAAAACATGTTGCATTTTAAAATGTTAAACTAATGTTAAGGTTAGAAGGAGGCGATAGTTCAGTGTATAATAACAACTTAATCAAATTTAATTTTTAAAGCACTTTTCCAACATAAAGTTATACGAACTGTTGAAAAGAATGGAAATCTGTCGTTTTACATTAAAAAAGAATTTTCAACATCATCTCATCATCTTTTGTGTATAACTCACAATGAGCGCCACCTTGTGTCCAGTAACTATAGCGAACCGCCTATTATTTTTATTTAATAATACTTTATGGGCAAGAAAGTTTCATCTCTGTTTTATTATTTTTAATATACCATTTAATCTAAAAATATGTTGAAATGATTTACAATAATAAACTCTTTGAATAATTGTACATGTAAAAAAATTATGTTTAATAGACGTAAAGAAATTCCGTTCTGTTCCGTCATCTTCCGCTTGTTCCGGGATCGGGTCGCGGGGGCAACAGCCTCAAACGGGCAGCCCAGGCTTCTCTCACCCTGGCTGCGTCCTCCAGCTCACCCGGAAGGATCCCAAGTGGTTCCCCGGCCAGCCGTGAGACATAGTCTCTCCAGCGGGTCCGAGGTCTGCCCCTTGGTCTCCTCCCGGTGGGACGTGCCTGAAACACCTCACCCGCGAGGCGCTCGGGGGGCATCCTGACCAGATGCCCGAACCACCTCATCTGGCTCCTCTCGACCTGGAGGAAGAGCGGCTCGACACCGAGCTCCTCCTGGATGGCAGAGCTCCTCACCCGATCTCTGAGTGAGAGCCCAGCCACCCTGCGGAGGAAGCTCATTTCGGCCGCTTGTACCCGCAATCTCATTCTTTCGGTCACCACCCACAGCTGGTGACCATAGGTGAGGGTTGGAACGTAGATAGACTTGTAAATCAAGAGCTTTGCTTTTCGGCTCAGCTCTCTCTTTACCACGACGGACCGATGCAGCGTCCTAGTTCTTGCTGATGCCGCACCGATCCGCCTGTCGTTCTCCCGCTCCATCCTTCCCCCACTCGTGAACAAGACCCCGAGATACTTAAACTCCTCCACTTGAGGCAGGAACCTGTCCCTGACCCGCAGGGGGCACTCTACCCTTTTCCGGGCGAGGACCATGGTCTCGGATTTGGAGGCGCTAATTCCCATCCCGGCCGCTTCACACTCGGTAGCAAATCGATCCAGTAAGAGCTGGAGTTCATGGTCCGATGAAGCCAACAGGACCACATCATCCGCAAAAAGCAGAGATCCGATCCTGAGGTCACCAAACCGGATCCCTCCAACGCCTGTCCATAAAGGTGATAAAGGTGATAAACAGAATCGGTGACAAAGGGCAGCCTTGGCGGAGTCCAACTCTGACTGGAAATGGAATCGACATACTGCCGGCTATACGGACCAAGCTCTGGCTCCGGTCGTACAGAGACCGGACAGCCTTTTTCTTGGTAAAGAAATTCTGATAATTATTTTACCTTTATAAAAAAGTTTTTATACTCCAAACTTTTTTGGATTTATACATTCCTCTTTCAACGGTCACCTTGTATCCCCGCCCTATTGTGTTGGAGTCTGTTTTTCTCAGCCTTGCGTCAAAATTTACAACCGGTTACCAAACCCAGACCTCTAAATACATGTGGCACATAAAACCATCTTATTTGTTGTTTTATGTCCAAAGAAAAAAACACATTACTTGGAATTATTGTCTAGTTTGCACTATAAAAAAATATCAGTACATCAATTGAACAAAAAGTAGCGCAGTGGTTAGCACAGTGGCCTCACAGCAAAAGGGTCATGGGTTCGAGTCCCGGGTCGGGACTAGGCTTGGAACATTGTCCTTTCTGTGTGGAGTTTGCATGTTCTCCTTGTGTTTGCATGGGTTTCTCCGGGTACTCCGGTTTCCTCCCACTCTCCAAAGACATGCATGCTGGGTTGGTTGGCCGGTGCCAAATTGCCCCAGGAATGAGTGTGTGTGTGCATGGTTGTATGTGTGTTGCCCCGCGACAGACTGGCGACCTGTTCGGGGTGCACCTTGCCCCTCGCCTTGAATCAGCCGCGATGGGCTCCGGCAACCCCCGTGATCCTGTGAGGAATAGACGGATAAGAAGTGACTGACTGACCTCGCTATAGTTATTGGACCCAAGGTGGCGCTCATTGTGGATTTCAGACATAATGTGATGAGATGATTGTTAAAAATCCTTTTTTAATGTAAAAGGACGGATTTAGTTGTTATTTTATACTTCTAACACTTAAATCTAGGAGTATATTTAAATTTTGTTATTGTTGCAACACATTGATAACAACAATAATCAATTTTATTGACACTTAAAGACGCTTAAATAATTAAAAACAAAACATAATCAAAATATAAAACTGTACGAAGAAATTGAGCAAAATATAGGCCAATTAAAATACTTGTAAAATAATAATGCATAATACTTATATAGTTCTTTTCCGGGACTCTCAAAGACGCTTCACACATACGCATTATTCATTCACTCCATACCAGGTACTGGTAAGCTACTGTTGTAGCCACAGCTGCCCTGGGGCAGTCTGACAGAAGCGAGGCTGCCATTTTTGCCCCATCGCCATTGTTAGCATTGGAATACCAATGCTATTTTAGGCGTCAGAAACCTGTTTTCACTGAGACGGTAAATACCGATATATGCCGCGGTTTTTACCGCCTTGAGGCGGAAACCATGCAACCTAGGTTAAAAGTGACACAGTCATTATTGATTATGTTGATATGTCTGACTCTCTGGTGGTATATGCCGATGAGATCTATGAGGCCAGGAAATAAAGCCTGTGGGCTCGAGAATGTCACTGCTAAGCATTTAAAATACCCGAGCTATTATAAATTATGCCCTCTGCTGGCCATGTGCTTCACTACGCAATTTGCTACACTGCTCGTATTAAAGTTTGTGTTGTACTTTCAAATGGCGGTACAAAATTAAAGTGCTCAAACCTTTCGCTGGTATTTCTTTTCGACATTCACGGCAGAATACAAACATTATTTTGTTGTTTATCGGATGGTTTGAATTTAAAGTACTGTATCTCCAGATAACTGAATCAGTAGTCCGTTTTTTGCTTACAAGACCTTCCTTAGTGCTGCCTTCAATAAATACGCTGCCCATGGGCGCCAAAATGCTAGCTGAGATGTCAAGGAGCAGAAAGGGCGAGGAGAGAAAGTAGAGAGGCAGGCGCGGATGAGAGGCGGAAAAGCACACAGGTGAACGCCAATTTAAAAACACATCAATATATACAATGTGTAAAATGTATTTATTTTTTTTAAAAATATATATCAATATATCGTAAATATTGATATATCGCCAGCCCTAAACCCATTTGTCCTATTAAATACTGTTTATTTGTTTAGCCCAAAATTGCTATGCATTTGTCACAATGGTTGACAAACATATTTGTGTGCTTTCTCTCACTGTTATCAGTTAACTTTCAGGTCATATTCACTAATGTTTTCCCACGCCTTACGATTTGCATACGAAAGGTACTTACTTGACTTAGTTATGCAATAGTCCGCGCACTTTGTCAACTATATAGATTGCTTAATTTGCTCGGTTTACAAATGAAACTCCTGCTCTCACAGGCTTAGGATCTTTTGTTAATACTTCAGTTTCTATTGTAGATCTTCTCAATTATCTGTAATTTCCTATTCAATAATAACCTAGCAGGTTCCATTGATTTGCTCCATCTCATCATCAGTAAAAAGGTTATTAGCTACAAGGTAATGGTCTGAGGTGGGGGAATCCAAAAAAAGATATTCTGTAAAAAAGGACTAACTTTTTGAGATTCAAGCACACGCTGAGCAGTAGACAAAGCTAATCTCTTTGATTGATAGGATGGTGTATGTATGTTACAAAAAACATGACTGTCTGGTCAATTTTTTTTTCAATGAGTTGGTTTTAAAATCAAATTCTATCTTTTCTTTTCTACTTCAGAGTTTTCGTCAATTCTGCTGCTGCAGTTGGTGAGGACAGAAGATTACTGTGAGATGTGTAAATAACAACTACAAGCACCAAGGCAACTCTCAAGAGTAAAAATGGAAATGCTAGGTGGACAAAAAACATTCAGCTGTGACAAATGTGAACAAAGATTTTATGAAAAAGGCCACTTAAACGACCACATGAAAATCCACACAGGAGAAAAACTTCAGCTTCAGACGAGCTTCAGCTGTGATGAATGTGGACATAGATTTAACAACAAAACCAACTTAAACCAACACATGAAAATCCACAGTGGGGACAGACCATTCAGGTGTGATGAATGTGGACAAAAATTTAGTCGAAAACGCTACTTAAGCGAGCACATGACAATCCACGTAGGAGACAAACCATTCAGCTGCGATGAATGTGGACAAATATTTGGTAGAAAAGGCAACTTAACCCAGCACATCAAAATCCATACAGGACACAAACCATTCAGCTGTGATGAATGTGGACAAAGATTTCTTCTGACAGGCAATTTAAACCGACACAAGAAAATCCATACAGGATACAAACCATTCTGCTGTGAGGAATGTGGACAAAGTTTCGGTCAAAAAGTGAGCTTAAAGCAGCACATGAGAATCCACACTGGAGACAAACCATTCTGCTGTGATGAATGTGGACAAAGATTTGGTCAAAAAGGCAACTTAAACCACCACAAGCTAATCCACACAGGAGACAAACCATTCTGCTGTGATAAATGTGGGCAAAGATTTAGTCTAAAAGCAAGCTTAAACCAGCACATTAGAATCCATACAGGAGAGAAACCATTCAGCTGTGATGTCTGTGAACAAAGATTTACTCAAAGAAGCATCTTAAATCAGCACATGAGAACCCACACAGGAGACAAACCATTTTGCTGTGATGAATGTGGAAGAAGATTTGCTCAAAAAGGCAGCTTGAAACAGCACATGAGAATCCATACTGGAGACAAACCATTCAGCTGTGATGAATGTGGAAGAGGATTTAGACAAAAAAGCAACTTAAGCCTTCACATGAGAAACCACGTAGGAGACAAAACATTCACCTGTGAGCAATGTGGACACATATTTATTTATAAAGACAGCCTAAACCCGCATATGAAAATTTATACAGGAGACAAACCATTCAGCTGTGATAAATGTGGACACAGATTTAGTCTAAATGATAACTCCAAAAAGCATATGAACATCCACACAGGAGACAGATCATCCACCTGTGAGCCTCTTGGACAAAGATTTCTTCACTAACGCTCCTTTAACCAGCAAATAAAAATCCATACAGGAGATAAACCCTTTAAATGTGTTGAAGATGGGCTAAGATTTATCCAAAAAGGCAGCTTAAAGAAGCACATGGACATCCATACTAGAGAGAAAACTTTCACCTATGATGATTGTGGACACAGATTTAACCAATTCAATTCAATCAGCCTTTTAGACAAAGATGTCTAAAAGGCAACCTAAACCAGCACATCACAATCCAAACTGGGGCAAAACTGTTTCTCTTCTTCATTTATTTAGACGGAGTTAAAGTCTAACGACCTCCATGCAAGTTTACAAAGTCTTATAAAGAGCTTGTTTTCAGGATGTTGTCGGAGAGACATACTAATTTTGCAAAATTGGGCATCCTATTTTTTATTATAAATTAGGAGTAGATACATAAGTTTTGAGCCAAAAATAGCTCATTCTGTCAATGTATCTAATTCTTGTAGTGGTTGTCATAAACAATTTGGTCACCATGTTCAATTAATCAACATTTGAAAACAGTTTTTAATCAAAATAATCAACATTAAACTGGCACATGGGAAATCCACACCAGAGCAAGACTGATTTGTGATCAATTATTTCAATGACATAAAAGTCTAAAGATCCATGTGCATTTTCACAAAGAATAAAGAGTGCTTGTTTTTATGATGTTGGTGAGAAACACTAATTTTGTACTTAAAGGGCTACCAAAGAGTTGCTACATTAGGGTTTTAGAAAAGATAATTCGACCAACTTTTTGCTCATTTTTTAGAAATTCTGTAATTGTATCTATTTAGCTTGTTTTATATTTTGTTTGGAAGATAAAAAAATATTCATTCAGATGTCCAGTTTTGTTCAGTCGCTGACTAACTTATCACTTCTGAATGTAGTGTCCAAATGACCTTTTTCTTGTTCGAAATTGGTTGCAGCTTTTCATGTTAGTTTTCTCAATGACTTATTTGAAGTAGGGATTTAAATTGTTGCTGTGTGCCTGTGTTTAGGAGTTTTAAACATGTTTTTGTTTTTTTTGCTTATGCTGTTTCCAGAGACTAAAGTGTTCTTTGCCTGAAAATTCTAACATGTTTTTTCTGTTTGAATTTGCCAGATGTTTGATAGAAAATCACAAAGCGAGTATAAACTGTTGGCTGATTTGTTGATATAAGTTGTTGGCGGATATGTTCTTTGCGTTTACAGAAATGCATTGTCAGGAAAAAAAAATTCTATTCACTATCATAAATTTTGGGGGGTAATGGAGAAAGCTGCCCCTGTGTAGACTCCATCGTTTTCCTGTGAGATTTTAATTCTGTTACGGGCAACAACAGAGAGACATGGAGGGGAGTGATCAAAAGGTACCCCCACTGATCGGAACCCGAGTGGTGTTTTTTTGCTTTACTTCTTTAATCATCTTATATAGTTAATAAACAAACACCATGTTAAAGTATAACAATGACCAGCGCCTCGGAGGAGATCAGCCCGACTGTGGGAAATGACTGAAACGGCTTCAGGAATATCAGGTCCACCATCCAGGGGCATAGGTGGGGAAAGCCGGTTAAAGGTGCAATGGGTTGCTGCTGACCTCGACTCTGAACGTTGTGAATCAGTGTTGGGAGTAATTTGAAGACTTTCTTAATTCCATTCTATCCATCCCATTCTATGTTGTAAATAAATGTTGTTAAAACTGCCGCCTTGACTGTGCGTCTCATTTTGATTGTTTTATGTTCTTTGTGTGTCTGCTGTTAAGGCACATAACACGCACACACACAATTTAAAGCACGCACATTCACAAGCATGTACACAAGCACACATACATGCAGGGCACAGGTTTCTGCAGGGTGATGGAGACATAGCACAGTCTTAGATTGACCAGGTTCTTAAGGTATAGTATAACGTATATAATGATGTTACGGTCAGTCAGTCACCTTCTTATGCGTCTATCCCTTGCAGGGTGCTGGAGCCCACCCCGGCTGATTTAAGGCGAATGGCAGGGTACACCTCGAACAGGTCGCCAGTCTGTCATGGGGCCACACACATACAAACATCCACACACACTCATTCCTAGGGTCAGTTTGACACAGGCCAATCAACCTAGCATGCATGTCTTTGGAGGGTTGGAGGAAACCGGTGTACCCGGAGAAAACCCACACAAACACAGGGAGAACATGCAAACTCCACACAGAAAAAAAAGTGTTCCAAGCCTCGTCCCCACCCAGGACTCGAACCCACAACCTTCTTGCTGTGTGGCCAGAAATTAAGATAACTAAAACCACATATGAGAAACTTTTTGAGAGGGATCCAAATGGAAAAGTGAGGTTACAGGGAGAAGAGATAAAGAAGTTGGAAATTTTTAAGTACTCAGCATCAACAGTCCAGACCAATGGAAAGTGTGGAAATGAGGTGAAGAAGCGTGTGCAGGCAGGTGGAACGGGTGGAGAAAAGTATCAGGTGTGATGTAAGCCGATACCTTTTCGGTCCTTTGCTGGAATATGGTTGTTTTCTTTATTTCATTGATGTGAGGTTGCACTGTGACCGAAATAAATAAATAAATAAATGTGTTATAGAAGAGTTTCAGCTAAAATAAAAGGGAAAGTGTACAAAACCGTGGTGAGACCCACCATGCGGTTTGGTCTAGAGACAGTGGCACTGAGGAAAAGACATGAAACAGTGATGGAGGTAGCAGAGATGAAGATGCTGAGGATGTCTCTTAGAGTGACCAGGATGAATAGGATTAAAAATAAGAATATATCAGAGGAACAGACCATGTTAGAGGTTTTGGAGATAAAGTCAGAGAGGCCAGACTGAGATGGTTCCGACATGTACGGACGAGAGAGTACATTGGCAGAAAGATGCTGGATTTGGAACCACCAGGAAAGAGGCCTAGAGGAAGACCAAAGAGGGGGTTCATGAATACAGTAAAGAAAGACATGAGGATAGTTGGCGTGACCGAAGAAGATGCAGCAGATAGGGTTAGATGGAAGAAACTGACTTGCCGTGGCGACCCCTGAAGGGAAATGCCGAAAGAAGAAGAAGAAGCTAAACGCCACACTAAAAATGTGTGTCTTGAGCCTCTTTAAAAATGTGGCCATCTTCTGCAGCCCTGAGTTCCTCCAGCAGACTGTTCCATAAACGGAGGCTATAGATCCCTAAAGACGCCTCACCGTGGGTGTGTGTTCTGACTTTAGGAATAACTAGGAGTCTGCTGCCGTAGGAGCGCAGGGTCCACGAGGGCTCGTACGGTAAGAGCAGTTCTGAAAAATTAGACGCCCCATTGACGTGGTCAATGCGCTGCCACACACCAACTGGGAGAAGCGGTTCAGAAAACAAATTAATATTAATGTAACTTATTAAAAATACTACAAAAAATAATAGTAGTACAACAAAAAATATTACACAGCACTACAAAGTACTTAATATAAAATAAAGAAAAGAGATACTTGAGGTTCTGACAGTTTATTTTAATAATAATAATACATCTGATTTAAAAGCGCCTTTCAGGACACCCAATGTCGCTGTCTTCTTCTTCTTTCGGCATTTCCCTTCAGGGATCGCCACAGCTCTGACTTTATCCCCAAAACCTCTAACATGTGCTGTTCTTGTGATATACTCATTTCTGATCCTGGTGACTTCCAGAGAGATCCTCAGCATCTTCATCTCTGCTACCTCCATCTCTGCTTCCTGTCTTTTCCTCAGTGCTACTGTCTCTAGACCAATCAGCATGGCCGGTCTCACCACGGTTTTGTACACTTTCCCTTTCATTTTAGCTGAAACTCTTCTGTCACACATCACACCTGATACTTTTCTCCACCCAGTCCAGCCTACCTGCACACACTTCTTCACCTCTTTTTCACACTCTCCATTGCTCTGGACTGTTGATACTAAGTACTTAAAATCTTCCACCTTCTTTATCTCTTCTCCCTGTAACCTCACTTTTCCATTTGGATCCCTCTCACTCACACACATGTACTCTGTTTTACTCTGACTAATCTTCATTCCTCTTCTTTCTAGTGCAAACCTCCACCTCTCCAGCTTTTCCTCCACCTCTCCCCTCCTCTCACTACAGATCACAATGTCATCTGCACACCCAATGTCGCTGTACAGTTTTTTAAAAAATGATATCATAAAATACCAATTTTGTTGTCTTTTTACAATTTTTTAAAAAAAGAACTATAATAATTCTAGGTTTTTATTTGATCAGAATAAAAGACTTGGTGTTCTATGTTAGTGAAGCTAAAAATAAAAATTAGAAGCAGCATCTGAACCAGATTCTACACAAGCTGACTGGGTTCAGCAAGTTAATGCAGACTGAAGCAAACGCTAGATGGCAGCATTACGGCCAGCCTGCTGACCCGGAAGAACAAAACTTGGTCCAGTTCCAGTCTCGAGGAGCTTACATACAGTAGACGGTGAAATAAAACTGGACTAAAATAGTTTCTTGGATCCTGATGCTTGTTGGTTTCTGACCTCTGCAGAGCAGCTTGTTGAAGAGAAACATTGGAGCAAAAAAAGAATCAAAGAGGGAAGAATCATCGTGAAAAAGGTGAGAATTTACATCCTTTACTTTAAAATAATTCCTATTTACAAGTTATTCGTCTTTTTTGTTGAAATATCAGTGAGGGAGGGTAAACAGGAAGTGATAAATGAATGTTTATTGTTGTTTTCTTTGTCTTAAACACGTTCCTGCTGTAGCTAACTGCGTTTTAAAGTGACACAGTCATCATTGAATGTGTTTATATCTTGTGGGCTAGACCAGGCATGGGCAAAGTACGGCCCGCGGGCCACAGACGGCCCGTTAAACAGTCCAAATCGGCCCGCTGAACTTGAAAAAATTTAAATAAATAAATAATGGTTTATGTTTTCTTTCCCCTGCTATTCTAAAGTTTCCTCACTATGTGGCGCACTCTAGCTATATTGGCTTTGTTGGAGGTGAAGTGTTAGCGTATTACTACATTTGCACTTCACCCTTCGACCCAGTCTTAAAAGAGAGGTTCAACTCTCTGAAACTAAATTACTTCGATGCTTCATTCAATGAAGCTGCGTTTCCAAATCTCCGCGGAAAGCGCAGATGATGTTGACTTTATTCGGCTCGACCTACGTATGTGAACAGACCTTCAGCGTCATAAAATTCAACAAAGATCCAACTTCAAAGATCCAACTTAACAGACCTACACCTCAGATCCATTCTGAGAATCGCCACAACAAAACTAACTCCAACCAACTTTGATGCGCTGGCTAAAAAAGGAGAGCAACATCCCTGCTCGCATTAAAATGTGTGTGTCTCCGTGATGCACACGTTGTCGAAATAAACAGTGCACGCAAATAAAAAATAACGCGCTCCCCAGACTGACTTCCTGGTCGTTGTTGACTTTTACCACCAGGGAAACAAACTGAACAGGAGGAGCAGTACAAGTACATCTGCATCTCCTTCGGGAGCATCTGCTAAAAAAGCAGCTGTTTCTTGAAAAATGTAAACTAAAGACAGAGTAAAGTAAAACATCTTACAAGTTTAACTAGATAGATTTTAATCCATTAAAGCGCTTCACATTTAACAATTTGTGCAAACTCAGTTACAGGTCAATGTTGAATTAACGGTAAACACTGAAAAAAAGTCTCTCTGTTCTTACTTTCAGTCAAAAATAAATGTGTTTACCTCTCTTATCATTCTTTGGATTTTGTGCGAAAAAAAAAAAAACTAAAACATTACAGAATACAATTTGCATTAGCTTCTTATATTTCGGGCAAAGAAAACTAACATGTCCACTGGGCCAAGTGTAATGGGGATCTAAAGTCTTTAGAATGTTGACAAAACCGCGCTGTTCCATTACAAATATTGGTGCCAAATCGGCTGCAATGTGAAAGGCATCAGACTGTGAAATACTACACCATTTCTCGCTTATAGCATAGGGCATGCTTCGCGTTAAAGCATGCTCCACTGTGTGTTGCGGTCTTGCGCGCGGCATCTCCACTACGCAATTTGTTACACTGCTCGTATTAAAGTTTGTGTCGTACTTACAAATGGCGGTACAATATCGTAGTGCTCGAACCTTTCGCAGGTATTTGTTTTCGACATTCACGGAAGAAAACAACATTTAGTTGTTTATCCGATGATTTGAACTTAAAGTATCTCCAGATAACTGAACCAGTAGTACTTGTAAGTCTTTTGCTTACAAGACCCTCCTCTCTGCCGCCTTTGCTAAATATGCTGCCGTATGGGTGCTACCATGTTAGCTCAGTCGTCAAGGAGCTGGAAGGGCAAGAAGAGAAAGTAGAGAGGCTGAAGCACGTAGCATTGAAGGTGGCCCAAAATTGTAACGCATATGTCACAATGGTTGACAAACATTTTTGTGTGCTTTGTCTCACTGTTATCAGTTAACTTTCAGATTCTATCCATTAATGTTTTTCCACATCTTACGATTTTCATACGACAGCTACTTACTTGACTCAGTTATGCGATAGTCCGCGCACTTTGTCGCCTTTATAGATATCTTGATTTGCATAAAACTTGGCTTAGCATCAATTTTGATGAAGGCTCTGTTTACAGATGAAACTTCTACTCTCACAGGCTTAGGATCTTTTGTTAATACTTCAGTTCCTATTGTAGATCTTCTCAATTATCTGTCATTTCTTACTCAATAATAATCTAGAAGGTTCTTTTGATTCCCTCCATCTCATCATCAGTAAAAAGGTTATCAGCCACAGGGTAAGAGTCTGAGGTGGGAAAATCCAAGAAAGATATCCTGTAAAAAAGAACTAACTTTTTGAGATTTAAGCAAACATTGAGCAGTAGACAAAGCTAATCCGTTTTGTTTATAAGTTGGTGTATGTGTTACAGAAAAACATGATTGTCTGGTCAAATTTTTTTCAGTGAGATGGTTTTAAAATCAAATTCTATCTCTTCTTTTCTACTTCAGAGTTTTCTTCAATTCTGCTGTTGCAACTGGTGATGACGGAAGATAACTGTGAGAAGTTCAAATAGCAACTAGATATTTGAAAAGGACCAGAAGCACCAGGCAAATCTCAAGACTAAAAATGGAAATGCTAGGTGGACAAAAAACATTCAGCTGTGACAAGCGTGAACAAAGATTTAGTCTACAAGACAACTTAAATCAACACATGAAAATCCATGCAGGATACAAATCTTTCAGTTGTGAAGATTGTGGACAAAAATTTAGTCGAAACGGTAACTTAAGCCAACACATGAAAATGCATACAGGACACAAACCATTCAGCTGTGATGAATGTGGAAAAAGATTTGTTCATAAAGGCAACTTAAACCAGCACATGAGAATTCATACAGGAGACAAACCATTCTGCTGTGATGAATGTGGACAAAGATTTAATAGTATAGGCACCTTAAACCAGCACATTAGAATCCATACAGGAGACAAACCATTCCGCTGTGATCAATGTGGGCAAAGATTTAGTCTAAAAACAAACTTAACTCGGCACGTGAGAATCCATACAGGACACAAACCATTCAGCTGTGATGAATGTGGAAAAAGATTTGTTCAAAAAGGCAACTTAAACCAGCACATGAGAATTCATACAGGAGACAAACCATTCTGCTGTGATGAATGTGGACAAAGATTTAATAGTATAGGCACCTTAAACCAGCACGTGAGAATCCATACAGGAGACAAACCATTCAGCTGTCATGAATGTGGACAAAGATTTAATCAAAGAAGCCACTTAAATCGGCACATGACGATCCATACAGGACACAAACCATTCTGCTGTGATAAATGTGGACAAAGATTTGGTCAAAAAGCAAGCTTAAACGAGCACATGAGAATCCATACAGGAGACAAACGATTCCTTTGCAATGATTGTGGACAAAAATTTAGTCGAAAAGGCGACTTAAGCACGCACATGAGAATCCACACAGGAGACAAACCATTCCGCTGTCATGAATGTGGACAAAGATTTAATCGAAGTAGCCACTTAAATCGGCACGTGACAATCCATACAGGACACAAACCATTCTGCTGTGATGAATGTGGACACAGATTTAGTCTAAAAACAAGCTTAAACCAGCACATGAGAATCCATACAGGAGACAAACCATTCAGCTGCGATGATTGTGGACAAAGATTTGGTCAAAAAGCAAGCCTAAACCAGCACATGAGAACTCATACAGGAGACAAACCGCTGTGATGAATGTGGAAGATTATGTCAAAAAGGCAATTTAAGCCAGCACATGAAAATCCACATAGGAGACTAAACATTCACCTCTGAGCAATGTGGACACATATTTATTCTAAAAGACAGCTTAAACCCTGAAAATCCATAGGGAAAACTAACCATTCAGCTGTGATAAATGTGGACACAGATTTAGTCTAAAAGACAACTCCAAACAGCACCTAAGAATCCACACAGGAGTAACGCTCCTTTAACCAGCACATGAAAATCCATACTGGAGATAAACCCTTTAAATGTGATGAAGATGGGCCAAGATTTATTCAAAAAGGCAGCTTATACAATCACATGAACATCCATACTAGAGAGAAACCTTTCAGCTGTGATAAATTATTTTGATGACATAAAAGTCTAAATATCCATATGCATTTTCACAAAGTATAAAGAGAGCTTGTTTTAATGATTTTGGAGAGAAATTTTGTACTTTTGTTGTGAGAACAAAGATCATTGGCCCAACTTTTTGCTAATTTTTTTTTTAGAAAGTCTGTAATTGTATCTATTTAGCTTGTTTTATATTTTGTTTGAAAGATAAAAAATATTCATTCAGATGTCCAGTTTTGTTCAGTCGCTGAGTAACTCTTATCACTTCTGAAATTTTGAATGTAGTGTTCAAATGACCTTTTTCTTGTTCGGAATTGGTTGCAGCTTTTCTTCTTAGTTTTCTCAATGACTTATTTGAAGTGGGGATTTAAATTGTTGCTGTGCGCCTGTGTTTAGGCGTTTTAAATAGGTTTTTGTTTTTTTAAATGTTTTTTTTTTTTTTTGCTTATGCTGTTTCCTGAGACTAAAATGTTCTTTGCCCAAAAATTCTAATGTGTTTTTTCTGTTTGAATTTGCCAGATGTTCACTAGAAAATCACAAAGCGAGTATAAACTGTTGGCTGATTTGTTGATATGAGTTGTTGGCATATATGTTCTTTGTGTTTACAGAAATGCATTGTCAGGAAAAAAAAAATTCTATTCACTATCATAAATTTTGGGGGGTAATGGAGAAAGCTGCCCCTGTGTAGACTCAATCGTTTTCCTGTGAGTTTTTAATGCCGTCACGGGCAACAACAAAGAGACATGGAGGGGAGTGATCAAAAGGTACCCCCTCTGATCGGAACTCGAGTGGTGTTTTGTTGCTTGACTTCTATACTCATCACAAATAGTTGATAAACAAACACCATGTTCAAGTATAACGATGACCAGGGCCTTGGAGGAGATCAGCGAGACCGAGAAATGACTGAAACGGGTTCAGGAATATCAGGTCCACCATCCAGTGGCATAGGTGGGGAAAGCAGTGCACCATCAAGACCGTTTAAGGTGGCAATGGGTTGCTGCTGACCTCGACTTTGGACGTTGTGGATCAGTGTTGGGAATAATTTGAAGAATTTCTCAATCCCATTCTGTCCATCCCATTCTATGTTGTAAATAAATGTTGTTAAAACAGCCGTCTTGACTCTGCGTCTCATTTTGATTGTCTAATGTTTGTTGTTTTTCTACTGTTAATTCACATAACACGTACACACACACTTAAAGGCATGCACATTCACAAGCATGTACACGAGCACACATACACACTTCATAATGCATTCGGCTAGATGCAGACAAACACTTGAGAAAACTGCGTCTGAGGAGCCTCCAGCAGAAGCTGGGGCGCACCTGCAATCACCCTCCATGATCTAAGGCCCCAGATAAAAGATGAGGCCAGAGCCTGATCTCCACCACCATCTGCCGCAGTTGGTGCTGCACCCTCCTCAGCTCCTCCTGGTCTCCAGACCTGAAGGCTACCTTTTTCCTGTTAAGGACAGTCTTTAGGTTACAGGTGATCCAGGGTTTGTTGTTGGGAGAGCACCGAACAGTCCGAGGGAGGCACGACGGACTCACGCACAAAAGTTAATGTATTCTGTAATGCAGTCTGTCATGCTATCACTGTCTTCCTTGCTAGGTGTGCAGAGTGCATCCCAGTCCGTTTATCCGAGACAGTCCTGCAGGGCCTGCTCCTTTTCCGGAGTCCACTTCCTTACAGTCCTTTTAGACACAGTTTTCTGCAGGGCGATGGAGACATTGTCTTAGATGGACCAGGTTGTTAAGGTATATATAATATAACGTATATAATAATGTTAAGGTCAGTCAGTCATCTTCTTATCCGTCTATCCCTTGCGGGTTTGCGGGGGGTGCTGGAGCCCACCCTGGCAGATTTAAGGCGAAGAGCGGGTACACCCTGAAAAGGTCGCCAGTCTGTCATAGGGCCACACTCATACAACCATCCACACACACACTCATTCCTACGGGCAATTTGACACCGGCCAATCAACCTAGCATACATGTCTTTGAGGAAACCGGAGTACCCGGAGAAAACCCACACAAACACAGGGAGAACATGCAATTTCCACACAGAAAGAACAGTGTTCCAAGTCTCGTCCCACTCGAGCCCACGACCTTTTTGCTGTGTGGCCACTGTGCTACCCACTGCGCCACCGTGCCGCCCTATTGTTAAGGTTTAATCATAAATTAAGATAACTAAAACCACATATGAGAAACTTTTTGAGAGGGATCCAAATGGAAAAGTGAGGTTAAAGGGAGAAGAGATAAAGAAGGTGGAAAAATTTAAGTACTTAGCATCAACGGTCCAGACCAATGGAGAGTGTGGAAAAGAGGTGAAGAAGTGAGTGCAGGCAGGTGGAACGGGTGGAGAAAAGTATTAGGTGTGATAGAAGAGTTTCAGCTAAAATAAAAGGGAAACAATTAGAAGCAGCATCTGCTTTTTATGTGTGTGTGAAAAAGAGGTGAAGAAGCGTGTTCAGGCAGGCTGGAACGGGTGGAGGAAAGTATCAGGTGTGATGTGTGATAGAAGAGTTTCAGCTAAAATGAAAGGGAAAGTGTACAAAACCGTGGTGAGACCGGCCATGCTGATTGGTCTAGAAACAGTAGCACTGAAGAAAAGACGGGAAGCAGAGATGGAGGTAGCAGAGATGAAGATGCTAAGGATCTCTCTGGGAGTGACCATGATGGACAGGATCAGAGGAACAGCACATGTTAGAGGTTTTGGAGATAAAGTCAGAGAGACCAGACTGAGATGGTTTGGACATGTACAGAGGAGAGAGAGAGAGTACATAGGAAGAAGGATGCTGGATTTGGAACCACCAGGAAAAAGGACTAGAGGAAGACCAAAGAGGAGGATCATGGATACAGTGAAGGAAGACATGAAGATAGTTGGTGTGACTGAAGAGGATACAGAAGATAGGGTTAGATGGAAGAAACTGACTTGCTGTGGCGACCCCTGAAGGGAAATGATGAAAGAAGAAGAAGATCTGAACCAGATTCAACACAAGCTGACTGTATTTAGCAAGTAATGTAGACTGAAGCAAACGCTAGATGGCAGCATTACACCCAGCCTGTGACCCGGAAGAACAACACATGCTACTGATCCAGTTTTCTGAGCTAACATAGATGGTGAAATAAAACTGGACGATCCACTTTTATTTACAAGGTTTTTTCCAGCAACATTATTTTTATAAAACTTCAATATTTTCTTGGATCCTGATGCTTGTTGGTTTCTGACCTCTGCAGAGCAGCTTGTTGGAAACATTGGAGCAAAAAAAAAAGAATCAAAGAGGGAAGAATCATCGTGAAAAAGGTGAGAATTTACATCCTTTACTGTAATATATTTCATTTTTACAAGTTATTCGTTCTTTTTGTTGAAATATCAGTGAGGGAGGGTAAACAGGACGTGATAAATGAATGTTTATTGTTGTTTTCTTTGTCTTAAACATGTTCCAGCGGCAGCTAAGTGCGTTTTAAAGTGACACAGTCATTATTGATTATGTTGATATGTCTGACACTATGGTGGTCTATGAGACTATTTTAAAATGAAATAAAACTTGTAGGCTAGATGATAGTTGGGTTTGAGATGATTTGCGCCATTACAGACGAGACCAGGCGGCCGCAGCGGGGGGCGGAGAAAGGCGCCTGACTGGAATAAAGTCGAACAAGTTTTCTCTTATTTTAGAAAAACGACATCAGGAAGTATCAGTTATTTACATCCGGTTTTGAATTTTTACACAATAAATTTATCCACCCGCGACGGACTGGCGACCTGTTCGGGTGTACCCTTCCCCTTGCATTGACTCAGCCGGGGTGGGCATAGGCACCACCTGTAACGCGTGAAGGGATACATAGACGGTTAACAAGGTGACTGCCTGACTAAATTTATCCATTTGTGGAAGAAATGTAACAAATCAAAACTTGTGAAAGTTAAATTAAGTTTTTATGTTTTTAGACTCCATTAAACAGAAACACAAGACGGTAAATTATTTACACAATTCATTAAAAGGGTTAATTTATAAGGATAAGCAGAATGTTTTCTATGTTGCTTTATGAGTTGTAAATACATAAATACAGCATATATGTACTGTAGTTGACCCGATTTTTATTGACGTGTAACATAATTCTTATGTAACAGTCATAGTTACAAAGAAGTTTCACGCAGTCTAGGTGAGGCATGGGCAAACTTTGGTCCACGGGCCACATACGGCCCGCCGAACTAGAAATAAATAAATAAACGTTGTTAGTTAGATTTTTCCTGCAATTCTGATGTTTGTCACTAGATGACACCAAAAATACAATAACACTGCTCCCATTAAAATGTGTGCGTCTCCATAATGCGCACACCTTCAAAATAAACAGTGTGCACAGATATGGAAAGCCATCGGGCCAAATATACGCACGTAGATTTAAAACCTAGCGCCGCTAAATGCACGTTTTTAAGTGCTACCGCTCTAGATTTCAGACCTAGCGCTGCTAGATTTGAAATTCAACGCTACTGATGTAACAGTTGGCGCGCTTGTTTAAAATCTAGCGCAGAATTCTATTGGTATAATCTAGTGGTTACCAAAGCATGCCATCCATCTGCTCCTGTTCCCAGGGGTGAATCCAGGATTTTCTAACAAGAGGTTAGGGGGGGAAACAAAATGGGCACCTGTGGTGCTCGCCAGTATAGAGGGGTCTAAGGGCATCCAACCCCACCCCGAACCTTTTTGAAAAATAAGTTATTTTTCTGCATCTTGGTGCATTTTTTGTCCAAAGTTTATAATAATAAAAATAGTTAGAACACTTTTTTTTTGTTGACCTAGTGGCGGGCGAGAGGGGCACGCCCCTCTCTTTCTGGTTCCGGCCAGCTTGTCAAATGTTAGAACTCAATGTGGCCCACAAGTCAGAAATTTTTCCCACCCCTGGTCTAGGTGTTCACTGTAAAGTTAGGTTCTAAATGGTTAAAACATCAGCTATCAAAAGTTATTGTAGATTATTTTAATATAAATTAAGTTAATTAAGTTCCATATCTCCATGTCTTTAAACCATTTTCGTCATATTTAAAGAGTTAAAGTAAAAAATATGTCAGCAGAAGATCATTAACTGAGTGGTGAGTGAAAGGCGTCACATTAATAAAATTCGTTCCGTTGTCTTCCACTTATCCGAGGCCTGGTCGTGGGGTTAACAGCCTCAGACAGGAAGCCCAGACTTCTCTCACCCCAGCTGCATCCTTCAGCTAGCCCGGAAGGATTTAGAGTCGTTCCCCATCCAGCTGTGAGACATAGTCTCTCCAGACGTGCCCGAAATAGTTCACCACCAAGGCGCTTGGGGGGCAGCCTGACCAGATGCCCGAACCACCCCATCTGGCTCCTCACGACCTGGAGGAAGAGTGGCTCGACACTGCACTCCTCCCATATGGCAGAGCTTCTCACCCGATCTCTGAGTGAGAGCCTGCCACCGTGCAGAGGAAGCTCATTTCGGCCACTTGTATCCGCGATCTTATTCTTTCGGTCACCAGCAGGTGAGGGTGGGAACGTAGTCAAACTTGTAAAGCCAGAGCTTTGCTTTTTGGCTCAGCTCTCTCTTTACCACGATGGACTGATGCAGTGTTCTAGTTATTGCTGACGCCGCACCGATCCACCTGTAGATCTCCCGCTCCATCCTTCTCCCACTCCTGAACAAGACCCCGATACTTAAACTCCTCCAGTTGGGGCAGGACTCTTTCCGTGACCTACAGGGGCATTCCACCCTTTTCCGGGCGAGGACCATGTGGACACTCTTATGCTTGAACATGGTGTTTGCTACCGACAATTTGTGACAAGCACAGAAGTCAAGCAGCAGAACACCACTCAGGGTAGATAAGGGGGTCGTTCCTTCCAATCACTCCCCTCCAGGTCTCACTGTCGTTGCCCACGTCAGCATTGAAGTCTCTCAGGAGAACAATGGAGTCCCCGGGGGTGCCCCCTCCAGTACTCCCTCAAAAGACTCCTAAAAGGCCGGGTAGTCTACACTGCCATTTGGTGCATAGCAACAAACAACAGTGAGCACCTGTCCCCCCACCCGAAAGCGGAGGGAAGCAACCCTTTTGTCCACCGGAGAGAACTCCAACACACAGAAGCCGAGCTTTTGTGCAAACAGAAAAATAAACTAAAACATTAAAGAATACAATTTGCTTTAGCTTCTTATATTCTGAGCAAGCAAAACTAACCTGTCCACTGGGCCAAGTCTAATGGGGATCTAAAGTCTTTAGAATGTTGACAAAACCGCGCTGTTCCACAAAAAACATTGGTACCAAATCGGCTCCAATGTGAAAGGCAACAACATCGCATCATTTCTCGCTTATTCTTTCATAGGACATGCTTCGTGTTAAAGCATGCTCCACTGTGTGTTGCGGTCTTGCACGCGGCATCTCCACTACACAATTTGTTACACTGTTCGTATTAAAGTTTGAGTCGTACTTGCAAATGGCGGTACAAGATCGTAGTGCTCGAACTTTTCACTGGTATTTGTTTTTGACATTCACAGAAGAAAACAACATTTAGTTGTTCATCCAATGGTTTGAACTTAACGTATCTCCAGATAACTGAACCAGTAGTCCGCCTTTTGCTTACAAGACCCTCCTCTCTGCCGGCTTTGCTAAATATGCTCCCCGTGGGTGCTGCCATGCTAGCTCAGTCGTCAAGGAGCAGGAAGGGCAAGAACAGAAAGTATAGAGAGGCCGAGGCGCGTAGCAGAGAAGGTGGCAGGCGTGGATGAGAGGCGGAGAAGGAAGCGGACGAACGGCAATTTAAAAACACAGCGCTATATACAATATGTAAAAAATTATATTGTGTTTTAACATATATTGCTATATCGTAAATATTGATATATCGCCAGCCCTAAATCCATTTGTCCTTTTAAATACTGTTTTATTTGTTTAGCCCAAAATCGCAACGCATTTGTCACAATGGTGGACAAACATTTTTGTGTGCTTTGTCCCACTGTTATCAGTTAACTTTCAGGTTCTATCCATTAATGCTTTCTTACGTCTGACAATTTTCATATGGCAGCTGCTTACTTTACTCAGTTATGCAATAGTCCGCGCTTTTTGTCAACTTTATAGATATCTTAATTTGCATAAATTTGGCTTATCATCAGTTTGACGATAAGCCAAAGGATGAAACTCCTGCTCTCACAGGCTTGGAATCTTTTGTTAATACTTCAGTTCATATTGTAGAACTTCTAAATTATCTGTCATTTCTTATTCAATAATAATCCAGAAGGTTCCATTGAGTCACTCCATCTCATCATCAGTAAAAAGGGTATCAGCTACAGGGTAAGAGTCTGAGGTGGGGAAATCCAAGAAAGATATCCTGTAAAAAAGGACTAACTTTTTGAGATTCAAGCAAACGCTGACCAGTAGACAAAGCTAATCCATGTTGTTTATAAGATGTGTATGTGAATTACAAAAAAACATGACTGTCTGGTCTAAATTATTTCAGTGACATGGTTTTAAAATCAAACTCTATCTCTTCTTTTCTACTTCAGAATTTTTGTCAATTTTGCTGCTGCAGCTGGTGATGACAGAAGATAACTCCGTGAGATGTTCAAATAGGAACTTGATATTTGAAAAGGACCAGAAGCAAATCTCAACAGTCAAAATGGAAATGCTAGGTGTACAAAAAACATTGAGCTGTGACAAAAGTGAACAAAGATTTAGTCTAAAACACCACTTAAAAAGGCTCATGAAAATGAAAACAGTAGAAAAACCATTCAGCTGTGATGAATGTGGAAAAAGATTTAAAAGAAAAGACCTTTTAAACGTGCACATGAGAATCCATACGGGAGACAAACCTTGTAGCTGTGATGTTTGTGGACAAAGATTTGGTCAAAAAAGTAACTTAAACCGGCATATGAAAATTCATACAGGATACAAACCATTCAGTTGTGATGATTGTGGACAAAAATTTAGTCGAAAAGGCTACTTAAGCACACACATGAGAATCCACACAGGAGACAAACCCTTCAGCTGTGATGAATGTGGACAAAGATTTATTCAAAAAAGCAACTTATACCAGCACATGAGAATCCACAAAGGAGACAAACCATTTAGCTGCAATGATTGTGGACAAAGATTTCGTCAAAAAGCAAGCTTAAACGAGCACATAAAAATCCATACAGGAGACAAACCATTCAGCTGTGATGACTGTGAACAAAAATTTACTCAAAAAGGCAACCTAAACCGGCACATGAAAACCCATACAGGATACAAACCATTCAGCTGCGATGATTGTGATCAAAGATTTACTCAAAAAGGCAACCTAAACCGGCACATAAAAACTCATACAGGAGACAAACCATTCTGCTGTGATGAATGTGGACAAAGATTTGGTGAAAAAGTAAGCTTAAACCAGCACATAAAAATCCATACAGGACACAAACCATTCAGTTGTGATGAATGTGGACAAGGATTTATTCAAAAAGGTAACTTAAAACAGCACATGAGAATCCACACAGGAGACAAACCCTTCTGCTGTGATGAATGTGGACAAAGATTTAGTCTAAAAGCAAGCTTAAACCAGCACATGAGAATCCACACAGGAGACAAACCATTCAGCTGTGATGAATGTGGACGAAGATTTAGTCAAAAAAGCATCTTAAACCAGCACATGAGAATTCATACGGGAGACAAACCATTCAGCTGTGATAAATGTGAACAAAGATTTAATCAAAAAGCCAACTTAAACCAGCACATGAGAATTCATACAGGAGACAAACCATTCTGCTGTGATGATTGTGGACAAAGATTTAATCAAAAAGCAAGCTTAAACGACCACATGAGAATCCATACTGGAGAAAAACCATTCAGCTGTAATGAATGTGGACAAAAATTTAGTCAAAAAGGCAACTTAAGTCAGCATATGAGAATCCACATAGGAGACAAAACAGTCAGCTGTGATGAATGTGGACACAGATTTGTTTATAAAGACTGCTTATCCCAGCGCATGAAAATCCATACAGGAGACAAACCATTCTGCTGTTACAAATGTAGACACAGTTTTAACAGGAAAGACATTTTAAACCAATACATGAGAATCCATACCGAGACAAACCATTCAACTGTGATGAATGTGGACAAAGATTTCTTCATTAACGCTCCTCAAACCAGCACATGAAAATCCATACAGAAGATAAACCCTTTAAATGTGGTTAAGATTTATTCAAAAAGGCAGCTTAAACAAGCACATGAGTATCCATACCTTTCAGAAACATTTCACCTGCGATGGTTGTGGACACAGATTTAACAGAAAAGACCAATTAAATCAGCACATAAAAATTCATTTGAGGGGTTTGTCATTTGTGATGACAAACCACACTGGGGCAAAACCGTTTCTTTGCTTCAATTGTGTTAGATTATTTAGACGGAGTTAAAGTCTAACGACCTCCATGCAGTTTTGCCAAGACTTATAAAGAGCTTGTTTTTGTCTGAGAGAATACTAATTTTGTAAAATTTGGCGACCTAATTTTCTTTTATAAATTAGGAGTAGATACATAAATTTTGAGTCATAACTAGCTAATTCTGTCAATTTATCTAATTCTTGTGGTGATTGTCATAAACAATTTGGTCACCACATTCAATAAAACTGGCGCATGGGAATCCACACCAGAGCAAGACTGATTTGTGATTAATTATTTCAATGACATAAAAGTCTAAAGTGCATTTACACAAAGAATAAAGAGTGCTTGTTTTCCAATGTTGGAAAGGAACACTAATTTTATATTTAAAGGGCTACCAAAGAGTTGCTACATTAGGTTTGAGTAAATATCATTGGCCCAACTTTTTGCTCATATTTTAGAATTTCTGTAATTGAAGCTCTGTTTTATATTTACATGGGAAGATAAAAAAAATATTCATTGAGATGTCCAGTTCTTTTCCATCGCTGACTACTACCTCTTACCACTTCTGAAATTTTGTATTCAGTGTTCAGATGACCTTTTTCTTGTCTGAAATTGGCTGCAGCTTTTCTTGTTAGTTTTCTCAATGACTTATCTGAAGTAGGGATTTAAATTGTTGCTGTGTGCCAGTGTTTAGGAGTTTTAAATACATTTTTGTTTTGTTTAAATGTTTTTTTTTGTGTTGTTTTTTGTGTATGCTGTTTCCTGAGACTAAAATGTTCTTTGCCCAAAAATTCTAACGTGTTTTTTCTGTTTGAATTTGCCAGATGCTTGATGGAAAATGACAAACGAGTCTAAACTGTTGGCTGATTTGTTGATATGAGTTGTTAGCGGATATGTTCTTTGTGTTTACAGAAATGCATTGTCAAGGGAAAAAAAAAATTCACTAATGTAAATTTTGGGGTGAATAGAGACTGCCCCGTGGAGACTCCATCAGGAGATTTCATTGCTGATGTGGGCAACAACAGAGAGACATGGAGGGGAGTGATCAGAAGATACCCCCTCTGATCTGAACTCGAGTGGTGTTTTGTTGCTTGACTTCTTTACTCGTCACAAATTGTTAGTAAACAAACACCACGTTCAAGCATAACAATAACCACAGAGGAGATCAGCGAGACTGTGGGAAATGACTGAAATGGCTTCAGGAATTTCAGGTCCACCATCCGGTGACACAGGTGGGGGAAGCAGTGCACCATCAAGACCGTTTAAGGTGGCAATGAGACGCTGCTGACTTCGACTTTGGATGTTGTGGATCAGTGGAGGGAATAATTTGAAGACTTTCTTAATTCCATTCTATCCCTCACATTCTATGTTTTAAATAAATTTAGTTAAAACTGCAGTCTTGACTCTGCGTCTCATTTTGATTGTTTTATGTTCTTTGTGTGTCTGCTGTTAAGGCACATAACACACACACACCTTAAGGCACACACATTCACAAGCATGTACACAAACAAACATACACACTTCATAATGCAATAGGTTGGATGCAGATGAAACACTTGAAAAAACAGTGTCTGAGGAGCCGGCGGGTAGCGGGTAGTCACCCGCCCTGATCCAAGGCCCTGGATAAGAGACAAGGCTGAAGCCAGATCCCCACCAGGGTCTTGATTCGTGGACCAGCAGCCACAGATGACCACATGCCCCGCTGCAGAAGAAACACAGGATACAATAAAAGATTAAATGAAATAGATAAAAGTAACTAAAAGCGAATAAATTATAAGAAACTAATTTGTTATGGTATAATCATAAATTAGAATAAAAACTAAAATTTTATATGAGAAACTTAGTTAATAGCAACGCTTTAAAGGTGTGTCTTGAGCATCTTTTTAAAAATATGGCCATTCTCCACGGCCCTGAGTTCCTCCAGCAGACTGTTCCAAAAACGGGGGCCATAGAACCCGAAAGACTCTTCACTGTGAGTGTGTGTTCTGACTTCTGGAATAAATAGGAGTCTGCTTCTGGAGGATCGCAGGGTCTACGAGTACAAGTGCAATTCTAAAGCATACAGGAAGCCAAGAAACTTTAAAATGTTTCAAATCGGGTATATTGAGGTGGTCAAGCCTTGACTCAAGGGTTGAGAAAAGAATCTTAATGTTATTTTTATTATATGTTAGGATCTCAAGGTGAATGAGATCTGCCCAAAGCTCCTAAAGTTTCTGGGCATTTGGGGCTGCCATTATTGACTCCCCTTGCACTATCGCATGGAAATCGGGATTGGCAGACTGGGATGGTGGTTTCCCTTTATAAGAGGAATACCAGATTGTTCAGCCTCCCAGGGCCAGTCGTTTTAATAGTATTGGAAAGGAGAGACCTTTGGATGGTTGAGTCTCGCATTGAAATTGAACAATGTGGTCTCTGTCCCGGAAAATACGGACCAGGTTAAATCCGTTCCGTCATCTTCCGCTTGTTCCGGGGCCAGGTCGCGGAGGCAACAGCCTCAAACGGGAAACCCAGTATTCTCTCACCCCGGCTGCATCCTCCAGCTCATTCGGAAGGATCCCAAGTCGTTCCCCGGCCAGCTGTGAGACATAGTCTCTCCAGCGGGTCCGGGATCTGCCCCTTGGTCTCCTCCTGGTGGGGCGTGCCCGAAACACCTTGCCCGTGAGGCGCTCGGAGGGCATCCTGACTGTATGTCCGAACAACCCCATCTGGCTCCTCTCGAACTGGAGGACGAGCGGCTCGACACCCAGCTCCTCACCCGATCTCTGAGTGGGAGCCCAGCCACCCTACGGAGGAAGCTCATTTTGGCCACTTGTATACGCGGTCTTATTTTAGTTATTTTCTTATTTTAAATAAATCTTATTTTATTTTTTTATTTTACTAAAATAATAAAGAAAAGAGATACTTGAGGATCTGCCAGTTTATTTTGTTGTCTTTTTACAAGAAAATTAAAATAACTATATTTAATTCTAGGTTTTCATTTGATCAGAATGAAAGACTTGGTGTTCTATGTTAGTGAAGCTGAAAATAAAAATCAGAAGCAGCATCTGAGCCAGATTCTACACAACCTGACTGTGTTCAGCAAGTTAATTTAGACTGAAGCAAACGCTAGATGGCAGCATTACACCCAGTCTGCTGACCCGGAAAAACAACATATGGTGCTGATCCAGTCTTGAGGAGCTAACATAGATAGTTAAATAAAACTGGACGATCCACTTTTATTTACAAGGTTTTCTCAACAATATTATTTAATAAAACTTCAAACTCCAATAGTTTCTTGGATCCTGATGCTTGTTGGTTTCTGACCTCTGCAGAGCAGCTTGTTGGAGAAAAATATTGGAGCAAAAAAAGAATAAAAGAGGGAAGAACCATCGTGAAAAAGGTGAGTTTTTTTTTTTTACAAGTTATTCGTCCTTTTTGTTGACATATCAGTGAGGAAGAGTAAACAGGAAATGAAAAATTACTGTTTATTGTTGTTTTCTGTCATAAATTCCAGCAGTAGCTAACTGCGTTTTAAACGAAGACACACCAAATATATTCAAATAAAAATGAGTAAAAATTCAGACCTTTTAGTGACATAAACATTAGATTAAATTGAAAAATCTGATTTGATGTCATAAGCGTTATAAAAGTAGTAAAATAATGGAACAAAATCCAGTAAAAGAGAGAATATCATTCCAATCTTTCATTTGGGATAAATAAAGTATTTTCAATTTTGTACTTCACTCAATTTTGTTACTTACTTATATTTTTTTCGGGGTGCTCTCGATTTACAAGTCGATCTACGTTCCCACCCTCATCTTTCGGTCACCAGCTATGGGTGGTGACCGAAAGAATGAGATCACGGATACAAGCGGCCGAAATGAGCTTCCTCCGCAGCGTGTCGGGGCTCTCACTCAGAGATCGGGTGAGGAGCTCTGCCATCTGGGAGGAGCTCGGTGTTTAGCCGTTCCTCCTCCAGGTCGAGAGGAGCCAGATGGGGTGGTTCGGGCATCTGGTCAGGATGCCCTCCGAGCGCCTCGCGGGCAAGGTGTTTCGGGCACGCCCCACCAGGAGTAGACCAAGGGGCAGATCCCGGACCCGCTGGAGAGACTATGTCTCACAGCTGCCCGGGGAATGACTTGGGATCCTTCCGGATGAGCTGGAGAATGCAGCCGGGGTGAGAGAAGCCTGTACACTCTGCAGCCAATCAAAACAGACTGTAGGTTGTTTTTAGCTAAAGGGAAGCTGTGTGAGATGGGGTAATGTTAAAACGACATCTTCAAAATCTCAACTTCATGAGAATGAACCAAATGCAGAGAAGTGAACAAAGCTAATTTGTCTTATTTAACCAGAAACATCTCTTAGAATTTTTTTCATATAGATGATTTGATAGTCAGGATTAAGAAGAACAATCATTTCTTCGCTGCACTGCTAGCAAAATTGTTACAAAAATGTTTTTCTCATTAACTGGAGTATGTGTTGCATTTGGACATTCAAAATACTGTATGTGAGTAATAAAAAGATCTGTGTCAAGTAGACTTTTTTCACTCTTAAAGTCTTTTCGTTTTTATATTTCAGAGTTTCCATCGGGTGTCCAGGTGGTATTGGTGATTACAGAAGATATTTTTGTGTGGCAGCCCAACATCCTGGAACGTCTACATTTCAGAAAAGGACCAGAAAACACCAGGCAATTCTCAAAAATCAAAATGGAAATCCTAACTGGAGACAAACCGTTCAACTGTAGTACATGTGGTAAGGGATTTGGTCGAAGGACCCATTTAAACCAGCACATAAGAATCCACAAAGGAGACAAACCATTCAACTGTGATGAATGTGGACACGGATTTAGTCGAAAGAATGGCTTGCATGAACACATGATAATTCACACAAAAGATAAACCATTTAGCTGTGATGAATGTTCAAAAGAATTTAGGAACAAGTCTAGCTTAAACCGACATATAAAAACCCACACAGGAGAGAAACCATTCAGCTGTGTAGCATGTGGACAACGGTTTAGTCGGAACACCTACTTAATCCAGCACACGAGAATCCACACAGGAGACAAACCATTTGGCTGTGATGAATGTGGGCACAAATTTAGCCGAAAGACTGACTTAAACGAACACATGAGAATCCACACGGGGGACAAACCATTCAGCTGTGATGAATGTGGACAAAAATTTAGTCGAAAGACCAACTTAAATGAACACATGAAAATCCACGCAGACGACAAAATTTTCAGCTGTGATGAATGTGGACAAAGTTTTAATTTAAAAAGCTACTTAAACCAACACATTAAAATCCATACAGGAGAGAAACCATTCTGTTGTGATGAATGTGGACAAAAATTTAGTAGAAATACCAGATTAAGCGAACACATGAGAATCCACACAGGAGACAAACCATTCAGCTGTGATGAATGTGGACAGAGATTTAGTCAAAATAACCACTTAAACCAGCACTTAAAAACCCACACAGGTGATAAACCATTCAGTTGTGATGAATGTAGAAAAAGTTTTAGTCGAAGCACCAGCTTAAGACAGCACATGAGAATTCATACAGGAGACAAACCTTTCAACTGTGATGATTGTGGACAAAGATTTAGTCACAAGAGCAGTTTAAATGAGCACATGCGAATTCACACAGGAGCAAAACCATTTCCTTGTTTGATTTGTGGTAAATTATTTAGATGGCGTAAAGGTTTAAAGTATCACATGCATTTTCACAAATAATGAAGATGTTGTCTCTTTATAATGTAATTTTTGTGTTATTCATATTCTAAACAAGCCCCATTGTTGTAAAGCCTGACTAATATCTATTCTGTAAATTGATGGTTTCAACGAGTTTTATTGTGGCCCGCGCATGAGCAAAGGAAACTCATTATTGTAGGCCCCATGAGATCAACAATTTGTATTGAGGCATACAATCCAAATTGCTTTGAGGAGGACTTTTGTCATCGTCCACATTCTGCTTTTTCTTGCACAGTCTTTCTCAAATCCTTCAGCATCCGGAATGCTACTTTCAGCAAATGGCATCCTATTCCAATCTGGACTTTGCTCTAACATGAACGGCCTACTGTTGCCATGCACAAGTAACCAAGACCGGGCCCGGTTCTAGGCATGGCCAAGGGTGGGACTGATGGCAAGTCCAACCTCAACAGGCCGTTGCACCCCCGGACTATGCCGGTATGGGTCTTTCCCTTACCGCCCCGACGCAGCCCGTGTTAGCTAGCTACCCAAAACGCGCATTTGGCGGTACATTTCGTTCGTTTAACCCGGCCTGGTACCGCACTAGACCCTGGCTGGAGTATTCTCTGGCTATGTTTCACAATAGAAAAAGAAATCTGGTGATTTTGGCCCACGACAAATAAATTAGACATGGATGAATTTGTGACAATCTTTGCAAAAAAAAAGTAGGCGACTGATGCTGTAGTAGTTTTCCTGTTATCTTATATATGCATCAAAAACAATAAAAAGACAAAAAAAAAACAATATACATATACACACACACATACATATAATTCAACCTCAGAGAGATGCAAGTGCACCTTCTGTGATGGTCCCAAGTCCACAAATTGAAGAGGGTATATACTGTATGTGTTTTTTGTTCGCCCACCTTCAAATGTTTTCTGCCCACCCAAATTTTGAGAGCTAGAACCGGGCCTGACCAAGACCAGAGCTGGAAATTTTCAGCAGGTTGATAAAAGAATCAAGGACAGTCACATAACGTACTCACACAACTTGGCAAAGAAATTTTGCAATTATTTCAACTATTGCTTGATTAGGGCATTTAGTCCATTTTTATACAACCTGAAAATAAAACAACTACAAAACTGACCTTTGAGGGACTTGGCAGATGATGTAATCAGACCCGAGCAATTTATCAGTTGGCCAATTAAATCAGTCGATAGCGTGCTCTCCTAAGAGATTAGTAACAGGCAAAAATGTTGCTGATTGGTGTTGATGTATAGCTGTCTGAAAGCCTATGCTCCAAACACTCAGGTGTACAGAGTTCCCTTAAACTCAACACCATGATGAGTCCGCTCCGAGAAGAAGAAACCAGAAAAATATCTTTTTTGTGTTGTTGATTGTTTGTGGCGTCATAAAAGCAAATGTTAATTTTTTTTTAGTGTGTCATATGAACAAATAAACAAGTTTTATTATGTTGCATCATTGCAATTGTGACTGAATAGTTTTTTAATGACAATTTGAACTTGATATCTCGTTTTGACCAACCATTGGCCTTCTTTTGAGATTTTCACACACTGTTATCTGCATTGCTATCATTTTGCTTTCGTGAGTAATTATCTAAGTTAAAGCTGTAGTTTGATGATGTCATGGAATCCTGTGTTCTACATTCTGGCTTCTTTATTGTAACTCTTTTTGTAATTTATAATAAACCTTTTTCTGTAATCATAATCTCAACTTGAACAACATTTCCCTTCATCCACCACCTGAGAACTTTTATTCAATCAAAAATTTCTAACCAAACAGTGAAAAGTTGTATTAGTATGTATTGAAAAGTTGTGTTTCCAGTAGGGCTGAAACAACTAATCGACTTAATCGATTAAAAAGATTATTGAAATAGTTGTCGCTAATTTGGTCATCCATTATTTGTCTAAGAACAGCTTTTGCTGTCAACTACACGTAAATTGGTCACCGAGTGTGGCAGTAAAGAGCAAATTGACGATGCGAGCAACCAAAATAGGAGGAGAAGTAGATAGCAGCCAATCATTGGTCTTCATTTCACCCCACCTACGTGATCAGGTAGATTCAACAAGATGGCGGAAAGAAAAACATGAACAAAATCTTCCAAAGTTTGGGATAATTTTCCGCTAAATGTGAAAAAAAAACTCGCGTTAATATGCAAAGTTTGTAAAACGGATACGTTTTGGAACGGAAGCATAACGTCGCTGCACGAACATCTGAAAAAAAAAAAAAAACATGTCGGACTCGAAGCGAGAGACGGCAAACAGGAGCAATACACAACGTTATTTCTAATAAAAACAATTCCACATGTCGCTAAATACACTTTTTATTGTCTGCAAAAAACAAACCAACATGGACTATTTTCTGTGGAAAAATGAGTGCACTTCGCAGCAGAGCGCTTCACTCACGGACTAATTTTGGAAGCGATCGTGTCCCATATGAGGACGTTGTAGTTGGTAGAAGGCGAGGGTTTTCAAAAAATGATCGCTAAATTCAATCCAGGATACAAGACCCCCTCCTCTACACTGCAATGCACATTTTTTCCCTCAATAAATGAGTGCTGTTAGTTGGGCACCCCTTTACCGATTAGTAGATCTGTAAACACTGATGTGTTTATTACAAGTGGTAAAAATGGACCCAGGTCATTTTATTTATTAAAGTTATTTTTACAGTTGAGGTGGTGTTTTTGTTTTGTTTTGCACTAATACTAAACAACTTGAATGTTTTTTTTAATATTTTTACTCATGTTAAATTTGGGCCATTTTTGTTTAGTTCTATACCTCTGAACAAGGTTAAATTTGCAAATCTAAAAGTGTTAAAGATTTCTTGTTTTCAAATGTGATCCTGGATGGTCAACAGTTTACATTTGATGTTTATTAGCCAGTGCTACTAAACACATTTTATGGGTGCTTATGATTTAGTTTTACTGTATACAGTAAGTAGATTTATTATTTTATATTTGCCGTGATGAATGATAATATTCTCCTTGTTTATTTCACAGAAAGATTAAAATTTGCACTTACAAGAACAAGCCCAAGGTGTTGTTTATGTAGCTATGAGTTGTATTTTGCATAATTACATTCAATAAAATGCCGAAAAACTATTATTTATTAAGTTTTCATTTTATCCGAGTAATCGTTCCAATAATCGACAGATTAATCGGTTAACAAAATAATCTTTAGTTGCAGCTCAAGTTTCCAGTGAAAAGATGCTCAGGATCTCTCTGGGAGTGACCAGGATGAACTGGAGTGAACTGAAGATTCTAACTTTCACATTGATGATACAGTATGCACCTAGATTTGAAGTTATCTCTGGAGTTCAACATTAATAATGTCATTTCGGACTTGGCCTTCGCTGACAGTTTTTGTGTTTTGTTTGATTTTTCAGAATATTCAAATAACCTGCTAATCAGTGAAGAAGTGGTACATCACTGAGTACAAACTCTTATTTTAGTGAGACCATTCCGGAATTATCATAAGGAAGAGCCTAGTCAATTGATAAACTCCTGGATCAGTTTAACAAAAAAATCTTAAAGGTAATTGGTGTCACTGGACTAATAAGAACAAGCGTCTTATTAAGAAAACAGAAATGTTCCGTCATCTTCCGCTTGTTCCGGTGTCGGGTCGCGAGGGCAACAGCCTCAAACGGGAAGCCCAGGCCTCTTTTACCCCGGCTGCATAGTCTCTCCAGCGGGTCCGGGGTCTGCCCCTTCGTTTCCCCCTTTTTTTCCTTTTTTCCATCTTTTCTGTAAATTTATTTCAAGGTAACTTGTGTTGTAAAAGTTAAGCTTCATTGGGCACACAAGCATTTTTTTGCTTCAGCCTGTTCTTGGTCACTTGTATTATTTGAGTATGAGGATTTGTTTTGTTAATGTACGTATATAGTGATGTAGCAGCAGACTGATTACGAAATAAATAAAACTACGAATAAAATAACCTTGATGTCATTTCTTTGACATAGATCACATTGTGATACATGTTTTTTCTCCGTGAGAGTATTTTTAGTACCAGAAAAAGCTGTCATTGTGATACTTTAGTAAATAAAATTCTTGGTAAAAAGTCTGTAGAATTGTCTTTTAATGTGTATGAGTGGATTTTGTAATCAGAATACCTTATTAATCCTCGAAGGGAAAGTCCTTTCGTTACAAGGAGAGCAGTAGGAAAATTGTAGTTGTAAATTGTAATTGTAATGTGGCCAAGGGGGGTGGCACGGTGACACAGTGGGTAGCACAGTGGCCTCACAGCAAGAAGGTCGTGGGCTTGAGTCTCGGGTGGGGACGTGGCTTGGAACACTGTCCTTTCTGTGTGGAGTTTGCACGTTCACCCCGTGTTTGCGTGGGTTTCCTCCGGGTACTCCGGTTTCCTCCCACCCTCCAAAGACATGCATGCTGGGTTGATTGGCCGGTGCCAAATTGCCCCTAGGAATGGGTGTGTGTGTGGATGGTTGTATGTGTGTGGCCCCGCGACAGACTGGCGACCTGTTTGGGGTCTACCCTGCCCCTCGCCTTGAATCAGCCGGGATGGACTTCGGCCCCCTCCACAACCCTGTAAGGGATAGACGGATAAGAAGATGACTGACTGATGTGGCCGAGGAAAACAGAGAGATCCAGCGGAAATCCACAAATACCCGGAAACTGCAAAAAAAAAAAAAAAAAAAAAAAAAAGGGCAGTCTGTCACTGCTCCCCCTATGACTCATACCACCATCACATTCACAGCAAGTGTGCAGCTCCCACATTTGCTTATTTAACCACAGCATACACTGCAAAAACAGATAAGTATTCCAAAAAGATGCCAACCAACTGAGTGGATAAAAGCTTATTGTATGTCAAAGACACATGGTATCAGGGAAAAGTGATATAAAAGGTGAACAATTTTAAGAACACAAGTTTAACAATGAGGAATTTGGAAAAGAGGTGAAGCAGGTGGGGACAGATGGAGAAAAGTATCAGGGATAATAGAAGAGTTTTAGCTAAACTGAAAGGAAACATGTAGAAAACTACGGTGAGACCGGTTGAAGATGGTACACAACAAGCAGAGCTCGTGGTAACAGTGACACGATGATGGAGGTTCTTTTTTTGTGGGTGGATAGGATCACACATGAGGACATCAGATCAAATATCAGCCTAATTAAAGGTTTTGAGGATAAAATCAGAGACCAGACTGAAATTAATATACTCAATCATGATAAACATACGTCAATAATTGCGAACTGTGTTCAGCAAGTTAATGCCGACAAGAAGCAAACGCGAGATGGCAGCGTAACGCTTCACCACGCCCAGCCTGCGGAGCCGAAAGAGCTTAGTTGCTGAGCAGCTCACTGTCTGGGGAAAAAAAAGGATTCAAGAGGGAAGAATCATCGTGAAGAAGGTGGGGAATTTACACAATTTACATTAATATGTTTTCTCTTTAGAAGATATTCTGTTCAATCCGTGTTTTTGCCGAAATATCAGTGAGTGAAGGTAAACAGGAAGTGAAAATCAATGCTTATGATATTCTTTGTTTCATTAGCTAACTGCGTTTTTAAAAAAAAACAGCTCAGGTTTATCTGTACAAATATAATTATATAGTACGAATAAATAAATATTAATTAGATCCGGAAAACGAGGAAGACGGGGAAAAAACCGAGAAATGATTTCATTGCACAGAGCCGTTCCAAGAAAATATAGGGGCTCGAGGCAAAAGGAACAACTGAGGCCCCATACATGCAACATTTGTAAAATCCTATTTTAGAAGTAAAAGTTTCTTTATTGTCGCGCCAAAAAGGAAGAAAAGATCAAAATAACTCTACATAAAAATAAATAAATAAAATAAACCTATGATATTTTAAATAATGAGGTTAATGTAAAATATTACTTTGACAAACTTATTGCAAACAACATCTATGCATTGCTATTTTGAAGACTATGTTTAGAGAAATGTTGACAAATTAAAAATAAAATCTTTACTAGGTTTAGATAAGTAATTATATATTACATCATATTACAGTAATAGATTCTTACTGTAATTATTATCTATTACAGTAATGGATAATTATCATATCTGTTATAATAATTAAGAAAGGAAAGTTTCTTAATCATATCTTATATTACAAAGTATATATGTTATAATATAAGAGATATAATAAATAATGGGAAAATGAATTTTTTTTTTAAACATTTTTTTCCTCATTTTTTGTGATAAAATGTTTCTAAATTACCCCCCAAAAAAGTGCAAATTCAAATTCCAGCGTTTCCATAGCACTTTCTAAGTATCACAACAACCCTCTACCACTAATGTCTCCACTATTTTAAAAGTGGTCAATATTGAGCAGTAGTGTATATTTTGATACATGAAAACAGCTTAAAACACATTTGTGAATTTTGGCTTGTCTAAATGCAGCTAACAGATCTTCCATGTCTAAAGACTTCCCAATATTTTGTTCAATTGAAATCAGCGCCAGTCTTCTTAGTTTCTCTTCTGACATAGACAATCTCAAACAGGATTGTATCAGTCTCAAAGCTGAAAAACTACTTTCTCCTGATATAACATCAGGAGAAAGCAATTTATTTATATATTACCGCTGTCTCAATTTAGTTTTTCTTCCTCTTTTTTTTTTTTTTTACCTTGTCCACACGTAGTCGTGTATCGGATAAAACGAATATCAGATACCAGGTATCTGGTATTCATTACCGGTATCTGGGTACTAGGTATGAAATATCCAAAACGGATATTTGTATCCGTTTTGGCCTGCCATCAACACAAATGGTTTTCCAAAACAGTGGTTTTGGAAAACTCTGACCAAAGTGAAGATTTTGAATGACTTTGGTTTTGCGTTTGTGTGCAAACATGGGTGACCGGCATTTTGCGTAAACGTCATTTGTGCGTCCTTGTTTTTAATGTCAGACAGTAGGCAGCATGGATCCTCTGAAAAAAAAAAATTCTAAAAATATTATAAAAAATATTGCTAACCCCGCAGAAATGACGAAAGATGAGTGCTCTTAGTGGATAGCTTAGAGCTTACGCTTAGATAAATACTTCCAACTACTGGCCTGCCATGCTTATAAACACTCTCAGAAGCGCATTTTTATGGGTTCGTGTGGATGTCATGTAGATTGGTCTACCTGTGGAGGGCAGCATTGCGCACTCGAGCGTATAGCCTGCCGGAAACAATTTGAAAAAGAAGAAGGAGGTTATATTGAAAACAGTTGTGTGTGAGACCTTTTCTAAAACGGTGGACAGTGGACATGTGTTTGTAAAAATACCCGTACTGTTCATCAAATGGATCAAATTTTCTACATGTTTTTGAGACATTATGAGAAAATTAACGTTGCCTTTTAAAGCAGAAAAATGACAGATTCTAATGAAATCTCACATTTTTTGCAAGACATTAAAGAGAAGAAAGTTTCTCTCGCATTCTTGGTAAATTTTCTGAAAGACTCATTGTTTGGAACTAAATATGTTAAAATGGCAAACAAGGTGCAAAACTTTCAAAAGTGCTATTTGAAAGAAGAATGACAAAATAAGTTTTAAAATGTTGATGTGATTCCTATTCAGGACACTTTGGTGAAAAACACAATACTGTTAATAAAGGCGGCTGTAGAGAATTGTTTTTAACATTTTTGGTCGGTGGTGTGCCTCAAGATTTTCTGATGGAAAAATTGTCCTCGGCATAAAAAAGGTTGACACTGACATAGACATATCTTATAGTCACACTGTGTTTTAGAGTCTTTTTTAAGGAACTATTCACTAAAGTTATGTCCACCATTTTGAAAACTCATCTACTAAGTGTTCTTCTACCTTCCTCCCTACTTTAGAATCCTGATACTCCTCAAATTATTTATTTTTTTATAGCCTTTGAAACTGCTGCACAACTGCTCCTACTTTGTTTTTCTCATGCTGATTTGATGCAGGTTCATACAATATTTATTACTAAAATATTATTCATTTTGTCTAAAATGTTTGATTATGCAGAATTTTTAATTATTTAAGTATTAAAAAAAGTTTGTTTCTGGTGGGGTTTTTTTTTCTGTTGCATGGTCTTAAAATCCAGTTTCATCTTTTTAAATTTTTTTTTTTTACTACAGAGTTTCCGGGTGTGCTTGCTAATTTGGGAAATTATCAAGCACAATCACAATAATCCCTGTGAAGAGGACTTGTCATCCAAGAACCTTTACATATAATTAAAGAACGAGGAGGACGAACAAAATCTCAAGTGAAAAATGGAAGTTCAAAGTGGAAAAAAATCAGTTTTTTGTGTAGAATGTGGACATGGATTTACCCGAAAATCCCACTTAAACGGACACATGAGAATCCACACAGGAGAGAAACCGTTCAGCTGTGATCAATGTGGACAAAAATTTAATCAAAAAACCAACTTTAAGCAACATATGCGAATCCACACAGGAGATAAACCCTTCGGCTGCGAGGTATGTGGACAAAGATTCCGACAAAAAGCCACCTTAAAGCAGCACATGAGAACCCACACGGGAGATAAACCTTTCTTTTGTGGTGAATGTGGACAAAGATTCAGTCAAAAAGCTACTTTTAACCAACATATGAAAATCCACACAAGAGAAAAACCTTTCCTTTGTGGTGAATGTGGACAAAGCTTCAGTCAAAAATCTACCTTAAACCAACACATGAGAATGCACACTGGAGAAAAACCATTCAGCTGTGATGAATGTGGACAAAAATTTAGTCAAAAGACCCACTTAAAACAACATAAAGGAATCCACACAGGAGAAAAGCCATTCAGCTGTGATCAATGCGGACAAAGATTTGCTCAAAAGACCCACTTAAGCCGACACATGAGAATCCACACAGGAGAAAAACCATTCAGCTGTGATGAATGCGGACAAAAATTTTGTCGAAAAATTGATGTAAACCAACACATGAGAATCCATACTGGAGAAAAACCATTCAGCTGCAACGAATGTGGAAAAAGGTTTAGCGGAAGGACTAACTTAAACCAACACATGAGAATTCATACTGGAGAAAAGCCATTCAGCTGTGAAGAATGTGGAGAAAAATTTAGTAAAAAGACCAACTTTCACCAACACATGAGAATCCACACCGGAGCAAAACCCTTCCCATGTTTGATTTGTGGAAAATTATTTAGATGGAGTGTAAGTTTAAAGAACCACATGCATTTACACTGACAATTAGATCAGCATTTTTTTTTTATAGAAAACCGTAAACCAGAAGAGCTCAACCATTTTTGTCCCAAGGGCTACTTTTCAAATATCAAACTTTCTAAAATCTACCAGTCCAGTGTGAACATCACAAACACACACACACAGTTTTCAGCCTGCAGTAAGACTACCCTCACAACTCATTTTGTTCTTATTACTTAACCATTAGACATCACAAATCCATCCTCTCTCAAACACACAGACGCACACTCACACACATACAGAACACCCACACCCTCTCTAGGACACACACACATAGACAAGTTCCTCTCTCTCTGAAACACACAGACATACTCAGACACACAAATTCCCCTCTCACACACACGTATGTTCCGCAGGCATGCAGTGCTTTGGGAGGGGCCAGAGCAGCACCAGGTGTGATCATTGCAAACAGACTTGACAATGGGATTTAATGTCGCAGACTGCAAAAATCTTCAATAACACTAGAAAAAGCGGCTAGATTGTTGCTTTTTTAAAAACGGAGAAGAGTTGCTTTTGTGAGCCAATTATAAATACATTTTATTATTAGTTCAAATAGATTTTTGCATATCAATTGAAGTCCTGAAGTGGAGGGACCCAACAATCTTTGCTCCAAAAGTGTGACGTGTGTATGAAACAGGATGCTCTCTCCATAGAGCATGTGAAAATGTCTTGTTAAGTCTCTGATTCTAGATGTGTCTAATATAGTTATAGGTACCTGCTGGTTTAAAGAAAAGGCTCTGGGGCTTCATTTGCTTAGAATCGTGCCAATCTTTGTCTGAGGAAGCTTTTTTTCCCCCTCAGCACTATTGCAGTACTTACGCCACGTAAACTTGGGATTTATCAAAACTACCATAACTCTCCTTACGCAATGTTGGCTTCACGACACCTGCGATAAATCTCAGGCATAAGCCAGCTCAAAATCCATCTTGTCCCAACCACGCAACTAGAACTCCAAAAAAGGTTTATGCAAATGACGCGGTGCATATACAATGGTCCTCAAATGAGTTGATGACACCTGAAATTACCCATAAACAATGATGAGTTGTGCCCCTTGTGATGTCATCCACAAAATAGACAAGGCTTCAATCGCCTAAGTTCGCTGTTCTCAGTTGCCTTGAGATTTCCTCCACAAGGGTCATCTTTTCTTCATGTCTTGTAATTTGTATACAGCAGTTACCAAGTTGCCTTAAAGTTACAAATTTGTCTATGCACTCCGCAACCTTCATTAATCACTGAATTTGCACAGAATTAGCTTGTGCATGGATTTGGGCATACTCACGCTTGATAAATGAGGCCCTAGAGTTCATTAAATTAGGTCTATTCAACCAGCCACAAAGCATGCAGAGACAGTGGTGGAACATACCTAAGTAAATGTACTTTGTTACTGTACTTAAGTTAAAAAAATGGTGTATCTTTACTTTACTAAAGTAAAATTTGAGACCTGTACTTTTTACTGTTACTTCACTACATTTTAGAGTAATATCTGTGCTTTTATGCCGCTACTTTTTAAGCGTCTTTTGCATTTTTTGTTAAATTTTCGGTCAGGAATTTGAAAAATATACCGTTTTTTTTTTTTTTTTTTTGCGCAACTTGAAGCCGCATCGCCAAAATCAACTTGAAGAGGGATCAGTTGATCACCTGGTATCTCCATGAGGGAGAAGAAGTAATGAATCGAGGACCAATCAGAATCGAGAGTAAACATTTTCCACTGACATTCACCACCAAAAAACTAACATCAAATATAGCACAAATTGAAAAAGAGTCAGAGGATCGTTTTTTGTTGTGTTTACTTTTAGATAAAAAGTTGAGCCATCATTACACAGAGTATTTATCTGTGACCCTACAGCACAAAGAATAACATTTGAATTATGGTTGAATACTTTTACTTTTTCCTTAAAAAGTCCATTTTACACCAATTACTTTTGCACTTTTACTTAAGTAGATTTTTTTATCGGTACTTTTACTTAAGTAATTATCTGTACTTTTATTTAAGTACAAAAAGTGAGTACTTCATCCACCACTGTGCAGAAAAATGTTCGTATAAGGTGACAAGCAGATTAAACAACTCTATTCCTACTCTCCGCCAGATTGAGATTTCAATGAAATGTTTGACTTAGAAAAGTTGTAAAATGTGTCTTTGCACTTCTTTGCCAACATTTTTTTTCCTCAATATTTGTCCAAAACTGACCTGTTTACATGGTTATTTATTCATTTATTTTTTAAGATACATTTTGATCCCAACAAGGAGTTTCTTGTGTTGCACTGTACAACTTTTATAGGTTTCTACGACAAAGCCAATGCTGGTTGCAATTAAAAATTAAGTGTCTTATCCAGGAATGCTTTCAGCACAGGTTCAAGGCGGGCCACGAACATAATGGCCACTCAACTACTAAGCTATGATACCCTTTTAATTTGTTAAACTTTATTATTAGTTTTAGCTATTTTTTTTTACTCAGCCATGTTTTTGTTTATTGTTATAATCTCTGTCTTGAATCATTTCTTTGGAGACAAAGTTTTTTCTTAAATAAATAAAAATCTAAGCATCCTCTCTTGTTCTTACGTATAATTAAATAAGTATGATTATAAATTACTGCATCGGTTTGTATTTGTAAAGAGAGAGCTGAGCCGAAAAGCAAAGCTCTCGATTTACAATTCGATCTACATTCCTACTCTCACCTATGGTTACCAGCTGTGGGAGCGGTGACCGAAAGAACGAGATCGCGAATACAAGCGGCTGAAATGAGCTTCCTTTGAAGGGTGGCTGGGCTCTCACTCAGAGATCGGGTGAGGAGTTCTGCCGACTGGGAGGAGCTTGGTGTTGAGTTGTTCCTCCTCCAGGTCGAGAGAAGCCAGTTGGGGTGGTGTTTCGGGCGCATCCCAGCGGGAGAACACCAAGAGGCAGATCCCAAACCTTCTGGAGAGACTATGTCTCACAGCTGGCCGGTGAATGACTCGGGATCCTTACTGGTAAGCTGGAGGATGGGGTGAGAGAAGCCTGGGCTTCTCATAAACGATTACCTGAAGAAAACCCATGCTTACATGGGGAGAACCTGCAAACTCCACACAGAAAGGCTGATGTTTCAAGGCTCGTGCCACCTGGGACGCAAACCCAGATCTTTTTGCTGTGTGGCCTCTGTACTAATCACTAAGAGTGCTGCCCGTTTTTAAACTCTATGACATAGATTATTAAAAACACGTGAATGAGTTTTGACAACTGCTGTTTCCTGCAAATTTGTGTGATGAGGATTTTACAGGTTGATAACAGCTGTGAATGGTGAAGTTTTGAACTGATTTTAAAAGGTGGGAGTATTCATACAGTAGACAGGACATATAAATCGTATGAGTAAATCGACCCCAGGAAGAGTAAAAGGGATACAATATTTAAAAAAAAAAAAATCAAACATCTCATAACAATTAAATCTAACGTTTTAAAAAACTGAACCTAATAAAGCATTCATTTATTCAAAAATTAAATCTATTTTATATATATAGATATACAAACAAACAGGTATTGTGATGTTTTAGTGATCAAGAAAGTTTCATTTAGTCTTCTAAGCTAAGGCCAAAAATACTGTATACCCTTGACACAACAGACAGGCTCAGATGAAGAAATCAAAAGCAGATTTATTAGATTGATAAAAAGTCCAAATAAAGAAGACAAAAATAGATTAATTAGGCAGGTTCTGATGTAGGAGCTGGAGCCAGAAACTGGATAACAGGTCAAGCATGGTAAACAAACAATCTGGCGAAGAGTGTGTTAAAAACTGATCCATTTATGCTGCAGCAGATGAGTAGATTTTCCCCGGTGAGGGATGAAGAGAGTAATTCATTTAGATGAGTTTCAGGTGTGACTTGTTGCAGCACCCCGCTGGGCCTGCCCAACTCCACACACACACACACACACACACACACACACACACACACACACACAGACAAGAGGGGGGGAGCACACAGAGGGGGAGCAGACTACTCTCCTGACAGTGCCTATCCCTGCTGATTTCATGCATGAGGCAGGGTACACCCCAAACAAGTCGCCAGTCTGTTGCGGAGCCGCACACAACCATCCACACACAAACTCATTCCTGAGGGCAGTTTCATAGCGGCCAGTCAACCCAACATGCATGTTTTTGAAGGGTGGGAGGAAACCAGAGTACCTGGAGAAAACCCACGAGGAGAACATGCAAACGCCACACAGGAAGGATAGTGTTTCTAGCATCTGCCTAAAAATGTAGCTTCCCAAATAACAAAAAATTCCTGCTTGAAGCCAGAAACTAATACCACTAAACCTCAACCTCTAAGAATGGAAACAATCCCAGACCTCTTCTTCTTCTTTTGGCATTTCCCTTGGTCACTGAGGACCATCCTGGTCACTCCCAGAGAGATCCTCAGCATCTTCATCTCTGCTCCCTCCATCTCTGTTTCCTGTCTTTTCCTCAGTGCCACTGTCTCTCGACCAAACAGCATGGCGGGTCTCACCACGGTTTTGTACACTTTTTCTTTCATTTTAGCTGAAACTCTTCTATCACACATCACACCCGATACTTTACCTGTTCCAGCCTGCCTGCACACGCTTCTTCACCTCTTTTCCACACTCTCCATTGCTCTGGACTGTTGATCCTAAGTACTGAAAATCTCCCACCTTCTTCCCAGACCTCTTCTTGGGAGGATTTTGTGATGTGTGTAAGCAGTTAAAGGTTTTTATTTTCTCAGAATAAAAATTAAACTTACTGTACATTATAAGTGAAACAGTCTCTTTACTTTGACAGTTAAAATTGAAAGGGTGGAGCAGCATCAGCAGATCAACACAACGACAACGACAAACCCTGGTTCACACCCAGACTAAGACAGATCAGGAGGGAAAAGGAAGCAGCTCACAGAGCCAATGACAGAGAGAGCTACAAAGGCGCTAAGTACCGGTTCTCGAGAGAGGTACAGCAGGCGAGATCCAGGTACAATAAACGTCTGAAGGAGCAATTCTCTGTCAATGACACCGCCTCTGTCTGGAGATCACTTCGGCAAATTACAAACTATAAGCCGAAAGCCCCACATGCTGCTGATGACTTACAACTGGCAGAGAAACTCAACACCTTCTATGCCAGGTTTGATGTCTCACTCTCCTCCCCCCTCACTGATCAACAACCTTCAGACACTTTGAAGCCACTCCCATCCCCCACCCAATTAACAACAGAGGTCACTCCAGCTGACCAGCCCTCCCCCTCCACTGCTTTCTTGGTGACAAAACAGGATGTGCTCAAGCTCTTCCGCAAGCAAAACCCTCGGAAAGCTTCGGGCCCAGATGGTGTCTCCCCGGCCACCCTGAAACACTGTGCTGAGGAACTGTCTCCAGTTTTCACAGACATTTTCAACACCTCGCTGAAGACATGCCACGTTCCAGCCTGCTTCAAGCGGTCCACCATTGTTCCTGTTCCCAAGAAGCCCCGTATCACTGGACTTAATGACTACAGGCCTGTGGCGCTTACGTCTGTAGTCATGAAGTCATTCGAACGCCTGGTCCTCCCTCATCTCAAGCACTTCACCTCTCCCTCTCTGGACCCTCTGCAGTTTGCCTACAGAGCCAACAGGTCTGTAGACGACGCCATCAACCTGTCCCTCCACTTCACCCTGCAGCACCTGGACTCCCCGGGAACCTATGCCAGGATCCTGTTTGTGGACTTCAGCTCTGCATTCAACACCATCCTCCCTACCCTGCTTCAGGACAAGCTCTCTCAGCTCAACGTGCCTGACTCCACTTGCAGGTGGATTACTGACTTCCTGACAGACCGGAGGCAGTGCGTGCGGCTGGGGAAGAATGTCTCCACCTCTCGGACTATCAACACAGGATCTCCACAGGGCTGTGTCCTCTCTCCCCTGCTCTTCTCCCTGTACACCAACTCCTGCACTTCCAGCCATGACTCTGTCAAACTGATCAAGTTTGCAGATGACACCACACTCATTGGGCTCATCTCTGATGGCGATGAGTCGGCCTACAGGATGGAGGTAGACCGGCTGGTGTCCTGGTGCAGCAACAACAGCCTGGAGCTCAACGCTCAGAAGACAGTGGAGATGATCGTGGACTTTAGGAAAGTCACAGCTCCCATTACCCCCCTTGCACTGACAGACTTCTCCATCACCACTGTAGACTCTTTCCGCTTCCTCGGCACTACCATCACACAGGACCTAAAGTGGGAGCCATCCATCAGCTCCCTGATCAAAAAGGCCCAGCAGAGGATGTACTTTCTGCGGCAGTTGAAGAAAGCCAAGCTGCCCGCCCAGATGTTGGTGCAGTTTTACAGAGCCATCATCGAGTCTGTCCTCACCTCCTCCATCACCGTGTGGTACGCTGGAGCCACAGTCAGGAACAAACACAGACTGCAGCGCATTGTGCGCTCCGCAGAGAAGGTGATCGGCTGCAGCCTTCCATCTCTCGAAGACCTGTACGTCTCCAGGACTCGGGGGCGTGCAGGTCGGATAGTAGCTGACCCTTCCCACCCTGGACATGGACTTTTTGAGCGACTCCCCTCGGGCAGGAGGCTCCGGTCCATTCGGACCAGAACGTCCCGCCACAAAAACAGCTTCTTCCCTTCTGCCGTTGGACTTATGAACTCTTTATAACCTGGATCCCCACATCTCTTAGTCACCTCCCTCTTGTCACTTCACTATCTTTATTATTTTCTATTATTTTCTATGACATTGCACTACTTTTCTTTTTCTTCTGAGCACTCTTAGTTTTGTAAAAATTATTATTATTTTTATTTATTTTATTTTTATTATTTTTATTTTATATGTTTGCACACCAGTACCAGAACAAGTTCCTAGTCTCTGATGTTTTTCACTGACATGGCAATAAACGCATTCTGATTCTGATTCTGAAAGATTGACTGAAACAAACACTAGATGGCAGCATTACGCCCCTACCCTGCTGAGCCAGAAAAAGAAGAAGACGAGCCACGACGCGATAAATATGCTATGTCACTAAGAAGAAAAAAAAATCAGAGGTAAGAATCATCGTGAAAGACGTGAGAATTGGCATCATTTATGTCCTCTTTCTTTGCAAGATGTACTGTTCAATAATTATTTTCACTGAACTATCAGTTTTTGAGAGAAAACAGGAAGAAACAAGACAAAAAAAAGATAATATTCAGAGAATTGTTCTCAACTAAAATCAACAGAGCATAAAAAAGAACCTGAAATAGAGAAAGTGAAAAATTTCTGAACATTTTTAATTGATGGTCACAGTCAGACAGACCAAATGACTTCTTCTATTTTCAACCCAATTCAAATATCTTAAAACTTTCTATGAACCCTTTCACTCCTGCTGTAAATCAGGGGGTAACTTAATGAGGGTTTTTTATTTATTGAAAAATTTGATGTCATAAATCAATAAAATCTATTTTAAATGCTCAAAAGAATAATTTAAAGAAAAAAATAATTCCATAGACTTGAGTGGTATTTTCAGATCTTTCCATGTTACACATTGAAATGCAATTAAAAGATTTTTTTTATAAATATAATCATTTATTTTTTTTTATTGCAATAATTTTTTATTATTATCTTAATGTAGTTGATTAATCCCACTGGGAAATTTGTGTGCTGAATCACACCGCAGCAGGCTGCCACCTATGATGACGCAAATGGTGGGAGAAACGGGGGATACGGTGTCTTCTCCAAGGACCCTAGCTGCGAACTTCCGGTTAACTTCCGGTCCGCGGGCAAACGCTCTAACCATTGAGCTGCCGTCTCTCATAACAAAGACTTAAAAAGTCTTGCCAAACACTCAGCATGCATAATGAAGGTTTAAACTTCATGAAAATTTAAGTCAAATAAATTTTACCAAAGAAACAAAAAAATTTTGTGTTTTTTCATTTGAATAACTTTGTACCTTATTAAAATGGCATTATTATAATAATGTGAAATAAATCAAAACACAGAGTCATCTGCAGGTCAGTTATATGTTTATTAGATTTTTTGCAGACTCAGTTATGCCAAGCGTAACGGTGCCAACTTGGGTTCAGTTTCACAGGTGTTAAAAGTACCGTTTCGGTTTCAGAAGAACAAGAAATTTCTGCACTTGTCTTTAAGTTTCATTGTTAAGATTAAAATGGAGCAAAAAAACTAAATTCTGACCTGGAAACGTCTGTTTAGAAGGAAAAATCAGCAACAGTTTAATCTTCCAAAGCATTTACACATCCTGACACATTCTGCATAAACGCAGTTTTATTGTAAACTTACTCAAAATGAGATCAAATTTACCTCAATTCTGTAAATGTAAATGCAATCAAAGAGTAAAGCAGGACCTAAAAACGCTCAACATAACAGAATGAAAATATTTAAGTTTACTGGTTTACTGACTAGAAAACCAGGGGGTGTTGATCTTTACGTAGCTGCTTGGTCGAGTTCCTCGTGAAAAATATATGAAAGATTAAATCCAAACATAGAGAAAGTAAAAATTTTGGCTCCTTTACAAACAGTTGGTCGAATGTTTGCTCAGTGAGGCCTTTAGACAATCTGATGGTGTTTGGATCTTACTTTCACTCACAAAGAGGAACTCAAGCAAAGCCAGCTACGTATGTGTCCAACACAGTCCAACTAATGCAGTGCAGCCTCTCCATGTTGTTCACTGTGGTGTGAGAATGTGTAGAAGAAGGGGGACTTCTTGAGGACCTCTTGTTTTACACAAGGGCACAGCTATCTTAGGAAATGAATTTTTCACTTTTTATCTGGTTGGAACAAGAATGGATGAGAAGAGACGAGGAATGGAGGGGAAGGTCATGGTGAGGGAAGAGATATGAAAGTGGAATTTTTATGCCCTTATGGGGTTTTTAGATTTTAATTTAGAGCAGGGAGGGGGTAAGGGTAGGTCAGACGAACTTCTTCCCCTTCCAAAAGTTTCCTGTAAAGAGAACAAAAGGAAGTTCAATTTTTTTTTCCTGATTTTTTTTTCTCCTGAGGCATCACCGATAGCCAGTTTTGTCTATCCAGGATTGTCACACTCAGTTCCTCGAGGCCAAGGTCCTGAGAGTTTTTCATGTCTTCTAAGTTCAACAAACCTGACTCAAATAAAGTGAAATTATCGTTGAGGAATTTTCAAAATATAAAAATCCACAATGAGACGTTTCTGAAATATTTATTCATTGCAATCAGATTTCTTTCATTCTCGTGAGATTAGAGCAAAATCTGATGAGCAGGTGAAAGATTATTATTGTAATCTGGACTCGTGGCGCCACCTATTTACTTACAAAAGAAGACCCGTCCTATGGGTCTGGATTACTCATCGAGGTTAATCAACCTGATCAGTTTCTAAATCAATTTTCTGTATTCAACATAATCAACTGTTAATTAACCGTTCCGTCATCTTCCGCTTATTCGGGGCCGGGTCGCGGGGGCAAAAGCCTCAAACGGGAAGCCCAGACTTCTCTCACCCCGGCTGCATCCTCCAGCTGACTCGGAAGGATCCCAAGTCGTTCCCCGGCCAGCTGTGAGACATAATCTCTCCAGCAGGTCCGAGGACTGCCCCTTGGTCTCCTCCCGGTGGGACGTGCCCAAAACACCTCTGCTACGAGGCGCTCGGGGTGCATCCTGACCAGATGCCTGAACCACTTCATCTGGCTCCTCTCGACCTGGACGAGGAGCGGCTCGACACCGAGCTCCTCCCAGATGGCAGAGCTCCTCACCCGATCTCTGAGTGAGAGCCCAGCCACCCTGCGGAGGAAGCTCATTTCGGCCGCTTGTTTCCCCGATCTCATTCTTTCGGTCACCACCCACAGCTGGTGACCACAGGTGAGGGTGGGAACGTAGATTGACTTGTAAATCGAGAGCTTTACTTTTCGGGTCAGCTCTCGTTTTACCACAACGGACTGATGCAGCGTCCTAGTTATTGCTGACGCCGCACCGATCCGCTACTGGTTAATTAACCAGTAACCCAAAAAAGAGCGTCCTGAAACTTCCCCCCACGTTATCAAACAAAAAACTTTGCACTATGATTTATTATGTATTAAGTATGTTTGTTGACATGGGAACACGTGAAAAACCATCAGAATATCAACCTACAAGGAACTGAGTTTTTCACTCCTGGAATTTCCTCAACTATCACGGTATCCTCTTTCACTACATTCACAAACCTCCTCACTCACCTGTATGCTGCTATTTCGATGTCAAGGGCCATCTTGACATTGAGAAGATCCTGGTAATCTTTCAGGTAGCATGCCATCTCATGTTTAGCCTCGGTGATGTCCCTCTCCAGCTCACTTATCCTTATCTACAAAGAACAGAAAACAAATGGAAAGAGATTCATGTATAAAAAGAAAAGCAGAGTGTGCATTCCAGATTTGGCTCAAATCTGTTGGAGCAGGAGAACATCTAAAACTGAATTTGATCTTCCTAGTTCCTATTTAGCACATCATGGACCGGGTCTGAGTTCAGAAAGCCTTGGTACATTCCTGCTTCACTTACCTGGTACTTTTCCACCTCATTCGCCTGCATGTCCTCCAGATCACCCAGCTGTTTGTTCAAAGAGTTGATCACATTCCTCAAAGCTTCTATCTCTGAGGAGCGGGACTGCAGAAGTCGCCGGTATTCCATGGTCTCCTCTCGGATAGCGTGCACAGCCTCGTTGTTCTTGCTGGCCATCTCTGCCACACTGGAAAACTTGCTCTGATACCAGTCCTCGGCGGCCTGCATGTTCTGATTGGCCAGCCGCTCGTACTGTGTCCGGATGTCCCGCAGGGCACTGGACAGGTCAGGCCTGGACACCTCTACATCCACACTGATGTTTGCCACCTGCAGCTGAGCCTGAAGCTCTGACAGCTCTTCTGCAAAGACTTTCTTCAGGAAGACCATCTCATCGCACAGAGACACCACGGATGCCTCAGCGTCACAGTTGTAGACCACGGCTCTACTGGCTTCCTCTCGGGACCTCTGCAGGGTCTCCTCTGCATCTGCACGCCGTCTCGCCTCGTCTTCATAACGCTCCTTCATCTGCTCATAAACATCTCGCATATAATCTCTCTCTGCCTCCATCCGCATCTTCTCTCCATTCTCAGAGTCAATCATGGCTCTCAAACTTCTTGCCTCTCCCTCGTAGATAGCGTGGAGGTGAGACGGGTTGTTCTGCCGCCTCCTCAGCAGATCCAGCTCAGCCAGCAGGGCTCGGTTCTGCAGCTCCAGGTGTCTCACCTTTTCCACGTAGGTGGCAAAGCGGTCATTCAGGTCCATCAGCTGTTCCCTCTCCTGTGACCGCAGGCCCAGCAGCTCTGTGTTGAGGGTGCTGACCTGCGTCAGGTCCATCCTCGGGGATTGGTCTGAGAGAGATGAGGAGGACATCCTCTGTATCCTTTTCCCAGACGGAGGAGGCCGATAAGAAGAGTAAAGAGAGGAAGTCATGGAGGACTTGGTGGTGGGTCGGTAGCCACTGTGGCTATCCCAAATGCGGCGATTGGAGAAGAAGGAATCGTAGCTCATGATGGATTTTCTGTTTGAGGAGAAGATGAATGCTTGAGGATTAGAAGGTTTGTTTTTTGTTTTGTTTTTTATGTCCCCCTTGTTCTGCACACCATCGGTGAGGATGAGTGAGCAGTTTTGCACTGCACCAGTTCAGTGATGCTGCAGATCTGCTGCTTTTATAGGGTGATGTAGAGAGGCAGAGCAGCCAATCGCAGAGCTCTGCAGTGAGGAGAGAGGACGTCTCATCCTGAACAGGCAGAGGAGGCGCAGTGGAGCAGATTTGAATTAAATCTGCCTCAAAGATGGCTTTAAAATCAGTAAACTCCCCTTATTCAACACTTTTTCTGACTACCTCATTAGCTTTGATTTGTTCCCACACAGCAGACTCAAACAGAACACACACGTGGAAAAAATAGTCTTGTTGGAAGTATTTGAATCCCCTTAAGAAGCATTTTAAATCAACATGTAAAGGAAACTTATTTCTATGAAGAAATGTACAAAACAATTTCAGATTGTTTTTACATTTTGCAAGTTGGTGTTCATTTTGGAGAAAAAAAGATAATTAAAATGTATAAAATCAAATATAATTATTATAGAATAAAACGACTAATTGATTCATTTTCTTTAGAAGATGAATGAAGTTTTTATGTAATAAAAAAAAAGTCCCAATCGTAAATAAATAGAAAATTAATGAGTGACATAATCATTTATTATAAATTGGTGGTTTAAAAAAATACAAAATTTAATTGAAACCACAATTTGCTTTAAAAAGAAAAAATAAAGGCAGTCATCGGAATACAAAAATTTTTCTGTAAGGAGTCTTTGGGACCTTCCAGCTATTTTCCAAGTAGACCACAGGTAGAAAAATTAAGATTAAGTAAAATTAATATTCACTTTGAAACATCTTAATGACAATGGGTGTCTTTAATTAACTTGATGTGCTGAAACAAGACATCTATCTCACATCCATGAACAAGATTCTCACACCAACGCCAAGCTGCTCAAGGACAAGCAAAGATAACATTTTACAAATTCTGTCCAAATAAGGCAGCCTCTATCCAGCAAGAATGCAGGTGTAGATAAGGATGTTTAGTTTGCTCAGCCCAGTAATAAATATTAATAAATTATCAACCTATCAAACATAATGTTCAGCCCAACCAAAGTTGCATAGCCTATCAGAATGCCTGGCAACGAAAGAGCCCACCCTGACAACGGGGATCCTTAAAACATGTGTGTGGGAAGTTCTGCTGATCAAACTTTGGTTTGCATGAACTTCCAATGCTGCAGTATTTCATCTTTTTTACTTTATTAAAGTAAAAAAGTAAAGTAAAAATGTTTTTTTTTCTTTCCTCATTGTGTGACATCTTATTAAGAAAATTCCAAAACAGCCTTCAAACATGTGAACACTGAAAACTGAAACACGGAACAAATTATTCCTAGAGGTCTGTTCATTTCCTTTTAGAGCTTTTTGATGGATGTGCTTTTTTTAAAATGAGATGTTTCAATTCATCACATTTTAGCTGTTGTTTGTTAGCTAAAATGTGAAAAAAAATAGTCTGAAAGTTTCAAAATTTGTTATGAAGCCCTTTTATGTTCCGTCATCTTCCGCTTATCCAGGGTTGGGTCGCATGGACAACAACCTCAGACGGAAAGCCCAAGCCTCTCTCACCTCAGCTGCATCCTCCAGCTCACCTAGGTGAGGGGCCAGACAAAGTGTGGCTCAAATACCCCTATGAAGTGATCAAGGATGGTCATGTTCCCCCTTGCTCAGATGTGAGTCACCAGGGCCCCTACTTGGAGCCAGGCCCAAGGGTCGGGCACGAGAGCGAGCGCCTGGTGGCTGGGCTTTAACTCATGGGGCCTGGCTGGGCTCAGTCTGAACAGGGTACATGGGCCGCCCTTCCAGTGGACTCACCACCTGCAGGAGGGGCCATACAGGAGGGTCAGGAGAAGGAGGAGATGGGTCGCAAGCAACAATGGGGACCCTTTTTTGCTACAAAAGAAAAAGGAAAACAAACGTATTCAACCAGGGCAGCATAGTGGCCGTACAGGTGAAAGGTTAGGGTTTAGAATCCTGGGAGCTTGACTCACTGGCCTTTCTGTGTAGAGTTTGCATGTACTACCTGTGGATGTGTGGGTTTACCCCAGGTATCCTGGTTTCCTCCCATCCTAAAGGTTAATTAGCCACTAAGAAATTCCCTGTAGGTAAAAGCGTGTTGATGGTTGTTTGTGTATGGCCCTCCCACAGACTGGTGACTTGTTTGGAGTGTACCCTGCCTCTCATCTGTAATCAGCTGGGATAGGCTCTGGCATCCTCAGTGACCCTGACTGGGAAAAGTTGTTTAGAAGTTGACTGACTTATTGAACCAATAATTGTTTTTTACAACTCATAGTCATAGCTGAAGGTTCTGTGGAGGTTGTGAGAAGGTTCTATGAAGGTTTTGTGAGGGTTGCCTAAAGGTTTTCTGGCGCATGAATGTTCAGAGAACTTTCTAAGAACATTGTGTAATCATTTTCTGAAGGTTATGGTTAAAATTGAGGTTAGAGGAATATTGTGAGAACTTTTCAGAAAACCAAAAAATAACGTTCCGCCACCGTAATAAAACTTTTTTATTTATCTTTAGAGAACCAAAAATAACCTTTAAAGAATGTTTAAAGAATGTTCTGCTAACAATGTAATGTTCCCATTAAAACATTAAATTAAAAAATTTAATGTTTTAATGGGAACATTACATTGTTAGCTGGGATTATCTGTTCACATTCCCATTTTTCACATATTAGGGGGAGATGGTGGCTCAGTGGTAAGACAGTTCGCTCATGGGCTGGAGGTCAACCGGAAGTTTGCGGGTTTGCATCCCGCTGAGTGCACGTCTAGGGTCCTTGGAGAAGACACCTAACCCCCTGTTTCTCCCACCACTGGTGCCTTTGTGGAAGTCTGCTGTGGTGTAGGAGTGCAGCACACAAATTTTCCCAGGTGAGGGATGAATAGAGTGAGTAACAAAAAAAAAAAGGGTATTTTTAGATCTGTTGCATCTAATCAAATGCAAAATAGATGAGTTATTGATGTGTGTGTGCGTGTGTGTGTGTGTGTGTGTGTGTGTGTGTACCTGCTGACACACACAAACAGTCCTGCTGTTCAGCATCTACGGCAGTGTGTGTAAATCTTCCACTGCAGGAAAGCAAGCGTAGACAGGCTCCGTTCTAAACCACATGTTCAGACTGGTAGTCTAGGAAACCAGGTGGATTCTATCACACTCCTCCTGACCTGGATCTGCTGGAGAAAGAACAGGATGAACAACTGGAGATTGTAATCAATGAAGATGGTTTCCTACAAACTTTTCATCCTTTGTTATTCTGAGTTAAAATCTCCATGTCTGAGAAAAATATGTGGTCAGTTTAATATGAATATCTGTACTGTCTCTCTGAAGATGGATCCTGATGAGGCCCATCTTTTTCTGAGTACAGACAGCAGTGACCACATCCACCATGTCGATCGTTTTACCAAGCAACCCTGCTGAGGAAGCTCATTTTGGCCGCTTGTATCCACAATCTCATTCTTTCGATCACCACCCACGGCTTGTGACCATAGGTGAGAGTAGGAACGTAGATTGACTTGTAAATCAAGAGCTTTGCTTTTCGGCTCAGCTCTTTCATTACCACGACAGACCGATGCAGCGTCCTCGTTATTGCTGACGCCACACCAATCCGCCCGTCACTTCATCCTTCCCTCACTTGTGAACAAGACCCCGAGATACTTAAACACCTCCACTGTAAATGTACAGAGAATTATTCCACCTTAAATGCGTAGTTTGTCAGTCAGTCATCTTCTTATCCGTCTATCCCTTTCAGGGTTGCGGGGGGTGCCGGAGCCCATCCCGGCTGATTTGAGGCGAAGGGCAGGATACACCCCGAACAGGCCGCCAGTCTGTCGCGGGGCCACACACATACAACCATCCACACACACACACACACACACACACACACACACACACACACACACACACACACACACACACACACACTCATTCCTCGGGGAATTGAATATAAAAGTCTGAAATACAAAGTAACGTATGTGAGACATTTTTTTGTCCAGCGTTTTCTCTACCACCTCACGCTCCCGCACATGTCCCCCCTTTAAAAAATCCCGGATTCGCCCCTGCTTTCAGCATTTAATGAAAATGTAGTGTTTAAAAAAATTAAAATAAAAAAAAATCTAAATTGTGATTTATATGCATAATTCAAACAGTATTTTTTATAAATAAATACAGAATAAAGTTTATGTTGTAGTTTAATTTTGTTTATGTGAAACTTGAAAATGAAGGTGTGGTTCCCCATGTCGAACGGTTGGGGGCAGTAGAATAACGCATGTGGAGCAGCTGGTCTTTCATTTACTACTTTTATTCGATTTTACATTTGAATAAAGATTTTTTTTGTGATGAGGGATGTTTTGAGATATTATCTTTTTCTTTCAAGTGAAGATGTTGTGTCTTCGTGGGGTACTAATTACAGGATGCCACGCTTTATTAACCCTACTAGCTAGGCGGTACAGGACGCAGCATCGCTACAAGCCACTGTTGCAAGATCAGTTCAGAAAATAGATGAATGGATTTCAAACTAATTTTTGTGATTTTTTTAAAAAATGTTTTTTAATAATTTACACATTTTTTCATATATAGTTCTTGTTTTTGGACGGTAGGTGGCACTGTTGTGTTTCTTATTTTTAAAAATACGTAATTTCTTTTTTTTTTTTTTTTTTTTTTTTTTTTAATTTTTACAAAGTATCCGAGTCTCCATGAAGTTGATTCGTAATAAAATGCAAATTGTTGTTTTATTCAGACATCATTTACAGTAAATATATTTCCCAGTGGTACAGAAAGTAAAAATAAGTACATAAACATTTCTATAGACAGAAAGACTTTGGAATGTCAGGCTTTTCATTTCTACTTTTGTTTGTACATTTACAAAGAATTGCAGGTGCATATATACACATGAAAAAAACGTCTGTTTTTTTCTTTTAAAAACAGAACTAGAAGAGTTTAGAGCAACTGGAAGACCCTTCTTCTTCCTCCCACTCCTCCCAGTGTTGTACATTCAGCTGGAAAATGTCAAATGCTAAACCCATCACAATACATCCAATATACAAATAGTACAGAAGTGTGGATACAAAAAGCATAATCCTTTGGTAGAAAAGATTTCTCTCTGGAAAATATGTGCTGCATCTATAGAAGTGTTTGCATTTGACATGTTTGACATCTTACATCCAAGAGGGCAGAAAATCAAGACTAAACATTCAGTTTTTTTAAGAAGTGCTGCATTTTGTAGATTAAACTGACATGCAGACAGATTGAACAGCATGGACATGGTGATCTGTGCAGGACTTTGGAGGGATGGCGCACAATGCGGCTGTAAACAGTCAGAGATAAAAAAAAAAAAGAAGAAAAAAAAGAGAGAGAGGAAGGAAACTTTTTTCCAGACTTGTCTTGTGCATGAAAAAAAAGCAGACAAATTAACCCGAAGTTCAAACAGTGCAACTGAAACTTCATTTGTTTTCTTTAGAAGATTTTCAGCCTCTTGCTGAGTGCGCGCCCCCCCTTCACCCTGTGGCTCTGCTGGTCCTTGGAAAGAGGGCAGTACTTGATGGTGTGCGCGTTGTCTCCGTTAGCACTGCAGAGAGGACAGGTGTATGCACGCAGGATGGGACACACAACCCTACCCTCAGGTGTCTTTAAGATGTGTGTACCATACACCTCCTCAGGTGCTCCGTTGTTCCTACAGAACACACACACTCTGGCTTCAGGTTTGCTCCTCTGACTCTGTTTGCGTCTCCTCTCCAAAGACAGCAGCTCAGAGTTTGAGAAGCTTCCTCCTCTTTCCAGCAGCTGGGAATCTACTGCAAGCTGTTCATAGGGTCTGAGGAGAGACAGATCATAGATGGAGATGTGCGCGGAGCCCGTAGCCGCGCAGCAGCAGTCCAGATGTCCTTCTGCGTCCGTGCCGTGCGTAATTACGCAGGAACAATCCGGAGAGTCATCCGCTAAACCCAGGGTGGCTTTCAGAGACTCTGTGATGGAGTTAGGGTTGCATGGGGAGCTGCTGCTGGTGTTTTTAGCCACAAGTGTAGACAAACCGAGGTAATCATTCCAGAAATTAAAGGTGTAATCATAGGACCGCGCGCCCAGGTAGCTGCGCTCCAAGAAATCCATAATGATCCAGATGTTTAGAGCGTGAGATGAAGGAGTGTCTGTCAGCATGTGGAGGGTCTTCTATCTGTTCAAACTGCACCTTCAACATCAAGACAAGTTCCCCTGAATAAAAACAGGAGGGCGGGGTTTGGTTCAAAATGACTTTCTCTCTCCCCCCAAAAGGAGGGTCCAGGGTGTGAAGGAGGGGTACACCCCCCTCCACCCTTTTCATCTACAGAAAACTCTTTCTTGTTAAATAAAAGCTTGTTGTGCTTTTATTCAACCAGATTGGATCAGTTTTTTTCTAAAAACTAAATGTTCTAAATATGATCTTTTTCTGTAACATTTTAAACTGAATTATGTAACAAAATTTACATATGCATTCAATTTTGTTGCAAACAAACACTTTTTTAAGAGTATTTCCAATTATTGTGAGCCGCTTTTATGAAATTTAACTCAAACTTCTTATGAATCTTTTTTGAAATATCAGTTTTTACTCATAACAGGAATAGAACATGTAATCCAGCGATAAATATGTTTGAAAAATAATAAGAACAAATTATTTTAATCAAATGTAAGGCTGAATTTTCTGATGATCTGAACACATCTAATCATTTCGCATCTTAAATATTAAAAGGGAGAGGATCCAGATGGGAAAAGGGATCCAAATGGAAAAGTGAGGTTACAGGGAGAAGAGATAAAGAAGGTGGAAAATTTTAAGTATCTAGGATCAACAGTCCAGAGCAATGGAGAGTGTGGAAAAGAGGTGAAGAAGCGTGTGTAGGCAGGCTGTAACGGGTGGAGGAAAGTATCTGGTGTGATGAGCAACAGAAGCGTTTCAGCTAAAATGAAAGGGAAAGTGTGCAAAACCGTGGTGAGACCGGCCATGCTGTTTGGTCTAGAAACAGTGGCACTGAAGAAAAGACAGGAAGCAGAGATGAAGATGCTGAGGATCTCTCTGGAAGTGACCAGGATGGACAGGATTAGAAATGAGTACATCAGGGGAACAGCACATGTTAGAGGTTTTGAGGATAAAGTTTGAGAGGCAAGACTGAGATGGTTTGGACATGTGCAGAAGAGAGAGAGAGAGTCCATTGGCAGAAGGATGCTGGATTTGGAACCACCAGGAAAGAGGACTAGAGGAAGGCCAAAGAGGAGGTTAATGGACGCAGTGAAGGAAGACATTAAGATAGTTGGTGTGACCAAAGAGGATGCAGCCACTTGCTGTGGCGACCCCTGAAGGGAAATGCCGAAAGGAGAAGAAGAAGAAGGGGGAGAGGGGCGGAGTGATGGTTGGGGCAGTCCTAACCATCACCCGTCTGTATTGATGGATCTTTTGTGGAGATGGTCCCGTCACACAGATTCTTGGGTGTTTACATCAACAGTAAACTGGACTGGTCCACCAACACAAAAAGGGCCTGAGTAGACTGTACTATCTCAGAAAGCTCAAGTCCTTCAACGTCTGCAACAAGATGCTCTTCATGTTTCACCATGCTATCATGGAGAGTGTCCTGTTCTTTGCTGTGGCCGCCTTTTTGAGATTATTTGGTTCTATTTTTTAGGTCCGTGTAGTCCCTCATTCATCCAGGAGTGATCCATAGTAGAAAAAGTTTCAAAAAAGTCTTCTGGACAGTTCAATTCTTGAACGAGACGTTTCGACTTCCATCCGGAAATCATTTTCAATCTGAATGATTGAAAACCATTTTCAATCTGAATGATTGAAAATGATTTCCGGATGGAAGTCGAAACGTCTCGTTCAAGAATTGAACTGTCCAGAAGACTTTTTTAAAACTTTTTCTACTATTTCTATTTTTTAGAATAAGAGAAATTCAATGAACAGAAGGCTCAAAAGTGTTGACCATCCCATTTTACAATCAATGTTCCTTCAATTTGACAAGAAAATAAAATATCACATTAGATCCAGTTTCTGGAGACTTTAGAAGATCCATTTCTGTAGATGTGAAGTCCTTTTTATGGCTATTTTACTCACAAGCAGCTCCCTTCACTGTCTCTCCTCTACAGAGGGATCTTTAGAGTCATTAATATGCATTAAAGTGGAGTGTTACATCTGTGTGTGTGTCAGTCGATACAGAGTCAGACAGGCTCCCAAAAAAGATCTCAATGATCGACCAGACGACCGAGACGATGACTGTTTCTATTTCTGTGCCGCCATCAAATAAAAGTCAAAGCCAAGAAAAAGGTCATCGTGCATTCTGTGTTTTAATATGGACACTTTGTTCTACATTATTTTCTGTGTAAAGTGTTGCAAATCAATATAAATTGTGCAAAATTTTTCAGGAAACACATTTCCTGCTTTATGCAAAAAGCAAATGAAAAAAATGAAATCATGTTTGCAGGATGGTTTCTTACATGAGGGAATAAATTATCATCAGAATAAACCACACGGTTGGTTTTAGAGGTCACCTCCAGTGCTGTGTGCACAAAGGAAACCATGAGAGAGCATTTCAGAGATGAATGGCTGCCATGTCACAATGGAGAAAGGTTGGGGGGAGTGTTAGCCTTCATTGTTCCAAATGGAAAGCATGTTTGGCACCGACAAAGGAAATGTTAAACCGAATAAAAAGTGTTTATTTTATATTTGAAGAGTCAAATCATGGGTTTTATTACTTGAAAAGAAAGTGAGAAATCAAAAGTGAGAATTAAAGTCAGAGGAAAAGTATGTTTTCATGGGATGGACGGAGTCAAATGTTTATCTTTTGCCAATAAAAGCACATTAAAAACCACTAGAATCTCAGAAACTTGATGTGAAATGAAAACAGTTGTTCTGGGTGCAGTTTTGCTTTATTTTAAATGTCAGTGCAGGAAATGTGATTAATTTAGACCAAAACAACATCTTAAAAAATTTTAAATGGAATGAAGTCAAAACAAATTTACGACCTGAAAGTTTTGCTAAAATTACAACTGGATTATTTAAAAATTTATTGCAGGTCCCAGGGACGTTGGCCTAGTGGAAGAGATACTGTCTTTCGACCGGGAGAATCGGATTCGATTGCCACTGGGCCCAAGACGTCCCAGGGACTACTAGAGATAAGAGAAAAAACAGCAATTAAAAATTTCTTGCAAAACCTTGAATATGAGATGCATATCAAATCCATTAGAGCTGCACTATAATCATGTGAACATAAGTTGTTTTTTTTTTTCAATCTCATGACCATTTAGATGGAGAATATCATTTAAAAACTGACCTAAAATTGGTCATCTTTTGTATACATGACTTTTAAAACAGAAACAAAGGACTTTTAAATTTCTGCATGTTTAAGAATTTAAAGAATGACGGTCTAAAGCAGACATTTACTGAGATAAGAATAAAGTATTACTGCTTCTATTGTGGCTGAAAAACAGGGACAAAAGTTGCTTTGTTCATGCAGAAAGTGGCCATTGTTTCAATGCGTTTGGCAACATTATCAGACCTACACACGAGCTCCTGAACACACAATCCCAGCGAGGGTTTTGTTTTAGATTGAATGAATGAAAACACGCCAGTTTGTAAAGGGTTAAAAAGTCATGGTGTGTAAATTGGGAGTGTGATGATGGTACCCAGAGGCCTCATGGGCAGCAGTGTCTGCCCAACGGCTGAGATGAACAGGCGTTGTTCTCCTATTCATCACTGTCAAGTTGCAGAGAAAATGAACCAATCCTTTAATTAAAAGACCTCTCTAGACTCCGGTTGATGTGTGTGTGCGTACAACACGTGCCAGCTGTACTGATTCATTGCGCGAGCTCCTTCAGCCCAGCCGAATACACACATGTAAAACACTGACTTCCTCGTCTACCCCTCCCCTCCACAGACCCACATTGCTTCTGCATTAATTGCACAAACCGTATAATGTAGACTCTGGTTCATTCCGGGTTTTCTCTCCAGACGGGGGCGGGGAATCAGTTGGAGCTTTGATCCCTGACCTCTGCCCCTCTCTCCAGGGAATATTAGACTGCATCCTCTAACGGTCGTCCATCTGCACACACACATAAAAACACCCCATCAGCCTCACACACCCTCTGCTCCCAGAGTCCACCCGACCCCAGACACGTGTCAGCAGCATCGGTGGGGAATGCTAAACAAGCCAAGGTCAACTCCAAATTAGGGGGTGTCTTTCAGCCCGGCGAGTGCTTTGTCACGACCACCAGCTAGCTGAAAGCAGCCTGCTATTACTTATCCACCAACCCCCCAAGCAGCCAGACAAACATCCACTTTATGTCTTCCTAACATGGTGGAGGTGGAAGGATTTGAACAGAATACCTCTTACTGTTTGTAACTCATTCATATTTCAGTTTAAAGCTAAATCTGTTTGAAAAGTGACTTATTAAACACAAAAAACTAATCGTTCTTGCTATTTATTTTATTGGGGTCTTGTTGCTGACTGAAGGAAGGATGGAGGGAAAAACTTTCAGGCAACTCAGTGTGCCATCTGCAATGATTAGGGTACTGGATGAGTCCGTTAAGGTGAATAGAAAGGCTGAGGTAAAAAGTGGATCCATGTTCCTACCCTCACCTGTGGTCTCCGTATGTGGGTGTTGACGGAAAGAATTAGATTAGAAACACAAGCGGCTGAGATGAGTTTCCTCTGGAAGGCGGCCAGGGTCTTGCTCAGAGATAGATGAGAGGAGTTCTGCCTTCTACGAGGCAGTAGAATCATTGCTCCTCTGTGTAGAAAGGAGTCAATGGGATGGTTCAGGTATCCGCTTAGGATATTCTTTGGACGCCTTGCTGGTGAGGTGTTTTATGTATGCTCCAACATGAGGAAACTCCTAATCAGGCCAAAGACTCGCAGGAGGGACCCTGTCTCGGAGTTGACCAGAGACTTTGGGATCGTTGTTGATAAGCTCAAGTGTTGTGATGTGGAAGGAGGAGGACCCAAATGCAGGACATCAAAACAGGGTTTATTAAACAATTTGGGGTAAGTCTGTAAAGCAAAGGACACAGGATTAACTCAAGTTCAAATATTAACATAGTCCAATCATGGTCAGGCAACCATGGTGACCTGGCTGTAAGGGATAGCATAACCCGACATGGAAGTTCAGGTTCATTGCCCTAAAATGCATGGCAGGGTCTACAGATGTGTGGCATCAGGAATCAATCTCAGGTGTCCCTGATCAGGGTGATGAGGAACATCCAGGGCTCCCACTGGCAGCAGGCGAGGGGATCACAGCAGAAAGAGGTAACTGGTGTGAGGAAAGTCTGAACTCTCCTGCAAAGACTGCTGCTCCCATGACCCAATCACAGACAAAGCAGAGGGAAACAATAAGTTTTTAAAAATGCAAGTATTTAGTTTATTAACTTATTAAAGTAACTGGTCTTTGATGGCAGATGCTTGCTTCTCTGATTAGCATGAAGACTTTTTTTGTCTCATAAAGTGACCAAATATGACCAGTTGCCCTCTAAATTGATGAGGTTTGTTTCTGTATCTGACAAGGGTAAAAATGGAATAAAGAACTTTGGGCTCACACATCAGAAACTTGTTTAACTCACTTAAATCTGCTGAGATTAGAGCTGGAAGCAGTCAAAGGGCTTAGGGTGTGTCGGTACAATGGGTCAGAGAGGATTAGTGTTGGATTCACAGAGGTCCTGCGATGCCCTTCATCTCCAGGGGTCCACAGCCAGAACACCTTTGTTGGGTTAACTAACGGCACTTCCCATGAAAGCAGTGAACAGGCCAATCCTTTTTTAATGATGCAGGAAAAATTCCTCTGGCCCCTGATCACCACGATACTTTGGAGAGCCGCCACTGTCCCACACACCGTGTCGATCTATTTAAACTGTGCAGCCAGGCGAACCCACTGAGTCATTTCTGTTATACCCCTGGTATTTTAGCCTGGAAGGAATAACCTGAAGTAAAACAATGCTGATATGTGCATCTATTTTATAGCTGGAGCATTATGCCCACAACTGCATTCCCTGGGATTTAATTGTCTCAGTGGTCAGTGATGCTGATAATATGTGGAGTAGTATAAAACATTATGGGATGTAGCAGAGCACCGGTGTGGTGAGTTAGTATCTGTGACATAAATGGTTTAATGGTGGCCATCAGCAGGACACCAACTTGCTGTAATCATCTGTACTGGAGCACATTCTTTAAGTGCATATGAAAGGTGAGGCAGGATGAAGTTACTGACAAACCATGTTGAAGAAGAAACACGAGAATGAGCAGATGCCCACCACCCTCATGTTCTCAGATTGATTTACAGGAATCCCAGCTGGTACAACATGCCGCTGACTGGCAGGCAATACTTTGAAAAGTAAAGTCTGTAACATGTGTGATGTAGGTGTCATTCCATAAAAATAGAGAATTTTTTTAATTTTTAAATTTTTACTCACTCTATTCATCCCTCACTGGGAAAATTTGTGTGCTGCACTCCTACACCGCAGCAGGCTGCCACGACGGCGCCAATGGTGGGACAAAAGGGGGGTTAGGTGTCTTCTCCAAGAACCCTAGACGTGCACTCAGAGGGACGCAAACTCGCGAACTTCCGGTTGACTTCCGGTCTGCGGGCGAACCAAGTTCAGAGTGATGGTGATGTTTGTTTTCCGGAGATTGAAAAAAAATCTTGTGTCACTAGTTGTTTCAGGCTGGAAAGAATGAAACTAGCATGCAGCTTTGTCTATTTCTACTTCTTGTGTGATGACAGTTTACTTTGAAATCTTATATGTGGGACACATTGGAAGACAGACAACCACACACACAAACACAAACACTCTTTGGGACAATTTTCCAGTTAAAATAAATGCTTTTAAATGGTGGAAGGTGGCCGGCTAGAATCCACATGTTCAGCAACACAATGTTTCGACTTTGTTTAGGTTCTAAAACCATCTCCCAATCCTGAAGCTCAGCTATTTTCATCAACATTTTGATGTTCCAAAAGCTCCATGTTTAGTTGCACCGGAAGCAACTTTCTTGTGGGTTGCCTGATTGGAAAGCGTCAAACAACATGACAAATCGATTAGGTCTTTATTGTGGACACAGACAGCATAAGAGAGAGACTCATAAACTGAGAGAGACTGAGGACAAAATAGGAGGGAAATTGCAGTTCTTTCCTATTAACTACTTGCAGGTAATGAAATTGCAATATTAATCCAATGCTGCCCTAATTTGAACACTTGAAAACAAAATGCTGTCAAATATTGTAAATTCTGGGAGATGTTGTTGTTCAAAGCTAATCTGGTTCAAAATGCACATGATACCTGTGCTCATCATCTTATCTGCAACACACACACACAAACAAGTGGATCCATGTGCAAATGAACACAGGCCTGATGGTCGATACCACCAAGGACCACAGATGGGTCCCTGCACAGAGGAGCGGGTGGCTGGCGCCTGGGCACCAGCCAGATGGGCCACCCTAAGAGACTCAGCCTGTCGATCCCAAACAGACTGATCTTATTACTCAGTCAGGAGTCCATTTTCTAAAACACTCATGACTATATTATCAAGGGGGGCAGCCTTTATCAAGGCCTGATTGCATTTGGCCTTTTGATGAGTGACTTTTTTTTAAATTCCTGATCCATTTAATAAAAACACAGTTATGATGTGGGAAGTGTACAAAGCTACTCTTTAGCTACTTTATTGTGTAACTGAGAGCTCCAACACTGCATTATTCTCCAGTTGTATCATCTTAAATACAATTTTACACCAAATTTAATGTAATGTTGAGATTGCCAAGTATTTAGAAGCTTAACACAAAGCTACAGTATGTTTAGTGAACAGTTAAAACCAGTCTAGTGAGAGGTAAATCTGAGATTTTCCTTCTGTGTACGATGTTCCCCTCAGTTTAAAGACTTAGATACACAAGTATGCGGATGTCCAGATGGAGTACTATCATCTTTCACATAATGGTTCTACTCCATGTGGAGTTATTTTCTGTTTTTTTGTGGCGTCATCTGTGGCCAAGTTTTAACCGGGATGAGTTTGTTGTGATACACTGAGGATCAGTGAAAAATTTCAACTGCGGGAAAGTTTTTCTGGACACATTCGGTAATGGACTTTAAAGCTGACTGGACACCTCAGAGATAGTTTAGGTTGTATAATGTCTGAGTACTGGATAGACTGATGGCCTGTTCAGGGAGTGCCAAATACTAGATGGGGCAACAGCTCATACCACAAGCCAGTGATGATGGACTAAGTAGTAAAGAATAGGGATGGATAAACTTTAATTAGTTGGCTGGTTAAAACGAAGCATTGTAGTGCCATTCCTATTTATAGACAAAAAAACCTTAAAGCAAAACACTGCTGCTTTTAAGTAGCTCTTTAAGCAGCTCTCCCAGAAAAACATAACCCATAGTTTAGCATTTAGCTTAGCCTATTTAGCTTAGCATTACGCGCTAAGCTAAGCTACATGTGTACATACATGCGCTACATGAAAGTGGAGATTTTGGATGCTTAAGCTAAGCTATATGTAGATTAGCTTGTAATGCTAAGCTAAATATGTAAATTTAAAAAAACAGTTTAATATTTCCATCCTACTTTTTTGTGCCTTAAATGACTTCCCACCTTTTCCAATCTAATTAAATTTTTGGTGATGTTTATCAGACTGTAGTCTATGACTGATCTCTGCACTAAAGGCCATGTCCACACGTAGCTGGGTATTTTTGAAAACGCATATCTGCTGTCCTCTGTTTTAGGAAAACGCTTGCGTCCACATGTAACCGTTTTCAAAATATCCGTGTCCACACGGAGCCGTATAAATACGCTTCTGAGTGCGATTATGAGCATGCCAGACCAGTAGTCGGCATTATTGATGTAAACGTAACTTCTGAGCTATCCAACCAGAGCACCTCTCTCGTCATTTCCGCAGCATGGATGCATGCTGCCCACTGTCTGCTTTTGTAAACAAGGACGCACACGAATGTCGGATGTAGTAATGTACAAAAATACAAATCTCCATTTTCGCACGTGACACGCAAACGCAAAAACGTTTTCCAAAATCTCCACTTTGGCAAGAGTTTTCAAAAATGGCGGTTTTTTGTGTGCACGGCAGGTCAAAATGGACAAAAATATATGCGTTTTCAAAAATACCCAGCTACGTTTGGACAGGGCCTAAGTAAGAAGTGAAAATAGTTCCATCAGTAGCTATTTTTTGTTGAACAGACTGGTGATCCGTCCAGAGTGAACCCTACCCTTTGTCTGATTCCAGCCAAGATAGATGTCAGCTTCTCTTTGACCCAGCTGCTGAACTAAGCGGTTCAGAAATGATTGTTTAGTTGTTCTGAACGACATACCAAAAAGGAGCATAAAGCATGTCTATCATTCCTCCTTTCTTGCTTTGTGTTGATCTTGGTTATAATTCAGCTCTGAAGCTGAATGAATGAACTCTCTCTTGTGGTTCGGTTTCAACCAGCAGGTCCATCAGATTGTCAGGGATCTTTCTTTTCTGATAAACACCAGATATAGCAGGGTTCAAAAACGAACTGAGAACTGCACAAGGGGGTTGTAACATTCATGGAGGCGTTGCAAGATGGATGGATGGCCTTTCTTCCTGCACATCAATTTCCACATTTGGGTGATTAAGTTTATTATTTGCCCCACGGTCACATTAGCATGTGATTATCCAGGGTACCCAATGCGGAGCCAGAGGGACCATTGAAGTTTTCAGAACAAAGAAGGATAACAATAGTCACCTCAGTGTCTTCAGGAAGGAAAAGAAAAAAATGGGAGATTTTAGGTTGAATGTTTAGAACAGAAACCTGGTTTAACTCTGCGGTTCTTCTCTGCCTGTCCCCTTCCTGTTCCCATCTCCTAGCAAACATTCCTCCCTGACTCTTGTTTGCCAAGATCCAGGTTACCATGGCTACCAGCAGGAGCTTTATGAGCACCTCATCCCTCATCTAAATATTCCTAGTTATCTATGGTAATGAAATGCACACACCATTATCTGGCTTAATGAAACACTCTCTATTGTCTGTGATTAGAAGAAGAGAGCTTAATTTCTCTGGGCTGCAGTGTTCAAGACACCGATTTCATCTGCACAACTATCCAAGCAGTGGGTTCCTTGCAGGCTTTGTTCTCATGTCAGACCAGGACCATGTAGAAGCTACGGCCAGCTCGGACCGCTCTGTAATTGCACTAATTGGGCTGACAGTCCTCTTTTTTCCCTGATGACGACCTCACTGGTTTTCTGATTTTATTGCTTTGAAGCTAATGTGCTTATTAAAAAGACAAATTATGGGGAGTAACCCTCCAGGGGTTCTTATTCTGTATTAAGAACATGACTGAGCAGAAACAAAACATCACGAGAAAATGATGAGATTTCAACGTCTTTGTTTCTTTTGTGCTAGAGCATCTCCCACCTCTACTCTGGTGCATCACAAAGAGAAGTGTGTATGCTGTCGTCTATTTTCCGGATCAGACTGCAGGGATATCTGCAGATTGTGTGTAAGTCACTCTGCATTTCATGAGCCAGTCCTGTCACTAACAGTTATCTCCCCACCACCCTCTGAGGAGTTGTCTAGGTGAAATGATTCTCTGAAGCTCTGAATAATGCATGAAATTACGTAATGCAAATGGAAGCTTTATTTCCCCTGCCTATCGCAGGCATGAAGGCCTGAGCCACTGTATTGGAGCAACAGAGGAGAAACAGTGGGAGTCCCCAGAGTAAAGGAACTACAGCCGAGAGCGAAAAGGTCACAGATGAAACCCGAGGCTGCTCCTCGCTTGCAGCTTTATGCAATGTGAGTTGGAGTTATTGCCCGACTAGCAGCACCTTATCCACATTGTGTGGAGGCAGTGAAATATTCATTAAGCAACAGTCTGACTGCTTCTCACACAGCCTGCATCTAAACCAGAGTCCAGAGCTGTAAATAAGACCAACAAAGGGGATTCAGAAAGCAATACCCTGCCTAAAAATTTGCCCAAAAAACTGCTCTCAAGTAACTGCTTCAACAAGTCCATGAGCCTTCCCACTTAGTGGATAGGCCTGAATGGCATTAATTGCCCCCTAAGATGACGGGCAGATGAAAGTGTAGTTGTATTTTGCTGTGGGACATGAGGGCCGGTTACAAAGGGAGGCTGGGAACGGGTGGCAGGTCTCACAGACTTCAAAAGCAGATAAAGGACCTTTTTACACAAAAGATTCCTTCCACCCTTCCCTATTAACTTTTTTTTTGGCATTTAATCTCCGGATTGTGGGTTTATTCGTGCCAGCCTCCTCTCTTTTGTCCGCTTTGTGTCAGGTTTTAACGCCAGAGGATTAAATAGCTGTTGCGGAAATCTTTGTTTGTGTTTTGCCCTGACCCACCGCCTTCCTATTGTCTCACAACACGATCGACCACTCGTTTATGATACGAGAGGTTTATCTTTTTCCTTTAAAGAGACACAGCCAATGAAAGGAACCAATCACATTGTTTGTTTAAGAAAACGTTCACACAATACGGTGCATTGTTTAACCTGAGTGCTCTTAACTTCTTGAGTACCTTTTAAAAGAACGAGGCACCAAAAGTGTCCAATGGGAGAATGTCTAAGTCTTTTCTAAAATGAGATCTGAGGTCTGTTGCTAAAGCCCATTCGTGGTACAGAGAAGCAAAATTTGGAGTGTATAATGCAGACAAATGACACAGCTTTGCTTTGTTTCTTCTTTATCTATCAAGTTCTTTCAAGTCTACCCAGGCCTTCACCTACAGCCCAGATTCCTGTCATTCTCCAGTTAAGGTATTGGTCTCCAACCACACAGCCAGACTCTCCGTCAGCCCATGAATAGGACCAGTCACATTTCTGATAGCGTTTAATGAAAAAGTCTGTCAGGGAGGAGGTGAAGGGGAGGAGTTGGAAGGGTGGATCTGGTAAATGAAGGGAGGAGGGGGGACTTTAAGAGGAGTGCTTAACAAAGAGTGCCTTTCACTGAACTGGAGAGCATAGATTACTCCCTCTCACTCCTTGCTCTCTACACATTCCCCCCATTTTGTTCTTTTTGATTCAGCATCAAAAATGTGCCAAGTGACTGAGCAGAAACCACCGGAGGTTTGCAGTCTGTGTGTGTGTTCGTGAACTTTCTTCCAGCCACATTGTCACACAAAAGGACAGGTGGGTTATAGTCGAATGTGGACGCTAAGAAACATTGAGTAAATCCCACAATATGATCTTGATATTAACCTCAAGATACAATATTCACTGCAATGGAGAAGCTCACTGTATTACAGGTCGAGGTTCAACAAATAGCTTTTTCTTTTTCCACACTGTACCATGTTCATTCATTTTAGCCAGTTGAAAAAATACAGATACGCACTCTAAGGCCCCATCCACACGTAGCCGGGTGTTTTGAAAAAGTATATCTGCTGTCCTCCGTTTTAGGAAAATGCTTGTGTCCACAGCGAACCGTTTTCAAAATATCCGCATCCACACGAAGCCGTATAAATACGCTTCTGAGTGCGATTATGAGCTTGCCAGACCAGTAGTTGGCAGTATTGATGTAAACGTAAGTTCTGAGCTATCCAATCAGAGCACCTCTGTTGTTATTTCTGCAAGCCCTGAAACATGGCGCCAGGCATCTTGTTTGTTTGGACAAGGAGGTGGAATTGCTTTTAAAAGTCGTCATCGACTATAAAGTTTATAAAACATAGGAAAATATGGATTGGGTCCATGCTGCCCAAGCCTTGTTTGCGATCCAAACAAGGACGCACACGACTGACGTATGTGCATTACTTGTCGCAGGTAGTGACGCATAAAAACGCAAATCTCCGTTTTCGCACGTCCACACGCAAACGCAAAAACGGAGTTTTCCAAAATCTCCGCTTTGGTCGGAGTTTTCAAAAACGTCGGTCTTGAGTGAAAAAACCCTCAGTTTTCGTTTGGACGGCAGGCCACAATGGATAAAAATATAAGCGTTTTCAACAATAGCCCCATCGGCTACGTGTGGACGGGGCCTAAATGACACTTTTAGACTTTTTTTTTGTATACTATATTGATCCCTCGTCGGGAAAATTTGTGCGTTGCAGTACACCGCAGCAGGCTGCCGCGACGGCGACAATAGTGGGAGAACGAGGGTTAGGTGTCTTCTCCAAGGACCCTAGACGTGAACTCAGTGGGGTGAACTTCCGGTCCGCAGGCGAACGCTCTACCTGAGCCACAGTGGTACGAGTATTTAGCTCTGAAATGGCCAAGAGCTGAAAGAGTAGAACTAAAGGGTTTACCTCCTGAAACATCAAACTTCCTTTTCCTTTCTGTTGCTCACATGGTCATATATCATACCAAACATGAATCACCACAGGTCGTAAAAATGATGTTTGAAAAGCAGTAGAATTATTTTCCAGAGCAGCTGTTTGCTGCCAGAAATGTTCTTTCACAACTTATTTATGACATGTTTTGGTGCACTTGTTGAGTGAGTGTGTTAAAAGTATGTACCACTGCTAGAGTGTGATAGTAGACGCAACATGGTGAAACAGTCGTTTTTTCTGATAGGTTTCAGACACAAGTCTAGCTCTGGGGTGCAAAGAATGTAAAATATGTAAAGTTTTGGCTTTATAAAAAGTACATCGAGGAAAAGTTTGTGGTTTGTTTTGAATTTGAACTTTTATGGCAAAAACAGTTTAAAAATGTTCTTAATTATAAGTGAAAAGTGTACTAAACCGTGGTGAGACTGGCCATGCTGATTGGTCTAGAGCAGGCATGGGCAATCTACAGCCCATGGGCCACATGCGGCCCGTTAAACGTTTTAATCCGGCCCGCCGAACTTGAAAAAATTTAAATAATAAACATTGTTGATGTTTTATTTTCTGTGCAATTCTGATGTTTCGTCACTAGATGGTGCACTCTGGATATATTGGCTTTATTGAGAGAATGAGAGATTGAGAGAGTGTGTGTCTCCAAATGCACACTCCTTCAAAATAAACATTGTGCACAGATATGGAAAGCCATCGGGCCCAATACACACACGTAAACAAGCGTGTTAGATGTTAAAACAAGCAAAATGTTACATGAAGTGCTTAGATTTCAAACCTAGCGCCGCTAAATGCACGTTTTTAAGCGCTGTTGCACTAGATTTCAGACCTAGCGCCGCTAGATTTGAAATTTAACACTCTTGATGTAACATTTAGCGCAATTGTTTAAAATCTAGCGCATCATTCTATTGGTCCAATCTAGTGGTTACCAAAGCATGCCATCCATCCGCTCCTGTTCCGGCCCTTTTGTCATGTGTTAGAACTTAATGTGGCCCGTGAGTTAAAAAGTTTGCCCACCCCTGGTCTAGAGACAGTGGCATACCCTTAGAGGTATCCTTTAATCATTATTAACTACATGTATCAAATTTAATCGAATCAAAAGTGCATAAAAAGAAAACTGAAGCTGGTCATTTTTGGTTGGGACAAGTAATTTGAAGACAGTGTCAGGTTCAACAAGGTTGTACAAAGTGGCCGACAGAAAAAGAGAAGAGCATTTTTAAGACAATTTTGTTATATAGTCTCTTAAAATTTCAGTTTGGTTTTTATTTTTTATCAAGTTTAGTCACTAATTCATTTCTAAGTACTTTGTCTCTACAAAAACCTCAGTGAGCCTTTTCTAATCAAGAGAAACATGGTCTTCTTTGAGTTTTCCTAAGCTTGCTTTTGTTCAGCCTGCATAAAATTCTTCTTGTTTTCTGCTGTAGCCTTTAAGCGCCACATTTATCTTCATTTAAAATTTAAATACCAAACCACTCGGGGACGTTCTCCAAACACTACAGCACAAACTGATTTTCTTCTTACTCAAACATGAAATGTTAATCAATACCCTCTGAGCTAGCGACTGCTCTGCAGAGGAATACGCAACGGTGAGCCGATAAAGAGTCTTCACAGTTTTATAAAACCTGTAAATAGATGAGTGACTCCATGTTCTTCTGGGAGAAAACAAATAAGAAGGTTTTAGTTAGAGAGAGAAACACAAACTCATGCACGAAAAAATGCATCTCAAGTTTGGACGATAATATCCTACAAAAACTCACTGCAGCGTACAGCCGTTACTGTCTTAAACTGTGATTAAGCATAAATTTATTACAATAGAACAAACATTTAGAGCGTATTACTACCCAGCTAACTTAAATATACACATTTTTCTGTCACAGAAGATTAAGCTGAGCAAATGTTTGTGTTTAAGCTGCAGAAATCAGCAGATTTTTGCCAAGCTAGTGGTTCATAGAAACTGTACGCTGGCACAGTGGTGCTTTGAGTTTAATGCAAACATCAGCACATTAAACTCACAGCAATCTGATGTGTGCCAGGTTTAATGTTTACTTCTTTTTACAGCATCATAGCACACCTTTGGCTGATGGATGCTGTTACACTAACAGGAATTTACTGAAATATTAATGCGCAGCTCTGTGCAAGTACTGAGCTATTAACAATAAGAGTACACGCACAGATACACTGACATGAAGGACGATTTCTGCATTTTTACAACATCAATATGTCATATCACACTCATAATTTTGCTTGAATAAAAAAAATATATTATCAAGGTGGGCTTCATTACTTGACTTGTCCAACACCAACCAAAAAAATACACTTAAACTACTTACAAAAACTAACATTTCTCAGGTTAAAGCATGGTGGCACAGTGGTTAGCACAGTTGCCTCACAGCAAGTAGGTCAGGGGATTCGAGTCCCGGAGTGGTACAAGGCTTGAAACACTTGTTTTTCGGTGTGGACATTGGATGTTCTCCTTGTGTATGTGTGGGTTTTCTCTGGGTACTCCGGTTTCCTCCCACTCTCCAAAAACATGCATGTTCGGTTGATCGGCCGCTACAAAATTGCCTCTAAGAATGAATGCGTGTGTGGATGGTTGTGTGTGTGTGCCCCGGCGAAAGACTGGCGACCTGTTCCAGGTGTACCCTGCCCCTGACCTTAAATCAGCCAAGATAGGCTCCGGCACCCCTTATGTCCTCATTAGTAAATAAGCGGTTGAGCCCTGTAAAGGGGGAGGTGATAGCTCAGTGGTAAAATGTTCGCCCTTGGACCAGGAGAAGTTGTTCGAAGTCGTTCCACTGAGCTCACGTCCAGGTGTCCTTGGGGAAGACACGTAACCCCCGTTTCTTCCACCATTGGTGCCATGCTGGCGGCCTGCTGTGGTGTAATGCAGCATAGAAATGTTTCCATTGAGGGAGGAATTAAATATGTAAAAATTAAAATATAATTTTAACATGTCTGAAAAAAAACACGAGCTCTGAAAAATCTGTCTTTCTCTGACTGTTTTTTTTAAAAACTTTAGCTTCTTTGCAAAATTAAACCAAAACTTTGTGTAATAATTATTAAAATAATAAAAAAAAAAAATTCTAACTTATTACTTAATCTAGATGTCTTTAAACCTAAAGACATGACCAGCACAGTTAAACCAGGATGATGAGGTCATTTTTAAAATATTATCATCTGTACAATTTTTTTAAGTGACTCTGTTTTTCTGGGTCTTGTTCTTTAATAAAACACCTCTATTTTTAAGGACATGAGCAATAAAATCCGTGCAAAGGATCTGTCTCTCTAACAAAACAAAGCATTGCATAGCATGTTCTCTTGATTATGTGCATCCATTGTAAACGGTTAATAGACTGTACTTATGTGGCGCTTTTCTAGCCACTGTATGTTCAGGTTCAATTTGAACACCCTTGCCTGTGGTTTTAATGTCCACTGCTAGCCATGGGACCAAATTTCTTATTTGCACTACAGCCTTTCTGAACCTCTGTTTGGATCTTTGCCATTTACATTCTGTTATTTATCAAAATAATTTCAGACTACTGCAGAGATGTTGCCACGTGGATGAATCGTCCCTCGTATGGATTATTTATGATCTATATGTAGCAGCTATTGAGAAATCTGAATAAAAAATAACCAGGATATGTTTTTTTAAGCAGCAATAAGCAACAAAACTACTAAAATGGGCTAAAATTGACCTCATCGAATAATGGATAGTTTTCTGGGATAGTTGTGTCCTTGCCTGATGAAGGTATTTACGTCTGTGTCCCTCAACCAAAAATACAGATGGCCTCTTTCTGCTTGTTGCCCACAAAAAAAAAAAAACTCCTTCTTTTAATCTGTTCATTAATCACAATCATAAACGGCAGGTGAACAGTGGGCTCCAAGAACTGTGCAACAGCGACAGCTGGATAGCGTAAAAGCTCTAAGGGGTTGGATTCTGTTTGAGACCAAATACAGAACACAAGAAAAACAATTTTTTTCCCTTTTTTGTAGCAAAGAGTAAAAAGATATTTTTTTGCTGCAACTGTGACAGAACGTCAATGGGAAGTGGGTAAACACTGATGTAAGTTGTTTCTGCATTGAAACCTCTGAGGAGGCAGTGGTTCATGTGCACGTCTGCATGATGATTAACTGTAATTACCTAAGCAGTACCTGGTCAGCATGCCAGGAGGCAGCCCAAGATTAATGGTGCTCTGCTGAAAACTGAACAAAAGCTCACATTTCCGAGGTAATGAATCGCTCTGCTACTAAGGCGTCTTTACGTGGTGTGAGCGAGACCCTGGGGGAGGTTCATTACAACTGAGGAATAGGTGGGTCCTCTGCAGTATTTTCAAACAGGCAGAGCAAGCTGGTGGGAGGAAGTCTTAAATCGTACCAGACATCCTGGTTACTACCCCAGTAACTAGAAGAGATGTAAACATCCACCTCAGGGGAACAGCAAACATCATATAGTAAATTTAAGTTTATTTAAATGGCCGAATGTCACATAAAAATAGTTGCAAAGATCTTAAAATAAAGTCAATCAGACATTAAAATACAATACAAGTCGACACCAATGCATTGAAGAATATGCATCCGGCTGTCCAATATCACAAACTGTAAAGATAGGGAATGGTTGAGGTGATTAAATTGAAGCAGTGAAATGTTAAGATGCCACAATGTTTGCAAAATTTGTCATGAGACTTTTTTGTTTGAATTTCTAAAAACATGTCAGTAGGTGGAGTTAGTGTGGGTTTTTATAGAAGAGTAGAGTCACTAAGGCATGAAAACTTGGAGGTGATCCTTTAAGTACTGAGTAACTGTAGGCAGTTTCATTAAAACCTTTCTAGTGGTTTTGAAAATGACGCATTCACAAAAGTGTTTCAGAAGCTTAGACACACGAATGAGCCGAATGGCTAATGCAATGTTGCCTCTAATTTTTTATGTGTCTGAGCTAAAACACAAGCTTTCTGATTAGGAGGGGGCGGAGCAAAAAGTTTGACTCTGTTGTGACGTCAGCAGCAGTGACGAGCCTAACTCCGAAGCAGCGGTTTGAAGCAATTTGTTTCAGAAAGAATGAAGAAAGAGACATACTCCATATCTCTGCCTCATTTTCTTACCTTTAGTTTAAATTGAGTTTCATTTTGTGCGCTGCATAGGTTTTGTCATGTGCTAATAATCTATGAGCAATGCGCTATCGCGTAGGTGCGTAGCTTAAAGGCATTGGGCAAACATTGGGCAAATGCCTCTTCCACATTCTTATGACAAAGGAACAAAAACAGGACATACAAGTACTTGTCCGTAGAATATTCTTCTTGGGGAGTAAAACCCCTTAAAAAAACAGTTGGTGGGAAAACAAGAGAAGAAATTTGATGGAGACCAAGTCAGAGGAGAGATCCTGTCCCAGGATGCACATACAAGATGTGCTCAGGACTGAAAGTTATAGATTAAATTATCTAAATCAGGGATGCCCAACCTTTTTTGTCCCAAGGTCTACTTTACAGATATCAACCCTCCTGAGATGTACTAGTCTGATTTTACATCGCAAACCCCACAGATCGTTTCCAGCCTGCTGTAACTACCCCTACAACACGATTTGCTACATAAGTACACGCATGCACTCACAGCGCTTTGCGAGGGGGAGGGGCCACAGCAGCACTGCGGGCTGTTTATTGATTACAGGCTTAATAACGTGATTTCACGCCACAGACTCCAAAAATCTCCAGTAACAGCAGAAAAGTCGCTAGATTGACACTTTTTTTGAAAGTCTTTTTTTTTTTTTACTTTTTTTCAATGCCATGCGATCTACCCATAACGCCTTTGCGATCGACCAGTCGATCGTGATCGACGTAATGAGCACCCCTGATCTAAATCTACAATCTAATGATTCAAATTTGTAGGACAGATTGGCTTCAACCAGATAAGGAAGTTGGGACGGGGGTACAGAGGAGATGGAGCTCACAGGTTAGGGTAGGAGCTGAGGTTGGGACAGCTAAGTTTTACATTTACAGAATACTCTACCTTTCTGTTCTTATCTTATTTGTAGAAAGATTGAAGCTCAATGCGAGCTGATTGAGTGGGAAGGTTTAATTCTACTGGATCGGTGGTTTCAAATGCTAAAAACTAGCAAATTTATGTTTTCTCATATTTCTTTTTGGTAAAATACACCAACATCGTTGACGTGTTTCTCAGCGTTATTTATGATAAAGGAAGCCTGTTTGATTCGTTCAGGATGCGAGCATCTCGGTAAAGCCTGGGGGCTAACGTTCCTGCTACGTCTCCTGTTATAAATTACCATTCGCACCGTAACCGACAAAAATACAGTGACATTATTTTGCTTTGTGTTGAACGGCCTTTTGGAGAAATGAATGATAGAAGTGGAAGCTGCTTCTGAACGAAGTGTGAAAAGCAGGAAGCAGTGATGAATTGAAGCCAGTATCAATTATTGGAAGTCAAACTGCTCGAGGCAACAATGAGAGAATTTACAGGCCGTGGCATTTTTCATGCCCTTGAACATGTTACTTGTAGATAGACGAGTCGATAGGAAGATGAAATATAACCTGACCGGAGCTCTAAATGATTACACAGAAGCTGCATATTTCTTCTTTCACAGAAAGCGAGTGAAGGCATGTTCAGCTTTACATCACAGTGAGAAGACAACGGCCCGCTTTGTTTGGCAGCATGTCATTTTGTTAGAGACAGTAAATCCACGTGCACGGCATTTCTGTGTTAATCCCATTGACAAAAACTAATCTTGAAAAAAATGTTTTAGAAAGTGGAATAGATATTTTGTTTGGATAGAGATTACAAAAAGTACACCGTTTTTTTTCTGATGTCTCTCTGTATTCATAAATTTATGCATAAAAAGCCTTGAAACAGAATCTAAAAGAAGTATTTTGCAATGTCACCACCCCATCTTGTAGTTTTATTCATCACATATCTATCATTTTTTTATTTAATAAATACAATACATGTCTTTTTCTTCTACAATAAAGTCCATTATTTATGCTTTTCCCTCACTTTCTTGTTTATTTCTTGGGCATTTAAGACTGTTCCAGATTCCTGATATCCGAACCTCAGCTGATCCCATCTGTTCCAACCTATAGACCTCTGACCTTCTATCGGCTGACCCCCCATCCACACCATCGTACAAAGACAACCTACGCTATTAGAGATATTGATGATGTGATCTGTAATCCCAGCCCTCGGTGCATTCTGTTTGTCCATCCTGGGAGAGGGTGCAAAAAAGGGCTAACCTTCAAACGAAATAACCATTGGTTGGCAACTGATTTTATTTTACTTAAAGATCCAAGACAAATATTTGCCCCTCTGATGCTGGTAAAAAGCCATTCATCTGATGGTGCTTGCTGGTTCATGCCTGATGCCATTTTACAAGGTATTCCTGTTAATCCAGAACTAACAAAAATAGGTAAACTCCAGTGTGTTGAACAATACTGCACTGTATAACAACCTTTATTAACGAATGGCTGAGGTCTATGTGATAACTTGATTAAAGCATTGATTTAATTAAGATTTTGAACTTTTTTGACAACATCAACGTAGAAACTACCATGCTCAGTTCAACGGTTTAAAACAGTAGAAACTCACGTCAATAGCTGAATTCATCCAGTGCACTTTTTGCCACGTGTCCGGGGACTTTGACCTTGATGGAGAGAAAAAACAGGTTTTGCATGTAGCCCAGTGGTCTCACAGCAAGAAGGTTGGGATTCGAGTCCCTGGTGGGATGAGGCTTGGAACACTGGCCTTTTTGTGTGGAGTTTGCATGTTCTTCCTGTGTTTTTGCACGGGTTTTCTCCAGGTACTCTTGTTTTCTCCAACCCTTTAAAAACATGCATGTTGGGTTGATTGGCCACCATGCCCCTAAGAATTAGTCTGTGTGTGGATGGTCGTGGGTGTGTGGCCCTACGACAGACTGGCGACCTGTTTGAGGTGTACCCTGCCTCTCGCCTTGAATCATCCAGGACAGACTCCGGCATACCCCAAGTCTTCATTTAGGAATAAGCGCTTCAGAAGACAAACAAATTTTTTTACCTCGACTTTTGTTACCTTGACTCTTGTTTATAAGATCTAATGGCACAGTGAGTAGGGCGACCACCCTGTTTCCAGAGGGTTGCCGATTTAATCCCCCACCAGGAGTTTATGCCGAGGTGTTCTTGAGCAAGACACCGAACCCCCAATTGCTCCTGATGGTGGTTTGCACTTTGCATGGCAGCATCCCAATCAGGTATGAATGTGAATGGGTGAATGGGAGCTGTGAGTGCCAACACAGGTGGAAAAGCGCCGTATACGTAAGTAGAGTCCATTTACCATTCAATCAGTTCATTTGTTGTTGATACTGAGTAATTGTGGGCATTTAAATTAAAATTTCTGCGGAGGTTTGGGAGATATTTCATCCACTAAAGTTTTATGGACATACGGACAGATACATGAAAATCCCAAATGTCCAGTATTTACTCTACATTTTGTGGGCAGAGGCATAAAAATAAAGAACAAAGTTATCATAGTTAAGAAAATACTATAAAAGCAGATGTGACAAAAAAAAAACTGAACTCGGCTTTCGAACAAATTCAAAATGGCACAAAAAAGGGCCCTCTAAACATCACATGCTTTTGCCTTCAAAACAGGAACTAAACATTGGCTTAGAGGCAACAGAAATAATCAACTCACTTACACTTGCTTATGAAGAAACTGTAATGTGTGAACTTAAAGAGCTCATTCACCACCATCTTATAAATCATCTTGTGTTTGCTCTGAAGTTTCTGAAGGCTTTTCTGTCTAATTCCTACATGTGTTTATAGACTGTGAAAGTGGATGCAACTTTCCTCTCACATCGCTAGGAAACCAGTGGTTAGGTTCTCCAGGTGGCTTCAGTTTGCAGGTAAACACTGGAAAAATCTCGTAAAACATTGTGAGAGATCAAAACCACAGCTGGAGGTGAGACTGACCAGGTGAAAAAACAAAAACAACACTAAAAGTGAGTAAATACTAATCGTACGGATTCAGACAGAAACTTGCTTTTTAAAAAATGTGTATAAATGGTTAACTTGAACTGGGAGATTTCAGTCTTTGTAATTTAAACATCTGCCCCAAGTGGTGGAGCTTAAGTATCTCGGGGTCTTGTTAAGGATGGAGCGGGAGATCGATAGGCGGATCGGTGCGGCGTCAGCAATAACTAGGACGCTGCATCGGTCCGTCGTGGTTAAAAAAAAAAGAGCTGAGCCGAAAAGCAAAACTCTCGATTTACAAGTCGATCTACGTTCCCAACCTCACCTATGGTCACCAGCTGTGGGTGGTGACCGAAGGAATGAGATCACGGATACAAGCGGCCGAAATAAGCTTCCTCCGCAGGGTGGCTGGGCTCTCACTCAGAGATCGGGTGAGGAGCTCTGCCATCCGGGAGGAGCTACGTGTTGAGCCGCTCCTCCTCCAGGTCGAGAGAAGCCAGATGGGGTGGTTCAGGCATCTGGTCAGGATGCCCCCCAAGCGCCTCACAGGTGAGGTGTTTCGGGCACGTCCCACCGGGAGGAGACTAAGAGGAAGACCCTGGACCCGCTGGAGAGACTATGTCTCACAGCTGGCCGGGGAACGACTTGGGATCCTTTCGGGTGAGCTGGGGGATGCAGCCGGGGTGAGAGAAGCCTGGGCTTCCCATTTGAGGCTGTTACCCCCGCGACCCGGCCCCGGATAGGCAAAAGACGACGGAACGGGAGCTTTCAGTCTGTGTGTCTTTGTAATTTAGTTTCTAAAAAACAATCTGTCATAATGTAGAAGTGGTTTCTCTTTTTTAAACTTTTGTGGTTTAAAAGCTCTTAAACACATCCAGGAGGTATTTACAGTATGTGGTATTCTAATGGCGCTAGAGGACTTACTGTAATTACCCCCATTTTTAATTTGATGGCTGGTCGTGGTGGTATTTTCTTTCTTTTTTTTTTTTTTGCTGGTAGCAACGGTTGAAGAAAAAAAAATGTCTTCTCCAATATCTTATGGCATTCCACATGGCACTATATTTGGGACCTACATTTTCATAGACAGTGTTGGTTATGTACCAGGCAAAAAAAAAATGGTGACCATGGGGTTTACAAAGTCATCTTCACACTAACTTCCGATTCATTTGATTTTAATAATGATAAAGGATCCTGAAGAAAATTACGATGTGTTTTTCTTAATATTCTTTGCATGAAGAGGTGTATTGAACAATAAATCTAACTTGAGTTTTTGTACACCCTGGACTGTGCAGGGTATAACCTGCTTCTCACCTGCTTTGCAGCAAGTATAGGCACCAGCAAATGAGGGCTTCATCCTGGAGCAGTTCATCGAAACCAATGATGATCTATAATTAGAGTTACTGTATGTGTTGTAACATAGACAAAAGACTGAAAACTGAACGTGACATTTAAGCATTTGTAGACATTCTGACATTGCTGACAAGGATAAATAAACCCCTGAAAGGTAGTGAATACACTTCAATCAGGCAGTAAAACTCTCATTGTCCTTCAATTGATTCATCAAATGACCCCACCAGCAGAATAAGGACTTTTCCGTTCTCTGTGAAACGCTCTTTGTTTAGCTGTTTGACTGCAGATTATCAGCAAAAGGTTTGTCATGGCTTGACAAAAGACTTCCCCTTGCTCATTTTTCAGAAATAAATGCCTCTCAGGCTGGAATGACAGTGTGGACAAAAGACTAGACGTTAATTTATCTTCTCCATATGACCCTGATGCAAATAAGGATAATGAAAGCAAGCGATCAATTCTCTAATTGGGTTTGTGCTATTCTAACATGTTAAAAGAGCCTCTGTCTGGATTAAAGAGAAGGTCAATTTCTCATCGGAACAGTTACTGTATTCATTACAGAGAGCAACAAAGACATCAGCAAAGGCCTGTAAAGAGGTGCGCGAGGGGGTTTACAATCATGTAATCTCATTTCTGTGGGAGCATAAATTACGTTTTTCCTTCTTGTTGGGTCATTTTTTTAAATTACACCTCCTCTTGGTATTTTTCAGAAAGCTTTTTGAGAAATAATTGGAGTGTTTTATAGAATTGGAAGTAATGACTTTTCTAAAAGTAGAAAAAAGGCAACAAAAAGAAAAAAAAAAGTAAACTATCTTCATGTCTTCCTTCACTGTATCCATAAACCTCATCTTTGGTCTTCCTCTTGGCCTCTTGCCTAGTGGTTCGAAACTCAGCATCGTTCTGCCAATGTACTCTCTCTCTCTCTTCTCTCCACATGTCCAAACCATCTCAGTCTGGCCTCTCTGACTTTATTTCCAAAACCTCTAACATGGGCTGTTCTTCTGATCCTGTCCATTCTGGTCACTCCCAGAGAGATCCTCTTCATCTCTGCTACCACCATCTCTGTTTCCTGTCTTTTTCTCAGTGCCACTGTCTCTAGACCAGACAGTATGGTCGGTCTCACCATGGTTTTGTACACTTTCCCTTTCATTTTAGCTGAAACTCTTCTGTCGCACATCACACCTGATACTTTTCTCCATCCGTTCCAGCCTGCCTGCACACGCTTCTTCACCTCTTTTCCACATTCTCCATTGCTCTGGACTGTTGATCCTAAGTACTTAAAATCTTCCACCTTCTTTATTTCTTCTCCCCATAACCTCACTCCTCTCATTCACACACATTTTTGTATTTTTTATTCCAAAAGTGAATAAAAATTGATGCAGAAATATAGAAGGACAAGCTGAACTATAGACAGTAGACGGATCATTAATGAAGGTCCAGTGTGTGACGTAGAGTTCATCTCTGTCCAAAATAACCCTTTTAAGCGCACTTAATGAAGTAAAGATGTCAAACATCCATACTAGAAATAATGTTTCTGTAAGACTATGAAAGTTTGATATCAATAGTATAAGATCAGTATTTTATTCTTTTCAGGACACACTTTATGTAAATAAACCCAACCGGAAATCACTGATTTGGCTCAAAAGCACTAATAAATTATTGTTGTTGTTGTCAATGTTCTAACTTGTGTTTTATCTAAAAATACTACTGCATTTTTTGGACTACATGTCGCTCCGGAGTATAAGTCGCATCCTCTGCCAAACTATAAAAAGCCGCGACTTATACATTGAAAAATACAATAGAACATTTGTTAAGAAGAAGAATATCTGTTACCTCTTTTTTTAAAGAGCTAAATATCCTTTTGATAGTCTTCTGAAAGTTTTTATCATACTTTTATTCAACAAAGATTCATTTAATGCTTGTAAAAATAATTTGTATCAGACGACGGCTTCTCTGATGAAAGAAGTCTGGACTCTGGTCTTATAAATAGAACCGTCAGGTCCTAAGAAGCAGCTGTAATCCTTTATGACCTCGCTTGACTGAAACCATCATCAGTTTTTAATTAAAATGTTCCTCAGTTTTAAACTTTTTGTTACACTTTAAAAGGAAAAAAGTAAAACTAGAAAAATGATAAACCAGTCTAAAGTGGAAAGAGAGATGTCAGTGGTCTGCTGGAAGGATTGGGATGGTGTTTTGTAGTTTGACCATGAACATGGACGTCTGAAAGCTGCAGTGATTATTTCTTTTAGCTTCCAGAGAAGTGAATGAGCCTCTTAATCTACTGCATGACTCAGCTTCTCCTTCATGCCACAGCGATGGATTATTTAGCAGCTCTGAGAAAACACAGAATTAGAATAAAAATTAGATTATGTATCCCTGCGCCAAAAGCTGCACATTCAATTACTGCCTCTAAAATCTCCAGAGAAAGAGAGTGGAGAAGTTTTTTTTTTCTCTTTTTGCTGCATTGCCATTTATCAAAAAGCAAAGAGTGGGAGAGCAACATGTCACATCTGCTGGTTCAGTTCTTTCTCCGTGTTCTTCTTTCGTCTCATTGGGAGGGAGATGAAACTCTTAAAACTCCACAGCCCACACAATCTTTTAACAAGATGCACTTAATCTTCACTGTGTTTGCTTTAGTTGGGAGGGATCGGTTTAGTTCGGAAGCAGAATGCTGGGATGTGGATTTCAGCCGCTTTTTTGAACTTTAACCTCTGATCAGTGGTTTTCCTTTGAACAGGTTTCTCTTGCGGAGAAGTGAGAATAAATTTAGACTCCTTTTGCAAATGAATATATCAATCTAATGTTAGCGGGCTGCTGCTGGGTTCGTATAAAGTTCATGTTATTAGTATTACAAACCTTTCAAACTGCAATCTGACACAGATTAGGACGCTTTGTGAGGAATGCCACCATCAGCCTATTAATGTTCACAAAACATCTGCTCTGCCTGTTCACACTAAGCACTTTTCAGAGCCATATGGCTCGCCTTCTTTTTCCACCTCATTTCTGGCCAATTATTCAGCTCTTTGAAAAGGTTTTGTTACTCAAAAACCAAACATAAAAAAAGTCACTTTGAACAGCTCGAGTCAAATAAACAGGCCAGGCAAAGACTGATCTGAGACAGACCCGAAACAGCTCAGCAGTCTGAGGGAAGGCTTAAAGGATCCAGCTTTGGATAAAATCTCAAGGACAATGCTAAGTTTTTATGTGTCTAGCCAACAATGTTCCCTTTATTTTTTTATGTGTTTGAGCAAACACACAAGATTCCTGAGCAGAAGGGGGCGGAGCAAAGACTTTTACTCTTTTGTGACGTCAACAGCAGTGACGAGTCAAACTTCGAAGCAGCAGTTTGAAGCAATTTGTTTCAGACAGAAAGAAGAAAGCGATATACTCCAGAACTCTGTCTCATTTTCTCATGTTTAGTTTAAATGGAGTTTTATTTTGTGCGCTGCAAAGGTTTGTTGTGCGCTTTTAATCTGCGAGCGGTGCGGAAACCCGCAGGCGCGTAGTTTAAAGGGAACGTTGCTAGCCAGCATTCCTTACTCTGCTTTCCTTGGATGATCACGACCACCTCTTGTTGCCGGGTGGAATGTTTCGTACAAGCATTCTTTAATGTTAAACTGAACACTCTTCTTCCTCTTTCGGCATTTCCCTTGAGGGGGCGCCACAGCAAGTCAGTTTCTTCCATCTAACCCTATCTGCTTCAGTCACCCCAACTGTCTTCATGTCTTCCTTCACTGTATCCATGAACCTCCTCTTTGGTCTTCCTCTAGGCCTTTTTCCTGGTGGTTCCAAACCCAGCATCCTTCTTCCGATGTGCTCTCTCTCTCCTCTGCTCATGTCCAAACCATCTCAGTCTGGCCTCTCTGACTTTACCTCCAAAACCTCTAACATGTGCTGTTCCTCTGATCCTCTCCATCCTGGTCACTCCCAGAGAGATCCTCAGCATCTTCATCTCTGCTACCTCCAGCTCTGTTCCCTGTCTTTTCCTCAGTGCCACTGTTTCTAGACCAAACAGCATGGGCGTCTCACCACGGTTTTGTACAGTTTCTCTTTCATTTTAACTGAAACTCTTCTGTCACACATCACACCTGATACTTTTCTCCACCGGTTCCAGCCTGCCTTTTCATGCTTCTTCACCTCTTTTCCACACTCTCCATTGCTCTGGACTGTTGATCCTAGATACTTAATATTTTCCACCTTCTTTATCTCTTCTCCCTGTACCCTCACTTTTCCATTTATGAAGTTAGAAGTTATGAAAAATCTAATCTTTTCCAAAATGAACAAAAGCTGTTCAATTGGTCAAAAAAGTTGGTAAAAGTTTGATTTTTAACATTAATAATACAAAAAATGTAAGAGAGCACCACAGTCCACATGGTCAAAGATTAATATTCTACTTTATTTGGGAGAGACCGTGTCCTCCACTAGTGGAAATCTTTCTATTATACTGTATATGAACAGAATTCAGTGTAACGTCTTTTAAATTTACACTATATCTAGGCTAATTCCCATTGGCTGGAATATAAACATGTTTTTGATTTACCACCTATGCCTCCATCTTTGATTCAGTTATGTATAACGATATGAACTGGGCTGCTCGATGATAAAGTGGTTAGCACAGTGGCCTCACAGCAAGATCAGGGTTCAAGTCTCGGGTGTGAAGAGGCTTGAAACACTGTTCTTTCTGTGTGGCGTTTGCATGTTCTTCCCATGTATGCATGGGTTTCCTCTACCCTCCAAAAACATGCATGTTAGATTAATTGGCCACTGAGAAATTGCACCTAGGAATGAGTGTGTGTTGTATGTGTGGCCCTGCAACAGACTATCAACCTGTTCGGTGTGTAACCTGCCTCTTGCCCTAAATCAGCTTGGATAGGGTCCATACCCCACGACCCCGTTAATAATAAAAGATTTCGAAGATGCAACAAAACTTAATGTACTTATTCGTCCATAATGTTGGACTATAACTGTCCCATTTTTGTATGACCGACCTTGGCTTAATCTAGTCACTCTTTATTGCTTCATCTTAAACGATTTTAAAATTAAACAAACACAGACGGGGAACATCAAAATTTTTATTAGTCATTTGAACGACTAAGCATTTATAATACAAAACAAAATCGGATTTTGTAGCAAAGTAATTACAGAGAACTTTGGAAAACTTAAAACAAACATGCCAGGAGAACATCTGACAAAAATAAAATATTCTTCCCAAACACCAAGTGATACATACAACAACGCCACCTAGTGGTGACTAAAAATCAAATAAAAACCCACTGAAATCAATTATTAAACGATTGTTTCCAATTGGTAGGAATTCAGAACATGATGTCATGACGTCAAAATGAAACCTTGTAAAGAACTAAACTCTTCCCATGATACAGATGCAGTGTGTGAATCAGTCCTTTTGTTATTATCTGAAGGTTTGATGGAAATAGTTGAACATCGTCAAATTTTCTGACCGTCAAAGAACTGAAAATATCTTTGAACAATTGCCTTCAAAATTTCCCTGCCGATCCCAGTCTAGCAGTGACCTTGTCTATGTCTATGTGTTTATTCTCTGGGACGTGTTTGAAGATGCAGGTGTCCCTCGTGCAGCCAGTCGTCCTCCAGAAGAAGCATTCCTTGGTTGTTCTACAGACAGACAACAAAATGCTGGTATTTTAGCAGAAAAGATAAGAAAAAATGTGAGAAAATAGTTTTAAAAATCAGAGAAGCTCTTACTCTGATGAGAAGTTGTCAAAGGTAGATGAAACAGAGTTGGATTTGATAGGGTATCTGACCATCAGAGGAGCGCCATCCACCACCATCCCCTAAAAATTAAACACACTTATCAGTGAAGAAATTATTTAAAACCTTTTTAAACAACAAAACTATTTTGATTTATGATCAAAACTGTTTCAATCCACCCCTGTAGACCTTCTACTGTCCAGTTCTAAACTTAAAATCCTTCTTAAAATCCAGCCCAATTGTCTCCTTCTTTGACAGAAAATAAGAAACTTTTTTTTTTTTTATTTAAAGCTGTGACACCCTGTTTTTGAAAAGTCACATTTTTGATGCAGTCATTTTTTTCCCTAAACTTTTGAGTTGAATCTCTCAGATGGAATAAAAGTTTAAATATCTAGAAAATGTCCAACATCTGAACACGTAAACAGTCATATGAATTAAGCTGTACTTACGCTGATACAATGAATGGCTTTTTCACATTCGTCTTGACTGCTGTAGTTCACGAACGCACACTGACGCTCCAGCAGCATCTTGATGCTGCACACCGTTCCAACTCTGCAATGATAAACCATTCATACAGAAAGATGGTTTTTAAAATGTTTGATATTTATTATTTTATGTATGTCCAAATATTATCAGAACATTTTTGTGCATTTATGATTTTTTTTATGCCTCTTCAGTGAACCTTCACTATAAAGCAGTTTATCTTTTGCAGCTTTTTTACTGTAATTTATGCCTTTTTTTTTTAAAAACAGTGTATTGAGTTCTGCATCCTGATTGGCTAAGGATGACAAACAGAAACATTCTCTACGCCTCATCTCTGTATAGCTCGTCAAAACTACATTTGAAAATTTTCACCCATTACAAAACCCAAAATGTAGACGAAACGTCCTGAACCAGCAAAGGCATCGGAGTACACACTCAAAAGAAAGAAACTAAAATATCGCAGAAAAACAAACTTCTAGACATGTTGACTCAAAGTAGAAGTTAATCTGCCGTTAGGCGTCGTTATAAAATACACACTGTACAGTAAACATAAAAAATAAAACAGACTTCTTTACGGATCGATTGTACAGCACAACTATGGAGAACCAAAAATATCAAAAACAATGTGATAATGAATATATAACATTTGAAGAAAAATAATACTTTTTGGTCTTGTTCACAAGGACGCTGCATCGGTTTGTCGTGGTAAAGAGAGAGCCGAGTCTAAAAGCAAAGCTCTCGATTTACAAGTCGATCTACGTTCCAACCCTCACCTACGGTCACCAGCTGTGGATGGTGACCGAAAGAATGAGATCGCTGATATAAACGGCCAAAATCAGCTTCCTCCGCAGGGTGGCTGGGCTCTCACTCAGAGATCGGGTGAGGAGCTCTGCCATCCGGGAGGAGCTCGGTGTCGAGCTGCTCCTCCTCCAGGTCGAGAGAAGCCAGATCGGGTGGTTAAGGCATCTCGTCGAGATGCCCCCCCAATCACCTCACTGGTGAGGTGTTTCGGGGCACGTCCGCCTGGGAGGAGACCAAGAGACAGACCCTGTGGCCGCTGGAGAGTCTGTCTCACAGCTGGCTGGGAAATTATTTGGGATCCTTCCGGGTTAGCTGGAGGATGCAGCTGGGGTGACAGAAGCCTGGGCTCCCCATCTGAGGCTGTTGCCCCCACGACCCAGCCCCAGATAAGCAGAAGACGACGGAACAGAAAAAGTATATATTTATTTTCTTTGTTCATTTATTTCTCATTATTTTGAGGGGTTTGACATCAAAGATGTGACTACCGATTTTGAATACAGACTTTGTTCAGAAAGTTTACCTGCTGAAGAGCTGGTGGAGTTTGGGGTAGGTCATGGAGGGACCGAGCTTCCCCACCCAGACAGAAAAAGCATCTCTTAAAATGACAAGAAAAAAGAAAAAAAAAAAAAACTTTGGTTACAAGTAATAGAAGAAATATGTAAATAGATCAAAGTCGTGGATTAAAAATGTGTAATAACTCACGATTTAGGGTGAGAATATTGAGCAGCAGAAATGCTGAATGGATCAAACTCAACAGCGTTTTGTGTTCGAGAACGATTTTTTCTTTGGACACTCTCCCATTCCTCGTCGCAGCATTCCTCTGACTCCTCATCCTCTTCCTCATCTTCCCCCTCCTCGTCCTGCTCCTCAGAAGTATCTTCACTCCCCACAACTGAAGAACATCAAACATCTCAGATCCCAAACATTTCTGACATTTACTCACTTTTAAAACTCACATGAACAAGTCGGGCTTCCCCTGCTGGCAAACAGAGCTTCCACCGCGTCTTCTAAAGTCTGGTGATTTTTTAAGGCCACTCTGCAGTCGCCCCGGGAGAAACCCATTTCCTGAAAACAAAGAGATCTTTAATCGTCAAAGGAGTGTTAAAAACAATATTTGAGTCTTTCTTAATCTTTGAAAGAAACTCATCATTGTGTTGAGACAATGTGCCAAATAAAAGTTTTCAAAAATAAAAGTCTCATACTTAAATCTTGTAGATTGTCTGAGCTCTACTGTTGTTTTTATTTGATTAACTTTCACTATTCTTTTTTATTATAGAGTACGTAAAGATTTAAAGTGCGTAATAATGTTAACACACAATCAGAAAAAAAAACAAAAAAAACACACTCTTGGGAGTTCAGCTATTTTAGCAAAACTGAACACAACCGGACATGTATTATTTTCCACCTGGATTTACAAAATAAGACAAACAGTAAAACTATTAGAAGTAAAAACCACTGGTAGTTAGTGATGAAAAACAAACAGCAGGATTTCTTGAATGGATGAAACATCTCTTTTTTTTGGATGTCTTGAATGGTTTCCAAGCTACACCTACCATGAGGTGCAACGTCTGCGCCCGTTTCAGCTCCTGTGCCGCTTGAACGTTTGAACTTTCTTGCTCCAGCAACTGCTTAAAGATCAGCGAGGCCTCGTAGTACCTCTGCAATAAATCACAAAAAAATGGCAACAGTTTACATTGATGGTGTCCAATTTAAGACATGGGGTGTAAAACTGGTTTCACTAACTGTACAACCAATCCCCCAAGAAGAAAGGGGTACATCTAAAAAGAACAAAAAGTGATATTTTTACCTGCATTTAAGAAAATGTTGAAAAAATGACTCAACATTTTCTGAAGTTCTGTATTGATCAAAATAATATAAAGATGCTTTAAGAAACTAAAATATTTTCCACCCCATTTTTGTGAGAAGTCATTAAACAAATCTATAGATTTTTAATCAGGCTGTTATTTTGTTCTTTCTTGACCAGCAAAAGCTGTTCCTCATGTGATTCCTGAACTCAGACGTCCCCGTTACATCGATCACAATCGAGTCGGGACTCAAACCAAAGGTTTTGGTACCTTTTAAATAGACTTATACTAAACTTGTTTTGTTTACAAATAGGTTAGGGCTATTTGTCAACAAACAGTTGGTCGACAGACTTGTTCACAACGTCGGATGGCTGTTTTTAAGCTAGCCGTTTTTTGTTTTGTTTTTTTTTTTCATCGGCTAGCTCTACGTTTTGTTGGTCATGGAGTCGTTTTGCTTTGTTTGCGTGGACTCAACCAGCAGCTAGCTCTCGGAACCAGATCCATTATGGCTGGACGAGTCAGTGCAGGCACGTTGCATGTTGTTTCTACTTTAACTGCAGATTAACAGACTGATTCAAGAGAAAATTGTTCCTCACCTTGAGTCCACAGAGAGCTTTCCCCTTCCGAAATAAACCTTTATCCCAGTTTGGTTTTATGCACAGCGCAACGTCAGCGTCCATCAGAGCTTTGTCGTAGTCGTGAATCCTCTCGTAGCACAGTGAGCGATTTCCAAACAACCTGAACACAGCAGACATGTTTTGCTGTCACGTCGTGTTTCATTGGAAACAAATGGCTTTGTGCACTTACCGAAATTCTTTCGGATTGTATTTAATGGCGTCGGTGAAGAATTTAATGGCCATCTCAAACTCTTCACAGGATGCAAAACGGTTTCCAGTGACTGGATGAGAAACAAAATTAATTAATTAATTAGAACAGCTTTTATCGATCTAGCTTAAAGAAGGAGAAACTTTACTTACAGGCAAGCTCCATGCTTTTTTGGGTCAAATGTTTTTGATCAAGATTCTGCTTTTCCTAATAAAAAAAAAAATACATTTGAAATGTCACATTTTATATTTTTAATTTTTAAACTAAAGTAACAACTTCAACTTAAATCAAAAAGATTGTAATATAGGAAAAATAATAAAATCTTTGAGTTTAAAATAAGAACAAATGTTCAAATTAATTTCCATTCGATAGCCCGTCACCTTCATATTTTCCACTTTAGGCTTTTAATTCTTTTAAAATTAATAATGTTGGTTATTTTGTGGGGTGCGGGAGAGTCCATAATTTGACTTCAGAAACTGAAACACACTCATTTTAAAGTTTATTGAAAATAAAAGGTCCTTTTTTTCCCCTCATTTTCTAAACTAAAAAAAAAAAAAAAAAAAAAATAGAAATCTGGGAGTTTTAAGGTAATAATTTACATATGTTTATAGTTAAATTAAATCTTTAGATTGATTAAATCTTTGATAGCATGTCAGCCAAATTGAATCCAAGTTTTTTTTCTCCAACATACTATATTTATTCCTCAATGGGGATTGTTGTTGCCAAGTAACCGGTAACCGGTGCTGTTTTTTTTTTTTTTTCACTTGCCCTGCTTCACTGACCTTGTTAGTGAGGCCGGGTGACTTTTTTATTTTTTTTTTTTTTTTTTTAAAAACACCAAAACTACCCTCACTTCCCTTTGTATCTCTTCAACAAAGTTAGCGCTGTTATGTATGGCTGCAGGCCTTAATTGTTGCAATTTCCGCACTGTGGGATTAATAAAGGTTTTCTTAAATCTAAATGACTTGTGCTGCATTGCACCCCAGCAGGCAGCCATGACGGGGCCAATGATGGGAGTAACTAGTGGTTGGGTGTCTGCTCAGGACAACTTAGGCATGAACCCACTGGGAATCGAACCAGCTTTTCTCAGCCCAAAGACATTCTACACCTGAGCCAAGACAGTCTTCTATTAATTCAAATATCTTAAACCGGGTCATTTTTGCATTTTCAGTTCAATGCATGAAGAAGCATCTCTTTTGTTTTTTATTTAAAAAAATCAAAGTCATTTGCTGTAAATTCCTAATAAGTTTAAGCAATATGTTTTTAATAGGTTCTAAATATTTGCGGAATTAAAACTAAAAACATTTGTGTTATCAGCAGATGAAACAAACTGAACAGCTTTTATTCCTAAATTCTTTAAAAGAAAAAGTTGGGGTCCCAAGAATGACCCTTGTTGAACTCTACGTTTGACCTCAGTTTTCCCCAAGAATGTTTTTTAAACATGTAGTTTATAGTTATTGTTACAAAGATTGAGATTTCTGGTTTTAAAATTGTTTCACATTGTTTCAGCTCAAATTTCTTGCTGTTAAAAAAGCCTGCCAAGAAGCCGGGACCAGCTGCACCCTTCACAAATAAAAACTTTGTAATATTATTAAAAAATAAGCCACTAAATTTATTTTATTGAGCAGAATTAGCAGCAGTCGTTCCAACAGCTTAACATTTCTCTTTGGGATACAAAAAAAAAGATGTTTTTCTGAAATAAAAAATATGAAAGGACAAAAATAATTTGAACTCTCACCAGTGTAGATTGGTCCTGTTTCATTGGTCCATCTGGAGGAGTTTTGGAAATGTTAAGGTTTTCTTTTTCAGACTTCTTTTTCTTCTTTTCTTGAACTTTTTTAGATTTGGATTCTTTTTCAGGTTCCAATTTTGCAGAAGCAATTTGTGGTTTACAAGAATCAAAGTCCTACAAAAAAAGAAGCGAACTAATGAGACAATGCAGGTCGTGTTTGGTATTTAAAAAAATAAAAAATCCAAACCTTTTCTTCCTTCTCAGTTGTATTTGTTTTATCACCACTCTTTTTTTTCTTTTTCTTTTTGTGCCCGTTAGATGCTCCCTCCGGAGACGCCGCTTCAGAATTGTTACAATTATCTGTTCCTAAATTACTTGAATTCACACCAATTTCTGCTTTATTTTCTTCCTCAGATTCCAGTTTGTTTTCTTCCTGAAAAAACATCACATGAAATTAATTTTTTTAAGCCATGTTCAAATTAAAACCAATTAACGCTCACGTACAGGTGGATTTTCTTTGGCAACATTTTCTTTTTCAAGTCGTTTCCTCTCCCTTTGACGCTAGAACAAAAATCATGTATATCAAAAAAAAAATAAATAATAAATGACCCTTAAGAATAATAATTCATTACCACATACCAATTTTTTCCGCTTATTCTTCTCGGTTTTACTGTTACGCTTAACATCTTTCATCAATTCCTGGGAAATTTTACTGGCCTCCTGAAAGTGAAAATTATGATGTTTCAAAGTTCAAGTTTCACTTTAAGCAAATTGAAACAGAGTGAGTTACCTCCTCGGTGAGCTGCTTTAGTTGTGGGTGTGGCTTCACTCCGCGAGCACCACCACATGAAGGACCATCATCATCAGAACTGTCGCTGTCATCTGAATACATACATTCACTCTCCAACTGGGCCATCATATTAAATCCTGCAAAGAGGGCAAGATGGATGGATACGTCCCACTAAGCTTTATTGTCTTTTAAACTGCTTTTCCCTAATGGGGTCGCAGAGGGTGCTAGAGTCTATCCCGGCTGATTTTATGCAAGAAGCAGGGTACACCCAGAACAGGTTGCCAGTCTGTTGCAGTGCCACACATACAGACTACGATACACACACACTGAAACCCACAAACTCATTCCTAGGGCCAATTTTGTAGCAGCCAATAAACGCAACATGCATGTTTATGGAGAGTGGGAGGAAACCAGAAAAACCCACACATACGCGGGGAGAACATGCAAACTCTACACTGAAAAATCAGTGTTTAAAGCCTCGACCCCACTCCGAGACTTAAACCCCAAACACAACCTGGAGAGAAAACTCACGCATACACGAGGAGAACATGCAAACTTCACACAGAAAGACCAGTGTTTCAAGCCTCGCCTCCACTCCAGGACTCAAACCCCAACCATTTTCTATAAATACTAACAACGACCTGCAATTTTGGCCCACTGGATATTTGAGTTTGACATTCCTAGTTTGTGCTGATGTTAGTTTTCATTACTTTTTTGCAATGTTTTTGCAATTTGGGGCTGGGTCGAGGGGATCAGAGGACAGCCTCAGATGGGAAACCCAAGCTTCTCTCAGCCCAGCTGCGTCATCCAGCTCATCCGGGAGGATCCAGAGGTGTTCCTTGTCCTGCTGTGAGACAGAGCTGTTGCTACTCAGGATCGAGAGAAATCAGATGGGGTGGTAAGGGCATCTAGTTAGGTTGCCTCCTGAGCATCTCGCTAGTGAGGTGATTCGGACACGTCCCACCGGGAAGAGACCCAGAGGCAGACCCATGATCTGCTGAAGGGACTATGTCTCATCTGGACAGGGAACACCTCAGGATCCTCCTAGGTGAGCTGAAGGATGTAGTCGGGGTGAGAGAAGCTGGTGCCCCCACAAGCCGGCCTTGGGTAATAGGAACAGAACTACCAAGCAGCACTTTGTTTTAGATTTTCTTTACAGACAGAATGAAAGGTCCTCACCTAAAATCATTTCTAACACAGCTCCAGGAGATGCTCGTCCTTGTATTAGATCCACCATCGTTTCCTGTGAAGCAAAGTGATCAGTATTTTATTTGAAAGAATTGAACCAGAAACAACACTAGTACACAATCCTTCATACCAAGTCAAATCAAGTCTGAATTTCTGCTTTAATCAAGTAAAAAGATAGCTTTAAAAAGAATGATACAAATTCATTTTTTATGTTTAAATGACACAAATCTGCTATAAAACAATATTATTTGTCTTTAATTCAACGCAATAGTTCGTTTTTATAGATAAAAGACCTGAAAACTAAAACAACTTGTTTAAAAACAGACTTTTTACTCACATGTGTTTTCATCACTCTAGGGTCTTCGAAAAACCGTGAAAAACGAGCTGCTCTCACAAACAGAAAAACATGTCAAACATCATAGAAATTCAAAGAAAAAAAGCAGAAAAAGTACATTTAAACGGTTTTAAATCTTTACTTCCGGATTTGTAGTTTCAGATGAGCTAATGCTAAGCTAACTATGTAAACAACAAATCCAGGAAATTAAAAGTTAAAATTATTTCCTCCTTACCTTTAACCAGTTCTTTGTTTTTCGACATCTTGATTTGTTTCAAATATAAGTCTGTAGATATGTTTTCTGGGAGTTTTAAGGCAGTAATTTGTGAGTTTATTTAGTTTTACTGAGTCTTATTTTTTTAATGGCGTACCTGATTGTTTTCACCTGGTAGTCAGTCTGTTTTATGCTGCGTTTCTTCTTCTCTGGATTTCAACAGAAACGGTCAACCTCTCTTTACTGACACCTAGTGGTGATGCTTTTTATTATCCTCATTTATTGAAAAAAAAAATCAGTTTTATTCATTTATTCCATATATTTTTGATAAATATTAATATCTATTAGATATAAAACATATGGAAATTAATTGGATTTTTAGGATTCTTTAAATAATGAGAAAGAATCATAAGACACGTTAAAAAGATGTTTATTGGATGTGATACAGAAACAAAATGACATGTCGGATTGTACACAGAATTTTAAATGTCAAACTTTTCTTTTTCTTACAATCACTACAAGTCTGACTGCAGTTTAGATAGTTGAATAAATTTTTAGATCAAATTCAGCATTTAGAAAAATTGCAACAGGACAATTTTAAAATTTAAATAAATAAAAAGAAACAAAAAAGTTCATATCATACTAGCAATAAATCAGGGTCGGTTTTAAACGTTATGAGAAACTTTTAAATTATAAAACGTCTCCATTTGGGACAGGACCCAAATGGAGACGTTTAAGTATCTCAGGGTCAGTGCGGCGTCAGCAATAACTAGGACACTGCATCGGTCCGTCGTGGTAAAGAGAGAGCTGAGCCGAAAAGCAAAGCTCTCGATTTGCAAGTCGATCTACGTTTCAACCCTCACCTATGATCACCAGCTGTGGGTGGTGACCAAAAGAATGAGATTGCGGATACAAGCGGCCGAAATGAGCTTCCTTCACAGGGTGGGTAGGCTCTCACTCAGAGATCATGTGAGGAGTTCTGCCATTCAGGAGGAGCTTGGTGTCGAGCTGCTCCTCCTCCAGGTTGAGAGAAGCCAGATGGGGTAGTTCGGGCATCTGGCCAGGATGCTCCTATGTGCCTCGCTGGTGAGCTGTTTGGGGCACATCCAACCGGGAGGAGACCAAGAGGTAGACCCCGGACCAGCTGGAGAGATTATGTCTCACAGCTGGCCGGGGAACAACTCGGGATCCTTCTGGGAGAGCTGGAGAATGCAGCTGGGGTGAGAGAAGCCTGGGCTACCCGTTTGAGGCTGTTGCCCCAGCGACCCGGCCCCAGATAAGCGGAAGACGACGGAACAGAACGTCAACATTAAAACGATACCAAAGCTGTAAATTAAAAAAGTAAGGCATGTATTAAAAAATATTCCAATTTTAAAAATAAAATTTTAATTAAAATGTTTAATTTTACTCACATAATTTACAATTAAACAAATTTGAAAAGTTTGTTTTGACCGGGAAACGAACAAAAACGTACATTCTGAGTTTTCAAACAACTCTTAGTGTTTATTTTAAAAGATTATTTGAGCAGAAATAAACGGAAATCCTGATTAAATTTGTTTTTTGTCCTTAAATCAGAGGGTAAACGGATAGAAAAGAGAAACTTAACTACTGATGTGTAATCACGACATGATTAAAGTTCTGCCATGTTTAGTTGACCTGCTGTTTGGAGCCGTAATGGTACCAAACTCTCCCCACCTGATCTGATGTCCTATAAACCTGATGAATTCTTTACTTTCTAAACCTCCAGGCCAGCAGCAGGGCGCCAGCACCCACCGCCACAGCAATCAAAACGTACATCGTATTACTGGACGTAAAGGAACGGCTCTCAGGACACATTTTCCCATCAGAACTCCGTACTGGAGAAACCTGAACTGATGCCGGTTCAGGGGGGTTTAAATCTAACAGACTACCATCAGGATGGATAGCAGATCCCTCTTCTCCGTTTAGCACCTGGATATTTGGAGCTGGGGTTACACCGTCCTCATTCAGGATGGACGGATGCTCTGAAATATGTCCCACAATCTGGACCATACTCTCATTTGGAGACTCATAGTGGTTCTCCTCTGGTTCGTTGTGGTTAGGAGTGATCCCGTTCTCTTGGTGAATAGGTGAGTTGTCTGCCTTGCTCATTTCCAGACGGTCGCTGTTTCCAGAGTACGGCTCTAGTGTTTCACTGGACGATGGTGCCGCTGGACCGCCGGGACTTTGCAGCGGGACGCTGACGAGTTGGCCTGGCTTGCTCAGACAGACATCATCGAGGAAGGAGGAGATGTGATCAGCAGGAGGCTCGGGGGCGATCGGAGGTGCAGCTTCTACCACCGGCACACTTTCAGAAACCTGGATGATAAATTGAAAAAAAAAAAAAAGAGTTTAAAGATTGATTGCTTTAAGTCTAAATAGGAGGTAAAAAAAACTCCTCTTGTTTATTATTTGTATATAGACCGGGGTGCCCCACCAGTTGATCGCGGTCTACTGGTAGCCCATGGACCGATCACAGGTCAATCGCCAGGTGTGTAGGCTATTATTATTATATCATTATACACTCAACAAAAATATAAACGCAACACTTTTGTTTTTGCTCCCATTTTTCATGAGATGGACTTGAAGATCTAAAATTCATTCCAGATACACAATATTACCATTTCTCTCAAACATTGTTCACAAATCTGTCTAAATGTGTGATAGTGAGCACTTCTGCTTTGCTGAGATAATCCATCCCACCTCACAAGTGTGCCACATCAAGATGCTGATCTGACATCATGATTAGTGCACAGGTGTTCCTTATACTGCCCACAATAAAGGTTAATAAAGTAGACAAAAAAGGTTGGGCACCCCTGATCTTGACCGTGTGTCTAAACCAGGGATGGGCCACATGCTGCCTGTTTAACATTTTAATCCGACCTGCCAGGACTTGAAAAAATTCAATAAATAAACCCTGTTATTGTTTTATTTTCCCTGCAATTCTGATGTTTTCTCACTAGATGGCGCACTCTAGAAATACTGGCTTTGTTAAGAAAACAACAACACTGCTCCCACTAAAATGAGTGTGTCTTTGTGATGCACACGTTGTCAAAATATGCGCAGATATGGAAAGCCATCAGGGTCAATACACGCACGTAAACAAGCACGATAAATTTCAAAGCCAAGCAAATTAAAGCCCATGTTTTCTTCACATCCCAAGATGTGTATTTTTTTCTCCAGTGAGGAGAGGTTACCAAAGCATACCATTCATCTGCTCCTGTTCCGCCCCTTTGTCAAATGTAAGAGCTCAATGTGGCCCACAAATCAAAAAGTTTGCCCACGCCTTGTCGAAACTATGTGTCTAAATCAGAGGTGTGTCTTATTTATTTGGTCAAATTCTAAGTTTGAAGCTTTTTTGTACAAAAAAAAAAAACAAACAAAAAAAAAAAAACTAATAACAATTTTTGTCTTTAAAAAATCTTGTTTTTCCTAATAAAAAAAATCTTTTTTTTTTTTTTTAAATTTTAGTCGTAAGATCTTTTTTACAAGTCTATGTTATTACCTGCTAAATAATTGTTTTGTTTTTATTTTGCGTAACATTTATAGAATTTCCAAATGATAGAATCATAGAATTTGCCGAAATGAGCTTCCTCTGCAGGGTGGCTGGGCTCTCACTCAGAGATCAGGTGAGGAGCCCTGCCATCCGGAAGGAGCTCGGTGTCGAGCCGCTCCTCCTCCAGATCGAGAGGAGCCAGATGGGGTGGTCAGGGCATCTGGTCGGGTTGCCTCCCAAGCGCCTCGCTGGTGAGGAGTTTTGGGCACGTCTCACCGGGAGGAGACTAAGTGGCAGACCCCGGAGCCACTGGTGAGACTATGACGACGAAACGGAACGAACGGAATTTATAGAATTTTATTTTCATTGATTAGATTTTTATTACTTGTACTTTAATTGTAGAGTGATTTTAAATTTAGTTCTGAATAGATTTCGATGTCTTTTCTGTAGTCGATGTGTTATTTTGAGGATTTTGTATTTTAGAAAGAAAACACTTTGAGTCATATTAAATATAAAATATGACCATAAATAAAAAAATAATCAGGTTGTGTTTTACGCTTTTTGTAGAGTTTTTATTTTCCATTTAACATAACTTGATTTTTTATGCTTTCCTTTGATTAAATACATTTTGAGCAAAAAATTCTGAGTGTAATAATAAAGTAATAATGTGTGTTTTCTTTGCTGTGATGTTTTTACCTCTCCAGCTGGAGGTTCAGATGTTTCCTCAGGCTGCAGGACAGTATTAGTGATAGTGGGAGGAGTGGTGTCCTGCACTGGAACCTTCTCTGGAGTCTCCGGGGAAAACAAAATTCCATCGGCTGCTTCTGAGTTTATCAGAGTTGGACTCTGAGCATCGTCTCCGCCTGTAGGTTGGAGAAGAACTGCAGGTGTTGGCGTGACTGGGTGCAGCTGGAACATAACAGCCTCATTATCTCTTAAGTTTGATTCATCTGGAGTCAGAGCAGCATCACTGGAAAAATCTGGAGCGTCCATTCCGGTCTGCAGGACATCGATCTGGTGAGCCCCTGAATTCTCAGGATGAGGTGATGATGGGAGAGGTGGAAGCTCTGTGCGAGCAGACTGTGGAGAATCCAAGAACAGCTCAGGTGGAGAAACAGCCTGAGGAACTGGACCTGCTGACCGCAGAGGTCTTTCTGGAGATGGTGGGGTTTGTCGGGTGAGGTCTGCAGGAGCTTCAGGGGGCAGGTCTACAGCAGGTGGATTATTAACTGCAGGACTCTCTGGTTCGGCCGAAAAACTAGCAGCAGGAGCTCGATGAGCACGCGTGTTAGGAAAACGTGATGGAGACAGAGCAGACCTGGAATCTGGGACAGAATGGAGAAAGAGAGGGAAGAACAAAACTCAAAATCAACTTTTTAGAGGTCCTACCATGTTTGAACAATATTCCCACCTTGAGGGGGTTTCCTATGTCATTTATGCGTGTTTGAGTAATATGCAAACTTTCTTGTCCAGTATTCAGATTTACGTCTAACGAGCTGCTGTGCAGACTTGTGTGTACCCGCTGTTCACTTATTATACACTTCTTTTAATATGGACGGGGCATCTGTGCTTCTGATACATCCCAAACCACTGAAGTACTAACTATAGATGAACTGATAAGAGATTCAGGGTCATTAGACCAAATGTCAAAGTCACAGATTTACAGAGCAGGGGGAGACAGAGTATTGATTGTAGCTGAGCGTTACTGGGTTTATCGTGACTTACTTCGGGTGACCCTCAGAGCCTCGTAATTTTCTCTCATCTCTGCAGCCAGCTGTGTCTGCTCACACTCCTCCAGAGCTGTAATGAACTGCTCCTCCCAGTTTTCCCTTCTTTTCAGACAATCCAGGAGATGCATTGCAGCACTGTGATTTCCATTCGTATTGAATCTCGCTTCTATTGTTTCCTGTTTGCAGTAAAAAACAAATAAAACAGTTAATAGTTTGTCTAAGTGTATGTGTGTGTGTATTTGTACATACACTCATACATACAGTTACACACACGTTCATTTCTAGGGGCAATTTAATAACGCCCAATCAACCTACCATCCATGTTTTTGGAGGTTGGGAGGAAACCGGAGTACCTGAAAAAAAACCCACACATACACAGGGAGAACATGCAAACTCCACACAGAAAGACCAGTGTTTCAAGCCCCGTCCCACTCAGGACTCAAACTCCTGACCTTTTTGCTATGAGACCACAGTGCTAACCACTGCACGCCCGTCTTTTTTTTTTTTTCATTATTATTTGATACACTTACCCGATCATGATTAGTCAGGCAGGGCAGATGAACCATTATTTCCATCACTTTAATACTTTTAATAATTGTTGACATATTCGGCCGCACATATTCATTGTAGAGATTGTCACGTGCGAATGACATCTGGAAGTCACAAAAAAGGACAAAAATGACTAACTTGTGTTAGATGTGGCGTGTTAGGCATGATAAACAACAATATGAGGGACTAAGTTTTTCTAACTTCTATCCATGGGTTTATAATTAGAAAATGAGATCTTCTTTTTTTGAACTCATTATCTATTATGGATGTCTTATGGATCAATGAGATCAGGTTTAAATGTGTAAAGATGTGTGTATACCAGTTATACAGTGAGATGACTCCACCATCTCTCCTTCCCCACAGGTAAAGGGTCTGGACGTCATCCTCGACAGTAGTCTTTCACCTCTCATAAAAACATCATCACCTCCAACTCAATAGCAGCAAAACAGAAGCCATTCTCATAGGCACGCCTCACCAAACCCAGTCACTTTCCCTCAGTAGCAGTGGTGGAACATAACAAAGTAAATGTACTTCGTTACTGTACTTAAGTAAAAAAATTGTGTATCTGTACTTTACTTAAGTAAAATTTAAGACCGGTACTTTTACTTTCACTTCACTACATTTTTAGAGCAAATATCTGTACTTTTACTTCGCTACTTTTTAAAAGTGTGTTTTACATATTTTGGTACATTTTCGTTCAGGAATTTGAAAAATACACAGTATTTTTTTAGCGCATCTTGGAGCCGCATCGCCAAAATCAAAAGGAGCAGTTGATCGGGAGAAGAAGTTATGAATCGAGAAACATTTTCCGCATTCATTCAGCGCCAAAAACCTAACATCAAATATAGTACAACTTAAAAAGAGTCAGAAGATTGTTGTTCGTTGTGTTTAAAAAATTGAGCCATCATTACACAGAGCAGGGGCGAATCTAGAATTTTCCAAAGGGGGAGGGGCTTTGACAAAGCCAATATATAGTGAGTGGGGGCCTCACCCCCAAAACATTTTAAAAAATAAGTGTCATTTTCCTGCCCATTCACTGGCCCTTCTAGGGAATAGCTTGACTTGTCCCCTTTCCTTTTATTTTATTTAGTTATTTTTTTTGTGGACCAAAAGAGACGGGAGAGGGAGGTCACACCCCTGCAGAGTATTTATCCTGGTTACCATGGTAACACCCTACAGCACAAAAAAAAACATTTGAATTATGGTCGAATACTTTTACTTTTACCTTAAAAATTACAATTTACACCAACTACTTTTGTACTTTTACTTAAGTAGATTTTTTTATTGGTACTTTAACTTTTATTTAAGTACATTTTTTGCCTAATTATCTGTACTTTTACTTAAGTACAAAAAGTGAGTACTTCATCCACCACTGCTCAGTAGTATCCCCATTTTTGGACACAGCATCCCTCTGTCATCCGCTGTAAAAATCCTTGGAGTCAAAATGGATTCTAACCTCACCTTTGACTCCCACATTCACCATCTCTGTGAGGTTTCCTTCCTCCATCTTAAAAATATAGCCAGGCTTCGTCCATGTCTTTCCAAACCTGACACGGAGAGGTTGATTCACGCTTTCATCTCCTTCAGGCTGGATTACTGCAATGCCCTCCTTGTAGGGATCCTATGCAGGGGCTTACAAAAGCTCCAGCACATCCAGAACTGCGCTGCCCGGATCCTGATAAGGAGGCGCAAATATGACCATATCACTCCCATCCTCAAATCCCTCCACTGGCTAGCCGTTAAATACAGAATTTAGTACAAGCTCTGCCTCCTCACCCATCAGTGCATACATGGCACTCCACCTGTTTATCTCCAAGAACTCCTAACCCTCCACACCACTGTCTAAGCCTGCGCTCCTCCTCCTACTGCCTGCACCAACCAAGGACCAAACTCTCCACCATGGGGGACAGGGCCTTCCAGGCAGCTGCTCCACAGCTCTGGAACGATCTTCCCGAGAGCTTGAGGGCTCCACGGAGCGTTGAGGTTTTTAAAAAACACTGAAGACATTTTTATTTCTAAAGGCTTTTTAACAAAGTTGTTAGTGTTTTTTTGTGTTGTGGTTTTATTTAATTTTGCTGTATGTTGTTCCTTTTGGTCATTGTAGCACTTTGAGATCTCCACTGGAAATATAAAGTGCGTTATAAATAAAACTTATTATTATTACCTGCTCTGCTTACTTCCATCTACTTTACATACAAAGTACAACGTCTCCGGTCCTCTCTCACTCCTCAGTCCACTGCTGTACTTATTCACAGTCTGGATTACTGTACCTCTCGTCTGTTTGGTCTTCCACAAAAAACTCATAAACTTCAACTGGTTCAGATCTCAGCTGCTTATATCGTGACACAAACTCTGTTCATTAACCACACCACACATCCCTGGACCAGATGGAGAGACTATGTCTCACAACTGGACAAGGAACACCACAGGATTTTCCCGGATGAGCTGGAGGATGCAGCCGGGGTGAGAGAAGCCTGGGTTTCCCTGGCGACCAGGTCCCAGATAAGCAGAAGATAACAAAACGGAGCATCCATCCTTCAAAATCTCCAGTGGTTCCCCATCTCATACCGCATTCAATACAAAATCTTGCTCTACATATTTAAAGCCTTACACAGCCCTGCATCTCCATATCTCTTTGACCTTCTCCTTGCTGCCACACCTGCTCGCTCTCTACGCTCCTCCTCCTCTATCCAGCTCCCTGCCCCCTCCAAACATCTTGTCTGGTCACTGTGAGGAGCAGACAATTCAGCAGCTCTGCTCATTTGCTATAGAACTCACTCCCTCCTGATCTCCATGACACCGATACATTTTCACATTTCAAATCTAGATGACTGTTCTTTTTCTCTAATCTATGTTTTTAAGTACTTTTACAACACTGATCGATATATTGTCTCAATTTGTATGCATTTAATGTTTTTTTTTTTTTAAGCTATTATTGTATTTTATATATGTACATATGTTGTACGGTGACCTTGAGTGACCAGAAAGGCATCTTAGAAATAAAATTCATTATCAACAGTCCAGAGCAATGCAGAGTGTGGAAAAGAGGTGAAGAAGCGTGTGCAGACAGGCTGGAACGGGTAGAGAAAAGTATCAGGTATGATGTGTGATAAAAGAGTTTCAGCTAAAATGAGAGGGAACGTGTACAAAACTGTGGTGAGACTGGCCATGCTGTTTGGTCTAGAGACAATAGCACTGAGGAAAAGACAGGAAACAGAGATGGAGGTAGCAGAGATGAAGATGCTGAGGATCTCTCCGGGAATGACCAGGATGGACAGGATCAGAGGAACAGCACATGTTAGAGGTTTTGGAGATAAAGTCAGACGGGCCAGACGGAGATGGTTTGGACATGTGCAGAGGAGAGAGAGTACATCAGAAGAAGAATGCTGGATTTGGAACCACCAGGAAAGAGGCCTAGAGGACCAAAGAGGAGGTTCATGGATACAGTGAAGGAAGATATGAAGATAGTTGGTGTGACCAAAGAAGTTGCAGGAGATAGGGTTAGATGGAAGAAACTGACATGCTGTGGAATGCTGAAAGAAGAAGAAGATAAATATGCTATGTCTTGATGAATATGACCTCTCTACATGTGGTGAACTTGATGTTAAACCTGTGTAAAAGTTGACTGATTTCTAAATGTTTCCTTTATTCAAAGATCTGGAAATGAAAAATGATCTTTTCTTTATTTTGGGAAATTTCAATCTAAGAAAACTGAAAGTGAAACATCAGCAGGAAATAAAAAAAAAAAAAACCCTCATCTTTACTGATTTTAAAGATGAAATCATTCTTTTAATGATCTAAAAATAAAACAACATTATGAGAAGATTGACCCTTTAAGAATTATAAAAAATATTAATCCCAAAATACACAAACAAGAAACATTTTCATCTATTATTTTATTCACAGCAGACAATATAAAAATAGTTAATCCGGGTACAACAATTTAAATGGTTTAAACTTCATTTTAATTATATTTTAAGAAGAATAGACACAATAAAAAGCGGAATTTGCACCTTAATAGATTTGAACTTGAAAACATGAAAAACAAGTTAGCAAATCTAGTCATCTAAAATAAGACCGTTGATAAAGACGGTAAAATAAAAATATATAAATGTAAAATAATTAGTTTTATTTAAAGTTTAAGTTGTTATTTTTATATAAAATAGTTTTTACCTTTTCTTTTTATAGAGCTGCAGATTCACTTCCTGCTGACAGGCGGAGTGATATGAGCGCAACACTCTGGGACTATTTTATTCCGCCTCCGATAGAATAAGCAAACACCATGTCCACCTACGGTGCTTTGTTTTGTTTTTTGTTTTTTTTATAAAATTTTTCTTTCATTTTCACATTAAAGTAATCCAGATATTCTTCTATTTTTTGAAAAGTGTCATCTTTTCAGACAAGAATCTTGTTTTTTTTTTTTTTAAAAAAAAACAACAAGATTTGTTTAGGAACAGAATAAATAACCAGATACTTTACAGTAGAAGTTTTAGTGTTTAAATAAATCCATTAAAACAGTGAAGAACATGAATCGAATAGAATGTCCATTGGAAATCTATTTATCTTTTTGTCTGTCTGCCTAATAGGGATGCTGTCCATGGAGCCATCGCTGGCTCCCTCGAGTGTCAGCCATTTATGTCTCTGACAACAGGTGAACATGGACCTGTGGATCCACTCGGTCACTGTATTCAATAGATCAGTATCTGGACGTAAGACAACTTCAGTCAGTCAGTCAGTCATCTTCTTAACCGTCTGTCCCTTTTGGGGTTGCGGTGGGTGCCGGAGCCCATCCCGGCTAATTTAAGGTGAAGGGCAGGGTACACCCCGAACAGGTTGCCAGTCTGTCGCGGGGCCACATACTGTACATACAACCATCCACACACACACTCATTCATTCCTAGGGGCAATTTGGAACCGGCCAATCAACCTACCATGCATGTCTTTGGAGGGTGGGAGGAAACCGGAGTATCGGAGGATACCCACGCAAACACGGGGAGAACATGCAAACTCCACACAGAAAGGACAGTGTTCCAAGCCTCGTCCCCACGTAAGACAACTTTCTCCAGCTAAATGCAGACAAAACAGAAATCATTGTTTTTGGCCCACAAAAAACAAAGAGAAAGTGTCATCCGTTACCTTCAATCTCTCTCTCTAGAATTGACAAATCAATTTAGACTCAGACTTTAACTTTAATAGTCACATTAAATTAATTATATCGGCAGCCTTCTACCACCTTAAAAACATTGCCAAAATCAGAGTTTTGGTATCTAAAAGAGACTTAGAGGTTCTTATCCATGCATTTGTTCCCAGTAGGTTAGACTATTGTAATGGTTTACTCACTTGTCTGAACAAAAAGCCCTTAAAACAGCTGAAATGTACTCAAAATATTACAATTCAAGTCCTAATAAGAACCAGAAAATATGAAGACAGTAGAACTGTGCTCAGGACTCTGCACTGGCTTCCTGTGGCTCAAAGAGTAGAAGCTGCTCTGCTTGTGTTTAAGTGTGAAATGTTAGTGTGTTATGAACCATTTAGAACTCTGACGACCTCTGGGACTGGGGTGTCCTGACGAGATCTGCGACCATCGATGAGGCCGCAGATCTTGATAGAGCACCGGCCTACTTCTAGTGTCTAGAGTCAGGACTAAACATGGAAAACAAACTTCATGAGGCTGTGAGACAGGCCAACACTGTCACAATATCTGTCAAACTAGTGATTGGTCTGTCTGTCTACGTAAATATACCACACTCAAAGATAGGACTTGAGCCCAAACTCTGCCACCGACAGAAAAAAACTATAAAATCAGAAAAATTTAAATATGCACGCATTTTATGAAGCTTAAAAGGACCCCATATAAGTCTCAGGCCAGAGTTTGGAGACCATGGACCATTTGGATTCATGGGCCAGTTGTTTTTCTAAAACTTGTCTGTGTAAAAAGTTTTATACAGAGTCAGAAACCAGTATGTTGAAAAAGAACTTTTAATTTAAATTTTAAATCTAAAATTTAACTTTTTGAATCCTGTGTTGATGTGGTACCTGTTAGAAAATGGCCAAATTGCAAAAAAATCTAACTTGAAACATTATTTGTATTAATGAATCCAGCTTGAAGGGCCAGAATAAGAATCATAACTGGCCACATATCGTTCTCAGACCTGTCGATATAAACGATAGTAGATTAATTTATTACAATTCATAATTCAAAATATTTTATTAATGAGAGAGATAAAGGTGACTTTATTTATCTCCAAATGGATATTAATTTGTCTCAATACTTGTGACAAATTTGTCTGCCCTATAGCACTTCAAGCAATTGAAGATAGAGCCCCTAACATCTTCAGAACAGCTGCTGGACTGGAGGATGCTGAAAATGGTGGGGTGGAGCTGGAACAGCCTCTTGGTGGAACAGAGGTGGAACAAATTCAATTGAATTGCTTGGTGGACAATTTAACTAAATTAATTTTAATTTCTTTTTTTTATTCATAAAACAAACCGTTAACGTAATCTTAAAAAAAAAAGTACCTTCTATGAGATAAGAAAGATATTACATATTCAAAGTTTAGTCGAAGTCAAGCGCGTGCGCAGTGAACACTGCCTGGTGGAGTTCACTGCTCATGCGTAGAAGTTCAAACGTTACCATGACAACGCCACGCCTCTTCCGCTTTCTGTAGCAACGGTCCTTGGAAACAAGGCGGCGGCGTGCGCGCGCTTGGTGGCGAACTGTCACTAACAAAAACATCCTGGATCTCAGAGAGGTTGTGTGTTTCATTTTATATTAAACTCCATTTAAATCAGATCGATTATAATTAGTAATTATGTTTCCTATAACCCCAGAGTTAATTAGAAATGAAGTCAGCCGTACAATGCTAATTGTTATGCTAGCTCACATGCTAACAAAACATTCACACAAACTAATATTCACACAATATTTACTCTGTATTTAAATATAGTTTTATGAATAGATATTTTAAAAATATATTTAAACAACATTAACTACTGTTTTACATCATTTCTGTGCGACGTTTGTAAGAATAAACGTGTTGATCTCAGTTAGCATTAGATTTGGATTTTCTTGTCATCCATTGTTAAAAACACGTATCTTCAAACTACGGGGTTATAAAACAAGAGTTTTTTTTAAAAAAAATATTTACTGGACAAAAAAAAAAAAAAAAAGTGGAAATCCTAGTTTCTTAATTGTGAGATAGTCTCAACAAAAATGTCAGAAAAGTGGTAAAATCTGCCAAAATTAGACTGAAAGAGCAAACTGTAAACGTAGTTCTTAGAAAAACACGACAAATTAGATCTTTTGTTTCGTCTCCTGAACAAAATTCCTATGGGGCTTATTCCTAATGGGGTATCGGAGCCTATCCTGGCTGATTTCAGGTGGGAGGCAGGGTACACCCTGAGCAGGTCGCCTGTTTATTGCGGTGGCCCCACACACACTCATTTCTCGGAGCAATTTTCATAGCAGCCAATCGACCAAACATGCATGTTTTTTGGAGTGTGGGAGGGAAGGGGGAGACAGTGAAGAAACGGTGATGGTTGGGAGACGGTGGCTCAGTGGTAGTGCGTTTGCCCCCGGACTGGAATTTAACCGGAAGTTCGCGGGTTCGATTCCAACTGAGTTTATACCTAAGTGTCCTTGGAGAGGACACCATTCACACCGTCTTAGGTGGCAGCACACAAATTTCCCCGGTGAGGGATCAATACAGTGTGTAAAAACACAGAAAGACCAGTGGTTCAAACTTCGCCCCCTGTCTGGGACTCAAACCCCCAACTTTCGTGCCATGAGGCAACTGTGCTACCCACTTTGCCACCATGCAGCCTAAATCTTTTGGGTCTCTAACTTTTTTTTTTTTAAACAACCACTTCATGATTAAAAAAGTAAATAATCTTTGATTGCTTTTTTTATTCGCAGAAGGGTTAAAAATGGAGGACGATGCGTCTCCGTCTGTTGGAGAGACCTCCCATTATTCAACATTAGACCAGAGCCAATTTTCAGCGCTGAATGCATCCAGCCTGGGAACAGATACTGAACGGATGGCGGATGCTGTGCAGCCCGGTATGTGTAAAATAAATTAATTGCAAGTGTAAATTTTTTAAGAATACACAGAAAAAAACTGTGTAATAACCAGGAATATTAGTACTTTATATTGCACAATTATAACTGGAATACTTATTATCATTGTTTGTATCTTAAGATTTTCAGGACAGTAACATGTCACCAGCACTTCACCTCCTACCTGCAGCCTCTGGAGCTGAACATAACCTCACAGAATTTTCATTGTTACAGCAAAGTGACACAGAGTTTGCTCCTCTGAGGTAGGTCAACGGTTTTTAATCCTAATTCCCAAACTACAGTAGTGTTTTTAAAAGACATAACCACTACCTGCTAGACAGGTCATATTTGGTCAGTGTTTCTTACTCTGTTTTTCTCTCTCGTCTCATTGTTACGTGATGATGTCACATTAATAAGCTTTATGGAACATCTTCAAAAGTGTCCGAAAGTGTAAAAAAAATAAATAAGTAAAACTAAACATTTAACTGCGCTGAAGTCCTTTTGAACATTGAATTACTTTTAGGCATTATATGATTTTTATCCGTTCTGTTCCGTCGTCTTCCGCTTATCCGGGGCCGGGACGCGAGGGCAACAGCCTCAAACGGGAAGCCCAAGCTTCTCTCACCCTGGCTGCATCCTCCAGCTTACCCGGAAGGATCCTGCGTCGTTCCCCGGCCAGCTGTGAGACATAGTCTCTCCAGCAGGTCCGGGGTATGCCTCTTGGTCTCCTCCCGGTGGGACATGCCCGAAACACCTCCCCAGCGAGGTGCTTAGGGGGCCTCCTGAACAGATGTCCAAACCACCCCATCGGGCTTCTTTCGACCTGGAGGAGGAGCAGCTCGACACGGAGCTCCTCACGGACTTCAGAGGTCCTCACCCGATCTCTGAGTGAGAGCCCAGCCACCCTGCGGAGGAAGCTCATTTCGGCCGCTTGTATCCGCGATCTCATTCTTTCGGTCACCACCCACAGCTGGTGACCATAGGTGAGGGTGGGAACGTAGATCGGCTTGTAAATCGAGAGCTTTGCTTTTCAGCTCAGCTCTATCTTTACAACGACGGACCGATGCAGCGTCTTAGTTATTGCTGACTAGCATAAAATAAAATGATTTTTTTTTTCATATTTAATTCTTATATTTTATATGAGCACATTGCATTTTTTAAGGACATATAAAACTAACATTGTCGCTTTTTTAACCTCATTACACCCACCGTACCGTCGCCGGGCCATTTTGTGTTTTGAACATGTCTGCACTCATAAAAACACTTATTCTTTGTTCAACTCCAGTAAGTTATACCTCATTTTAAAGCTTAAACGTTCAAGAAAACTATCATAACTTAACATAACATTTATTTTGATGTATAGTACAAGTATGTGACTTGAAAGATGCTGCTGTAATAAGCAATCGCATTTGGGTATGTCCAACTATTGTGCACAGCTCGAAGATAGGTGGGTGTTAAGAGGTTAAACACTAATTGTAAATTATGTCATGTTTGGATTTAACAATTGATTTTTTTTTATTTTTAGGGCATTCCCTGATAACTCCATGGTATCAGAAAACTTACCGTCTCCCACTCTGAACTTAACCGATCACCCTTCTGAGAGTGACTCATTGTCCCAGCATCCTTTAGCTGAAGCAACCGTTCTCTCTGAAGAAGCCGCTGACATCCCTCTGTCGCAACAGGAGCATCAAAGCCATGCAGATATCTTACCGCCTGATGATGACAAACAGCAGATTCTCTCAGAAGAACGTAAAAGAGAGGCAGACGCTGCTCTACGAGAGAAAATTATCAGGAAGGACGCTGAAGATAAGACTTTCTTTCTAAATGAAGATGTTCCTGCCGAGGATCTTCTGAAAGTCTTGCAGATAGAGGTGGGCATGCAGAGCAGCAGTGAGTCTTTTCCCTCCGAGAGCTCAGCGACGAACCCGCCACCGGATATTAAAGTTTCCTACGAGCCCAGCGAAGTTACAGAGGAAAATGTTCACATGAACATCACGGTGGGTTCCCGCAGCACCCTGCCGGATGAAAGCAGCGAGAGGTTACACAAAGAGCTTCTGATTGAAGCAAACAGGCTTCAAAATAAATCTGAAAGTAAATCAACACCAAATGTGCAGCTTCTCACACAGACACCTGAGGATCAAGCGAAAGGAAATCAACGTGAAGTCGAGGCATTTTCAGCAACTGTTGAGGCTCCTCGCAAAAATTTCTGGTTGGAGAACCAAACCGGGATGGACGGATCGTACACGAGTTTACTTCCACAGTCTCAGTCCACGCCTGGAGTTTTCAAGGTTCCTCTTAAATCCAGTGTAAAATTAGGACGTCTCTCAGCGATAGCATCTGATAAAGAGAGTTCGTATTCATTACCAGGAGGCGTCCCACGGAAAAATTCTTCTCACACTTCTACAGAAGTTCAGTCTCTCCCAAGTCTGAATTATATGGAGAAAGTAGAAGCTTGGAGAACAAATCAAGATTCAGAGAATCAGTTGTTTGATCGGCTGGCACCGCAGGAATCTTCTAATGTTGGTCCTGAAAATGAAGTTTTAGATGCAGCGTCTGAGTCACTGAATTCTACGCTGACTCAGCAGGGCAACGATTTCCACCAGCTCCCTGTTTCTGCTGCTTCCAGTGATGTCCCACAAAGCTTCCCCACTACTTCATCAGAATCTTTGTCTTTGAGAAGATGTTACGCCATGGGCAGTGCGCCTAGCGACAGGGATGGCGGAATCCTTGTGGTGCAGCCTCCCGCCTTGCCCATTAAGAGCAACTCCCTGTCGTCCTCGTCCATGGATACCGTCACCATGCCGGGGCAGAAACATCAGCAACCAGATAAACAAGACGAAACAGAAGAAAACAAAGTTCAAGAAACCACGTATCCTTTAGAATCCAGAGACCCGCCCCTCACCAGCCCCGCCCAGCTCAGTGATGTGTCACTTGAGCGAGATGTAATGCGTCTTAGTTCCCAGGATAGTTACAGCAAAGCTGAAACAGGAGCAACCTCTGCAGTGGGTGGTGAGCCGGATAACTCCGCTTCTTACTGGACCCAAAAGCCATCAGCTCCATCTCCTCTTCACAGCATTTCAAACATCGACGAACAAATCCCGGTAAATATAAATGTCCGGAAATACATTTAATGTAAATTTTTTTATTGCTAATTCCATTCTAAATGATATGAAAAGTATTTTTACTTTATTTCCTGATCTTTTTTTGTATTTTTAATGCAGTTTCAACTCCAAAATCTGGGAAAAGACCAAGTTTCCACATCCATCCTGCATTCATCAGCACCCAGACAGTCTGACGTCTCTCCTACTGATCTTCCTGCAAACAAAGTCTCAGATGAAATACCCTTTAATGGTATGGTTTTATGTGATGTAACCTTCCTGTGGTGGATCAGAGCTGCTGTTTCTTTTGTCTTCAAGTCTAGTGACCGAACGTCAGCAGAGTTCAAAGTCTCTTTGAATCTTGAATTGAACATAAGACTATAAATGAATATGTGCTAGCTTTGCTAACTTAATACGCTCTGTTCCGTTCCGTCGTCTTACGCTTATCTGGGGCTGGGTGGCAGGTGTAACAGCCACAGATGGGAATCCCAGGCCTCTTTCACCCCAGCTGCATCCTCCACCTCACCCGGATGGATCCCGAGTGGTTCCCCAGCCAGCTGTGAGATAGTCTCTCCAGCGGGTCCGATGTCTGCCTCTTGGTCTCCTCCCAGTGGGACGTGCCCAAAACACCTCACCAGCGAGGCGCTCAGGGGCATCCTAACCAGATGCCCGAACCACCCCATCGGGCTTCTCTCGACTTGCAGGAGGAGCAGCTCGACAACAAGCTCCTCCGCGATAGCAGAGCTCCTCACCCGATCTCTGAATGAGAGCCCAGCCACCCTGCAGAGGAAGCTCATTTCGGCTGCTTGTATCTGTGATCTCGTTCTTTCGGTCACCACCCACAGCTGGTGACCATAGGTGAGGGTGGGAACGTGGATCCACTTGTAAATTGAGAGCTTTGCTTTTCAGCTCAGCTCTCTCTTTACCACAACGGGCCGATGCAGCATCTTAGTTTTTGCTGATGCCGCACTGATCCGCTTTTCGATCTCCTGCTCCATCTTTCCCCCACTCGTGAACAAGACCCCGAGATACTTAAACTCCTCCACTTGGGGCAGGACCCTGTCCCTGACCTGCAGGAGGAATTCCACTCTTTTCCGGGCGTGTTAAGGTCAACTTGATACGTGTAAGCTGTATTTTTGGCCTCAGGCAAGATTTACACTGTGTCGTGCATATCGCCAGGGGACGGAACTTTGTGAGAAGCGAGAGGAGGTGGGAATTCAAAGTGTCAAAAACGAAAATGAAACCAAATAAATGTGTTTATAGGCGTTTTTTTCAGCAATTATTGTATTTCTGAGCTTAAAAAAAAACTGCTTTGAAACAGGAATTAATCATTAGAAAAACACTAACAAATTCCCAATCCATGTTTATCCACAGAATATGATCAATTCAGAAATGTTTTCTCTCATTTTCAGGAGGAAGTCGGCAAAAGGTAAAAATCTTGGGGTCCAGTCAGTCCAGTGTTTCTGTCCCATTCAGCCTGGAGAGTCTACCTCCTGCTGTTTCGGCATCAAAACTCCTCCCACCTACAGACACACCTTCCCGGGAATTTGCTGCCTCTCATTCTGGTGAAGCAGATCATTCTCTGCTTCTTTCTGAGAAACTTGGAGACAGATCAGTCAGTCAGAAAAAATCAACCCAGCAACCCGATCCTCTCACCACAGTCACACTCCTGACTGTGACCAGTAGCACCGTCGTTTCTAAATCATCCCGGCGGGCGGAGCCTGAAGGCTGCAGCGCGGCACCACCTGATGGCGTTCCGAAGAAACCTCTAGCAGTCAGGGGTCCACAGTTGTCCCTGACTGCTGAGGAGCAACAGCAGCATCCATCCAGCGACTCCTCTTTGTCCCTCTCAGAAATGGGACAAGAAAGGGCGAGCGACGGGAGCAGCGAGAGCTCGCTCAGCGCTCGCGTGGCCAAGCTGCTGCAGAAAGAATCTCCAGACACAGTGACGTCCAGCAGCAGCACGAAGTCGGAGGAGAGCAAAACCACAGGTAGAAAATCACACAGGTTACAGCTCAGAAGTCTAGTTCGGAAAGACGAACGTAAATTTTAAGCTGAGGAAACATTTTTGCTCAGTTTGCTTACATTTCATGCAATACGTGTCTGAGACGATTGGGACGTTTTTTTTTTTTTGTGTTGCAGAGTGGATGAAGCTGTCCGGGAAGCAGAGCGAACATTTGGAGTTGGACGCAGAAGACAGAAAACAAGTGGAAGAAATAAAGAAAGAGCTGCTGTTAAGAAACCCGCTCCAGGTAATCCTCTTGGAACAGAAGTGAAACAAATCAGGACAATATGAGTTTAGAGACACAGATGAAATGTTTTTCTATTTTTATCTGGATCTCAGCTCGTACACGCCGAGCAGAGGTGGCTCACACGTTGGAGGTAACAGGTGTGCTGTGTTTACTTTAACCAGTGGTGTGCACAGACATTTTGAAGTGCGGATACTGAGTGGGAAACTGATGAACGCATTCAAAGTGGTGCTGCGTTTACGAACGATCAGAGATTTGGCTTCATTTACATGACGTTACATCTGAGCTGTTCATGATCCAGGAGGATCATGTCAAATTTTGGAGGCAGAGCCTGTGCTTTCTCAGGACAGGTTGTTCTGCATGAAATGGGACGTATAGCAGGTGTCATTTTCTGGATAATCATGTCAATATAAACCAAAAAAACACCTTTCAAATGGACTCTTTGCTAATTTCAAAGGCTAAGAAACAAAAGTCGTAGCACCACCTGGTGTGTTTCTGTGCTCGCCATTGACTTTCAACCTTTGACCTCAGCTGTCTTGGCCTGCAGTGAAAAACATCTAGTGTAACAACTTCTACATCTCCAGATTTTTTTAAGATTTTTTTTTTCCTTCCAGAGTTCGAGTTCAGGAAGCACAGACAGCAGCACAGCGTCCAGCATCCGAAGGAACCATCAGGTTCATGTGTCTGCTGGGACATACTCGTCCCGCCGAGAAGACGTCTCCAGCCGGCAGACACAAGAATCCCCTCCTCTGGACCAGGATGCTTTGCTGTACGACAGACTCAGGCCGTCTAGCACCCCTATCAAGCAGACGGTCACTTCCTCGTCTTTCTCAACCCCCGTCCGTCCCCTCAGCCTACCATATGAGCCCCTTCGCCTGACAGAGCTCGCCACACACACAGCAGAACACACACATCGTGCAGATAGAATTTCATTCACTCATAAAGACGTTAAAGAGCTCCCATTAGTTTATGAACCAGGTAAAAGTTTCCAAACAGAAACTCTTCATCCTGAAACCACGAATCAACGGAGACGAGACACAGTCGGAGGTCGTTTTGAAGGTCATCTCCCGTCATCTTACGATCCACATAAAGACCAAAAGACCCCCAGAGATGATGGTTCCTCGTCTTTCAGACACAGTGGAAGCTTTGCTAGTCTCAAACCAGATCCTCCTGCAGATTCGTCTCTTAGCTCAGGACGTCTCTCACACCATCTCCCCCCGGCCTACCCTGCTCATGTGGAGCCCTCCCCGCCTGCCAGCAGTCTAGATGAAGGTGTTGGTTCATCCAGTCCACCTGAATGGCACGACATCAGAGAAACAGAACGACAGAAAGTTCTTGAAAAGGTTGATTTCTCCAGCCTGCTAAAGAGCACGTTGCCTCAGGAAGAGATGAGCAGCAACAGAGTGACTCAGCTTCACAAACCTGCCAGCCAGCACAAATACTTGGTATCCGAACCGCCTGGTGAGCTGCACCAAACTTCTACTACTTTTTATTGGCAAATAATCAAACTGAGGAAAAGAATGAATTGCTTGGTGCCCTAAAAAGGCAGCAAGTATTGATCTCCTGTTGTATTTATTGTAGCCCTATTTTTTTACGCAAAAAATGTCCCATTAGGATTGACCAATTTTAGCCATTTGGGTGTTTCTCACCGACTCCGCTCATCACCTGTATGGATAGAACATCTAGGTGCAGCCGAGGCGTTGGAGGGATCCAGTTTGGTGACCTCAAGATCGAGTCTCTGCTTTTTGTGGATGATGTGGTCCTGTTGGCTTCATCAGACCGTGATCTCCAGCTCTCGCTGGATCGATTTGCTGCCGAGTGTGAAGCGGCCGGGATGGGAATTAGCGCCTCCAAATCCGAGACCATGGTCCTCACCCGGAAAAGAGTGGAATTCCCCCTGCGGGTCAGGGACAGAGTCCTGCCCCAAGTGAAGGAGTTTGAGTATCTCGGGGTCTTGTTCACGAGTGGGGGAAGGATGGAGCGGGATATCGACAGGCGGATTGGTGCGGCGTCAGCAATAACTAGGACGCTGTATCGGTCCGTCGTGGTAAAGAGAGAGCTGAGCCGAAAAGCAAAGCTCTCGATTTACAAGTCAGTCTACGTTCCAACCCTCACCTATGATCACTAGCTGTGGGTGGTGACCGAAAGAATGAGATCGCAGATACAAGCGGGCGAAATGTCGAGCCGTTCCTTCTCCAGGTCGAGAGAAGCCAGATGGGATGGTTTGGGCATCTGGTCTGGCTGCCCCCCCGAGCGCCTCGCGGGCGAGGTGTTTTGGGCACGTCACACCGGGAGGAGACCAAGGGGCAGACCCCGGACCCGCTGGAGAGACTATGTCTCACAGCTGGCCGGGGAACGACTTGGGATCCTTCCGGGTGAGCTGGAGGATGCAGCCGGGGAGAGAGAGGCTGGGCTGCCCGTTTGAGACTGTTGACCCCGCGACCCGGCCCCGGAGCAAGTGGAAAATGACGGAACAGAACGGTCTCAAAACGACGGCTTTTGTTGGGACTTCAAGGCTTCTATATAGATTTAAAAAATTTTGCTTAGTTTTTGTAATATTTCAATTTTAGTGATTTCCCCCCCACCCCCCAACCCCCATTGACTTGAGTGGAGTTTGGAAATGTTCCCCTCTAAAGTTTATGCTCTTCAAAACTCAAGAAATATTTTGTCTAGAAACACATTTCAGCTTTAAAATAAGGATTTTGTCTCTTTTCTGGTCCAACAAAATTAAGATAAAAATAAAAGTTTATACTTTTAGAGATATGACTGTTTAAAACTGAAAAAGTTCAGGGAATGCCCTCAGTCTACCAAAATAGAGCAAGAGACGTGTTTTTTTTTAAGTTATTCAGAAGTTGAAAAACATCCATAACTCCATCAATTTTTATTCTACAGCCTCAAATTTGGCATAAAAATACAGAAAATTTTGTCCTCTAAAAATTAACTAGATTTTTTAATTAAGCCACCGTTTTCTTGTTACGGCCCTTTAACCGAGCAAAAGTCGGGATTTCTCGCCTTCGAATTTTGAGAGAGACCATCCAGATGGGAAATGGAGTTGAGATGGAGGCTTAAATCAGATAAAGAGGTAAAGATTACAAGTCAGGACAGGAGCAGAAACGGAAATGGTCTAGATTTCAAATGGACATCCATCAAGAATAAAGTAAAGGAGAAGTAGCATGATATGGGTCAGACGCTGTACTAATTTGAGGTACAGAATAGAATATTTTATATATAAAAATAATAAAGAAGCAGCAGATGAAATCAGAGGACAGAATACAGCATCTGTCTCCTAGCAACCTGTGAATAGCCATTAAGTAACTCTGTTTTATGTAACCTGGAAATTCACCGTCTGTTTTCTTTTCTGCTACAGCTCCTGTTCTACTGCCTTACAAACCTCGTGGCTGTGAGGAGCTCTTCTACGTCCCCCGAAGGGAAGCTGATCTATCTTCTGCAGAGCAGTCCGACACCACCATGGAGAGCTCCCACACAGGTACAGAAAACTGCCATCAGGAACATCCTGAGATTCAGTCTAAGTTTATAACAAAGTGCTCTTTTTGTGTTAAACTATTTTTAATCTCAGGAATGCGTGTCTGAGTTGAGGCAACGACATAAAGCTGAAACAACTTATTAATTTAATTGATCAAATTTAGCCAATAAAATAGTTATTTATAATTTTGGTCATCGATTAATTGTTTATTCGATGCTAGAGCAGGGGTGGGCAAACTTTTTGATTTGTGGACCATATTGGGTTCTAACATTTGACCAAGGGGCCGGAACAGGAGCAGAGGGATGGCATGCTTTGGTAAAGAAGTGCGCTAGATATGAAAAGCCACCAGGGCCACTACATACACGAAATCTAACGTTAAAGTCAAGCGCCCTAGCGCCTAAAAAAACGTGCATCTAGCACGCTACGTTTAAAATGTAGGTTTGAAATCTCCTGACAATCTTCTTTGACGACTTGTGCATCGGAAACACAAATTTTAATGGGAACAGTGTTGTTGTTTTTGCAACAAAGCCAATATATCTAGAGAGCGCCATCTAGTGATGAAACATCAAAATCACAGGGGAAATAAAACATTAACATGTTTTTTTTGTTTTGTTGTTTTTCCGGGCCGGAATAAAAAGTTTAACGGGCCGGGCCGCATGTGGCCCGTAGTTTGCCCATGCCTGTGCTAGTATGTTAAATAACAAACAGCACTTTTTTGGCCTCCAGAGGTGGCGGTAGTGAATAATTTATTAGGACAGAGGAAGAAGAGACCAGCCAATCAGTGGCCTTCATTTTGTCACCCTTTATATATAGTAATAAACAACATAAAAAAAGGCATCAAAGAAGGTCTGATATAAAAAGGAAGTTAAAAATGTCTTTTTTTTATATCATACATAACTGTGAAAATGTGAGGAGACGTGTCACATTTTTTCACGTTAGCGCATGAAAAGCATTAAAGATTCCACATGAATAGCATTACATTGTTAAAATAAAGATAAGACCTTTTTTCCATTCCGTCGTCTTCCGATCATCCGGGGCCGGGTCACGGGGCAACAGACTTAAACGGGAAGCCCAGGATTCTCTCACCCCGACTGCATCCTCCAGCTCACCTGGAAGGATCCCAAGTCGTTCCCCGGCCAGCTGTGAGACATAGTCTCTCCAGCGGGTCCAGGGTCTGCCTCTTGGTCTCCTCCCAGCCCGAAACACCTCACCAGCGAGGCGCTTAACCATCCTATCTCGTTTCTCTCGACCTGGAGGAGGAACGGCTCGACATCGAGCTCCTTCCGGATGGCAGAGCTCCTCAGCCGTCCTCTGAGTGAGAGCCCAGCCACCCTGCGGAGGAAGCTCATTTCGGCCGCTTGTATCCGTGATCTCATTCTTTCAGTCACCACCCACAGCTTGTGACCATAGGTGAGGGTTGGAATGTAGATCGACTTGTAAATCGAGAGCTTTGCTTTTCGGCTCAGCTTTCTTTACCACGACGGACCGATGCAGCGTTCTAGTTATTGCTGACGCTGCACCGATCCACCTGTCGATTTCCCGCTCCATCCTTCCCCCCCTCGTGAACAAGACCCCGAGATACTGAAACTCCTCCACTTGGGCAAGTCCCTGTCCCTGACCTGCAGGGGGCATTCTTCCCTAAATTTTTGGATATTTTCAGAACTATTTTTTTCATTTGAGCACAGGAAGCTGTTTTTTTTTTTTTTTTTCATTAATGTCCCTTAAGGGACTCCGTAGATTTCAAAGATCTGCGTTTCTCATGCTTGAATGAGACTTTGTTCTCTCGGCTTGAGGACCAGCTGCTTTCATGGTAACACACACCGAGCAGCTCATGAATTATTTATGATCAGTGTGAAACAAAGAGGCTTCATCCCACAGTCAGTGAGGACGGGATCCAGACTGCACCCTCAGTGTTTCAGGAACTTCTTTCAACAGCTTCGATTATTCTTCTACGCAGAATATGAAAAGAACTTGGAAATAAAAATCGTTTACCGTGAGGTGACAAACTGTGTGTCGTTTCCAACCAGGATCAAACGACGCCGTACCTCCTGAGTTCAGCAGCGACGTCCTCGGCCATCTGGACCCAGGTTTGGACCGAGGTGTGACGTTCAAACATACAGAGGGCATCTACAGCAAGAGGCTGAGAACAACAGGTTTTAACATGCATGATCCTGGGAACACTGGTGAGTTCTGTGCACGCACACACGCACGCACGCACGCACACACACACACACACACTTGTGGTGGTAATTCAGATACATGTGTAACCACTCTACCTCCACTCTGCCTGTCTGTTTATCTTTCCAACAGCAGACGTCCAGGTGCTACCCTCCTTCACCACAGAGTCTCCTATCATCTCCACACGAGATCAGGGAACCAGTCCACTCCCGTTCTCCCACTACAAGCAATCAGAGCCCAGTCTGAACAGCTCCCACGTGGTTCAAACACCTCAGGTAGCATGGGAACGAGATCAACAGGAAACTAAAAACTTGGATCAGCGGTGGCAGAGGTTCTGTGAGCAGCGGTGCTCAAAGGAACCACATTCATCATCAACCAGAGATGCTACTTTGTTGGAGCGTCTGGAGCGACTTTCCCGTCTCATCCACGCCAAGAGACCTGCAGGCGCGTCTCATGTTCAGGAGGAGGTTCACCATCCAGAAGCGATGAGGAGAGAGACGCACCGCGAAGCGAAAAGAAGGGAACGAGGCGAAGAAAGACAAGAGAAGAAGAAATCTAAAAGTGGAAGACGGGAAGCAACGACCCAAACCCGATCTGTAGGAAGTGTAGAAGAAGAGAAGCGTGAACCCTTCTCCGTGTCCTCACACCCCTCACCTCGAGACAAGTGGGAGGACCTGTCCACCACGTCCGGTTCCATCTCTACTGTAGACACGCCTCGGCTGGCCCGGATCTTCGGTGCACAAAAAGTCCAGCATCTAAAAAGCAACCGCAGCCTCGGTAAGCTGCACAGCGCCATCAACAAGCAGAGAGAGGAGAAAGAAAGATGGAGAGGAAGAAAAGAAAGCCACTTTCATTTCATCCCTTCGTCGCACACGCCCGCCAGCGACCAATCCGTATGTAGACTCGGAAAAATCAGCTTGGTTTTTAATCATGAAGATGAATTAAAATGTTGTCTTTAGGTTGCATCTGATTCGTCGTCAGCAGCGAGCACGTCTACGCTGAAATCTGAGCAGAGCTCCTCTACGTCTGGGACCATCCAGTTGGTCAGCAGGAATGCCCAGACAGGTCAGGAGGGCACGTATCCTTCTATATGCTTGTTCAGATGCATTTACTCCTTGTTGAAACTGGGTGTGGGCGGAGCTTAAATGTGGGCGTGGAAGAGAACAAAATCCATGGCTAAGAACCTAGCGTTTGAATGGTATCTGAATGAGTAAATGTGGGCGCTCACAAATCAAACATTCATGAACGAAATTAAAAAAAAAAAGACTTTGGGAATGTTTTTGATGTGAGAATAATGGTAAAAAAAAATGGTAAAAAAAAAAACTCCAAAAATGTGACTTTGTGTGAAACCGTTCCGTTTTGTCATCTTCCGCTTGTTCCGGGACGCGAGGGCAACAGCTTCAAACGGGAAGCCCATGCTTCCCTCACTCCGGCTGCATCCTCCAGCTCACCCGGAAGGATCCCAAGTCGTTCCCCGACCAGCTGTGAGACATAGTCTCTCCAGCAGGTCCAGAGCCTGTCTCTCGGTCTCCTCCTGGTGGGACGTGCCCAAAACACCTCGCCCGCAAGGCGCTCGGGGGGCATCCTGACCAGATGCCCAAACCACCCCATCTGGCTCCTCTCGACCTGGAGGAGGAGCGGCTCGAGACCGAGCTCCTCCCGGATGGCAGAGCTCCTCACCCGATCTCTGAGTGAGAGCCCAGCCACCCTGCAGAGGAAGCTCATTTCGGCGACTTGTATCCGCGATCGCATTCTTTCCATAGATGAGGGTAGGAACGTAGATCGACTTGTAAATCGAGAGCTTTGCTTTGCTTGAAACCCTCATTTTTAATATTTAGATTTTAAGTCAGACTGATTTTTAACGCTGCTCTTTGTGATGGGTAGGTCTCCGTAACGGGACGCCAAGGCGCACCAGAGACGTTGGAACCACGGTCCCATCACCTAGCGACGCTCATGCATCCAGCATGTGGAGAGAACGGAGAGCAGGACAGAAGAATCTTTCCAGATCCCACAGTTTCAGCAAACACAGGAAGAAAATAATCCCTGCAGAGATTTACCCTCCAGGTTCGTCACCGATCCATCATTACAGTCACACTCTTAACGTCACACACCTCATTCCAGATGTTCCTTTGCAGGTGTTTCATGGTTCATCTCAGCTGATCAGGAATCAGAGGCCAGGAAGGAGAACCAATCAGAGGATTCACGCAGGCCAACTACGGTGTGGTTTGAATCCACCGGCAGTGCGGATCGGGACAGAATTCCGCTCAGACAGAGACAAGCTCACCATGATGGGAACCACCTACATGGAGATAAACACCATGCTGATGGAGATCCACCTGCACAAAAAACTTCCGATGCTCTGGTTCGCATCTCCTTGCAGGTCGGCCAGCAGATCGACACCAAAACATCTCATTCCTACGATTTATCATCTCTGTTTTTCTGGTTTAGAATTTAAATAATGAATCTTTCTGTTGTCCTGCAGGAGGCGCTGCAGATGCAGAGACCAGGGTTCATCTCTCGGTCCGAACAGAGGATGAAACAGCTGGCCCTGCAGGCGGAGGAGAGAAAGCTGCAGGCGATGTTAGACAGAACGACAGGGATTTTCTCTTACCAGCCTGGACGATTCAGGCAACGGAAACCTGCAGGTACAAAAAAATTGAACAGGGTCTCACAAACACACTTGTTCAGGTTCCCTCCATTGACCGTTGAAAGCGTAGACTCAGTGTGTGTCAGGTCACTGATAACATTTGGCTCCATCAAAACGAAACCAATTCAGTTGCTATTTTCTGCCAATGCAAACGTCACCATGTTGAATTTTTGGAGTTGCACTTATGGTCCAGTTGGCGTTCACATAACAGCCACATTGTCACTACAAGGAACCAGTGAAGAGCTGTCAGGTTTTTTAAATCTGCATATTTGATTGCCCTGTTAACTTGAATAACTTGTGCTATGGCACAAAAAATCTGAACCTCGAAGAATGCTTCATAACAATAATGATGCCTCTGAATAGGTACTATACTTCCTATTTGGCTTGCAGGAGGACACATCGCTATGGTCAGTTTCTGTACAGTCACGTCCTAACCCCTGACTTCTCTCCTTGTTTTTATGTGAAGGTTGTGCTCCAACGCGGCGAGCTGTTCCCCGGAAGGAAATGATCCAGAGGTCCAAAAAGTAAGAACCCCTTTTTCTTCTTCTGATAGGATGAAATAGAAACGATGGACAGTTTGTCGAGGCCCATTTTCAGTCGTTCAAAACGAATAATTAAACACACAATGAAAGTGTTTAAAAGCCACATCACAACAATTTAATATTATAGATTGTGAGTTTGGCCACTTGTATGCGTAATCCCATTCTTTCGGTCACCAGCATAGGTGAGGGTGGGAACGTAGATCGACTGATAAATTGAGAGCTTTGCTTTTCGAAATGAGCTTCCTCCGCAGGATGGCTGGGCTCTCACTCAGAGATAGGGTGAGGAGCTCTGCCATCTGAAAGGAGCTTGGTGTTGAGCCGCTCCTCCTCCAGATCGAGAGAAGCCAGATAGGGTGGTTCCGAGCTCCTCGCTGGTGAGGTGTTTCTGGCACGTCCCACCAGGAGGAGACCAAGAGGTAGACCCCTGACCCGCTGGAGAGACTATGTCTCACAACTGGCTGGCGAATGACTCAGGATTCTTCCGGGTGAGCTGGAGGATGCAGCTGGGGTGAGAAAAGCCTGGGCTTCCCGTCTGAGGCTGTTGCCCCCGTGACCCGGCCCCGGGTTTAGCAGAAGGCAATGCAATAGGTTTGATCCAGACAGGCTGTGATTGGCTGATTAGATATTTGTAGTTAAATGTCAGGTTAGTGCTTTAAACTGTAAAACATTGGATGATTTTCTTTATTTCACAATCACATCTCTTGCTTTTCTTTCTTTCAGGATTTATAACAATCTACCAGAAATTCGCAGGAGGAAAGATGATGAAAAGAGGAGAGCAGAGTATCAGTCGTACCGACTCAATGCTCAGCTCTACAAAAAGGTCATTTTCCACTCAGTTAAAAAATTTTCACCACTTTACAAAACTGGTTGTAATATTGTGTTTTTCTCTTGCAGTGGGTCACTGATCAAATCCTGGGCAGGAGGTCCGCGTTCCCCTAAGATATTAGATACTTTATTTTATTATTTTAAAACAAAACTGTTTTTATTTGAAAAATTTTTTAAAAATAAAAACATTTTAAATAAAACCAGAAGTGACTTTTTTTTAAGACATTTTAAACATTCAAATTAAATTTCTGGTGTTAATTAGTTTGGATTCATATTGTGTTTCATTTTACAAACAAACAATCAAAGCAATTGATTTGCTTTGACAAATGATGACAATGATGTTTGCAGATGACATTGTGATCTGTAGTGAGAGGAGAGAAGAGGTGGAGGAAAAGCTGGAGAGGTGGAGGTTTGCAGAAAGAAGAGGTATTAAGATCAGTCAGAGTAAAACAGAGTACATGTGTGTGAATGAGAGGGATCCAAATGGAAAAGTGAGGTTACAGGGAGAAGAAATAAAGAAGGTGGAAGATTTTAAGTACTTAGGATCAACAGTCCAGAGCAAAGGAGAGTGTGGAAAAGACGTGAAGAAGCATATGCAGGCATGCTGGAACCGGTGGAGAAAAGTATCAGGTGTAATGTGTGATAGAAGAGTTTCAGCTAAAATTAAAGGGAAAGTGTACAAAACTGTGGTGAGACCGGCCATGCTGTTTGGTCTAGAGACAGTAGCACTGAGGAAAAGACAGGAAACAGAGATGGAGGTAGAAGAGATGAAGATGCTGAGGATCTCTCTGGGAGTGACCAGGATGGACAACACATGTTAGAGGTTTTGGAGATAAAGTCAGAGAAACCAGACAGAGATGGTTTGGACATGTGCAGAGAGAGTACATCGGCAGAAGGATGCTGGGTTTGGAACCACCAGGAAAGAGGTCTAGAAGAAGACCAAAGAGGAAGTTCATAGATACAGTGAAAGAAGATATGAAGATAGTTGGTGTGACCGAAAAAGATGCAGCAGATAGGGTTAGATGGAAGAAACTGACTTGCTGTGGCGACCCCAGAAGAGAAATGCCGAAAGGAGAAGAAGAATCAAAGCAATTGATTTAAATGAGTTTATTGACCAGTGATCGGTTGTTCTGAAGCTGCACAGCTGGATGAGAACATCTGCTTTCATACCCAATACATTAAATAAATCTTCAAGTTTATACCAGATGTGTGTAAACATAAACAAGTTGTTGTTCTGAATAAAACAGTCGTCATTGCAAACGTGAAGAAAAACAAGCTGCTTTTTGGGTTTTTTTTGGCAAAGATGTTTCCTCAGAATAAAATCTGCTCCGGATGAAACGACTGGCTTGATGATAAGTTTCTGCAGGTTTAAGGCTAAGACGAAGTAAAAAAGAAAAAACCTGAACGTAAACATGTAAATTCACATTAACTTTGTAATAAATTAATTATTTAAAGAGGGGTTTTGTGCAAAATCAACTTTCTAGCATGTTTAAACGTTATTCAAACACCGGACTCCAGCTTTTGGGTTGCCACATTGGACACAGTGCAACCAGCCTGGGACGTCGGTGGATAGAGGTGATGGAGCATCGAGGTGTTTACACTGCAGCACTCATTTTTATTTGGGGATTAATTAAGTATATTCTATTCTAAAGATCGATTCTATTGAAAGAATCTACTTTATATCATGCATGTTTGACATGGGTGCCCAACCAGTTGATCGCGGTCTACTGGTGGCCTGCGGACTGATTCCAAGTCGACCGACAGGTTTGTAAGGACAAAAAATATAAAATGTAGTCAGCTATGTCAATTCATTGACTTTGATGCTATATTTAGTAAGTATCAGACCGGTATTCAAACTTGAAACTTCAGACTTAAAAGTCGCAGAAAATTTGCAACTTAAAAAAAAAAAAGCGTTAATTTAGTAGTTTTTACTAGTGTTATAGGAGAATTTTGGAGTGTGTGACGTTAAAGCACGTTGTTAAGCCTGTTCTCAATGGTCAGCCCCTCCTAAAGCACACCATGCGCAAGGAAAATGTATGTACAGTATGTACTGTATGTTTAGAAAAAAAAGAGAGAGGAATATGCCAATGTGTGTTTGAGAGAGGAATTTGTGTCTGTGTGTTCAAGAGAAAGAAAGGAATTTGCCTGTGTGTGTGTGTTTGAGAGAAAGAGAGGAATTTGCCTGTGTGTGTGTTTGAGAGAAAGAGAGAAACTTGTCTCTGTGTGCCTTTGAGAGAAAGAGAGCAACTTGTCTTTGTATTTGAGAGAAAGAGAGGAACTTGTCTGGGTGTGTGTTTGAGAGAAAGGGAACTTATCTGTGTGTTTTAGAGAGAATTGTTTGGTGTATTTGAGAAAGAGGATTTTGTCTGTGTGTTTGAAAGAAAGGAACATATTTGTGTGTTTGGAGAGAGGAATTTGTCCGTCTGTGTGTTTGAGAGAGTGTGTGTGATGTCTAACATTTGTGTAACGACGGCAAAATGTGTTGTGAGGGTAGTTTTACTGCAGGCTGGAAACCAACTGTGTGTGTTTGTGATGTTAACGTCGGACTGGTAAATCTTAGGAGGTTTACTGCTTGAAAAATAAATCTTGGGACAAAAAAGGTTGGACACGCCTAACCTAAGGGTGGGACCAAACGGGAGTGAGAGGAGGAGGGAATTCAGTGTAAAAAAAACAAAAGTCAAACTGAATAAGTATATTACCAATAAATGCTACGAGATTGGACTTATTTTCACAGTAAAGCAGCAAAATCCCCCTCTTTAAACCTTAACAACTAAAGTGCAGACACTTAATTAATTTAATGTGCAAGTTTTATTCGTTAATGCCTTCTAATTAAAATGCAACTTTGAATTTAACCGGTGACATTTATAAAATATTTCAATAAGTTATTTCCTAAATCTTAAAACTTCTACCCTCAGGATTTTTAAAATTTGCAGGATTTGAATAATAAAAACATCTGACGAAATAAATACAACAAAAAATTGAAATCGAACTTCTGCTTTTAGTTTCTTTGCTAATAAATAAAATGTTGTTAAATAAACTTATATTATTTTCTTAAATTTTCCGTTTTTAGCTGGATCGATATTTTTTCCTCCTGATGGTTTGAACTGTAAATCAGAAGAAAGCGAACACAGATTTTTCCGTGTCAGGAAAATCTGGGGCCTCATTTAATAAAAATTGTGCAGATCTTTGAATGAGCAGCTGTTTTTTGCTCAGCTTTATGTTAATAATACTTATTTAAAAGAACAAATAACAGGCGTAAGCCAACTTTAAAATCCATCCCACCTCAACCTCGCTTCCAGAACTCTAAATACGGATCATGCAAATGACGTGATGTGAGCGCAGGCTCGGAAAACGAGGTCCCAGATGTTTGCATCATGTCCACTAATGTCGCTGATAGGTTTCACTATAGAGAACATGGTGAGGAGGTGTGTGGTGGTGTTTCTGTTTGACTTTAACTCTGCAGCATGCTGTGGACCCTCTGCAACTCCGCCTGCGACAGGACGAGGCGGTGCACCTGCTCCTGTCCTCGGGGACATGGAACCATGACCCGGCCCACCAGCACTGCGTCACCACCTTTCTCCTCTTTCGCCTGGATGAAAAAAAAACAGACAAAATCAGTTTACGGAGCTGAGATGAAAACAGAAAAACGGTGAATCAGATGGTCTCACCTTCACAAACGGGGCAGAGGGGAACGTTGCAAAGTTGGATGAGACTCGAGCTCCTGGCTGCTGGTTGACAACGTGCTCCGCCACCTCATCCTGATGGATAAAGAGGAGAAGATGGAAGATGTAAATGTTTGTTTCTGTTAGTTTAGCAACCATGTTGCTGTAAATGGGAACATTGTACCTTCAACCTGTCCAGGGTCTCTCTGAGGGACTGGAGCCGGGCCGTCTGTTCTAACAGCTGAGCAGCAGGGGTGACTGCAGGAGAAGAATCATTTTCACACTCAGTCTGGATGAGGAACTCATTTAGAATCATACATTTATACAAGAAAGCCCCCCAAAAAACTTCTGTTTTTAGGTTTCAAGATAAAAAACGTTAAATCTTGCAAAAAACTAGATTTTTTTATTCTGTGTGGACGGAAACTACAGACAAGTTTCTGCTCTAAATGAAGGAGTTCTAATATTTACAGGCCTTGCTCATAGATGATGGAAGGATAGAGCAAGAGAATCACAAGCGTCCTAATTGCGTCCTAATTGGGACGCTTGTGATTGTTGTGGACGGTGCAGCGTCCACAACAATTAGGACGCAGCATTAAAAAAAAAAAGCAAGCCTGTGCTATCAGAGTAAAATGAGTTGTATGTGCTTCCTGGTTTTTAACAGCTTTATAAATCAGTAAAAAATCATAAGTACTATGTAATGGATGTTCCAAAACCCAGATTATGGTTGGTGTTGAACGTAGGCTATAACAAGAAATGGGACAATCAAGTCATGACGTACCTGGAGACTTCCCAGTGATGTCCACCACCTTCATGTTGGCACTCATCTGCAGCAAAGTTTCCAGCAGTTGGTCAGTTTTGCGATAGAGGGCGCTAGAGAGCACCTCGGGCCGTGTATCTTTAGAAGGTAGCTTGGTCACTCGGAGAGGCGGGAGTGAAGCGAGCTGTGCACGCATCCGCTCCGCCTGGCGGGAGAGAAACCCAATTAAAGCAAGAAAAGGAGTAAAATCAATCTAATTGTATCTACACTGTAAAAATAGTAGGTCTAAGTCATATTTATATTTTATTATTATCATCATTTATTGGAACATGCTATTGTTTATTTTGTTACCTTTTTTGTGGAAATTGTTTATTAAAACTGGAAATCTCGTTATCAGTGTCCTGAGGGTATTCATGCCTCTAAGTCGGCACTCTCAATCTCAACACTAGGACCGCGGCAGCCGCCATTATGACTCCACCCCATTTGATATACTAATTAGGATAAATAAAACACAGCCTGACTTTTGATTTAAACATGTTTTCTATTTTATCATTTAGTTTTTGTGTTCTAAAAATGAACATTTCAAAATTTATAAGCATTTTATCTCCTCTAGCCTGCTGCACCCCGCAGCAGCTAAAAGGAAGCGCGCATTGCCATAGCAACAACTTGTTGCTATGTTGCTATGGCAACAAACATATTGCTGTGGCAATGTGTTTGTTGACACATTGCCACACATAAGTGTTTATATTTGTGTTTATATTTGCGGAGAGAGACAAGGAGGACTCTGACGCCATTACAGAAACCTTTTAGAAAGGTAAGTGAGATAATATTAAAGAGATACCATGACGAGAATAAGAAAATTGTTGTCTGAATAAAGTATGCCATGTTTTCTAGATAAGTCTTGAAAGTTCAGGTTAACATATATATAGCCTATAGACAATTTATAACGAGGACGTTTCTGAAGCAGCAGCGCAAAATGCGGAAAAAAGTGGGCTATTGACAAATTAGATCATTTTACTGTGGTGTTTGCTTTTTTTTATATTGTGACCATAGCCTATTATATACATAAGCGGCACATTGACAGTCAAGGCGCTTACAGGTAGATTTAGAACGCGGCGGTCCTACTGTTAGGGCGTATTTTCAGACGGCACTTAAAAATAACTACCAAAGGAAATGACCGTGGAAACGGACTCCTGTTACCTTTAGTCTGTTGTTCTCGTTCTTCAGGTGTTTGATGCAGAGTCTCTGAGCTTCAATCTGCTGAGTCAGCAGCGGAGAGTCCATCACCTGAACGCCCGAACCAGGAATCATCCCAACTGTGAAAGACAACTCATTATTATGATGTTAAAGCTAGGTTTTAAAGCCGTTTCACACCACGGCATCATCCTGTCAGAATTAGCTAGGTAGTTTTTTTTATTTAACAGAAGTTTAAACGCCAGCAGACGTCAGGAAAAGTATTTTCATACCTTTTTGTTCGTCTGAAAGCAAATCAAGAAAAAACACACCAAGAAAACCATCAGAGGTTGTAGATTAAAAAATGTATTCACATCTGCTACGTGCGTCTCCGCTCACCTCCTGCCATCTCTGTAATAGAACCGATCCCAGGTGAGCCGCTTCCTCTCAACCCTTCCATCTTGGACTGGCCGCCCATTCGCTGTTTCAGTTCGGCCTTCTCCGACTCCAGCTGGTCGATGTCCGCCTGCAGAGCGTCCATCGTCTCCTCAAACTCCCTGCAAACAAAAAAAAAAATCTGTAAATACTGGTCTGGTTATCATGGTTTTTATTCTTTCTTACTTCTCTTTTCTCTTCAAAACAGTCTGAGCTTCGTCCAGTCGGGTCTGGATCTTCTCAACACGTTCGTCTGCATCTTTAGAAGAACTGTCCAGTTTCTTTTCAAGCAGACTGAGACGGACGTTGGCCTCGCTTAGCTCCTCCCCCTGAAAAAAAAGAAAATAAGGACTCACCCCATCTGAATGTGAGACAATTTGAGCTGATTTTTTTTTACCTTGATCTTTAGAGACTTCTTCAGCTCTTTGATGACAGTCTCTCTGTCCTCGAGCTTCAACCCTAGACCTTCTGCATCGGTGATTTCTGCTCGTAGAGCTGCAGCTCGAACTTCAACCGGCGGAGGGTTCTGATGGATGAATAGAGGTGAGATTTAAAACCAGGCCTCAGTTCTGCTCGACCATGGCCCTCATACTGTATGTCAACTTCCACACTGTGATTAAAAAAAAGGTGGGAGAGCGTTTGAACTAGCGTAGTCAGGAGCTGCCATGTGCTAATCCTACAAAATAGCAAAAAAAGATACTCGTAGACAGAGTAAGGACAGTGAAATGAAGCATTTGAATCAGCGAGGAAACATTTAGAAAGCACATTTAAATATCTGCCAGACTGGGACAAAAACAAAAAAAAATGACAGAAAATATTGTCAATTAAGATCCACATGGTAATCAAAACAATGAACTCATTTTGAAGCCGCGGGCTCTTGTGCACCCACTTTTACAGAACATAAACATGATAATAGTATCACTCAAACATCCGGCTGTAGGCTCCTGCTGCAGTGCTGCCTTTTACTTTAGCGTTTAATCGCCAACTTTCTCTGAGTTTCTGTCCTTATTTTGGTTATGTTTTGTCTCGTTCTGTACGTTTCATTTTGAGTGCACTGCTGATTCTTTTTAGAAATCATCCGGCTAGCTGGTTGTAGAGACATCCTGCTGTTGACATGTGTGACCAGCTACTGGCTAGAGGAGCCATATCTGTTGTGGCTGGAGGAGTTGGTTCGGTCCCAGGGGAGCTATGGAGTAGGAGACTGTCTAGAGGAGGTGCTTCCTGTGTTTTTGCGGTTTCCATGAAAACGACCGATTGCTCGCTTGAAGAACTGGAGGTGCACACCCGGACCCAGTGAAATACAGAGAAACCACTTTGGTGTTCTTCACTGCGACCTGGGTTTGTGACCCATTCCGGACTCCAGCTTTTGGGTTGCCAGGTTGGCCACATTGCGACCGGACTGGGACTCCAGTGGATAGGGGCATCGAGGTGTTTGTACTGAATACAACTAAATATGCATCACATTTCACATCATTTGTATGAGCCATGTTTGGAGTCCTTGAGGCATGGTTGGGGGGGGATGAAGATCAAGTCGACTAACATCTTAACTTTGTCCCAGCTGTGATCGATGAAGCTTATGTTACATAAGGAACTCACAGAGGCTTTTATAAATTGCAAATTTAGTACCTTAAACAAGCAAAAACGCTCGTTTAGCTTAAGATCTACACAAATCTTTATAAATGAGGACCTTGGTTTCACCACAGCAGGCCTCACCTTGCTTTGAGGTTTCTCCGAGTCATACTCTCCCTCTTGCATAGCAGTCGCCATTTTGTTCATGGTTGCTATGACCATGCTGCAGGACTGTCGCAGATGCTCGTACGGGTTGGTGCCCTGAGATCCGTAAATCTGGGAATGAAAATTGTGTGAGATGCTTGAGCTCGGCTGGCAGAGCACTGATATTAGCACAAGGAAGATATGAACCTGTTCTCCAGCTTTGAAAGCCACGTCTTCTAGTTTAACAGCTGATAGTCCTTCCTGTTCGCCCAGAGGAGACATCATCTGAGCTCCGGCTGCGGCTACTTCCTGCAGCACGGCCACCACCCAGGTCAGATGTTTCCTGCAGTCTGAGAGCGTGTCGGACACCTGTAAGGAAGGAAATGGGAGATAATGATGATCGACCCTGGAAGGCTTGCACAGAAACAAACGACCAATCACACACACTTCGACAAGGAATCCCCAAACAGCTCAACAGGACAGGAGGAAGTCTGGTGCCAGCTTGAACCAGCAACCTTGCAGAGATACCGCAGTGCTAACCACTACGCCACCATGTGGCATAGAATAAAACACATTGGGTATAATTTAAGTACTACTAGACAATAATGTGCAGAACCAGTGTTTATAGAATGTTTGGTTGCCATGGTTACCTGTTGTCCAAACTCGAGGGCTGCTGGGATCCCTGGGGCATCGGTTCCCGGCATTCTGCGGCGAATCTTCTTGCAGAACTGGCGAATGTCGCTACAGGAAGTTTCCAGATCTTTGAGCAGCACAGCGAGGTCGGCCTTCTCCTGACCGGCGTGCAGGAAGGCCCGCAGTCGTCCCACCTCAACCGCCATGCAGTCCAAAGCACTCTGTGTAAACTGCAGAGGAGCAGGAGATGAGTGTAAAACTTCCCAGCAGGCAGTGTGATGTGGTGGTACTCACTCTGATGTGATCGGCCAGCTGCATGGTGCAGTCCTCTTCCTGGTCTGCCAGGTGGATGCTGTACAGGTGCTGAAGAGTTTAAAAAAAAACATTAAATCACTACCTGATAAACTATAAATGAGACTCTAAGGTGTAACTTTAGGTATCCGTATGTAACCAGACACATTTTCAATTTTATCTGAAGGCCTTGAATGTCGTGAGCTGTTTTAATGTTTGTAGAAAAAAGTTCTATTCACTCGGACCTCACACAGACCTGATGCCATTCTGTGTTAGTTAGCCCCGCCCATTTTTGGGGCATTCATTCAAATTTATTTGGAGGCGGGGTCAGATGGTTCATATGTAATTTTTTTGTAACAGTAATCTGTCGGTGTCTACCTGATAGTATCTGATGGCCTTGGTGAGAGGCTCCACGTTGACCGTCTCGTCCAGCTGGTCTTTATGCAGCAGATCAATGAGGGAATCTAAAGACCTTTCATGGACGCTCATCTCGGGGTACAAAGAGCCAATCTTCTTGTAAACTTCCACGCTGCACTGAGAAAGAGCTCTGACACGCAGAAAAAGAGAGTATTTATTCCGATGTTTCTGGTGCTAAATGAAGAACTCTCTAACTTGGGATTTAAATCTAAAAGCAGGCTGTGTTTGTGGTAAAACGTACTGTTCGTATTTGTGGAGAATAGCCTGCAGCAGACTCAGAGAGTAGACAAGGCCGCCGGCGAAGCTCAGCTGCTCCCCCACGGCTCCCCTCAGACCGGATCGCTCCACACAGTTCTCATTCAGGTCAAACTTCTCCTGTGCCTGCTTCGTGATCAGCTCGGCCTGAAAACACACACAAAATCAAACATCTTGGTTGTCGTCTTCTACTTATCAGCCAACCCTAGATTCTGTCTGGAGATGGTAGTGATGGGTATCGATTGATACCGCACATCATTTTCACACTTTAACACAGGAGGGCGCTCAAGTTTAAACTTTGCAGATAATATAAAAACAACTGAAAAGGAAGAACAAAAATGGGACCATACAGAAAACCCTTTGCTGCAGATTACAAGCTGAAAATAGTATGATATGCATCTGAAAACGGTAATTGAGCAGCAGAAAGAAAGTTTTTAGTTAGTGAGAAACTTGTAAAGGACTGGAGAAATGCGGAGGTTACTCTAACCTCCGTTCTTCTGGAATGAAGAAAACAAAAAAAAACCTAATTGTGGGTGTAAAGCTAAGTGGCCATAGTTAGAGGAACGAGTTCATACATGGGGCTTGAACAACGTGCTGCAGGGAGAGTAGTTGTGGACGGATCAAGAAATGCTGAACTCATGGCTTACTAAGTGCTACGCTTCATGATGGTTTCTTAAGAGCACACAAAGCTCTGCTTGTGATGGCTGGCATGCGCAAAGAGCGCACATCACGCTACAGTTCAAAACTAAATTAAAAGTTTTTAACTTCATACCCGCCATTATTCCTGGAGGCTTAACCAAAATACTCCAGCCACTTGATATTTCCGCGAATAGGAGCTTTAAGGCAGTCTAGCGTATCCTGTAAGAGCAGTGGATGAAGGATGGAGAGCGCAGCTTCACGGTAAACCGGAGAATGTGCCGTGCAACTTTCCTGGAAGTCATTGGCTGGATCGACAAATGCATGTTCGCAGTTTGTTTATGTGTCATGTAATGGTAATATACCGTACTTCTTGTTGTTCTCTATTTTATTTACGTTTTAAAATGCCTTTCAAAGAAACATATCTGTTTGGTGTTGAACTTTATCAAAGAGATTTTCCCAAAAATGCCACTTATACTACAGTGCGACTTAAATATTGAATTTTTCTTCTTTTGTGCTTTTTTGGCTGGTGCGACTTATACTCGGGTGCGACTTATAGTTCGAAAAATATATTCCTGCACGCTGGGTTTGTGCTGTCGTCATGTCACTAAACTAAAAGAATATTGTTATGGTTGAAACTTTTCAGCCAAGTTTATGAAGAAGCACCGGTACCAAACAATACCCATCCCCGGTGTGAGGGCTCTACCTTGCAAATGAGTCTTGGGATGAGCAGCAGCACCAGGATGCAGTCATGGTCTCCGCCATGACGCAGGAAGGACTCCGGCATGAAGGAAGTCAGCAAGGAAACGTGTCTGTTGGCCTGACCCACCTCCATCTTCCTTAGCTCCATCTCTATGGCCTGAACATAAGAATAGTTTAGTTAGTTCTGACCCTTCACCTTGACGTCTCCTCACACAGAGATGCTGACCTTTGCGTAAGCCTTCGTCTCGGCAAATTTGATCTTGAAATCAAACATTTCTGCGGGGGTTTGTTGCTGCTGTTCTGCAGAAGCCTCCTGCTGACTGGTCAGCTCTCTGTTTACCTCCTGCAGAGAAAACATGAGCACAGGAGTGAACAGTTAGAAGATACTAGACTCATAGAGACTTCTTAGAGGTCCAAACAGCAAGCAGGAGGCAGAGAACTGTTAAACAGAAAGCTGCATGACGCAGACCTGCAGCTGAGCGGTGAGTTCACGGTATTTCTTGATGGTCTGCTGATAGTCGGCCACGGTCTCCTGAGCCGCCTCCACTCGTTTCTCTGCTTCTCGAACTCTGGCCGCTCCTAGATCTAACATCTCTCTCAGCTCCAGCTCCGTCTCTCTAGCGTTCTCCTGCAGCTCATCGTTCATCTCGTTTATGGCTTCCTGCAGAAAGAGAGGGTTGCTTTTTTAAAAAGGAGGTTCCGTGTTTCTGCTGAACTTGTTTGGTTGGGTTGCACTAACAACTTCGTACTCACAACGGTAAAACAGATTATATTAAAACACCGGAAGAAAACATGACCTCCTTCTTATGTAAAGCAGCTTTCAATTTTGGTTAAATTAGCATTTTATAAGAAAGTCACACACAATCTTCTGAATAAACTTCACATGGTTTGTTTTCATTGATTAACTCATAGTAAAAAAAAATGTCGACTGATGCAATGGTAACTTTTAAATATGTCCATATCTCTGCAGCGTTTGTTCAGAATATTAAAAAAAAAAAAAAAAAGCAACATTCATTATAAGAAAAATTGTTTTTTGTTTTTTTTTTGTCAGGATTTCAAAATGCTTCACTTTCACCAAAGACGAAGCAAAAATAGTCTCTCCATCGGGTCCGGGATCTGCCTCTTGGTTTCCTTCCCGTGGGACATGCCCGAAACATCTCACCAGCGCCCGAACCACCCCATCTGGCTGCTTTCTAGCTGGAAGAGGAGCAGCTCGACACCGACACCAACTCGACAGCTCCCCCCGAATGGCAGAACTCCTCACCTGATCGCTGAGTGAGAGCTGCTTTCGGCCACTTGTACCCGCGATCTCCTTCTTTCGGTCACTTCATCTGGTGACCATAGGTGAGGGTTGGAATGTAGATCGACTTGTAAATCAAGAGCTTTGCTTTTCAGCTCAGCTCTTTGTTTACCACGACCGACCGATGAACCGTCCCAGCTACTGCTGACGCTGTACCGATCCGCTTGCCGATCTCCCGCTTCATCTTTCCCCCACTCGTGAACAAGACCCCGAGATACTTAACTTCCTCCACTTGGGGCAGGACCCTGTCCCTGACCTGCAGGGGCCATTCCACCCTTTTTCTGGGTGAGGACTACGATCTCAGATTAGCCGCTGGTTCCCAACCCTGCCGTTTCACATTCGGCAGCAAATCGATCCAGCGAGAGCTGGAGATCACGGTCCGATGAAGCCAACAGGACCACATCATCTGCAGAAAGCAGAGATCCGATCCTGAGGTCACCAAACCAGATCCCTTCAATGCCTCGGCTGTGCCTAGATATTCTGTCCATAAAGGTGATGAACAGAATCGGTGATAAAGGGCAGCCTTGGTGGAGTCCAACTCTCACTGGAAAGACTCTGAGACTATGTCTCACAGCTGGCTGGGGAACGACTCAGGATCCTTCCAGGAGAGCTGGAGGATGCAGCTGGGGTGAGAGAAGCCTGGGCTTCCTGTCTGAGGCTATTGCCCCTGCGACCCGGCTCCGGATAAACAGAGGACAACGAAATAAAAATAAAGAGCTTTTTGCTCAATAAAAGATGCTTAAACCTCTTATTTCTCCCAATGTTACAGACCATAAAAGCCACTGTATGACTAAAAGACAACCTGTCTGAGTTTATGTTACTCAGAAATAGTCAAAAAGTAACAGAAAAGCAGCAGCCGCTCACAGTTACGGTCAAACAGTGACGGTCAGGCTTGCTTTATTATTGAGTTTGGTGACTTTTTGTCAGTTGAGTTCTTCCAGATTTTCATTGTTGTCTCATCATTCATCAACCTAATATGTTTGTCTTTGGTTTGTTTCTTTTCTCTTGTTTTGGGGGTTTGGGTCATGTCTGGTTTTTAGTGTTTTAGTTATCATTTGGTCTGAGGGGTTGATGGTTTGAAACGTGTTGTTTGTGAACTCACCAGGTCAGTGACGGTCTCCCTTAGCTCCCTGACCTTCTCCTCTAGGTCCAGATTTCTTTCAGTTAGAGTCTCTACCATCTCCTCCGCCCCCAAGGCTGCATCCACCTGAAAATAATCATCATATTAAACTCAGAGTGTGCAAAGAAAATTAAAGTCCCTCTTGAAAACTCACCTGTTCTTTCAGCTCATCGATTGTTTTCTCTGCTGCCGACATCTCCTCCTGCAGTTTTTCTCTCTGGCTCCGGTGTGAATCCAGCTCGGTGTTCTTCTTCTCCATCTGTTTCTGCAGCTTCACGTGTTCCTGCTTTTCTGATGCCGATAGGTCACGCATCCTGACACAAAATCATCCCAACTGTAAGATCTTAAATGCTCAGATTTCTTTTCCTGTTTATTTTTAGGTGCGGTAGTGAACGTACCTGACCAGTGCCTCCTTCAGCCGACTATTCTGCTCTTCAAGCTGCTTCACGTGATAACTTGAAGCAGCGCCGTCTGAACCTGAGACGCAAACACCATCATTAATCTCCAGAAAAGATCATTATCAGATCTTCAAATAGTCATAAAACATGACAAATTTAACAAATTATTTTTAAAAAATGCCTTGATAAAACCTTCATTTGACATAAAACAAGATCAATTATTCAGTCAAAATGTTGAAATATTGAATGTCTAAACTATTTTTTTTTTCCAATCTACCGACCAATACACATAAAACGGGGGTGCCCGACCAGTCGATCGCAGTCTACTGGTAGCCCGCAAAATAAAACGGGGCTGCCCGACCAGTCGATCGTGGTCTACTGGTAGCCCGCAGACTGGTTCCAAGTCGACCGCCAGGTGTGTTGGGGAAAAAAATTAATATGAAGTCAGTGTTTCCAACTCAGCAACTTTGACGCTGTATTTAGCGAGAATCCAGGCCCGCTAGCCGCTGGAGTCGCTAAAATTTAGCGACTGTTTTTTTTCTCCCAAAAAAGCGTCAATTTGGCGGCTTTTTCTAGCAATATTGACAAATTTTGGAGTCTGTGATGTGAAATCAAGTTGTTAAGTCTGAAATCAATGCGCAGCGCCTGTTGCTATTGTGGCCCCTATCCCCTCCCAAAGCCCTGCATGCGCAAGGACATAGTCTCTGCGTGTGTGTTTGTGTTTGAGAGAGAGAGGCTGGTTGGAAACCATCTTCGGGGTTTGTAATCTTAACACTGGACTGGTAGATTTCAGGAAGTTTGATATTTGAAAAGTACATCTTGGGACAAAAAAGGTTGGGCACCCCTGATGTAAAATTTTTTTTCTAATTTAATTTTACATGAAGGAAGTTCTTTTTTTCTTCATGCTAACTTCACAAGATGTTGGCTTGTTCGTTAACACGTGAAATTGTGTTAGCCTAATTGGTTTAATTGCCTTCCGGGGTTAGATTGATTCTAAATGGCACTGTGACAGACTGGTGAGTCATCCAAGGTGAACTCTTCCTCTTCCATCTTATGTTAGCCAGATGGATCCCTGAACCCAGCGATCTGGAGTTGGTCGACCGGTTCAAAAACTAAATGGTTTAACGTCAATATTTCTTCATTCTGTTCAAATGGTTGAATGTGTGCGAGTGTCTGTTTGTGGTAAGCGAGAGCTTAAAGACGATATTTCGATAGTTTATTCAAGGGAAAGACGTGAGGTGAAGAAACAAAGGAAGGAATTGCTTGAGCCTCGCTTATCTCTCAGTTAAGCTCCACACAACCTCCATCATTCACTCTGCACCTTTTTCCTCAATTTCGTGCTTGAGGATCTCCAGGTCCATGGTGAGCTCGTCCACCTTCTCTTTTAGAGAATCCACCTCCAGCTGCAGAGACTCCGCCCTCTCTTCGGCCATCTCCTTGTCTAAAGTCGCCATCTCAATGGCGTCGGCCGTGTCCGACATCTCCTCCATGTAGCGCTCTTTGGCCTCCTGAGCTTCTTTTGCCTCCTACACACCCAAACAAAGTTTGTGTTTAGTGCAGGGGTGGGCAAACTTTTTGGTTCGCAGGCCACATTGAATTCTAACATTTGACCAGGGGCCCAGAACAGGAGCAGATGGATGGTATGCTTTGGTAACCGCTAGATTAGACCAATAGAGTGGCACCCTAGATTTTAAACAAGTGCGCTAAATGTTACGTAAAGAGCGTTAATTTTCAAATCTAGCGGCGCTAGCTTTGAAATCTAAGCGCTTGATGTAACATTTTGCTTGTTTTAACTTCCAACACGCTTGTTTTACGTGCGTGTATCGGGCCCGATGGCTTTCCTTATCTGTGCACACTTTATTTTGACGCATAACGAAGACACACACATTTTAATGGGAGCAGTGTTGTTGTTTTCTCAACAAAGCCAATATATCCAGAGTGCGCCATCTAGTGAAGAAACATCAGAATTGCAGGGAAAATAAAACATTAACAAGGTTTATTTATTTAATTTTTTTCAAGTTAGACGGGCCAGATTAAAACGTTTAAGAGGCCGTAGTTTGCCCATGTCTGGTTTAGTGTGAGGACAGAGTTTAAGGATTCTCCAGCTTCATCTCTCACCCTCTTTGCTTCTTTCAGCTGTTTCTGCAGCTCAGCTTGTTGCTCCTGCATCTTGCTCTTCCATTCCTGCAGCTGCTCCAGCTGGATCTTGTGCTTCTCCAGCTCCTTCAGTTTAGCTTTGTCCTCTGTTCTCTTCAACTTCAGCGTCTCCAGCTTCTCCTCCAGGTCTTTCACCTGCACACGCAGCATCTCCTCCTCCTGGATCACAGAGAAGACCGTCAGCACATTTCTGATGGTTTTATTGAAAATAATCACACATTAACCATATGGCAGGCTTCTCTCTGCAGAGGCATGCTGGGAAATCCCCTGCAAGGCGTGTGGTCACACTGACATGCTGTTATTCACACGTTTCTATTCTGATTGAACCCTGCAGCCTCACACACCAGTTAGAGACGTAACACCTCTGACAGATTGTCAAGATTAAGTCACACAAAAAAACAACAGAAGCGTCCCCGCACCTGTGTCGCCATAGCAACCTCCTCCTAAGGGGTGAGATGTATGAGACACAATTTAAATCCCAAAATAAAACAATCTACCACACACAAAATAATCTGTTATTTAAAACACAGCCTTTAACTAGGAATTATTGCATAAATTTTACACACATTAATTAAAGATGAACATAAACCAATTTCTTCTTTAAAATTTTTACTAGTAAACATTTTAAATTATACTTAAGTTTTTTCTTTAAGTTACTTTTCCGTTAAGTATAATAATTGTAATGATTTGGTAATAAATTGTAAATGAAAAAAATAATAGTGAAGTTGTCATTTTTTAAAAATGATTATTTCCCAATGACTACCACACATTTTCAAAGTATAAGTCGCACCTGTGTATAAGTCGCACCTAGCAAAAATGCATAAAAAGAAAGGGAAAATGTGTATATGTTGATCAGGAGTATAAGTCGCATCCCTGACCAAAATATGTAAAAGTTTAACTTAAAAAACTGTGACTTATAGTCAGAAAAATACAGTATTATGCTAATAACTAGTTGGACCACTCCCAAATTTTAATGTGCTTTTTTATGGAGCCACGCCTTAGTTATCCTTGCTGTGTGCTTTGCCAAACCCATCTTCACTGCTCTAACTGAGGAAGGAAGGTTACAGTTATTGCGGCCTTTTTTTCTTACAGCAAAGTCCTGGCCCCTCCCTCAAGCAGGTTGCTTTACTGTGGGTGTGGTATCATCAGGATGATACTCATCCTTCTTCCCCCAATTATGATAAATAAACCTGACACCAAAAAGTTGTTTTTTTATCTCATCTGACCCCTTGACTTTCTCCCATAATTCCTCTGATCATCCACACGATCTCTGGTGGTCTTGACATGAGCATGGTGTCTCCGTGTGTTGGTCCCAGCTGTTTTTAGGCCACTGACCAGCTCCTCCAGTGTGGTTCTGATTCTTCTTTATTAGTATAGCCTGACCGATTATGTTTTTTAAGGCCGATGTCAGTAGGATCCAGGATAGGCTGATTTCAATTAATTGGTCAATTTTTTAAAACTTTTGTGTAATGTTTAGGAATATTAAAAAATATGCTTTTGTTCAGCCGATCTACGTCACTACCCTGACCTATGGTCACCAGCTGTGGGTGGTGACCGAAAGAATGTAATCGTAAATACAAGCGGCTGAAATGAGCTTCTTCTTCAGGGTAGCTGGGCTTTCACTCGAAGATAGAACGAGAAGCTCTGCCATCCGGGTGGAGCCCAGATTAGAGCCTTTACTTCTTTGGGTCGAAAGAAGCCGGGCATCCTAACCAGGCATCTGGTTAGGATGCCTCCAAGCACCTTGCTGGTGATGTGTTTCGGGTAAGTCCCACAGGGAAGAGATAGACCCCGGACCTACTGGAGAGACTATGAAACACCTCGGGATCCTCCCGGGTGAGATGGAAGATGCAGCTGGGGTGAGAGAAGCCTGGGTTTCCCGTCTGTGCAACCCATAACCCGGTTTCAGATAAGCAGAAGACAATGGAACGAAACATTTTTGTTATTAATCATGTCCTAAGTTTGTCAAAATTAGGACCTAAATAATAAATAAAAATAATTAAATATTAAACTGGACAACTCGGCAGTAAAAATTTGCCAGTTACAAGTGTATAAAAAATATTTTTATAAATCTTTATAATATATATATTGGGGAGATGGTGGCTAAGTAGTAGAGCGTTCGTGGTAGTGATCATATTTCTTTTAAACACACACATTTATCCACATCTAGTATTATCACATTTAAAGAATGCAAAGTAGGTACAAAATTGACGCAATTGTTCATTTAAAACACAGAATAATAAACGTGATGAAAAAAGGTCTGTTTCTGCTTTCTTTCATCATGTCGTGCAGAATGCTGTGATGTCACATGGTGGGGCGTTTATGGAAACTTTGTAAATCTGAGTGTTTGGTGGACATCAAAAACAAGAGTGTAAATTGAATATTTCTGAGCTTTTTTGATAAACAAATATTGCATTTTTGAGCTAACAGAAGGTACCATGTTTATTTATGTATACTTAATTATTAGCATAATTATTATCCCACAAAAAAACATCTCTCTTTAAAACGTTTCATTTTGTTCTTTCTAACGTTTCCTACCAGATTAAAAGCTCTGCAAAGCTTTGTAGCAAATCCTGAGTCAATTATGTCAGAACGATTTGAAACAGTCGGGCTGATGCTGACCTTGCTGGAGATGGGAGCCGGAGGGTTTCCCGGGGAGTGGAGTGTGGGGATGACCGGAGCGGCCAGTGGAGTCTGAGCAGGCGTGCTGGCCTCACTGCTGCTCATCTCCCCTGCAGAGGCCGAGGCCGAGCCAGATGCTGCTCCTTTTCCTGCTGCAGGCCGGCTGGGCTGCTGAAGGAAGAGATGAAACCTCCATAAAAACATCCCAGAGTCAGAGGATGTCATAAGAAACCAAGATGGAGGAGAAGTTTATCACTGATCTCTTTTTATTTTTAGTGTCTTTTTTGTTGTTTTTGCCATTCTTTGGTCCCAGGGACGGCTTGGACCCAGTGGGATTCGAACCAGATTCTCCTGGTCAAAGGATGGTAACGCTACCACTAGGCCAACACCTCCTGGGACCACTGATCTAGGACTTTAAAGAGATCAATATTCCAGTGAAACCTTATTATTTTAGACATAACTACAACTAGATTCTCCAAATAAAATGTTCTGATGAAGCATGGGAGACACATTTATTACACTGTTTTGATTTGAAAAAAAAAATGGAAGCAACAATCAAACTGCTGTATTTTGTAAAAAATAATCTAGATTTGAAGGGATGCAGCAGCCCCGAGGAGGTGAAAGGTTGTTCTCACCTTAGGCCTTCTGGCTGTGGTCTGAGGATCAGACGGAGGAGGAAACAAACGACAACATAAAGGAGGGAAAGGTCAAAGGAGAGAAGAGAAGGAAAGGGGAAACAGGCAGGGTTAGACATTAAAGGTAAAGTTTATTTAAAAGGAGAAATTACAAATAAAAAGAAGAAAAGGAAGCTTTTATGATTAAATTATTCAGAAAATCTAAAAGCCAAAAATGTCTGCGGTCATTAAGAAGCTACTAGAAGTATTTCCTAAAGATCCAACGGATGTTTTTATCTGTTTCACCCACAAGAGGACAAATCAGGAAACAAGAGACTGGTACCACCAGCAAGACCTCAATGTACCCTTTGTAATCTGATCAGAAGTCAGTTCTTATGAAAACTCTATTTTACTGGTATTTACAGAGATATTTGCAAGTTTATATACCTACAACAAATAAATGTGTATATTTATGTGTCTATTTTTTTCACCTTTATGGCACAAAAAATTCCCGTAAGCTTTTTCTCTTCATAAAAAAAAAAAAAAGAGAAAATAACATTTTTCAATTGGTTCAAATCAGAATGTAATTATAAAAAATGTTTGATTTTCATTAAAAACACATTTTAAACTCATGTAATTAACTTTTTACAAATTATTTAGAAAAATCTATGAAAAAACAAAACAAATTATGTTTGTTTTAAAAATATTGGTAAATTTTCACTAATATTTTACAATAAACTCATATTTTTATACGTTTTTCAAATATATTTACAATTATGAAATCATATAAATATACAAATGTACAGTTGTATATATTTTGTTCACACAATAAATATGATTTATTAAAAATATTAATAAATTATAAATATTATATTATGAATAGTAAATATTATTATATTGTTTACACTGTCGGCTTCGCAGATTACGGCTAAGTTTGCTGCTGTACCGCACAAATTTCCTAAGTGTGGGATCGATAAAGTAATTCTAATCTAATCTAAATATAACGTTATTCTCATAGTTTATTTGAACAAATATAACATCAAATAATAAACAAAGAACCAAATACAGCTAATTTAATTTGGTTTCTATTTTACTACACTTTCAATCGATATTATTTGAAATAACTGGTATTTTGGATTAAAATTTGACTTTCCGACATCCTTTAAGCTCCAGATTGGTCGCCTGCTGGTCATCACTTTCTATTGGATTTGACTTTTATGACCTTATGTATAAAACAAAGAGTTGTTAAATTTATCAACCGTATCTACAACCACAAAAAAATTTGTCTGCATGTGTGAAAAATGAAGCTAAATAAAAACCTAAAAACTTGCATTGACGATGAAACATGAAACAAGAAACTACATAAAGTCGAGTTCATGAGTTAAGGTGAAATTATTCAGCAAAATTCCACCAACAGAGTCAAAATAAACTAAAAAAGCACCAATTTGAAAACTATTTCATCTGTGCTGCATGAAAGCTGTTTCTTTAAATAAAACAGAGCAAATCTGATTATAAAAAATAAAGGAAACTTGTGAGCATGACCGATTTAGCAATGAAAAAATAGATGAAGAGAACGAGAAGAACCCAACAGGTAAAGAGGATTTGATGAAGTTTGGTACCTTCCGGACTGCGGGAGTCTGCCTCATCTTATTTGTAAGAGAGAGACACACAGAAACACTCACAACCACACACACACAAACAGTTGAGGACAAACAGGCAGAGAGACGGTTCTCAAGGGAGACAAGCAGCGGCGGCTCGGCTCAGGAAGCTGGCGCTGGTGCAAATGGCTGCGACTCCCCTTTTCTCCATCCCTCCGTTTTCCTGCTATCGTAATCCTTAATGTCCTCCCTCTCAGATTCTCTCTTAACCCCTTTCCTCTCGGATTAGGGCCGAGACATGTCGTTGCTCCAGGAGGAGACGCCTCTGATCTCCTAACCTGTCTCCCTCTCTGTACTCAGTGCCTCGCTCCTGGATTACATCACTGAGTCACCCTCCACTCCGAGCCGACTCCCTCACCCACTCAGCACCAACCACAGAGGGGAGGGAGGAGTGATGGAGGCAGACAGTGGAGAGAGAGGCTGTGAGACAGAGGAGGGTGGACATGTTGATGGAGGTGAGAAGGAAGAATGAGCAACATCCCTGATACCTGTTTCTTGTCTCCTAGCAACACTGACAGATCCTCCAGTGGGTTCATTTAAAAATGACTTCACCTGATGCGTTTTTTGATTAAATATGCAGAGGGAAGACACATTTATTTTGATCAGCTTTGAATGAAATGAAATCAAAGCTCTTCCATTTCAGTCCTTTATTTTCCTTCTAAATTTTGCTCTTACAATAAATTGTCCTTTAAGCTAAAAATAAAACGTGTAAATCTCACTTAAAGTAACTTAAAATGAAATGTTTCTAATTAAAAAAAACTCAGACGTACCTTTTCCATCTCATGCGAAATAATAGTTTCATTCATATAAACAACCTCAATTTTGGTTTTAGTTAAGAAATCCTACTTATTTATTACTGACGAGGAAGTGTGAAAGCCTGACTATTGCTCATCCCCCTGTTTTATTTCAATTAGAGAAACTCCAGACTCACCCACTAAAAGCAGAGCAAACTGCTCGTCCGAGCCCAGTGCTTCTCAATTATTTTCTGTCAAATACATCTCACACCCCCCTGCGTGACCATAAATAGTATCATTTGTTTATAAAATTCTAAGTACACCTCTGCATAAAACTGTATCCTTATTAATGTTTAAGAGAGTAAAAAAGAAAGAAATATAGATCAATTTACAACAAAAGATACTGTGCACTCTGCCAATGAGAGCGCCACTGCCCCTTAATGTAGTGGAGTGGTATTGCACTTTATTTGAGAACAGTAAAACGATTAAAAAAAAAAACTTATTTTCCGAGGTCAAACACGCTCTCTTTGACGGATCCCGCCCCACTATTGAGAACCACTGTCCTAGCTCAATTCATAAACTAGCAGTGAGAGGGGGCGGAGCATGTGGGAAATACTTCCTGCTACGTAAAAAGCATCATGGCTGTAGCTAGCGTGTCATCAATGTAGCAACAGCTTGTTTGTAGTCACAGGAGAGGACGGCAGAAAGGCTAACAATTTTTTAAAAAACTACTGAATCATTCGAAAAGACCACTTTGGTGACAAATTCAAGACCCATACCTCACTATTAGAAGGTTAACAAATCTCAGAAAAGTTAATTTAGCATGACACCTAAGATGGGACCTCTAAACTAGATTGCAGGGATGAAAAGCAGGGTATTCACTGGACAGGTCACTAGTCTCTTACAAGCTCATTTTCTGAACTCATGGACAGGAAGGTTTAAATCAGCTGGGATAGGCTCCGGCACCCCCTGCGACCCTATCAGGAACTGAGCGATTCAGAAAACAAAACAAAGCTTTTAGTGCAGATTGATATAATTAATCAATTAACTCCTAGACATGGAGCAGTGATTCTTAAAATCTCCCCGAGCTCCACTAATCAGCTCCTCTGCTCTAAAACCTCAGCAAGACAAAATGAGATGAAAGCTTTGAACCAGACATGTTCTCCTGTTTCAATAAAAAATACATAAACTGGTTGTGGATTAAATGTGGTGTTCTACATATATTAGCAGAGAACTCTGTGTGTGTGTGTCCATTACAGAGAGAAATTTGTTCCGTCAAAACATTTAGCATCTGCTCACTTTCTCTCCTCCACATCAAGCATTAGTCGACAGAGAGGATGATGGGATGGGTGGAAACGTATCAGGTTCCTGCTTTCCAAGCACTTCCAGTCTCTTGAATTTGTTGCAACTACACACACTTATGTGTAGAAAAGATGTACGCATTACCCAGTTTCATATTACCCTGCCTGTTGTGATACCTCAGGACAACCTCTGTGTTTTTTAAAAAGTTTCCTCCTGATGTTAGAAGGAAGAGACGCGGTGCTGGAGGTGATCAAATAAAACTGAGCTGACAGGAAATCTATACACTGCGGGTCTCTCCAGGCGGGAGGCCGACTCGCTTCACCTCAGTCACAGTCTGACATTTTCACACAGCGTCTGCGTTTATGACTCAGCGCAGGATGATTGTTAAAGCGCAGTGGGTTGTCAATGTGCATTTTATAAAGGGCTTCAGGGCGATGGAGCATCATCATTCTGAAACATCAGAGTTTATATCCATCATGAAAATGAATACTTCAGAATAAACTCACCCAACACAGTTACAAAAATAATAACTTGCCTTACAGCAGACAGGATGACCTTCACAACGGAGACAAAATAGTGTCACATGGCGAAAAATTAAAAAACCTCAAAAGCACAACAATCTACCTGTTTTTAAAGTAATTAGACAAATGCTATTTTCTACCAAAATATTGAGGCATCAAACAAAAAGTTGCCGTCTGCTGAGAATCACAAACTGTATTTATAATAAATGGTTGAGGTCGATGTCATAACTCAATTGAAACAGTCATATGAGTAAGTTTTTCATTTTTTCGCTATCATCTTATCAAAATATATAATGTGACCTTTTGTAGGAATTTTCTAAAACGAGTCTGTAGATGCAATGCAAGCATGGGCAAACTCTGGCCCGCGGGCCACATGTGGCCTGTTAAACGTTTTAATCCGGCCTGCCGAACTTAAAAAAATTAAATAAATAACCCTTGTTAGTGTTTTATTTCCCCTGCAATTTTGATGTTTTCTCACTAGATTAGATTAGATTTACTTTATTGATCCCACACTTGGGAAATTGAAATACACTAGATGGCACACTGTAAAATATGGAAAGTCGTCGGGGCCCAATACACGAACGTAAACAAGCGTGTTAGATGTTAAAATAAGCAAGATGTTACATCAAGCACTTAGATTTCAAACCTAGCGCCGCTAAATGCACGTTTTTAATTGCTATCGCACAAGATTTCAGACCTAGCGCCGCTAGATTTGAAATTTAACGCTCTTGATGTAACATTTAGCACACTTGTTTAAACTCTAGCGTGTCATTCTAGCGGTCTAATCTAGCGGTTACCAAAGCATGTCATCCATCTGCTCCCGTTCCGTTCCCTTTATCAAATGTTAGAACTCAATGTGGCCTGCAAAACCAAAAAGTTTGCCCAAATCTGGTGTAGTCTCCAGGCTCGCTGGAGAGACTGCCTCTGCGTCTTCTCCTGGTGGTATGTGCCTAAAACACCTCACCAGTCAGGCGTTTAGAAGGCGCCCTTATCAGATGCCCAAACCATCCCATCTGGCTTCTATTGACCCGAAGGAGCAACAGCTCTACTCCAAGCTCCTCCAAGATGGCAGAGCTCCTCATTCTATCTCTGAGTGAGCCCAGCCACCTCGCGGAGGAAGCTCATTTCGGCCGCTTGTATCCGTGATCTTGTGCTTTCGGTCACCACCCACAGCTGGTGACCAATGATGAGGGTAGGAACGTAGATCAACTGGTAAATCGAGAGCGTTACTTTTCAGCTCAGCTCTTTTGTACATTGTAACACTACTTAAAACTTCATTGAAATCCAAATGTGCAAAATGTAAATTCCAGCTACTTTTTCACTGGTCTTAAGATTTAATCAAATCTATACATTTAAAGCGTTAAAATGAAATCTCTATGTCTAAAAGTAAATCTTATTCTGAGACAAGTAGCTTGTGATAATTTCAAGTAGTTTTGTAAGATGAGTCAACAATTAATCTCCAATTTGTTGTTTTAAAAAGGCGTTTTCTTCCAGAATTTTTTGTTAATTTATATTCATGCAGGTAACCTAAACTTCCCTCATGTCCAACGTCAGTCTGACCATCACCATAGCAACAAGGAGGGCCTGATTCACTCTAAACTCCTTAGCAGAGAATGCCAATATCTTAGTCCTCACCACCTGGACAGCTCTGACAGGTAACTATTGTTCTGATCAGTTATTATTTTACCATCTGATTTGGAAGCTTCTCAAACACGAGAACATGAAGCGGACAGACAGAAAGCAGACAAACAGCATGACGATGTGGCTGATGATGGTGGACATCACCTCTCTGCCAAACTTCATTCATACAAACACAGAACAAACACAGAGATTCGCTGCACAGAATCATGGGAAAATGATGCGCACGGCTCTGTTGCCATGCAGCGGCTAGGCCATTCAGAGCCACGCTAACTGCGACCATCGTCACCATAGCATTACAAACAGTACCGAGGTGAGAGAAACATGCAGCACCTTTTTAGGCTTCAGTCCTCGCTGCGGAGTTTAAGGAGGAGGAGGAGGAAGGGAGGGAAGGGGTTAAAGGTTATGAGTTCTCAGCGGCATGCCGGAGGAGACGGGAGCTCTGACATACTGATATGACCTTTTCACGTTAATGTTTTATCTCCCATTTTCATCAAAATGTATAGATTTTTAATATTTTTATTCTACATTTTGGAAAATCAACTAATTAAAAATGTATTCTCGTACTTTGTAAACTCACAATTATTATTGTGATAAATTTATCATGTAAATATGTAGATAATTTATTAAAACCAGAAATTTTTGAATTTACAAATTTTTTAGTAATTTTTTTAAAGCTGGAGTCACTAAAAAAAAGACTTTTTTAATATATATTTTTTTTTTTTTACAAAAATTATTTTTGTTATAAAAATATAAAATTTATCTTGTAGATTGTAAAATATTCTCAAAAAGTTACTTTGCATCACTAATTTTGAAGATTTTATTTATTGTCTGTGTATAAAATTAATAAAATGTAATGATAAAACAAAACAAAACAATCCAATTCCTCTTTGAAAAAAGAAATGAAGACTTTTTGGATCATTATAATTAATACTTAATCATTTTGGGATCCGTTCCATCAGGGGTGCCCAACCAGAGGTCCCAAAATATAGGTATCAAACCTTCTGAGATCTACCAGTTCAGTGTCTACATCACAAACACACACAGAGCATTTCCAGTCTACAGTAAAACGACCCTCACAACATGTTTTGTTGTTACACAACCATTAGACATCACACACACACCCTCTATCAAAAACACACAGATAAGTTCCTGTTACTCTGAAACACACACACATACAGACAAGTTCCTCTTCCTCTCTCAAACACACACACACAGACAAGTTCCTCTCTCTTAAGCACACAGACAAACACAAAAACAGACAAGTTCTTCTTTCTCTTTCAAACACACACAAACAAATTTTTCTCTCTCTCAAACACACACAGACAAATTTCTCTCTTTTTCTCTCAAACACGCACACAGACAAATTCCTCTCTCTTGCTCTCTTTTTCTCTCAAACACACACACATAGACAAATTCCTCTCTCTTGCTCTTTTTTTCTCTCTTTATGACACACAAAGACATTTTCCATGTACATGCAGTCCTTTGCGAGGGAGAGCGGCCACATCGGCAGCAGGTGCTGCTCTTGAGAACAGGCTTAACAACGTGCTTTCATGTCCTAGACTCAAAAAATCTCTTATAGCACTAGAAAAAGCCACTAAGAAAAAGCCACTAATTTGACACTTTTTTGAACAAAACAAACAAAATAAGAGTAAAATTTTAGTGACTCTAGCAGCTGGTTTGAATACTCTTTAAATTTAGCGTCAAAATTGTTAAGTTGACATTACTGACATCATTTCATAATTTTTTTCCTTCACACCTGGCAGTCGGGTTGGGACCAGATAGACTGGGACCAACTGGTTGGACACCCCTGAGTTACATGAACCACAAATTGATTGAACATTGATTTAAAAATTTTGATTTTTTTTTCATCACGCCAAAGAATTTAGCGAATAGATTATTAATACTTATTTAAAATGAAGAGTCAAATAATTAAACAGAAAAATAAATGAATAAATATGACAATTTAAGTATTTTAAAAGCATTCCAGATAGATATCCATGTATCTCGTCCTTAAATTTACTTTTTATCAAAATAAAACTTCAGTCTGAGGTTAATCAAATTATTTCGATTATCTGGTAACGACATTGAAGAACTTAACAGTAAATAGTCTCTATATTCGTGACATGATATCTTGTCTTTGTGGAAACTTTTTATTTCAATTTATTTCTGAACTTCTTGTAGAGATGCTTTAAACTTCTCCTTTAAGCCCACATCAACTAAGCAATAATTAAGTAACTTAAGTCATTTATTTTTACTCTATCTAGTGATTTATTTATTTTAACCCTAAAGTCAGATTAAATATAGTTCAACAGCGCCGTCTGCTGGACAACATGAGTAACTGAAATTCAACTCATTTAAACTTGTTAACAGAAAAATCTGTAACTCAGCATTTTTTTTTTTTTTGTTTAAATTATTTGTGTGTCAGAATTTCAGATGTTTTATAACCATTTTTAAGTAAATAAGTAACTATTAGGAGTGGAGAAAGTTATATATCTTTTACAGAGCTGTGATAACAGTTACTGGGGGTTGGAGGGAATGTTAAATATATATTTGTGACTATGTGTGTGTGTATCCGCAGTGTGTGTGTAGGTGCTTGCTGGAAAATTTCAGATGTGTCTACGCTATCTGACTCACCAGTTTGGCAGACTTGCTTCCCTCTGAGATGTCTATGGAAATAAAACAAACACACAAAAATCAAATACATCTTCATAAAAAAATTAAATACATTAAGTTTTATTGATTAATATCTTAGATTTAATCCAAAAATTTCTCATCAAAACCTTGCGACTCATTATAAAGCCTTTTATTCTGATTAGCTCTTAATCTGAAGATGAAAAACTGGAAAAAATCTGGAAATACAAGAAAACAATCTTTGCACTAGGATTTTTGCTGCAGTGCATCGTCTGCAGCCGGAGGCTTCTCCCTACGCCACTGCTCTGATTTAGGACAATCGTCATGTTGCCAGGTAACTAAAACCTCCTTCTGACCTTATTTTCCTGAAACAGACTCCCATCCATCTTCTAAAGACATAACCAATGACTCAGCATCTAAACTTTTGCTCTCAAATGGACGTCTGGTGACCATCACCAGACTCCCTTTGTTAGACCTACCATCATGAGGAGTTACCATGGATACACTCCTCAAGATGGTACGACCAAATAAGGAAAGAGGAAATCTTTCTTTTTTTTAAAAGAAAAGTATTTTTGTGCATTATTGTTTGGACTCAAAACGGATTCAATTTGAACAAAGTATCGAAAGTTTATGAAATAGAAATGACGCACAGAGAAGATAGGGTTCACTTCAAGGACAAAAAATTTTTTTAGAGCATTTTGGTGACAAAATTACCAAAATACAACGTTTTAAAATAAAAAGTTAGGGCGAAAGCGGAACTTTTTAGATCTCCAACCTTCACACATGATGCATTTAAATCCCAAAGACCACAAAGTCTTTCTCAAAACATCAAAAACCTCTGAGAATAAAAATGATTCAGCAGATTTTTACATCGTGTCACATTTACACATTTCTTTTACCTAATTATGTTGACTTTTAGATTTTTTTTTTCATCCATCTGAGTTTCAAGTTGTTGGAGATAAAATTTACAGTGTTTTTCTGTCTGTTAGAAACAGGAGGGTCTGTGAATATGACCACGTGAGTTGTCTCTGTACCTCGTTTGGGGACTTTGCCAATGCTGGGTTCAGGTGTCTCTGGGGAGGTGGTGTCGGCTCCATCATCTACCAGCTGGATCTGAAACAGAGAGCAGGACAGACGCTCAGCCATGTTTCCCAAACCACAACAAGCTTTCAACAGCAGCTCTTCACGGAACAAATGAGCTGGCAGAGATGAAGGGAAAGCCGAAAATCAAGAAGACTCACAGATACATATTCACCACACGTCTGCATAAAAATCTGGTGCAAGAGAAATATTATTGGTTTTCTTTTCTAAAATCTCTGACAGCTCGGGGATCTGGGAATTTTATCTTTCTTCACTGCAGCTTTTTAGGTTTTAGGTCTTAAATTGAAACAATTTCGACTTAAAACTAGTTTTTAAGGCTCTAGAAGCTTGAATTTTGAACAGTGCAGAGCTGTGGAGATGAAGGTGTTTTGTAAATCGTTAGTTTAGAAAATAAATATTCACATTATTAATTAATAATACCTTCTCAACCTGAAAGAAGAAGAAGAAGATTCTCATGGTTACCTGTGACTGTCGGACAAAAATCCCATGATTCTCTTGGCAGGTGAAGTAGCGCTTGCCCTGCACCGTGCCGTCATTTTTCCCCTTGGCTTCGTCCAGGATGACTCCCACCCATTTCCCAGAGGCGAAGAGCGTGGTCCCGATGTAAGCTACTGTGCCGCGCTGCCCTTTCCCGATCACCTCCACCAGGGAGCCCACTTTGGCGGGCCGCCCGCCTCCATCAGAGCTCATCCTGCTACTCCCACTGCCGGTGGTCTGGATGGGAGAAAAGAACAAACATACAGATAATTTAATATAAGAGTAGATAAAACAAAGTTGAGTACTCAGAGAGGAACTGAGGCATTGTTTGAAGAAGTTTGGCATGACAGAGAAGTCTTTTAGAGCGGTACAGGACATGTATGAGGACTGTAAGACAGGAGAGAGGTGTGCTGTAGGTGTGATAGAGGAGTTCAATTGGGCGGTGTACATCAGGGTTCTGTTCTGTGACCCGTCTTATTTGATATGGTGTTGTTCAGGCTGACATACGAGCTAAGATATGAATCCCCTAGCACTACAATGTTGATATGATATTGCAGAAGGAGGAAGGGGGACGAACATCTAGATGTTGCAGGAGGAACATCTAGATGTGAAGGTTTGCCCAGTAAAGGAGAGAAATGAAGGTTAGCTGCAGCAAATCCGATCACGTGTGTGAAGAAAAATGACTGAACCGCTCACAAAGCTTTGACGAAACAATTTAAAAACCCAGACATCTGATTAGGATGTATTGGAGGAAGGGTCTCATGGAAACATTGCATGGTAGCTGCAAAACTACAATATGTATTCATCCAGACAAGAAATAATTTTTTGTGCTTCAAAATGAGCTTCACATTCATTTATCAATGTATTTTGAACAGCCCACAGAAAAATAAAACTATGCCAATATGATTCATTTATATTTTTTGTCTCCTGTATTTTATTATTTAACTTAAACAGTCAGGCAGTTTTCTAAAAGATGTATTTACTCTGCATTTTTCACGTTGGCAGGTGAGATCTGTGCTGATATTGCTGGTAGTTTTTTTCATCTTTCAGCATTTCCCTTCAGGGGTCTCCACAGCAAGTCAGTTTCTTCCATCTAACCCTATCTGCTGCATTTTCTTCGGTCACACCAACTATTTTCATGTTTTCCTTCACTGTATCCATGAACCTCCTCTCTGGTCTTCCTCTAGTCCTCTTTCCTGGTGGTTCCAAATCCAGCATCCTTCTTCCGATGTATACTCTCTCTCTTTTCTCTGCACATGTCCAAACCATCTCAGTCAGTCCTCTCTGACTTTATCTCCAAAACCTTTAACATGTGCTGTTCCTCTGATCCTGTCCATCCTGGTCACTCCTAGAGAGATCCTCAGCATCTTCATCTCTGCTTCCTGTCTTTTCTTCAGTGCTACTGTTTCTAAACCAAACAGCATGGCCGATCTCACCACGGTTTTGTAAACTTTCCCTTTTATTTTAGCTGAAACTCTTTTGTCACACATCATACCTGATACTTTTCTCCACCCGTTCCAGCCTGCCTGCACATGCTTCTTCACCTCTTTTCCACACTTTCCATTGCAATCCTAAGTACTTAAAATCTTCCACCTTCTTTATCTTTTCTCCCTGTAACCTCACTTTTCCATTCGGATCCCTCTCATTCACACACATGTACTCTGTCTTACTCTGACTAATCTTCATTCCTCTTCTTTCTAGTGCAAACCTCCACCTCTCCAGCGTTTCCTCCACCTCTTCTCTCCTCTCACTACAGAGTATAATATGGAATTATCTCTGTGTCCCACCCACCGCAAACACTGTTTTGTCATTTTAGCTTCAAAGCAATAATGATTAACAGGACTCATCATTCACATAGCGATGTTATTGCATTTCTTAAGGTTTCTACACCATGTGGGCATAAATCAACGAACCCATTAAAAGAATAAAAAAAAAAAAGCAATTCTGGAATGCTAATTTTTATTTGACACTGAGCTCTTCAGCAGTGAAGTCACTCTCATCTCACAAAAACTGAAACACAATCTTTGATGCTTTTTTGAGCACTGATGATGACAAATACCTACAAAACCCACAAAAAAATTAAAAAGTGAAGAAAAAAACACGCAAAACATCCTCTAATTCATTCACTGCTGTATTTTCTGATCAAATTATCCCGTATAACCCAATTTACTGATGTCCTGGAACTGTAGGTGACTCAGCAGAGCTGCTCAGCGAGGACAAGACGTTTTAACTCACAGGGTAAATGATCTGACTCTCCTTGAGTTGTCTGTACACACACACGGTGTAAGGCACTGCCTAAATTTTAGCTTAAAAACCTTATTCATAACGATCATTTTCTAGAATGTTTATTGGACGGAGCCTATCTACCCTAGTATAAGGCAAGTGGCAGGGTACACCCTGTATAGATTTGTGTATGGGTGAATGCCTGACTTATATAAACCATTCAAACTGGGAACACATCTTGATGACATCATATAACTATTGGGAAACACACTAATTTCTCAGTGAGTGAGTATAAATGTTCCCTCTAATTGTTTACGCGGCTGATCAAACACACAAGCTTTCTAAGCAGAAGGGGGCGGAGCAAAAACTTTGCCTCTTTTGTGACAACACCAGCAGTGACAAACCAAACTCCGAAGCAGCGGTTTGAAGCAATTTGTTTCAGAAAGAAAGAAGATAGAGATATGCTCCAGAACTCTATCTTATTTTCCTTTCTTTAGTTTAAATTGAGTTTCATTTTGTGCGCTGCATAGGTTTTCTTGTGCGCTATTATTCTGCCAGCAGTGCGCAGGAGCGCAGCTTAAAGGGAACATTGGTGAGTAGTAAACTGGAAAATATTAGGGTACTACTTCTGCCGAAAGAGCAAGACCATGAATACAATTGACCAAAATGAGTTGGCCAAGCTCTCAGTGTGAGATAGGGTGAGGAATTCCAACATCCGGGAGGAGCTCAGACAAAAGGTATTAGTCTTCTGCATAGAGAGAAACCAGATTGGGTGTTTCGGGGAGTTGGGGAGGCTACCTTCAAGATGCCTCAGTGGTGAGGTCTAAGAAGCATGTCCCTTTTTGAGGAGATTCATTGATAGGGTCACGACCCAATCGAGAGAATATGTCTCCCAATTGGCCGAGAATGAATTGGAAGGTGGGAGACGTTTCCTTGTAAAGGCTGCTGGCCACAACCCAACCCTAGAATTTAGAGATACTCCGTTAGTGTTATGTACCACAAGCAGCCTCTTCAACAATGTTGCGGAACAAAGACAGACATTCAATCATGTGGCAATAAAATAGAAGCTAAAATCAAAGATCTGCATAATTATGGGAAAGACTTGAACACCTTCAAAATCATATCCAAATAATTCACTTGAATGACTCTAGATAGTTTATTAAAACTGGACAAAAAAAAGAAATATTATTTACTTTTATTGATGAATGTATGATAGTCAATGTTCCCTCTAATTTTTTATGTGTCTGAGCGAACACAAGCTTCCTGAGTAGAAGGGGGCGGAGCAAAAACGTTTACTCTTTTGTGACGTCAGCAGCAGTGACGAACCAAACTCCGAAGCAGTGGTTTGAAGCGATTTGTTTCAGAAAGAAAGAAGATAGAGATCTCGAGCTCTGTCTCATCTTACCATCTTTAGTTTAGATTGGGTTTTATTTTGTGCGCTGCATAGATTTTCTTGTGCGCTATTATTCCGCGAGTGGTGCGGAATTGCGCAGGCGCGCAGCTTAAAGGGAACATTGATGATAGCCTAGTAGCAAGCAGGTAGCTGGTTTGTCCTCTTCATAGCCAGGTGTGGATCTTTATGTAAAGAGTTTGCATCCACTCCCAATTACTATATATAGGACCTGGAAGGTTGCACACGGAAAAGTGCCAAAATTGGAAAGTACAAACTAAGAAATAGCCTCTGGCTCCAAAATGTAGTCGTTATTTGCCTGTAGCAAAGTTATTAACACCCCACCCCAACTCGAGCGGGTCTACCACATCCGTATAATCACTGGCTAAGTAACAAAAATATGAAGGGCTAAGTCAGTAACAGGTAAATCAGATGCATCAATTAAAAATGGAGCTGGTGTTCATCCCAGGTTGCGAGATTTGGCAGGTTCAATTGTCAGATTTTATTTAGCCAAAGACAATCAAAATCCAGACCAGACGGTGAGTCCGACGGATTGGTAGTTTGCTGGAAGTAGCTTGTACTTTCAAAAAGCTCGCTCCAGGTTGGCAACATGGTTTCTATTTACCGTATTATTGCCAATACCCGTGCATGCACCACCGCACTCATGGAGTGTTCGTCTATAAATAAGCTATCTGCAACAACAACAAAAATCTGTGGGGCAATAAAAATTGGCTCAGTACAGTACTGGTATCAGCACAAAACGCACATGCGCGGTAGCGCTACTCAAAACGCTGTATTGGCAGTATTTAAAACTACAACAGCATGACAAACTTGAGCTAAAGTTGCATATGGATGACTCATTTTTGTCAGAATAAGCTTTGATGTTTTCAAGTTTAAGGGAAAAAAAGGGCTGTGCTTTTATTAGAAAGTGTGCTTCTATTGGGAAGAATACGGTAAACACATGTCTGGACCAATGACTGTGTATTTCTGACTTCAAAATTCAACGTGACTTAGGCAGAAAATAATGACTGAATTGGCTTATTTTAATGGAGTCGAACATGATTGGTGACGTCAGACTCACCAGGTCTAACCCTCTACAGTTACTGTATTTGTGAGTATACTGAGGCTGCTTCTTCTTCGTTCGGCATTTCCCTTCAGGGGTCGCCACAGCAAATCAGTTTCTTCGATCTAACCCTATCTGCTGAATCCTCTTCAGTCACCCCAACTATCTTCATGTCTTCTTTCACTGTATCCATGAACCTCCTCCTTGGTCTTCCTCTTGGCCTCTTTCCTGGTGGTTCCAAACCCAGCATCCTTATACTGATGTACTCTCTCTCTCTGGCTGCTTCTCTCATGCAACAAAAAGATGCACGTTAAGCTAGTTGATCGTTGTCAAATTGTGTTTACCCCTTTAACAGGCAAAAAAAATGTCACCTTTCTTCCTTTGAATGGGCACTCACGCTTTTGAACTAACATCGTGAGTTGCCCACGAACGCTTTCGGTCGTTTTGCCTGGTAATTAGTGCGTCCGCTGTAAAGGGTTAAGATGATTGTATTCTCAGCTGTATAAATTTCCCAAATTTAAATTGGGGAAATTTTACAAATTTGACAAATTTCTCAAGTGTGGGATCAATAAAGTAATTCTAATCTAATCTAATATCTCAATGTGATTCTGCGCCAAACTGGTTACCTTCCCAAGGTGTATCTTGCCTTTAATCAAATACTTTCCAACAATTGAGCCACAAATAGTTCATTTTTAAAGCGGTTCAGAAAATGAATGTTAAAGTAAACCTGCTCTTTTATCTGTTAAATTTAGATCGAAATCACTTGTGTTTTAATTAATAAACTGTTCCATTTCATTTATGAATAAACGCATTCTTAAAAGTCCTGTTTTCAGCACATAACTAGAAGTCTTAAACTGCCAGCACCTTATAGTATCAGACGTTATGGGATTAAACAGGTAAAGCATATGTTGGTATGCAGACAAATACTCTTTTGTTTCTAAGATTTTTGCTGTAACGACAAAACCATACATCAAAAAAAAAAGACCTTACATGATTTAATGAAGCAATTTCAAATTAGACTAGTTATTAATCAATGATTTTTAAAGGCAATAAAAAAGTTATTTCTTAAACTTTTACAGAACTTTTTTTATACTCAAATACTAAAACCCTTATTTCTAAGAGCAGGTTTATTACTGAGACAACAGTTGGGAGTCGTACTCGTAAAAAAAAAAAAGAAACAAGTACGACTCAGAGCTTCATCTGGTTTAAAGTAGGTCTTTGTTCATTCACTCATTGTCCCGATCTGTTTTCTTTGACTGAAAGTAGAAGACATAAAGACCACAGACTGAATAATTTAGTGTCACTCTACTGTTACAACACACAGGGTCACACCGACCCGCTTAAAATAGGACTTCTTAAGAAATAATTGGGAAAAAAATGCTGATTGTCATTTTTGTAGTTGAATTTTTCTCTGAATGTCACGAATCCTTCATAAATGATCAACTATAGTGTAAAATTTCTATTCAATAACAGAAAAATTAACGCTTTAAAGCTTAACAAAGCCATGAGATGGCTGGTGACCTGTGTAGAGTGTACCCCGCCTTTTAACCGCATGGTTAGTAGTCAGATGAGTGGTCCAGAAAAAGGAATGAATGACTAACAAAGCCTGATGTCACATTAAAGCAGCTGGATTCAGACAAGAAGTCTCATTTGGTTTCTGAATTTTGTGGTTCTAACAAAAAAAAAATCCTTTAAACTAGTATCAGATGCTGTGCAGACACTGAGGGTTTAAACCACCATGTCATGGGCTCAGAGAGGCATGCCAGACAAACAAAGACGTGACAATTCAAGCTGGTAAAATAGATTTTAAACCTCTTTAAATGAAACAAATCAGACAGACAGGAACAGAGGAACTACCGGTCGGATCAGAACTAACTTCTATCCCTTTATATGTAAACACACTCACCCGGGTGGACCCACTCCTCCTGATCTGTGACATGTTCCCAAGCACCCCGTCTCTTTCAAACTCTCTTCACTGGAGACAGAACGTTTCCAGACTCAGTGAAAGAGGGGTCAACCAGAAAAGACAGAAGGGGGTTGAAGTGATGTTGCTGCTGGGGTGTCTCTCTCTTCTTTACAGAATCACAGCATCCCTCATCCCTCCTGTCACTACTGACTGTGGAAGTTTCTGTCTAACAGGAAGTTCCCAAAAGAACCGATCCAGTCATCAGATGGAGGATGTAATAAGCGTAATAAAAGAAAAAGGATGAGAGTGAGAACAGAGCCCCACGCTTGTCTTCTATGAGCACATCAGCTCTGCACTGAGCTGGTGCCTTCAGGAGAGGCTTAGGCCCTGATAGATCTACTGGGTCCTAAAGTCTGTACACACACCTCTCAGAAGCTACACAAAATAATCAGTTTTTAATAATATCCCAACATGAGGCGGTGCAGATTTTAAAATATGTTCATTGATCTCAGTCTTTAAGACAAATGATCAAAATTAACGACTGATCAGGGAACATTAGAACGAACAATTTCAGACTTTTAGGATTTAAACAGGGGCATTTTGTTTTGTACGGTAATAATATTAATTTTAAAGCATACATGGAACCTTTTGAAAGCTCAGAAATAGATAGATAAAATCTTTATTAATCTTCCGCAGGAGAAATTTTGGTGTTCAACAGCAACAGAAATCAAGTATATACTAAATAAATAAAAACAACACACATACATAATAAAATAGGACTCAGTTCCTTCCAGAAACATCTGATCGATTAAAATGCCTGAGGGCTGAAGCGCTCAGTCCTGCAGCGTAGTGAGAGAAACCTGTTACTTCGGGTCATCTTCTGGGTCGTGATAACATCGTGTAGAAGGTGACGGGGGTTATTCAGGATACCCTGCATTAAAACCCTCATCAAATGTGATATTTGTTAAAAAAAAAAAAAAAAGGTTTAGAAAGACATTTTTTGGTTTACTCTCCTCCTTTCACTCCATGGTTAGTCTCTTGCGCTCATACACAACACAGTGTAAATCTTCTTTAAGGCCGTAACTACATTGTAAAACGCATCAAGTTAGCAAAGTTAACGCATTATTCTTTTATATTGCTATTTTGGTGCATGCGGTGAGTGAAGGGACTGAGCATGAACAGAGCATATGCACTGGGGGGAGACAGTGGCTCAGTGGTTAGAGCGTTCACTTGCGGACCGGAAGTTTGCAGATTTGCATCCCACTGAGTGCACGTCTAGGGTCCTTGGAAAAGACTCCCGTTTCTCCCACCATTGGTGCCGTTGTGGCAGCCTGCTGCAGTGTATGAGTGCAGCACACAAATTTTCCCGGTTAGGGATGAATAGAGTGAGTAAAAACTAAAAAAAAAAAAGAGAAAAATTGAAACAGTTCCTACTGACATTAAAATGTGGGCGTGGTGGAGAACAAACCGTGTGGCCAGGACCAACCTGACGTTCAAACTGCATCTAAATACCAGATGGAAGAGTTTGCAAATTACTCAAACATGGATGAATGAAATAGAAAACCACTTCAGGTTGTGTTTTGATGTGAGAATAATGTTCAAACATGGTGAAAAAGTCAACCCTGCTGTAGTAAAAGCATTTTTCAGTCAGTCAGTCAGAGTTGAGCCTCTTTAGCTCAGTCGGGTTCATTTCATTGTGGTTAAACACAAAAGAACCAGGTGATAATTCGTACTGATGGACAATGTAAGCAAATCCCAACAGACTGCAACAGAAAGCGAGGATTAGCTCCTTTTCATCAGCAAGCCATCTCTTGTTGGGTTTTTTTTTTTTGCAGTGGAAGCAAAGACTGGAGCTTTTCTATCCAAAAACGTTCCACTCATTGATCACAGAACGATGCAGAAAATGTTCCCACTGCAACGAAAAGACAATCTAACTTTACTGTTGTATTATTTCTTTCATTTATCTGAAGGTAATGACTTCTAAACAAGGTTGAGATCTGCAGAGCGGGTCATTCAGGGACACAAAACTCATTCCTGCAGTCTTTTTATGCAAATACAAAGCCTGGACTAAACAAAGAAGTAAAAGATGGAGGGGGCGTGTTCGTTCAGTCATCTCTAAGCGAGTGAATGAAACAGAAAGGAAGACTAGACGGAGGAAAAGATTCACCTCCTCACAGAGGAGGGTGGAAATGTTCCGACATGCCTATAAAACTCCACACGTCTGATCAAACCTGCAAACATCAGAGGAGAACTGAGGATTTTTTAAACATAAAGTCAGGATGGAGATCATCAGCATCATCAGATAAACAAGGTAAAATATTAGAAACCTAAAAATGTTTTAAAAAGAGAATTTGAGAAAATTCTCTGACGTCACAGCAGCTGAAGGACAGACACGATCAAAAACTGCTGAGTCAGAATTTATCACTAATACCAAAGATGATATTTAAAATAATATTTTAAATTTAAATATTTTTTGTTGTTATTGGCTTTAAAAATAACTGATTAAATTTGTTTAATTGCATCGTAATGAATATTCCTTTAGGTGATTTTGTATTGAAGTTAAACTGGAATACAAAAAGTGATATTCTGCAGAGCAGCTATCCTAATCTCACCTTGAAAAGATTTGATCAATTAATTTTTAATGTTTTCTTAAGGGTATGATCACATAAAAAATATTTTTGTGTTCATCCAATTAATTAAAGCATAAAATTATAAAAATAGCATTAAATAATAATATCTTTGTTCAGAATCAATTCCAAATCTGGATCAATTATATATTTTTTCTAGTTTATTATAAAACTGATCCGACTGATGCTCGTACAAATAATCTTTTCTGGTGTTCTAACTCTGCAGTTTTTTCATGCACAGTAAAAAAAAATTAATGCAGGTTTAAACCACATTGTTTAGATGTCCCATTAGCTGTTTCACTAATGCAGTCAAACTATCGTTCTGTACTTTCTATTCATATTTAAACAATACATTAATAAATATGAATTATATGAATATGAATTATATGAATATGAATGGCTGCCTGGTGGTGCGGTGATAAGGATGGTAGTAGTCTCACAGCAAGAAGATCAGGGGTTTGAGTTCTGGAGTGGGACCAGGCTTAAAACACTGTCTTTCCGTGTGGAGTTTGTATGTTCTCCATGTCTATGTGTAGGTTTCCTCTCACCCTCCAAAAACATGCATATTAGGATGATTGGCCGCTCTAAATTGTTCCTAAATAAGTGTGTTTGTGGATGATTGTGTATGTGGCCCCATAACAGCCTGGCTATCTGTTCGGGGTGCACCCGGCCCCTTGCCTGAAATTAGCTGGGTTCGGCTCTGGCAACCCCATTAAGGATAGGCGGCTCAGAATAGAAAAAAAATGTTTGATAAAATAGTTTCTCATTTAGATTATTTGAAAGAAAATTTAATCTATATAAAAAATAAAAAAAAAACTTTCTGTTCAGCTCCATTGTTTTCCACTTTCCATGGGGGAAGGCTGGCTCGGTGGGTAGGGCGACCACTCCGTAACCGGAAGGTCGCAGGTTCGATCCCCTGCCCAGAGTCCATGCCGAGGTGTCCTTGAGCAAGACACCAAACCCCCAGTTGCTTCTGATGATAGTGGTCTGCGCCTTGCATGGTAGCTCCCATCATCAGGAATGAATGTTGTGTGTGTGAATGGTTGTATGGAGTGAATGAATAATGCATATATATATGTAAAGCGTCTTTGAGTGTCCAGAAAAGCGCTATATAAGTTCAATGCATTATTATTATTATTACTTATCTGCAGAGGTGTCAAGTAACGAAGTAAGACTACTTCGTTACCTTACTCAAGTAGAAAATCTCGTTATCTTTACTTTAACGAAGTAATTATTTTTTTGTCTACTTTTTACTTTTACTCACTACTTTTTTATGCAATTATCTGTACTTTTACTTCGTTAGTTTTATCAAAAGTAGTCGCTACTTTCTCCATTTTGTCACCGTTATAAAGCCGCGACTGTTTGTCGGATTTTTTTTTTTTTTTATGAACCCTGAATGCATCAAACAAAGGAACAGATGAATGATTGGCTGAAAGGTCCAGTCAATCATTACTTTGGGGCGAGTAGCCCCGCCCACAAACTTTTAAAGAGCAAGGACGTCAATTTCCGTGTTTGAGACTCGGGCTCGGAAATCAAAGTGTTTCTGATGCTGCAACACTGAACTTTGATTGAATTATCAGTTTTTTTAAAAAAAAAAACAACAACAACAGCAAAGAAATGTTTTATTATTATTTTCAGTCTTAGGTTATTGTAAACGTCTTTGCTGAAAATGTTGTAGATGGTATTTTTATAAAAATAACTTTGATCTGTGACACACTATTTTATCTTTAGAAACAAAGCTAATTGAACTGATTAATCCATAAATAGTGGTGGATGAAGTATTTGTGCTTAAAAGCATCCAAAATGTTATTGATTAGTTTATAAAGACTGACTGAGGAGATTAAAACTACACATCGCTTAGATTTTGTATCATGAAGATGTTTGGGTTAACATTAAAAAAAAAACCTTTTATGTACACATATACACTCACTGGCCACTTTATTAGGTACACCTGTCCAACTGCTTGTTAACACTTAAATCCTAATCAGCCAATCACATGGCGGCAACTCAGTGCATTTAGGCATGTAGACATGGTCAAGACAATCTCCAGCAATTCAAACCGAGCATCAGTATGGGGAAGAAAGGTGATTTGAGTGACTTTGAACGTGGCATGGTTGTTGGTGCCAGAAGAGCTGGTCTGAGTATTTCAGAAACTGCTGATCTACTGGGATTTTCACGCACAACCATCTCTAGGGTTTACCGAGAATGGTCCGAAAAAGAAAAAATATCCAGTGAGCGGCAGTTCTGTGGGCGGAAATGCCTTGTTGATGGCAGAGGTCAGAGGAGAATGGCCAGACTGGTTCGGGCTGATAGAAAGGCAACAGTGACTCAAATAAGCACCCGTTACAACCAAGGTAGGCAGGAGAGCATCTCTGAACGCACAGTACGTCGAACTTTGAGGCGGATGGGCTTTAGCAGCAGAAGACCACACCGGGTGCCACTCCTTTCAGCTAAGAACAGGAAACTGAGGCTTCAATTTGCACAAGCTCATCGAAATTGGACAATAGAAGATTGGAAAAACGTTGCCTGGTCTGATGAGTCTCGATTTCTGCTGCGACATTCGGATGGTAGGGTCAGAATTTGGCGTCAACAACATGAAAGCATGGATCCATCCTGCCTTGTATCAACGGTTCAGGCTGGTGGTGGTGGTGTAATGGTGTGGGGAATATTTTCTTGGCACTCTTTGGGCCCCTTGGTACCAATTGAGCATCGTTACAACGCCACAGCCTACCTGAGTATTGTTGCTGACCATGTTCATCCTTTTATGACCACAATGTACCCAACTTCTAATGGCTACTTTCAGCAGGATAATGCACCATGTCATAAAGCTGGAATCATCTCAGACTGGTTTCTTGAACATGACAGTGAGTTCACTGTACTCAAATGGCCTCCACAGTCACCAGATCTCAATCCAATAGAGCATCTTTGGGATGTGGTGGAACGGGAGATTCGCAACATGGATGTGCAGCCGACAAATCTGTGGCAACTGTGTGATGCCATCATGTCAATATGGACCAAACTCTCTGAGGAATGCTTCCAGCACCTTGTTGAATCTATGCCACGAAGAATTGAGGCAGTTCTGAAGGCAAAAGGGGGTCCAACCCGTTACTAGCATGGTGTACCTAATAAAGTGGCCGGTGAGTGTATATGTAGATATGTATAAATATAAATTTATATTAACCGTCTCCTAAGTCCCGCCCCTACTGGTTTTTTAAAATCTTATTTCCCTGGTTATTTTTTCATTTTTACAGTTCTTAAAATTTTAGAAAAAGAATCCAAGAATTTTGCCTCCTGTGTGTTTCCTTCACTCCCACTGCCTTACGAGTGCATGTAAAGGGTGTTATTTTGTCAATGGGCGTGGTTTTACTGGGTGTACGATATTTTTTGTAAAATACGATAATTTTACGTCATTAGTACGATAATCCAGCACCTCCCACCTGGCAACGCTGGTTCCATGCGCTGGTTCCATTATTAAGAAATAAATAATTCTGATTCATAAAGTTTCACCAAAACACTTTCATTTATTATCATATTTTCTGCTCCTTAAAGCATGTGATAATAGTTAAAAAATATGTTCATACGCTTTTGTTAACAATATTCCTTTTTTTCTGAAAATTACTTTTACTTTTTTTACTTTAAGTAGTTTTAAAATAGGTTACTTTTTACTTTTACTTAAGTAGAAAACTTGAGTTGATACTTCTACTTTTACTAAAGTAGTTTTTTTAACTCGGTATTTATACTTCTACTTGAGTAGGAAATGTTGGTACTTTTGACACCTCTGCTTATCTGGGGCCGGGTCGCGGGGGGCAACAGCCTCAGATGGGAAGCCCAGGCTTCTCTCACCCCGGCTGCATCCTCCAGCTCACCCAGGAGGATCTCGAGGTGTTCCCTCTCCAGCTGGAGAGCAGAGGGCATGGTAGTACGTGCCCCAAACACCTCACCAGCGTGGTGTTCAAGCAGCATCCCAACTAGATGTCTGAACCACCCCATCTGGCTCCTCTCAAATTTCTATTAAAGACAAGTTTTTTAAAATAGCTAAAGCACCATTTTAAACATTTTACCATAAAAGCTGATGAAATGTCTAGATTTTTTCAAAAGTATAAAATTACAAAAAGTGTAATTTGTTGCTACAACATGGATTTATTCAAGCGTAAATTTGCAGTACAGTATTTTTTTTTTGTTTTAATATCAATTTTTTAAAAAACATTGAAGTGAAATGACTAAAATATGCAAACATTTTTATTTCTTAGCTAGAAAACGAAAAAAAAAAAAACTCCCAACCTGGGTGTGGCTGCAGCCATGTTTTTTAAAATCACAAATGAATGGAAGATGAATTTAAAAAAAATCCAAAGCAGATTAAATGACATAATGAGAATAAAAAGCTTATTCATCACTATTTAATCGGATTTACAGATTGCACGCGATACGTTTAATCACTCATTTTAATCTAATTATTATTCACAGTGGGTTTTTAGATGTTATTTGAAGATATTTTAATAAAAATAAAAGGTATTTTGATCATTTTAATGATTTAAACATGGAGGACCTTCCCTCACTAACGCTAGGCTAAAGTAGCCGTTAGCTTCTTTTAATAAATCATTTTTTTTTTCAAATAAATCAAATCACATCATTAAATTATTATTCTACAAGCACTTCTTATTATTTAAAATTTCTCCCACAATCTATTTATGGTTGGTTTAATCCAAGTCTTACCTGCTGCTGTAATAAAATGAATCCAGTTTGGTTTCAGCTTCGCTCCTGTGAAGCTACATCCATCCATGGAAGTCAGACCGGACACATTGGGCTCAGGTGTCCGAGAGGATGCCTGTTCCTCCCCGCAGACACACACCAAACACCCCGGTGAAATATGCAGGTGGATGGATGTCAGTTTATTTATCATCTCCGTCATTTAGAAATAATTCTCCTGGTTTAAATTCTTTTTTTTTCTTTGAATATTATTTTGAAGCAATTTAATTAACATTTAAATTATTTTTTTAGTAAAATGTGGAAAAACTTCATTTTTCAAGTTGATCTACTTTAGTTTTTTGTTTTAGTTGTGAAAAGGCTTCATTTTTTGTCAAATTTTTCTTTTATATAAATTACATATGCAAAATATTTTACATATTTGACTTATTGTCAATTCCAACCCTCACCTATAGTCACCAGGTGTGGGTGGTGACTGAAAGAATGAGATCGCGGGTACAAGCGGCCGAAATGAGCTTCCTCCGCAGGGTGGCTGGGCTTTCACTCAGAGATCGGGTGAGGAGCTCTGCCATCCGGGAGGAGCTCGGTGTCGAGCCGCTCCTCCTCCAGGTCGAGAGGAGCCAGATGGGGTGGTTCGGGCATCTGGTCAGGATGCCCCCCGAGCGCCTCGTGGGCGAGGTGTTTCGGGCACATCCCACCGTTAGGAGACCAAGGGGCAGACCCCAGACCCGCTGGAGAGACTCTGTCTCACAGCTGGCCGGGGAACGACTTGGGATCCTTCCAAGTGAGCTAGAGGATGCAGCCGGGGAGAGAGAGGCCTGGGCTACCCGCTTGAGGCTGTTGCCCCCGCGACCCGACCCCAGAACAAGTGGAAGATGACGGAACGGATTTATTGTCCTATCTACACTAAATATTTTATAAAATGTTAATATTAAAGTGTTACAGAAAGTTTAAACCATCGTTTCACCTCATACCGTGATCGGAATCTACCGGTAGCTGCCAAAGATAGTTTTCTATTATCTCTTGGTCTTTGTGTAAAAATAATTCAATTACAGCATTTTTATTTATGTTTATCATTCTGAAAATGCTGCAGCTCAGACTCCATTTGCTGCAAATGTGATAGATGGTATGAGTCATGGGTGGAGCAGTGGCAGACTAACTTTTTTACTGTTTTAACTGTTGCTTCTTGTGTTGAGTTTGTGCCGAGACAGCAAAGCTGGGGTGACCTCCCCAGTTGTAGGCCGGGGCAAGTGGTACGGACCCTTTCGGAGTTACTGAGAAAAGTCTGACAGAAAGGCAACCTGATACAGCCTTGGTCAGCGCCGCCAGAAAGGAACGCACAGCTCAGCCAACTGCCTATGGGTATCCATTACGTAAGTTACATTAAAAAACACTCGTGTAAAGCTGGATAAACCCATACATATATCTAGATGCATCAATCTATTGATCTGCATGAACAAATTCAGCAAAAAAATGTATTAAAAAACTCTTTAATGTCAAAGTGAAAACAGATTTGCACAAAATAATGTCAGTTAAATAAAAATATATTACGAAATGTAATTATTTGCATAATTATTCACCAAGTTCAAGCAAGTATTTCGGAGATGCACTAAGAAAATACTTTCGAAACTTTATAAACACAGACATTGAAGAAGTTTGATAAAGTGTGTACAGTAATAACAGTTTGGACAATAACATAAAAAAGTCCTATGGACACATGTGCAGTTCAGAATGATGAGTTATAAAGCAAAAATATATCTTAATTTATAGCACAAATGATAAAAATACAGTTTAGAGTCTCCCCCTTGAGCTGCCACCTTATCGTGGTGGAGGGGTTTGCGTACCCCGATGATCCTAGGAGCTATGTTGTCCAGGGCTTAATACCCCTGGTAGGGTCACCAAGGCAAACAGGTACTAGTTGAAGGGCCAGACAAAGCGCGGCTCAAACATCCCTATGTAGAAATCAAGCATGGCCAAGTTGGCCTTGCCCGGACGTGGGTCACGGGGCCCCCCCTTGGAGTCAGGCCCGAGTCCAAGGGGCCTGACTCCCGGCTGGATTCAGCCCGAACAGGGGAATAGGCCGCCCTTCCAGTGGACTCATCCCCTGTAGGAGGAGCCATATGGGTCGAGTGAAGGAGAAGATGGGTGGCAGCCAACGAGGCAGACCCCGGATCCGCTGGAAAGACTATGTCTCCCAGCTGGCCAGGGAACGACTCGGGATCCTTCCGGGTGAGCTGGAGGATGCAGCTGGGGTGAGAGAAACCTGGGTTTCCTGACTGAGGCTGTTGCCCCTGCGACCTGGCCCTGGACAAGCGGAAGACGACGGAACGGAACAGTTTAGAACCTTGTGCCTAATGACCTCTCTTTCCTAATAGCTTGATAAAAAACACACACATAATTTAGCACCACTCTGTAAAGATTCTGATTCAGTGCTTTTGAGCTCGTCATTTTTTGTTTAATTTAATTAATTTGATTTTCTTGAGTTTTGCAGGTACTCCAAGTCCAGCGCTGAAGGATCACCTGCTGTCCATGGGGCAGAGTACTTACAGTGGTGGTCAAAAGTTTACATACACTTGTAAAGAACATAATGTCATGGCTGTCTTGAGTTTCCAGTTATTTCAACAACTCTGATTTTTCTCTGATATAGTGATTGGAACAGATCCTTCTTTGTCACAAAAAACATTCATGAAGTTTGATTCTTTTATGACTTTATTATGGGTAAACTGAAAATGTGACAAAATCAGCTGGGTCAAAAATATACATACAGCAACATGAATGAGCAATTTTGGAGACTTCGAAAGTTGTGTCGATGACATGAGCTTCATAGCATGACCTCCTAACTTCTTGTGAGTGATTATGAGTGACTACAGCTGGTGACTTCTCTGAGGCCATTTAAAAAGGGCTCATTGGATAAAAACACCCACAAACGCTACAATGGGAAAGTCAAAGGAGCTCAGCACAGATTTGAAAAAGAGAATCATTGACTTGAACAAGTCAGGAAAGTCACTTGGAGCCATTTCAAAGCAGCTGCAGGTTCCAAGAGCAACAGTGCAAACAATTGTTTGTAAGTATAAAGTGCATGGCACTGTTTTGTCACTGCCACGATCAGGAAGAAAACGCAAGCTGTCACCTGCTGCTGAGAGAAAACTGGTCAGGAGGGTGAAGAGTCAACCCAGGAGCACCAAAAAGCAGATCTGCCAAGAATTAGAAGCTGCTGGAACACAGGTGTCAGTGTCCACAGTCAAGCGTGTTTTGCATCGCCATGGACTGAGAAGTTGCCGTGCAAGAAGGAAGCCCTTGCTCCAAAAGCGGCACCTTAAGGCTCGACTAAAGTTTGCTGCTGATCACATGGACAAAGATAAAACCTTCTGGAGGAAAGTTCTGTGGTCAGATGAAACAAAAATTGAGCTGTTTGGCCACAATGCCCAGCAATATGTTTGGAGGAGAAAAGGTGAGGCCTTTAACCCCAAGAACACCATGCCTACCATCAAGCACGGTGGTGGTAGTATTATGCTGTTGCTGCCAATGGAACTGGTGCTTTACAGAGAGTCAATGGGACAATGAAGAAGGAGGATTACCTTCAAATTCTTCAAGAAAACCTGAAGTCATCAGCCCGAAGGTTGGGTCTTGGGCGCAGTTGGGTGTTCCAACAGGACAATGACCCCAAACACACATCAAAAGTGGTAAAGGAATGGCTAAATCAGGCTAGAATTAAGGTTTTAGAATGGCCTTCCCAAAGTCCTGACTTAAATCCCATTGAGAACATGTGGATAATGCTGAAGAAACAAGTCCATGTCAGAAAGCCAACAAATTTAACTGAACTGCACCAATTCTGTCAAGAGGATTGGTCGAAGATTCAACCAGAAACTTGCCAGAAGCTTGTGGATGGCTACCAAAAGCGCCTAATTGAAGTAAAAATGGCCAAAGGACATGTAACCAAATATTAGCATTGCTGTATGTATATTTTTGACCCAGCTGATTTTGTCACATTTTCAGTTTACCCATAATAAAGTCATAAAAGAATCAAACTTCATGAATGTTTTTTGTGACAAAGAAGGATCTGTTCCAATCACTATATCAGAGAAAAATCAGAGTTGTTGAAATAACTGGAAACTCAAGACAGCCATGACATTACGTTCTTTACAAGTGTATGTAAACTTTTGACCACCACTGTAGATAAGACTGTGCCATTTATTTCCTTTAGGAGTGAAATTGGTTTTGTTAGCTTAGATTTAGTTAACCTGTTCACGCCCCAAACCCCCGACCCCTTTTGTGTTGGCAGTGGTTTAGTCAGTTCTCATTTAAGGTCTAGTTTTTCTCAGTCAGGAAGGTCTGTTTGAGTTTATTTTGTTACTTTGAACTCTTTTATAATTGTTAAACATTTTTTAATTTTTTTGAGTTAAATAAAAAGAACTCTTATTACTTAACACCCCGTGCCTGTCTGTTTTCACTGCTCGGTCCATCACACTGCCATTACTGGTTGTAAATCAGTTCACTATAATGAGGTCTAGGAATAAACTGGACGCTCATTTTTGTATGGTGAAGAAAAGGCCAGAGCTGTTACTTTCTGGATTTGGTGACAAGAAAGTATTCCTATTGGTTGGAGACGTAAACAAAGAAGGAGCTGGAGTAGACCAAGCGTCTCACTGTTGGCTATAAGTGCCAGAGATTTAGATTTCAGGTCTTCTCTCAGTTTTGTTGTAAATCCAGCCTGTACTCAAACAGCGTGAATTTGATCATCTTAGCAATAAACGTAGGAGCAACATTCTCTAGTATTTTCTTGTATCCCATTTGCTCGTAAAGCTTCTGAGCATGTGTCTGAACGATGGAGGTCGAAAGCACAACACCAGGATAACCACGGTCCCGTGTGAAGTCTGCGACAGTCTGACACAAAGCCTTGGCGATGCCTATACCGCGGTGGGTGCGCCGCACCGACATGCGTTTCAGCTCCATGTACTCAGGAGCGTTTTCCGCGGGAAGGCAGGCCACCATACCAACCACACGACCATCACTTTCAGCCACCCAAAAACAAGAGTCTTTACCGTGCAGGTAGGTCTCACTGATGTCGTTCAGATCTGTTTTCAGGGAGTTGTCGATGTAGTTGTTGAACGTGTGCTCAATCATCTGTCGGAGTCCAGCCAGGAGAAGGGTTACAACCAGGAAGGGAAGCATGAAGGACTTGGAGCTGATTATCAGAGCGGAGATCATGCACACCAGTATCATTTGGGTCAGTGGCTGCTTCAAGGTGTGGGTGAAGGTCGAAGGAATGTGCTCACTGATTCCTGTGAGTTCCTTCACACTCTCAGCATCTTCATTCTGAAACTTTCTGATCTGAATGTTCTTCATGTTTCAGCTTTACTATAACAAAGAAAAGAAACGAGATGGTCATTAATGGTCTTGATCAAACAAGAGAAGAAGAGCCGTCGTGTCTTGAAAACTATGTTCCTGTAAGAGTCTAGATGGATTCATGGAACAAGTGGAAAATTATGTGCCTATCCATGTTGTCTGTTGAGGGGTCTTAACCACCAATTTGTTGTACCTCATAAATTTTGGTCACTTGTGATAATCACAAACACCTGTGGTTTTTAATCCCACGAGAATCAGCCGTCGTTGTGAATAATTTTTCGGCAATAACCTCCAACATTTCAGCCAACACTGATGTCCTATGATTATTCTGATTCTGTGCTTGAAGGCGAATCCAAGACATGACCCTTTGGGTTTTTTCTATTCCAAATTTTTCCCCTTTATTTTGATAATTAATTTTTTTTGTCTCTAAGCACTTATAAGAAAAAGTCATTTTATAACAATAATAACAATTAAAAAACCAACCCCACCTACTTTAAATAGGTGGCGGGGGGTGCCAGAGCTTATCTCTCCTGATTTAAGGTGAGAGGCAAGATACACCTCGAACAGGTCGCCAGTCTGTTGCGGGGCCACACACAGCCACACTCATTCATAGGGGCAATTTAATAGCGGCCAATCTGCCTAACATGTATGTTTTGTGGAGGGTGGGAGGAAACCGCAGTACCTACAGAAAACCCACACATACAGAGGGTGAATATGCAAACTTCACACAGAAGGACCAGTGTTTCGAGCCTCACCCCACTTTGGGACTCAAATGACTGGATGTCATCTTTCTGTTCTGTCTTTTCTGGTCCGTGCATTTCACACCTAGGCCTTCTGTGATGTGCTACTTTGTCCGACTTGAATAAATACCCCTCAAATACCATCATTAATGACACCACGGCTGGAGAAATTATATACAGAAGCAGACGTAGGCACTACTGGGCGTTACATCACCTTAATTGTGTACAACAGGGGTCCCCAACCTTTTCTGCGCCACGGACCGGTTTAGTGTCTGACAATATTTTCACTGACCGGTCTAAAGGTGATGAGACCATCCTGAAAAAAAATGGCTTTTTAAAATCAAACTTAAACTTAATAAACTTAAATGCACTTTGTCTTCACGAGAAAATGTATTATCTTTATAACGTGGAAACATTCTCTCTTCTCGAACGCACTCTTGTTGCCATGATAACGGTAAACATGTGCCTTCAAAATAAAAGACTTCACAAAAACAAAGTGAATAAAAATAACAGTTCTGTGCGGCCGGTACCACATGACCCGCGACCTGGTACTAGTCCGCGGCCCAGTGGTTGGGGACCACTGGTGTACAACACAGGCTATTTTCAAGAGCATTTAAACATCAATAAACCCGCGTATAAAACAGTCAGTCAGTCATCTTCTTATCCGTCTATCCCTTTTGGTGTTGCGGGGGTGCCGGAGCCCATCCCGGCTAATTTAAGGCGAAGGGTAGAGTACACCCCGAACAGGTCGCCAGTCTGTCGCGGGGACACTAGAGGCAATTTGCCACCGGCCAATCAACCTAGCATACATGTCTTTAGAGGGTGGGAGGATACCTGAGTATCCGGAAGAAACCCACGCAAACACGGGGAGAACATGCAAACTCCACACAGAAAGGACAGTGTTCCAAGCCTCGTCCCCAGGCCTTGAATCCACGACCTTCTTGCTGTGAGGCCACTGTGCTACCCACTGCGCCACCGTGCTGCCTCGTATAAAACATATAAAAATAATGTACGTATGTGTGCTTGCATGCGTGCGTGCTGTGTGTCACGTGTTGAAAGCAAGAGGAAGTCGTATGGAGATTGCGTTAGCTCTCCTCATCCAACCACATTCAAATTAAATGGCGCGATTGATCCGGATTGGTTTTTAATGACTTTTTTCTTCATTTTTAACAGTGACAAAATGGCGAAAGTAGCGACTACTTTTTATAAAAGTAACGAAGTAAAAGTACAGATAATTGCATAAAAAAGTCGTGAGTAAAAGTAAAAAGTAGACAAAAAATAATTACTTTGTTAAAGTAAAGATAACGAAATTTTCTACTTGAGTAAAGTAACGAAGTAGTTCTACTTCGTTACTTGACACCTCTGATTTAAAAGGTTAGGGGACCCATAACCATAACCCATGGGAGCGATGGATAACCGAAGGAGACCACAGTTTCAGGAAGGGTGGAAGGCAGCGCCGGGCGAGTTTTGCTACAGTTTGCCAATGAATTGTACAAATGCTTGGACTAACGTGTCTGCTGGTACTGTTATCCGAGCTTTCTCAAAAGCTGGTATCCTTTCTGAGGGACCGCACAGTACAGACAGTGACTTTGACAGCGAGGAGCGAAGTGGACCTGCTCTGTTGGATTTTGCGCAGCTGTTCGATTCCAAAACGGAGGATGACGGATTTGAATAAAGACTAACACCGGTAATGTGCTTGTTTATACTACTTAAATAAAATACAACCAAACTCAGTTTTGATCCCGATCTATTTTTTAATACGCACATTTGCGTGCTTGCGTGTGTTGTTGTAAGGCGGTGTGTGACTGAGACTGCGCCTTTTCGTATGGTGTGCCTTATATGTGTGTTAAATACAGCAATGGCGCACATAAATAACTGAGGCTGTGCCTTTTCGTCCAGTGCGCCTAATGGTCGTGAAATTACGGTAAATCAAAGTCTCTTCAAACTATAAAACACAGCTTTTAATTAAGAGTTGTCATGAAAACACAAAATTGTTGTATTCTCAAATTAAATGTTTATTTTAGGCTCAAAATAAATTAATCCTTTTTAAAAAAAAGATCATTCATAAGAAGGAAAGTATTATGAGGTGAAAAGACTGTGGTTAATTTTTAATATTCTTATCATCTCTGACCCAAAAAAACATCAATATAAATCATTCTTCATTTTTTAAGGTCATTTTAACCGAAATTAGATGCTATTTGTAATTAGAAAAAGGACATAAATGTTCAAATAAAATCAAAACATGCATTTATGTGACAAAAATTAAATCTCATAAAGAATGTTACAGCATGTAAATCGGCTTAAAACTGGCGTGAGTTTTAGTTTCATGTTAAAAAAAATAATTTCAGTCGTTAGAAATGAATTTAAACGCTGTAATTAATATAACTTACCTGCTTTATGATGACAGCTGAGACTGAGAGTTAAATATTAAGAAAAAAATTATGCGAAAACTAAAATCTTCTTCTTATGTTGGTTAAAGGCGCGAAGCACCAACATACGTGCATTACTGCCACCTACCGACTCTCAAGTACCTCAGATCCTACACAACCCTGTACACCTGAGAAAAGCGTACAAAAGCTCCAAAACGCTGCCCCTGACGTCCAAACAAAAACACCTCCCTCAAATTAACTTGTCTCATCCCAACACTCCTCAGCACCCCCATCATCGCCTCTATTTCGTCCTCATATTTATCAGAATCAGAATGCTTTTATTGCCATGTCAATGAGAATATCAGAGACTAGGAACTTGCTTTGATACAGGTGTGCAATAATATAAGATAAAAATAATAAAAAATAAAATAAATGAAAATAATTTTAACAAAACAGAGTGCTCAGAAAGAAAAAGAAAAGTAGTGCAATGTCATAGAAAATAATAAAAATAATAAAGATAGTAAATTGACAAGAGGGAGGTGACTAAGAGATGTGGGGTTCAGGTTATAAAGTATTAATTAGACTAACGGCAGAAGAGAAGAAGCTGTTTTTGTGGCGGGACGTTCTGGTCCAAATGGACCGGAGCCTCCTGCCCGAGGAGAGTCGCTCAAAAAGTCCATGTCCAGGGTGGGAAGGGTCAGCTGCTATCCGACCTGCACGCCCCCGGGTCCTGGAGACGTACAGGTCTTCGAGAGATGGAAGGCTGCAGCCGATCACCTTCTCTGCAGAGCGCACAATGCGCTGCAGTCTGTGTTTGTCCCTGGCTGTGGCTCCAGCGTACCACACGGTGATGGAGGAGGTGAGGATGGACTCGATGATGGCTGTGTAAAACTGCACCAACATCTGGGCGGGCAGCCTGGCTTTCTTCAACTGCCGCAGAAAGTACATCCTCTGCTGGGCCTTTTTGATCAGGGAGCTGATGGACGGCTCCCACTTTAGGTCCTGTGTGATGGTGTGTGTGATGATTTATTTACCCCATGTCAGCAGCACGTGGTTAACCCCATCCATTTCCCCACAGAAATCACACCACCCATCCAAATGCTTTCCCAGAATCCTGAGCGTTTCATTCAAACCCATGTACCCAATTCTTAATCTGTGCCCAATTCTTGATCTGCTAAAAACGGCCTGCCCCCACCTTCCACCACCAACCGGATCCACAGTCACTCCCACTGTCCTCTATACCTCATACAAGTGTCGCCCCTTCACCTCCGACTCCAACAACAATTCCATCCTTCCCAGGCGGCGACTGATCCCCTTTCGCCAAAGCTGCTTCCAACTCCCCCATAGTAAAAACATCATTCACCTCCTCCGGCACATCAACATCCCTGCCCAGCTCCCCAGCAAATTCTTCCTCCAACTCACATTTCACAGCCTCAAAGCGAGAATGTCAGGGTTCAAGTCCCTGAGTTGGGGCAAAGCTGGAAACACAGGCATCTCTGCACGGAGTTTGCATGTTCTCCCTATGTGTGCATGGGTTTTCTCCAGGTACTCCAATTCCCTCCAAAAACATGCTTGTACGATTGATTGGCCACTATAAAAGAGAGGGGGGAGAAGGTGGCTCAGTGGTTAGAGCATTCTCCCGTGGACCTGAAGTTCATCGGTTCACATCCCACTGAGTGCACGTCTAGGGTCCTTGGAGAAGACACCTAACCCCCCATTTCTCCCTCCATTGGCGCCATTGTTGCAGCCTGCTGCGGTGTAGGAGTGCAGCACACAAATTTCACCGGTGAGGGATGTATAGAGTGAGTGAAAAAATTAAAAATGCCCATGGAAATGAGTGTGTGGATGGTTGTCTGAGTGTGTACCCTGCAACAAACTGGCAACCTGTTCGGGGTGTACCCTGCCTCTTGCCTAAAATCAGCCAGCATAGGCCCCAACACCTCTGCCTTTTCCTGGTCCCCAACCACCATTCAATCCCCATCTCGCAGAGCCAGGTAATCAAAACACCGTGCACCCCCTCCCAATCATACCCCACACCGAACCAACTGGAGTGTCCCTGCCAATAGTGCCACAGTAGCCCGTCCAATGACCCCCCCTTTGCTGCCCAAATAGTACTGCGTACCCTCGATTGCGCCCTCTTATACTCTACAGGTGCGGATATTTATGTGAGCGCCTCACCAACCGTAAAGCCCTGTTCCTTTCGCTGACAGCCCCAGCACCCCAACTGATCCACCACGACACCAGACGCCTCCCGCCCAACCCTGCTCCTCAAAAATAGATTTCTACCCCTTAATTTTCGCATGGAACTCAAGACACAGGCTGGGCGTGAAGGATGGGCTTACGTAGTTTGCTGATGATCTGCAGGTGGTGAACAAGTTGCGACGGAGACAGACACCCTCTTAGAAGCAGGGTACACAAGAATTTGTGCTTATACAGTATGTGCTGTACATTTGTTCTTTTGCTTTTTTTTTTTTTTTTTAGACTTTTACCAGCTGCACAGTAGCTCCGTGGCATTGTAGCCTCAAAGCAAGAATGTCAGGGTTCAAGCCCGTGAGTGAGGGCAAAGCTGGAAACACAGGCATCTCTGTGCGGAGTTTGCATGTTCTCCCTATGTGTGCGTGGGTTTTCTCCAGGTACTCCGATTCCCTCCAAAAACATGCTTGTAAGATTGATTGGCCACTATAAATGAGAGGGGGTAGCCGGTGGCTCAGTGGTTAGAGCATTAGCCCGCGGACCGGAAGTTTGCGAGTTCGCATGCCACAGGTTCGCACGTCGAGGATCCTTGAAGAAGACACCTAACCCTTCACTTCTCCCACCATTGGCGCCGTCGTGGCAGCCTACTGCAGTGTAGGAGTGCAGCACACAAATTTCCCCGGTGAGGGATGAATAAAGTGAGTAAAAATTAAAAATGCCCATGGGAATCAGTGTGTGTGTGTGTGTGTGGTTGTCCGAGTGTGTGCCCCCGCAACAAATTACACCCTGCCTCTTGCCTGAAATCAGCCAGCATAGGCCGTGGGACCCCCACGATTGCTCAGAATTATTGAGTAGACATATTTCCTCTTTTTCAAATATTATTTAAACAAATAAAAAAATACATTGCTTACATTCTAAAGTATTTTGACGTTTAAAAAAAAAAAACCCAGACCAAATAAGGCAGTTAAAAAAAAAAAACTTTTATTGACCTGTTTCACAAAACACACAAATTTAGACTTTCAACTTCTCAAGGTGAGGTTACTGCAGAGAATGCTAAAAGTTACAAAGTTAACCCAAACTTAAAAAATTATAGCCATTTTGTTAATGATGAAAAAGAAAGGGGATACAGTGAAGGAAGACAGAAGAAGATACAGCAGATAGGGTTAGATGGAAGAAACTGACTTGCTGTGGAGACCCCTGAACAGAAATGCCAGAAGAAGACACGGTTATACAAGTTTTAGGTCAGTTTCTTTATTTAGTTTTTTGCAAATCAAGTCTGTACTCAATCAAGGTGAAGTTGATTATTTTAGCAAAAAATTCTGGAATAGGAAACTGTCTGATTTTCATATAACCCATGTGCTCATACAACTTTTGAGCATCTGTCGCAACCATGGAGGTGTAGAGGATGACACCAGCGTAACCCCGTTCCTGTGTGAAGTCGGCGACAGTTCGACACAAAGCTTTAGCGATGCCCAAGCCGCGGTGGCTACGCCGAACAGACATGCGTTTCAACTCCAAGCATTCAGGAACGTTTTCGGTAGGAAGGCAAGCCACTGTACCGACCACACGCCCATCACTTTCAGCCACCCAGAAACACGAGTCCTTGTTTTGCAGGTAGACCTCGCTAACGTTGTTGAGGTCAGTTTTCATGGTCTCATCTATGTAATTGTTGAACATGTGTGCGAGCATCTGACGGATTCCAGCAAGGATGAGTGTAATTACCAGAATGGGCAGCAGGAAGGACTTGGAGCTGGTTATCAGTGCACAGAACGTGCCCATGAGCACCATTTGGGTGAGTGGTTGCTTCAGGACATGAGTGAAGGATGAAGGTAAATGTTCATTCATTCCGAGGGTGAAGATCTCTTTCACGCTCTCAGCATCTTCATCCTGGAACTTTCTGATCTGAATGTTATCCATGGTTCAGCTTTCAGACTAGAAAAAAAGAAGCGAAAACTCTGTTTTATGTAACAATAAACAAAGCAGCATTTCATTTCAAGGGTATGAAGGAGTTTTGTGACATTGAGGGGAAACCCGATGATCCAGTTTTTGTTGACTACTGGAACAAAGAAAGATTAAACTTTCACCCAATGTAGAAACCTTTAGATCGAGGTTTAAAACTCTCTGTAAACCTCAACTGGTTCAGAATACAGCTGCTCGTATCATGACACAAACTCCCTCCATTGACCACATCACACTCATACTTCAAGATGTTCAATGGCTCCCCATCCCGTTCCATATTCAGTACAAAATCTTGCTCTACACAGACAAAGCCTTACACAGCCTTGCACCTCCATGTCTCTTTGACCTTCTCCATGCTGCCACACCTGCTCGCTCTCTCCGCTCCTCCTCCTCTATCCAGTTTTTTGTCAGAACATTTAGCTTCTCTGCTCCTCATCTTTTCTGACCTCCGTGACATGAATACACTTTCAAACTTCATATCCAGATTAAAAATTCATCTTTTCCAATTAGCCTGTTATCTTCAACAATGACTATTCTTTTTCTTAAATCTATGTTTTAATTTTTATTTTAAAAATTGTGTGCATGTGAACATGAAGAAATCTTGACTGCGCGGAAAGATGCCTTAAAAATAAATATATTATTATTAAATGTCTTTTCTTTTTGTTTTTTTTTTTCTTTTTAAGCATGGTGGACTTTATTTTTCCCCACTTTGCTTTTAAGCAAATATTCTGTACAAATAAATGTGCAAATCTTGACTTTACTCGCCTTTAAAAAGCTGTTTTCGAACAACCAGGACTCTTAAACATACAGATTACTAAGTGTTTCATTAAAGAAAAAATACATACTCTAAAATTACAAAAAATACATATTTTAGCTTGAAATCTGCAACAACTACAACACATTGAAACAACGTCAATGAGGATAAACCCTTCAAAATGTGAGAAAATATGCCAAGAATGTAGAAGATTAGATTTCTGTTTCCACATCCATGTGATTCTGTTACTTTAAACACTGATAAATTATTTAAACATTAAAGTTCTGAATAAAACTGCAGTTTCATCCTTCGTGACCTCCAAACAGACTCTTCCACATCACATGAAAGTTATCAGCTGGTTTTAAACTTCTCTCACCACCTTTTAAATCCTCTACTAAAGACAGTCCAGCAAAAAATATCAGTGTAAAAATCAACTAAGCAGACATTAACATTGATAATAAGCTGTGTTTTAATCATAGAAAATTAAATAAAACAACTAATTATAGACTCCATGTTTCACAGGGAGGTTCTGAAAGAGTTAGAAATGACTATAAAATATTTTAAAATAATCCCCATCAAAAAAACTTACCTATTTAACAGAAAATACTGTAACTAAAAGCATGAAGGAGACTTAACTTCAACAAAACAATGCTAGCTTACAGAGCTGCTAGCGTGCTGTGTTCAATACCTGCAGGAAAATTACACTTTCAAAGCATTTACACAAAATAAAAAAATTGTAATTGTAATATTTTCATACTTTTAGTACTCATATGTAATCGTTAAAATAAGTATTTTCTTTATAGTAATTACATAAGTTTGCGTTTATTTTATTTTTAAATCTGCCAACTTGATTGAAAACTCTAAATTCCGGTCAAAATAGACGTACTTTTAACGGAGCATCTTTCACTTCCTAACTTAAAGAGGCAGTAACTAATTTTTTTTCTCTTGTTTTCCAGCTCATAAGTCGCATTAAAGTATTTTATAAACCAGGGAGAGGAAGAAGGATAAGGAAACGATTTCTAGAACTGAGAGAGCAGTAAATGTTAAGAGATTTTCGGAATAAAACCAAAGCAGACTGACTGAAAGGATTCAGATACGTCCAGAGGGAAAGAAGGTGCCGAGTTTAGAACCACCAGCCAGGAGAACTAGTGGAAGACCAAGTTAATGGATGTAGAGCAGGAGGATATGACATTTGTGGGAGCCATAGCTTAGTGGTAAAATTGCCATCTTTGGGCCAAAGAGTTTCCGATTCAAATCCTGCTGAGCTCATGCCTAAGTGTCCCGGAGAAGACACCTGACCCTCAGTTTGTCCCACCATTGGCGGTGTCATTGGCTGCCTGCTGCGGTGCAATGCAGCACAAAAATTTCCCCATGAGGGATTAATACAGTAGGATAAATAAAAAATTAACATAGTTGGTGGAATAGAATAATAGTAAAGAATTAGACAATAAAATATAGAAATTTTCTTAAAGCACACAAAAATCTTCTATAAATTTGTTACAAATTGGATATTTTGTGCATTTTCATATATAGTATATATATATTTATTTTTTTTTAATCTTTTAATTGGTTTTAATTTGCTCCATTTGTAGCAAAAACACAAGTGCAGTTCCAAGGATTTTAAAGCAGCAGTTCGAGGTAGACAGAGGAGTGTGGACACAGTGCAGAACATGAAGACACGAGCCAGTTGAGACAATTGTTTTGTGATATTGGGCTATACAAGTATCATTGAACTGCTTGTGTGTGTTGTTGTTGTTGTTGTAAGGCGGACGTACGTAGTTGACTGAGGATATGTACGTATATAAAACCTGCGCCCTATCATCAGGTGCGCCTTATCTGTGTGTCAAAGATACGGTACACGAAACTGAGACAATAGTCTTAGACACATTGGATGCTTGTCCCCGGGAAAGGATCTCTCTTCTCCATGAGGTTTCTTCATTTTTCCCACTGTTTTTTTTTCTCACCATGAAGGAGGTTCTATGGGTAGAAATGTGCTCAAATTGTTTAGCTAGCTTTTATTAGTTAGCTTTTAACTTCTATACGGTATTTGTGTACTGCATATACATATTTCTTTTTTTTACCTTGTGTTTGTACTTTTCTGAATCTGCAATGTGAAGCAAGTTGAGACAATTGGGATTTTGGGCTATACAAAAGGAGGTAGAATAGACAAAAACCCCCTTACCCAAGTCAGTGAGAGCAAATACAACAGAGAGCAAAATGTGATCATTTAAACACAACACGTAGGAATCAACAGTACTCAGCTTGATCAGGTCACAAATGTAGGAGGGTAGTAGTCCAACAGTCCCTTAGTAGTCCCCGTAGTAGACTAGTAGTAGACCTTGTAAATAAAAGTGTACCACTGTTTCCACATCCATGTAAGGAGGCGTTGGCTCAGTGGTAGGATGTCCGTTCTTGATATCCAAGAGTAGATACCTTGCCCTCAGTTACTCCCACCATTGGCGCCATCATGGCTGACTGCTGCGGTGCAATGCAGCTAAAGTAATTTCCCCATGAAGAAATAATATACCATAATATGAAAAAAAAAAAAACCTGGGAAAAGAAGACCATCCCACTCAAGAGTAAAGCTGAACGTGCAACTCTATAAGAGATAGACAGATAAGAAGATGACTGAAAAACTGTCCTCAGTAGAAACTGAGATACTGTTTCCAAATGTCATTTTTATTATCCTCCTCCTTTTGGTTATTTTCAGGAAAGTCTTCGATCTTTCGCAGCATCACTGAGGTAAATGTAAAATGACTCACGATAAATACGACTCAAAATTGGAACAAATTTAATCAAACTTTTCATGTGATGATTGGAAAAATGTCCCTCTATAAAAGTAAATTCCTCTTAATTTGAAGATATAAAAAGCTTTTCTTTCCCTTCTTTTTAAGTTCATTTGTACAAAACATTTACTTTACATTCACTTTCTAAAAACAAAGGCAGCTTAATTTTATGATGGAGTCCAGGTCCCTGCTATCCCAGGTTAATGTTTCCTGCAAACATGGTGATTAGGAGGATTATGGTGAAGCCGGTGAGCAGCCCCGCGTTCTGAATCAGGAAAAAAATCACCTTACTAGAAGTTTCCTTTTGTTCCCGGGCTATGCTGTCCATTTCTGGAAACTGAGACGAGAAAAAGCAGATATTATTAAAAATGCATTAAAGTATCAGTATATTCAGCATTGTAGATAAAAAAAAAATCTTTCTAAAACTGATCTGAACCGCTGCATCGATCCGTCGTCGTAAAAAAAAGAGCTGAGCCGAAAGGCAAAGCTCTCCATTTACAAGACGATCTACGTTCCCACCCTCACCTATGGTCACCAGTTGTGGGTGATGACCAAAAGAATGACATCGCGGACACAAGCAGCCGAAATGAGCTTCCTCTGCAGGGTGGCTGGGCTCTCACTCAGAGATTGGGTGAGGAGTTCTGCCATCCGGGAGGAGCTCGGTGTCGAGCTGCTCCTCCACCAGGTCGAGAGAAGCCAGATAGGGTGGTTCGGGCATCTGGTCAGGATGCCCCCAGAGCACCACGCTGGTGAGGTGTTTCGGGAACGTCCCACCGGGAGGAGACCAAGGGGCAGACCCCAGACCCAGGAACGACTCAGGATCCTTCCGGGTGAGCTTCTGGGGTTAGAGAAGCTCGGGCTTCTCATCTGAGGCTGTTTTCCCCACGACTCAGCTCCGGATAAGCGGAAGACATCGTAACGGAAACTGATCTTACAAATGACTTAGATTAATAAGAAAAAATATTATTAAAAATATAGAAAAAACTAATATTATTTCCTTTGTAGTCAAATCAAATTACATTTTTTGTTGAGAGATTTTAGAAATCTGGTCCCAGCAGGCGTTAGCCTACTGGCAGAGTTGCCATTTTTCAATCTGGTGAACCGGTTCGATTCGCTTTGGGGCTGCTCACAATTCAAAAGAAAAAGAAATGAGCAAATTTTCTGCTCATTGTTCGCTAGAAAAATGTGAACATAAATAATATTTTAAAAATAATTTTGATTAAAGCATTTACATGCCCTCACCACTATGGGGCAGTACAAACAAAATTTTAGACTTTTCAGACTTTTAGAAAGTAAAAAACAATATCTTATATTAAAAACAAATGCATCATGTGTTTGGGTGAAGCCTATTGCTACAGTTCAATAAATAAATTTCTACACAATACTTTATATTTTAGTAGGAATAGGATTAGCACAAGGGTCTTAAATATGAAACATATGTGAGTGTTAAAGACAGAGTCCTTTCAAAGTATACCCAATGAATAACTAACCATGTCGGCAAGTGCAATATACAAAAACATTCCTCCTGCGATGGCGAAGATTGCGTTGGGGGCAAAGCTACTCCCAAGCAGGATGCCGAACACAAGGCCGAAGTAACATGACACTGCTGAGAGCAGGTTGAAGAAAATGGCTTGAGGAATGCTCATTCCAGCATTCAGCAGAATGACAAAGTCACCTGTGTTGGGACAAAAATGTCATTGTTAGTTATCAGGAAGTAAAGTGAAAAAAAACCAAAGCATTTTTTCCATTTTTTGTCAAAAAAAAGTTCCGTTACAACTACTTATTTGTCTAAAAATTGATTTAAATAGAGTCTTAAAATAAAAAATATATGGTAGGTTTTTTTTTAACAATCTTTTAGAAATGTGTCCTTGTCAAAAATCCGAATCTGAAACAAAGGTTTTATTTTATTTATTTTTTTTGTTTATTTTGAATTACTCTATTCATCCCACACCGGGGAAATTTGTTACGTTCATTAAATAATTCCTAAGGATCTGCCTGCTTCCTTTCAGACACATTTTTTTTCTGATTGAAGTCATTAAATTAACAACTGTATTTCTGTTTGTCATGATGTGGAATGCAGGTGGAAGGAGGAGAACCCACTTGCAGACAAGAAACATGATTTATTGAATAAAGGAGTCCAGTATTGCTGTAAAGAAAAAAGAAAATGGAAGGTATGACCCGACACCTGAAGGGAAGACAGGTTGCCTATTTAAAGGCAGCTGAACAAAGACCTTCAGGTGTCTAAAATCCGGCAAATGAGGGAAGGCCCCGGGTTCCCTCTGGTGGTGGGCGAGAGAACCATGACACTGTTTAACTTTGTTGCCAGATAAGACAATATAATTTGAACAATATTACCAACAATTTAAGCAATTCATCTTTAATTACTAGACCTTGGTACATTCTGCTTCTCTGAGAACGAGAATGTAAGAACAGAGATGTGGTGGAAATAATTACTTATTATTTGTATTGTTATGGCTACGCCCACACAATGTGGATGAGTCATCCAGCACTCGAGCAGTATGTGCGTCTGTGCGTTTCTGCTCTAGCAATACGTTCCAAACCACAGGGGAAATTTTAAACCCGCCCAAACCCGCATCAATGACCTTGCGTCCACAGCAACGGTAGTTGGGGGACAGAGTCAACTCTGACTCAGTGTCCCGCACCATGAGAAACTCTGACGGAGGTGTAAGTTGAAACTTTCTCTGGTGGAAGGCTTCACTAGACGTTCCCAGCAGATTGTTTGGGCCTGCCAGGTTTGACCGGCTTCCTCCCACACCATTAAAGTCGACCCACGACCAGGTGGTGATCAATTGACAGCTACGCCCCTCTCTTCACCCGAGCGTCCATCACATGTGGCTGCAGGTTCAATGAAACGACTATGAAGTCGATGTTGAAACTGTCTCACCCTGATTGAGACACCTGAGGGTGAGCTCTTCATGAATGGCGCTGTAGGCTGGAATAGAGCCGTTGCTTCTCTGCGTTGAGAGAAGCTAGATGGGGTAGTTCAGGCATCTAGTTAGGCCCCGGATTAAGTGGAAAACAACAGAACGGAAAAAGTATTTTTGTCTTTCATTACTCACCCAGCTCATGAGGAAACTCCTCACACACGATGGCAGTGGACGTACTGAACCCTGTCAGGATGGACACAGTAAACGATGCACCAATGGCCAGACCATCAATGAAGTTGTGGAGGGCATCGCTCAGAGTTATCATCCATGCCACTGTCTTGATGCTGGTCATGTGGCGCCCACGTAGCCAGTGACACATCACATCGGATACTTGAGCATCCTGGAACAATAACCAAACAAATCAAAGGCCCAGTGTGGGTGGTTTCATCATGTATGTAAACATATGGATGTAGTTAAAGAGACAACAAACCAAAGTTCAGATTCTAAAAAAGACATGGATACCGTTGCACAATGACTTTTTAGAGCACCAGGGGACTCATAGTTACTAGATTTAGACGTTTTTCTTGACCACATAATCAGACTGGGTCAGCTTCAAAATTAGTTATATTTTCTCTAAAGTCTTAACAATAAATTCAGCCAGGTTTGGGTTATAAATAGGGTCAAAATAAACTCGGCTGTGTTACAAGGATTACATTAAACATACTTTTTAAAGCTTTGATTTATCAAGAGTCAGTTTAAAAAAAAACTAAACCCCTAATTAAAAATCTATGATTAGGATGTGGGTCATAGAAATCTGAAAACAAACAAGAGTCTTTGGCATTTGGCTTGAGTTATTCTGCAGAGAAAAAGAGCCGAGCCTTTACAAGAAGGGGACGAACAAGGAGTCTTTGTGTCCAAGTCAAACAATCTCAGCATTTACGGTGATGGGAGGGAATGGAGGCTTAATTTCCCTGCTAGACCTTTATCTGGTATGTCTGTACAGCCTTTTAAAGCCAGAATTCCTTCATCTGACACAGTAGACTATTGGCATGGTCTCTAATCAGGTCTCTATAGCTCAACGGACTGTCATGATCTCCTCACCTGCCACCAGGGAGAGCCCTGGACCTTCCTTTATCCCCCTGATTGAGACACCTGAGGGTGATTATTCTGATGCCAAACACCTGTGGACCCTACTGCCTATTTAAGGGCAATCATCCTGAATCTTCATGTTGGGTCATACCATCTCTTCCAGCCAGGTTTCCCTGGTTGCCTGACCAAGAAACACATTCTGAACAATAACCTCTTGCCAGGCCACTAAAACCTGAGGCTTTTCTTTCACAGCATTACTGGACTGCCATTCTTAAATAAACCATGTTTTCTGTCTTTCCATTGGGTCCTCCTCCTTCCACCTGCACACCGCTTCATGACACGGACTAATTAAGGTCATTTCAAATAGAATGTTACAAAGGACTTAAAATGAAACTCACCTGTTCCATGTTTATTTGTGGGTTTTCTGGGGTGGGATGGATTTTATCAGCAGAAATACTTGAGATATTTGTTAAAATGAGGGAGTCCTTTTTTTCTTGGACATCACCATTTTGGAGGGTATTTTCCTGAGGTGGGTCTGAAGGTGTGAAGTGGCTGTGGCCATGCTGAAATGTCACAAAAAAGAGCTGAGGTTAAATATTTAAAACAAAGGAGAATATTTCTAAAACCTGTGCTAACAGAGGAATGCTGACAATTACTTATTAACCTTAGACACTGATAACAGTGGGTGAACTTGATCCCGGTGCATATTTAAACACTTCATTTTAGAAACTAAATACCGTACATCACTTGTATAAAAAAGATTGTCATTTTCTTCCATCTAACCCTATCTGCTGCAGCCTCTTCAGTCACACCAACTATCTTCATGTCTTCCTTCACTGTATCCATGAACCTCCTCTTTGCTCTTCTTCTAGTCCTCTTTCCTGGTGGTTCCAAATCCAGCATCCTTCTTCCTATGTACTCTCTCTCCTCTGTACATGTCCAAACCATCTCAGTCTGGTCTCTCTGACTTTATCTCGAAAACCTCTAACATGTGCTGTTCCTCTGATCCTGTCCATCCTGGTCACTCCCAGAGAGATCCTCAGCATCTTCATCTCTGCTACCTCCATCTCTGTTTCCTGTCTTTTCCTCAGTGCCGCTGTCTCCAGATCAAACAGCATGGCCGGTCTCACCACAGTTTTGTACACTTTTCCTTTCAATTTAGCTGAAACTCTTCTATCACATATCACACCTGATACTTTTCTCCACTTGTTCCAGCCTGCCTGCACATGCTTCTTCACCTCTTTTCCACACTCTCCATTGCTCTGAACTATTGATCCTAAGTACTTAAAATCTTCGACCTTCTTTATCTCTTCTCCCTGTAACCTCACTTTTCCATTTCATCTTCATTCCTCTTCTTTCTAGTGCAAATCTCCGCCTCTCCAGCTTTTCCTCCACCTCTTCCCTCCTCTCACTACAGATCAAAATGTCATCTGCAAACATAATTGTCCATGGAGATTCCTGTCTAACCTCGTCTGTCAGCCTGTCCAACAGCAAAGGACTCTAACTTAAATCCATGGTTTTAATTCATTAGTCAGGTTGGATTTGATCCCATGTGGACTTTCGGCTTTTCTTCTCAAGAAGCAGGTTCAAAGGTGCTTTTGTTTGGTTTGGTTTTCACTTGTATTAATTGAGTTCGGTCTATTTGTGAGTTTCTCTTTGGGTTTAACTTTGTGGGAGACACTTTGAAACAAAATTTGGGTCATATAGATAAAATGAGGTGATTTTGTTTTGCTCACTGACGCATCATCGTTAAATGAGACCGGGCACTTGTGTGGAATAGAAGAAAAGCTTTGCTTTCAACACAAAACCTGCAAACAACACAAACGGGGGTCAGCGGATTGCTGGGCTGCTGCCATAGTAACAACCATCCGGTTAGCAACCATTTTATTTACCCTTCCTGAAACCAGAACCAGTCTAATGTCTCTATCTGGCACAATAGAAGGAAGATGTTCAAGGTTAATGTGTACAGTTTGTCATATAAATGAGAATAAATAATGATCAGACACATGAAACAACATGCTTAAAATGAATCAGCCTCTGACGGAAAGACTGATCAAAGTTCTTCTTGTAGTTTTAGAAGATACAAGACCTTTAATCTATTCACATGTCCGAGCATGGAAAGCTCAGAAAAAGATTCAAAGCACAACTACAAACTGCACAAAACCAGTTTACACACGTTTCCTTCAATAGTATAGTTTATCCAAAGTTGTGACTGGTGGTGTGTAAACTTAGAAAGCAGTTTTAGCTCATTTGAAGCAACATTTTGGACGTATTTGTCTTTTTGTGCCAAAAATAACCAAATGTTAAAACATATAGGAGTTCATATCTTGGCTCCGTTTGAATGTGTTTTCTTTAGAAATTAAATTAAGTTCCAAATTATTGTTCAGATGAGAATTATCTGTAGAGATTTTTACCTCCTCACTTCCTGTTTGCTGCTTTGTATTGTCATTTTAGCAGCTGCTTGTTTGTCTTACAAAATTCTTCCTCGTCATATCTTATCTGCCTGGGATAATGTGGACTCTGGAATACGGAATGTTTTCATCCATCTATTTCCTGCTTTCCAGCAGCAGAGGTCATTTTTTCACAGATTGACAGAAAACGTATCTGCTTAATAATGTGAAACTGCCTTTAGGAGCTCATTCATTCATCTTCTAAACCACTTACCTCTTACAGGGTTGCGGAGGGTGTCAGAGCCTATCCCAGCTGATCCAAGGTGAGAGGGAGAGTACACCCTGAACAGGTTGGCAGTTTGTTGCAGGGCCACTCACACAGAAAACCATCCACTCATTCCTAGGGGCAATTTCATAGCAGCCAATCAAGCTAACATTTATGTTTTTGGAGGGTGGGAGGAAACCCCACGCTTACACGGAGAGAACATGCAAATTCCACACAGAAAGGCCAGTGTTCCAAGTCTCGTCCCCACCCGGGACTCGAACCTCGAACCTTCTTGCTGTGACGCCACTGTGTCACAGTCCCGTTGCCTTTAGGAGTTTTCTTTTTAATTGATCTCAACTCACTACCACAAAAATCTGATTTCCAGAATCCAAAAATCCTGAGATAGAATTTTTGCAAAGACTTTTTTTTTGTGAGATCAGAAGGTATAAATGAAATCAAACTGAATCAGCAGATTATTTGGGAAAGTTTTAGAAAAAAACACACTTTGCTTTATTCTTAACGTTCATCATCGTTCAGGCAACGAACTTGTCAAGATTCCCTCGCCTGTCCCCAGAGGGAGCCCTGGATGTTCCTCATCACCCTGATTAGGGACACCTGAGATTGATTCCTGATGCCACACATCTGGGAACCCTGCCATCGTTCCACATCCTTCAACATACGTAAACCCTGACAGAACCCAATTCTAACGATCAATAAATATCATTAAGTAATAAAATCCTCTTTGATCCCAACTGGATTCGCGTCTCACCTCGTGATCCATGCGCAGCAATATCTTCAGCACCTTCTCCACAAAAAATAAAATATAAAATCCTCCAAATATTCCAACTGCCTTTGCCACGTAGTTATCCGCTTTGGGGTCAAAACCCAGGGCCTGAGGAGAAACAAAACATGGTGTTCCTGCCGTGTCTAAGAACCGAACAGAAGTCTAACCTCTTGATCTAATGAATGTTTCTTTGAACTGACCTCTGGTATGAGTTGCAGGACAGCATTGGAGAAGAGCGTCCCGATGGCCAGGCCGATGAAGTAGGTTAGAATTTTGGGGAAGTAAGACTTCTTTGTGAAGGGGATCAGGAGTAGACCGAGCAGAGACGCCAGGTTGATGATGGTGACGGCCAGGAAACCATAACCCCACACTGTTCAAACAAAAACCCAAAAAGTTAGCTTTAATCGAATAAATGATGTTTTAGAACAAATAATTAAGATGAGAAACTGAAGGTTTTAGCTGAAAATTATAAGCTGTTTGAATTTGTTAGGCCCTACGACAGTGTGGTGACTTTTTCAGGGTGTATCCCGCCTCCCGCCTCCCGCCTGTAATCAGCCGGGATAGGCTCCGATAACCCCTGCGACCTCGTTAGGGAGAAATATATCCGAAGATGAACAAATGAATCAATTTTCTGCAAAAATAATTTGCACATTTTCAATCTTTTGTAGGAAATAAAACGTGATTCGAAACTTCGTGTGGATCAAATGAATGGATGAATTGGTTAGATGGATAATTGAATGGATGAACGGTTGATGGATGAATTACTTAATAAATGCTGGTTAAATGAAGAACTAAATGGATAGTTAATGAAGAAATAAATCCACTTATGGTTGGATGAATAAATCCACCCGTTTGTGGTGGATCGATTAATCCATTCATTCATTCATTTGAATGAATGGATTAATCGATTTAATGACAAATGAATGGAATGAATTGTTTAAACAAATGAGTGAATGGAAAAATGACAGGGTGAATGAATTGGTGGAGGAATGGTTGATGAATAAATAATCATTGAGCAGATAATTATTAGGTTGGTGGATGGAAAAATTAATTTATTGAGGTTGATGAATGAATGAACGCCTGATTTTACTGATGAATGGATAAATTAATTATCATTAACCATTGCACGTGTTAGTGGAGGGTTTAGTACAAAAGCCCACGAGCATTGCTTCATAGCAGGGTTACTGGCTCAATAACCCCTTTAGAATGGAGGTTTTCAATTCAGACCTCAATTGTTTTGCCACCAAAACCATGAAGGTTAACGAAACCTATGATTGTTTCTGTTTTTCAGTGGCAGACAGGTGAGCAGTCCAGGGTTCACCCTGCCTCTCACATCATACCTATGTTTGATCATCCCGTAGACAGAGGATGGGATTAGAAAATAAGAAGAGAAACCTGTTTCTTGCAATAATCTTGTCAAAGTCTGGAACTCTACGTTAGGGTCAGTGAGTTGAACAAAGTCTTAAAAGGCAAAGAAACAATAAACCAATCACATGGAAGCTGATTAAACAACTCAAAATGACATCATTACAGTTTATCTTTATTATTCATCATTTTAATGACCTCTTAATTTAGAAATTAGATTAGTCACCAAACATGACACGTGCATTTAATCATTGCACGTGGTGTTTTACTGCATCTGTTAATTATAATCCAACAGGTTTCTTAAAGCCTTCACAAACGTGAACAAAGCTGATTAATACTCAATCAAGATTTTTCAGGGTTTCTATGGTGATTAGATTAATACAAATTAAAAAAAAAAAAAAAAACAAGTTTGAGTTATTATGACAATTGTGGAAACTTTTAAATCCAAGATATTTATTTAAATTCCTGCACATTTGAATAAAACCAATCTTATATCATCTAATGTTTTTGCATTTTGTTTGTTATTGATTTTTTTTATATTTTTCTTTAATCTACTGTTTTTTCTTTTAATGTTTTTTTTTTTCCCTCATTGCTTTTTATTTTGATTTTAATGGTTTCAACTTGAATGAAAAATATTTTAAGCAGGATTAAGATGTTTAACAATAAAATAACCAGATTTTCAAAACTAAATTAAGGTGTTTTTCAACAAAAAAAAAATTGACAAAATAACATAAAAAGCGACATTTTAATCAAATAGAATAGAATAAAAAAAATTGTCAAGACTAATAACAAAATTATTGCTAAAAACATTTGGATTTGGACTCCACAGTGGTGCAGTGGTTAGTGGTTGCCTCACGGCAAGAAGGTCAGGGGTTCTAGTTCGGGTGAAATGAGGCTTGAAACGCTGGCCTTTCTGTGTGGAGTTTGCATGTTCTTTCTGTTCATGTGTTGGTTTCCTCCCATCCTCCAAAAACATGCATGCTAGGTTGATTGGTCGCTAGGAAATAGCTCTGAGGAATGAGTGTGTGTGTGTGTGTGTGTGTGTGTGTGTGTGTGTGTGTGTGTGTGTGTGTGTGTGATGGTGGTGTGTGTGTATGGCAGTGAGACACACTGGCGAACGGTTCAGGGTGTACCCTTCCTCTACCTTAAATCAGCCGGGATGGGCTCCGGCACCCTCTGAGACTCCATTATGTATAAGCAGTTATAACGATAAGCGATTCAGAAGACGAAACAAAAAAAATTGGATTTCTCAAACATTGCCCCGTGAAGTGTGTGTGTGTGCGTGTGTGTGTGTGTATGGTTGTGTGTGTTTGTGGCCCTGCAACAGATGGGTTCTGTAATGGGTTCAGTCTGCCGGGATAGGCTCCAGCATCCTCCATCACCCCATTAAGAATAAGTGGTTCAAAATATAAAACAACAACAAAAAAATGCGTCTTCAAAACTTATTTAAAAAAAAAACAGAATATTAATATCAATCCATAAATCTGGAAGATATTCTTTTAGTGACGCCTCAAAAGTATGTGATAAGAATTCTTTGACCTTCGAACCTCGTCTCAAACCAATTAGAAAAAAATAATCTTTATCACTTTATAACGAAGGGAAGAAAAATAGACATCTATAAATCTTTGCGATGTCAGGGTCACCTAGACGTCTAATCATGACATTAAAACTTTTTTATAAACAGACATTAAATCCATTATCTTAATTTTAGCGTTGATATAATATCTAGACAACCTGCTTTAGACTTGAAGCATGCAGATACCATTTCATTTAAAAGAATGACTCATCTACGTTCCCACTCTCACCCATGGTCACCAGTTGAGGGGGGTGACCGAAAGAATGAGATCACAAATACAAGCAGACAAAATGAGCTTCCTCCGCAGGTTGGCAGGATTCTCATTCAGAGATAGAGTGAGGAGCTCTGCCATCCGGGAGGAGCTCAGAGTAGAGCTGCTCCTCCTCCAAGTCGAGAAAAGCCAGATGGGGTGGTTTGGGCATCTGGTCAGGATACCTCCTGAGCGCCTTGCTAGTGATATGTTTCCAGCATGTCCCAACCAAGAGGAGATCAAGAGGCAGATCCCGGACCTACTGGAGAGACTATGTCTCACAGCTGGCTGGGGAACATCTTGAGATCCTTCCAGGTGAGCTGGAGGATGCAGCTGGGGTGAGAGAAGCCTGGGTTTCCCATCTGAGGATGTTGCCCAGTGACCCGGCCCCGAATAAGAGGAAGACGACAGAACGAAACGGAGTCATGATATTCTTACTATTTCTTTAAATAAACAACAAATGGTCCTATTTTTTATATTATTTGTCCCACTAGTTGAAAATAAATTGGTATGTGAGAATAATTAAGAAATGGGGTAAAGATTTGATGAAAATAAAAAAGAGAAGAGGAATCATGCTGTTTGATGAAACTCTTGTTTTTATGTTTTCGTCTCACAGCTGAATTTCCAACTGTGATGTGTCAGAAAAAATCCAATATTTACAGGAAAAGTCATTTAGTTCACAAGTTTATTCACTGACCATGTGTTAAGACCCCAAACGGGTTGCTAATGAGCAGATCCTACCGATTAAAACACACTTCAATAAGTTAGAGACACATAGGTCTATTATGGTTTGTTGAACATTAGTATTTTTTGTAGATGAAATAGTTGCAACATAAATCTTTTGAGACCTGATAATTGTCTGAGCTGCGGGAGAGTTTCCAAATAAACCAGAAGAAACTCACCAGAGTAGTGGAGAGGTGGCACATCAGTGGGGATGATGTAGGGGCAGGAGGGTAGCAACACCTGGGTCAACACAGCAGGGCAGATCTTCTCCAGATGTCCCACAGTCAGCTCGGTGACATTACTGAACCCAAAGTGGGACAAAATCTGTCCTGTAGAGAGACACTGAGAGGCCATGAGAGCAGATCAGACATTTTTATTTCTTCTTTTTGAACTATTTTACTTGCTTTTTTTCACATTTGCATGCAATTTATAGCAAATGATGTGTTTTATTGATTGAAAAATGTAATCAGATTACTTTTTATTCAAATTACAATCTAAAGAAAAATAAAAACCATGTTTGATGAGCTTCATGTAATTATAATACAATAATAAACCAATAAAAAAATGAACTCACCTCTTTATTTTCAAGTGGATTGTCTTTATGTATTAAATCTGATCTTCTGGCTGAGATTAGAAGCAGTAAATCCCCCAGATTATCTGTGCTAATAGATTCATTCTCACCATAAAAATGTAAAATATTTTCCAAAAACTTCTGTCCATCCAGATCTTCAACATGTGCACCCTGAGATGCACAAATAAACCCTAGAAGACACGCTGGAACCCACCTCAGGTTAACCATCTTGACTTTAATTGTCCTTTGATACTTAAATAGAAGTCTTCTGTTCTTGGATCATTTTATCTCAACCTATAAAGTCAAGATCAGTGAGTTTAGATGAAGCGGAGAAACAGATCCATGTGAGGACCAAAAAAAAATCCAAGGATGAATCTTTAAAATTCTTCTATTTTGAAGCTCCTCTACTGCTGCTCTAGCTGTTCTGACAGTGATATCAGGACTTTCTGAGGTAGATTAGGTTCAAAGATCAGCTTCAAGCCTGAAAACTGGGTGGAGACGGTGGCCGCGTGGTTAGCGCGTTCGCCCGCGGACCGGAAGGTCGCGGGTTCGCGTCCCACGGAGAGCACGTCTAGGGTCCTTGGAGAAGACACCTAGCCCCCACTTCTCCCACCATTGGCGCCGTTGAAGGGCAGCCTGCTGCGGTGTAAGGAGTGCAGCAAACAAATTTCCCCGGTGAGGGATGAATAGAGTAATTCAAAATACAAAAAAAAAAAAAATACAAAAAATGTAGGTGACCGACTTAGTGTGCAGTCAGTTTCTATGCTTCTCCCTGCAGAACTCAGTTTGTATGCAACATGCCTTTACACACACATAGGAGGAGATCGGTGATCTGTGGGCGGGTGCTCATGAGACAGAGTGTGTGGGTCTTGCGGTTGTGTGTCTGTTTGTAAAAGTATCAAAACAACAGGAAAATCAGAGCCAAATTAAATCTAAAGAAATGTGAGTTTAGATTTTTGTGTTCTGTCGCCACTTAGTGGCAGGAGATGGTAATTACACGTGAACACACAAATATTAAATTAAATTTTAGCAAAATAATTATCTAATATTTATCACACATTTGAGACTTTTCTTGTAAACATGGAAAACTCTTTATAGAGTTATTTCCTTTTTTTTTTCAAAGAAAAAAATGTTCAAGTAAGACGACGTGTAAGACGAAAAGGCCAAAAGGCCGTTGCAACCATTGGAACACAGGAAAAGCTGGGCAAAATGACACGTTAATCTTTCTTTAAGAAAGAGGGAAGCAGATGGGATATGCAGACAAACGAACGCCTTTAAACTAGCTTATATTCACGTTACAAATGAGGAACAGGAAGAGGAAAGTAGCAAACCTAGCAGATCTCTAATAGGCGGGCTGGTGCGACTTATAGTCCGAAAAATATATGTATAATTCTGAATCAGTAGAGAAGTAAACCAAAGTTTCTCATTTGGAGAGAAAAATCGAGGTTATTTAATTCATAATATGTTGTCCTTTAAACTCGGGGTTTGGAGCCAATTTCAGCAGTGAGTAGCTCCGTCCTCACAGAGGAAGTACAAACATACTCTTACATACTGGTCAGTCATTTATATTCTCACAAACTGACCTCGTATTTTTAACATTTATGTTGCAGATCAAATCTGTGCAAATGAACACAAACCAAAACTGTGTTTGTACAAAATGACCACAAAAGAACATTTTTTTTATTGCATTTAAATAGAAAAATAAAGTTAGATTTTTTCAAAAGTTGATCTATTTTAGTGATTTTGAACATTCAATGTGTCATTTAAAGATAAGTTAAAGAAAACCTTTATTTGTCCCACAATGGGGAAATTGCAGTATGCAACCAAATAGGCACAGGAAGAAAAAAAAGTCACGAAAAGTATGCACAAACAAAACAAAAAAGGCAGAATAGCTTAAGGACAAAAACACGCATTCAAAGTGAGTGAGCGACCGCAAAGTTCTGGTGAGAAAGAGCACATGGTAAAAATTGCTCATTGTGGAGTCTCACAGCAGAAGGAAGGAAAGACCTCCTGAATCTCCCCTTCACACAGCGAGCGTAGAGCAGCCTGCCACTGAAGCTGCTTTTTAGTGCAGACAGAGTGTCTGCATTTCACATTTCAAACATTGTGCATTAATTTGTGCAAATTGGACAAAATATTTACATTTTCATTTAATTACAAGACAGTAGTATCAAATTTCAGTGTTAAATAGTGGTTACTTTGTTTGTTTGTTTTTTTAGAAAATAAATGCTGATCATAAACCAGATTAAAATATCACTTCATTTTCCATTGATTGTCACAAATCTGGTCAAATAATGTTAAAAAAAACATTTAAAAACCTCAAATAAAATAGAGGCACTTAGAGATGAACATTCAGCAGCTAAAACTTCGGTTACACTCTGTTTGGAAGTTAACCAGTTCTGGGTTCAGTAAACATTAGTTAAAGACGTGACGGTGAGGGATCTGGACAATTCCGACACGCTGGTAGGACGCCACGCTTTAAAGCTCACACTCATGTTCCTCGAACTCATCAGGAAGCCGTTTGAGCTGAAACAACCGGGGATGTTTCCAGCATCGAGCCAGACGAACGGTGCTACAGCTGCAGCCTGGAGGACGACTTTAAACCAGATGTCATCTTCAAGCACCTTCATCTACGGGTACGTAAAAACACTGAAATCATGTCTGATAAAAATTCAGAGATCATAAAATGAATCGTACCGTGATGTTTGGTTTTTGGATCCCCTGTGCGTCTTTAGGTGAGCAGAGGAAGTAGTGATTGGTGGGACCCTGCTGGAGGCCACGCCCATCTTCAAGATGAAAGCTCAGCAGGCAGGTGAGGCGTGTGCAGTGACCACATCCCACCAGCAGAGCAGCGATGGACTGTTTGAACATAGCCACAGCGCTCCCTGCTGGTAGCAGCCGCAGGTCGGATGTCCGTGAACAAACTGGATCCAGATCAGCCCAGGAAAACACTCTCACCTGTCATAAACCGTTACTTAATAATCTCCAAAGAAATGGAAATATTCACACTGATTATATATTTACTGGGATTTGTTCAGTTGTGTGTATTTTACCAATAAAAACATACCACAACTCGAAGCTTCAGGTCCACACTCAGGTCGGACACGCCGTAAATAAACATGGTGCCGTCATCTTCAAAACCAACGGGAAGAACAGCAGCAAAGAAACTCTGGGCAAAATAATGGAGCATCTTCCACTTCCCTCCGAATTCTGTCCAGATGAAAAACTGATAAAGTTACAGTCCTTGTCTTTTTCTCATTTATTTCATCTCATGAAACAACCAGAGTTTTCTCACCAAGTGAGGACCACGATGGAGCCTGCCATATGTCGTTGAGCTGCCAGTAAAGAGCGCCCATGGTGTGACCTTTACCCTCGATAATTTCACTCCGACTTCGCCGATAAAACTCCGTCTGAGTCTTCACACACTGGGCCTGCATGACCTGCACGGGACGTGTTGTTAATAAAAAAAGTTTGATGCTGCTGGTAACTGGCAAATAATTAAATGTTTAAATTCTCTTAGATATGCAGCCGCAGATCTGACTGTCAGTGTCCCCGTCGTTGGCTGCCACCTACGCCTCCTTCGGGGGTCACCCTATGGCCCCTCCTGCAGGTGGTGAGTCCACTGGAAGGGCGGCCCATGTCCCCTGTTCGGGCTGAGCCCAGCGGGCCCTATGGGTAAAAGCCCGGCCACTAGGCGCTCGCTCTCCTGCCCCACCCTTGGGCCTGGCTCCTAGGGGGAGCCCCGGTGACCCACGTCTGGGCAAGAGCCACTTGGCCATGTTTGATCTCATCCTAGGGTTTTTTTTTGTCTTTGAGCCATGCTTTGTCTGGCCCCTTACCTCGGACCTGTTTGCCTTGGGTGACCCTACCAGGGGCATTAAGCCTCGGACAACATAGCTCCTAGGATCATTGGGGCACTCAAACCCCTCCACTACGATAAGGTGGCGGCTCAAATAGGAGTTCAAGTATCTAAGGGTCTTGTTCACAAGTGGGGGAAGGAAGGAGAGGGATCAGTGCGGCGTCAGCAATAGCTAGGACGCTGCATCGGTCCGTCGTGGTAAAGAGAGAGCTGAGCCGAAAAGCAAAGCTCTCAATTTACAAGTCGATCTATGTTCCTACCCTCACCTATGGTCACCAGCTGTGGGTGGTGACTGAAAGAATGAGATCACGGGTACAAGCGGCTGAAATAAGCTTCCTCCGCAGGGTGGCTGGGCTCTCACTGAGAGATCGGGTGAGAAGTTCTGCCATCCGGGAGGAGCTCGGTGTCGAGCCGCTCCCCATCCAGGTCGAGGGGAGCCAGACCTGTTTCGGGCATCTGGTCAGGATGCCTGTGAGCGCTTCATGGGTGCGGTTGTTTCGGGCACGTCCCACCGGGAGGAGACCAAGAGGCATACCCCGGACGTTCTGGACAGACTATGTCTCACAGCTGGTCGGGATCCTTCCGGGTTAGCTGGAGGATACAGCCGGGGTGAGAGAAGCCTGGGCTTCCCGTTTGAGGCTGTTGCTCCCGCGACCCTGCCCCAGATGAGCAGAAGATGACGGAACAGAACATCATCTTCTCTTTGTTTGTCTGAGTCAGGTTCACTTGATACACGTTGGATTTAAGGTGACGGGGGGGTCTGTGAGTTTTACCTGAGTGATGTAAAGCGTGTCTGTGAACCTCTTCAGGAGATTTGTAGAGTTGGGCAGGATGAAGTGGATCGCTGCCTGAAGCAACATCTGCTGGTTTCCATCTTCATGGTGTTGGCGATGAGAAGTGAAATTACTCCCATAGCTCCAGTCTTCTTTACTAGAGATCTACAGCATGTCATTAAAAGACAAAAAAAAAAAAATTAAGAACTTCAAATAAAATCCTGTTTTTAACACTAGGACTGCCATAGCGGTCAATTTGACCGCAAGTCACTTTAATATGCTAACTAGAATAAATAAAACATAACCTAAGAGGCAGACCTTTTTATGATTTTTAATATAAACATGTTTACCAATTTGTAGTTTTTGTGTTCTAAAAATGAACATTTCAAAATTTATAAGCATTTTATCTCCTCTAACCTGCTGCGCCCCGCAGCAGCTGGGAGGAAGTGTGCATTGGAAGTTGTTGCAATGTTGCTATGGCAACAAACACATTGCTATGGCCACACATAAATGTGTGTCTGTGTTTATATTTGTGGAGAGAGACAAGGAGGACTCTGACACCATTACAGAAAAATTTACAAAGATTGAGTGAGATAAAATTGAAGAGACACCATGAAGAGAGTAAGAAAAATGTTGTCTGAATAACGTATGCCATGTTTTCTAGATAAGTCTTGAAAGTTCAGGTTAACATATTGGAATATAGCTGTTAGCCAATTTATAACGAGGACATTTTTGAAGCAGCAGCGCAAAATGCGGAAAAAGTAGGCTATTGACGAATTACATCATTTTACTTTGGTGTTTGCTTTTTTATTCTAGGTTTTAAAAATATTTAACATTTTATTATTATTATTACTTTAAAAATTGAGGGGTGTAAAATTTTATTTATGAAATATAGCAGCGCAAAACATGAATAATTACATAAGTGTCACATTGACGGTCGTGGCGCTTACAGGTAGATTTAGAACACGGCAGTCCTAGTTTTAATTTACATCAGATATTTAATATAGAATTTCTTGAGAATTGTCAAGATTTTTCCATTTTTTTGTGAAAATTTCTTACAATAACACCATTATTTTCTGGTTAATATGTAAATGAGTTGTTGTCGTTATGGTTTTTAAGCCCGCCTCTTATAATTAAAAAGAGAAGATGCTAACATGTAGCTACCGGTTGTAAAGTGGAGAAGGACGGCCAAGATTGGAAGCCATATTCTGAAGCGAAACGTGTCCGAGGGAACGTTTTCCAGTCCCAGCAGTCCTCTGCGTAGCTGTAGTAGTGAACATCTCCGTAATGTGGGTCGTACGGGTTTGCTGCTACCCATCCCTCCTGCTGGGATTCAACTCCGTTTGTAGGACTGGAGACAAGAAATGGACGACTCTGGTCCTCCTGAAGGAAACAGTTAACCTCAGAGTTTGTACCATATTTTTCGGAGTATAAGTCCTCCAGAGTATAAGTCGCCCCACCCCTGCCAGACTATGAAAAAACTACGACTTATACTCCGAAAAATATGGTACCTTTGTTTGCCAAGAATATCAAAGATGTTTCTTATCAATAATTTTTTTTACGCTAACCTCTTGGACAATCGTCTTTATGTTGTTCACATAAAGCGTCACGTAGTCTTTTACATAAGCAGGTTTTTGGGAAGGTGGAATGTTGAACCAGTCGGTGGCTAGAGCTGCTTCGTTTTCATTATTCCCGCTCCAAATTATAATAGAAGGATGAGACTTCAGACGTTGGACCTGTTAAATAAAATAAAATCTACTCTTTATCCTCTTCCACACATGTCCTGAACCAGTAAAAAGCAGATCTGTACTGATTTACCTGTTGGGTAACCTCTTCTCTTATGGTGTCTAAAAAGTCGTCCCCGGTAGGATACATGGCGCAGGCGAACATGAAGTCCTGCCAAACCTGCAGACACACAGTTTGAGCTGCCATCTGTTCTGCAATATGTTCAAGAAATCACAGGATGGGAGAGGAAATACATCCGAAAACCACAGTTCATTTCATCTGGTACTGATTTGAATTCATTTAATATGAAAAAAATCTCCAGCTCTCAATGGACCGATTTGCTGCCGAGTGTGACCGGCCAGGATGGGAGTCATCGACTCCAAATCCGAGACTATCGTCCTCGCATGGAAAAGTGTGGAGTGCCCCTTGCAGGTCAGGGTTCTGCCCCAAGCGGTGAAGTTTAAGTATCTTGGGGTCTTGTTGACGGGTGGGGGAAGGATGGAGTAGGAGATTAACGAATCGGTGCAGCATCCACAATAATCAGGACGCTGCATTAGTCCAGCATGGTAAAGAAAGAGCTGAGTCGAAAAGTAAAGCTCTCAGTTGATCTAAGTTCCACCCTCACCTATGGTCACCAGCTGTGGGTGGTGACCGAAAGAACCAGATCGCGGTCACAAGCGGCTGAAATGAGCTTCCTCCGCTATCATCTCTAGCCTCACACTGAAAGCTTGGAGTAGATTCGATGCTCCTCCGGGTCGAGAGAAGCCAGAAGGTTTGGTTTGGGCATCTAGTTAGGATGCCTCCTGAACGCCTCGTTGGTGAGGTGTTTCGGGCATGTTCCACCGGGAGGAGACCCAGAAGTAGGCCCTGGTCCCGCTGGAGAAACTATGTCTCACAGCTGGTTAGGGAACAGCTCGAGATCCCCCAGGATGAGCTGGAGGATGCAGCCGGGGGGAGAGAAGCCTGGGCTTCCCATCTGAGGCTGTTGGTCCCAGATAAGCGGAAGACAACAGAACAGAACCGTGATAGGTACTTAATTTATCAAAAAAATATTTTTCCCTATCTGAACTACCTGTTCAGAAAATAAAACATGTTCTGATATTTTGGTTTCATAACGTGATGAATAATTTAAAGCTTGAAAAGCTGGAAGTTACCATGATTCCCAACTCATCGCAAATATCATAGAAGAGATCTTGTTCATACACTCCTCCTCCCCAAACCCTGAGGGCGTTCATGTTGGCGTCCACAGCCGACAGCAACAAGTTCTTCAAACTAGAAATCACAAAGACAAGCATCACTCATCACATGTCTATTGAATAAAAACAAAAGAATCAAAGTCTCTATTCAAAAACTTAAGGAGAGGCTGATTGAACTTACACAGCAAGTGTGACCTGATCTTGGAAAGAGTGTGCTGGGATCCAGTTGGAGCCTTTAAGAAAAACTGGTTGACCATTGATCTGGAAATAAAAACTTAAACCAGGAGATTCATTTATCGGCTTCTGGATGAGTTCCACTGTCCGGAAAAACACCTGCAGAAAGAAAAAGCATCTTAAATATCAAAACATCTGGAATTTGGAGTAAAAAATGTGTTTAATATTTTCACTGTAAACATCTGGGATATTTCATATAAAAACATGCTTCCATCTAAATTTGAGCGTAAGCCAACGTCTACGCAAATTGAGTGATTCATGAATAGAGCGCAGCTTTTAAACTCTAAGCCAGGCATGGGCTAAACAGTTCGATTCGGCCCGCCGAACTAGAAATTTTTAAAAAAATGAAAAAATAAACCATGTTAGTTTGATTTTCTTAATTTTCTTATGTTTGTCTCTAGATGGCGCCAAAAATACAACAACACTGCTCCCATTAAAATGTGTGTGTCTCTGTGATGCGCACACTTTCAAAATAATCAGTGTGCACAGATAAGGAAAGCCATCGGGGCCAATACACACACATAAACAAGCTTGTTAGATGTTAAAACAAGCAAAACGTTACATCAAGCGCTTAGATTTTGAACCTAGCGCCGCTAAATGCACGTTTTTAAGCGCCATCGCACTAGATTTCAGACCAAGCACCGCTAGATTTAAAATGAACCCCTCTTGATGTAACATTTAGCGCACTTGTTTAAGATCTAGCGCGACATTCTATCCGTCTAATCTAGTGGTTACCAAAGCATGCCATCCATCTGCTCTTGTTCCCAGGGGCGAATCCAGGATTTTCTAAAGGAGGGGGCTAGGAGCACATTTTCAGCACCTATGATGCTCGCTAGTGTAGAGGGTTTTACAGAGAGCTGCATTTTGGTGCATATTTTAACCGAAGTTTACAATAATTAAAGTAGTAAGAACAATTTTTTTTGTCAACCTAGAGAGGGGTTGCGAAATGAGAGAAAACCAAAAAACTACTCAATTTCAAGTAAATGAAACTCCAGGTGCTCCATTCCATTTTTTAGAAAAGTTTCACTTTGAATTCTTGTTGTACTTGTTTAGAAAAACAAGATCATTTCAATTTATCTTCATTTTTATGTAATTAATTTTATTTTTTCCAGAAACACTACCTTTGATTTTGTGTTTAAGATTGATGATTGATCCTGAAAACCTTGGACAGTGAGGAGGTAAGATGGTTGGTGACCGTAACCGCTCGGCCACCACAACCTCACGAGAGAATTCTGGGTGGGAAAAAAAAAAAACTCAATACGATTAAAAAAAATGAATGAAAATAAATAAAAATGAATGAATTTTTTAAGTACCTTATTAACGTAGAAGATGAAACTGTATTTGTTTCTTCCCTTCACAAATTGTGTTTGGAAGCTTTGCGCTGAGTCCAGGTCAGGTAGAGAGAGTTTGATGAGGCCACTGGTTGTTTGAACAACATCCATGACAAGTTCAACCTGCAGCTTCCACTGAGAGCTGCTGGTGTCTGGATAAATACATCGTGGAAATGATCACCGAATTAATCTAGAGCAGGCATGGGCAAACTACGGCCCGCGGGCCACATGCGGCCCATTAAGACATTTTAATCTGGCCCAAAAAATTTAAATAAATAAACCTTGTTAATATTTTATTTCCCTGCAATTCAGATGTTTACTCACTAGATGGCACACTCTTTGCTTTGTTGAGAAAACAACAACACTGCTCCATTAAAATGTGTGTGTTTCTGTAATACGCACATTGTCAAAATAAATTGTCAAGATTTCAAACCTATATTTTAACCTTGGCGCCCTAGATAAACGTTTTTTTTTAAGCGCTAGCGCGCTTGATGTAAACTTTACCGCGCTAGATTATGTGCGTGTAGCGGCCCCAATGGCTTTCCATATCTAACGTGCTTGTTTACAAAAGCATGCCATCCCTCTGCTCCTGTTCCGGCCCCTTGGTCAAATGTTAGAACCCAATAATGCCCACCAATCAAACAGTTTGCCCACCTCTGATCTAGAGGAAATTGACACAAAGGCGTAGAACAGTATGCCTCCATTTATCACAGACTTTATCAGTTCATCTTTAGTTGGTATCAAGTTACTGTTGGAAGTTTCATTAAGAACCCTTCACATGCTTGGGAAACATGACATTCAAAAAAATTTGCGACCATAAGCTTTTATGATCATGCTAGCTTGTGGAGGCAGGATAATCAAAACCTAATTGGTTCATCTATAGTTTGTACATAAAAATACATTCAAACAATTTGCGTTTAAGAAAAAAAAGAAGTCTAGAAAAAAAAAAACCTGGCACCATACAAAAAATGGTTTTAACTTACTGTAAAAAGGTAGAGAAGAAAGCTGAATAAGCTGCAGCAAATCATACGCCTCTAACCGAACCCCCTTCCACAAGCCCATGGTGGGGAATGAAGGTCCCCAGTCCCAACTAAAAGAGCTCTGCTCCTGCACAAAAAAAACCAATAAACTCAGTTTTAAGTCAACACAAGTGGTAACAAAACAAAACCAATTCAGGACATCAATGTGCTTGGACACTTTTTATGGGAAACGTCTCAAAAACAAGTATAAGTTGATCCCCGAGTTTTGAACAATACGACTCCACCTGCTCTATATTATGAACTGTAGGATGTAGCAGGTAGGCTTCATCCAAAGAGGACATAAGAGTGAAGTAGGAGTTCAGGACGTCCATAGGACATGAGGTTACAGGCAAACAAAACAAGATGTGATCTGCTAACTTGATGAAGCCCATCTACTGATCCCTGTCCTGGGGTGTGGCCAGACTGAGGAGGCCTCTGTGGTTGATCTACCAACCCGTTTCCATCAGGATGAAGAACATCTACTGATTTCTTCAGATGTAAAGGTTTACAGTAGGTTGAGATAATAATAAATAGTCTTAGAAACAGCTGCTGGCCCCATTGGCGTTGGCCTAGTGGTAGAGATACAGTCTGGGGCCACAGAAAAGACACAAAAAGAAGAAAATAAAGAAAATAAAAACCCCTGAAAAGACAAAAAAAACAGAACAAAACATTGGCTTTTCATCTCGGGGGAGGGGTCCTTCCTTCATGTGGGTCCCCATGAGGTTTAAATTTTTTTTCCTTTTTGTTTATTTGTGTACTTTTTTAAAAATCTACAATGTAAAGCCCATTGAGACTATTGTTTAATGATATTGGGCTCTACAAAAATAATTGAAGTTCCAGATGTCAAAGAAACATCCAGGAGCCAAATCGAGTCTAAACGTCTTGGTCCCGTCAGACTCTTCACCAATTTTCTGATCAGATGTTCCTCACATTCCAGTTTAAAACAACATTTATTAAAGTCTAATGAAGACTTCTTACTTTTCTAATAAAATTGACGTGGCATTCTCCCTTCTGGACATCTGGAGGACACTCAGGAGGAACGCGGTAAGACGAATGAGCTCGTCTTTGCTCTGAGGCATAAAGAACTGGAGACAGGAAACTCACTTCAACCACATTATCGTCACTCTTCAGAAGATCTTTCACTGAAAAGTCCTAAACGACATGGTACAAGACAGACAGAAACTCTGATTAAATATGTAACATAAACATGACGCTGAATATTAAACCGCGCTCCTTTACTTCACCTACATATCTACGAAACATGTTGTCCGTCTTTCCAACTTTTACCCCATTTAGTGAGATCACTGCAGCCGTGTCCACGCCATCGAAAACAAGGACAACTTTCTCTTTGCTCCTGTTCATACAGATGAGATTCAAATGACTCAGACCACATCATCCAGTTATATACAACTTTTAGAAAAATATTCAACACCAATAACAGACCTCAGCTGGGCTGGCACGGAGAATGTGGACGTGTAGGTCCAGTTATCAAGAACGATCCAACGATAGGACACATCGTTAAACCTGAAGTATGGATCCTGAAATACAAAGGTTACAGTAGTTTTACTTTTAAAACATTCCATTCCGTCATCTTCCGCTTATCTGGGGCCGGGTGGCAGGGCGAAACAGCTTCAGAAGGGAAGCCCAGGCTTCTCTCACCCCAGCTGCCTCCTCCAGCTCAACCGGAAGGATCCTGAGTCGTTCGCCAGCCAGCTGTGAGACATAGTGTCTGCCCGAAAGACCTCACCAGTGACGCACTCCGGGGGCATCCTGACCAGATGCATGAACCACCCCATCTGGCTCCTCTCGACCTGGAGGAGGAGCAGCTTGACACCGAGCTCCTGCCTGATGGCAGAGCCCCTCGCCCGATCTCTGAGTGAGAGCCCAGCCACCCTGCAGAGGAAGCATACTTCGGCCGCTTGTATCCGCACTCTCATTCTTTCGGTCTGCACCCACAGCTGGTGACCATAGGTGAGGGTGGGAACATAGTTAAACTTGTAAATCCAGAGCTTTGCTTTTTGGCTCAGCTCTTTCTTCACCACGACGGACCGATGCAGCGTCCTAGTTATTGTTGACGCCGCACCGATCTGCCTATCGATCTCCCGCTCCATCCTTCCCCCTTTTAAAACGTATTTTCTAATTTGCAAAACTATCTTTTTTGTATTTAAAACAGCAGATTGTAAGTTGTTTTACTGTAAAGAGGATGTATACAAACACTAAAACGTAATTATTAGATTGCTAATCTGAAACTAAATAGACTCTTTAAGATTTTTAAAATTTTATGTCACACTCTGTCTTTCAATCTAACACTCTGAAAATCCTGAGAAATTTAAATGGCAGGATGTTACGATGAATGCAGGATGTGGTTCTTGCTAAAATCTGCAAGAGATGTCTGAAAGTAAGCATTTGTTGCTCTGAAACCTCAACGCACTGAACCATAAAGGTGCGTTGAGGGGAAGGCAATAGCTCTGCAGTAAAATGTTCGCCTTTGGACAGGAAGTTAGCGGGATCGAATCTCACTGAGCTCATGTCTAGGTGTTCTAAGGGAAGACACCTAAACCCCTTTTTCTCCCACCATTGGCGCTGTCATGGCAGCCTTCTGCGGTGTAATGCAGCACACAAATTTCTGCTGATAACATGCTGGATTATGGATTTCTAATGAATAGAAGAGTGAAGTTTCAGGGAGGAAAAAAAAGGAAAATTACTACAACATTTTTAGAAAGTACAAAATTTAATCATTTTCTGATTTCATTTTTTTTTTTTTTTAATATCTTAAACTGTTTTTAAATATGTCAACAGTCTTGTTTCACACTACTGTCAAAATAGTTATCAAACAAATCGAGGAGAACAGAGAGATCCAGCGTGAGGACACAAAAACCTGGAAAGAGCAAAAAAGTCAGTATGCCACTGCTCCCCCATGACTCATACCATATATCGTTTTTACAGCAAGTGTGGTTGGAGCTGCAGCTCCCACATGGGCTTATTCAGTCAAAGCCGACGCTGCACAAACAGATAAGGATCCAGGTGCAGACTCCATAGTCTCTAGAGACAGAAGGATACCAACATGGTCTTGCACCCAAGAGTTTGAGCACTTTGGTCACTAGACTGCAGATCAATGGTAGTGTCAGAAGAGTAGTCTGTTCCCCCTCTGTGTCCTGTTTCCCCTCTCCCTCTTGTCTGTGTGTGTGCAACAAGTCACACCTGAAACTCATTTACTCATCTTCTGGAGCATAAATCGATCAGTTTTTGACACACTCTTCCTCATGGTATCTATTGTCAGCATAAAATCCTGTTATATTTAGAGACAGTCAAGACTGTCCTGTAACCATAGCAACCCACTCTTCTTCTCTGATTTGTTAACATTTTTGGTTGGTGGTGTGCCTCAAGATTTTTTTACGATGGAAAATGTACTTTGGCAAGAAAAAGGTGGAAAAAGAAGTAGAGAAATGGAGTGTGGAAAACAGGTGAAGAAGAGTGTGTAGGCAGGGTTTAGCAAATAACAAGCTATACTCCATTATGAAGAGAGAACCAACAAGATCTACCATAGATTTAAAAAATAAATACATAGTTGTATAAAACGTTAGCAGTGAATTTAAAAGGTTCTACCTGAATGTATCCATGCTGGTGTAAAGCTGTGTGGACACAACCTGGAACCTGTGCAGGAACAGACAAGGATCCATTGCTGTTCACCAGCTTCCATTTTCCCTTCAAACTTAGCTCCTCTGCTGCGCAACCAAATCCCAACAAAACTCCAGAAAACAGACACGAAAAAGCCAAACAAAGCAGATTCACACACTCTGCCATGATCTGCTTTTCATGCTGAGCACCATAAAAACACAAAATCGATGTTTGAAATGAGTTCCGTGATTTTCACGTGTCAACGCGTGGTTGTCAGCTGATTAGAATACTTCCTGGTTTTTATTTCGTCACGTTACATAAAAAAACAGTTTTATCACTAATTCAACGGTTTCAAATTGCACATTAATAACTTTATTGTTTTAGGAATGTTAGAATAAACCTTCTCGTGTTGTGTTTTCCACCAATTGAATGTTCAACCTCTGTTCCACCAAGTGGCTGTTCCCGTTGTTCCACCTAACTTTGCAGTACTAGCAACTATTCAGGAGCTCTCTCTTGAACTGCTTGAAGCTACCGGACACACATATTTCCCCAATTTAGGATCAATAAAGTGTCTGAATCATATTTGTAATTGATTTAACAACTCCCTCCATATCAAAGATTAATAATAACTAGAGTATGCTGTTTCGGAGAAACAGCGCGTTGAATGCCTGCTCGCGGGGGGCGAGGACGCCGAAGCCCGTTTTTTTTTTTTTTTTTTCATCCTCCGATGCTGAAAATGACCTGAAAGCTGGCTAAAAAAAACCCCTGAATGTACATATGTGCTGGAAAAGGATTTCAAACACATTAAATTTTTATAAAGTTTTGTCTTTTATTGTGAAAATGTCGTTAAAGTTGTGTAATTATGCTTTAAAGTTGAGAAAACAAAACAGCGTTAAAGTTATTTAAAAAAAATAATTTTAATGTAAAAGTGAGTAAAAGTTAATCATTTTTCATTATTTTGTGTCTTTTATTGTGAAAATCTAATTAAAAATGGCAAAATATGCTTTTAAGTTGAATTCTAAAAAAAGACGAAGAATTAATAAAAAAAGAAAAAAATTAATGTAAAAATGTTTGAAAGACAATCATTTTTTATTATTTTAGGTCTTTTATTGTGAAAATCTCGTTAAAGTTGTGTAATTATGCTTTAAAGTTAAGAAAACAAAACAGCGTTAAAGTTTTTTAAAAAAAATCATTTTAATGTAAAAGTGTGTAAAAGATAATCATTTTTCATTATTTTGTGTCTTTTATTGTGAAAATCTCATTAAAAATGGCAAAATATGCTTTTAAGTTGAATTCTAAAAAAAGACGAAGAATTATTAAAAAAAGAAAAAAATTAATGTAAAAATGTGTAAAAGATAATAATTTTATATTATTTTAGGTCTTTTATTGTGAAAATATCGTTAAAGTTGTCTAATTATGCTTTAAAGTTAAGAAAACAAAACAACTGAAAAGTTCTAATGAGCTGTCTTCCCATCAGAGCTCCTTAATTGCGCCTCAAAACACACCTGATGCAGGTCACAAGACCACAGAAACAGAATCTGCATACAGCCAGCACAGCCTACTTCCAAATAAGGAGATGTCTGTGACATCACACAGACTCCTTCATTACCTTATAAGGAGATGAGCCCCTGAGAGCTCATTAATTGGGCGGCAAAACACACCTGCTCAGGTGGGACAGAGAATTTCTGAAAAGGCAAACAAATGCTAATTACGCAAAAACGGTAATAGATAGAAAAAAAATTCTTTCAGATTTAGAAAGAGGACGATGAAATCTACTTGGGGATGTAATTTTTTTTGCGATGGTAATTCAGGAATGAAATGGCAGCCATTTTAGTGCCACAAAAATGTCACTTTTTGGGGGGAGGTCTCCTTCTGAGGACCATAGAGGAAAATCTGTTGGTCTGACAGATTCAAGAGTCACCTTGGATGAAAGAGGACAAGAATTCCTCCGTTTTGAGCTAAAATTTATGTTTGTGGGATAAAAACTCAAAGAGTTATAAAAATTTGTTTGGAAGGGTAAAATTTTAAAATCCGATCAGACGGACGAAAAAACGATCTGACTTCTCGACCTTCGGGAGCCCGTAGCGGCTAAACCTTCGCTCTGACGAAAAAAATGCTCCATTCCAAAGTTGTTCGCAACGAAATTTCCTTCGTTTTGATATAAAGTTTTTGCAGATCGGTTCAGAAATGTAGGCTCTGACGCTCCTTGAACACAAATTTTGTGAATTCTGTTCGCACTCTGTTTTTACAGTGCGAGCGAGGCAAAAAAAAAACCTGATTTTTTCCATTTTTTCACTTTTTTTATAAAGTGATTGCTCTGAAACCGTAGAAGGTATGAAAGTGTCCTTTAGATGTTATAGAGGTCAAACCCTTGTGACCCGTTTAAACTTTAAATGGTGTTTCTAGCTAAAAGTATGCCAGAGCTGGAAAGCTTTGAAGAGCATGTGGTTTTTGGCCAAAATCCCATTATTTCCTATGGGGCCCATTTTTTTCGTGTTTTTTTGCGATAAATCGGAAACCGAAAAAAATTTCAAAAAGTTGAATAGATCCGTAAATCTCATTTCCGAGCCGGTCGTTTTGAGTCCTGAACGGCTGCGCTCGGGCAAACGGATCTTGAGATTTTACGTGCCAAAAAAGGGGCGGAAGAATACGGAAGATTTCTAGAAAGTAAAACAGGATCACTATAGTTGAATGCCTTTTAGGCATTCAACTGAAAATGGAGCTTAAATGGTTTATCATGACTATATTGAGCTTCTATACCCTTTTTCTTCCCACATTGCTTTACATTTACGGTAAGCAGCTTGTTAGCCCAGCTTCACATCAGATGAGGGATTTTTGAAGCCAGGAAGAATCCCTCATCAATCATCACTGATGGTTGGAGGAAAGCCACCCATCCGGGAGGAGGTTGGTGTCGAGCCGCTCCTCTTCCAGATCGAGAGAAGCCAGATGGGGCGGTTCGGGTATCTGGTCAGAATGCCCCAGAGCGGCTCACTGGTGAGGTGTTTGGGCATTTCCCATCAGAAAGAGACCAGGAGGCAGACCCTGGACCTGCTGGAGAGACTATGCCTCACAGCTAGCTGGGGGAACGACTCGGGATCCTTCCGGGTTAGCTGGAGGATGCAGCTGGGGTGAGAGAAGCCTGAGCTTCCTGTCTGAGGCTGTTGCCCCAACGACCGGTTTGTAATTGAGAAAAAAAACTAAAATTTTGGAGGTAAAGCTCCATTGCTCAAGGGATTCAAATCTAAGATTCAAGATTCTTTTTTGTCATAGTACAAGTACAGTGAAATTTTGACAAAGCCCTGGCTGTAGGTAGGACACAAAAAAAGAAAGGAAAATACTTGATAATTTGAAGACTGTTGTTGACCATATTTCTGTTTAAACAATGTTTGAATAAAAATGAAGGCTTTTAGATTCAGTAGACATCTTTTTGTTTAATTTGGTAGATAGACTTTTTGTTCAAGAAACTGATATTTTAAAAGCCTTAAATAAAGTAATTTCAGGACCTCAGTGACTTTAGACCAGGCATGGGCAAACTACGGCCTGCGGGCCACATGCACCCCTTTAAACATTTAAATCCGGCTTGAAAAAAATTAAATAAATGTTAGTTTTAGTTCTCCTGCAATTCTGATGTTTCTCACTAGATAAATTGGCTTTGCTGGGAAAACACCAACACTGCTCCCATTAAAATGTGTTTCCGTGATGCGCATGTTGTCAAAATAAACACTGTATATATGGAAAGCTATCAGGGCCAACACACGCACGTAAACAAGCGTGTTAAATTTCCAACCTACAATTTAAACCTAGCGTGCGAGATGCAGTTTTTGAAGCGCTAGCACGCTTGATTTAAACTTTAGCGTGCAAGACTACGTGCCTGTAGTGGCCCTGATGTCTTTCCATATATAACACACTTGTTTACCAAAGCATGCCATCCATCTGCTCCTGTTCCAGCCTCTTGGTCATATGTTAGAGCTCAATGTGGCCTACGAATCAAAAAGTTTGCCCACCCTAATGGTCAAAATCATCTTAAAGATAAAAATTCCTTCCCAGAGAAGATAGAAGATTGGCAAAAATATACCAAAAACTGTTAAATACTCGCAAGTCTAAACCTTGGAACAGTTTAATTTTACAGTACGCAGCATTTGGGCTTTATCCAGACAGGAAAGTTGGGCTATTTGTAGACATTTCAAAGATTAAAAAAAAAAACACAGATTCTTATGATTTAAGTAACTTTATTGAAGGGAAACTAAAAGAAAAAGCCACAAGTTGACTATCAACCAATAGCTTTGCATCAATGTTTCAGGGCTACAAGAAGACAGTGTTCAAGTGGGCATAAAAAACTAACTGCTCATCTACTGGCTTCTAGAAAAAAAAAAAAAAAAACGGAAAGTCTTTGAGGGGACCCAAATTTCCAACTTTTCAATCTTACGATCCACTTAATTTGCAGAAACATCAGATATTACTAACTTTATTAACATGCATAAAATACAACATTGAAGTTTTTAATAGTTGGTTTCCTTAACATTGATATATACTGTTGTGCCTTTCTGTACACACACTTTGATAGTGGAATAAGATACACTTCTTTCCTTGGAGAAGAAATTTCTATACTATTTAACAGAAGAATCTAGTGGTGGGTCACCAGTCCGAGAGACAGACAAGCCACAAACCAGTTTCCTTACACGTTTATTTTTCCAGTTCTGATAGCAAATAAAATGCAAAAAAAAAAAAAAAAAAAAGCCAAATTTTAATTTAAAAATTCACGTTGGAACAAAAACAAAAAAGCTTCAAGTACTCTTGGAGACCCTAACAGCTGAAGAGGATCACTTTTAAGGTGTAAGTGTGTGAACTAAGTTCTCCAAACAACTGAATTTGGGTTACAAATAGGAAAAAAAAAAAAAAAAAAAGTACTTTGGCGTAATTTAATTGCGTTTAATGCATATCGCCTCCCAATTCTTCTATGCAAAAACAGTGAAAATTTGACAGAAACTGGCTTGTGACCTAAAGAGAAAACACTATCTTCTTATGAGCGCACAGGTGGGGAGGCGGGGAAAAACGGGGTAAAATGCTTTGATTAACAAAAAAAAAAAAAAGAAATAAGGTGGGGGAAAAAAAGTGGAAAAACAGAATATCATAATTTTAAGATTAAACCAGCAATATTTTCCACCAACTTTCCAAATGCTGCCATCACATCGCATATTTTTGTGTCCATTCTTTTGCCATTTTGATGTATCTGCAGAAAGAAAAGATGTTTTCTTGAGCAAAAAAATACAAGGTTTACAGTAAATACACACCATTCCTAAAGTTACAATAAATTTATCAAACATTTCTCCTAGCGCATGCACTCTTTATCCTAGCAAGCATGCTACAAACTAAAACAAGAATGTTTCAAAATAAAACTTGGTTATTTTGGGTTAGACAATAATAATCACGCTTGTTTTGGAAACTCATGCGAAAGTTAGTGACTGTATTTACATGCAGTTAGTTTCTTTCAAACGTTAAACTCCTCGATTGATCAATATTTAATCTAACTTCGGTCACGACTCATCCACTACCAAACCAGCTAAAAACAGAAAATTAAATAGTAACCATGTGCCGTTTAAAGTAGTGGACTCAAGAATCTTGGACTCATCTCTCTCCTCTACTAGCAGCTCCCAGTCCAGGCCAGACGAACCCCATCTGACTCCTTTTTTCTTTCCATCATAAAAGGAGGTGCTAAAGACAAGAATCTCCTAGCTAACAACTTTAGCATGCTACTATAGTAAAGACCTTCAAGTTCCTGCAAGTCTTGATCGGTTCTACACAAAGAAATACTTTTGAGCTTTACAAACGGGCATGCAGTTTTATGAGATAATTAATTTAAGACCATCTGAAGAAGTACCTCGATCAATCAGAGATAATTTTAGGTTTTATCAAAGAATTAGTACTCAGACTGCTGGAAATCAAGATGCAAGATTCAGATTGAATCAAAGGCCAAAATGTCCCGCTGGTTACTCTACATGTCCTGACAGTTTACTAGAAGAATACATTCTGTGGCAGAACCGGTTGCTTGAGTGAAATATGACTGATCTTAGCAGAACAAACAATCTCGTAGCGCTTGCCAAGATGCAGTGCTGGCTGTCAGCCTTACCCTAAAGCATGGCATACTTTGTTGTCCACTCCTGAGCTAGTTTATTGTACCTAACAAAGTGAAGCTAGATTACACAACTGACCAAAGAAACACACACCTGGGTGTAAACGATAACACCTAAGGTATGAGTGCACCAATATTTGATTTGGAAGGGGAAAAAAAAAAAAAAAGAAAAAAAAAAAGGTTATGTTTTTATATAATCTATTTACTTACTTCTGACTATCTGTTTTGTAGATTCGTGCGATCTCTGGCACTAGGGGGTCGTCTGGGTTGGGGTCACATAGCAGTGAGCAAATGGAGAGAAGAACTAAAAAAAAAACAAACAAAAAAAAAAACAAACATTTTATTTAAAAATGTTTTAATCAGTTTCACAAACAATGTCCATATTTAATATTTTCTACGACTTAAAAGAAGTTTTTAATAAATATTTTTACGGTAATAATTATATGAAAAACTAAATATATTTACCTTTAGAAATAGTGAGTGCAGGAGACCACTGTGATCTGAGAATATCCAGACAGATACTGCCGTTACTGTTAATATTTGGGTGGTAAATTCTCGTCGTAAAAGCAACCTGCAGAAAAAAGAACAAAAGTACATATTGGTACGGGATAAAAAAAAAAAACGAGTCGCACAAAGAGTCGGACAGTTTACATTCCTAGTTACAGCGTGACAGTCACCTTCTGGACCGACAGGTTTCAGGAATATTTCCAGACAAAACAGCTTGTCTTTTGAGCTACATCTAAACAAATACTTTGAATAAATCATTTGAAAGATAGGACGTGCATACCTTGGGTGGTTTAAAGGGGTAGTCTGTTGGAAAATGAATTGTCAAGAAGAAAACACCTCCCTGATATGGACTGTCACTCTGAAAGAAAGAGGATCAAAGTATTTCAAGAAGGAACCACAAAAAAAAAAAAAAAAAACTAAATTTGCATATACGCATTTATAACGCAGCAACATAAAAACAGCCCTCATGAGAGGAAAAAAAAAAAAAAAACAAACAACTGTTATGTCATAAAGTACTTACAGGTCCCATGATTGTTGCTTGCCAGTGAAACACTGAGAACAGAAAGTAAATGTTAGAAAATGGTGAAAGGTCACAGGTATGTGATCTGACGGGAACTGATCGGAGCTTCCGAGGAATGCCATTTCCTCTTGGCATTTTGAGGGCATTGAGAAGCTTAAAAAATATTTGATTTCTTTTAAACGTACTTTTAGTTTGTTAAAAATGCTTTAAAGACTTAAAAATAAAAGAAAATGTGACAAATTTTTGTATGACATTTTTATTTATTTTTGCATCATAATCATTATAAAATTTGGATTGTGTTGAATTAAAAAGTTTCAAATCCAAGGTTTCTCAGTAAGATACTGTGATAGTTAACTGGAACAAAAAACCTAGGTTCTTATGAGAAGAAAAAAAATTTCTAGAATCTTATGAGAAAATCAAAAACTCTAGGTGCTTATGAGAAAAAAACCTAGATTCTTATGAGAATCTAGGATTTTTCATAAGAATCTATGAGAATCTCTCATAGATTCTCATGAGAGAATCTCTCATAGATTCTCATGAGAGAATCTCTCATAGATTCTCATGAGAGAATCCTAGATTCTCATGAGAGAATCCTAGATTCTCATGAGAAGAAAAGTTCATTTCATAAGTTCATCTTTTCTTCTTATGAGAAGAAAAAATCCTAGATTCTTATGTGAAAATAAACCTAGATTCTAATGAGAAAATAAACCTAGATTCTCATGAGAAAGTAAACCTAGATTCTCATGAGAAAATAAACCTAGATTCTCATGAGAAAATAAACCTAGATTCTCATGAGAAAATAAACCTAGATTCTCATGAGAAAATAAACCTAAATTCTTATGGAAAAAAAAACTAGATTCTTATGAGAATCTAGGATTTTTCATAAGAATCTATGAGAATCTCTCATAGATTCTCATGAGAGAATCTCTCATAGATTCTCATGAGAGAATCTCTCATAGATTCTCATGAGAGAATCTCTCATAGATTCTCATGAGAAGAAAAGTTCATTTCATAAGTTCATCTTTTCTTCTTATGAGAAGAAAAAATCCTAGATTCTTATGTGAAAATAAACCTAGATTCTAATGAGAAAATAAACCTAGATTCTCATGAGAAAATAAACCTAGATTCTCATGAGAAAGTAAACCTAGATTCTCATGAGAAAATAAACCTAGATTCTCATGAGAAAATAAACCTAGATTCTCATGAGAAAATAAACCTAGATTCTCATGAGAAAATAAACCTAGATTCTCATGAGAAAATAAACCTAAATTCTTATGGAAAAAAAAAACTAGATTCTTATGAGAATCTAGGTTTTCTCATAAGAATCTATGAGAGACTCTCATAAGAATCTATGAGAATCTCTCTTAGATTCTTATGAGAGAAAAAAATCCTAGATTCTTATGAGAAAATAAACCTATATTCTTATGAGAAAATAAACCTATATTCTTATGAGAAAATAAACCTAGATTCTAATGAGAAAAAAAAAACAGATTCTTATGAGAAAAAAAAAAGATTCTTATGAAAGAAAAAAAAACCTAGATTCTTATGAGAGGAAGAAGAATCTAGTTACTTTTGCTTTCTTTTTAGTTTTTACAACTTAAAAACCAGAAGAAAAAAAAAAGGAGGGTTACTTACTGTCATCCCCAACTGGGCCAGCTGAGCACTGTGCTGGGGGGTCCCGAGCCAGGTCATTCAGTTCCTGTCAAAGAAAGAAAAAGAAAGTTTTTAAAGCTGATCCTAAATCTTTCCACAAACATGTTTACAGGATCAGACATTTCTACACATGAACCAAAATGGACACCTGGGAGGAGTTTCATTCTCACATCCTGCTACCCAGCACCAGTCCTGGGGGCAACCAGGGGGGCATTTTTTATCTCTAAAAAGCAAGACAAGCTTTGTACCCACACTCCAGACTTATGTCCTCTTGTTATTTTTAGTTGTACAGTTATTTTAGAGGGAGCTGGTGAGGGTTGCCCCACCCTGGTGTTCAGGAACCATTTCAAAAGAAACTTGAAAACATCTAAACTAAACCAGGATGTGAGGGTTTTTAGTTATTTTTCACTCAATTTTTATTTAAATTTAAAGGATTTAGATTAAAATACGTGAAGTTTAAAAGGGAAACAAAACAGAAACAAAAAACACGATTCAAACCAAAGAAATTTATCGTAAAGATTCGGTAAGAGATATGAGTCATATGTTCTGTAACACGTTGTTCTGAAGCCGGTAGGAAATGTACGAAATACAAAAAGTTTAAGAGAAAACTTTTGATTTGAGATTTTTTTTAGGTGGATTTTTAGAAGTGTTTGGACACACATGAAGGCCTCTTGTCGACGTCGATTTTTCTCGACGAACAAATTGAAGCTTTTGACCGAAACTGCTAACAATAGCCAACAAGCTAATCGAAATGTAATCACGAAATTGTAAAACAACATATTTAAATACCCAACAAATACCACGATGAAAAAATTAAACAAAAGGGTTAAATTGACACTTCCGTAAAAAAGCTTCGCGATCCATTTTTTTATGTTTTTTTTTTTTTTACAGCTGCATTGTGGGAGGCTAGCTAGCTAAGCTAACGCAGCTAGCCTTCACGATGTTATCTCACCTTGTGAATCCTTTTCAATGCCATCCTCTTTGTTGTTTAACTTTATAACGTCAAGATTTCCGTGAAGAACAGCGATGATATTCCAGGATGACTTGCTGAGGTTGAATAATTGATGCTAGCTCAAACTCGAAGGCCTTTTTTTCCCTGAGCTAGCGTTGTTAGCAGGCTAGCGAGCTAAAAATTACGTAGACGTATTCAGAGTGTTAACGGCTCACAACGTTGGGATATTAAAACAAATGTCCCGCAGTTTTGAAAATCCGGTATTAGTTATTTTAAAAATAACTAAAGAAGTGCGCAAAGCAGGTGTGAAAACCTCTCGATCGTCGTTTTTTTCCTTTTGGTTTCGCTCGATGTCGTTACCAAACTCCAAGCTGTCTACATATATGTGCTTTATTGACGTGAAGGCGGTGTTTGCTGCTGCGTGACGCAGCGGAAGTGATAGCTGATTGGTTGCAAGAATGCGGAAATAAGTGACGTCTAAAACCTGAAAAAATACCAACTTTTATTTTTATTTAAAATTTGAAATACATTTGATTTAATTTGTTTAAGCGTTACACCATCCAATAAGATTATAAGTCTGTTTTTATGTCGTTAATTAAAAAATGTTTGTCCATTAAAGGTTATATTCAATGGACGACAGGTGTCTTAAATGACATATAATTTGACAAAAACTACAAAAAACACTATTTTTGTCACGACTGTTAAACATCACTTTACAGTGTAATAAAAATGATTTAAAATGATTTAATAATTTTATGTTGAAATGTAAAAAAATCAAAGCCAATGAAACTAAATCATAACTCTTTTTGTTTAGGTTCTAATAAAATAGCCTAAAAAGAGAAAATATCAATTATTTCCAAACATTTTATTTTTAAATTCATGAAAATTTTCCAGTTGAAACCAAATGTAAAAAAAAAAAAAACGGACTTTGTGAATGAGAGGAGTGAGGTCACAAAGAGAAGAGATAAAGAAGGTGGAGGATTTTAGGTACTTAGGATCAATAGAGTGTGGAAAAGAGGTGAAGAAGCGTGTGCAGGCAGTCTGGAACGGGTGGAGAAAAGTATCAGGTGTGATGTGTGATAGAAGAGTTTCAGCTAAAATGAAATGGAAAGTGTACATAACCGTGGTGGTGAGAATAGTGTCCTGACGAGATCAGCGACCATCAAGATCTGCGACTTTGCGCCTCTGCACATGCCCAGAATGCTCTCCCTCCCTTCCAGATGATCCAACCATTGAGATCTGCGACCTGCCATACTTCTTTTGGAATTAGGGTTAGTTTTCGCAACTTTGAGTTTGAGAGAAGGGTGCAGATCTCGAATGAACATTGCAGCCATGTTGTTTGGTCTAGACACAGTGGCTCTGAGGAAAAGACAGGAAACAGCGATGGAGGTAGCAGAGATGAAGATGCTGAGGATCTCTTTTTGAGTGACCAGGATGGACAGGATCAGAGAAACACCACACAAAGTCAGAAAGGCAAGACTGAGATGGTTGGACATGTGCAGAGGAGAGAAAGAGAGTGTACATCGGCAGAAGGATGCTAGGTTTGGAACCACCAGGAAAGAGACCTAGAGCGAAGACCAAAGAGGAGGTTCATGGATACAGTGAAGGAAGACATGAGGATAGTCAAGAATTCAAGTGTTGGCTGGAGCGTGTATAACAGCTAGAAGGGCGCATCCTGGATAGGTCACAAATCCATCACAACGTTAATTATTGTTAATATAAACTATAAATGAATTGTAATGTTGAATTATTTTCAGAAAAAAATATTTGTGCAACTTTTTTGTACTGTTTTTCTGGTACAAATGCGATACTAAATAAATAAATGGTGCAAAACATTGTGCTACTTTGATATTTATTTTGTTTAACTTCAACAAACAGAATTAAAAGAACATGTTCACTGCCAAAAATAACAACTGAAACAGCGTTCGAGACACAAAAAAAACAGATATGTGTTCAAAAGATTCTTTTCATTTTGCCACTTTTCACAAAAATGAATGAAATCTACAAGGACGTGGTTAACTTTCACTCCCCAAGTAAACATTTGAAGTAGAGACCAGTTAATACTGAATAAACGTTATTGCTTTTTTTTTTTTATAATTCTGTTTAATTATAATTTCTTTTTCTTCAGAAAAAAAAACTAGAAGATTTCTCTTACTTTAGGTCCCAATTTTTTCTAAACATTTAGATATCGCACATTCGTTATAACGTGTGACAAAGAGGACCTTTTTCAATTTTCAGTTCACACATAAAAGGCATCTGTGTTTAAATCCCTCTGATGAAGAATCACCCTTTTACATCCTTCAAGGCACTGAAGCAGAGCTCCCGGCTTCTGCTGCCTGTGCTTTTTTTTTTTTTTTCTCAGAACGAATGGCATCCAAGGAGGAGAGCTTGATTTGTAGGACCAGCTGCACCTCTAACCCAGGCCTATTCTGAATGTGTGCAGTTGCCATGACGATGGTCATCACAGTCGTTGCAGTCTAGGAATTCTAATTTTTGGTGATGCGGTTTAACTGATGTTTCAGCGAGTCTTCTGTCACATGAGACATCTCTCGATTGTCCTCAGTGATGTTTTGCTCTAGTGGATCGATGTTGGTCCATGATTTAAGTTTCCGATCATGTCCTGGGTGTGTTTCGGAACCAGCGTTAAGTTCACAGTGGTTCTCATCTATTACAGAAGCTGCAGACACAGGTGAGTCTATGTCGTTAACCTCGTCATGGCTCTGTATATTTGAGGAGGTTTTACTCAATGGCACATGAGAGTCACCAACGTTTTCTGGAGATACCGACGTCTGAAACCCAATAAAACCTGGAGCAGCTTCACCGTGTGCTTCAGGATGATTCTCTTCATTTCTCGCCTCCGTGGAGTCAGAAGTCACAAAGTCCCCCCGCATCTCCTCTGTTGCACTGTTATCTAGGTTTTCTCGTTCCTGAGGAGCCAGATCAGAATTTTCTTCTCTCTGAGGCGGATGATTGTTGTCTGAAGCCTGGCTTTGATTTGATGGTGTCGGGCGGACTGTTTGGTGACACATGGGGCATGTTTCCTGCACATAGAGCCACTTACGGAGACAGTTGGCATGAAAGAAATGTCCACAGTGTGTGATCACTGCAGAATTCATTTCCTGGAGGGGAAAAAACAGAAAATGTTTCACTAACTTAGAATATATTTCATTTCCCAATTCAACAACCTTCCATTAAGATGTGCCAAAACCACAATGACTACCAGTACTATTTAATTGTATCTACATCCTAACATGTACTCGAGGGCTCGGTTTTACGTCGAGTTACTTATCCAGTCGTGAATATCTGTCCACAAAGACAACAAACAAAAACTATCTGAGGGCCATTTAAAGAGGAAGTAAAGTCAAACAGGAAGAACAGGAATATCACCTTTCATAGATCAACAAACACACGTAAACACACACCAGTGATACTTAGGAAAGAAGAAAATGTACAGTAATATGTACTGTAAATCTAAAGTCAAAGTTACACATTATTAGTAATCTATTACTTCTATTAACATCCAGTTTATTATGTTCTCTGAGAAAAAGGTCAAGAAGATAAAGTGTGATTTAATGTAGAATTCAAAGTAAAAACAATCAAACCGTCTAAAAAGATGGTTTAATCTAAATAGAGAGATTACTGTTATTAATAAAGTTAATAACAGTAGAGAAACTTGTCTTGATTATAAAACTAATAACTCTCCTTATGTGACACTGAAGTCTGGAAATCTGAAAATCACATTAAAATTAGTGACGTCAGCCAATTAAAAAAATTAATCAAATTAATTACAGAATTTTGTAATTATTTAATCGAATTAATCTCATTTTAAAATCATATGTGCAAAAGGTTTCCTGATAAAGAATTTTAATTCTAGGATATTAAAAAATGTACTGTATAACTAATTAACTGAATACAGTAAGAAGAGAAGATTTTAAATCCAATTTATTATTGGTGAACTGTGTCTCATGAGGCCAGATGCATCATTAAAAAAAGTAAAATAAGAGTTAGGGTTCGTTCTTATCTTCAATGATAGATATTGACCTGCAATCAACAGCAACCCACTTTGCGATTGTATTTGTTAATTTCTCTGTTGTGGATTTGCTCATTCGCTTGCCAAATTCAGCTAGCTTGGTTTGGTGGAGCAAGCTCCCGGTAGCCACACTCGCAACAGAGGAATTTGCCTGAACATGTTTTATGTTTAGATGGTATGTCAGGCTGGAGTTACTCCGGTGGTAGGAGAACTCCTTTTTGAAAAAAACTACAAATTATTACGTTTTTATTTATTGTCCCGTCTTTATTATTTTTGTATAAAAACTTGCCGTTCAGTGGCTCGACTCAGGGGCGAATCCAGGATTTTCTAATGGGGTGGGTGGGGAGGGACGTGAGGAGGCATCCTCGCGCCCCCCTTCCCAGAACATTTTGAAAAATAAGTCATTTTTCTGCATTTTGGTGCATATTTTGCCCAAAGTTTATAATAATTAAAGTAATAAGAACACTTTGTTTTGTGAACCAAAGGGGGCGGCGGATGTGCGCTCTACACCCCCGTAAATCCGCCCCTGCGACTGTCTCATCCTCCTGAGTCTTGTCCATGTCTGTTGTGTTTGACCACTCCTGCATTGTTTATTTGCCAGCACAGACGATGTAGGACGGCCGAGAAGACTATGGGTCCTTCAATGGACCAAAATTCAAATGCGCAAGCATTGGCTCGCCACCGTTATGACGTCATACTTAATTACGTAAGTTTTTTAATGTGTTAAAATGCGGCGGGATTAATTAATCGAATTAACGCGTTAAAATGACAGCACTAATTAAAAGTAAAGGATTTTTAGCATTTCATAGAATTCCTTGATTTTTTTCAAAGCACTTTTAACCAGCATTTTTATTATTTACTTCCTCACGTTTAACTTTTTTTTTTAATTTCAGTCTGATTTTCTTAGTTTTGAAGAAAATCCAAAACTTGAAAAAGTTTTACACATATTTTTTTCCAGTTTTTAATGAACGTTGTGAATGTCCCAACTTAGACAGCATCTACGCAAAATGATCTGAAAATATTTCACATTTGTTTTTGTTTATTAACTACAACCACGTAATATGCAAACTATTTTCCACTGGGATTTAATGGAAACTTTCAGCTTGCCTAAATGAATGTTGGATGGATTTCCTAGAAACTAAAAGTCTATTTTTGCACCTTTTGTAATCTCCTCCAACATTTGCATAAAAATAATTCAACCTAATCGAATAATAAAAGTCAGTAGTGATCCCATCTTCGACTTCATGACGAAGACTCGTCTTTTGTTGTTTACAGATTAAATGTATTTTGAGGAACTTGCATTGAGTTTTAAAATATTAGAAAATGAATGTTTGTGTTAATAATGCAGCTTCATAAGTCGATATTTGGTAAAAAATAAGAAAATAGAGGTTCTTTGTGAAACAAATGTGAAGGTAATAAAATTATGACGTTAAAACTGGACTTTTTATTTTCTGTCTTTTTGTACCATATTTATTTGACTATAACGCGCACCCTAAACTTTTGGCCTGAAAATAGGTATAAATTTTTAAGCCACTTTTTTTTTTTTTTTTTTTTTTGGGGGGGGGACTTACAAGTATGAAGAAAAATTTCTGGTAAAATTTACAATTCAAAACCCTTCAATGTCTTGTTAATCCTCAATTTCTTTACGGTACAATTACAATTTACAATACAAATCCAATCCAACCTAGCTCCTCCCCCAAGCCCATAAACAATCATACAAAGTGACAAGTAACACCTGAGCTCAATGTGTGCGTGTGTTTGTGTGTGTTTCTCTAGCTTGTGTGCGCGTCCCCGCGGCTAACACAGGGCGCGCTCAAACGGGACCGTAGCGCGTTCCCGTGACACAGATGTACACAAGTAATCCTCAATGCACGCGCAACCAAAAATGTGCGCCCTCTATTGTTGAACAGGTGAAATGTCAGTCCTCGTGAAGAACGCGCGTCTGCTCTCTCCGAAGGTGTGTTTGTTATAAAATTTTGCGCGTTATACACAAATAAATACGTTATGTGCAACTACAACCGGATTCCAAAAAAGTTGGGACACTTTAGAAATTGTGAATAAAAACTGAATGCAATGATGTGGAGGTGCCAACTTCTAATATTTTATTCAGAATACAACATAAATCACAGGTCAATAGTTTAAACTGAGAAATTGTATGATATTAAGGAAAAATATGCTCATTCAAAATTTCATGGTGTCAACAAATCCCAAAAAAGTTGGGACAAGAACCTATTAGAGGCTGGAAAAAGTCATTTGAGCATACAACAAACACCTGGAAGACCAATCAGCACTAATCAGGTCAATTGACAATATGATGGGTATAAAAAGTGCTTCTCAGATTGGCAGTGTCTCTCAGAAGCCAAGATGGGTAGAGGATCACCAACTCCCACAATGTTGCGTAAAAAGATAGTGGAACAGTATCAGAGAGGTGTTACCCAGCGAAAAATTGCAAAGAGTTTGCAGTTGTCATCATCAACTGTGAATAATATCATCAGAAGATTCAGAGAATCTGGAAAAATCTCTGTGCGTAAAGGTCAAGGCCGGAGAACCATACTGAATGCCCGTGATCTCCGGGCCCTTAAACGACACTGCATCAAAAACAGGAGTGCTACTGTGAAGGAAATCACAGCATGGGCTCAGGAGTACTTCCAGAAACCATTGTCAGTGAACACAATCCACCGTGCCATCCGCCGTTGCCAGCTGAAACTCTATTCTGCAAAGAAGAAGCCATTTCTAACAAAGATCCACAAGCGAAGACGTTTTCACTGGGCCAGGAGTCATTTAAAATGGAGTGTGGCAAAATGGAAGACTGTTCTGTGGTCAGACGAATCACGTTTTGAGGTTCTTTTTGGAAATCTGGGGCGCCATGTCATCAGGACCAAAGAGGACAGTGACAACCCAAGTTGCTATCAACGCTCTGTTCAGAAGCCTGCATCTCTGATGGTATGGGGTTGCATGAATGCGTGTGGCATGGGCAGCTTGCACATCTGGAAAGGCACCATCAATGCAGAAAAATATATTCAGGTTCTAGAGCAACATATGCTCCCATCCAAACGTCGTCTCTTTCATGGAAGACCCTGCATTTTTCAACAAGATAATGCCAGACCACATTCTGCATCAATCACAACATCATGGCTGCGTGGGAGAAGGATTCGGGTACTGACCTGGCCAGCCAACAGTCCAGATCTTTCACCTATAGAAAACATTTGGCGCATCATTAAGAGGAAGGTCAGACAAAGAAGACCCAAGACGATTGAACACTTAGAGGCCTGTATTAGACAAGAATGGGAGAACATTCCTATGTCTACACTTGAGAAGCTGGTCTCTTCAATGCCCAGACGTCTGTTGAGTGTTCTAAGAAGAAGGAGGGGTGTCACACAGTGGTGAAAATGGCCTTGTCCCAACTTTTTTGGGATTTGTTGACACCATGAAATTTTGAATGAGTATATTTTTCCTTAATATCATACAATTTCTCAGTTTAAACTATTGACCTGTGATTTATGTTGTATTCTGAATAAAATATTAGAAGTTGGCACCTCCACATCATTGCATTCAGTTTTTATTCACAATTTCTAAAGTGTCCCAACTTTTTCGGAATCCGGTTTGTACTTCTATCATAATGTTAACTGCAAACGTCGTAAGCAGTTTGTTTATCACCATAGCAACAAGTCCCACCTCAACTGTGAACACCTCTGTCACACCTACAGCACACTGCCTCTGACCATCCCTGTACTTCACATCTCACCAGTCCTCATACATGTCCTGCACCGCCCAAACTACTCTCTGTCACACCAGACGTCCTCATACAATACCATAGTTCCTCTGTGGTCAAGCTTTCTCCAGATCCATAGATCTACTCTTCATCCTCTTCAATGCCCTCCTCACCTCTTCCTCACCTATACTAACATTTGTTTTCCTGCTTTATAAAATCCTTTCTGTAAGAATCTAACCTGGAAACAAATGGAGCAGACGTCGTTGAGCTGCTGTAGCTGCTCGGTTGTGGCGTTGGGGAGGGAGTTGATCTTCTTAGCCGCCTCCTGTCTGAGCAGGAAGCTCCTCCAGCCAGACTGCGCTCTGAGCCAAACATTGAAGTACGAGTGGATGATGATGACCGAAGCGCCCATCCAGCTCCACTCTCCAAACAGTGACTCCCAGGTGCCGTAAGCCACAACGCAGAGCGCTACCATGAACTCCAGCACCCTACTGACAGCGTTCACCCAGTAGATGATTTCATCCAGATTCTCGATTGGGTCTGTACGAAACAGTTCCACCATGAAGAGGGAGTAGATCAGCATTGTCCCTGTAACCTATAGCAACAGAAAAAAAAATGGAATTATTATAGAACATAGTTTAGGTTTGTACGATGTTGCAGATGCCGGTTGGTTCGGGACATCCAAAATACAGTAGATTAAAGATAAATTATTAGGATTTTATCGGTTAAAATATATTTGTACTGTATGAAATGATACAATACAAATTCAGCACCTCCAAATCCGAGACCATGGTCCTCTCCCAGAAAAGGGTGGAAGGAATACCCCCTACAGGTCAAGGACAGGGTCCTGCCCCAAGTGGGGGAGTGGGTTAAGTATCTCGGGGTCTTGTTCACGAGTGGGGGAAGGATGGAGCAAGAGATCGTCAGGCGGATCGGTGCGGCATCAGCAATAACTAGGATGCTGCATCAGTCCGTAGTGGTAAAGAAAGAGCTGAGCCGAAAAGCAAAGCTCTCAATTTACAAGTCGATCTACATTCCCACCCTCACCTATGGTCACCAGCTGTGGGTGGTGAACGAAAGAATGAGATCGCGGATACAAGCGGCCGAAATGAGCTTCCTCCGCAGGGTGGCTGGGCTCTCACTCAGAGATCGGGCGAGGAGCTCTGCCATCCGGGAGGAGCTCGGTGTCGAGCCACTGTTCCTCCAGGTCGAGAGAAGCCAGATGGGTGGTTCAGGCATCTGGTCAGGATGCCCCCCTAGCGCCTCGTTGGTGAGGTGTTTCAGGCACGTCCCACCGGGAGGAGACCAAGCGGCAGACCCCGGACCCGCTGGAGAGACTATGTCTCACAGCTGGCTGGGGAACAACTCGGGATCCTTCTGGGTGAGCCGGAAGATGCAGCTGGGGTGAGAGAAGGCTGGGCTTCACGTCTGAGGTTGTTGACCCCACAACCCGGCCCCGGATTACCGGAGGATGACGAAATGGACCTAAATCATTGTAATGTCATGTTTTCTGATCCTAATTTCTCATTTTTATGTGATCTTTGCACAAAGTACTGAAAAAAACACAGCTTGTTTAGCTTCTTTTAAATGCAAATAAAATACTTCCCACGCCTGCCTCGCTTCCGTGTTTCGAACCTGGGCGACAGCAGAAAAAAATAACAAACACTACACTTTGCAAATAATTCTTCAGTCCGATGTTTGGTTCTCTATATTTTAGAGTCAGTGGGGTGGGTGTGAGGCATGAGGCAAGGGTGGAAGGACTGTTTCCCACTAGAAAGAATTACCTCTGAAAATTTGTGACGTAGCAAAGTAAAAACAACAAACCAGAGCAAGCTGAATTAAAAATGGTGTTTCAACCCAACTGAACTGGAACAGAAAAGTGACAAAGATATTTTTGCTGTTACTTTCTGGATTAAATTAAGATTTTATGAGGATCTCAAAACCTCAAAGACTTCTTAAAGGGTATTCAAAAGCTAAAAAAAATGCATTCAGCATATGTCCCCTATAAGTTAACAGCCCAAAAGTTAGAAGAAGAGGTTTTTATGAGAATATCAGCAACACTGAGCTAAAAAAGAAGCTAGAAAGACCAGAGTGTACTTTCTAGTGCGGCCATTGGATGTCGCCTAATTCTACAACTTTCTCATTTGATATTTTCTAGGTTTAGCTAACTCTTACTTACACCATCATTACTAACACATACAGTAGAGATGGACCGTCCATATCACACCCAGACCTTCAGTGGTGCTCAATCTGCATCAATCAGCCCCTCAAAAACTAGTTTATAGTTATAAAACCATCTTGGAGGGAATCAGTGCAAGGGGAAAAAAACTCGAGTGTTACAAATATAAAACTCAATAAACAAATGCACTCAATATCCAATGGCAAAGCAGCTCAAAATCTAACTGGTTGAAATATAGGATTCATCAGCGTTCTCTTTGAATTGAGTCCTAGATGAACGGATTTTGAAGGCTAAGCTTTAGTAGAATGTTACTTTAAAACTGGCAACATTTTCTGGATGAAATGTGACTTTTAAAAGCTGCATGGCCATCGGAAAAGTCATGAAAGAAAACAGACAATTTAGAAATATTTTATAAAAATAGAGAAAAATCTAATTAACCCCTGTTTATAATTTAGCCAAGAGGAAGGCTTTGAAATCTTTCAGCATCTGCCACTGAAATGAATCAAAACAAAAATTATTTACCATACTTTCACAACTGTATTCCGCATATAAAAGTCTTAGATTTTCTTCAAAATGAGCGGTGCGCCCTATGTGTGATGTGAAAAAATAAGTGAAGGAGATGAACGCTACGCTTGCTGTGATTCCGAGAGGGCGGACAAAGGAACTCCAACTGCAGGACATCGGCATGAGCCAGCCTTTCACAGAATGGCAGCGAACAGCGATAAATGACCAGAGGAGACCACAGCTTCACGAGTCTGCTGGTACGGTTGTCCAAGCTTTCGCAAATGGGGCATCCTTTCCAAGGAGCCGCACGGTACAGAAAGTGACTCTGACAGTGAGGAAAATGAACCTGCTATGCTGGATTTAGCGCAGCTGTTAGATTCTGAAACAGAGGATGAGGACTTTGATGGATTTGATAAATGACTTGATGACGACTGGAACTAATATTTAAATAAAACCAACCAAACTCAGTTTTTCTCCCGATCTATTTTAAATACACACATTTGTCTGCTTGGATGTGTTGTTGTAAGGCGGACGTACGTAGTCGAGGATATGTATATAAAACCTGCGCCCTATCATCAGGTGTGCCTTATGTGTGTGTTGAATACAGAGCACACAAAACTGGCACTGCGCCTTTTAATACGGTGCGCCTTTTGGTCGTAAAAATACGGTAATTATTCTTGCACTAGAGGGATTCGTTAGTTCACAAAGTGGGTGATACAAGACATTTTGTTTTCTTAGCTATTTATTACAGTGATGTTTCTACTATTTTTGAACAGATGAGAACTATTTAAACAACAATAATTACCTGGAGGGAAGCCAGCATGCAGCTGGACACCAGTATGAGCAGCCAGAAGTCCATGTGAAAGAACTGGGAGATCTTAAAAGCCATAAAAATAGGAAAAACCAGCAGAAGGAGACACATGCTGATGCCTCGGAAATGTTTCCACAAACTCCTGAGAATGAGACAAGCAGAAACAAAATAAATTAATTTAGACTTTTATTTGTTTCTTGAGAAAAGCTAAACCTTCATTTTTCTGTGTTACCTGCTACGTGATGCACCTAAAGCTAGGATCACTGGATCTGTTATTTCTATCATTGACTGCAAAGTCGAAGTGACCACAATGAAGAAGATGATGCTCAGGAGAAAGGTGCGCTCCAACGCCTGCATGTCTAACAAGCCGGTCTGAAGAGCGAGCAGCAGCAGGGTCACGCCCTCCGTCACACCCCTGACAAGGAGAATTAAAAAAAAGACAATGAGATTCAGGGATTTTTTTTGGAGAGATTGGATTCACTTTTAATTTTTTTCATTTGTTCGATTAACAACACTTTTTTTCTTTTAGTAACTAAGAACAGTTGAAAAGTTACTTGTTAAATCAGATATTTATGATAAAAAAATGAATCTCAAACTCGTTTCAGACATGGTTACGTTTAAAGAAGGACCTCTGGTTATTTGGAATAAGTTGTCTGTGATTTTTATCTCGTATGAAGCTGCATGTCTGTGAAAATGTTTTAACAAATCTATCAAAATTTAATACCCAGCCTATAAAGAAGTCTTCAGATTATTTTAATCTTGTGTCAATTTCTGTGTTTAAAATTTGAGTAGTTTTATTTTAGTCTAACAAACTTTTTGATTTGCGGGCCACATTGAGCTCTAACATTTGACAAACGGGTCGGAACAGGAGCAGATGGATGGCATGCTTTGGTAAACTCATCTTGTTGGAGAAAAAAAATACACATCTTGGGATGTGGAGAAAACATGTGCTTTGATTTCCAATGTAAATGAAAAAAAGCATTCCGACAAAATGCAAGGACGAAACAGTTACAGTACGTCAGTTTGTGGGCAATTATAGTTCAGCGGGGAATGGAAAGCCATCGGGGCCACTACACGCACGTAAACAAACGCGCTAAATGTTACATCAAGCGTGTTAAATTTCAAATCAAGCACAAAAGCATTCAAAACCATGTGCATTTAGCGCACTAGGTTTAAAACATAGGTTTAAAATCTAACGCACTTGTTTACGTGCGTGTACTGGCCCCGGTGGCTTTCCATATATGCACACACTATTTTGACATCACAGAGACACACACAAATCAATGGGAGCAGTGTTGCTGTTTTCTCAACTATGCCAGTAAATCTAGACAGCGCCATCTGGTGAGGAAACATCAAAACTGCAGGAAAAATAAAATATTAACAGGTTTTTTTTTTATTTAATTTTTTAAAGTTTTGCGGCCCGGATTAAACCGTTTGACGGGCCGCATGTGGCCAATGGGCCACAGTTTGCCCACGCCTGGTCTAACTACTGATTTCAACCAATCTTTTTCATCCAAATGAGTATTTTAGCATTTTGTATTTCTTTGTTAAAGGTAAATTAACATAAAATCTTAATAAAAGTAATAAATGTAGTGCATTTTTAAGAGCAGCAATCGTGAGAAATTACACATCAAAAACATCTCTGTTTCCTCCACGTTTGGTTTGTTTCTTTCACTTTCATTAAATTTTAAAAAGGTGTTATTTATTATTATTAAAGATGTTAGTTTCTGCTCTTCTTTGTACAAACGCATAAAAATGTGACCACAGTCCAGTCGTTCAAGTCTTATTTCTGCAGGATTTCAATATTTAATCCACTGCAAATAACCTGATCATAGCCCGCATGCATTCAGACAGCTTCTTATAGAATCTTAGTTTCATTCATGAGTTTTTGGGAGCTCAGAAATATTAAAAACTTGAGTTGAACAGAGAGTATTTTTTACCTGTGCATGACGTTCTCGTTCTGAACGGCTGCGTAACCACCCAGGTAGAACTTGCATAGGTTGAGAAGTGCGAGAGCCATATAGGACACGACGAAGGTCAGACCCAGAAGTGAGTACGGAGTGGCACAGCATTCAGACACGCTGCATGGGAATAGTAAATCACAAAGATTAGGTGAGCATGAGGGGGAAAAAAAGTACACAGTGTACCTATAGTTTACCCAAAAACACTTTAATTTATACACAGAAATTTGTTGAAATGACAACAGCCTTTTTACCTTGTGAGAAGGAAAAATATGATTCCCTGTTGGGCTGCGGAGCTGCTGGCAGACATGATGTCTGAACCCAGCTGCACGATGAACAGAACAAACCAGAAGACGGTGAAAAGCACCGGCACTGCAAACCGGTTCCATAGAGACATTCCCACAGCCAGAAGCCTGTACAGCTCAGTAACCTGAAGAACATTGAAACTACACGTAATGAAAAATGCATAAAAATAAGCTTTTAAAAGACAAAATCTTTTTGAAGCTGTACATAATCTTTCCGAGATGAAAAACATTTGGTTGGTGCACCTCAAACCGGAGCATCTCTGAATAGGCAGCCCTGGCAAGACGATATGGCACAAAGATATTAGAGAGAAGAAACAAGGCGATCCCGGCTCCGGTCAGACCCATCGAGAAATTGTTAACTGTTAGCAGGGTGGAGAGAGGCGTCGTGCACAATCTGGCCAGCAGCGGCAGCATGTGGGCTGAGAATAACCACACCTTTCTGGTCTTCATCAGGAAGGCACACAGCGTGCTGAGTATGATCTGACCTGAGAACAAACGAGAAATTAGTCTTGATACAACCTAAAAAAAATCATTTAAGGAAATACTAGAGTAACTGTAAATGTGGAAAAAGTGGATAAACTGATTGTTTCTCACTTGTCATTGCTGAAAAAAATCTGTTGAAGGCCAAAGAATCAAGGTAGACGGCTCCTTCGTATCCAGACTGGAGCTCCTCATGTACGTACTCCCTGAAAGATTGACAAAAATATTTTACAGGAAGTTTAACTTGATTTAAAAAATAAAAAAAAAGAACAAGAATGAACTCACACTTTGATCTACCTTAAGATCGGAGATTAAATTCATCATAATTTTTGTTTCCACAATACCACCTGTTACGTTATTCTTATCGTCACCTTTTAAACGACATAGAAACTCTAATTTTATGTAAAAATTGTTCCAACAGTGACCAAAATACTGTAAATAAATAGTCCAGTTGCAGCTGAGTTCATTTCGTCATCTTCTGCTTATCCGGGGCCGGGTCGCAGAGGCAACAGCCTTAGGCGGGAAGCCAGGGCTTCTCTCACCTCAGCTGCATCCTCCAGCTCACCCGGAAGGATCCCGAGTCTTTCCCCAGCCAGCTGTGAGACATAGTCTCTCCAGTGGGTCCAGGGTCTGCCACTTGGTCTCCTCCCAGTGGGATGTGCTCGAAACATCTCACCAGCAAGGTGCTCGGGGGGTGGGGGGGGCATCCTGACCAGATGCCCGAACCACCCCATCTGGCTTCTCTCGACCTGGTGGAGGAGTGGCTCGACACCGAGCTCCTCCCGGTGGGTGGGTTTTTCTAAATAGGCTGGGTTTTTTCTGACGTGGGCTGCTAATAATACAAAGTTGTTGTTTTTTTTTTTTTAACCAACTGAAATACGATGGCGTTGCAAGGTAGTGCAGGTGTTAGCACTGTGGCCTTACAGCAAGAAGGTCAGGGTTTGAATCCTAGGTGGGGAAATCTGGCCTTTGAGACACTGAGAGTGGATTTCTTTTCACTCTCCAAAAATACGTAAGTATATCAGGTTGATTGGCCAGTACCAAATTACCCCTATGAGTGAGTGTTTGAATGCAATGGTTATGTGTGTAGCCCCGCGACAGACTGGCAATCTGTTCGGGGTGTACCCTCCCTTTCGCCTTAAATCAGCCAGGATACACTCCAGCGACATTATCAGGAATAAGCGGCTCAGAAAACAAATTATGACTAGCTGTAAAGATTTCAGTTGATTTAAAAACAAGTTTATCTTTAAATTTATTCCGGCTCATTTATCACACGTCGGGTTTCACGAGTTTTAAAGTGACAAACAAAACACTGGATTAGAATAAAAGAGTCATGTTCTTATCAGGCTGCAGCGACCAGCAGGAAGTGGTCAGAATCATAACTCATTGGAATGAGATCATATCAGTTTGTTCAGGAGACAAAAATCATCTGGATATGGCAGCTGACTGCAGTGTTTTTACAGCTGTGCTTTTTATGTGGACGTAGAAAAGTCATTTAGACGCAGATCGTTCAAACGTGACGTTTTACAGCTTTTCTTTTTAATAAAGAAATAGTGGAGTTTATGAACCTTTCTATGCAACAGCAAACGTGGCATTTCAAAGTTTCTACCCTGTTTGGTTGCCTAGTTGGTGCCCAGCGCATTATGTAAGTACTGTATATGTATGTATATCAATTAAGATATTTTTATATCTGTAATATGCACATGATAAATCTAAATTTTAGACAAAAAAAAGGATCACAAAACCATCAAGTTAGCACATCGCTATGATGCAACTCCTCCTGACATGTGAATGTCATCCTGACCCAGCTGAAGATCCTCAGAAATACTGGAGATACACCCATGGAGTTTTCAGAGGAAAGTCTTTTTTTTCGTCTTCTTCTCCTTTCAGCATTTCCCTTCAGGGGTCGCCACAACAAGGCAGTTTCTTCCATCTAACCCTATCTGCTGCATCCTCTTCGGTCACATCAACTATCTTCATGTCTTCCTTCATTGTATCTATGAACCTCCTCTTTGGTCTTCCTCTAGTCCTCTTTCCTGGTGGTTTCAAACCCATCATCCTTCTTCCTATGTACTCTCTCTCTCCTCTGCACATGTCCAAACCATCTCAGTCTGGCCTCTCTGACTTTATCTCCAAAACCTCTAACATGTGCTGTTCCTCTGATCCCGTCCATCCTGGTCACTCCCAGAGAGATCCTCAGCATCTTCATCTCTGCTACCTCCATCTCTGTTTCCTGTCTTCTTCTCAGTGCCACTGTTTCTAGACCAAACACCATGGCCGGTCTCACCACGGTTTTGTACACTTTCCTTTTCATTTTAGCTGAAACTCTTCTATCACACATCACACGCGATACTTTTCTCCACCCGTTCCAGCCTGCCTGCACACGCTTCTTCACCTCTTTTCCACACTCTCCATTGCTCTGGACTGTTGATACTAGATACTTAAAATCTTCCACCTTCTTTATCTCTTTTCCCTGTAACCTCACTTTTCCATTTGGGTCCCTCTCATTCACACACATGTACTCTGTCTTACTCTGACTAATGTTCATTCCTCTTCTTTCTAGTGCAAACCTCCACCTCTCCAGCTGTTCCTCCACCTCTTTCCTCCTCTCACTACAGATCACAATGTCATCTGCATACATTAATTTATTTATGATATTTCCCCTCGCGGTTGTTTTTTGTCTTGAGAAAAATGAGATCAGAGTAAAAAAAACCTGCAGTAGCTGCAGTAGAAACTCACTTGGAAATCTGATGCCCCATGTAAAGAAGGAGGGTAACGAGGATATGAAGGTAGAGAGTGACGATGTGTTTCAATGGGAGGATTAACATCACCATATTTATCAGAAGACCTGAAAAAACAGAATGTTTTTTAGTCAAATTCACAAACAAACCATATAAAATGCAACCACGGTCACTAAATCAGTTCTTTTCTGTGCATCAAGATATATCTTTCAAGTGATTTTAACTTTTTATACAATGCAAGGTTACATAATAACACAGCGTTGGATTGTTGATCGCAGTTAAACTAATAACCGATACTATTAAAATGAGCAAGTTCCTCACTACGTTGACCCAGAAACAAACCTGCGTGATGTGTTCGGGATTAAAAAACCTCGACCTGTTGGGAATCTGGAAGTTGCTCAATTGTAAAGGTTTTATTCTTTTTTGTAGCCAAAACTTTACACTGGAGTTTGTAAAGTTTGCAAACCTTACAAACTGAAAAGTTTTATTTTGGTTTGGTTTATGCTCAATTAATAAAAACAGCACATTTGACTCTAGTAATGTTATCTTTTAGTATCCTATTCCATCTAAATGTGTTGGATTCGACACAATAAAGAGGACAAGAAGGACTACAGGCAGCTGGTGCAGGATTTTGCTTGTAGGATCAAACAGAACCAGAATGTCCAGAGATCTAAAGAACTCAATCTGGAGTTCAGAAGACGACCTGCTCTCTTCCTACCTATCAGTATAAACAGCGACAAGGTGGAGTGTCGTGTCTTATAAATACCTAGCAGTTGTGTTGGACAAGGAACTGGACTGGAACGACTCAGAGCGAGTTTGAGATGGAGTTAAACCTAATTTTTTTCTTATCCGGGGCCAGGTTGTGGGGGCAACAGCCTCAGACGGGAAGCTCAGGCTTCTATCACTGCAGATGCATCCTCCAGCTCACCTTGAAGGATCCCGAGTCGTTCCCCAGCCAGCTGTGAGACATAGTCTCTCCAGTGGGTCTGGGGTTTGCCTCTTGGTCTCCTCCGGGTGAGACGTGCTCGAAGAACCTCCCCAGCGAGGCACTTGTGGGGCATCCTGACCAGATGCCCGAACCACTCCATCTGGCTCCTCTCAACTTGGGGGAGGATCGGCTCGACTTTGAACTCCTCCCAGATGGCAGAGCTCTTCACCCGATCTCTGAGTGAGAGCCCAGCCACCCTGAGCAGGAAGCTCATTTCTGCTGCTAGTATCCGGAATCTCATTCTTTCGGTCAACATCCACAACTAGTGGGTGGTGACCACTCAGATTTTGTTCTGATTAAATTACAAAACAACTGAAGATTTATTAAGTCAGAGTTGCTCCTGATCCCTTCAAAGACTCACCAAGATAGTAGATGTTCCAGAAGACATATTTGTATTTAAAGAGCATGTCTTCATTTTTAGCCTTGAGGTGATCTGTTAAACCTTCCATGTCACATTTATAGAGCAGATCCAGGAGCAGAATGCTGGGAACTCTTAAAATGATGTTAGCTGCTTCTTCTAGGCGAGGCATCTTGACTTCCATTAAATATCAGATCAGATCTAATGGTTCACATGTTTGGATTTGGTTGAATCTACGAAGCAAGAAAACTCCAGTTTGTCTTTTCTCATCATTTTGTCATCTAAAACAAAAGACAACAGTCTGTAGTCACTTTCAGTTTATACATTTTAACAATTATAAAGGTTTTAAAATGAATTAAGCAGAGATTAAATACTAAAATCAAATAAAAAAGAACTATTTAACTTACTCAAAGTGGCAGCCATCACAGAGGAGCAGCCATTTGCTAGCTAAAGCTAACCGATGTTGATTAGCTTTCATAGCGTAAATAAACATATTTAACTACTTTACAAGCAAAAATGTAACTGTAAATATCCCCTCTTTAAATATCCTTAATATAGCACTGATATATCAAAAGTAATAGTTAGATTTATTAGATTTGAGGATGAGTAAAAGGACCTAATCTGCAATGTTATGATTCCAGGCGCCTGCGTGGTCACTTCCTGTGTGTACAGACACGTCACCCAGGAAAGAACCAATCAGGTGAAGGTATTCTGACTTTAAATGACAGTCAGTTTAACAGCAGTTAAAGCTTTTAGTTTCAATAATTGGGTGAATTTTCATATTTATTTTTTAAAATGTTGTTTAGTTTTTTTAATATTTCAATTTTAGTGACTTTTTTGTCCCATAGGACTAAATGGGATTTGGACATTTTTAGCCACAACGTTTATGCTTCTTAAACCTATAAAAGTCAAGCATCGTTTAAGCTTTAATAACTGTTGTATTTTTTAAGATATGACTCGTTAAAAAAAAAGAGTAAAAACTGAAAAAGCTCACGAAGTTCATTATACTAATTTAAGCTGCATCAAGCTACAGTAAACTGAATTCAACTGCATTAAGCTACATTAAGCTGTATTGAGCTACATTACGCTACATTAAGCTGTATCAAGCTAAAGTAAGCTACATAAAACTGTAGGAAGTTTATGACCTTCATAAAGTTGAAGTTAATGAACTGCATGAACTGTACTTCATAAAACATCAAGTTACAATTAAGCTACATTAAGCTGTATTGAGCTACATTAAGCAACATTAAGCTGTATCAAGTTACAGTAAGCTACATTAAACTGTAGGAAGTTTATGAATTTCATACAGTTAAGCAGCTTAATTCAGCTGTATTGAACTACATTAAGCTACATTAGGCAGTATTAAGTTAAAGTAAACTATAGTAAGATGCTTTAGGCTGTATTAAGTAAGGCCAGACTGAGATGGTTTGGAGTTTGGACATGTATAGTGGAGATAGAGTACATTGGTAGAAGGATGCTAGGCTTCGAACCAAAGAGGCCTAGATTAAGATCAAAGAGGAGGTTCATGGATACAGTGAAGGAAGACATGAAGATAGTTGGCATGACCGAAGAAGATGCAGCAGATAGGGTTAGACGGAAGAAACTGACTTGCTGTGGCGACCCCTGAAGGGAAATGCTGAGAGAAGAAGAAGCTACATTAAGTTAGAATAGAGCTACATTAAGATATATCAAGCTACATTAAGCTGTATCAAGTTACAGTAGCTACATAAAACAGTAGGAAGTTTACGAATTTCATACAGCTGAAGTTCATAAACTACATGAACTGTACTACATAAAACATCAAGTTACAATTAAGCTACATTTAGCTGTATTAAACTTCATAAGCTACATTAAGCTGTATTGAGCTACATTAAGCTACATTAGGCAGTATTAGGTTAAAGTAAACTACAATAAGCTGCTTTTAGGCTGTATTAAGTAAGGCCAGACTGAGATGGTTTGGACATGTGTAGAGGAGAGAGAGAGTACGTTGGAAGAAGGATGCTAGTTTTGGAACCAAAGAGGCCTAGATTAAGACCAAAGAGGAGGTTCATGGATACAGTGAAGGAAGATAGTTGGCGTGACCGAAGAAGATGCAGCAGATAGGGTAGGATGGAAGAAACTGACTTGCTGTGGCAACCCCTGAAGGGAAATGCTGAAAGAAGAAGAAGCTACATTAAGTTACTACAATACAATATGCTGTGTTAAGCTTTCCAGCTGCCTAAAGCTTTTCAGTCACCTTTAGTTTTTTTTTTTAGCCATGTCCAGATTTGTCCAACTCTTTTTTTTTTTTTTTTTTAAATTATTCTTTCAACAGAAAGGCATTATTGTTTTATTTGAAAGACATTATTGTCCAAAATTACAACAGAATGGACTTTACCAAGCTGTTTCACCCTGCTTCACCTCTAGACTTGAATTATAACAATGTACATTTTCTGCAATCTAAAGCAAATTTTAGTGTTATTTTGATATTAGATAAGATTTTAATTTTTATCTGAGTTTTTTTTTTTTTGCTCTGTTAAACACTTTGTGCAACACAATGGTTGAAAAGTTCTCTAGAAATAAAAAGGTTCCTGCAAGCCTCATAGAGGTCAAACTGTTTCTTTGAAAACAATGATGCATCAGGCTACAAGATTTGGCTAAAATGAACCAAAATAGAACATATCTGTAAATGCATTCATACATCTTCTGTACTCCTTATTCCACCTGAAGTCACGGAGTTGCCAGACCCCATCCCTAACAAAGAATAGATGAGAGGCATGCTACATCACGGGCAGATCTCCAACCTGTTCCAAGGCCACGCAATATCATTATGTTAATCTCATTTGTTTTAAAATTTTTTATATTTGTCAGCTTTGGGTCGTAGTGGTGTTTTTCAGTTTGTCATATGGAGTCCTGTTTAGTGTTCTTTAATATGTAAGCAATCCATCATTTTTATTACTGATTATAAACTGCTTGAGCTAGTGTCCGTGAAAAGTATGTATCTGTTTTAATCAAAATAGTTGTTAATAAGTTAGATAATGCAACTAGTTGCATTATACAAACATTTACAAAGAAATTAGTGATAGTTTAGTGCTAATTTGTTCTTCACTGAGGCAACCACTTGTAAAGGATATACAGTTCTGATCAAAGTTAAATATATATATATATAAATATATATATACATATGAGTTATATATTCATATATACTTATATATATTGTATGAATATATAACTCAGAGTGCAAGAAGATAGACTTGATCAGGAAGACCCGGCTGGGAGGGATGGTGAATGCAGATAGAAAAGCAATGTATACTGTAAGTAAGTGGATGCGTCTCCTCCATGAGGAAGTTCCACATGGTCCTAACAAACTTTTAAAGAGTTTAGAACTAATGATTATGAATTATTAGTTTACAATGATGTAATTTCCTGTGTGTTTGTGTCTGTAAAAAAGAGGAAGTTCAAATATTGAGAATGATCTTTAGGCTGAACTACCCTGGTTACCCTCACCATGGTAACCAGGATCTACGTTCCTACCCTCACCATGGTAACCAGGATCTACATTCCTACCCTCACCATGGTAACCAGGATCTACATTCCTACCCTCACCATGGTAACCAGGATCTACGTTCCTACCCTCACCATGGTAACCAGGATCTACATTCCTACCCTCACCATGGTAACCAGGATCTACATTCCTACCCTCACCATGGTAACCAGGATCTACGTTCCTACCCTCATCACCATGGTAACCAGGATCTACGTTCCTACCCTCACCATGGTAACCAGGATCTACATTCCCACCCTCACCATGGTAACCAGGATCTACATTCCTACCCTCACCATGGTAACCCGGATCTACATTCCCACCCTCACCATAGTAACCAGGTAAACGTTGCTCCTCTGGGTTGATATAAGGTGTGATTGTGGTAGTAGTGGTAGTGACCAAAACACGACACTCCTCAAGAGTTAACCATTATTCCAAATGACAGAAAGAATCAGACAGCAAGGCAAGTTACCAGGAGAGCCAAGATAGTCCAGGATGGTAACGGGCAGAAGGATATTCAGGATTCCAGGATTGAGTCACCATGTCCCTTGACGATCTGGCAGCAGGTGGATGAAAGTTGAGTGTTTATATGGTAGGGGGGATGATGTTTGGGGGAGAGAGATACAGTCGATGACACCGGCTTCAGTCCAATCCACAACATCGGGCATTTGGTTAGGATGCTTCCCTCCCTGGTGAGGTGTTCCGTCCCACCAGAAGGAGACCCAGAGGAAGACCCCGGACCTGCTGGATAGGGAACACCCCGCCTGATCCTGAACTACGTTCAGTTACAATCAGAAAAAACACAACACAAACAATTTTGTCTTGAAGATTTGTTTTTATTTGAATAGAAATAAACATTCTTTATTCAAATTTTTTTTACAACCAAATTTTAAAAATTTGTCTGAACGGGCTTCAGTTTGAAAAAAAATACAAAAGAAAGAACAAAAAGAGAAAAAAACTGTATCAAAACATAAACAAAGCTAAAAGTAAAAAAAAAACAAGCTAAACTATTTGAGAAGCTTCCTGAACTTAGACTCTCCCTCACGTTGAAGAAAAACTCTAAAAAAACATCAATGGAGAAAAAAAAAGAAACCTGATGAAAAAAAGAAATGATTTGTGATGAAAGAATAAAAAAGATTAAGTTGTTTCCTCCTGGTTTCCATCTGAGTTCTCTGGGATGAAACTCAGAGCGGTGTGGTAGCAACAGAAGGATCTCCAACATCATCATAGTCTACTTGATCTTCATCATCAGGAACCTTTAAAACAAAAAAATATACAAACTAAACTAAAAAAACAATCAGAGGATTCCTGAAAACAAGAAGCTGAAGTTTAAAAGAAAAGAAACACGAAGAGTAATCCTCTGTTCACGATCTATGATCCTACCATCACCATGGTAACCAGGATCTACGATCCTACTATCACCATGGTAACCAGGATCTATGTTCCTACCCTCACCATGGTAACCAGGATCTACGATCCTACTATCACCATGGTAACCAGGATCTATGTTCCTACCCTCACCATGGTAACCAGGATCTACGTTCCTACCCTCACCGTGGTAACCAGGATCTATGTTCCTACCCTCACCATGGTAACCAGGATCAACGTTCCTACCATCACCATGGTAACCAGGATCTACGTTCCTACCCTCACCATGGTAACCAGGATCTACATTTCTACCCTCACCATGGTAACCAGGATCTACGGTCCTACCCTCACCATGGTAACCAGGATCTACGTTCCTACCGTCACCATGGTAACCAGGATCTACGTTCCTACCCTCACCGTGGTAACCAGGATCTACGTTCCTACCCTCACCGTGGCAACCAGGATCTACGTTCCTACCCTCACCATGGTAACCAGGATCTAAGTTCCTACCCTCACCGTGGTAACCAGGTTCTACGTTCCTACCGTCACCATGGTAACCAGGATCTACGTTCCTACCCTCACCATGGTAACCAGGATCTACGTTCCTACCGTCACCATGGTAACCAGGATCTACGTTCCTACCCTCACCGTGGTAACCAGGATCTACGTTCCTACCCTCACCGTGGTAACCAGGATCTACGTTCCTACCGTCACCATGGTAACTAGGTTCTACGTTCCTACCCTCACCATGGTAACCAGGATCTACGTTCCTACCGTCACCATGGTAACCAGGATCTACGTTCCTACCCTCACCGTGGTAACCAGGATCTACGTTCCTACCCTCACCGTGGTAACCAGGATCTACGTTCCTACCCTCACCATGGTAACCAGGATCTACCTCACCATGTTTTTTTTATGTATTGTTTTTTTTTTTTTTTTATTAAAATCAGCATGTTTCTCTCATACCTGGAGAATCAGCTTCTATCTTCACAGTGTCTCCTTCAACGTACTGGCAGGTGAATCTTCTCTGGTGGTCTTGCTGATGTTTGATGGTCAGAATGGAAACACAGCCGTCCTGAGAGACGGTGAACCCATCGTCTTTATCCTCCAGCTCAGTTCCTTCATCATCCAGCCAGCGGAAGCTCCTCTTACCACAGGATGTAAGACCCCAGTACCTCCACAGAATGCAGGTCAGAGTGACTTCCTTCTTCTCTGGATCAACATCTGGAGGAGAAACTGAAGGAAAACAAGTGATCTCTGGTTTCTACAGTTTTCTGATCAGAGTCTCATTCCTGTCAGAAATACTCACCAGACAGAACATTCAGAGACACAGACATGGTGACTAAACGATTGTCTGAAAGTGAACAGCCGTAAAGTCCAGCGTCATCCTCTGTGATCTTGCTGATGATCAGAGAACAGTTGGTTTTCAGTCTCAGTCTCAGTCTCTCAGCTCGATCTGAGTTTCTATTAATTTCTCCTTTTCTAACATCCACTTCATCTGCTGTATGACTTATTTTTCTGGATCTCCAGTTCACATCAGAACATGGAACAGATGGTGGTCTGTCCTCACAGGGTAAAACAACCTCATCTCCAGGTTTATTGTAGAGATAAACATATCCACTGGTTCCTGTTAAAGAGAAAAATCTCCTTCAGATTAAAGTTGTCCTCCACTCCAGGGTCACCAGGTGTTTCATCATATTTGATTTGAACGTTTCTTGTCTGTATGATTTTTTTTCTCTTACCTGAAGAATCAGCTTCTATCTTCACACTGTCTCCTACAACATACTGGCAGGTGAATCTTCTCTGGTGGTCACGATGATGTTTGATGGTCAGGAAGGAATCACAGCCGATCTGAGTGACGGTTAAACCATCGTCTTTTTTCTCCAGCTCAGCTCCTTCATCATCCAGCCAGCGGAGGCTCCTCTCCTCACAGTCTCCTAAACCCCAGTAGCTCCACAGAACGCAGGTCAGAGTGACTTCGTTCTTCTCTGGATCAACATCTGGAGGAAAAACTGAAGGAAAACAAGTGATCTCTGGTTTCTACAGTTTTCTGATCAGAGTCTCATTCCTGTCAGAAATACTCACCAGACAGAACATTCAGATACACAAACGTGAAGTTACGGGTGTCTGAAAGTGAACAGAAGTAAAGTCCAGCGTCATCCTCTGTGATCTTGCTGATGATCAGAGAACAGTTGGTGTTCAGTCTCAGTCTCTCAGCTCGATCTGAGTCTCTATTAACTTCTCCTTTTCTAACATCCACTTCATTAGCTGTACGAGTTATTTTTCTGGATCTCCAGTTCACATCAGAACATGGAACAGATGGTGGTCTGTCCTCACAGGGTAAAACAACCTCATCTCCAGGTTTATTGTAGCGATAAACATATCCACTGGTTCCTGTTAAAGAGAAAAATCTCCTTCAGATTAAAGGGCACATCTCATGCAAAATAACTCTTTTCACATTGTATCCTATGCACATACACACGCAAAATGTGGGGTTTGCAACATGCTTTACACGATAGTTATGAAAATATATTGATTTGGTGGAGCGCAGTCACAGACCCGGAACTATGAAAGGCCGGGTATTGCTCATCCCACCGCCCGTCCTGATAAAGCTCCGCCCTCTGCTCTCACTGAGCCACTATTCCTCCGCCCATCTCTGAGCGAAAGGGGAAAGGCAGGCGTAAACCCGTGCGTTGAAAGCGAGTTTGTGAGGGTGTAAGGCCGGAGAGGAGGCGGGCGGGTGCTGAGGAGGGAGGGTTTGCTGCGGAGGGGGGCGTGTGCGAAGTCCGTCCTGGCTACGTCGAATGCGTCATACTTTAGACATCTGCTCATTGGTTGTTTTGTCTGAGCGTACCAGAAATCCACAGCAATTTGTGAAAAACGGGCTAAATCAATCTAGAAAGCCCTTTGGTGACATATACAAGGCCCAGATATCACACACACACACACACACACACACACACATATACAAGGCCCGGACATCACTCTTACAAGGTAGAAAACTCTGGAAAGTCACTTTTGCATGCAATGGGCCCTTTAAAGTTGTCCTCCACTCCAGGGTCACCAGGTCTACCACAATGATCATATTTGATTTGAACGTTTCTTGTCTGTATAATTTTTTTTCTCTTACCTGAAGAATCAGCTTCTATCTTCACACTGTCTCCTTCAACGTACTGGCAGGTGAATCTTCTCTGGCGGTCACGCTGATGTTTGATGGTCAGATGGGAAATACAGCCATTCTTAGGGACGGTGAACCCATCGTCTTTATTCTCCAGCTCAGTTCCTTCATCATCCAGCCAGCGGAAGCTCCTCCGACCACAGGATATAAAACCCCAGTACCTCCACAGAATGCAGGTCAGAGTGACTTCCTTCTTCTCTGGATCAACATCTGGAGGAAAAACTGAAGGAAAACAAGTGATCTCTGGTTTCTACAGTTTTCTGATCAGAGTCTCATTCCTGTCAGAAATACTCACCAGACAGAACATTCAGATACACAAACGTGGTGAAGTTACGGGTGTCTGAAAGTGAACAGAAGTAAAGTCCAGCGTCATCCTCTGTGATCTTGCTGATGATCAGAGAACAGTTGGTGTTCAGTCTCAGTCTCTCAGCTCGATCTGAATCTCTATTAACTTCTCCTTTTCTAACATCCACTTTATCTGGTGAATAACTTATTTTTCTGGATCTCCAGTCCACATCAGAACATGGAACAGATGGTGGTCTGTCCTCACAGGGTAAAACAACCTCATCTCCAGGTTTATTGTAGCGATAAACATATCCACTGGTTCCTGTTAAAGAGAAAAATCTCCTTCAGATTCAAGTTTCCCTCCACTCCAGGGTCACCAGGTGTACCATAATGATCGTATTCGTATGATATTTATGCCTCCGTACGATTAAAAACAGTTAAAAAAAAAAGCCTAAAATTCAATCATTTGAGTGTGATTGTCTTTGTTTTCTTCATCTGCCAAGAAACTAAATGCTGGCTGCACGGTGGCCTCACAGCTACAAGGTCAGGGTTGGAGCCCAGGAGTGGGACTAAAGCTTGAAACACTGTCCTTTCTGTGTGTAGTTTGCATCTTCTCCCTGTGTATGTGTGGGTTTTCTCTGGTTTACTCCTAAAAAAGACACGTTAGGTTAAATGTTTCTAGGAATGAGTGTGTGGGTGTGGCCCCGCAACAGAATGGCAGCCTGTTCAGGGTGTACCCCTTAGACTCTTGTGTCCCAGTCGCTGCCCTATGAGTGCCACCCACTGCCCTGTGAGTCCATGTAAAAGTTTTTATTTAACAGAGTAAACTTTGTTTTTAACGTGTGTACCATCATTTCATCTCCTACCTATTGCTCCACACACACCAATCAGAAATGTTTCTTCTTCATCATATGAATTATTTTATCCTCCATAATCAAATCAAATCTTTACCTTCCAGATGAACCAGCAGAATCAAGAGAAACTCCAGACCAACCATTTTCAGAAGCTTCGTGTCCGACACGTCTGTTCGCTCTGGTTTATGAGAAACTAATACTCAACGCTTCTAAAGAATTACCTCCTTATCGGTTGGTTTCACAATTTCCGATGACACTTCACTTCCTCACGAAGACACAAACAGTCGTTCCTCAAAAGTGAACCAAGTTTTAAATGAAGCAATTCAAAGTGTTTTAAAGACTGAAAAAAAATTAACTTAAATCACAAAACATGGAATAAAAATGAAAGATAAAGAGTTAATCTTCAGTTTAGATTAAAACGTTATCATAGAGGAGGCCGGCTGCATGGTGGTGCAGTGGATAAGATAGTGACCTCACAGCAAGTAGGTCAGGGTTCGAATTCCGGGTGGGGACCAGGCTTGGAATACTGTCCTTTCTGTGTGGAGTTTGCATGTTCTCCCCATGTACGTGTTGGTTTCCTCCCACCCTCCAAATACATACATGTTACAGTGATTGGCTGCTATAAACTTCCCCCTAGGAATGTGTGTGTGTGGTCCCATGACAGACTGGCAAGCTGTTCAGGGTGTGCCCAGCCTCTTGTCTTGAATCAGCTGGTATAGGCTCCGGCACCCCTGCAGCCTCGTCAAGGAACAAGTGGTTCAGAAGATGAATGAGAGTGTCGGTCTGTCTCACAGCCTCACTCTCAGGCTGTGAGACTGAGAGTGAGGCTGTCTCTAGACACCAGCAGGAGGGGCCGGACCCAGAAGTCCTCAGAGTCCTAGATGGTTCACACACACACACACACACACACACACACACACACACGCAAAGACACACACACACACACACACACACTATAAAAAGCCATTGAGACCAATACTGAAAATATTGGCGTCTCCATGTTTGAGGACATGGAGACGCTACTAGCAGCTCGGGCTACTTACAGCTAGCTAGGCTAGGGCACTTGTACTTTCAGATGCAACAGGAGGAAATGCCATGTACTTAGCCTCATTCTACACATATTCATGTTCATGGACTACACTAGACTGTACATCATACAGGGGTTGTATTAGCCTTGGTGGTTAAGAAATAGGTCCTAGTTAAGAGTTTCTCCTGCCTATTGTGGAAGACAGGGCATGTCAGGTAAAGTACTTGAGTGCCATCATGGTGGGGAGACTGCCTTTAAACAGTGGTGGATGAAATACTCACTTTTTGTACTTAAATAAAAGTACAGATAATTAGGCAAAAAATTTACTTACGTAAAAGTAGAAGTACCAATAAAAAAATCTACTTAAATAAAAGTGCAAAAGTAGTTGGTGTAAATTGTACTTTTTAAGTAAAAAGTAAAAGTATTTGATCATAATTCAAATGTTATTTGTTGTGCTATAGGGTGTCACCATGGTAACCAGGATAAATAATCTGCAGGGGTGTGACCCCCTTTCCCGCCTCTTTTGGTCCACAAAAAAAATAAAATAAAAGGAAAGGGGACAAGTCAAGCTATTCCCTAGAAGTACCAGGGAATGGGCCGTCAAAATGGAGGAAAATGACACTTATTTTTTAAAATGTTTTGGGGGGAGGCCCCCAGTCACTATATATTGGCTTTGTCAAAGCCCCCCTTTGGAAAATTCTAGATCCGCCCCCGCTCTGTGTAATGATGGCTCAACTTTTTATTTAGAAGTAAACACAACGAACAACGATCTTCTGACTCTTTTTAATTTGTACTATATTTGATGTTAGGTTTTTGGCGCTGAATAAATGCGAAAAATGTTTCTCGATTCGTAACTTCTTCTCCCAATCAACTGCTTCTTTTGATTTTGGCGATGCGGCTTCAAGATGCGCTAAAAAACCTGTATATTTTTCAAATTCCTGAACGAAAATGTAACGAAAAATGTAAAACACACTTTTAAAAATTAGCGGAGTAAAAGTACAGATATTTGCTCTAAAAATGTAGTGAAGTAAAAGTAAAAGTACCGGTGTTAAATTTTACTTAAGTAAAGTACAGATACACAATTTTTTTACTTAAGTACAGTAATAAAGTACATTTACTTCGTTACGTTCCACCACTGCCTTTAAATAGGCATCAGGCTAACGACGCACAGAGGATTAGCATCTGGCTAATCACTACAGGTGTTTGGGATCAGGCTGAAATCCAGGAGAGGGAAGGCTAGGGCTCCCTCTGGTGGCAGGTGAGGGGATCAAGACAAAGACTCCAAGGACTGAGATATCATGAGAAAGAAAAGAAGGCATTTAGAATTTCAATTTTAGGATTTTGTGAAGACAAACATACATTTTAAGATCTAAAATATTGTGTAAATTTGCATTGGCCATCCCCTTGAAAGCCAATTTTCTACAATTTAAGGAACAAGCATGGTGTCTGCCATTTTTACCCACACTACCATGAAGCCTTTGAAAAAATTTGAAGAGATTTAGGTGTCTTTTTGCTCGAGGCATAAACTGGATTTTAGTCTGGGAGGGAAGAAAGTTTGGTAGGTGGGACTAAGGATGTGGATGAAGGTTTGGCTCTGTCATCAGCACATAAACCAAGCTGGATTTTTTTTCTCACTGTTCAACTCTGCTGCAGCAAAGTAAAAGAAAGATGGTAAAGTCATTGCTTATGCTGACTGTCGTGCTTGTTCTTGGAGGTTTTGTAAAAGGATACAGAGCAAAGACCCACAACGCAACAACTGAGAAACATCCTTCATTCAATCACAGCACACTGGGATGGACAGAGGCCACTTTCACAGTTGAGGATCAAAAAGAACCTAGACCAACATCTACAGAAGGAACAAAGATACCCACCTGGACCACCACAGAGAAACCAGTGGAGACCACAAACAGCACCAAAACCAACAAGAAGGCACAAGAAGATAGAAATCAAACAGAAATAAAGAAAAAAGGACCAGGTGAGAAGGAAAATAAAACAACATAATTGTCTAGATTTTACTTTAAAGTTGTCAGAAAGCCAGAAAAATTATGCTAAAAATGAATCAAACCCCATTAGAAAAGAATGATGATGGATTCAGGAACACCTTTAGCTTCTAATTTACTGCACAACTAATATGCAGATTAACTAGGTTACTAATGTGCATAATTAAAATAACTTTTTTGAAAAATAAATCAAATTTGTGTATCGCTGAATATAACTTAAAACAAACACAAATGGTTGAATGTTCGATTAAATAAGATGCTCTTCTGTTCATAATTTAATTCATGTAAAAATAAGAAAAACTTCTTGAAACTTTCCAAATGATATCCACAGTTGTTTCGTGTTAGCACACTTGATTAAGCATGAAAGTATTCGTATAAAATGTGCCTGAACCAACAAAAATCTGACCTGACCTGAGCTGCCTGTCTGGTCTTTATTTGTGACTGATGGGAATACTATTGTTGGTTTGTAAAGCCATAAACTATCCTGCAGCTGCAAGCTTTCTGCTTCATGCCTCTGCTCTGCAGAAAGTCTCATATTACATGAATAACTTATCTGCACCCCTTTCCATCACCAGCTGTGGAGGAGGACGAAATGAGGGCCTCTAAACTTCCACTGACCCGGTCCGGGGTGAATGGGGACACATTCCCCACAAAAAGCTTTGGGAGTTTTGTTTTTCTTTTCTACGGCATTTATGTGTTTGTTTACTCAGAGAAAATTTAAAAAAGTCAGATGTTCACAAACCACGTCTAGAGAACATGAGCTTAGGCAAACACAAAAAATTTGACATGATGCTTGTGACTGGTTTTCCTTCAGACTGTCCTCCCCTCGGATTAGAGTCCCTCCGCGTGGATGACAGCCAGATCCGAGCCTCCTCCTCTCAGCGCTCGGGTCTGGGTCCTCACAGAGGGAGGCTCAATATCCAGGTCAGTAGGTGTGAACTATCCTTTTAAATTCACTGGAAACTTTATTAAGTACAATAAAACGTACGACAACAAAAAAGTACTTTCAGGGAAGCAACTTAGAATATCTAGTTGTGTTTTACAACCAATCACATATCAGCATGTGGACATGGTAAAGATATTCTGAAGTTTAACTTGAGCATCAGAAGAGGGTCCAAGATACTGTACTTTCAATGTGTCCTTTTGTTGGTCTGTGTGTTTTAGGAACAGCTGTTGTGCTGAAATTTCCTCACACACAACTATTTCCAGAGTTTTCTTGAAATCGCCAAAAGCTTTCCCTAATTCATGAGTCATGACCAAGACCCACAGATACTTCACAGATACTTCAACTAAGGAATACTTCTTATAAAATTAATAATAATTTTATAAAATAATTTTTATTTTATAAAAATAAAAATAATTTAAAAATAATTTCATAAAATAATTTTATAAGGGCTTTTATAAGGGCTTTTCAGGGCTTCCTGAACCTTCCCCCTCCTGGATTTCAGCCTGATCCCAAACACCCGTGGTGATTGGCCGAATGCTAATCCTCTGTGCGTCGTTAGCCTGATGCCTATTTGAAGACAGTCTCCCCTCACTTCCTTGTTGGGTCATCACCATCCCTCCCAGCCGGGTCTTCCTGATCAAGTCTTTGATACTTCATTGATTTCCCAAGTGGAAGACACTTGGGAAATCAATGAAGTATTAAAGTCAAGAGGCGGTTCAATTGTATGCCAACCTCAAAAAAGTTTCCATTTCTTAAGTTTTTCAGCCTTGTTCCAACCAACACTGTTGTGATGTGGATGGAGGAGGACCCAAATGCAGGACATCAAACATAGGTTTATTAAACACAATTCAGTAAAGTCTGTAAAGCAAGAGGCACAGGATTAACTTATGTTCAAATAACAGAGTCCAGTCATGGTCAGGCAACCAGGGTGACCTGGCTGGAAGCAAATGGTATGACCAAACATGGAAGTCCGCGGTGATTGCCCTTAAATGGATGGCAGGGTCCACAGATGTGTGGCATCAAGAATCAATCTCAGGTGTCCCGAATCAGGGTGATGAGGAACATCCAAGGCCCCCTCTGGCGGCAGGTGTGGGAATCACAACACAATACATCCTCTTCTTGGCACATAACTTATAACTTTAATAAAATAACAATAATAAATGAAGGCTTATACGTTTAAAAAAAAAAGATCTCACCTTTATTGAAAAGTTTTGTGAGACGAGTTTCTCTAAAATATCGACTTTGGCTTCTTTAAACAAGCTGACATACTGCTTTTAAAAATTGTATAATAAACTGCAGGTGACCAAGATAAACCTTTTATTTTCAGTCAGGCATTGAGGATGGAGACTTGTACGATGGAGCTTGGTGTGCAGAGTTTGAGGACAAGCACCAGTGGTTCGAGGTGGATGCCATTCATCTCACGTTGTTTACCGGAGTCATCCTGCAGGGTAAAAACTCCATTTGGAGGTCAGGTAGAGTGAGGACAAAGCAGCAAGCCAGAACATGATGGGACATTTTTACCTGCTCACTGTGTCCTCTCTGCTTTCAGCTGGGACTGGGTCACCACCTACAAAGTTCAGGTGAGCAACGACTCGATGGTCTGGAAAACCTGCATGAACGGGACAAAAGAGGCGGTGAGATCCATTTCCTTATTATACTGATTTAAATTAACTACTAAACCCTAAACAGAATTATAAGTGTGTTTTTTTTTTTTTTTAATGTAACAGTTATTGTCAAACTTGAAGTTTTTTGATGGAGGAATAAAAAAATATCTCCTTAGGAACATCACATAAAACCTTTAGTTTGAAGGCTCCGTTCTTATTATAACATTATGTGGGTTCATAATTTGGAAAATCCAGCTTCTTTCCAGGAAATGAAGGGATAGAAAAGAAGAAAAAGTCAGCACAAATTTTCATTTTAAACTCAGGATTGCTGCCAAGGAGGTCATTTTTTTTCAGCTGAATCAGCATTTTCTCATGTGTTGCTAAAGACACATTTATTTATGATTCAAATTGATATTTTAATGGGATATTTTCACACTGTTTGTTTTAGATTAGAAAGTTGTGTGTTTTGGACCAAGAAAGGAAATAATGAGTCAAAAACGTGGCACGTCTGATTGATTACACCACTTATTGAATGTTTAACTAAGTTAACCAGCAGGGTTTTTTGACCATTTATGTATTAAATTTTGGAATTAATTTGCAAAATATGGGTCTTAAAATGAAGCAAATTTGTTATTTGTACATTTTTCTAATTGCAGACCTAATTCGAGGGGATTTGCACATCAAGAATGAGAGTGGTTTAATCTCAAACAGCTAAACCAGCTTGGGCAAAGTACGGCCCGTGGGCCAAATGCGACCCATTAAACATTTTAATCCGGCCCGCCGAAAATTTAAATAAACCTTGTTACATGTTTTGTTTCCCCTGCAATTCTGATGTTTCCTCACTAGATGGCGCACCATATGATATGGAAAGCCATTGGGTCCAAAACACACACGTAAACAAATATGTTAGATGTTAAAAACAAGCAAAATGTTACATCAAGCGCTTAGATTTTTAAACCCAACGCCGCTAAATGCATGTTTTTGAGTGCTATCACAGACCTAGCGTCGCTAGATTTGAAATTTAACGCTCTTGATGTTACATTTAGCGCTTGTTTAAAATTGAGTGCACCATTCTATCGGTCTAATCTAGCGGTTATCAAAGCATGCCATCGATCTGATCCTGTTCAGGCCCCTTTGTCAAATGTTAGAACTCAATGTGGCCCGCTGACCAAAAAGTTTGCCCACCCCTGAGCTAAACATTTGTATTTTTTAACAATGTAGAACAACAAAAGTACAAAAAAAATTGCTCAATTTGAATTATTTTTAAGATTATTTAGTGTTTTTCTCTATCAAAGTTAGTAAACAAATAACACAAAGGTTGGGATTTTGGGGATCCTGATTAGTTTAATTGAGAAATGGGATACACTCGGAACAAGTCCTGAGTTTGATGCAGCTTACCGGGTCCAGACTTGTCCAAAATAACAAGAATAACAAACTGTCCGACCACCACTAGATGTTCCTTTTCTTACTGTTAAAGTCTGTGTGATGTCATGTTAAACTTTGCAGATATTTGAAGGAAACCAGTATCCAGAGATCTCTGTTCTCGGGCTGCTTCCAGTTCCCATGGTGGCCCGGTTCATTCGCATCAACCCACAGACCTGGTACCCCAATGGGACCATCTGCCTCAGGGCTGAGATCCTCGGCTGCCAGGTTAAAGGTTAGTCCATCTTTATTTGTTAAAAAAAATTAACTCCTGAAAGCTCACATGCTTTCTTCTTGTAGATCCTGATGATCTTTATGCCTCTGAAATGGATCAAGGATCAAAGGATGACCTGGACTTTAGGCATCACAACTACAAAGAAATGAGGAAGGTCAGAGAAAAATGTTGTCTTTGGATTAATTAATATAAAAAAACTAGAATCAAATGTCTCTCTTTCTCTTGAAGCTGATGAAATCTGTGACTGAGGAGTGTCCGGACATCACCCGCATATATGTGATTGGAAAGAGTTACTTGGGACTCAAACTCTACGTCATGGAGATATCAGACAACCCCGGCAAACATGAACTTGGTAAGAAGATCTAAATGTTTCTACCCTGGCCTCAAATTATGATAAAACTTTAAATTTGAGCCAATTTTGAAAAAATCCTTTCATTTGAGCTGTTCCGGCTTGCCTCTCACTCAGAGATCGGATGAGGAGCTCTGCCATCCGGGAGGAGCTCAGAGTAGAGCTGCTCCTCCTGCAGGTTGAGATAGCTAGATGGGGTGGTTCGGGCATCTGGTTAGGATACCTTCCAAGCGCCTTGCTGGTGAGGTGTTTCGGGTACATCCCACCGAGAGGAGACCAAGAGGCAGACCCTGGACCCGCTGGAGAGACTATGTCTCACAGCTGGTTGGGGATCGACTCGGGATCCTTCCGGGTGAGCTGGAGGATGCAGCTGGGGTGAGGAAAGCCTGGGCGTCCCGTCTCAGGCCCCGCCTGGCCCGTAAAGGCAGAAGACGACAAAACGGAACATACTTAATTCATCCCTCAACTGGGAAATTTCTGTGCTGCATTACACCGCAGCAGGCTGCCACAAAGGTGTGAATGGTGGGAGAAACGGGCGTTAGGTGTCTTCCCCAAGGACACATAGACACAAGCTCTGTGGGATTTGATCCTACGAATTTCCGGTCCAACGGCGAACATTCTACCGCTTAGCTATCGCCTCCCTCCAATTAGGGGAAGGGAATAAAATATTGAATGAATAAAAGTATGAAACTTACTACAGGACTTTCTCAGAGGTCATTGGAAAAAAGTGGCCTCTTTTTCCTTCTCTTCCCTCCAACTTTTTGTCCTTTTTAACACTCAAAACACAAACACATATATCAGTGGTTAAACCAACTATTTGTTTTAACATCATATAAAATTCATTCATCTTCTTAACCGTCCACTCCTTATGGAGTACTGAGGGGTCCCGAAGCCTATCCTGGCTGATTCAAGGCGAGGGGCAGGGTACACCCCGAACAGGTCGCCAGTCTGTTACGGGGCAACATACATACAACCATCCACATGCACAATCATTCCTAGGGGCAATTTTGTAGTGGCCAATCAACCTAGCATGCATGTTTTTGGAGGGTGGGAGGAGACCGGAGTACCCGGAGAGAACCCACATATTCATGGAGAGAACATGCAAACTCCACACAGAAAAGCCAGTGTTCCAACCCTCGTCTTTTTTTTTCATTTAGTCATAAAAACGTTATTAACAAGAAAAATAATTTCTTTTTTTTCATTCAAGATCACTTGGTTCTTCATAAATGTCCAGCCTTGATTTTAAAAAAATATTTCACAGGCATGAACAATTTTACAAACTAACATTGTGTGTGCAAATGTGTACAAAATAAAAATTTTGAGATTTTTGTTATTTATTCAACCCATCAATTTTTTAAGCGTTGCCTCCAGCTGGTAAAAAGTTTTACCAAAAAGAAAGAGTTTAAGCATTGTTTTTGGATGGAGACATTCTGTCTGTCTCTCTCACATTAGCTGCGAGGTTTTTTATGAAACAGAAGCAAAATGTTCTCCTTCTAAGTGAACTTTTAGACAGTTTGATGTTTATTCAGGCTGGTTCCTGCTGCAGTGCCTCTTTGGGGAGTCGAAGGGGTTCCTCTCTTATCTAAACAAACTGATTTCTTCACGATTTCTCGACTTTTCAGATTGTGATTAAAAGTTTACCACAATTCGTTCACACAAATAAATCAACTGATCCCACTCTCTTTTAAGGTAAATGATATAAAGACATTAAAATGAGCTTCTCTCCTATGAGAAGATTTTTTTTCATCACCATCTGCTTGTGATTAAGTGCTTATGAATGTCTCTCCAAGATAAAGAAAGGCAGTCTTTCTTCCCCTTTTTTAAAAAAATTCATACTCAAGTTGTATCTGTTTCTGATCTGAAGTTTTGGGAGTTTTTTTTTCACTCAAGAATGTCTGTTGTTAAGTTTGGCCTAAAGCTTCAGTTTGGGTGCCTTTTTTTTTTTACTTCTTCCATATTTATTGCTTGGCAAGAAAAGTGGTTCTCTGAATGTTCTTCTTGATAGGAGAACCTGAGTTTCGTTATGTGGCGGGGATGCATGGGAACGAGGTTTTGGGTCGAGAGCTGGTCCTGAATCTGATGCAGTACATATGCAGAGAATACAAGAGAGGCAACAAGAGAATCAAACATTTGGTCAAAGAAACACGGATCCACCTTCTGCCTTCCATGAACCCCGATGGATATGAAGCTGCCTATGAGAAGGTGGGTGGGTGGATGACTTTATTAAAAAATTATGCATTGTTGGGATTGATTTGGCTTCTGATTGGCTTATATTCTGCAGGGGTCCGAGCTGGCAGGCTGGGCTGAGGGGAGATACACTCATGAAGGTATTGACCTCAATCATAACTTCCCAGACTTGAACAACATAATGTGGGACACCAAAGAAGTTGCAGCGGATCCATCTAAAGCCCCCAACCACTACATCCCAATCCCAGAGTACTACACCCAGGAAAATGCCACAGTAAGAAGTTTTTCTCTTCTCTGTGTTTAGGACATGTTTTCTTTGGTAATCTAATAGTAATGATGTGTGAAGGAAGCCAAGCCTTAAAAATTCAGGGAGAAAACCATAGTTAAGAAGTTTTGTTTTGTCTTCTGAACTGCTCATCCCTAACGGGGTTGCCGGAGCTTATCCCTGCTGATTTCAAGCGAGACGACGTGTACACCCTCGAACAGGTTGCCAGTCTGTCGGAGGGCAACACACACACAACCATCCAGACACACACACTTAGCCCTAGGGGCTATTTCATAGCAGCCAATTAGCCTGACATACATGTTTTTAATGGATGGGAGGAAATCGGAGTACCGTAATTTCACGGCTATAAGGCGCATATAAACGTCTTAGATTTTCTTCAAAATGAGCAGTGCACCTTTTCGTGCAGTGCGCCTTGTGTGTGAGAAAAGGCGGACCTAAAAGAAAACGCGGTGCTCGTGAGAAAAGGCGGACCTAAAAGAAAACGCGGTGCCCGCGAGGCGGACCTGAAAGAAAAGGCATGAGAACATTAAAGAGTGAACTGTGAGCGACGTGGGAGCAATGGATGACCGAGGGAGACTACAGTTTTGCGAAGGGTGGAAGGCAGCGCCGGGCGAGTTACGCTACAGTTTGCCAATGGATTGTAGATGCTTGGACTAACGTGTCTGCTGGTACTGTTATCCAAGCTTTCGCAAAAGCTGGTATCCTTTCTGAGGAGCCGCACAGTACAGACAGTGACTTTGACAGCGAGGAGCGAAGTGGACCTGCTCTCTTGGATTTTGCGCAGCTGTTCGATTCCAAAACAGAGAATGACGGATTTGAATAGAGACTATTAAAGGTAATGTGCTTGTTTAGTATCGTTACTACTTAAATAAAGTACAACCAAACTCAGTTTTGCTCCCGATCTATTTTTTAATACGCACATTTGCATGCTTGCGTGTGTGTTGTTGTAAGGCGGTGTGTGACTGAGACTGCGCCTTTTCGTACGGTGCGCCTTATTTGTGTGTTAAATACAGCAATGGCGCACATAACTGAGGCTGCGCCTTTTCGTACGGTGCGCCTAATAGTTGTGAAATTACGGTACTTGAAAAAGAACTTACATATACATGGGGAGAGCATGCAAACTCCACACAGAAAAGCCAATGTTCCATGCCTCCTCACACCCGTGACTTGAACCCCAACCTTCTTGCTTTAAGACCACTGTGCTTGCCCGTGCAGATCCAGTTAAGAAGGAAAAAATATTAAACTGAATCTTTTTGTTTAAACCTAATCACCCCCAAAAAGAAGTGTCACAAGTTGGTAGAGTAGAAATTAGATGAAGGGTATAAGTCAAGGTAGGGGTACAGATGGGATCAGCTTTGGTACAAACCTCTTCGCCCAATCAATGTTTTTTGTGCTTAAGTGTTGAGTTTGCTTTCCTCCAATCACGTCACGAGCAAGTCTCTCCAATTTAGTCTCCTCTTTTCAAACACCGTTCAGGACCTCTTGTGGTTTCCTCAGAGAAACGATGAAGACCCCAGCTTCGTTTGTAAACAAGTGTGGTCTGTTTGCAGTCATGTTTGATCAGGCTTTCTGTACACATTCAGGATCTTCCACTTCTGTTCAGATTTTTGTCCAGATTACACGCGTAGCTCTTGGAGAGCGTCTTACTAGTTGTTTAATTTCGGTGAGGACAACAGAAGGTAAGTAGACCACTTTAGAGATTAGCTAGACCCACTCAATTGTAACCAAGGTACTTACCTGTCCACAAACTGGATTGCAAATGGCCATCAGGCCATTGCCTTGCCCTAGCAGCACCCTCACAGTTAATTATCACAGTGCCCAAAGGCATTCACACCCCTAATAGTTAATGGCCCTAAGAACCAGTGGCCCTTTCAACAAGTCAAAAACAGGTGACAGTAATAGATCAATAATATACGATTACTCGACTACGTTGTCATATTGCTATTACTTTCTAATCTCCGAATATATTGCTATTACAGCAAAACATTCAATTAAATATTATTTTTCATATATTACATGTTACTATTACCCCATCCTTGTCTTCTTGTGTTGATCTGAGGCTCAGGGTTTAGTCATGAAAAAGATTTGAAGTATAACTTTGGGCAAACAGTCTGAAACTAAGACTAAGGACCCTGCATTTTGTAACTTAAAAGAGATGCAGAAGCATGTGGAGGTAGAATGAATGGGTGGACAAGCACACTAAATGCTAGAGGCCAGAGTGAGATGAATCAGACATGCTCAGAAGACAGAGGAATATATTGGCAGAAAGATGCTAAGTTTGGAGTTTGCAGGTAGACTTGCAGAAAAAACCTAGAGTTTTATGAATGAGTTTAGTTGGTATGAAAGGGGGATGCAGAGGGCAAGTTTAGATGAAGAAAACTATCAAATTATGGTGCTCCTTGAAAGAAAAAGAAGTTTGAGGCCTAATAGAGGTACTAATCATGTCTCCAGAAAGTGGCTATTTGATCTAGTCATTTATCTGGCAAAAAGATAAATAAAAGGTAGAAAAAACATTAGCCCTTTATCTTAAATATTTTCTCCTCTTCTGCTCAGGTTGCTCCAGAGACTCGTGCTGTCATCAACTGGATGCAGGACATCCCTTTCGTACTGAGCGCCAACCTCCATGGGGGAGAGCTGGTTGTTACTTATCCCTTCGACTGTACCCGTGACTGGGCGCCCCAGGAAGACACCCCAACTGCAGATAATGCCTTCTTCCGGTGGCTGGCCACCGTCTACGCCTCCACTAACCTAGCGATGGTCAATCCGGGCCGCCGGATGTGCCACTATGAGGACTTCCAGCAACATCACAACATCATCAATGGCGGAGCCTGGCACACAGTTCCCGGCAGTGAGTCAAACACACATAAACAGACTTTTATAAAACCAAAGTCAGAATACCTGCATGTCAACTAGTATGATACAAAAAACTGAATAGAAATTAATTTGGGGAGGGCTTGGGACACTAAACTTTTTGTGTGGTTTGCATGTTCTCCCTGTATGCACAAATTTTCCTCGAACACTTCAGCTTCCCTTCAACACCAAAGACATGTACATTGGGCTGGTTGGTCCCTGGTAAATTTCTGTCTACCCTTTTTGTGTCTTTGCAATGGACTCCAAATCCTTCCTATCCTTCCTCTCTCTGGTAATCAGCCGGGATAAGCTCCGGCACTCCCCACAACCCCATTGGGGATAAGAGGTTCAGAAGACAAATTGTTCAATGGAGATTCCTTTTCTGACCTCATCTATCAGTCTGTCCCTTCCTTCAGGGTGAATAAGTCCCGAAATCTGAAGAAGTTTCACACGACACCAGTTATTAAAACATCTTTATTACACTTTTTCAAATCTAATAAAAACAGATTGTTAGTCTAGAACAATTCTGCCACCATGAGTCCATAGAGGCCAAACTTCGGTCTTCTTGATGACATAAATTATGGAGGATACCTTTGCTTGGACCTCCTCCTCAAAAAGGGCCTTCAGCTCCTGAAACGCGTCACAGGTTGTTTGATATGAAGAGCAGCGGCAAAACTGGCTGTAATGGAGTCTCTGAATACAACGTTGAACCCCTCTCGTGGTGGCGAAGTTCCTTTCCTTCCGATGCAAGGGAGAAAATCCTCAACAAAATCCATGGTGACTTTTTGGATAATTTCCACGATTAAGTCGCTCAAAATGGCTTGCGTGGCGTCATCACAAATCCCAGCAGCAAGCATGGCGAACTGAGCTTTGCTGATTTTGTCAAGATGTTTTGTGCAAAAGGCAAATGCTCGCCGATGTTCCTCCGGCTTCTCTTTTATCTTAAAAATTGATGATTTCCTTCATGATAAGAGTGTAAATGCTGCTAAAAGTAGCTTCTTTAGCTTCTGCTTCTTCTCCTGGTTAGGATTGAAATGTTCCTGAACTTGGAATTATTGCGTTATAAAGACTCAGTGACGTCATGAAAGAACATATTCTAGCTTTCATTTCTTTTGTTGTTTGGTTTTTTATGGCGGTTACTAACGGAGCGTTGTCACGTTAAAGGTAGAGTTTAGGCGCATGCATACTGAACTGAACTCCGCCATGTTGTTGAGAACTGTTGAAATGGCGGAAATAATTATTACTTTTAAAATGAAAAAAAAATGTTTCAACAAGACCTACACCAATAATTTTTTTTAAAAACTTTGATATTTCACAAATAATCTTGTCTGATATAACACTGCAAAGTGGACCTTTATGCTCGACTTAAAGTTCAATTAATCAATATTTGCTTCAGAAATCTCCGACATTAAAGCGACATATTCTTCGTTTTCATTTTCCAAGCTCTATTCATTTTGGCCATAAGTATTATGTCCAAAAAAATTTATATTGTAAAAGCAAACATCAGTGTACTCTAAAACGTTTGACTTTCATCTCACACCTTTTTCATTTAGGTATGAATGACTTCAGCTACATGCACACCAACTGTTTTGAAGTGACGGTGGAGTTGTCCTGTGATAAGTTTCCTCATGCCAGCGAGCTTCCAACCGAATGGGAGAACAACAAGGAATCTCTGCTGGTCTACATGGAGCAGGTTGGTCTGCAGAGAAAATGTCCATTGGCCTGGATATCTTGAACAGCTGATGAGTGCAGGTTTTTGTCCTCTTCAGGTTCACAGAGGGATTAAGGGGGTAGTCCGAGACAAGATGACCAAACAAGGAATTCCAGAGGCTGTGATAAAGGTGGAGGACCATGATCATGACATTCGAGCAGGTAAAGCACAAATTGTCCAGGTTTTCATAGAGTCAAAAAAAGTCCATTCCACGGTGGAAATGTGCTTTAATAAATCGCTGCTTTTTTAATCAGTCCTGGATGTTACACATGTAAAGCATCTAGTTAGTTTAATTTGGAAAGCAAAACATAAACATGGGTGACAGGGATTATTGCCATTGCCGAACAACGCAGAGGCCCAAATGAAAGCCCATGTTTCAGTGTCATCTCTTGACAATTGTGTTGGGATATAGTGCTATACACTGTACAAATAAAATTGAATTGATTAGTTGCTGGAGTAAAATTAAACTGAGTAGAGGTACTAGGTAGTGCCAGTGTAGAAAAACTTTTGAATCAAAAGAAAATATTTTGGTTACCTTCTGAATTCCACAGGTTACCAGACGGGGTGGTACACCCTATGAGGTCGCTGTAACCCAGTTGTGGGCAATAGGGTTCAGAAGACGAAGTTAAACTTTCTGAATGTGACTAGTTTCATTTCTTGTTCTAGCTACTGATGGAGACTACTGGCGCTTGCTGAACCCAGGAGAATACAAAGTTTTGGTTTGGGCAGAAGGCTACTTCCCAGTGATGCGCCGCTGCCGTGTTGGCATGGAGCCACACCCTACAATATGTGACTTTAACCTCACAAAAACACCTCTTCAGATGTTAAAAGAGGTCAAAGCCAAAGGTGGGAAAATCCCACAGGATCTGCAGCTGCGGCTTCGTGCCATGAGGCTCCGCAAGCTACGTGCTAGCACCAAGGCTATCAACCAGCGCAGGCAAAGACCGAAGGCGCGGAAAGCAAAATGAGCGGGAAAAGAAGCTAAATACTTCAGGAAATAATCCAGATTCTTCTGGAAAATTTTTCTGCCTGTTTTGTTTTCATATGTTGATTTATTTAAATGATGATATATGTGATACATTGGTGATATATGAAGGAAGACATGAAGATAGTTGGCGTGACCGAAGACGATGCAGCAGATAGAGTTAGATGGAAGAAACTGACTTGCTGTGGCGCCCCCAAAAGGGCAATGCCAAAAGAAGAAGACGAGATTAGTGATACATGATACTCCCGAATTAGATAGTACGCCATGTTGTCATAAAAAAAAAACAAAAAAACACAAAAACAATTTAAACTAGAAAAAAAAGCAGACGCCCACATTTTTAAACGATGAATTCCTTTTATTAGGTTTTATTTTACATTAACTGAGTTGAGAATTTTACCATCAGCTGGTCTGATATGTCATTTTCACACCATTTGTCGTTTTTTTTTTTAAAGTCCAACAGGGTCTTTGTGATGCAAATAAACATTTTGTGCTCTCATCTCATAAAGTGTCTTAATATTAAATAAAATTATAGAAAAACAGTGAAACATGGCATTGATTGGTATACACACACATACACACTGCACCGTTACCTGTGTGTGACTGTAACTAAATGCATTTGAACATGCACAAATTGGAGTTGGTGAGTTTTTCTTTGACCTAGTTAAGTTAACTTACATCCTTAGCACCATCAGCTGGTTGAAGAAATATGCTACAATTTGCAGGCTTTGCATCCAGAAACAGGCATGGGCTAAACACAGAGATAAACTCTTACCTTTTACTTAGTGCAGGGGTGGGCAAACTTTTATACTCGCGGGCCACATTGAGTTCTAACATTTGACAAGCGGGCCGGACCCAGGGGGGGCTGCCCCCCAGGTCAACAAAAAACATAAATTGTTCCAACTACTTTAATTATTGTAAATTTTGGTTAAAATATGCACCAAAGTGCAGAAAAATTACTTATATTTCAGAAAAGTTTTTGGAGGGGGGCGCAGACCCCTTTATACTGGCAAGCACCACAGGCTCCTTTTGTGCTTCCTTCACCCCCTTTAGAAAATCCTGTATTTGCCCCTGGGAACAGGAGCAGATGATGGCATGCCTTGGTAACCGCTAGATTAGACCAATAGAATGGCGCGCTAGATTTTAAACAAGCCCATAAAATGTTGCATCAAGCGTGTTAAATTTCAAATCTAGTGACACAAAGTCTGAAATCTAGTGCAATTGCGCTTAGAAACGTGCATATAGCGGTGCTAGGTTTGAAATCCAAGTGCTTGATGTAACATTTTGCTTGTTTTAACATTTAACGCACATGTTTATTGTATTGGGCCCGATGGCTTTCCTTATCTGTGCACACTGTTTATTTTGAAAGCGTACGCATCATGGAGACACACACATTTTAATGGGAGCAGTGTTGTTGTATTTTTGGCGCCATCTAGTGACAAATATTAAAAAAAAAAAAAAAAAATCAAACTAACATGGTTTATTTTTTTTCTAGTTCGGCGGGCCGGATTAAAACATTTTACGGGCCGCATGTGGCCCACGGATCGTAGTTTGCCCATGCCTGACTTAGTGCCACATGTTCCAGCTTTAAAGTGTTTCTATGGGAGCCACCAGAACACCACCTCTTTACATCAGACATAAGTTATAAAACCAGACCCACTAAACAAATAAATCCACATAAAAAAAATCCCAGAAAAAAGTGCAGAGTTTTTGGAAAGTCAAAGCGAGGTCCTGACATCAATATGAGCCTTATATTTACGGTCGCTAACAATGACATGGTCTTCAGAATGCCTGAAAAGTTTTTATATATTACACGTATTTCAAATCTGACTTTTTATGAGATCAAATATGTGAAAAAAAGAAATACAGAAAATGAGAAAAATCTATTCTGGCTCAACTTTGAGATGAAAATATTTGCATCAGAATGATGACATAGAACATCAAACGTGAACAACTTTTTTACTTTAAAATATTTTAGACTAAAAATCCAGTTAAAAGAAAACAAAACAAAACTTTTTGTTTTAGACCCTGATTTGGATCTAAAATGACAAATTTTAGACGGGGGGGCACATGCCCTTTTTGCTCGTTTTGTCTATGACCTCATGCCCCCGGCCCCCTTTAGAAAATCCTGGATTTGCCCCTGTAAATGCAAAACTCGTTGTCTTTGATCACCATCTGGATAAATTGGATATATGAGGACAGAGGCGTTGGCTCAATGGTAGAATGTTTGTCCTTAGACTTGGAGAAGATGGTTCAATTCCCACTGGGTCCATGCCTAAGAGTCGATACTATTTTTAGAAACATTTGAGTTGTTCAATGTTTTTGTCCTTTTATTTTAATTAATGCAGAAATGTAAAAAAAAAAAAAAAAAGAACCAAAACAGACTATAATATAATATTAAAAACCATCTTTAATCTTAATTACGTGAAGTATTTAAGATTATCATAACAATAACAAGAGTATCATAACAATAACACACTTCCTTAAAGAAGTCGTTTGATTTCAGCATCAGTTCACATCCAGCTCAGTCGACTATGAGAAGGATTGAAAACATGGTTCAGTAAAATATTTCGACTGAGCTGATGATGAAAACATCTTCAGAACTGATTTATAACACAAACACACGACAAAAAAAAATGTTTGAAGAAGTTAAATGAGGTAAAAAAAAAAATTCAATTTAAATACAAATTTAAACATAAATCAAACTTCTACAAAAAAAACAACAAAACACTGCTTTTACATTTTATGAGTATTTAAATCATTAATATTTGAATAAATTCAATCTGTTGTATTTTTAATCAAATTACAGGTGGATTTTTTTGTTCTTTCGGCATCTTTTTGATCATATGTCACATTTTTCGTTCCAAGTTTATGTTTCATACAAAAGCTTTGATTTATAAAAAGAAATTGGCATTTGTCCAAAAAAAAAGTATAAATTAGCAAAAAATAATCATTATAAAGGCAGGCGTGCATAGTATGTCCATGTTTTGTCCTGAAACGTATATGTGAAATGAGGTGGTTGAGTTTTCGCTACAAACGAATCATTCAGACCCAAATCAGATGGGTAGAAACGGAGTGTAACCACATAAACTAAATAAAGATCCATAAACAAATTCAGGCACCAAATTTATCCTGAAAATGACAAAAACAAACAAAAAAAATCCAACCCGTCAAATTCGCAAACATTAAAATTTCTTTGTGAGAACTTCGAACATCCACTTAATTCTAATTTTAATAAGGCATCAGCTGTTTTAATTTGTTGGATTTCATTATAAAACGTGATTAATAAATGAAAAGTTTGTGTATCGTTAATAATTTAGTGACGTGAACAATCAAAGGTACAGTTTAATGTAATTTACATGAAAAAAATCTAACAATAAAAGCCTTTGAATTAAGAAAATGTATATTTCTTTCTATCAACGAGTTTAGATTAAATTAATGGGCTTCAAATAAAGCAGAAAATTAGGGAATTTGATCTCAAAATAGCTTCAAAAAGTAACCGAAGAGTCCCAAAAAATAATGGCGATGCTACATGTGGTGCCGAAAAAATGACATTATAACCAAGAGGAGGGTGTCTTTAAAATTAAAGATCAGATTGTTTGAGCAGAAAAGCAGCACCTGTGACGAAGGCGTGAGCGAAGTAGCACAAAAGCTGCCAGAGGCGTCTTCTCAGGAGACACTTCTCGTTTTTTTTTTATCGATCATTCAAGTGTTAGTGTTTTCCTCTCGAGACGACGTCCGGATGTGCTGAGACTCCAAGGAGGCATAAAAACTTACTACCTCAAAAAATCTGCTTGTATTTTCATGAAAAAGAGCACGTAACCAGTTTGTTGTTGCAACAAAACCTCCAAAGATTTCCTCTTCCGTCTGAAGCAGTCGTGTCAGTACTACCCAACAGGGTCCTTTATGATGCTTCTAAGAGGTTTTTTTCACAATAAATCTTGTTATTTAGGACCAAAAAAGTTTAACCAGTCAGTTTACTGCTGCAACCTGTTAAACAGACAAAGGTCAAAGTGGGACAGTTAGCACCCAAACTCGCAGTGCTTTACGACCGCAGGCTGAAACTCCGAAAACACTGCTTTTAATACCAACAAGTCAAAGGTTGTCTGGTCCAAACTGCTTAACACTAACCGTTTGTAAGATGATTGTAAAATCAGAGAAAATATGTACTGCATGAAAGTTAAATAACAACCATGAAAGATTTTTTTTTGCAGGTTTTTATGTTGCAGTTATGCTTAAGTAATGTTTTCCCAGGTTTTCTCAGTAGAAAATCGGAGCTTCGGAGCTAAAACTTGGGCTGGTAGAGAGCCACTCGTCCACTGAGGCAGCCCGAGGCCAGCTGGCAGTGTGTCGGGGAGAACTTGGTGGTGAGTACCACGTCGCTATGCGAGTAGATGGAGCGGATCTCCCTGAGGCAGCTGGTCTTTACGGGCATGCAGTCAGTCAGTTCGCTGCAGCTCTCGTCGAAGGCCAGCAGGCGGATGCCGTACCCGTAGGGAGAGCAGATGAGCCGTCCATCCGGGCTGAAACACAGCTCTTTGATGTAACCTCGTCCTACGTTGGCCTCTTCGATGTAGTGAGTGAGGCGAAGGGAGCAGCGAGGGGAAACTAGCGGCCGTGTTGGTGCCCCCTCCTGGAACTCGTAGACACATGTCCACTGGAGAAAAAAGATGGAGAAAAATTAAGTTGGTACAGTTTCAAAATGCTGACAAATTGTCTTAAACACAAGGCTGTAAGAATGCTGAACTGAATCTACTACCACCCGCCAGGACCCTTACTTCTGACAAAGTGCCCATAACAATAAAAAAAAAAAACCAACCTGACAATCTTAAGTAACTCGTACAACATTGTTAATATTTTTCGATTTGCGATTATTAGTCCATTTTTTAATCGAGTCAAACAAAAGCACATGCTTCATACAGGATCCCATGCTGTGGTTAACTTCTACATGGCGGATCTCTAAAATACATCCGGAAGAAGCCCTTCTGTCAAATTGGGTACCATTTGTGGTCAGAAAGTTTGCCTACCCTTGATCTAAACCAGGGGTCACCAACTCGGTGCCCACGAGCAACAAGGCGCCCGCTGGACCCATTTAAGGCGCCCACGAAGCACGCCCCAAAAACAGCACGGCTCTTATTACAACTTTATGTAAATATTATACACATTTTCAAAACTCAAATAGTTTCTAAGTCAAAAGTCATTTCCTTGGTGCCATCCCGCCTCTTTTATGACCCATTGACCAAAAGGAAGTGATGAGTAGTTGGCTCCGTATTTGGTTTTATACAAATGACAATACGTCCCTTATTTGTTAAAATGACATTGTTTCCGTAGTAAAATAAAGTGAAACTGTATGACTTGACAAGTTCATACGAGGCCAAAATAAACAGAATGAAATTGAGTTAAATTGTAAATAAATAATGTCTGAGTGTGGGAGAAATAGTTAAAAAATTTTATAAAAACAACCCCAAATGTTGTAAAAAAGAAAAAAGCAGGGGTGCCCAACTATTTTAGTCCCAAGACGTACTTTTCAAAAATCAAATCTCCTGTGAACTACCAATCTGGTGTTACCATCGCAACCCCCCGCAGATGGTTTCCAGTCTGCAGTAAAACTACCTTTACAACACATTTTGTTGTTGTTACACAAACATTAGAGATCACAAACACACTCTCTCTAACACACATAGACAAATTCTTCTCCCTCAAACACACACACTTTTTCCGCGCGCACACAGCACTTTGCTGGGGGAGGGGCCACAACAGCAACAGGTGCTGCTCATTGATTTCTGGCTTAAGAATGCAATTTCCTGTCACAGACACCAAAAATCTTCAATAATGTTAGAAAAAGCCACCAGATTAACACTTATTTGAAAAAAACAAAACAAAACTGAGAGTCGCCAAAGTTTAGCGACTCGAGCGACTAGAAGGTCTGAATATTTGTTAAATAATCCGTCAAAGTCGCTGAGTTGACATTACTGACTTCATTTCCTTTCATTCCCCATAACATCTGATAGTCAACTTGGAATCAGTCCGTGGGCCACCAGTGGTCCGCAATCGAGTGGTTGGGTACCCCCGATTTAAAGAGTCCAACATTCTTAAGTGTCTCAACAACTGTCCATGTGTCTGGAATCTACTGGGAAACACTAAAACTGAAGAAAGGAAAAGACAATAAATGGTTTACTTATATAATTTACTCCAGATTAATAAATTTGGGGGGTCGCATGTAGCCCTCGGGCCAAAATTTACCTACCTCTGGACTACTTGGTTAGTAAAATTTTATTTTTTCAAACTTTAGAGATTGTTTCATTGCTTTCAGACATTAGTAATCAATGCAACAGTGAATTCTGCTTAAAAAAATTGTGTTGTTTTATAATGATTATTTCATGACCAGAGTTGGGTTAAAAAAAACCAAAGGAACAGCAATCAGTCCACAGCTTGAGAAAACAAAAAGGTTTTGTACTCGCTGACCTAAATTTGGATAAGATGCCCAGACGTGAGCCAAGAAAGAGCATTCATGCATGAAAAGCCTCCAATGTAACAGAAACAGAACCACTTTGCAAAAAAAACAACGCTTCAACGGAGATGTAAAATTCTCATTTCCTATTGCCTGTTATTTTAAATCAAAGCAGTCACAAATGTTAACGAACATAAAAGGCCATTTGTGTGCGTCCTTGTTTTTAATATCAGACAATGAGCAGCATGGATCCTCAAAAAAAAAAAAACGCTCATTTCTTGCTTTTTTTTTTTTCTTTTCACACTCCACTGCTCTTGCTTCTTGTTGAGGAGTCGGTTATTACCCATCACATAAGCCTTCCTAGCTCAGAACTTACGTTTAGATAAATACTGCCCACTACTGGTCTGGAATGCTTATAACCGCACTAGAAGCCTATTTATACCGGTTCGTGTGGATGCTGTTATATTGAAAACGGTTACATGTGTATGCGAGAGTTTTCCTAAAACGGAGGACAGCGGATATGCTTTTTCAGAAATACCTGGCTACTTGAGGACATGGTCTTAATGAGCAACAGGAGAATCCTGTGAAATAACTTCCAGTAGGCTTCTAACATGCATAATTCTCCCAAAACAGTCATGCCATGTACATTTCCATGCACAATTCATCAATCATGCTAAATGAATCTGTGGACCATCTAAAGAGCAGCTTCAGCAACAGACACCTGCAACCCCGCTGCTCAAAGGAACGGTACACAAAATTATTTCTGACGTCCTCCATCAAACTATTTAACCTTTCACTTTCAAACCTTTAAACTTTCACAACAGCTTAAAAAAAACATGTTGTTGTATGACATAGTATGATTGTAGCACTGCAGCACTCAAATTTCTTTTCGGGTATAAATAACGTATTTTCAATTCAATACTGTACCTGTCAAAGCATTCCTCGTGCCTCCTTCATCGTGGAGGCTTTCAAACCGTACTGAGAACTTAAAAACTATAGTAACCATTTTGACCATCACAAAAGATTGCTGAGTAAATTTATAATGAGCCAGAGTGACGTAAGTAGAGGTAACCAGTCTAGCTCTGACTGTGCTGTAACCAGTCGTGGCCACCTGGTATGTACCATTATCAGGTTGAAAGCAAGTCATTACGTAGGCGTAATGTATGACACACGTTGACAAAAATTCAATTTTGTTTTGAGCAATTTTTTGGCCTTATAGAATGACGATACGCCCGTATTTTCTGAAGTCGATTTTTTTCCGTATTAAAATACAACAGTAAGAAGTTGATGCGTTAAAATAATAAATTACTGAAGGTGTCTTTTTCTTACCTCCTGATCATCCATGTTGCTGGAGCAGCGGATGAGAGTGGCCCAGCCTTTCGGGTGGAGCTGCAGGGAGGTGATGCAGTTCCCTCTGTCTCTCTCACCGGGAATTTCAGGGGTTAAAACCTCTAAGCTGTTTCTGGGAGAAAGACCTGAGAAAACAAAGATTACGATTACTGTCCAGTCAGGAAACCTGGGCGCTATCTCTCAGTCTATGTAACTCTAACCTTCTCTCTGAGGGTGAAGTTTGCGGGAGTCGTTTCCCTGGCGAGGAGCACCAGCCGATCTGGATGTTGAAGTCCCTCCATCTTTAAAAAAAATATAACATATTACACATATTGAAAAGATATGTTTATAATTCACATGACTATAAATGGAAAGTTTGAACTAACGCTCACTAGCTTAAGTCACTTTCCGCCACCAATTGAGCTCAAACCTTTTTAAACAAGTCAAATCTGTAGATGTTTATATACATCTGTATACAGAATAAGGAGGAGGCATTAACACTAGGACTACCTGAATTCTGGAACTACTAGAACTCCCACAGCCGTCAATTTGACGATTAGCGCTATAGCGATGACGTCGTACACAGGAGCGCCTCAGTGACTGACAAACGTCTTCTTAAACTCATTTTTGTTTACCTAGATTACACCTTAGTGGCGCCACAATGGTTACTAGACCACAGTAACTGCGCTACGGTCAGGTGCCGGAAAAAGTTACAATGTATTTAATGGAGGCGTCAGAATGACGGGTATGGGAGTTAGAGGAAGAATTACCCACAACTTGTTTTTAGTGTTTCCTTTCAGTTTAATTACAGCAATATACAAAAAAATGTAGAAAAAGTCAAAAGCCCAGGAATGTCAAAAATCAACGGAACTACAGTAATTAGACGTCACCTTATGAGAGTCGTCAAATTGACGGCTTTGGTAGTTCTAGTGTTAAGCAGTCAGGCTGCCACCGGCTGCAAAAGTAACACTTCTGCAAACTAAAAATCTCTCAAAACACTGAAGGGCTTTGAATAAATCTGACCACAGCCACTCAGTGCCAACTATAGATGAACTGATTAAGTTTTCATGGTCATGCAACAAAACATCAACATTACAAAAGTAGAGGTCACAACATTTTAAAACCCTTACACATGACTGCTTCAACCATGTTTCCACATAGACCTCAAACATGACCACATGACCAAGATGCCTGAGTCTATCCCGGCTGATTTAAGGCTGGCGGCGGGATACACCATGAACAGGTCACCAGTCTGTCATGGGGCGACGCACACACTCATTCCTAGGGGCAATTTCATAGTGGCCAATCAACCTAAAATGTATGTTTTTGGAGGTTGGGAGAAAACCGGAGTACCTGGAGAAAATCCACACATACACGGGTAGAACATGCAAACTCCACACAGAAAGACAAGTGTTTCAAGCCTTGCCCCCACACTGGGTCTCAAACTCCCAACCTTCTTGCAGTGAGGCCACGGTGAAGCTGGATATTAAGGTTTACAAACAGGTTTACTAGATTTAATGTGACTATCCGTCTTTAAAATCTTAGTCCATGATCAGGTTGAGATGACCAAACACACCAATATTGCACCTCAGCGTTTAAACATGTTCTAAACCCAGGTTTTAATCATGTTACTGCGAGTGCCCGCTAACCTGAGCTCAGTGGAGTCCGTCGTGCTCGCAGCATACGGTAGCTGCCCACCTCCAGGGACTGGGTGAGGTCCAAATCGTGAAGGATGAGCAGGTAACCAGAGGAAGTAGAGATGAGCATCTTGGAGCAGTCGGGCGTCAGACGCATCCTCATCAGGTAGCGAGTGTGAAAGAACTTTTTATGTGGGCAGCCGTCTTCTGTAAACCTACGGAAGAAGAGAGAGGTGACCACATGAACCCCAAAGGCCTGGAAATTCACAAGACAAGACATTTGGAGTTATAGGATTTGAAAGGAAGCAATGTTGTTAAGATCCATGCAAAAATGAGAAGATTTTAATAACATAGCCATAAAGTATTCATATTTATAGATGATATTATTTTATTGTGTTTAAACTTTAAAGTGAACCCACATGTTGTCAAAATAACCCACCTGTTTGTGTCCCATGTGATTACGTTCCCGTCGAAGCCGGAGGTGACAAGGAGCCGTGTGTTGGTGTCGTACTCAATGTTCTTCACCCAGCTAGCGTGTCCGTGCAACGAGCACACCTTTGAATTTAGCTTACGCAAGTCCCATAACGCAATGGTGGTGTCATCGGAGCAGGTGGCGAACAAACGATTGTCCAAAAACCTGAAAAAAATTAAAGTTCCAGAAAACAAATCAGGAAAACTTATTATTGTTATTAAACACTTCATAAATTAGATTTGATAAAAAGAAAAACCAACAAACACAATTCAAGAATTTTTTTTTGTTCTCTTGTATTTTATTTTGGATATAAGATAAATTTGTATTCTTTGTATTTTACTTGCAGCAAACCTCCCCCCCCAAAAAACGGCTGAGGCGCTGCCCTGGGCAGCTGCCTGCTGCAGTGCTCCCTGTTACTTTAGCGTTTAATCTAACTTTTGCTGAGTTTCTGTCCAGCTATCTTTTCTCTTGTTTTGGACATTTCATTTTGAGCGCACTTTGGATGTCATTTTGAACTTTGTTGTTTTGCGTCGGACAGCTGTTTTTTGGAAATTGTCATTCTGCTGTTGACATGTTGACATCCACGACCAGCTGCTGGCTCTCGAAGCTACATCCATCTTAGCTGGAGGAGATATTTTGGTCCCAGGGGAGTTGAGGAGAAAGAGACGATCTGGAGGAGGTGCAGAGTAGAACACTGTCTGGAGGAGGTGCTTTGGGTCTTGTGTTTTTGCGGTTTCCATTGAAACATCCGGTTGCTCGCTTAAGAATTGGAGGCGCACACTCGGATGCAGTGAAAAACAGGGAAGACAATTTAGTGCTCTTCACTGGACCCATTCTGTATGAGTTATTTCGAATTATTCCGGTCATTTCCCTACCTGTTCCGGTTAGGGCTGAGGGGCATTGAGGTGTTTGCATTGCGGCACTCAAATTTTTCTTCGGGGATGAATAAAGTATATTCAATTCAATTGTGCTTCTATGAGAAAATAATTCTCATCTAATAGCAAACATATATAAACATTATTCTTTTTTTGCTCTAAAATACTATTTTTGCCATAAAAAAAAAAAAAAGAGCTTAAAATACATTTATTCAGTTTTCCTTCTGTTTTTTGGCAAAGTGAATCTCCCCTGCCTTTGCTCCTTGCTTAGTCTCACTCATGAGGCACATGCATGACACAGTGTAAATCTTGTTTAAGGCTGCACAGCACATCTAACCATGCACATGACAGAACTCACAAATTACTCAAATATGCATGAATGCCAAAAATAAACACTGTAAAAAGTTTATTTTGCGTAACGGCGCTCTCTATATCATTTCAATAAAGTCCAAAACTTCATAAAAAAAAATGTAAAAAAATCAAACAATAAAGACAATTAAAGGACTTTTTCGTCTTTTTGGGTTTATTTGCATATTGTTTTAGCTTTTAAAGCATTGTTATTTTTCAAATTTCTACTAAAAAAAATTGTTAACAGGTCCGAAAAACTCACCTAATGTTGTTGACACAGTCTTCATGTGCCTCAGTCAGGGTTTTGATGTGTTTAGATGAGACAGGATCAAATAGAAGCACCTCCGTCTGCTCACAGGCCACCGTTAATACAGACCTGAGAAAAGCGACACAATCAATTTTACTTTCAATTCTTTCATATGAATCATCTTCTTTTCTTCAACACAGTCCGTTCTTCCTCTGTCTAACTCGGTTTCTTCTTGCACACCAGCTACCTTCATGTTGTAAACCTCAGCATCTCAGTCTCTACTCAGTCTGGCTCTGCTCTTACTACGGATCATAATGTCATCCCTAAACATCATTGTCCATACAGATTCCTGTCAAATCTTGTTTGTCAGCCTGTTCATCACCATCGCAAACAGCAAAGGACTCAGAGTAGATCCCTGGTGCAGTCCCACCCCCACACTGAACTCCTCTGTCTCACCTACAGCACACCTCGCCAATCCCAAATCAAATCCAGATGTACATCTCAGATTAACTTAGAATAAATTGCCCACATCCACTCGATCCAAACTGTGAATATATTTAAATAACTTTTGATGTAATTATGTTGTTATTTACAAATCTGACACTGTGATAGAAGAGTTTAGGGTAAAACGAAAGGAAAAGTGTACAAAACCGTGGTGAGTCCGGCCATGCTGTTTGATCTAGAGCAGGCATAGGTAACCTACAGCCCGTGGGCCACATGCGGCCCATTAAATGTTTTAATTTGGTCCATCAAGACTTGAAAAATTAAATAATTAAACCTTGTTAATACTTTATTTTCCCTGCAATTCCGATGTTTTGTCACTAGATGGTGCACTCTGGATACATTGGCTTTGTTGAGAAAAAAACAACACTGCATCTTTTAAAATGTGTATGTCTCCGTGATGCGCACGCTGTCAAAATAAACATTGTACACAGATATGGAAAGCAATCGGGTCTAATACACGCACGTAAACAAATGTGTTAGACATTAAAACAAGCAAAATGTAACATCATGCGCTTAGATTTTAAACCTAGAGCTGCTAAATGTACGTTTTTAAGTGTTATCGCACTAGATTTCAGACCTAGCACCACTAGATTTGAAATTTAACGCTCTTGATGTAACATCTAGCACGTTTGTTTAAACTCTAGCACGCCGTTCTATCGGTCTAATTTAGCGGTTACCAAAGCATGCCATCCATCTGCTCCTGTTCCGGCCCTTTTGTCAAATGTTAGAACTCAATGTGGCCCGCGAACCAAAAAAGTTTGCCCACCCCTGGTCTAGAGACAGTGGCATTGAGGAAAAGACAGTGAAAAGAGATTGCGGTAGCAGAGATGAAGATGCTGAGGGTCTCTCTGGAAGTGACCAGGATGGACAGGATCAAAGGAGCAGCACATGTTAGAGGTTTTGGAGATAAAGTTGGAGAGGTCAGACTGAGGTTCATGGATAAAGTGAAGGAAGACATGGAGATAGTTGGCATGACTAAAGAGGATGCAGGAGATAGGGTTAGAAGGAAGAAACTAATTTACTGTGGCGATCCTTGAAGGGAAATGCCGAAAGGAGAAGATTTACAAACCTGTCCCGCTTGGATTAACGTAGCCTGTGAATTAAAATGAATTTGACACCTCTGCTCTACATTCACATGTGCAGGTGTGACCCAGACGGGTGAGCCTGACCTGGCTGATCTGAAGGATTACTACACTTACTGTCTGAACAAGAAGTTCATGAATGAAAGAAGAAATAAATTCACTTCCTAAAAACACAGAGATTTCATTTATATCTTATTTAATAACTAATAAATTTAAACCTACTTCTGTACAACTGATCGATACGTTCTTTTACATCATTAACGGAACAGATATAAAAAAACTTTTTATGCTTCAACCAATTATTTTGTTTCATCTTCTAAAATGCGTATCCCGAGTGGGGTATGAAATTGACTGAATGAATGAAAATTGGTGGAGACGGTGGCCGCATGGTTAGCGCGTTCGCCCGCGGACCGGAAGGTCGCGGGTTCGCGTCCCACGGAGAGCACGTCTAGGGTCCTTGGAGAAGACACCTAAGCCCCACTTCTCCCACCATTGGCGCCATTGAAGGGCAGCCTGCTGCGGTGTAAGGAGTGCAGCAAAACAAATTTCCCCGGTGAGGGATGAATAGAGTAATTCAAAATAAACAAAACAAACAAAAGAATTGCCCCCAGGAATCAAGAAACCTCCTAGAAATCAATCCACTTTTAAGGCCTTGACTATTGTGCTGTAAATATTTGTAATTCGTATTAGTGTTTGTTCTTAAACTTGTTTTGTTTGTTAATGTTTAGGGTGTACCCTGCCTCTTGCCTGAAATTAGCAAGAATAGGCTCCTAAACGGACTGCACGGTGGCGCAGTGGTTAGCACAGTGGCCTCACAGCAAGAAGGTCAGGGTCCAAGTCCTGGAGTGGGGACGAGCCTTGAAACACTGGCCTTTCTGTGTGGAGTTTGCATGTTCTCCCTGCGTATGTGTTTTTCTCCAGGTTCCCGTTCCGTCATCTTCCGCTTGTTCCAGGGTCGGGTCGCGGGGGCAACAGCCTCAAACGGGCAGCCCAGGCCTCTCTCACCCCGGCTGCATCCTCCAGCTCACTCGGAAGGATCCCAAGTCTTTCCCCAGCCAGCTGTGAGACATAGTCTCTCCAGCGGGTCCGGGGTCTGACCCTTGGTCTCCTCCCGGTCTCCAGGTTCCCGCCACCATCCAAAAACATGCATGTTCGGTTGATTGGCCACACTGGGATTGGCCCTAGGAATGAGTTTGTAAGTGGGAGGGAGGGGGGCCGAGCAGACTGGTGACTTGTTGAGGGTGTACCCCGCCAATTGCCTGAAATTAGCCAGGATAGGCTCTGGCACTTTCCGTTTTAACCAATCATTTTAAAAAATAATGACAACATCCGAACAAAGATGAGTCTGATTGGATGTGACTTACCCATCAGGAGAATACTCCAGGTTAAACACCGCTCCGTGAGTCTGGCTGCTCAGGCTCACTGACTCCGCAGCGGGGTTCATGGAGCAATACAATCTGGTCATGATCCGGTAATTATCCCGGGCAGGATCCACAAACAACCCCCTTCTGACAGTCCTGCTCTGCAGCCATGAGAACAGGCTGCCCCCCTTGCTGCAGTCTATCTGCACCGTAGACCCCGTTTCGCTACTGAGAACCCCGTCCTCGCTGCACCCTGAAGATGAAGTGTGAGCTCTGTTTGGGGTGTCACCTTCCCCCTCCAGTCCAGAGAGGCTCGCGGGCCTCCTGTCCACAGACTCATCCGAGTCTTCGCTGTCGCTTTGGTGATCAGCGCTCATCGTAGCGGAGCCGTTACTGCAGTTTAACCGAGAAATGAAGACTGTCTCCCTCGGTCACTTCCTGAGCATCAACCCAGTCTTCCTGTGGACATCAAGGCTTCATGGCAGCGGGTTTCAGCTGGATATGAATGAGAGTGAATGAAGGAGGTTTATGTTTTCTGCTCGCCTGTAGCAGCTTCTCCTTTAGCCAAACAAGCTCTCAAAGTTTCCGTTAGCTGGACCGGAAAATGGCAAATTTGGCCTTCAAAATAAAAGCAGGTTATTTTGAAATCATAACGCGTATGTTGCCATGTCAACGAAGAATATCAGAGACTAGGAACTTGCTTTGATATAGGTGTGCAAAAATATAAAATAATAAAAAAATAAAATAAATAAAAATAATTTTAACAAAACTAAGAGTGCTCAGAAAGAAAAAGAAAAGTAGTGCAATGTCATAGAAAATAATAAAGATAGTAAAGTGACAAGAGGGAAGTGACTAAGAGATGTGGGGATCCAGGTTATAAAGCATTCATTAGTCCAACAGCAGAAGGGAAGAAGCTGTTTTTGTGGCGGGGCATTCTGGAGACGTACAGGTCTTCGAGAGATGGAAGGCTGCGGCCGATCACCTTCTCTGAGGAGCGCACAATGCGCTGCAGTCTGTGTTTGTCCCTGGCTGTGGCTCCAGCGTACCACACGGTGATGGAGGAGGTGAGGGTGGACTCGATGATGGCTGTAGAAAAGTGTAGAAAAGAGATGAACAAGCGTGTTCAAGCAGGCTGGAACGGGTGGAGAAAAATATCAGGTGAGATGTGTGATAGAAGAGTTTCAGCTAAAATGAAAGGAAAAGTGTACAAAACCGTGGTGAGACTGGCCATGCTGTTTGGTCTAGAGACAGTGGTATTGAGGAAAAGACAGGAAACAGAGATGGAGGTAGCAGAGATGAAGATGCTGAGGATCTCTCTGGGAGTGACCAGGATGGACAGGATCAGAGGAACAGCACATGTTAGAGGTTTTGGAGATAAAGTCAGAGAGGCCAGACTGAGATGGTTTGGACATGTGCAGAGGAGAGAGAGAGAGTACATCGGCAGAAGGATGCTGGGTTTGGAACCACCAGGAAAGAGGCCTAGAGGAAGACCAAAGAGGAGGTTCATGGATACAGTGAAGGACGACACGAAGATAGTTGGCGTGACCGAAGAGGATGCAAGAGATAGGGTTAGATGGAAGAAACTGACTTGCTGTGGTGACCCCTGAAAGGGAAATGCTGAAAAGAGAAGAAGAAGATTCCTTATTTTTGTACATTTACTTATAATTTCATGATTACAGTCATGTGTAGAGCAGAAATTTCACCTCTGATGAATCAAAAAAGTACTTTTGATTCTTGCAATACCACTGACTAATTTCAAGATTAATTTATTTATCATTATTTAAGTCTAGAATGACAGAGAAATGTGTTAGAGCGGTGCTGGTCATGTATGAAGACCATGAGACAGTGGTGAGGTGTGCTTTAAGTGTGACAGAGGAGTTCAGAGTGGAGGTGGGACTACATCAAGGATCTGCTCTGAATTCCTTCTTGTTGCTATCGTGACCATGGACTATGATGCTTGCAGATGCAATTGTGATGTGTAGTGAGAGTAGGTGGAGAAAAAGCTGGAGAGGTGGATGTTTAATGAAAAGATCTGGGTGACATGACATTGTTGTGAGGAAGTCTCAGGGACTCCAAACCCTCCACTCGAGGAGCCAGCCCATCGCTGTCCGAAAAAGTCAAAGACACAGGGGACGGGACGTCCAGCATCTAAGGAGACCAGCGTCCATACCAGAGCAACGAGGATGCACGGTAGGACCCCCCATAACAATGATTCCTCAGACTGAGTACCTGTCTGTGGCACAGAGGGTCCCCAGTAGGAAACACTGGAATTGAAACCTGAACTTCATTCGGTCTGTCTGGACTCTTACTTAAATTGTGGCCTTAACTTTCCTTTCTGGTTGGGACTGTCGTTTAGATTCTGGCCCACATCTGTACTCTGGTCTAATCTCTTTGTAATCTGGGCTCTGATTCATGTTTTAAATATGGACTCAAATTGGGACTAGATTGCAAACTTGTGGACTTTTCACAATTCAGATCTGGACTTTGTATTTTTATTTGGATTTTATTGTGACCTCTGATCTAGAATAAAAAAAAGTTTGGTTTTAATAGAGAATTTAAACAGCAATGTGCGTGTATTTTTGCTTTTTAACCCAATCAATACATAAAAATATAGATTAAAATCCTTTTTACGTTTCTGTCTTATGTATTTTGTTTTGAAAAGTATAACCAGATGTACTGTGATTGCTTCAGCTAACTTAGTCTTTTCTCACCAAAACAAATGCCAACCATAGAACGAAACGACTGATGAACTTCCGGTTCCATCTCGTCCTTACTGCCCCCACTTGGTTAAATATTGTAACAGCAACAACAATTTTTGTATTTATTCAAAAAACAATTCCCATTTCTTAAAAACACATTTGTCACTATGAGGATATTATAAAAATAAACATAACAAATTATAAAAAAAAAATCAAGAAATGCAAACACTCACTGTTTTTGCATTTTCTAAATTCTGTCAGTCTTTTTTTAGAATCAATAATAAAAAAAACATGCTTAAGTCAAGATGACAAATAATGACACCCGAGGGTGCACGCACATTTAAACATTCACAAACTCACTTATCCTTGGATTAAAAAAAAAACATCGCAATCAAATAAAAAAAAGATGGCAATTTTTGGTTTTTTTAAACAAAAATATTTTCGAATTGATTTTTGCAAAGGTTACAGAAAACGCCGTCTTGTGTCCAGGGATGGGGTAATATTAATATGTAATAGCAATAGAAATGTTGCTGTAATAGTAATGTATTAAAAACAAAACAAATAGTAGTATATGAAAAAGTAATAAAGTAGTATAATACTAATCTATTACTGTTACCGGTTTCTGGCTTGTTGAAAAGGCCACTGGTGCTTAGGGCCATTAACTATCAGTGGTGTGAAGGCCTTTTGGCATAATTAATTGTGCCTTTGTGATAGTTAACTTTGAGGGTGTTGCAAGGGTAAGTCAATGGCCTAATGGCCATTGCAATCCAGCTAGTGGACAGGTAAGCTCCCTGTTTACAACTGAGTGTGCCTAGCTAATCTTTAAAGTGGTCTATGTATCTTTTATTGTCCTCACCGAAACTAAACAACCAGTAAGACGCCCCCGACCCCAAACCCACTGTGTTCACATGATAATTGCCCTGCGAATTGAAACTGCTACCCCAAAGAGAGAATAGATTCTCGTTAAGAAGCTTCCTCTTTGGACTTTGTTCAAAATGGGTACATTCATAATTAAAGGGAACTAATGTGAAGGATAGTTTGTATATTTTATAATAGTAGTATTATTGTAGTAGTTTAACATTATCAATAAGAAATACATTTGAAAGATGATAAAAATTCAAATTGTGTGTTGATCTTTTATGTGGAAAAATAAAGTCCAGACTTGCTGGTATGATTATGTAAATGTAATATATAATAGTATACTATTACACATTACACAATCGTAATATGCAGCCATAATAGTAACATGTTGATTTAAAAGTAATAGCAATAAATTTCCTGTTATAGATCCCATCCCAGCTTGTCTCAATCAAAGCAGCATGGTGGATCATGGTGAATCAGACTCCATCCAGGTGCTGAGCTGCAGGAAAATAATGCATTTAGTGAATCAAAAAAGCAGTAATACCTGCCAACATGTCCCAGTATCATTCAGCTTAATTACCACCTTCAGCAGGCACAGCATTCCTACACAAATTACTTCTTCTCACTTCAATCTCAGAGATGTTAAAAACAACTATTTTCAATATCCCTCTTCTACCAAAAATTAAAGCTTTAAAATGACATAAAATAAACTGAAATCAATTTCTTCCATTTAAAATGTCCTTTTCAAACCACTTAAAATAAACATAACCCTTTTGAATTCATCTTTTGTTTCAATCAATTAGTGAATTTGATTGCATGTCTTTACTAATGACTACTTATTTATCAACCAATTAACTATTTTACTTGCAAATAATTCCAACCACAATGGGTTTCAGACCACACATGTCTGGTAAGTGAAATGCCATATTAATTACAAAACCATTTTAATTAGTGGGATCAGAGAAATATTTTGCGGTCATATTTATTTTGGCATCAACATGAAAAAAAAATCCCATGGCAGGTTATATTCAAATGAGAATCTGACATGCTGGAACAGTTTATAGGAAGAAATCTTTAAGTTACACAAACAGCTCAGCCTGAGGGGCTTCTACATGGAAGTGAGACATAATTATGGTTTGTGTTGTAACCTTTTTGTGTGTGTGTGTGTGTGTGTGTGTGTGTCGGTTTTGGCACCTTTCCAGCTTAGCTGTTGTTAAAAACCGCCTGAAAAGATCAGGAATAAAATGTAAACGAGATTATCCTAATTAAATCTTTTTTTTCTGGAGGTCTACTGTATGGAGACACAGCTGCAGGCGCGGCGCGTCTCAGGAGACGCAACCAGACACTGAGCGGGTTCCTGTGCGCTCACACACACACACCACACACACACACTAACCTTCCAGCCTACATAAAGAAGAGCAAACTGAACCCTTGTGGAATTACAAAGCAAAAATGACATGTAAGCGCACAGCAGCTGGCTGTCCAAGCGGTGCCAAATGCGCGCTTTTACGCACAGCAGCAGGTCCTGCTTCTCGCCAAACAGATCTCATCCTCATGGTGGCACTGATGCTGCTCATCTCGGTCCAACCATCATCAACTCATCCTCAGTGCCTGGACTTTCAGCCACCTTTCAAACCCCAATGGCACTTGGAGTTTTGCAGACAGTATGAGGAGTTTGGCTGCTGTGATCAGAAGACAGACAACATGATAGCAGAAAGGTACTGGGACACAGTAGAGCTGCTGGAAAACGCAGGTCAGGAACTTTGTCTGGATTTGCTGAAAGAAGTGATGTGTCAGGTGAGTTTTCTTCCATAAGAAATTGACCTTGTGGTAAGGTGTGAGTGCATGTGCAGCAAGTTAATTAACCTACATAAAATAATGAGTTTTGCTGCATTTAAGTTTCAAAAAGGTCTTTGATTTTGCTTAAGATGAAAAATGGACATCTTTCTGTTTCTGTATTTACCATGACACTGGATGGGCAGCACGGTGGGTAGCACAGTGGCCTCACAGTGAGAAGGTCTTGTGTTCGATTCCCAAGCAAGACAAATCTTGAAACAGTGGTCTTTCTGTGTGGAGTTTGCATGTTCTCCCTGTGTATGTGTAGGTTTTCTCTGGGTATTCTAGTTTCCTCTCACCCTCTAAAAACATGCATGTTAGGTTGATTGGCTGCAATGAAATTGCCCCTAAGAATGAGTGTGTGTGGTCCCGTAACAAACTGCCGATATGTTCGGGGCCTCTTGTCTTGAATCAGCCAGGATAGGCTCCAGCACCCCATGCAACTCCGTCAGGGATGGACGGTTCAGAAGATGAATGGATTCTAACACTGTAACTATCTATTCGTTTGCACAACATTCTTGCTAATTGGTCTCTTCTACTGCTGAAACAATTTGTTTAAATATATTAATATTGTAATATTTTTAATAGTTTAAATTGCTATTTTGTGAAGTTATTTGACCAGTTATTTGACCATCATCACAAAACCCATTCCTTATATGTGTAAAATTGAACTTGGCAATAAAGTTGATTCTCTTATAATGTACTGTATGTTTCATGTTAAATGCCTGGAGCCACCCCTCCACCCCCCTGTATCCCCCGGCCATCCCTACCTTTTTTGGACTTGGAATCAGAAATCACTTTACTGGTTTTAAACATGCTCATTATGTGGTTACACTGGTTCTGGTGGCACAGCTGTATGTTTGAGGGCTTAAATGTCTTTAGAACTTTTGATTTGAAGCTGTTCTGTCTATAAAATAACCAAGGATTAGACTTTTAATCCAAACTATCTTACTTTGCTGATTCTAAAGCCATCCAGAACAAGGTTACCTGTGTATTCTCATCTTTTAGTCTTTCTTCACCATCTTCTAAACCTTTTCACAGCTTCGTTCTGTCATTAAAACTTCTGAACTTCTGCAGACTTCCTCACTTTGGTGCCCCATAATGACACATAATTTGCAACCTGTCATGAGCTTTGTTCTGACATTTTCTGAGCCACAACTCTGAGATAACATACATTTACCTGTGTGATCACCCCTCACCCCTCATGCGGTAACCAAGCAGCGGTTTGATTTGTTATTATTTTGTAATTTTGCGAGGGAAAATTGCTACAACGTTCAAAAGCGTTTTTGTCTGACAGGTTCAAGATTCGTTATTATTATATAATATTTCTAAATCTATCTAAACCAAAAGAAAGCAGGTTTATGATAAATTTAGTATACCTGGTTTCTCTCTGGGTTGAAGTATGCATTTGATTGGTTGTCTCCAATTGCAGTGTCACAAACTGGTGATCTGTGCAGGGTGTATCCTGCTTCTCACTTTCTAACTGGAATAGATGCTCTTATAAATTGGGATGAAATAGTTTGGGAACCAAAATGATTTGAAATGTTTAAATGTAAGAAGGACTCATATGGGGATGGTGGACCACAAGATAGACAGAAATTCTTTCTCTCTGTTTTACTTGTTTTTTATGTTAATATACTCTTGTTCTCCTTCAGGTATGTGGAAAGGGTCAGTAGTGGTCTTTAAAATATTCAGGACACTAAATAAACCATAGACCTGATCATGTGCTTAGGTCCAAACCTCCAAAGAATTTGTGTGCAAGTTTGTTCCGTTGACTTCCGTTTATCCGGGGCCGGGTCACAGGGCAAATAGCTTCAGACAGAAAACCCAGGCTTCGGTCACCACGGCTGCATCCTCCAGCTCACCCAGGAGGATCCCGAGGTGTTTCCTGTCCAGCTGTGAGGCATAGTCTCTCTAAAAGGTCTGGGGTCTACCCAAGGGTCTCCTCCCGGTGGGACTCACCACTGGCGAGGCGGTCGGGAGGCATTCTAAACAGATGCCCGAACCACTCCATCTGGCTTCTCTCGACCCGGAGGCGCAACAGCCCTACTCCAAGCTTCTCCCGGATGACAGAGATCCTCACGCTATCTCTGAGTGAGAGCCCAGCCGCCCTGCAGAGGAAGATCATTTTGCAGGGTACCTTAGTGACTAGTATGAGCAAGTCAAGCTCCAAAAATATCTGGACATTAGAAGCAGAATACGCTTCGGCTTGATTTAGAAACAGTAAGAATGACCACGGAATCTTTGAGATACGGGCTTAACTCAAGACATCCTTAATTTAGTGACTCATTCACACAGACAAAAAATATTCATTTCCGCAATTTGAATTTTTTTCCTAGGTATTGATCCCAGCTGAGAATGAACTGTAGTTTCTACAAGAAGGCATAAAAACATCTAAATCTTTACAGTACAACATTATATGTCCGTAAAAATGTTCTATGGTTTCTTAAAAAAAAAAAAAAAAAATATGCACCATATATACTATTTAACCGTTTGTATGAGAGCTCAATGACTTCTGCACACAGGTTATAGTTGGGTAGAGATGACCTTTTCTGTATTTTTTTTCAACTGGAAAAAAAAACAAAAAAAAAAAACAAAAACCCATTAAACATACTTTTTGTTGTAATGTGGAAGAAGGAGGACCCAAATGCAGGACAAAACAGAATTTATTAACAGAAATCAGCTAAGTCTGTTAGGCAAAGGGCACAGAATTCAAAGAAAACATATGGCCAGGTAGCCAGGAGGACCTGGCTGGGAAGAATGACAATGACCCATTGTGGAAGTCTGGTGTGATTGCCCTTGAATAGGCGGCAAGATCCACAGGTGTGTGGCATCAGAAATCAAACTCAGGTGTCCCTAATCAGAGTGATGAGGGAGGTCCAGGGCTCCCTCTGGCGGCAGGCGAGGGGACCACGACACTTTTGTTCATTTAACTTAAATAAAGACATGTAAATAAAGACTTGTTGACATAATTGAAAGAGACAGTTACAAGGTGATGAGAAAAAAACCAAGTACCACCAGGATACAGAATGCATTGGATCAAAATGTTTTTAAAACTAAATTTTGTCCAAATTATGGTAGATAGTTAATTCTGAGGTGAGTTATTACATGAGGTAAACATGTTCAGTATTTTTTATTTTTTTTTTTAAATTTTAATTTAAATTTAATTCAAATTTATTCTTTAAACCAGTAGAAAAGTCTGGTTCACATGTATTAAATGTAAATAAATCCTAGGCTGCTATGTGGTCTCCAGGATGACATGAGAAAAATTATATGAAATAATAAAGAAACCAAAAAATATTAAAAGTTTTTCTTAATTATGTTTTTATTGATTGGACTGAACCACTGGGATTTCATATGGCTTCTAAATTAAAAATTAGATTGATCATCCCGGTCCATTCAATATCACTGGGTTAAGACAATGGAAGAAACTGGAACAACAAAAGAAAAAGGAGATCCTGTGCACATCTGGGCCGCCTGGTGTTGCTGATGAACCGTCTAGAAGTGTTAGGTGTTCATCCTGGAAACATTAGTAAAGGAGTGATCCCTCCATGTGGCTCTAATGAATCCCAAGGATCTTCCTATTATCCTCTTAATACAGAATTAGGTCATTCAGCATTCTTTTTAAAATTTGTAACAGATTAGAATAAACTGTCAACACTTAAAAATTTGCAAAAGACTTTTTAAAAATTCACATTTGAATTCTGACGCAGTGGTTAGCATAGTGTGTCATTAAGCGGTGTTCAGGTTGAAGAAGGAAGACCCAATTGCAGGACAGAAAACATGGTTTATTTGAGAATGGCAGTCCAGTAATATTGTGAAAGAAAAACAAAGTTCTAGTGGCATGGCAAGAGGTTATTGTTCTGAATGTGTTTCTTGGTCAGGCAACCAGGGAAACCTGGCTGGAAGACATGGTAGAACCCGCCACAAGTGTATGGCATCAGAATAATCACCCTCAGGTGTCTCAATCAGGGTGATATAGGAAGGTGCAAGGCTCCCTCTGGTGGGAGGTAAGCGGATCATGACAAAATGGTCTCACAGCAAGAAGGTTGGGGTTTCAGTCCTGGCTGGGAGAAGGCTTGGAAATCTATCCTTTCTGTGTGGAGTTTGCATGTTCTCCCTTTGTATGCTAAGGTATCCTCCCAGTACCTTACCTCTTACCTGAAATCAGCCGGGATAGGCACTGGCAACCCGTTTATAGATAAGCAGTTCAGAAGACAAAAACATTTGAATTCCTCTTATCCCGGTCTCGGATACCGAGCCGGAACATTTGAAATATAATTGTAAATTAAAAAAATGGACGTGTTGACTTTGTTAAAATTGTAGCTTTTAAAAATTAAAATATCTCTTGATTAAATCAACTTCCAATGGTTACCAGGATGGTAAATATTGGACATTGGGTGACTGTACATTTTGCTTCTTTTTGTTGTTCTCCATCCCTTTTTTTCTAATTTTGTTGAATGAAATAATTGTACTTTTTACACATCATTTGTTCATTTTTTGGGTTTGTATGTCCCAGGGACTGCAGATTGAAACCAGTTTTGAGAACTTTGTACATTCCAAATCAACTTGCCAATGTTTGTTTGATCAATGTTAGTGTGCATGACCCCTGTCAAATGAACCTAATGAACTGGAGAAAACTCCTAAAGTATTTAGCATTTTTGCTTCAGGAACAGCTCTTTCAGATGACAGTGAAATACATAATGAGATCAGGAAACACCTGGAAGAAAAACGAGAGAGGTAGAGGTTTGACCTTGAAAGGAGAGGAATGAAGGTTAGCGGCAATAAGACAGAGAACATGTGTGCGAATGAGACAAACCCAAATGGAAGCGTGAGGTTACAGAGAGAAAAGATCAAGAAAGTTGAGGATTTTGATGATATCAGACAGAAAGGAGTTAAGTCCGTGTAGTCCCTCATTCATCCAGGAGTGATCCAGTGTAGAAAAAGTTTCAAAAAAGTCTTCTGGACAGTTTTTAATTCTTGATCGAGACGTTTCGACTTCCATCCGGAAATCATTTTCAATCTGATAGAAATGGACTGAAAACTGGATCTATATATACTAACCTAAGTAAAAGGTAAAAAAATAGTAAGGAAGGGCTCGACCATTGAGCCTGTGTTACCTATGATGGCCGTGAATGGCTCCTATTGTAACCACAGACCAGTACACGATCCCTATTGTAATAATGCTAGTGAATAGAAATTCCTGCTAACGAGAGGCGTGAATCTGGGTCACGAGTTGTCCTCTTTGGTCCAGGGCTTCAGAATGCTGCTGTAAATCCCGGGCAGAATGTATCTAACGCCTCCACTCCGATTCAGTGAGGGATTTTCTTTCTTCACAAAGATGGGTTCCTTCACACCTCTTTCGTCTGCTGGTTGCTCATGGTTATGGGTTACTCATTGGGAATATATTCACAGACCAATGCTGATTAGAACTGCCTAAATGTAGTGAAGGAAGATATGAAGGTAGTTGGTGTGAGAGAAGATGCAGAAAACTGATTTCCTGCAGCCCCCCTGAATTCCCTTTGGACTCTTTGTCAAACATCTATGAGCTGTAAGTGATCTTCATGATGCACAAACTGACCCAAAATCTATTTTTTCTTCAATGTTTCCCTGTGTTAGGAATGTTCTCCGTACGCAGCCCATCTCTATGATGCAGAAGATCCCTACACACCTGTCCGGGAGCTTCCGGGCCTCTGCTTTGGTTACTGTGCTGAGTTTCATGGAAAGTGCCGTCACGTGCTGAAGTATCTAACTGAGAACCAGCTGTTGTTGGACACCTCGGAAAGGGACATGCCCACGTTCTGTAGCATAGCTGACCTCTCTGACCAGGACTACTGCTACCCCAATGTTCTCAGGAGCACAGACCTCAACAGCAACCTTGGACAGGTGGCCGAGGACCCTAGAGGTTGCCTCCAGCTGTGCTTGAAAGAAGTAGCAAACAATCTGAGGAACCCTGTGTTGATGCTGCACAGCAGTGATGATACACACCGGATGTTTATCGCGGAGCAGCTGGGCTTCGTGTGGGTCTACCTGCATGATGGAAGCCGGCTGGAGCAGCCATTTTTAGACATGAGTGGTGAAGTGATGACTACACCTTGGCTGGGAGATGAAAGAGGCTTCCTCGGAATGGTTTTTCATCCAAAGTATCGATACAACGGACGTTTCTTCATCTACTACTCCATCAATGTGAACAATTTAGTGGAGAAGATCAGAATAAGTGAGATGAAAGTGTCTTCTCACGACATGAACATGGCTGATCCCTACTCAGAGAGGTAGGACAAAGGATACATTTACCCCTTATTTTGTGGCTTAACAATCCCGGTATACCAAACCACAGGCTGAAAGCCATCGCTGATTCTGGCAGGGATGCAGCAGCATGCACGGACATGTGCAGACAACCGCTCTGCCAAAGTAACTCAGGGCTATTTGGGTTTTCAAAGTGATCCTTTAACATGGCAACCAAATTATTTAATTTAAAATGTCTTGAAACAAGAGAAAAAACAACCAGCAGGAAACTGAAGTGTGGTTGGTGGGTTTCAGGTTTAAATCTGGTTGGATAAGAAATTAAATAAAGTTGCATTTTAACCCCTCGGGCCTCAGTGGTATTACCTTAAATTGGGAATAAGTGACATCTACAGCCCGCCAAAGCATCAGGAACACCTAAACATTCTCAATGTTTGGCCGGGTATATTTTTCAAATTCACAACCAACATAGAGTGTAAAGTCAGAACGCTTCAGGGTGTTTTGTCAAAAATGTCAAAAGTTTAGACAATTAAACTGTCAGCTCAATTGCATTTTGCCACCTACAGTTCCCCCGACCTGCTCGAGGTTGTGTTTAAGTGGGGGTTTGTCGCTCTGAGAGTAAATATGAACGGTATGTACAGTTACAAAAACTTTGTATAGCTTGTTCACACAAAGATCCAATCAGTCAATCCCAATGAATCAGATCCCTATGAAGATAATAAGGCTGTTCCAGGTCTTTAACTCCCATAGGATGTAATTATCTCAAATTTAAGTGGCAATTTCAAGCTTCACAATAGGTCAAAAACCTTTAAACATCTGGTCTGGAACCAGATGTTTTCAGAAAATCACTTCAATTTAATCCATTATCTCTTTAATTGTATTAAAATGCACCTTTCTTCCTAAATCTAGAGTTATTTTAGAGATTGATGAGCCAGCTGCAAACCACAATGGAGGCCAGCTGCTGTTTGGACGAGATGGATACCTTTACATCTTCACGGGAGATGGCGGGAAAGCTGGCGATCCATTCGGGAAGTACGGAAACGCACAAAACAAGTACGTTTTATCAAGTGTTAAAAAAGAAATAAAAAGCAGAGTTAAAAGACTTTATGAAGATTAAAAAAAATTGTGGTTTCCTTTTAGAAACTTTTAAGACACTGTCAGAAATTTCTTAAAGTAAGACATTTTTTTTAAATGAGGTTTTTATTTTGAATATGACATAATCTGATAGAAAACTTTAACATCATGTTTTATTTGATTTTTCATCCATTTTATACTCGCTTTGCGAGTTTAGTTTTAATGCTAGTTTTGGTTCATTTATTTGTTGTGATTTAATACAGCAGTGAAACATTGTTTGCTAAGTCAGTGTTTTCAACCAGTGGTCCGCGGAACACTAGTGTTCCGTGAGAGATCGTCAGGTGGACCGTGGAAAATGATCCTATTACACCTCATACGGTGATCGGGATCTACCGGTACCCGGGCGAATCCAGGATTTTCAAAAGGAGGGGGCGTGAGGTCATAGACAAAACAAGCACCTGTGGTGCTCGCCAGTATCCAGGGGCCAGGGGGCATTCCCTCCCAGAACATTTTGAATAATAACTAATTTTTCTGTTTTTTGATGCATATTTTGCCCGAAGTTTATAATAAATTAGGTAGTAAGAACACTTTTTTTATGGACCAAAAATGGGGAAGGGGTATCCCCTTTCTGGATACGCCCCTGCGTAGCTCCAGTCCTGTTACCATAACAACCCACTCTTCTTCTGTGCTTTTTTTTATTACATTATGATAATTAGAGCAAAATGACAAAATGTGTCAAATGGGACCCTTAGCGGCTGAAGCAAAAGATCAATAACTTACCTTGGTAGCTTTAACTTTAAGCTTAAGAGATTTCGGCTCTCAACAGATATGAATCTACTAAAAAAAAGTCTGACTTTCTATTTTCAGTTTTAGCTCTGCAGAAACCACAAATTAACCTGCAGTCTGAGAGAAAAGAGGAAAAGTGTAGAATTATGAAACCTCACAACTTTTTGTGTGAGCAGAAAAATTAGATTCCTATTTTAGATTTAACAGGGAACCAACAAAATAAAAAGCTAAAAGTGGATCATTTTTCCTGCCAATCCACAGTATAGCAGTGGTTGTTGTGAAAATGCTTGATATGTGACCAAAGACTGATAAGAGGGAGAAATCGGTTCAAAATCTTGCCAACCCAACCACTTTTTAGTGTTTTGTTGAATTGAAGAATTGTCTATGTGTTCCTCCCCCAGGAGTGCTCTGTTAGGAAAGGTTCTCCGCATCGATATCGATGGGACAGACACCAGTGGGAGGCAGTATAAGATCCCACCTGACAACCCGTTCTTGGGTGATCCAGACGCTCGACCGGAGGTGTTCGCTTACGGGGTGCGTAACATGTGGCGGTGCTCCGTGGACCGCGGTGACCCAGTGACCCGATACGGCAGGGGTCGCATCTTTTGTGGAGATGTTGGACAAAACCGATACGAGGAGATCGACATCATTGAGAAGGGTGGAAACTATGGATGGAGAGCAAAAGAAGGCTTTGAGTGCTATGATATCAAACTGTGCCAAAACTCGTCTCTGAGTGAGTATTTACGTGTTTAAGCACCCCCGCGTGATAAAAATAAACGTCTATTTTTGAGACTTTCGCCACCTGTTACTTCTGGCAAAAATAATATTCCTCCTCAAGCTTCAGCTCTGAGTTCTACCCAGCACGCTTTTCTCTGTTCAACCAGATGACATCCTGCCTATATTTGCATACAGTCATCATATTGGAAAGTCAGTGACGGGGGGCTACGTGTACAGGGGATGTGAATCACCCAATCTGAATGGCCTGTACATTTTTGGAGACTTCATGAGTGGGTAAGAGATCGAAAATAAATGTATCGATACGTATTAGCTCATTTTCCTACGGTAACAGAGTCTATACTTGTAGAATGTGGAAGATGGGCTTCATTTAGACAAGAAGCAATGTGATGTAGGTGTAAAGATAAGAAGAGGTTAGTCCCAGGGGGCGTTGGCATAGTGGTAGTGTTAGCGTCTTTCGACCGGAAGAACCTGGTTGGATTTCCGCTGGGCTCAAGCTGTTCCTGGATCACAGAAAAGACATAAAAACAAATCAAATAATAAAAAGATGAAAAGAGGTTGAGATGAGGACTAGCAGTTACAAACAAGACCTTAAATGGATTGGCTAAGGTCCAGATGTCAGCGGGACGTCCATCAGGAGCCAGACATCTGAAACAGTCCTAGCTCGCTCTGAGGGAAGGGAGAGACTGTGACTTTTTTATGGATAGTGCTGTACTAGTTATGGATGTAGAATAAAATTATTAATCAATTAAAATAATAGAAAATAATAAAGAATATCAGAGAAGGATAGACATCAGAGAACCAGTTTACTATGGAGAAAAGGGGTTTGGAAAGTGGAGCAGGCAGGAATAGCTTGCTAACCTGGGAGAGCATGGCAGTACCAGAATTGTAGGGTTGCCAGATGTTGGATAATAGAATAAGAACAAAAGTCAGGCAGCAGGGCTTCTACAACAAGGGGGAAGACGAGACACAAGTGTGAATCTTATAGAGACATATACGGACCAGATTTGAGGAATTGGACAAAAGGCAAAACACGAAGAAAGGAGAAAGTACCAGGAGATGTTTATATATTTTCATTCATCAAACATGACAGAGAGGATTTTCTGTTTGCTGATTTTGACCCCGTTAATGACCCATTTTTAGTCGCATAATGGCGTTGGAAGAAGATAGAACAACAGGAAGCTGGAAAGAAAGGAGTATCTGTATGGGTGAAAAAACAACTTGTTCTTTTCCTGGACTCATCAACCATCACCACAAGTTCATTATCTCCTTTGCTGAAGACGAAGCAGGTAATGTTTATCTGAAATGCTGCTAGCCTTAGACTGTTTTACAGCGATACTAGAAAGAAATCTTTGTGGTTTTTCAGGGGAGTTGTACTTCCTGGCCACTTCTTACCCCAGCGCCATGTCGCCTCATGGGACAGTGTTCGAATTTATGGACCCGTCAAGGTATCTGACACACTTTCTTACTAACCTGTGGTCACTAAATCCGCTATGTTGTATAAACAGATGTTTAAATCTATTTAATGGTGATTTTTTTTACTTACTAATTTGTCTCAATCCAGCGTATTTATGTAAAAAAATTTCAATAAACCTTGATGGATTGTTGTTCAGTTATGAGTCACATATGTTTTTACATGTTAAGAACATGTAAAAACGGTGGCTTAGTGGTTAGAGCGTTCGCCTGCGGATCGGAAGTTAACCGGAAGCTAACCGGAAGTTAACCAGAAGTTAATCGGAAGTTTGCATCCCACTGAGTTCACATCTAGGGTCCTCCCACCATAGGCGCCGTCATAGGTGGCAGCCTGCTGCGGTGTGATGCTGCACACAAATTTCCCGGTGAAGGATTAATAAAGTATATCAAAAATAAATAAATATGTAGCTACGTTGGTGACAAATTATGTTCATCAACATTAAGAATTGGGCTGGATGGTGATAACGTGGGTAGCGCAGTGGGCTCACAGCAAGAAGGTCAGGATTTGAATCCCGGGTGGGTCGCCTTTCTGTAGGGAGTTTGCATGTTTTCTTTGAATCCTCCGGTTTCCTCCCACCCTCCAAAAGCATGCATGCTAGGTTGGCATGGCTGCTACAAAATTGCCTCAAGGAATGATTTTGTGTGTGGCCCCACGACAGACTGACGACCTGTTCATGGTGTATCGTGCCTCCAGCCTTAAATCAGCCGAGATAAGCTCCGGCAATCCTGCAACGTCACGATTTATGAACGGTTCAGAAGATGAATTATTGAGAAAATGAAGCCTTAAAAGAATCAAATACAGCTTCCCATCATCCCAACGAATCTTCATAAGAAATCTCCAAAGAATTTTTGGTGTATTTCATTAACTCCAGAACTGAGACATAATTTATTTTAAACATTTTTCTTTTAAAAGTTGAGAATTGGTCATGTTTCTATTGTTTTGTGAGGCATTTAGGGGTCAAAAAGGATTCACCTAGGGGTCAGAGGTTTTACAACATTCTAAAATGTTGTAAAACATTTTACTGTGGGCAGTAAAATGTAAACATTTTACTGTGGGCAGGTGGTGGTCAAGTGGCTGGTCAATAGGAGGAGATGCAGGGGGACGGTTGCAGTTTGGCACTAAAATCTGACAGAAAATAAATGAGAGCAGGTTTTAAAACCAGAAATGACTGAAGATGTTTAAGATTACCTGGAAAGACAAAAGTTTTGTTTTTTTGTATTTCTAAGATTTCTACATGATTTTGGAATGTCATATAACATTAAATTAAACAGACGAATGTATAAAATATTGATCTATTTGACTAAAATGAAGCTTTGACAAGTCATTTTTGCAGGAGGGCTCCTCCGGAGAAATGCAAGCAGAAGCCGCTTCCTGTGAAAGTTCGAGGGAAAAAGTTTCCTTTTGTGCCTCGGGAAAGTAAGTTCCCTCATTAAATTAGAAATTTAGACCATTTTTTTACTTCCAACATTTATCTTTTTGTCATTTTTATGGTGTTTGTGGTGCAAAGACTTGTTCAAACAGAATGACCTATCAGTGACTGTACACAGTACAGTCAAAGTACACGGTGAAAACACCCAAATTTGTCATCACAGTACAGTACATTTGGGTGAAAACACCCAAATTTGTCATCTTAGTGATGGAAGATGTTTAATTCCAGGGGCGGATCCAGGATTTTCTAAAGGGGGGGCGTGAGGTCATTGACAATGCCAGTAAAGGGGTAGCTGGGGGCTTTCTCCCCCGAACATTTTGAAAAATAAAAGTAATTTTCCTGCATTTTGGTGGACCCTTCGCTGGCCCTGCAAGGGGATAGCTTGACTAGTCCCCTTTCCATTTTTCTTTTATTTTTCTTTTTTTGTGGACCAAAAGGTCCACAAATAGTTAAACAGTTAAAACGAACACAAACCGTCTGAAAATTTTATTCCAGCTGCTCGTTCTGGGACATTTTTCTCGTTTTATTTACTGATTAGTTTTTGCCAAATTGTAAAATCACTCTGGAAACTGTATAAAATTTTAAGAAGCAGGCTGTAGCTTTACCTCAAACATTTAAAACAAAAATAGATTAGCATTTCAAACATTTCTGTCCAATTTTTTAAGCCAAATATCTAATCTAGTTTTACAAGATGCAACATGTGTCGGTGTCGAGTTGTGAAAGTGGGTGCTCTCAAACATCTGTGTCGTTGCAGTGACTGTGCTGAACACACATGAAAAACCTACACGGCCTCCACCGAGAAAGTTCAAACTGACCACCAAACCTCCAGTCACACAAAACCAGGTCCGACCTGCAACGGCTGCAACTAGCGGAACGACCGGGGCTATAAAGCCGAAAAGAAAACCACAAGACAAACAAGTGAAGAAGCAAAATAAGCCAAAACCGTGGAGGAGAACCAAAATACTGAACAAGAAATATAACAGTACAGCTAACTATCGACTGATGAAGACAACGGTGGCACAGAGTCGAAAAATTACCACGACAAAGCCTGACAACAACTAAAGCAGCCAAAAACTTCTTAAATCTGAAGCAAAATAATATCAAAACTTGACTGAAAGTAAGAAGACTTAAAAAGAGAACATTTCTTTTTACACAATCAAAAAAAGGATGGCAAAGCACTTTAAAAACTTTTCTTTTGATTGAATTTTATTGCCATATCCACTCTAGTATTTGCTTATTTAACTGTTTCAAATGAGGGTGTAACGGTATATGTATTCACGACCGCAGGCCAGCAACATTGAAGGTTTGAATAACAGTGAACCAAGTATGTTAACTTCTTTCCTCATTGATACCCAAAAAAAACCTTTCTCCAAGTTACCTTGCCGAGTCCATTTTTTTTTTTTTACATACTTAATTTATCCCTCAACGGGGAAATTTTCACCGCGGCAGGCTGCAATGACGGCGCCAATGGTATGAGAAACCGGGGGTTCAGGGTCTTCCCCAAGGACACCCAGACATGAGCTCAGTTGGATTCGACCAAGCAAACTTCCAGCGAAGTTCCGTTCCAAGGGCAAACGTTCTACCACTAAGCCCCCCCTTCCCCTGGGGTCTATTTGCATCCCCACGCACTACATATTTAAGGCAATTTAGACCTATTTACAAAAAAAAACAAAAAACGCAACAGACTGGGAGTTGGGACGACCTAGTTTGGGACGTTAGGATCAGCATCTTTCGCTAACTCGCAGCTTTAGCTATTTCGCTCATCTTTAGCAACTTTTAGCTTCTCATTTTTCCTTAGTCAATCTAGAATTTTGGGGATTTCAGTTTTATTATCAGATTGTTGGGGTGGTTCCTGCTTATTTAATGTTTTTGTCACTGAATTGAAAAAGAGACACCAGTAAAACAGGAGGAACTAAAGAAAATATGGCAAGTATAAAAACAATTCAGTTTGACACTTCGCAAAATTTCTCTGACAATAACAGCGACTAAACAGGGAAGTCATGTTCAAAACCCAGAATACGGGCAGCTCGTGGCGGTCTGCATGGGCACTACAAAATACCACTGATACTGCAACACAAAAAAAACAAAAACTCAAACGTAGCTGATTGGCATTCAAGCAGCCTGTTTCTACAAATTCAGATCGGGCTTCAGGTGTAACAGCATCCATTGTAGTGCCTACAGAATTAAAGACCACGTTCAGTTGAACTGTTTGTGCTGCGTTAATTTTTTAAAAAGTTTTTGTTCAAGGATTTTAAAAAAATGGCATTTCACATCTTTTTGCTTGTTCAAAAATATTTTATTTGACTTATTATCAGGCAGCGTTTTGCATTTATTTTTCTGTGCTGATCGTTTTGTCTTGCAAGCTGTTTATCCCTAAGAGGGCTGCAAGGGTTTCTGTGGGCTATCCTGGCTGATTTCCAGAGAAAGTTGGGACATTCCCAAATAAATTGTCAGTTTGTTACAATGACACACACACAGAACCATCCACACACACACTCAGTCCCAGGGGCAATTTTATAGTGGACAATCAACCTAACATGAATGTTTACGGAGGGTCGGAGGAAACCGGAGTACTCGAAGAAAATCCCTTGGATACACGGTGAAAACTTGCAAACGCCACATAGAAAGGCCAACGTTTCAAGTCTCGCCCCCACTCTGGGACTTGAACCCTAACCTTTTTGCAGTGAAGCCACTGTGCTTGCCATTGTGTCCAACATGCAGCCTGTGCCGATTGTACAGTGTTAAAACAAATACCAGTCGTTGGTTTAGGAAGCAGACAAACAACGGGCAAATGTTTTTTTATTTTGTTCCAATACTGTTGCAAAAATTGACCTAATACTTGTGTACCGTTACATCCCTAGTTTTAAGTGTGATGAAACCATCATCTTTTTTGTTTTTTACTTTGTTCACTTCATCGAAACATGTTTACTTTCCTTCTCATCATTCCTTCACTGGGTTAATGAAATAAAACTCAGTGCCAAGTTAAATTATTTTTTAACACACATGGCTGATGACATGGTAAATTTACAGTATCTAAATTAATTAGTTGTTGTGGTTTGGATTGCATAAAGATTCTACGTGTTGTTTTCTTTGGTTTTTCTACAAAGTTTCTCATTTAGCCTTCCTGTTGTGTTTGTACTTGTCGAAAAATTTTATTGTAGCTGACAGTAAAAAACTCCAATGTTTTGTAACCCTTTGTGTTGACATTTTTTTAAAGTGCCCCATTTTTTTTAAATACAACTGTACACGTGTTCATTTTACTCAACTTTATAAAAAAAATTGCAAACAAGGGCCAAGTCAAAACAACTGTTCAGGCTCCTTTATCGTCTAAAAATGCAATCGTGGTATGTTTTATTTTTGCCTGAAGTTTCTGGTTTCTGCCACTTTTTTTTTAATTTAACATGGCAAAAAACAAAAACAAGCAGAAAACACGAAACACTATCAAACCTCAACGATGTTAATTTGGTCTAATTTTGCTATACATACAAGGGTTAAGAATAAACATGAATCGTGTCTATGCCTCTCACAAACTGTAATTAAAGCCCAAAGCGCTGTTCATGGCTCTGACCACTGTGGCCTTGGCTGTAAATAACAACCCATTCTGACTTCCATATGCACTGTTGTGCCTACTTCCATTTCTATCACAGCGTTTTCTCTGCTTCCTATTCTCATCTTATAGAGTTTATATGTCCCAAATTAGACTCCAGTAAACTGGGACCATTTTTGGAAAACAAGATGACAGAGCATGACAGCAAAAATTTCAGCCAACATACCGTCTTGGCTATAGTTGTGTAACACACATGAAATTCTTTCACTCGATTATGTCTTTTGAGCGAATTCCTTTCAGAGTTCATGAAGTTTTACTTTAAAAGTTTGGTCTAAAAGAATTGTCATTTTTAAGTGACTGCTCTGAGTTGCTCAGTTGATGAAGTCGTTAATTTTTCCGTTCCGTTGTCTTCCGTTTATCTGGGGCCGGGTCGCCTGGGCAACAGCCTCTAAGGATGCCCAGGCTTCTCTCACCCAAGCTGCATCCCCCGGCTCACCCGGAAGGATCCCGAGTCGTTCCCCAGCCAGCTGTGAGACATAGTCTCTCCAGCGGGTCCAGGGTCTGCCTCTTGATCTCCTTGTTCTTGGGACGTGCCTGAAACACCTCGTTGTTAATTTTATTCGGCCAAATTTTCCCTGAACACCATGCTACCCCTAGCTTCTGGCTCCTCGCAGCGTGTTGGCAATTAGTAATCTGTTCTGGTCATTAGCTTTTCCAAAGAGGAATGTTCAAGTCAAACCTTGAATGGAGAGACTGTGTCTGTCTCTTTAACGTGAGCTAGGAGCTTATTTCGAACAACAGGAGCTTGATGTTGAAAAACTCTATCTTTAACTGTTGAAATTCTTAGAATCCCAAACAACCCTTCATTTTCTGAAACCATTTAAGATCACTCTTACAGTGTGAGGCCATACCGTTTTTATGCCTGTGCTGACAGAATGTGGAGGAGGCATTTGAGGCATGCTCAGATTGAAAGGGATTTCTGGATGGAAATCGAAACATATCAATCAGAAAATATACTGTCTAGAAGACAACGTTGAATCTTTTTCCACAATGGATCACTCCTGGATGAATGACGAAAAACACAATATCAGCACATAAAACTCAAACATTCAATACCAGGGCAGTCTCGCACCTTGGCGTTGACCAATTCTTGTTGTTCTTGTAAATGAATAATTAGATTTCAAAATCAATCGGGTACCAATAAAGTTAGCAACTTACTGTATGTTAAAAGAGCATGTGTGTGAAATAAACAGTAGATCATAAATACCATCAAATTCCCCACTTGACAAGCTGCTGTTTGAGCAGATTTATTGCCGGTTTGTTAATTCAAATGAATTTTATCATTGCTTTAATTCCCACCTGAATGTAAACCACAGAATTTTCCCCAGAGAAAAGCAGTGCTGAGCAAAAACAGGGAAAATAATTATGACTTCTTTTAAACAGGTCACTCGTGGAGACAATTCTTTCTACCAAGATCCAATTATCCACTGTAGGAAGTTTGTCTACAAAGTTTAGGAAGAAGTAAGCCGACGTAATTTAGACTAGAGTTTGTGGAAATTTTGACAGTTCTCGCATAAGGTCACACACTCATGTTGGATCAGAAAATCTTCTTTTTTCGGCATTTCCCTTCAGGGGTCACTACACCAAGTCAGTTTATTCCATCTAACCCTATCTGCTGCATCCTCTTCGGTCACACCAACTATCTTCATGTCTTCCTTCACTGTATCCATGAACCTCCTCTTTGGTCTTCCTCTTGGCCTCTTTCCTGGTGGTTCCAAACCTAGCATCTTTCTACCGATGTACTCTCTCTCTCTATCTCTCTTCTGTACATGTCCAAACCATCTCAGTCTGGCCCAATGTTCCCTCTAGGTTGCGCGCCTGCGCAATCGCGCACTGCTCGCAGATTAATAGCACACTAGAGAACCTGAAACTGCGCACAAAATAAAACTCAATTTAAACTGAAGATGGAAAATGAAACAGCGCTCCGGAGCATATCTCTTTCTGCTCACTCTCTGAACTAAATTGCTTCAAACTGCTGCTTCGGAATTTGTCTCGTCACTGTTGCTGACGTCACAAAAGAGTACAAGTTTTTGCTCCGCCTCCTTCTCCTCAGGAAGTTTGTGTGTTTGGTCAGACACATAAAAAATTGTGCATTTGAAATACACACAAAAGTCTGAGATGAAATGACCATTTTCACACCTATTTATGAAACCTTATTTAAACAGAACTCCTTTAGAAACATGTCGATAATCCTAGAGTTTCATTATTTTATGTAATATGTAATTACCGGTATTTACGTTGAAACATCTGGCGTGACACCTTTGTGAGGAACTTATAACTTGGGGGGCTAACCACATCAGCAGCCTGTATATTCTTCACCACAGAAGCACAAAACCACAGACCACCCAAATCCAGGCAGTTTAGGGTCTTCACTGATTAAACTAAAACCAGACTAGAATTCCGCAGCAAGGACTCTGACGACTAAGCAGAAACATTGTATGTAACTCTCAGGATAGAGATCCCATGAGAAAAGACTAAGACTTCTCCATTGATAAAAAGATGTGTCATAAGAAGGTCCCACAAAGTTGAAAGCATGAAAATGTCTTGGTTTGAAGAAGCATTCAGAGTTCCTTTCACTGGGAACTGAGTCTAGGTCCTGAAGAACAACCCATACCATGATGCGCCCTCACCAAACTTTCCAATTGGAACAATATGATCAGGCAAGTACTGTTGCTAGACAACCAAAAAACACAGACTTGTTTATCAGATTCCCAGAAGAAGAAACAGAACTTGTTCTTGCTTTATTTGTTTATTCATTTATTTAAAGCTAACTGTGTTGTTACATTAAAACAATGGCTCCACCAGATTTATTGTGAGGTATTTTGCTTTTATTGGCAAAGCAAACATGAGCTCTAATATGGGATGGTAATAACCACATTGCTCTCTACTGGTCACATAATGTAAGTAGACCTGAAGAGAAAAGGAAAGATAAAAACTCACCAGTCTAAAAGACTACAAATGCTGAAATTCACAAGCTTGTGCAAGAATTTCTTTTTATCATATTTATACATCTGTCTAATAAAACAACCCACATATGAAATATTAAAGTGAAATTTAAATTTTTTTGCATGAATCTATTAAGCTGGTCAAACTTGTTTAGTTATATATATATATAAGTTATCATTTTTAATGTCAATAAACTGCTCAAGGTTTAAAAAATTTGCTAAAAGTTCATGCATTTCAAAAATAAAAATTGAGATTTTAGAACAGTATCACCTCTAAATTTTAAATTCAACTACACACATAGTTTAAAATTGTTTAACAATTATTTAAAGGAAATTAGAAAATCAACTTTTTCGAATCAAACCAAATTCATGTTGGAAAGAAATAATTCACACCTAATCTGCTTTATATTCTTTTCCAGTTGACATAATTTTTAAAATGAAAAACATGAATGGTGTGGTGTGAGGCCTTTTAGGCCTGCTTGCTTTTTTTCTCCCCCAAAACTCACAGGTGCTGGATGGCTTCTAACGAGAGGATTGGCTGATTGCTCCCAGCTGCACAGACTTACCGGTGGCTATAAAAGACCTGGTGTCACCCACAGTCTCTGTCAGGTCTTCAACGATTCTAGTGGTAAACTGACCACCTCTAAGCTGAGTCAAATTTTGATATCAGACTAATTTTCTTATTCTCCTCACAGGAACCTTCAGCCCTTCCTCTTGGCCATCCAGCACTGCCTGAAGCCGTTATCTCTCTGCTGTGGATTCCTTTGTTCAACACTTAATAAACTGTTAAACCTGCATTTGGATCCTCCTCATTCCCTCTCCTACACAACAGAAGACCTGACCAGAATGGATCCAACGGGTTCTGCATCACCCTCAGTGTCAGAGATTCTGACCCGACAAGGAATATTCCTGGGACAACAACAACAGGCCATAAAGGCCCTTATGGACGAAAATACTCAATTAAAAACAAAGTTACAGGCTTTAACAGACAAAGTAAATAATCTAAGTTCTCTTTTTCTGTCCACAGCCTCGGCACCTCCTTCAGCTATGCCCAGCCCACTCATGGACCACCATATTACGGACCCGGAACCTTTCCATGGAACCCTGGGAAAATGTCGTGGGTTCCTCTTGCAGTGTTCAAATGTCTTTGCTCTAAGACCGCGGACCTTCGAATCAGACAAAGTTAAGAATTTGTACATTGTGGGTCTTCTTCGGGGCAGGGCACTGGAGTGGGCCGAGGCCGAAGACGCGGCAGCCCCCCTGGCTGATCGCTCAACATCTGATTTTCTGAGTTTATTCAGAACCATGTTCGAGGTGCCGGACCGGGCTGGAGATGCCTCCCAGCGTCTACTCCACCTTTCCCAGGGAACTCTATCTGTGGCGGAGTTCTCCATCTCATTCCGGACCCTAGCAGTAGAGGCTGGCTGGGGACAGAAGGCACTAAGAGGGGTGTTCCTAAATGCCCTGAATGATCCTCTGAAGGATGAGCTAGCTGGCAGGGGGACCCCATCCACATTGGAGGAACTCATTTCGCTGGCAATACAGTTAGACAACCGTCAAAGAGAGAAACGATATGAAAATACCACCCGGGCCCTACACCCTACTCCAGTTCACAGCCATCGACAGCCTTCCTCGGTCTGCCCCCCACCTAGGGCATTTGCATCTGTTCCACAAGAGGCTGAGCAGCCTTCCACAGAACCAATGCAGTTGGGACAGATGCATCTAACCAAAAAGGAAAGAGAGGTTAGACTAAAAGAAGGGAGGTGTCTCTATTGCGGGTCGAGAAGTCACTTACTCTCAGCTTGCCCTTGTCGCCCAAAAGACGGGGCCCACCGGTAGACCTAGGGTTACGGGTGGGCACAACTAGATGTCATGGTACCCCTAGGCTTATGATTCTTGTGACACTAACCTCTGGTTGTTCCTCTTCTTTTCCGGTCGAAGCGTTGGTGGATTCCGGGGCCGACGGCAACTTCATCGACGCAGATTTTCTCCGTCAGTGTGGATTCCAGTCCCAACCACTCGGAGAACCCATTAATGCCACGGCGATCGATGGACACGTTATCACCAGGGTGACCCACCAGTCCTCCCCGTTGGAGATGGTGGTATCGGGTAATCACCGTGAGCACCTTTCGTTTAACGTTATTTCGTCACCCGGCTCACCCCTTGTGTTAGGTTTCCCCTGGCTTAGGTTGCACAATCCACAGGTCGACTGGCAAAACCGGCGTATCGTCGGGTGGAGCAATCAGTGCCATGCAACTTGCCTCCAATCTGCCGTGACAACCATCTCTTCTGACACGGTAGGCTCAATCGACCCGGTGGACGTTGCGTCTATCCCGGCAGAGTATCATGACCTCAAAGAGGTCTTCAGTAAGGAGAGGGCACAATCTCTCCCGCCTCATCGGCCATATGATTGCGCCATCGACCTCCTCCCTGGGGCAACCTTACCCGCCAGTCGCCTGTACAATCTGTCTGCTCCAGAGAGGGGGGCGATGGAGAAGTACATCAATGAGTCCCTGGCGTCGGGGCTTATTCGCCCTTCCTCGGCACCCATAGCAGCGGGGTCCTTTTTTGTGGGTAAGAAGGATGGTTCCCTCCGTCCGTGCGTCGATTATCGGGGTCTTAATAACATCACCGTTCGCAACAAATACCCGTTGCCCCTCATTAATTCGGCGTTCGAGCTACTTCAGGGAGCCCGGGTCTTTACAAAACTCGATCTGCGTTGCGCCTACCATCTCGTCCGAATGCGGGAGGGGGACGAGTGGAAGACGGCGTTCAACACCCACCTGGGCCAATTCGAATACTTGGTCATGCCTTTCGGGTTAACTAACGCTCCCGCAGTCTTCCAGGCATTCATTAACGATGTGCTCCGTGACTTCCTTAATCGTTTTGTCTTTGTTTATCTGGACGACATTCTTATTTTTTCGCCCACTGTTGAGGAGCACATCGTCCATGTCCGTGCGGTACTCCAGCGACTCCTTGAGAATCGTCTGTTTGTAAAGGCTGAGAAGTGCGAGTTCCATTCTCAGTCCGTCAACTTCCTTGGTTTTATTGTACACGCTGGGCAGGTTTGCCCGGACCCAGAAAAAGTTAGCGCGGTGGCTGAGTGGCCTCGACCCAACACCCGTCGCAAACTACAACAATTTCTGGGTTTCGCAAATTTTTACAGGCGTTTCATTCGCAATTACAGTCAGGTAGCTCTTCTCCTTACCCAGCTTACTTCCACAGCCAGACCGTTCGTTTGGTCTCCCCAAGCAGAGGGTGCATTCACTGAGCTTAAAAAGAGGTTTACCTCGGCCCCCATTCTGGTCCAGCCCGACCCCTTGAGGCAGTTTATTGTGGAGGTGGACGCCTCGGATTCAGGGGTGGGTGCTGTGCTGTCCCAATACCATCAGGAGGATGGCAAACTCCATCCCTGTGCCTTTTTCTCTAAGGGTCTCTCTGCAGCTGAACAAAACTACGATGTGGGGAATAGAGAACTGCTCGCAGTCAAACTGGCACTCGAGGAATGGAGGCACTGGCTCGAGGGCGCAGAACACCCATTCGTGGTCTGGACAGACCACAAAAACCTCGCTTACATCCAAGCAGCTAAGAGACTCAACTCTCGACAGGCCCGGTGGCAGCTGTTCTTTACACGCTTTAATTTTACCCTCACTTACAGGCCGGGCAACCGCAATACCAAACCTGACTCCCTCTCCCGCCTGCATGATGGTCATCAGTCCAGATCGGAGCCGGAGCCCATTCTACCCCCCTCCTGCGTCATTGGGGCAATCACTTGGGAGATCGAGACTGCAATAAGGGATGGTCTGCAGCATGATCCGGACCCAGGTACTGGCCCAGCTAACCGTTCGTATGTGCCATCCTCTGCCCGCTCCCAGGTTCTCCTATGGGCACATGCATCCCGGTGGTCCTGTCACCCTGGGATTCGCCGTACAATGGCGCTTCTTCAGCGGCGGTTCTGGTGGCCAACGATGGAGGCAGACACTAGGAATTTTGTCGCTGCCTGTTCTGCCTGTTCCCGGGGCAAGGTCCCTCATCGTCCTCCTGCGGGGCTGCTCCATCCCCTACCGGTTCCCAGTCGTCCCTGGTCCCATATCGCACTGGATTTTGTGACCGGACTCCCTCCCTCAGAAGGTAACACTGTTGTGGTCACGATTGTGGACCGATTCTCCAAAGCTGTACATCTGGTGCCTCTTCCTAAACTCCCTTCAGCCTTGGAGACTGCCCAGCTCATGGTGACCCATGTGTTCCGTCTGCATGGTATCCCTCTGGACATAGTCTCTGACCGGGGTCCGCAATTCACATCAGCTGTTTGGAAGTCCTTCTGTAAGGCGCTGGGGGCTTCCGTCAGCTTGTCATCTGGCTTCCACCCCCAATCCAACGGCCAGTCGGAGCGGGCTAACCAACACCTGGAATCCACATTACGGTGCGTGTTGGCCTCTGCCCAGTCCACGTGGTCGTCTCATCTCCAGTGGATTGAGTATGCCCATAATTCCCAAGTTAGTTCCTCCACAGGATTGTCCCCGTTCGAGGCTTCTCTGGGTTACCAACCCCCATTGTTCCCGGATCAGGAACAGGAGCTGGCCGTCCCTTCGGTGCAGCTCCATATCAGACGGTGTCGTCGGATCTGGAGGAAAACTAGGAGGGCCCTCCAACAGGCCTGCGGCCGGGCTCGGCGCCAAGCTAATCGCCACCGTCAGCCAGCCCCAGCATATCAGGTTGGTCAGTCTGTCCTTCTGTCTACCAGGAACATTCCCCTCAGGGCAGAGTCTCGCAAGCTTTCACCCCGCTTCATTGGCCCTTTCCGGATCCTGCGGCTGGTCAACCCGGTCTCGGTAAAGCTCGCCCTGCCCTCTTCCATGAAGGTACATCCTGTGTTCCACGTCTCTCAGATCAAACCGGTTTCTACCAGTCCCCTCCAGCCTCCTTCTGCTCCCCCTCCACCTCCTCGCCTTGTCGACGGCTCGGATGCGTACACGGTCAACCGTCTTTTGGATGTTCGTCGCCGAGGTCGGGGTCTACAGTACCTCGTGGACTGGGAGGGTTATGGCCCAGAGGAACGGTGCTGGGTGCCCCGTTCAGCGATCCTGGACCCTGGCTTGGTCCGGGACTTTCACCGCCGCTTTCCGGACAGGCCTGGTGGTCCGCCAGGTGGCGTCCGTAGAGGGGGGGGTACTGTGGTGTGAGGCCTTTTAGGCCTGCTTGTTTTTTTTCTCCCCCAAAACTCACAGGTGCTGGATGGCTTCTAACGAGAGGATTGGCTGATTGCTCCCAGCTGCACAGACTTACCAGTGGCTATAAAAGACCTGGTGTCACCCACAGTCTCTGTCAGGTCTTCAACGATTCTAGTGGTAAACTGACCACCTCTAAGCTGAGTCAAATTTTGATATCAGACTAATTTTCTTATTCTCCTCACAGGAACCTTCAGCCCTTCCTCTTGGCCATCCAGCACTGCCTGAAGCCGTTATCTCTCTGCTGTGGATTCCTTTGTTCAACACTTAATAAACTGTTAAACCTGCATTTGGATCCTCCTCATTCCCTCTCCTACACAACAAATGGACTCTGCGGCCCTGAGGTCCTCTGGCAGACTGTTCCACAGGGTGGAGAACCTGGCCTATTTCTGTCCTCAATTTGGACCAAACAAGTTTACTGGTCGAGCTGTATGTGGTGGTACTCCAGATATCCTTTTGCCGTCTCCAGGCACTGTCTGATTAACTGTTTTACAATACAATATACTGTACCTAAACAAGTAAAGGCGTGTTACGGGAGTGCGCAGCGGTTGGTCTATCTGGGAGAATCAGCAGCAGAGTGGAGACACGCACAAACATAAAGAAAAGTGTGGATAAACTTTTTCAAATCGAATCTAATCCATGTTGTTGCAGGAAAATAATTCACACCTAATTTGCTTTGTATTTTTTTCCAGTCTAAATCATTTTTAATATGAATTACTCATATAAAATAGTACATTTGTCCGAGCTGAATCTGGATTACTATTACATGACATGATATCCAGTAATACATCAAAAATCAAAGTCTATGATCAACACAATCTTAATTCTATTTTCAATTTTATATTTATTGTTTGGATTCACATTAAAGTGCAATTTGTTTGTGCGATAATTTCAAAGATTTGTTTTCCGGCGAGCCGCCTTTTCTTCTCATCTCAATCAGCGTGTGATCTTGAAAACTTCGTCGCCCACGTGAATGGTCCCCATCTTCTTCACCACGTGCAGTTGTCCAAACAGCGGGGCTTTTTTATACATGTGTTGCTCAGATGGTTTGCATAGGCGATAGCTGTGAGAATTTTCACCAGTACACATTAGATCCAATCATCTCATGCCAAAAACAACATTTATACAAGTTATTGAGTTTCTTTTTTTCCATTATAAACAGTAAATAAAATACTCACAACTTTTAAACAAGATCTTTTTTTAGTTCGTTTCTCATAATCGCTTAATGTTAGATAAAAAATGTTGTGCCCACCGGAGAACAAACGAGAGACTCTCATATTCATATTTCACCAGTGACCAAGGTAGAAGTTTATTAAAACAGTCTCATCCCTGTCTGCTTTATTTATAAGGTAACAGAAAAAATGTGTGTTCTAACAGAGTGAAGTGATAAAACAAAAAGGTGTGTTCTAACAGAGAAGTGAGGGGAGAGGAAAATTCCAGATCCTCTCTCACAAAAGAAAAATTTAGTTTTTATATAACAATTTTCATTTGAAAAATATATGTATTTCTCTAGGAATTAAAAAAAGCTCTGCTCAGATCATTTTTTTACCTTTTAAGTGTTTCCAGAGGTTCTTTTCTGCTAATCACACCAGTTTCTGGGTCCACGGTGGTGAAGATACATCTGCCAACAACACAAAGTGAGGTAGCATCTTTTTAGAAACCCCCCGCCCAAAAAAACAAAGCACTTCATTTGTATCCCAGGAACAAAACCCAGCAGCTGCTTTAACTTTTCTGTTGTTTGTAAATTAAATGTTTTTCATTCTCTCATTATTAAAACTTGTATTAAACTGTCTCACCTGTCACAAGACATTACACGTTGAAGTCGCACGCTGCCAATCTGGACCTCTTCCCATGAATCCTGGAAGAGCAAAGTAGTGAGAGATTATTATTATTCCCAATACACATACATGTACGGCTGCACTAATTGGTTGCACGTCTGTAAATAAGCTGTTTGTAAAATAACATCTGAAGGGCAAAAAATTTGTCTGAGTACGGTACCGGTACCACCAGAAGCTGCACATTCGAGGTAGCGCTATTTAGAAAGACAAGGACATGTCAGACTTGAGCTAGCGTTGCATATGGAAGACTCATTTTTGTCGGACTAAGCGTTGCTGTTTTCAAGTTTAATGAAAAAAACAGGGGTGCGCTTCAATTAGAAGGTGTGCTTCTATTAGAAATAATACAGTATTTAGTCTATGGTGTTCATAATAAAAAGTGTGAGGTATTAAAGATAAAAAAAACCCAGACTAAGTGAATCTCCTATTTTATGCCTGACTTATTTTTATTTTACGGAAGCAAACGGAAAAATTATTTTGCTAAAAATTCACCTCACTGAATGCTTCACAGTCGCTGATCACGATACCCGGGCGGAAACGTTCCGCCGTCACTGGTTTCTCCAACCTGCTGCTCAAATCCGTCACAGAAGCCTCAGAAAGCATCATCACTGGTGCGACGTCTGAATACGCTACCTATTACATGAACATTTGACATTATTATGAGGCTGACGGAAAATAAAACGTCAAAAAATCAGAAGCGGATCAAAATTATTACCTTAAATTTAGGCAAAAAAGCCAAGATGTCAGTCGAAGTCCTGCCGCTCATCTCTGATTCAAAGAAGACCAAGCGAAAGGTTTTTCCTGCTGCCAGGTACGTTGTAAGCCATTGAGAAGCTTCTTCACCACAATCTCGGCCCTGGATATCAGTACTGAACACCCTATAAAACAAAAACAAAATGAGCTGGAAAATAAATCATTCCACTGCATTTGTGCCACGCATGACCTCCACCTACAACCAACGGAAACTCATGTGGATATAACACAACAAAGGACCACCTGCAGTTCAGGACAGGCTTGTCTGGCTGACTGTAGGGGAACTTTAACTCCTCCATGTCTGGACCGTTCAAACAAACATGATTCCCCTCGCAGGTCAGAGACACCAACACCAGACGGGGTTCCTGTCTGCCTGTCAGCATGTGGCCATCCTCGCTCACCACCAGCCAGTGTCTGCAAACAACACAGAAATTGTGGGATTGCCCAATCTTATTAATGAATAGGTCTGGTTGAGTTGCCTGTGTTTGCACAATAAATCGGCACTTTGAACTCCAGACAGGCCTAAGTTACAGAGATGAGGAAATCGACTAACGAGGGGGTGTTTATTACTGGGTGCCGTTGCTATGGTTAATTTTGATCAAATATTTGGTCAATTACCTCACTATTTTGCTTTTTTTAAAAGGTTTAGACCACAGGTGTCAAAGTCCGGTCCTTGATGGCCAGTGTCCTGGAGGTTTTCCATGTGTTCTTGCATCTACACATCTGATGCAAGTTATTGATTCAATGTGCCAAATTTTATTGGTTGTAGATTTCACATTATGTGCCTTAGCTGTATTGAACCAGGAACACGTGGAAAACCTACCGGACACCGGCCCTCGAGGACCGGAAGTTGACAGTGTGAGCATCAACTCCAACATGACTTTTAAGCCCAATGAATTCCATATACTGGTAATTAAAAAAAGGTTTTGTGTAAATAGGCTGTTAAAAAATATCAAGTTTTCACTAGTTTTCAAAGACGACAGTCACTTTACTCATTTTTCTAATGAGTGTGTCATGTCTATACACTTATTCAGGGTCTCAGAGAATTAAGTTTGACAATTGCCAAGTCATTTTAAAGAAGCTTTAAGGCGCTTTCATGTGTTCGAGAAGCATTTAATTAGCACAGAATGTGGATATAGCTACCAGAAAATCATAAGACGAAGGTTCTCAGCTTTTTTCTGTATTTAAGTGACTGTAATTGTTAAAACTCAAGAAAGTCGGATCTACATAAGATATTTTTTTTACATAAAATGATTAGCTTTTATCAAATCAGCTTTATTAAAAAATCTAAATCCCACCTACATTCAGGAGTGTGTAACAAAAACAAGTCAAAATTTTTCTTCATATACGCATATACTGTATACGTATGTTAAACCTGTAAATGGTGTCATTTTAATTTGTCTGCTGTTAGTTTGAAACAGATTGTGAAATTTTTGTGTAACTTCAAGCAAGTGTTTGATTAACCAAACACAAGGCAGTTAGTTGGTTAAAGATCTGCAAGCTTGAGATAAAGTTTTCTTTTTTTTTCTGTCTGAGATGCAGCTCTATCTTACACACAAATTATTTCTGATTCTAATATTATTAAAGAAAAAAAAAGACTTTTAAAAATCTTTCTATTTTGATGTTTTTAGGCTGTGCCGTATTGTCCTGTACAATTCAATTCAATTTGTATAACCCATTATCACAAAACAATTGTCTCTATGGGCTTTACTTTGTAAATTAAAAAAAAAAGAAAAAGAGGCGCGAAAAAAAGAGAAGGGAAAAAAAAAGGGGCGTGGGTGGAGACTAAAAAGAAAAAAAAGAGAAAAAAGGGGATTAAAAGAATAAAAAAGAATGAAAAAAGAATGTCCCAGTTTCTCCAACCATTGGCGCCGTTATAGGTGGCAGCCTGCTGCGGTGTAATGCAGCACACAAATTTCCCGGCGAGGGATTGATAAAGTATATTTAGATAAATAAAAAAGCTAACCAATCAAAAGTTAGGTAACAATTTTAGTACTTAGGCCCTCCTTCACTCCAAAAAAAAAAAAAAACCAGCAGTGGTGAAAAATACTTTGTTTTAAAAATAATATAAATAAAATATTAACATGGGATGTAAAAAGCTACTGAGAGGTTCCATTTAAAGAGACATGCTAAATACATTCGTTACTATAGTGTAAATAAAATCATTTAAATATTGATTGTAGTTTTGATTTGTGAAAACTTTTTGTGGAACGCTCACCGATCTTGCAGATGTCCAGATTTTAAGCCCAATTTTTGACACTCTGCTGCAGTCACAGAGACTCCTTTTCCAGATTTCAGAGGATAGATCATTAGTTTGGACACCACTCCTACACGGGTTGCTTTCTCTGCCTTCCAGATGTATTTATATCCGAGCCCCAGTCCGAGGAGGACTGCTCCAGCTCCTCCAAACAGGAGAGCGGCTCCCTTGCCTTGTCCTAAAGCCTTCACTTCCATTTGATTTGAGAGATTTGTGTTTAAAACGTAAAAAAAATGTCTTTTTAAAGGTGCAGAGCACTGCGTGTAACGTTCAGGGACACTCAGGGGAAAAAAAACGATAAAATTACATAACTATGAAGTAACTTTGATTTATTCTGAGAGTAAATTTAAAAATATTTTTTAACGCAGATTTTTGAGAGCTTCTTGTAATTCTGTTTCCTTCCGCTAATCCAGGTCCGGAACGCGGGGGCAACAGCTTCAAGCGGCAAGCTCGGGTTTCTCTCACTGAGGTGAGCCTGAGGTGTTCCCTGTTCCAGCTGCGAGACATAATCTCTCCAGCGGGTCCGGGTTCTGCCTCTGATTCTGCTCCCGTTGGAACGTGCCCGAAACACCGCTCCAGCGTGGCGTTGCATCCTAACCAGATGTCCGAACTACCCCATCTGGCTACTCTCGACCTGGTGTAACAACGGCTCTACTCCGAGCTCCTCCCGGATGGCAGATTTCCTCACATTAGAAAATTTTACAAAGAAATAAAAATATTATATATAGCATTTTACAATATGAATATATAAACTAAATATATTATAAATTTAGATCTTGTTTTTCATTTTGTTTCTATGCCCAATTTTTATGTACCTGTATTTTATGAGTATTTAAATTTGCATCTTTTTACATAATTAACACAATAATTCTTGATTTTTTACCTATTTTGTAGAATTAAAAAAAAAACTAGATGGAAGTTGTTAATTTGCTTGAAATCCTTTTTCTTAGTTCCATAAAAAAATCACATTAAAACTTAAGTTGTGATTCTTTTATCATTTTATATTCCATTTGCCTGACAGTTTGGGTTCTAGACCAAGCATGAGCAAACTACGGCCCGCAGGCCACATGCGGTCCGTTAAACATTTGATTCCGGCCCGCCAAACTTTAACAAATTAAATAAATAAACCTTGTCAAAGTTTTATTTCCCCCGCAATTCTGATGTTTCCCTATTAGCTGGTGTACTGTACGATATGGAAAACCATTGGGCCCAATACACGCACAAAAACAAGCGTGTTAGATGTTAAAACAAGCAAAATATTACATCAAGCGCTTAGATTTCAAACCTAGTGCCGCGAAATGCACGTTTTTAAGCGCTATTGCACTACATTTCAGACCTAGCGCTGCTAGATTTGAAGTTTAACGCTCTTAATGTAACATTTAGCGCGCTTGTTTAAAATCTAGCGCGCCGTTCTTTTGGTCTAATCTAACGGTTACCCTAGGATAGAGATTTCATGAGAAAATACTAAACCATATCAAACTTTATTTATACAGCACTTTTCAAACAAAGTTACGTAAGGTGCTGAACAGAAAAATAAAATTACTAACAGAACCAAAATTCACATTATAAAAAAACAACAAATTGAAAGCAATCAACATAAAAGTTACACACTTACACAAAGTATCAACATTCACACAGCCCCATTATTCTTCCAACCCCCAGCCCCTGCATTTCCCTTGAACCACCAACTACTGTCTGTTTAACTGAGTTAAAATAATGGTAAATAAAACATCTGGACTGATGTTGCTGTGAGGAAACAATAACTGGAGATTGATCCTCACCAGGAGTAAGCCTGCCCATGACTGCAAAGTTCAAAACCACAAGGTCTGGCACAAGGACCCACAAAATGTAAACTGGCTTAAACGAGGGAATGGCACCACCAAGGCCAGTGAGACCCTACAGTAAGGACACAGACTGAGTAGGCAGGGCTGGTGGGGTGGAGGGTCACCACGAGGAAAGACTGGAATAAAAAAGAATCTCTACAGAAAAAAAACAATAGAATAATAACTAAAAACGGTAAAACCAGATTAAAACCTGCTCAAGAAATTAATCTTAAAACTACATCAGACAAATAAAAGTGTAAAAATAGATAAGTAAAGAAATAGATATCAATAAATACATAAAATCATCTTAAACAAAAATAAAAGTCAAGTAAAAGCTAAGTTAAAAAGGTGGTCTTTCAGCCTCTTCTTCAAAACATGAATGGACTCTGCGACCCTGAGGTCCTCTAGCAGACTGTTCCACATGGTGGAAAACCTGGCCTATTTCCACCCTCAGTTTAGACCAAACAAGTTTAATGGTCCTGCTGTATGTGGGGGTGCTCCAGCAATCCATCTCTAGCCACTCTCTGATAAACCATTTTAAAGTACAATATATCTAGACCATTAAAAGTGTATTAAGGGAGTGTGCAGCAGTTGGTCTATTTGGGCAAATCAGCAGCAGAGTGAAGAAACGCACAAACATAAAGAAAAATGTCAGTCAGTCATCTTCATATCCGTCTATCCCTTTCGGGGTTGCGGGTGGTGCCGGAGCCCATTCCGGCTGACTTAGGGCGAAGGGCAGGGTACACCCCGAACAGGTCGCCAGTCTGTCGCAGAAGAAAAATATGGGATAAACTTTTTCAAATTGAACCAAATCAATGTTGTTGTAGAAAATAATTCACACCTAATTTGCTTTGTATTATTTTCCAGTCAACATATTTTTAATTTGAATTACTCATATACAATAGCACATATGTCCAAGCTGAATTTGGATTACTATTACATTACAATATATCAGAATCAGAATGCTTTTATTGCCATGTCAGTGAAAAACATCAGAGACTAGGAACTTGTTCTGGTACTGGTGTGCAAACATATAAAATAAAAATAATAAAAATAAAATAAATAAAAATAATAATAATTTTTACAAAACTAAGAGTGCTCAGAAGAAAAAGAAAAGTAGTGCAATGTCATAGAAAATAATAGAAAATAATAAAGATAGTGAAGTGACAAGAGGGAGGTGACTAAGAGATGTGGGGATCCAGGTTATAAAGAGTTCTATAATAGTTATATAATACATCAAAAATCAAAAATCAAAGTCTATAATCAACAATCTCAATTCTATTTTCAATGTTACATACATGGAAACAAACTGTCAACATTTTAAGATATGACAAATTTCTTTGTCCACTTTTTGATGAAAAAAAAAGAAAAGTGATTTATAGAACTTTCAGTAATGGGGTATCATTTCACGTTTCAGGTCATATCAATAGTTCAATAGCAGCAGCATGGAAACGCAGGAAAGGTTTTTTGGTGACCTAATGATAGAAGTAATTAATTAATTTTCTAAATTCATTGCTTTTTCCGAAAAAGTTAATATCTTTAAGATTGTAGAGTTAATGATTTCTTGAGTACAAAAAATTGGTAGTGAATACAATTAATAAGCAGTATTATATTTTTATTGACATTACAACTTTCTTTCCAGTCATTGTTTGGATTCACATTAAAGGGCAATTTGTTTTGAGCGACAATTTCAAAGATTTGTTTTCTGTCGAACCGTCTTTTCCTTCTTGTCTCAATCAGCGTGTGATCTTGAAAACTTCGTCGCCCACATGAAGGGTCCCCGTCTTCTTCACCATGTGCAGTTGTCCAAACAGCGGGGCTCTTTTATAGAGGTGTTGCTCAGATGGACTGCCCATGCGATAGCTGTGAGAATTTTAATTAGAACACATTAGATCCAAGCATCTCATACCAAAAAAATTATTCACCGTATTTGTCGGAATATAAGTCTCATCAGCCAAAAGAAAAAAAAAAAAACATACAAAGAAGGAAGAAAAAAAACCCATAAGTTACACTGGAGTGAGTATAAATCACATTTTTGGGGGAAATTTATTTGATAAAATCCAACACCAAAAACAAACGCGTCATCTTCAAAGAAATTCATAGCAAAAATCAAATAGACCATAACAGTTTGAATAAGTGTACGAAATGAGAATGTGCCTGGTAGAATAATGTAACATATTAAGAGTTATTCAGATAACTATAACATTAGAAAAACATGCTAACAAGCTTACCAAATCATCATTTCTCTCCAAGTCACTAAATCCAATGAAATTTTCAGCCTCAGTGTCACTTTTAAACAATTCCCCCAACACCAAATACAGACGATACGCCGCCTCTTCCAACTCCGAACGTTCTTTCTGCTGCTTGATTAACATTTTAAGCTGAATATTTTACTAACTGCAGGTTGTAATCTGCAGAATATCATTTTCTTTTCTATTGATTTTTCAAGTTACAGGCAAAGTTGAAATCATCAACACAGGCTTAGAGTGCCCTCTAGGAGTTTAGTTTGAAAGTAACATGTGAAATGATGGTAAAAATTGGTTGATAATGTTCACACATAAGTCGCACCAGAGTATAAGTCGCACCTATGGCTAAACTATAAAAAAAACTGCGACTTATACTCTGAAAATATGGTATACAATGCACATATTGCTAAATTACATACTGATGTAACTTGTGAGTTACTTTTTTAATAATAATGTGCATTACAATCAATAAGAATGCTAACTTTTAAACGAGTAATGATCTTATCAATTTTTCTGTCTAATTCTCATAATCACCTAAGAAAACTTAATGATTGTAAAGACAACATTCTGACATAGTTAAGACCAGGGGTGCCCATTACGTCGATCGCAAAGGCATTATGAGTAGATCGCATGGGATTGAAAAAAAAGTTAAGAAAAAAAAAAAGAAAGGTGGTGCCAGCCTATCATCAGCCTCACAATTACATCTGCCCTGAAGTCAGCCGCTAGAGTTGCAAAAATTTAGAGACTTTGTTTTTGCAAAAGGGACTCTTTTCCAAAAAAGTGTCAATCTAGCAGCTTTTCTGGTGTTACTGGAGATTTTTGGAGTCTGTGACGTGAAATCACGTTGTTAAGCCTGTAATCAATAAGCAGATCCTGGTGCTGCTGTGGCCCCTCCCCCTCGCAAAGCACTGCGAGTGTGTGCGGCGTGAGCATACGTAACAAATCGTGTTGTAGGGGTAGTTACAGCAGGCTGGAAACGATCTGTGGGGTTTGCGATGGTAACATGGGACTGGTAGATCTCAGGAGGTTTGAGATTTGTAAAGCAGATCTTGGGACAAAAAAGGTTGGGCACCCCTGGTTTAGCCCTTCTTTGAAGACATTACGTAATAAAAGTTATTGCTTAGAAGCTATAAGGTCTTATTTATTACATTACATTAAAATGGATGAGGGTAGCTAGATGTGGACAAAATAAAACACAATCGGGTTTAAGACTTTGGGAAGTAAAAACTTTACCTTTTGAGTGTTTCCAGAGGTTCTTTTTTGGCAATCACGCCAGTTTCTGGGTCAACAGTTGTGAAGACACATCTGCCAACAACACAAGGTAAGTGTTCATCTCTTGGGAAAAATATATATATCCTGAACATTTCAGCCGAACAAACCCGGCAGCTGCTTTAATTTTCTGTTGTTGGTAAATTAAGAGATTTTCTCATTTTTCAAACCTGTCTCACCTTCCACAGGACATTACACGTTTAAGTCGCACGGTGCCAATCTGGAGCTCTTCCCACAAATCCTGGAAGAGCAAAGTAGTGGGAGATATATTTAGTCCATCGTGTTTATACAAAAAAGCCTTAGGTTTTAAAGATAAAGAACCCAGACTAAACAAATCTCCTATTTTATGCCTGACTAATTTTACAGAAACAATTATTTTTGCTAAAAATTCACCTCGCTGTATGCTTCACAGTCACCGATCACGATACCCGGCCGGAAACGCTCCACTGTAACCGGATTCTCCAACTTGCTGCTCAAATCCTTCACAGAAGCCTCAGAAAGCAGCATCACGGGTGCAACGTCTGGATATGCAACCTGTTGCATGAGCATTCGACATTATTATGAGACTGACAGAAAAAGTAAGAAGATTAAGAGTGGAACGAGAATATTACCAGTACCTTAAATTTAGGCAAAAAACCCACGATGTCCGTCGAAGTCCTTCCACTCATCTCTGATTCAAAGAAAACTAAGCGAAAGGTTTTTCCTGCTGCCAGGTACGTTGTAATCCATTGAGAAGCTTCTTCACCACAATCTCGGCCCTGGATATCAGCACTGAACACCCTATAAAACAAAAACAAGATGAGCTGGAAAAGAAATCATTTTACAGCTAAGACAATTAAAGATACAGTTTTCGAAATGATCCAAAATTTTGAAAACAATCTGACCTCCTTGTGAGGTCCGAACCCTCACGGACCTTGAAGTCCTCTGGTACCGACCGGCCTTTTAGTAACACCAAATGTTAGAACATACACTCACGGTGAGGCCTCGTTCCAACATTATGGCTCTCGCTTGTGGGACAGCCTGCCAGTGGAACTCAGGGCCCCAGAGTCTGTTCATGTTTTTAAGAAGCAGCTGTAAACCCACCTTTCTTAACTTGGCTTTTACTTGATTTTTATTTTTGCTTAATATGATTTTATGTATTTATTGAAATCTGTTTGTTTACTTTCCTGTTTTTACACGGTTTTATTTTTTGGATTCATTTCTTAAATGGTTTTTAACCGGTTTCATTTTTTATTCAATTGTTTTCTTCTGTATCTTATTCCAGTGTTTCCTCATGGGGATCCAACCAGCTCTGCCTGCTCAGTCTGTGGGGGTCGTACTGGCCTAGATGGTGCGGGTCGCTCACTTTGGTTAGGTGGCTACTTTGGGTGCCTGTGTTTCCTGGAGCTGGGTGGACCCATGTGGTTTTGGCCGCTGCAGTCATGGGCAGGCGGACTCTTGGTATGGATTGATCCCCACTTATTGTTTCCTCACAGCATCAGGCCGGATGCTTATTTTTATTTCAGTTAGAGACACAGCAGCTAGCGGTTCAAGTGAAATGGGGTAAGTAGAGAGTATGGGAGGAGGGGCAAGGTGAGGTGTGTGTGGGGGTGGGTTGTGTGAATGTTGAAATTTGATTCGATTTGAACCAATGGAAACTTATGTGAATATAATACAACAAAGAACCACCTGCAGTCAAGGATGACGTTGTCAGGCTGATTCATAGGAAACTTTAACTCCTCCATGTCTGGAGCGTTCAAACAAACATGTGTCTCTCCACAGGTCAGAGTCACCAACACCAGACGGGGTTCCTGTCTGCCTGTCACCATGTGGCCATCTTTGGTCACCACCAGCCAGTGTCTGCAAACAACATACAGAAAATATGGAATATTATCAATGAATTTTTCTTATGAGTGTATCTCATCTACACACTTATTCAGGGTCTTACAGAATTAAGTTTGATAATTGCCAAGTGATTTTTAATGAAGCTTTAGGGTGCTTTCATGTGCTCCAGAAGAATTTCATCTGATCAAAATGAGGACGTAGCTACCAGAAAACCAGAAAAAGTTTTCAACTTTGTGTGACTGTACTGTATTTTTCGGACTAAAAGTCGCAGTTTTTTCAGGGGCGACTTCAACTCTGGATCGACTTACATACGTTTCCCCCTTCTTTTTATGTATTTTTGACCTTTGTAACTTATACTCAGGTGCCACTTATAACCCGAAAAATATGGTATTTGTGAAATTAAAACATTTTGAGCAAGTGTTTGATTAACCAAACACAAGGCAATTAGTTGGTTAAATATCTGCAAGCTCAAGATAAAGGTTTTGAGGTTTTTTTTTTTGCTGTCTGAGATGGACCTCGATATCACACACCTTTCCCATTTCAATAAAGTACTTCTGATGTTACTGAAGCAAATGTTCTATTTTGATCCCCGTTAGGCTGTGCCATGCTGGTCTAAACAATTCAACACAATTTTATTTGTTCCGCCATCGCCCGCTTATCCGGGGCCGGGTCGCGGGGCCAACAACCTCAGACGGGAAGCCTGGGTTTCCCTCACCCCAGCTGCATCCTCCAGCTCACCCGTACGGATCTCAAGGATAGTCCCTTCAACGGGTCGTGGGTTTGCCTCTTGGTATCCTTCCGGTGGGACGTGCCGAAGACACCTCACCAGCAAGGTGCTCAGGAAGCATTCTGACCAGATGCCCGAACCACCCCATCTGAATCCTCTCGACCTGGAGGAGGAGCAGCTCGACATCGAGCTCCACTCTAATTACAGAACTTCTCATTGAACTTCTGAGTGACAGATTTAGTTATTTATTTTATTTGTGTAACAAAATATTTAAAAAATAATTGAATTGGACAAATTCAAAAAGTACAAATACAAGCAAAGAAAAAAGAAAAAAAAGGAGAAAAATTACAAAGAAAAATATTGTCGAAAAAAAAAAAAAAAAGTATAAACACAAATACATAGCTAAAAGCTAACTAAAAAAAAAAAAAGCTAGCAAAACAATTCCAACACTTAGACCCTCCCTCACGATGAGGAATGACACGAAAAAACAGCAGTGCGAGAAACACGTGTGTAATTTTAGAAATGAACATGCGATGCAAAGAACTACTGAGAAGTTCCATTTAAAGAGACATGCTATAAGTGTAAGTAAAATCCTTTCAAATAGTAATTATAGTGTTTGATTTGTGAAAACTTTCTATGGAACACTCACCGATCTAGCAGATTTCCAGATTTTAAGCCCATTTTCTGACACTCTGCTGTAGTAACAGAGACTCCTTTTCCAGATTTTAGAGGATAAATAAAAAGTTGGGACACCACTCCTACACGGATTTTTTTCTCTGACTTCCAGATGTATTTATATCCGAGCCCCAGGCCCAGGAGTGCTGCCCCAGCTCCTCCAAACAGGAGAGCGGCTGCCTTGCCTTTGGCCAAATCCATGACGTCCTTACGGTTCGATAGAATTCTGTATAGTTTTAAAAGTTTGTTTTTAAAGGGACAGTGCACTGCGTGTAACGTTCAGGGACACTCAGGAAAAAAAACCCCGATAAAATTACATAACTATGAAATAACTTTGATTTATTCTAACATTAAATTTGAATATATGTAATTATTCACTCAGATTTTTAACATTTCTAACAAGAAAATTTAATTTAAAAACATTTTAAGTTCACAATAACATTTATATTTTTTTAAATAATAATTTTATGTTTTTATGTAAAAAAATAATGTTTAGCTATATTTTATGTTGCCATTATTTAGAATATTTTCTTTTAATTTACAAAGTCAATCTTAATTTTAACCTCTTTATAAAAAAAAACAATAAAAACAAACAAAATGAAGTTTTCATTTGACTTGTAATTCTATTTCTAAGTTCTATTAAAATGAATTACATTAAAAAATAAAGTTGTAATTTTTATGTTTTATCTTTTTATTATTTTAAATCCCATCTGCCTGATTAGTTAATGTGTGAGCTATTCTAACATGTGTCCACAAGGTGGGAGTATTTTCTGTTAGCCTAACATTTCAAGACACACTAGCAGAAAATAAAAGTTTTTTTTCACAGGTGAAACAGCACCTCTTCATGGTGGTACATAAACTTACAGCACCTGGTATTCCCAAGTGGTCTCCCATCCAAGTCCTGAACCAACCCGACACTGATTAAGCTTCTGAAATCAGAGAAAAGAAATGTCATCAATTTTTTACATAACATATGTAAAAGTAATGGAATAATTATGTAAGTGTGTATGTATTTATAATATGAATATATACAAACACTAATAATAATAATAATGTATTTTATTTATAATGCACTCTATACTTGAAATCAAGTCTCAGAGTGCTACATGGATTAAAAAATTAAAACAATTAAAACAGTACAGTACAATAAAAACAAACATACAATGCAAACAAATTTAAAAATTATAAGCTTTTTTAAAAAGGTGGGTTTTTAGTCCTTTTTTAAAGGCATCCTCCGTCTGTGGGGCCCTGAGGTAGTCTGGGAGGGCATTCCACAGGCGGGGAGCAGCAGCCTTGAAGGCCTTGTCGCCCATTGTTTTTAGCCGTGTCCTGGGTGGGTTCAGACGATGCTGTTGGCCTGACCGGGTCCTGGTTGAGGTATTGAGTGTGAGTAGTTCTGAGAGGTAAGTGGGGGCCTCACCGTGCAGACAGTGATGGGTGTGAAGGAGGACCTTATATTCAACACGGAGGTGAACGGGAAGCCAGTGAAGGCTGTGAAGGATGGGGGTGATGTGCTCGTATTTCCACACCCTCATCAGGACCCTGGCAGCGCTGTTCTGAACATACTGGAGCTTTTGAGTGCTCCTGCCAGGGATCCCAAAGAGAAGCGCATTACAGTAATCCAGCCTGGAGGAGACAAAGGCATGGACGAGCTTCTCAGCAGCCGGGAGGGAGAGAGATGGACGAAGTTTTGAGATGTTACGGAGGTGAAAGAAGGAAGTTTTGCAAATGTGGGTGACATGATTGTCAAAGCTGAGGTGGGGGTCAAACTTAACCCCGAGGTTGGTAACAGAGGGAGAGAGGGGAATGTTGTGGCCAAAGAGGGAAATTGAGTTAATGGGGGAGGAGCGAAGTTGTTGAGGGGTACCAATTTGAATGGCTTCGGTTTTAGAGCCGTTCAACTGAAGAAAATTTTGGCTCATCCATGCCTTTATGTCCTCCAGGCAGGAGCTGAGGTGTTTGAGAGTGGCAGAGGGGGACCCAGAGGGAGTGACTTTGAGGTAGAGCTGCTGTGCTGGTGTCGTCTGCATAGCAGTGGAAATTAATGCCATGTGTGCTGATGACACTACCAAGGGGGAGCATGTAAATTGTGAAGAGGGAAACACTAAAGAATAGAAATCATAAAGATGATTTAAAATGCAATAGTTTTGTAAATATTATGTGTAGGCATTTATTTAGTAAGTTTGTGTAGACATTTTTATTTAGTAAGCTGGAGAGGTGGAGGTTTGCGCTAGAAAAAAGAGGAATGAAGATTAGTCAGAGTAAAACAGAGTACATGTGTGTGAATGAGAGGGATCCAAATGGAAAAGTGAGGTTACAGGGAGAAGAGAGAAAGAAGGTGGAAGATTTTAAGTATCTAGGATCAACAATTCAGAGCAATGGAGAGTGTGGAAAAGAGGTGAAGAAGCATGTGAAGGCAGACTGGAACAGGTGGAGAAAAGTATCAGGTGTGATGTGTGATAGAAGAGTTTCAGCTAAAATGAAAGGGAAAGTGTACAAAACCGTGGTAAAACCGGCCATGCTGAGAGAACACAAATCAAATGGTATATCGAGAACTTCAATTTTCGGCCCACCAAAAATTGCTTCACCATGACAGACCAATGCAGCGCCATAATGGCAGGGTGGCTGATTTGTCTGTTGATCACCCTCTCCATCTTTCTCTTACTAATGAACAAGATTCTGATATACAGTACTTTAATGTAATCTCCACTCGAGGCAGGACACTGTGTGAGAATATCAAAGACTTCTAATCTCTGCTGAGTCATGCTTTCCTGTCCGTTCCATCAGCAGGTCATATTATAAGTCACATTACCCAAATGAGGGTACTCTGGCTTCTTCACAGTTGTCCAAAAAGTGGACGTTTTTTGTAGGGGTGATAGTTGGACGACTTGCTCAGACAATAGCAGGGAGAAATTCTGGTCTAGAGAAAAATGTGGGAAAAAGGTTTAACGTGTTTGTTTAGGAGTCATCGGTAAGCTATTCAGGGTGTTTCGACCATATGAGTATTTTTTTATTCAAAAGAAAACTCAAATTATTTCTGCCGGAACTCCAAATGAAATAATTAGGTGATGAAACGTGTTCATTTTCATTCTAATGGTTGAAATAAAATTCAGCCAGTAATTTTAGAAAATATTTATTGGTAATTTTATGATACGATAAAAATTATAAACCAGCTGTGGGTGGTGACCGAAAGAACAAGATCACAGAAACAAGCGGCCGAAATGAGCTTCCCCCGCACGACAGCTGGCCTCTCACTCAGAGATCGGGTGGGGAGTTCTACCATCCAAGAGTAGCTTGAAATAGAGCTGCTGCTTCTCCAGACTGAGAGAAGCCAGATGGGGTGGTTCGGGCATCTGGTCAGGATGCCTCCCGAGGGCATCACTGGTGGGGTGTTTTGGACACGTCAAACCGACAAGAGACCAGGAGTCAGACCCTGGACCCACTGGAGAGACTGTGTCTCACAGCTGGCCGGGGACTGGTGACCCTCGCCTATGGTCACCAGTTGTGAGTGGTGACCGAAAGAATGAGATCGTGAATACAAACGGCCGAAATGAGCTTCTTCAGGACGGTGGCTGGGCTCTTACTCAGAGATCGGGTGAGGAGCTCTGCCATCCGGGAGGAGCTCAATGTCGAGCTCGTGTCGAGCTGTGGTTCGGGCATCTGGTCAGGATGCCTCCCGAGCACCTCGCTGGTGAGGTGTTTCGGGCACATCCCACCGGCAAGAGACCAGGAGGCAGACCCTGGAACCGCTGGAGAGACTGTGTCTCACAGCTGGCCGGGGAACAACTCGGGATCCTTCTGAGTGAGCTGGAGGATAGAGCTAGGGTGAGAGAAGCCTTGGCTTCCCGTCTGAGGCTGCGGCCCCGGAAAAGCGGAAGACAACGGAACGCAACAGAACTTCTCTTTCTGAGTGTTTCCCTATGATCTTTTATGTCGAACACAGCAGTCTCTGGATCAACTGTGATGGGAAGGCAATTGTCAACATATAAGAACGAGTTTCCATCTCGTGAGGAATAAAAAACCTGAAACATTTCATTTGTATCCCAGGAACAAAGCCCGGCAGCTGCTTTTACGTCTCTGTTGTTGGTAAATTAAGTGATTCTCCCTCTCTCATTATTAAAACCTGTATGAAACTGTCTCACCTTCCACGGGACATTACACGCTGAAATCTCACGCTGCCAATCTGGAGCTCTTCCCACGAATCCTGGAAAAGCAAAGCAGTTGGAGATATATTTAGTTCATGCTGTTCACACTGAAAAGGGTGAGGTATTTGTCAGTGTAAAGAACCCGGCGATCACAGTATAGGCCAGAAGAAAAAGATTAAACTCCAGGCTGGTAGTTTACAAACTCAGTATGATATTTTATACCTGATTTATTTTAGTCGACTAGAAGGAAAGATGATTTTTATAAGAATTTCTTTAGTCTCCGGCAGAATGACAAACCTTGCTGAATGCTTTACAAAGGCCAATCACAATATTTGGGAGAAACACCCCATTGTCGTCGGGTTGTCAAATTTATAATTCAGATTCATAAAAAAAGCCTCAGAGAGCAACATCATCAGCATATAATTGAAATTTACTACATGTCGGACAAAGGTGATACTTACACAATCACCAGGTAAATGTGGAATAAAAAAATTCAATTGTTAACCAAGTTTTACAACAAGAATTTTACATACTAAATTAATCGAACAAAAAGTTCATACCGTCGAGTGTAGTTTGTGAAATCCAGGAAAACCCTAACTTTTCTGCATTTTGTGAGAGTGTTCTGATCAGTGAGCCAAGGTGAAAATTACAGAGCAGTAAAGTCTTGATACAGTATATTTTTGTTCCTTTTAAAAGTCTTGTTTCTTGTTTTCAAGTAGTTGAAAACTTTTTAAAGTACTTTTACATGCGGCACGGTACCAGCAAAGATTCTCGTGGTTCAATTTCGCTGCTCATAAAGATTTTATATATTTCAACTTATTGTAGTTGTAACCAACACTCTGAGGAATTTTTCAGTTTTGCTTTCAGTTAAAACAATGAAAAAAAGAAAACACTACTTTACAGGCCTGGTTAAAATAAGACTCACATAATAGACACCCTTTTATGAGACTGGTTAGATAGAGCATCACCCAGACTTTTGAGAGTTCGTGTAAAAACCCCTTTGTCATGATCCCCTCACCCTCCACCAGAGGGAGCCCTGGACCTTCCTCCCGCTCCTGGATTTCACCCTGATCCCAAACACCTGTGGTGATTAGCTTGATGCTAATCATCTGTGCGTTGTTAGTCTCATGCCTATTCAAAGGCAGTCTTTTTCTTTGAACTCTGAGTTATATTTTTTTTAATGTTGATCAGGAGACATTCCTTTGTATTAATCTTATACTTTTACCTTATAGCCTTGCTGGACTTTTTTTTTTAATAAATCCTGTTTGTTGTCCTTCAATTGGGTCCTTCTTCTACATCCTCATAATAACACCCATGGTTTTTTTTTTTTGGTTTAGTAAAATACAATTTTTCTAGGTCTTAATGTCGCTCACATGAGCAATTTTGCAATTTTTCTTGTCGCGTTAACAAACAATGTATCATCCGCGTAGTGGTAGGATTAACTTTGACATTGACTGTTTTTTAAACATATGATGTAAAGCATGAACACTCAGTGCCCAAAAGCACAACTTCTTTGCATTATGTAAATAATTTACACAAAGAGAAGGCTGTTGCTTATCCTCTCAGATAGATCAGATTAAATTACCAGTTTAAAGTCCTCTTGCCACTATGTTACTTTTAATACCCTGAAACGAAAGGGTGTGGTGTAAAGAGTTGTTTGTTGGCATTGTGCTGTGTCAAAGGCTGCATTGAGGCCAAACAAAACCAGTCTATTCTCTGGCACGAATGACATTTCATTAGTGTCTCAAGCTAATATATCTGTCCTATGAAGTGGTCTAAATTGAAAATCTACTAATGAGTTAATATCCTGCAAGTCAGCGTTTTTCAACCAGTGTTTCGTTTGCCACTGAAAATGATCCTATTTCAGCTCATACAGTGACCACGATCTATTGGTAGCTGTCAAAAATTGTTTTGGTTGATCTCATGTTGTTTGTGTTAAAAAATGCCAACACTGGTGGAAAAGCGCCGTATAAGTAGAGTCCATTTCATTTTCAGTTCTGAGCTTATTTAACAAAAAAAAAGTTGTGGCGACAAAAAAACACAATTAGAACCAATCATGCATTAGGAGTTTTATGTTTCATGTTACAACTTTGCTTCCAACTTTTGGTCTCGCAGGATGCTGGAGTCTATCCCGCATCTTTACCTCTTTAAACACGGGGAAGGATGGCTCAGTGAGTAGGGCGATCGCCCTGAAACCGGAGGTTTGCCGGTTTGATCCCCCACCAGGAGTTCATGCCGAGGTGTCCTTGAACAAGATACCGAACTCCCAATTGCTCCTGAAGGTGGTTTGCACTTTGCATGGCAGCTTCCTCCATCAGGTATGAATGGGTGAATGTGGGCTACAATGTAAAGCGCTTTGAGTGCCGACACAGGAGGCAAAGTAGGGTCCCATAAGTATGATCCATTTACAAAAGTTAAGGTTACACTCTGGACAGGTTGCCATATACAAAGAGAGACAATCCCTTGAACACACTCCCTAGTGAGGGAGACCTTGACGATAACCATTCGGCCCAACATGCATGATTTTGGGGCTTTGAAGAACCCACACACAGACAGGAAGAACATGACAACTCCACCCTGGAAGGCCAATGTTTCAAACTCCATCCGGGAGGGACTCAAACTAATAACCTAACTTTATGTCTAATACGGATAAGTAACTGGAAATGATTCCTTTCTTAATTAGTACATCAGTAAGTAATAAAACTCATTGTAAAGATGGCCTGCCAGGTAGCCAAAAAAACAATTAAGATGGCAAAAACCGTCAAGTCTTTACTGTCAAAAGTTTTTCCTAATAACACACACATGACCAGGTGATGTAATGCCATAACTGACCTTCTCAGTTGAACTATTTTTGTCTTTGACATAGATACCTGGGTCTGTGGCCAAAGTAAAAAAACAGCAGATGCTCCAGCTCTGGGGGGTCAATACAGGGATTTGTCGGATGGACGCTCCTTCTGTTGCCTCTCCGTGCTGCACGTCTAATGGCTGCAGGCAGATTCACAGGCATAGCGCCAGGTCGCACAATCTGGTTTGATGTTGCAGAAACAAGCTAATTTTGATGAGATACATTCCTAATTGCCCTTAACAACTGACACTTTGATGTGATAATCCTGTTTTCAGAACACTATTTTCAACAATGTTTTTACTTTGCATTTTTTTAATGCCTCTGCCCACAGAATGAGGAGGAGGCAGTAAGCACACGGGCGGGCTGTCCGTGCTTCTGTGCTTCCGTCACGCTTTTGTGAATGCGTTACATCCCAAACTACTGAAGGGCTTTTAATGAAACTGCTCACAGTAAATCAGTACCAACAGTAGATTAACTGATTAGGTCTTCAGGGTCATGACATCAAATGTCAAGGTCACAAAGGTCAAGTTGACAAATTTTTGAGATCACAATATCCCCACAAGCCAGAGGAGGAATTTGAATAAAACTGCCCACAATTATTCAGTCACTTAATACCAACAAGTTCTTATATCTTTTTACTACTATTAGCACCTGAACTACAGTTCTCTGAACTCAAGGATGTTCCAGTTGCAATAATTCAGTAGGTTAGAGCATTGTAACGATCTACTTACTGGCCTGAACAAAATGCCTTAAAACAGCTCCGGTTGATCCAAAATGCTGTTTCTGGAGTCCTAACAAGAACAAGAAAATATGATAACATTATTCCTGTGCTCAGGACTCTGCACTGGCTTCCTGTGGCTCAGAGAATAGACTTTAAAACTGCTCAGAATGTGTTTACGTGTGAAATGTTAGTGTCTTTTGAACCATCTAGAACTCTGAGGATCTTCAGGACCGACCTCCTTATGGTGTCTAGAGTCAGTACTAAACATGAAGAACAAACTTCCTGAGACTACCAGACAGGCCTCTACTGTCACAATCAATGTTTCCTCTAAACTGCGCGACTGCGCAATTGCGCACTGCTCGCAGATTAATAGCGCACAAGAAAACCTAAGCAGCGCACAAAATAAAACCCAATTTAAACTAAAGAAAGGAAAATGAGACAGAGCCCTGGGGCATATCTCTTTCTTCTTTCGGCGTTTGGCGCGTCAACTACGGCTGACGTCACAAAAGTGTAAAAGTCTTTGCTCCGCCCCCTTCTGCTCAGGAAGCTTGTGTATTTTGATCTGTTTTTTAATTCTATATTTTGTGATTTTAATACATTTAATCATTCATGTAAATCACTGAAGGACCTTGTGTATGAATTGTGGATTCAAATAAACGTGTCTTGCCTCCATTATAAAAATTTACTCTAACTTTACATACTGATCTTTTTTTTGTATAAATTCATGTAATTTCAAATGATAAAGTTTGATAGCATGATGGAAAACATTTTAAAACCTCGCACATGTGATTACTTTAGCCTGGTTATCAATCAGCAGAGACTCAATCATTCATTACCAATTCAGTATGTGATGTGCCGCATGCGAAGAAATACAGTATTTTTTTTGTTGACTTGCCGTCGACTTCAGGTGTCGCCACAGCAAGTCCGTTTCTTCCATCTACCCTGTCTGCTGCATCTCCTTCTGACCAACTATCAACTGTCTTCATGTCTTCCTTCACTGTATCCATGAACCTCCTCTTTCATCTTCCTCTAGACTTCTTTCCTGGTGGTTCCAAATCCAGCATCCTTCTTCCGATTTATTCTCTCTCTCTTCTCTGCACATGTCCAAACCATCTCAGTCTGGCCTCTCTGACTTTATCTCCAAAACCTCTAACATGTGCTGTTCCTCTGATCCTGTCCATCCTGGTCACTCCCAGAGACATCCTCATCATCTTCATCTCTGCTACCTCCATCTCTGTTTCCTGTCTTTTCCTCAGTGCCACTGTCTCTAGACCAAACAGCATGGCCGGTCTCACCACGGTTTTGTACACTTTTCCTTTCATTTTAACTGAAACTCTTCCATCGCACATCACACCAGATACTTTTCTCCACCCGTTCTAGCCTGCCTGCACACACTTCTTCACCTCTTTTCCACACTCTCCATTGCTGTGGACTCTTGATCCTAAGAACTTAAAATCTTCCACCTTCTTTATTTTTTCTCCCTGTAACCTCACTTACTTAAACTTATTTTTAACATCACACTCATTATCTTTAAATACAGGATAGGGCAGATAGAGTTAGATGGAAGAAACTGACTTGCTGTGGGGACCCCTGAAGGGAAATGCCGAAAGAAGCAGAAGAACACTCAATACCTTTAAATAATCTCTTTTGCATTAAAACCTAAGCTTTAAATATGTATTTTGAGTAACATGAATTGCAAAAAATGTTCTCATACAATAAGTAAAATTATGTAAATAAAACTAGATATTTATAGTCCACTTTGGGACTCGAACCCCTGACCTTCTTGCTGCAAGATCCCTGTGCAGCCTGCATATTGGCATGGGATAAAAATTACATGTAAATTCTAATTATTAGAAATTTACAGGCTGTCTATGCAAACTTGAGACTGACATCTAAAAGTTTTACTTCGGGTGATCTCTGGTTTTCTCTTGACCATTTATGTGTGACAGACTCTCTCTGAAAGCACTGTCATCTCACCATCACTTTCATTCACGATCTCAAATATAAAACAACTACTGTACTTTTTTTAAACGCCTTATCTGCTTATTAAATCCTAATCCAAGAGTTTGTAGTACAAACTACATATATGCCCACAAGATATTATATAATATCACACTTTTGCTCGTGACTAACCTTCTGTAAGTTGTGCGGAATTGGACTTCGGACAGATTTCCCAGGGGACACCATCTGGTCCAAATGTTCCATTTCTATACATTCAGCAGGATTTTTCAAATTGCCCCAAAATATTTAACACTAACCACAGAATGGGTAAGCTGGAAAAAAAACAAACAAACTACACCTTGATGGCCACATTAGGGTACAAAAGATATTCATGGATATTCATGTCTAAATAATCAAAATCCAATGTCAAAAACAGTCATTTATTGAATAAAATATGAATACTTTTATTATAAACAATACAGATATTTTCACAGAAGTCTTTTATTGGTTTTTAGTTGCTGTATTTACAATCTGTATCCCGTGGCAAGAAATGTTTCAAGTAATTTTTGTTTATTTGAGCTCAACTTTTCCCAAGATCGCCCATTCCATGTTGGTTCATCATGACGTAGTCCTTATTTTTAGCTAAGGTTTCTCAGACAGCACGTACAGTACACCGCTGCTGAGTCAAAATGTTTTCATTCCTTCCACCATCGTGTGTGAAACGTGGATTTCCACCCATTTCTCTCCAGTTTTAAGACACCCATCCAGGGTTTGAGTGTAATATTTGCACCTGTTTTTATGTGTTACATGAACAAGCTTTCACACACGAGGCAAACAATAAGTACTAAAGAGTTAAAAGGAAAAAAAAAAAATCCACCCACAGACACATGTTACGATCATCTGTTTGTGATGATCAGTTTATTTCTGGATGCTGGAATAAAAATATTTCTGTTCATTTACTTGATCTCACTCACAGCTCACGTATTGTCGCCTCAGTGCGTAAATTTTCAGATTAGTTCTTAATGTAGAAAAAAACAGATAAACATCTCATTTGGCTTATTCGGGGCTGGGTCACAGGGGCAACAGCCTCAAATGGGAAGACCAGGCTTCTCTCACCCTGCCTGCATTCTCCAGCTCACCCGGAAGGATCCTGAGTTGCTCTCCGACCAGCTGTGAGACATAGTCTCTCCAGCAAGTCCGGGGTCTGCCTCTTGGTCACCTCCCGGTGGACGTACCCGAAATACCTCACTAGCGAGGCGCTCAGGAAGCATCCTGACCAGATGCCCGAACCACCCCATCTGCTTCTCTCGATCTGGAGGAGAAGCGGCTCGACACCGAGCTCCTCCCAGATGGCAGAGCTCCAAACCCGATCTCTAAGTGAGAGCCCAGCCATCCTGCAGAGGAAGCTCATTTCGGTCACTTGTATCAGTGATCTCCTTCTTTCATTTGTTTCAAAGATTGAAAATAAAAAAATTCCACATAATTATCTGATTTAGACATTCATTCATTTAATTACTGCTCTCCAGACGGCCTCCTGACGTTAACTTTGTCTCCTCTTTATGAATTCATTTGCTTCTCAGTGTTTAAATAATGCAACAGATGTTAAATAGAAAAAGCAAAAAAATGACAACAATTTAAAAAAAAACTTGCAGACATGCAAACAATGAGCTTAAAGTGATTTTTTGAATTTTTGCTTCTTTTATCAGTCATTCAAACTTAATTTAGCATAATTGTGTGTGATTGACAATCGATGTTTCAGTCATTGTACGAAGAGGTAAACACTGCCTCCATCTTTCAGTCCATCACTCTACAATAGTTACAGTTCATTTCAATTGCTCTTTCTTATTCAGAAGAAGTAATTTTAATTTGAAAATCCACTGGAAAATATAGTAAAATAAAGACCAAAAAATAATAAATGGAACATTGTGATTTTTAGAACAAAATTTCTGCACCAAGAAAACAGTTTAAGTTCTCGTAACCAAATAAAAACATCTGGAAATAAAAAGACAAAGAGTGTGACATCAGATTTATATCATACAACATCCTGATTTCACATCAAGTTTCTCCTTGTGGCGACAATTAACAGCAGATTAAACCAGATTTTATCTGGGACAGATTTTGGTGACATTCATGTTTATACATATTTTTCCAAAATCTGTTTCTCATTATTTGTAGTGAAATATTTTAATCATAGTCTTTAGTTACACTGTATTACCAAAACTATGGGCTCACCTAATGTGCATTGGTAAGGTCACACGCTAATATCGGTCAAGAAGGCCTGGCTCTCAGTCGCTGCTATAAATCCTCCCAAAGGTGTTCCTCGAGGTTCAGGTCAGGACTCCGTGAAGGCCAGTCAAGTTGACTGAGAGCTTGATTTTGTACACCTGTGGCCACGCCAAGGGATTAGGGCGCCTTTCATTCATTCATCTTCTTAACTGTACGTCCCTTACAGGGTTGCGGGGTGCCGGAGCCCATCCCAGCTGTTTCAAGGCGAGGGGCAGGGTACATCTCGAACAGGTCGCCAGTCTGTCGTGGGGCCATACACGCACACATTCATTCCTAGGGCCAATTATATGGTGGCCAATTAACCTAACATGCATGTTTTGGGAGGGTGGGAGGAAACCAGAGTACTTGGAGAAGACCCACGCAAGCAAACTCCATACAGAAAGGTCAGTGTTCCAAGCCTCATCTCCACCCAGGACTCAAACCCCTGACCTTTTTGCTGTGAGGCCACTGTGAAAACCCTTGAACCACCATACCGCATTAGGACACCTTATTCTGATCATTTGAATGGGTGAGCGAATATTTTTGGTAATATAGTGAATTTAGTGAATGATTTATTACAATAGTTGAGCTCAGAATTCAGAATTTGAATTCACCATTTGATGGGAATAATTTAATTCTACTTACTGTATAAACTTTTTATTGCGGTGTTCACCAAAATGTTTTACCAAAACTTTTTTATTGTTAATTCTTCACATGTTGCAGGCTCATTAAATCTTGTCAAGATTTCAGATATTTCTTTGCCTCCACAATCAAATTGACTCAAATGTGCTTTTTTAAAAACCTCAAACAGGGTTTAAGCTTTAAAAATGAACAGAATACATTTCAGAAGTAATCAGACATTCAATAATGTTGCCGGTGAAACGACAGTTGTACAAGTTCATTTTCTTTTCTTTTATCCGCTGATTTTTAAGCCCTAAGTGGTTTGTTGGCAGGTTTTTTTAAAGAAAAATTACATTTTGTTCCGTCGTCTTCTGCTTATTTGGGGCTGGGTCACGGGTGCAACAGCCTCAGACGGGAAGTCCAGGCTTCTCTAACCCCAGTTGCATCCTCCAGCTCACCCGGAAGAATCCCGAGTCGTTCCCCAGCCAACTGTGAGACATAGTCTCTCCAGCGGGTCCGAGGTCTGCCTCTTGGTCTCCTCCCAGCGGGACGTGCTCGAAACACCTCACCAGCGAGGCACTCGAGAGGCATCCTGATCAGATGCCAAAACCACGGCTCAACACCGAGCTCCTTCCGGATGACAGTGCTTCTCACCCAATGTCTGAGTGAGAGCCCAGCCACCATCCTGAGGAAGCTCATTTTGGCCGCTTTTATCCACGATCTCATTCTTTCGGTCTGCACCCACAGCTAGTGACCATAGGTGAGGGTGGGAACGTAGATCAACTTGTAAATCGAGAGCTTTGCTTTTTGGCTCAGCTCTCTCTTTATCACGACAGACCGATGCAGCGTCCTAGTTATTGTTGACGACACTGTCGATCTCCCGCTCCATCCTTCCCCCACTCGATAACTAGACTCCAAGATATTTAAACTCCTCCACTTGGGGCAAGAAAAATTCTATAGGTGTATTATTCCTGTTGCAGGCTGCTTATTCCTATTTTGATTAACAACCAAAAAACTTCTACCGATATGAAAACTTTGGATAACTTATTATCGCCAGTCTCCGCGACAGACTGGCGACCTGTTCGGGGTGTATCCTGCCCCTCGCCTTGAATCAGCCAGGATGGGCTCTGGCACCCCCCGCAACCAGGTAAGGGATGGACGGTTGAGAAGGTGACTGACTGTGCCTCAGTCTGGCAGGAGGAACATTTAAAACCTGCTTTTTATTTTAAATGATAATACAAACTTAAAGCCAAACCTCAGAAATGTCCATTTCACCGAGTAGTGACTGAATAAAAACCCTGGGGTATCATTAAACCCAGTTGATCAGGTGCTGGTGATGTGATTAACCATATTGCTTTATTTTGTAGCATCCACTTGTCATCTTACATAATGTAGTGTGTTTGTGACTGAGGCACCGGTAATTTTGTCAGAGAGGACTGAAAGTCACAATAACAAGGACAGCTACATGTGAGTCACATGAAGTTACTGGTATGCGTCAGCTCTACTGCAGCTCCCACAATCATGACTGAGGTTTGGAGACAACATGAGGACGCTTACACAAATTGGGATGAAAATGAGTCCTTTTTCTTGTAAATCATAGACACGTAAGAATGATCGAAACCAGAACCACCAAAACCAGAACGAGTCTCTCGTTCAATCGCTTAGTCTATCTCTGTTTTTAGTTCTACGTTGTATAAACCAGGACTGGGCAAACCTTTCAAATCATGTACGGTCTAATTTTAGTGAGTTATAGTGAGTGTAAAATTTTTTTCTGCTAATCTGAGGTCAAATTAAGAAAACGGTAAACCAACCAGAAAACTCTTGATTTCTCCCACAACACTTCACCTGCAAAGTGTCTGGGGGGTATTTTAACCAGGTGCCCGAACCATATCCTCTGACTCTTCCCTCTGCAGAGGAGCAAAGGTTCCAGTCTGAGACCGTCCCAGAAAGCAGAACTACTGAACCTATCTTTGAGCAGGAGCCCGGCATTCCTGCCAAAGAAACTTATTTCAGCCACTTGTACTCAGGACCTTGGTCTTTCGGTGACCAGCCACAGATGGTGACCAAACGAGAGGGTCTGAATGTAGATCATCAAATAAATTACCATAACAGCTTTGCTTTTTGGTACAATCTGTCTTCATTACAGCAGACCAATATAGTATCTTAATTATCGTGGGTGCCACATTGATCCGCCTATCGATCTCCCCCTCCATCCTTCCCTCACTTGTGAACAAGATCCCAGTAGATCTAAACTTCTTCGCAGAAGGCAGGAGGCTGTCCCTGACCTGTAAAAGAGCACTTCAGCTTTTTCCGATTGAAAATTATGGTCTCACATTTGTAGGCGCTAATTCCTTTCTAGAGTGCCAGACTGTCATGATCCCCTCACTTGCCACCAGAGGGTGCCCTGGACCTTCCCTTATCACCCTGATTGAGACATCTGAGGGTGATTATTCTGATGTCACACAGCTTAGGAGCCAGCTGCCTGTTTAAAGGCAATCACCCTGGATCTCCAGGTGGAGTCATACCATCCCTTCCAGCCAGGTCTCTCTGGTTGCCGGACCAAGAACACTTTCTGAACAATAACCTCTTGCCATGGCACTTAAACTTGTTTTGGGTCCTCCTCCTTCCACCTGTTATGAGACAGTTACTGTCTCATAACACAGATATAATGTTTGCTATTTATTCCTACCTCTGCTTTTTTTTACTGAAAAGTTGAGGTATAGATGGGAATGCCCAGCCCACTTGACTGTCTGGATGAACCCCATCTGCTGTTAAGGTGACTTTGTTATGACACTCGACTAAAAAAATTTATATTAAATCATAAGTAAAATGTTTATGTGTTCAAGTTCTTCCAAAACAAATGGAAAAATGTCTTTCCCCCCAAAAAACAGCACGTTGAGTTTGATCTCCCAATTCATGAGTATACTGTTGCAACAATCAACGTGTCTACGGACCGATATCTCTTGGTAAATGCTTAAATTGCAAGACCAAGATAATGATCAGAAGAATAAAGTTAATGTCGGTAATTTATTCAGATTTGGCTGGCTGGATTAAAGGCCTTGGTGGGCTGCATATGGCCACAGTTTGCCCACCCCTGGGATAAACTGTCCACACCCATACCAAAGTGACCCGTGTGCCACCGTGCCAACATGACTCCTCTAAGCACACAGGAAGTGGTAAATAAAACCACCCCTGCCTTTTCTTTCTCATATAAATATTTGAGTAAGACTCCGCTGTTTGCTGTGCTCTTCGTGTTTCCTTGTTTCACACTGTGCGGTTGGAATACCGGGATTATAGCACCACAAATATCAATCCGCAGCCATGTTCTTTATTGTCATCTTGGCTGCACTGAGAGTTTTTGTAGCAGAAGACTCAGACCGAGCTGCGTCTTTTGAACATCCTGAACGGAGAGAGAATGTGTAGGCCTGTTGTTATGGAGCTTATGCTCGTGCACTGACGTGGACTACAGACGCAGCCTGTTGATCCAGGCTCCACGTAGTGAGGACAGTTACTGTTCTGCTGCATGTAGGCATCAGAAAATGTCAGCTCCTGAGGGATCATGGTAGTTACGGAGCCCTGCAGTTTTTCTTTACTCCTGTACCACAAGCATGAGCATATAGTTTGGAAATGCAGCACCTCGGTGTAAGCACCTTTGAAATCTTTAGCCTTCGTGGTGCCATCTGCTACAGGTGTGATGGAAGTTGAGGTTGAAAGTGGTAATAGATGAGACACCTCTCCTCTAGGTTTACTGACAGACAACAGGGCTTTCTGCTTGGCATCTCGCCGCTCATCCTCTGTATTCATAGTCAGGAAGCGGAGCACGACTAGGTTGAGGAACGCTCCGATCACCGTCAGGCCCATTAGAATGTAGATAAAGCAAAAAGCGACATAGCGGGGGTCATTCTGTAGCGCGTCATCCTTCTGCAGGGCCACGTAATCTCCAAAGCCGATGGTGGTGAGTGTGATAAAGCAGTAGTAGAAGGCGTGTAGGAAGCTCCATCCCTCGCAGTGGGAGAACGCCACAGCCCCCACACACAGGGTGCTCAAGCAAGAGAAGAAACCCACCGTCACCATGTTCGCCATGGAGACCTCAGTCTGACGCATCCCCAGGCACTTTTTGGCTTGGTGCAGCAGGTATCTGACAAACGTGTTGATCCGCTCACCTAAACTCTGGAACATGACCAGGGTGAGCGGGATGCCCAGGAGGGCGTAGAACATGCAAAACACTTTTCCTGAATCGGTGCTGGGAGCTGCATGGCCATAACCTGAAAGAGAGCAGAGCACACATTTTACACCTCTGTGCACATGATACCACTCAGAATCTGTCTGTCATCTGCTTTCCCCCTCTTTAAGTCCTGGTAGTGACACCATAGTTTGATTTAAATGCAGAACAACACACATTCAATGAATTCTTCCAGGAATACTCCGGTCACACTGTTTAGCTGTGAACTCACAGTTATTTATTTTTAACTCCCACGCCGTTGTCAACTAAAATCTTGTTAACACTATTCAGAAAAACATCATTTTCACCGCCTAAATTACTCTAAAGTGGCGAAATGCGATGCCAGATACAGAAACAGAACTTGTGGGAGGATTTAAAAGGTGTTCAAGTACAATAACTAATAATAAATTAATTATTTTCTTCAGTTATAAATAGAAATTGGCAGAAAAACCGAAAGAAAAGTTACTTACATGCTAGAAATGGAACATAATGTGCCATCAAATTTGGTTCACCATAACATAATAACAATAATATCAATAAAAGAGACGATAAAAATACTAGTACTAGTATATGTACTAGTACTAGTATAATAGTACAGTACTAGTACGTGTTAAACATGGATACAAACCAAATTTTGTTGTCAGATTTATTGTTTTCTAAATTGCTATTTTTGGTCTGTAATGCCTTTTTTTAAATTACAAGTTAGATTTTACGCAGTATTTTTTTTTTCTCCAAGATGATTTTAAAGCAGCATGTAAATAAAAAAAATCAAATAAGTCAAAATCAAATAAGTTTTTTTTCTTTTTTTTTATTGAATTGAATTGAAAATACTTTATACCCGAAGGAAAAGTGCTACATTGCTACAATACAATGTCATACAACAACATATTTTGTTTGTTTTTTTAACTGTTGTGAGTGAAAGTGAAAAGGTTTGAAAGTGAAAGGTTGAATAGTTTGATGGAGAATGGCAGAAAGGATTTTCTGTACCGTTCCTTTGAGAAGTGGGGTTGCAGGAGTCTGTTGAAATTTTTGACCATTTTTATGCTGTTTGTATTATTTCCAACAAATCCATCTCATGTTGTGGTCTATTGAGGAGCCGGTGGTCTTTTAGGAAGTAAACATGCTGTCTAATTTATTTAAATTAACTGTGTTTTTGACATTATTTACCAGTAACTCTTTACCACTTCATTAGAAATACTTGTTCAGTGGCTTGTTTTTACAGTCAAATGACAGCAAATAAAGTTGCCTGGTTCGTAAAAACAACCTGTTGGCAAAACAGTTTTAATACAATTCAAACCGAAAGAGAAAGAAAGATTATTTAAATAACTTAAACATAGCATGATTGTTAGTCTATGTCAGGAGTGTCCAACATTTTTTGTCCCAAGATCTACTTTTCAAATATCAAAGCTCCTGAGATCTACCAGTCCGGTGTTACCATCGCAAACCCCAAAGATTGTTTCTAACAGGCCTCTCTGTCTCTCAAACACACACATATAAATTTTTCTCTCAAACACTCAGACTTTTTCTACACGTTGGGAGGGGAAGGGGCTACAACAGCAACAGGCGCTGTGCATTGATTTCAGACTTAACACAATTTCATGTCGCAGACTCCCAAATTTATGAATAACACTAGAAAAAGCAGCCAGATTGAAGCTTTGAACCAAAAAAAAACAGAGAGCCGCTAAATTTTAGTGACTATGCCCGCTAAAGGGCCGGGTTACTCGCTTAATCTAGCGTCAAAGTGGCTGAGTTTGACGCTCAGCCAAACTCAAACTTTAACGCTGATTCTCGGTGAGTCCCAAGGCGTTCCCTGTCCAGCTGAAAGACATAGTCTCTCCATCGGGTCCAGGGCCTGCCGCTGGCATCTGTTTGGACCAGTTGCCTGAATTCAGTTAATTTTTTACCGACACACCTGGCGATCGACTTGGAATCAGTCCGCAGGCTACCAGTGGACCGCGATCGACTGGTTGGGCACTCCCGGTTTATGTACTCCAGGAACTGCTGATCTACTAGAATTTTCACTCGTAATCATCACAAGGGGTTTCCAAAGAAAACCTACAAAAAAAAGATCACCTAGTTGTTAAAGTCAGAGGTCAAAAGAGATTCTTTGGAAATGATAGAAAGACAACAGCAAGTGCAAATTGAAATGGATTCTTCTAAAAAAAATATCTAACCTTTTATCAGATGTTCTCAACAGCAGAAGACCACAGCAGGTGGTCCTCATGTTAGCTAGGAAACAAAAAATGAAGCTACAAATTGGACATAAACAGGAGCTCTGATTAGTATGGGGGAGGCGATAGCTCAGTGGTAGAATGTTCGCTCTTGGACCAGAAGTTCTCTGGAAGTTTGCGGGCTGACTCATGTCTAGGTGTCCTTGGAGAAGACACATAACACCCCATTTCTCCCACCATTGGCGCCGTTGTGGCAGCTTGCTGCGGTACAATGCACCACACAAATTTCTCCGTTGAGGAATGAATTAAGTATGTAAAAATTTTTAAAAATTAAATAATTTGTTTTTTGAAAGTCAAGATGAACCAGAAACCATTGAAGAACATAAACTCATCTGACTACCTCAATCGTTCAGGCTGCTGCTGGTGTAATGTAAGGGGGGATATTTTGTACAGATTGGGTCTCTTGGAATCCACTGAGCATCATTACAAGTCTCTGCCTACCAGAGGGCTGTTGCCAACCATGCTGACGTAGATGAGTACAGAGTCCTATACTCCAAGGCTCTGCACAGTCATTAGATTCATCATGAACGTGCAGCTGACAAGTTTGCAGCAGCTGCATGATTATCTCAAATAACATTCTTGGAGAATCTTTTGAGCTTTCAAAACAAAGCATAAGAAATATAACCCAGTATGAGTACACCATATTGAAGTGGTCACTGAAGCAAACACCTAACAAAGCAAAAACCACATAACTGAAAGATAATGATTCATGATCATATCAAATATTTGTTTCCTTGCTGAATTAACATTCAATGGAAACATCTTCAAATACTTTTGAATTCAACATTTGAATAATACAGTACCGTGATGTGAATCTGGTGGGTGTTGAAGGTCTTTAAAACGTGGTTGCTGACAATTACAAAGTGGCTCACATTTAAACATTCTTTCAATTTTAACATTCAATTTAGTTTTATTAGCGCATTCGGTTTTCTGGTTGAACATCTTCACCTATGATTTCATTCTACTCTGAAGCCCACATGGGGTTAAAGGCGACAATGAGAAGTTTTGGTCCACAAAATATAAAGTTTTCTCTGTGAAATTATACAGTATAAGCCAATTAAAATCGACTAACCCTAACCCTATCCAGGGCGTGATCTTTGTACCACCTTTATGGCTCACAACAAATCCCGCAATGCCTCTAAACCAGGGGTGGGCAAACTTTTTGGCTCGTGGGCCACATTGGGTTCTAACATTTAACCAAGGGGCCGGAACAGAAGCAGAGGGATGGCATGCTTTGGTAAACAAGCCGCTAGATATGGAAACCCATTGGGGTTGCTCCATGCCCCCATTGGGGGCGCTACACTAGCGTGCTAACGTTAAAATCAAGAACCCTACCACTTACAAAGGTTTGAAATCTCCTGACAATTTATTTTGACAATGTGCGCATAACGGAAACACACACATTTTAATGGGAGCAGTGTTGTTGTTTTTGCAACAAAGCCAATATATCTAGAGTGCACCATCTAGTGAGGAAACATCAAAATTGCAGGGGAAATAAAACATTAACAGGGGTTATTCATTTAATTTTTTTAAGTTCGGCGGGCCAGATTAAAACGTTTAACGGGCCGCATGTGGTCCAAGGGCCATTGTTTGCCCATGCCTGTTCTAAATCATTGCAGGACTTAAACTTTTTACAAGTATTAAACTTTTCAATTTAAACTTGTAGCAAGTGCAATCTGGAAAGAGCACCAATTTCATTTATATATTTAAATTAAAAATGACCCTAATTTTGAAAATAGTTTTATTTAGTATCCCTTATCTGAGTTTAAAATTTGTGTAATTCTTCCCTAAAATAATAAATAGATTTTTTTAAGCCGCAACAGATTGGTGACTTGTCCAAGGTGTTCACTCCCTCATGCCTGATTGTAGCTTGTACACATTCCTGTACCAACGCAACCCAAGAGAACTATTTATAAAATAATTTAAGGACATTATGAATTTCTCCAAACAATAAATTCGACTTTCTACTTTTCATGCAACAGGAGCAATACTTAGTACTCATCAGCGTGGAACCCCTACATCCCTACATAACCTCAACATCTTTCTTTTTTTTGTGCGTGTTTCAGTTTTATTGAGTTGGAGTGGGAACAGTCCCAGGGGTAAACAACCCAGGTTTTCTCCGGGCTAAAGACAGCAACTCAGCAACTATGCCAATGCCCCCTGTGACCCCTCAACTTCTTTCTTGATGGTACTCACCATCTGGTTACCACACACATGAACTTTGTAATTGGGGTAGCAGATGATCTAATCCAGGAGTGCCCAACCTTTTTTGTCCCAAGATCTACTTTGCAAATCTCAAACCTCCTGAGATCTACCAGTCCCATGTTACCTGATCGTTTCCAGCCTGCTGTAACAACCCCCACAACACGATTTGTTAGATACGCACACGCACACACTCACAGTGCTTTGCGAGGGGGAGGGGCCACAGCAGCATGGCGGGCTGCTTATTGATTACAGGCTTAACAACGTGATTTCACGTCACAGACTCCAAAAATCTCCAGTAACAACAGAAAAGCCGCTAGATTGACACTTTTTTGGAAAAGAGTTCCTAAATTTTAGCAACTCTAGTGGCTGACTTCAGGCCAGATGTCATTGTGAGGCTGATAATAGGCTGGCACCACTTTTTTTTTTTTTTTACTTTTTTTCAATGCCATGTGATCCACTCATACTGCCTTTGCGATTGACCAGTCGATCGTGATCGACGCAATAGGCACCCCTGATCTAATCTGTGACTCTACCTTTCTATCTTGAGAAAAGATTTCTGATTCAATTGGGTCTTCATGAGTTTTTTTTTCCTTTTTTCATGTTTTTTTAAAATCAGTTTTCTCCCCAAAAAGGAGGATATAATGACAGGGATGCCCGCGCTTTTTCGTTCAGTTATCAGGCAACTTGTTTGAATGGGTTTAAGATTTTATTGTGTGTTTCTCTTAGATTACCATATGTAAAAGCTTTGAAGTCAAGTATTTTGTAAAACTTGACTTGTTGATGGGGAATACAAATTTAAATCGAATTGAAGAGGAATAAAATGATTTTTAACAATAGATACAAATAAAATGTCTCTAAAACTTTGTGTAAGAGTAAAAGATCAGCTCACCTATGGTGGTGATCACAGTGATGGCAAAGTAGAAAGATCCAGAGAACTTCCACTGGACTCCAGCTTTGTGCGGTTTCAGCTGCAGGACAACGTGCTCCAACTCCTCGAAGTTCGCTTTGGTCAAGTTATATTTGCGCATAAGTTCGTACCTCCTTGCATCCAGCTTTCTCTTGTGACTTTTCTCCTGTTTAGATTCCAGGGTCTCAAAAACAGCCGCGCCCACCACCAGGTAGGTGAGGATGCTGATGATGAGGGCGAGTGTCCTGGCGTTTTGTCTCTTCATGATCTCAAGGAGTAGATAAAGGAGCGCATGTGGGAGATCTGCGACCTTCTCCTAACGGACTCAGTCCAACACAAGAGACTTTTTGGAGACGTAACTGCTCTTCCAGCACCACCCCCACATCACAGTTGGACTGCTACTGGAGGCTATTTGCTCGATTTGTCACCGGATTATATTTAGATTGCGCAGAAAAGACACACAGGGCAATCCCACAGACTTTTAAGAGGCGGCTTTTTGAAGATGCTGATAAAAAAACTGGAGATCCGCCACACACACACACACATCTACACACACACTTAGATGGAAGGAGATGCCCCCATCAGCTGTGAAGATGCGCCCTCTCTCTCTCTTTCTCCACTATGTAACAACAGATATGAGCAGTTTTTTTTATTATTCTAGTGAAATATTTACCCAGCAGCTCTTTAAACAGACTTCCTCCCTGGTTTGGTAAGTTGTCTAGCAACCTCCCAACCATCTCTGAGGTGTGCAAACATTTAGTACCAGGACATCATTTCCTGCTGGATTTTTCTGCTCAAACACACCTGACTGACATCTTCTTAAAATAAATGTAAAAAAAAAGACTGGTGAAAATTTTTAGATGATCTTATAATAAATTTGCTTACTATTTAAACACAGAGATTTAGTATAAATGTGTATTCATTCATAGTTTTGTTGTCTTCTGCTTATTCGGGGTCGGGTTGCGGGGGCAACAGCTTCAGATGGGAAACCCAGACTTCTCTCACCCAGGCTGCATCCTCCAGCTCACTCTGGAAGATCCAGAGCTGTTCCCCGTCCAGCTGTGAGACACTGTGGGTTCGCGGATTCCACAGAGAGCACGTCTAGGGTCCTTGTAGAAGACACCTAACCCCCGTGTCTCCCACCACTGGTGCTGTTGTGGGCAGCCTGCTGCGGTGTAAGGAGTACAGCGCACAAATTTCCCCGGTGAGGGATGAAAAGAGTAATCCCTTATCTTTATAATCCCTCCATCGGGCCCGGGACTCCATCTGGAATCACCCCATCTGGCTTCTCTCGACCCAGAGGCGCAACGGCTCTACTCCGAGCTCCTCCCGTTCTTACTCTATTTCTGAGACAGCTAAAAAAACGCTGGGCATAGATCTATCCATATAAAATACAATAGCTGAGATTCCGTTCAGTCTTCTTCCGCTCATCCGGGGCCGGGTCGCAGGGGCAACTACCTCAGATGGGAAGCCCAGCTTCTGTCTCCCCGGCTGCATCCTCCAGCTCACAAATCCCGAGTCGTTCTCCAGCCAGCTGTGAGACATAGTCTCTCCAGCGGGTCCAGGGTCTGCCTCTTGGTCTCCTCCCGGTGGGACGTGCCCGAAACTTCTCACCAGCGAGGTGCTAACTAACATGTTCCTACAAATAGTTTTAGTCATTTGATGACTTTATAAATTATGGAAAATCCAAAAAGATTTTTAGTGACAGATGCAAAAGTATTTGACACAATTTGATTTCAATTAGTTTTATTTTGTCACCAGTTTGAATTACAAATATATGGAACAGTGACGGTTTGCAGCAAAGATCTTTTTTTGTTTTATTGTTGTTTGAAGAAACCCCCTGAAAATGTAAATTTTTTGCAATGCGGCATTTCGATAATAATAATAAAAAAAATCTAAAATTTGACTAACTGTATTTGGTGTTATAAAATAACGTGAAGGAAAATCAACTTAATTCTTATGCTTATAACAACATGCTTCGTAGACTCTCACATCGGTTTGTTCATGCAGTTTGGCTGGTTTATAAGATGAAATACATTTAGCTTTAATTTTGCTCATTTGGACCAAATAAAGTTATGAAAAACTAAAAAATCAGAAATAGCCAGAGTGCTTCCCAAAATCAATCCAAGTTAAAGTGCTTTTTTTTTTTTTGCACATTTTTTTTGTTCATTCAATTGAAGAATGTGTCCAAACTTTTGATGTGCACTCTATTTCTACTTTCTAACTTCACAGGTGCTTGTAATATTATTTCCCTTAAATTTAAACACTTTGAACCAGGCCATCCTGAGGTATTTGGGAGGGGTCTCTGAGGCTTTTACAAGGCCTCAAACTCATCAATTCTCTGCTTGGTGTTGCCCAGACGGATCTGACGAAGGGTCTTGTACTTGTTGCGTCCTTCTCTGAGGTTCTGGCTGTGGATCATGTCCTCTCGGGTGTTCATGGTGTCATCCCGAGATTGTACAAGCTCTGATCTCAGTGCCTGAAGAGAGAAAAATACACAATTAAATCATTAGAAAGAGACTGTGTCATGATCTCCTCACTTGCCACCAGAGGGTGCCCTGGACCTTTCCTCATTATGCTGATTGAGACATCTGAGGGTGATTATTCTGACGCCACCCACCTGTGGACCCTGCTACCTTTTTAAGGGCAATCACCCCAGACATTCTGGTTGGGTCATACCATTCCTTCCAGCCAGGTTTCCCTGGTTGCCTGACCAAGAAACACATTCTAAACAATAACCTCTTGCCATGCCACTAAAGCTTTGTTTTTCTTTCACATCATTACTGGACTGCCACAAATAAATCGTGTTTTCTGTCATGCAATTCGGTCCTCCTCCTTCCACCTGCACACCGCTTCATGACAGACTGCCTTGCAAAATAATAGTCTGAAGCTAGCCTCGATTAACCAAGCAATCCCATATCATAATACTCCCCCATCATTGGTTCCTATGCTAATCTTCTTACCTATAGACCAATATGTTTTGATCTCTAGAAAAGCTGATAGTTAGTTTCCTGAGGTCCCTCACAATGTGTGTGAGGAAATATTTTTCTTTTCACCATTTCACACAGGCATTTTTCTTTCATTTGGTTTCACCAAATTGTAAAGCGATCACTAATAACGATTATCGGAGATTTTTGTTCAGCAACAATTTTTTCTGCAGATGATGCTGTTAACCATTCTTTTTGTTTTTAATGTTTCGGACATAGTTTTTGTTTTTACTTGTTGCTTGTTTGTAATTTAACACTTTCTCAAACATATTTACATTCAAACCTAAGACGTCAAACTTCTATTTGTCTTTCTATTTGTCTTCCATCACATCAGTTGTTTAAAGTACAACTTTTCCACATTGTTTCTGATGATGATGATGATGCTGTTACAAACTTCAAGGGTAAAAAGAAGAGATTAGTGATCACATTTTTTCTTGAACCCTGAACTCACCTCCAGCTGTTTCTGAAGGCGTAAGTTCTTCTCGGCCTCAGTGAGTCGTTCCTCCTCCCTACGGTGGTCATCGATGTCCTGGGAAAGGAACTCTGCGCTGTTTTCCTGCTCGTGGTCACTCTCCGAGGAAGAGGAGGATGAAGAGGAGGATGAAGCATGAGGGGGTGTTGCGGATCTCCTCACATTTATAAGTTCCTCTTTCGTCCTCATCAGACTCTGCTCCACTTCAACGGCCTGAAAGAGGAGACAAAAAAAAAATTCAAACCAGCTGGAAGATTTTCTGTCATCTGGTGGACACATCTTACACTACATTAGTGCTAATGTTTTATTAAGGGGTAAAAGAGCAAAACGTTTTAATTTTTGTATATTTTTTTCTTCAAAATAAAACTTAATGTAATTTTTAAAATAATCTGTCGCAATGACATAAACTTTTCTGGGTCATATTTTTCACTAGCGGTCAAATAAGTTTTCCTGTTGATTAATTAGATCTTTTTATAAAGCTACAATATTAAATTGCATTGGAAATCTGCTAAAAATATATATTATTGTGAGAAGTACATATATAAAGTACTTTTAAAATAAAATGGAATTAGTTTCACGCTCTTTAATCTGAAGTATGACAGAGACTTAAAATTTTGTAGTGACATTTTCTAAATCCTTGTGACCTCATGGTGCTTGTTCATCCTTTGATCACATGTTGGAAACTCACCTTGCTTTGCCATGACTCAGCCTCAACCTCCTTTTCTCTTTTGGCATCCTCCAGCTGGGCGATCTTGGCCGAGTATTCGGCCAGTTCTGCAGCCTGAGCAAGAACCACACCGTGTTTCGATAAACAAGCAGAAAACAACCAGTCCAACCAAAACAGAATTTTTTTTTTTTTTTCACCTAATATAACCAGGATGTATCTTGATTATTTCATCATAAATGAGAAAATATACAAGTACATAAACATTTCTATCTGGTAGCATTTTTACATTTGACCACATTTTAAAACAAAAAAGCCCACATCATAGTTACATTTTCTCCAAACTGTGATAGATTTTCTTAAAACTTTTTATCAACAGTAAAGATAAAAATACATGTTGATAGTTAATTATAACTTCTTCTCATGAGCACCGTACACTCACCAGCTGCTCCTGGTTCTTCATCTGATCCTCGGCTTGCCTGGCCAGCTCCTCCTTGGCAATAATGGCCTCCATCCTCTCAGCCTCCAGCCGGGCAGCCTCCTGCTCAACTCTCCTCCTCTCCTCCTCCAGCCTCATGGCTCGATCCAGCTGCTCCTGAAGCTCTGCGGAACAACGTCAGCACAGAAAAATCTATTAGGCACTGTACAGGGACGTCAGAAAATGATGTCACAGTTTTTGAAGTCACTTTAATGGAAAAATGAGATTACAGGGAGAAGAGATTAAAAAAAGAAAGGTCGAAGATTTTAAGTACTTAGGATTGTCTCTAAAACAGTCCAGAGCAATGAAGAGTGTGGAAAAGAGGCGAAGAAGCGTGTGCAGGCAGGCCGGAACGGGTGGAGAAAAGTATCAGGTGTGATGTGTGATAGAAGAGTTTCAGCTAAAATGAAAGGGAAAGTGTACAAAACCGTGATGAGACCTGCCATGCTGTTTGGTCTAGAGACAGTGGCACTGAGACAGGAAACAGAGATGGAGGTAGCAGAGATGAAGATGCTGAGGATCTCTCTGGGAGTGACCAGGATGGACAGGATTAGAAATGAGTATATCAGAAGAACAGTACATGTGAGAGGTTTTGGAGATAAAGTCAGAGAGGCTAAATTGAGATGGTTTGGACATGTGCAGAGGAGAGAGAGTACATCGGAAGAAGGACGCTGGATTACGAACCACCAGGAAAGAGGCCTAGAGGAATACCTAAGAGGAGGTTCATGGAAACAGTGAAGGAAGACATGAAGATAGTTGGGGTGACCGAAGAGGATATAGCAGATAGGGTTAGATGGAAGAAACTGACTTGTTGTGGCGACCCCTGAAGGGAAATGCCGAAAGAAGAAGTTACTTTAGGATATTTGCTATGTATATTACTGCACATTTTTTTCTTTTCAAGAAAGGTCCGATTTGACTAGAAGAAAAATTTTGTAGCCAATAAACACATAGCTATACACATGTATCTACTGACTGATAAAAATAACAGAGGGCTTCACTTAAACATCTGCAATTCTTATCAACAGCAGAGGGCAGTAAATCCATTAGATGAGGACTAAATTGAATATCTAAACATTTTGGTGATTAAATTGATATAAATAATAAAATATTTACAACTAATTTAAATTTAAACCTTCTTAGTGTAAATTAACTGTACTTTGCAGATAAATTAGCTGGATTTTTAAGTCTTTAAAGTGTAAATTAACTGTACTAATCAGATAAATTGGCTATGTCCTTGCTAATTATATTGTCTGTCAATAAGTTCTTAATTTTTATAAAAAGCCCCTCTGAACTCCCGAAAGAACAGAGAGAAAGCAGCTGAAATCTTCTTTGAAATGTTCAACGTTCCTGCTTTTTTCATCTCCATGCCGGCCCCGCTGAGCTTGTACGCCACAGGCCGCACCACTGGTATGGTGTTGGATTCTGGTGATGGTGTGACTAACGTTGTGCCCATCTACCAGGGCTTTGCCATTCGTCACTCCATCATGCGGATGGACATTGCAGGCAGAGATGTGTCAAGGTTCCTCCGCCTGCTGTTGCGCAAGGAAGGCCACAACTTCAACATGTCTGCCGAGTTCGAGATTGTTCGTGCAATGAAAGAGGAAGCCTGCTACCTTTCCCCGAATCCCCAAAAGGAAGAGACTTCAGAAACAAAAACGTTTCAGTATGTTCTTCCAGATGGCAGAAGTTTGAATGTCAATTCGGTGAGGTTTCGTGCTCCAGAGCTGATTTTTAGACCCGACCTGATGGGAGACGAAAGCCCAGGAATCCCCGAGAATCTTTCCAACGCCATCCGAAAGTCTGACACGGATCTGCAACGCACACTTTACTGCAACATTGTCTTGTGTGGGGGCTCTACAATACCAGGAGTGAACTTAAATTGACTGGAAGTGACACCAACCAGCCTAGTGACACCCTTACTGTACTTTGGGCCAATTTTTAACCTAGATTATTTTTTTCTGGTTATATCTACTTGACTTGTTTTTTTACAATTTATTGAACCTATTTTTTTTCTTTTAATTAAATTGTGATTTATTAAGTGATCACAGAAAGCAGAGTTTAAATGACCCTAACACCTCTGCAGAAGAAGCTTAAATGTAATGTAACTTGTTTACCTCTCTCTGCTCTCTTAGTCGTCTCCTCAAACTCATAAAGCCTCCTCATCAAATCCCGCTTCTCCCTCTCCATCTCCTCTTTCTCCTTCTCGATGTTCTCTCTCTTCCTCTTCTCTCTTTCCAGCTGATCCCTGTCAGACACACAAATATACACAATTAACCATGTTCTCCATTCAGCTCTTACGTAAACTGTAGGTATTTTAACTACACCCACCGCTCCATCTTCTTCTGCAGCCTCATCTCTTTGGCTTGGGCCTTCATCTGCTGGACCTCGATGGTGTCTGGCTTGCGACGACGACTGTACATTTCATGGTTGCCTTTGGACAGCTGCATGATGCGTTTGTTCACCCGCAGGCGTGAAGCAAAGAATACAAAGTCCTAAAAGAGGCAAAAGATAAAAAAAATATCTTCAATTTTCTGTCATTCATTTTTGCAGATGTTAAACTATTTAGAATTTTTGGGGAAAACTCACTAATGGGTACTTACTGGGGCTTTTTTATCTATTGGTTTTATGATAAATTTCTTGTCGTTGTAGGTTATGTTTTTTATTTCACTCCAAGGAAATCCAATTTTCGGTGTCAGCCTAGAAAAGTTTATAAAAAAAAAGCAGCTCAGTGTGAAAACTTAAAGCAACAGGGACAGATAAAAACAAATCAGAATACATGTCAGTATGTTTAATTTAAAATGGCATATATTTAATCAAATAACCTACTTGTCATCTTTTGCATAGATATTCAGACCCAATGCATCCACTCCCAGCCACAGTTCCGTGCCCTTCAAGTTCTTGATCTCAAAATAGTTTATACCATACATTTCCAGGTCCTGTGCGATCTTCAGGTACTCCATCATGGCCTCATCCCTGTTTGGAATTATACCATTCATCAGGTTCATTCATCTTTCACTATCCATGTTGAAAAAGATTGAGTGTAAAATAAAACTGTTTGTTGCTTTAAATTAAATCCCATAGTGACCAGATTGATTTCTGATGGCACACACCTCTGGACCCTGCTGTCTATTTAAGGGCAGTCATCCCAGCCTTCCAAGTCAGGCCATTGTCATCTTTGAATGTTATATCATTTGAATGTTTGGATCCTGAGTTAATCATGTGCCCTTTGCCTTACAGACTTACCTGAGTTGTGTTCAATAAAGCTTGTTTTGATGTCCTGCATTTGGGTCCTCCTCCTTCCACATCACAACAAATCCAACTTAAAACAATTCCTAAGTTCAAGATTATTTGAATAAAATCTAGTTCGTTATCATTTAGTCAATTCACATTAGTTTGGATGATTTAGTCGTTTAGTCAAGGAACTAAGAAATCTTTGGATTGATAATTGATTCCATGAGAGGAAAAAACTAAAGAATGGATTTGAATTGCAGTTTTCGTCTGGACCGCTTATCCCTGGTTACAGGAGCTGCCAGAGCCCATCCTAGTTGATATCAGGCGAGATGCACGACACATGCTACACAGTTTTATCTGAAATAATTTTTCTTTTCTTGCCTCAGCATAGATTTGTGCTCCTCATGCCAAACCTGGATCTTCTGCTCCCATTCCTGCTTTGACAGGTTGTACTGATCCAGCACCCTGAAGAGAGAGAAATAGTCAGGTACCAACTTTTACTCCAGTCATCGATCAACCCTTTCAATTGAATGGTCTTCTCCAAAGATTGGTTCACCTTTTGGAGAGCATTCGTTCAGAGGACAGGTAACCTGGCTCGTGCAGCGACTTCTCGTACTCTCCATACTTCGCCTGAACAGCGTAAGAGGCCAGCAAGACAGCCGTTTCTGGAGGACAGTATATTTCATCGGACAGGATGTCCTCCTTCACTTGGAGGAAGAACAGCTTCCTGGTGATGTCTTGGATCAGCTCCTCCACCACATCCTCTGGGTAAAACTTCACCCTGAGCTTGAACCGCAGGGGAACCTCTTTTTTCACATCTTGAGATAACACCTACACAGATAATTAAAGAACAGATGGACTTAATAAAGCTGCCCTGCTCTTTTCAAAGCAGGAGGTAACAGTTTGTTTCACCGATAACCTGGGCCAATCAGAGCTACAGTAGATATGTAGAGAACGCCCTTTAATCTGAATATTTGCGAACCCAAGATTTTAACTTGTGTATATTTAAAAGGTCAGAAGAAGCTGAATTGTTTTTGTAGATATTAACAAAGCTTTTGACAGTTTGCCCATAGAGGAACTGTGGTATTAAATGAGAAAGTCTTAAGTGGCTTGAAGTGGCAGAGAAGTATATTGAGAACAGTGAAGGAGATGTTATTGGACGGTATGACAGTGGTAAGGTTTGTGTCATTATGTGGAGCTGAGGCCAAAAATACACCCTTGACACAACGGACAGGCTCAGATGAAGAAAACAAAACCAGATGCATTGAATTGATGATAGGTTCAGATGAAGAAAACAAGAACAGATTGATTAGATTGATGATAGGTTCAGATGAAGAAAACAAAAATAGATTGATTCGATTGATGATAGGTTTGATGATAGGTTCAGATGAAGAAAATATAAACAGTTTTATTAGGCTAGTTCTGGAGTAGGAGCTGAAGCCAAAAACTGGATTGCAGTTGAAGCATGGTAAACAGATGATCTGGCAAGAGTGTGTGAAAAACTGATCCATTTATATTGCAGCAGCTGAGTATATGAGTTTCAGGTGTGACTCGTTGCAGCTCCCGGCTGGCTCCGCCCAACTTCACACACAGACACACACACACACACACACACACACACACACACAAATAGGGACAAGAGGGAGGGGGGAAACAGGACACAGAAGGAAGACACTACTCTCCTGACAGTTTAACAGGGAAGTAGAGGTGGGACTCCATCTTTGAGTTTGTTCTTATGTGCTGTGGTTATGAAAAAGGTTGAAAAATTACGTTAGATAGGAACTGCTATGGACTATGTTATTTGAAGAAAATATTGGGATAGAAAATAGAGAAGTGTAGGTTAGTCCATGAATAGATTAAATGCTAGCTGCAGTAAGACAGAGTACATGCATGTGAATGGGAGGGACTCAAATAGATGGGTGAAGTTGCGGGGAGAAGAGAGAAAGAAGGTGGTAGAATGATGGTAGAATAGTGTCAGGTGTGATGAGTTTCAGCTAAAATAAATGGAAGGTGTACAAAACTGGGCTAAGAGCAGCCATGTCATTTTTATATAGACAGTGGCACTGAGTGAAAAAAAATTCAGGAGGCTGATCTGGAGGTAGCAGAGACGAAGATGCTGAGGTTCTCTTTGGGAGTGACCAGGATGGATCGGGAGTGTGTACAAAAAAAAGACAGCTAACATTACGTGATTTAGGAGATAAAGTCCAAGAAATCAGATTGACACAGTTTCGACATGTCCAGAAAAGACTGTAAGAATATGTCGGCAGAATATAGGTAGAAGGAAAATCAAAGACCAGGTTTGCGGATGTAAAAAAGGAAGACGTAAATTTATTTGGTTGAAAACTGAAAGGAAAAGAAGAAATACAACCACTGGCTTTATTTTAAAGACTAACTGAGTTTGTTTCCTCTTAAACTAAACAATAATCTTACTTTCTTATCCATGTTCAGCCATGTGCTAGCCCCAGTGATGTCAGTGAACTGCAACCCAAAGTACCACACTTCCCGCAGGCCCATGGTTTTAGCCACCTAGGGACAAAAAGAAAGGAGGGATAAAGTTAAAGTTCTGGCTAAACAGCTGGAAAATGAGCCCAGATGTGATGACGAGTTTGGCTATTCTTCCAAAGGAAACCATATCACAAAGAAAATGATTACACACACTGTTCCGTGTCACCACTGATAATTCAACCTCAAGTCGGTACACAGACAGTCTTTGAGCAATTTTAAGTCCAACAACAAGCAATTAGGTAATAATTTTTTGATAATAGAAATTGATGTTCAATCAATCCAAATCCATGGTGGCATAGTGGTTAGCACAGTGGCCTCACAGCAAGGAGGTTGGGGTTCGAATCCCGGGTGGGGACAAGGCTTGCAACACTGGCCTTTATGTGTGCAGTTTGCATGTTCTCCCCATGTATGCGTAGGTTTTCTCCGGATGCTCTGGTTTGTTAATCCCTGACCAGGAAATTTGTGTGCTGCACTACACCGCAGCAGGCTGCCACCTATGACCGCACCAATGGTGGGAGAAATGGGGGTTTAGATGTCTTCTCCAAGGACGCTAGACGTGAACTCAGTGGGATGCAAACTAGTGAACCTCCGGTCTGCGGGCTGAGCCACCGTTTTCTCACACTCTCCAAAAACATTCATGTTAAGTTTATTGGCTGTTAAAAAATTGTCCCTAGGAATGAGTGGGTTGTGTGGATGGTTGTCTATGTATGGCCCCCTGACAGACTGGCTTGGGATGAACCCTGCCACTTGCCTTAAATCAGCCAAGATAGGCTCCAGCATGCACTGCAATCCCGTCAGGAATAATGCTGGGTTATAACTGTTTAATGACTATAGTTTTAAAAATTTTAATGAAGTTTAAAATAAGACCATTTTCACTTTACATTTGTCTTCAAAACACAATAAAAGCACATTTAAGACACACAAAGCAGAAAATTCCTCCAAAAAAATAAATGTAACTCTAACTAGATGTTCAGATTTAAATAAAAATCCCAAACAGAAATTTCTTTCTTCAAATATTTTTAAGACGTGAAAATAAACACACAGAAACCTAAAAAAAAATCGTCCTCTCAAACAAGATGTGCTTGGTGAACAGAAGCATACTAACCTGTTCAAAAAGTTGGATCCCTGTTGTGTTGGGTTTGATGGAAAACTCCAACTCTGCATTCATGGAGGTTATCTGAACACTTATCTGTTAAAAAAAAAAAAAAGAAAAAATCTTCATTGCAAAAGCCTTGTTTTGTGTTTTCCACTAAGTAATTAAATTGCATTGTGATTTTTTTTTTTTTTAATTCAACTCCGACAAACAAATACCACTAGAGGAAAATAAAATCTTTGCTATAATTAAGGTGTAACATGCCTGAAATGGACAGCGGGGAAGTAGATTACTCATAAACTATAATTACTCACTATCTCAGTAGACTTTGGACCATCTTTGCAAGACGCCACAAGATGGCACATAAGCTGATTAAATATAAAAACTTGCTTTTTTTCCAAGTTAATTCTGAAAGAAATTGTTTTGATTTCTCTGTTTTATAATGATTCAAATTAATTTAAGATTTTCAGAATATTAGGGGGTAAAATAGCATGCTAAAAGTGTTTTAGGTGACATTACCACACTGGGTTTGTTGTAATTACACAACAGTTTTATGAAGTTAGAGCACGCCCGTGGAGCCATAAAGATAAACATCCTAAAACTTCACCAGCAGCGAATGAAACATCCTTTTATTGAACCACCAGCAAGTTTCTGGTCAATCCCACCTCACATAGTAACATGTCAAAAATAACATTTCCCCCAGAAATCCAGACACTCTTTACAGATCATTTAATGTGGGTCTCATCAACATGTAAACAAATAAACTGTAAAATGATCCAATGACTTTTTGGAGACTTTTAAGTTAGTTTTTACCTAAACTTTGTTAATTAGAAAAATTAGGCACCAATTGTTTTAAATGAATTGGTGAAGTTTCGGGAGTCAAAAAGTAAATCAAAGCAGTTAAAAGTCAAACGTTTAAGTCAAATTCTACATGTAGTTAATGAGTAAATGTCAAGAAACTCTAGAAATGATTACAAAATGTATTTAAACTTTCAAGATGTAAATAAGTGACACATAAACATATTAAAAGTTGCCTGAAACAAAAGAAATCCTACCATCTTCGGCATGTTGGCGGTGGTTTGTGAATGAGCTCCAGGAGAAGAAAGTGATTCCCAGGCAGAGTGAGGCTGCAGTGGCTGACTCTCAGCTGAAACTCCACCTGATAAAGAAAACTCCTCCGCTCTCCTCGGCAGGCTCAAGGACAGGACTGGTGTCCTTTGAACTCGACAGCAGAGCACTTGTAGTGATGTGGGAGGACCTGCTTGCTATCGCACAAAACTGAGGAGTGTGTCCACTTGCTGGGCGAAACCTGCAGCTCCACCCAAACACAATCACCTGCCTCAGCACCTAGACCACCGTGACCTTTGATCAGTCCTTAAGGCCCGGATGTGCTGCTTACGTTGGCTGTTTGGAAGTGAGTCATGGGTCGTCATAAACACATTAGACAGAGAGAGACGGAACTCAGATTTTGCAGGCAATTCAATACAAACAAAACATAAAGAAAAAAAACAGCTGATTGTGTTGGGCATTAACTTTCAATGAAGCTCCATTTTTTATCTAGTTTGGGATTAAAGGTTGCTGATGCCCATCCTAGATACTAAATGTGGGGTACACCCTTGACAGGTGTAAACATTAACAGATTAGGTGAATCACAGGATTGAATTAGATCCGTTTTCCATGGAGGGATGTTTTTGATTGTTGAATCCATAGTTACACAAACAAAAGATAAAGTAATCTTTAATGCATTTGGGCACGTATTGTTTCTGCACTTCATTTCTTTTTGGAGCCCAACAACGTGTAACCAGATAGCACAGGAAATGTATTGAGAACATAAAGTTACATACTTTTTTAAAAACCTGGTGATATTTAATACCGTAATTTCTTCTTTTTCATTTTGGCATACGTTACTAAGATCCAGAAGCTCGGGCAAATACAGTACATTGCATCTCTGTCGTCTGGTTTTACCGACTGCTCTATTTTATCATACTATACCACAATCCTAAGTCTTCAGATGTCTAGGTCTCTGCTTATCCCTGTTCTTTTGAGCCTAATTATTACTTTTCTTCATTGAGTTAAGTCTGATTGTGTGTTAGTGTCTAATTAACTTTGTGCAAAGCCATTGTGCTCTGCAATTATCTGGGTCAGGTAGTGGGGACAACGAATCCAGTAGGAAAGCCCTTACTTCCTTTACCCAGACTGCATCCATCAACCTTTGCTGGTGTCCACTTTGGAAAACCTGTCCTGAATGAATGGAATTTCACACCCATTCTTTAGCTCATCTAGGAGACTCTAGAGATATTCCCTGGGCAGCTGTGAGACATAGTTCTTCCATACAGCCCATACTCTGCCTTGAGGTCTTTCAAAGCGCTTCACCAGCAAGGCATCTGGGAGGTATCCTAACCAGATGCCTAAACCACCTCATAAGAAGGGAAATAGCTTTCCTTTTGTCTGAGCAAGAGCCCGGCCACTCAGCGGAGGAAGACCATTTTGTCTTCTTACATTTACAATCTTGTCCACCCACAGCTGGTGACCAAAGATCAGAAATCAATCGATAGAGATGCATTGGTCTCTTTCATGCAGCCTCCTAATCATTCCTAATCAACTGATGCATCCATCAATTGACCTACCACTCCATCCTTTCATCACTTGTGCACAAGACCCCAGAATACTTAAATTCCCCCACTTGGGACAGAATCCTGTCTCTAACCCGCATGGGAACTCCACTCTTTTCCAATTCATGGACCAAAGTCTTGAATTTGGAGGCACTGATTCCCTTCGCGAGTACTTCATACTGTAGCAAATCAGTGCAGCAAAAGTCGGAACTAACGGCCTGTTGAAAACAACAGGACTACATCAACTGCTAATAGCAAAGATTCAATTGTGAGGTCACCGAACTGGATCCCCTCACTGCTTCCGCTGCGTCTTGAAAATTGGTCCATAAAAGTAATGCAGACAATTCTGTGCCAAGTAAATTGAGCTAAATTAAACATCACTCAGACCTATTTCCCAAATGTTTTGAAAGATTCAGCCTGGGATATGTGTAACCCATACATTCCTTCATATTTGTCCCAAATCAGTACGAACCATCGGTACGAACCGATCTTAACTAGAGGCCATGATCATCACTCCCTACTCTAAAGTGAACCACTTGCCTAGGAAGGGAACATCATTAAAAATCTCCTATGGTAATTACAAATTAGTTGCTAAAGTTAATCAATAATAATAATAATATTTGTTGATCAGAAGTACCTTTATATATTTTTCAGCCCTGACCATTTTTTAATTTCCATTCTTAGCTTTGGAAGTCCACAAGGTTATTTCCTGGGCCCCCTCTAGTTCTCATCTACCAATCGTTTAGCAAGTGAAGGACTAAGACAGAGAAATGCTGAATAACCTGCAGGAAATAGACTTCAAATGTATTGAGCTTCAAACCTGGTACAATGTGGAGGTTTGTACTCTCCACATGGTCTGTAGTGACAGAAAAAAACATCAGACAAAACAATGTATTCAAATAATTTATTAAATAAAACATGTTAAATATGCAATAGGACAGAGAAGAGTCTAAGTTCAAAACCCTACACCAAGTAAAAGTGGAAAATTGAATAAGCATTTGAACTGCATTTAAATTCAATTTTTGTTTTGCATAAAAACTTAAGAAGATTTTTCCTGAGTCAATAAATGTGATAACATATCAAACAAGAGGATCAAACAATCCTTCAGAGTTGAAGCAAATATTTATCTTAATAAAATTATTTCGGTGGACTTTCCCGTCTGGCCTCTTGCTGGTCGCTCATCTTCTGCCACAGACAGTGGTAACCAAGGCACTGCTCAAGAAATAGCTTGTTGACACACACTTGAGAAGAGTAGTAAATCAGGGGCTAATGAAAACACAAAGAAGGCATTTTATTCCAATTTAGCTTATTTCTCAATGACTGAGGTAAGAATATACTTACAGGAGAGTTTTTATCCATGAGCTTAATGAAGATCTTTTTACTATTATAAGAACAGTTACTGATGTCACGCCAGAGCAGCTTTTTGGTTGGTGTCAGCCTAAAAGAATTGGGAAACTTAAGGAAGTTCATGTGGCAGGTGATTTTTTTAAAAAAATCATGTCGGTAATAAACTTTTTTCATAAAAAAGGTAGAAAATGTCAACAATATTGATAGTTGTACATCTTATCAATAAATAAATCTACATAAATATCTACACGTTGATATGTACACAGATACTAGTAAAACCACCTACTTGTTTCCCTTCATATACACTTTGAGCCCCTGCATCCCAACTCCGAGGTACATCTCCGTGCCTTGCTTGTCCTTTATGTCAAAGTAGCTGATTCCATACGTCTCCACATCCTGAGCAGTTTTTAGATACTCCATCATTGCCTCATCCCTGTACACGGTGGCACACAATATACATCAAAATTTGTTTCATCAAATTGTGAAAAAAATCAGAATCGATCGGAAGTCCTTTTGATTTGACCCAAAAGTTGAACAAAAAATCTCATCCTAATATCAAACTAATTATTATTTGTTAATCCCTCCATTTAAATAATAATTTAGAAGGAAATTTTTGTTTTATTTTAGAGCTAATTAGCTCAAAATCAGTCAATTTTAGATATGAATGAGCCAGCATGTCTTACTCTCCACACTTTGCTTTATGTGCATATGAGGCCAGCAGGTCGGCTGTTTCTGGAGGACAACAGATACGTTTTGACAGAATATCCTCCTCCAGCTGGAGGAGGAATAACTTTCTGGTGTTGTTTAGGGTCATCTCTTTCTCAACATCCGCGGGGTAAAACCTGACCCTGAACTTGAATTGAAGGGGATTCTTTTTCTCCACATCATGAGATAAAACCTGCAAAGATGATAAAAGTAAACTATTATTCTTATATTACCGTATTTTGCGGCTCTAAGGCAAATATTAAAAGTTTTGTGTTTAAAGTAAACATTTAAATTTTATTCAAAATGTGCAGCGCGACGGAACAGAGTCCTGCAGCAAGTGGAGGAGTTTAAGTATCTCAGGGTCATGTTCACAAGTAGGGGGAAGTCGATCTACATTCCCAACCTCACCTATGGTGACCAGCTGTGGATGGTGACCGAAAGAACAAAATCGCAGATACAAGCAGCCGAAATGAGCTTCCTCCACATGTGGCTGGGCTCTTACTCAGAGATCAGGTGAGGAGTTCTGCCATCCAGGAGGAGCTCGGTGTCGAGCCACTTCTCCTCCAGGTCAAGAGAAGCCAGATGGGGTGGTTTGAGCATCTGGTCAGGATACCCCCCGAGCGCCTCGCTGATGAGGTGTTTTGGACACCTCTCACCGGGAGGAGACCAAGAGGCAGACCCTGTACAGCTGGCTGGGGACTGACTCGGAATCCTTCCGGGTGAGCTGGAGGATGCAGCTGGGATAAGAGAAGCCTGGGTTTCCCATCGGAGGGTGTTGCCCTCCCCAGATAAATGGGAGACGACGGAACTAAACGGAAATGTGTGGCACGCTGCATAGTGCAGTACGCTCTGTGTGTGTGTGTTTAGGTGTGTTGTTGTTGTAAGGTAGACGAAGTAGAGAACACCATGAGAACATTGAAGGCAGAAGTGTGAGTGTGGATTGTATTTAAAAGAACAGGTATGTGCGTTCTGCACAACGTTCAAAGTTATGTGGGAAGCAGCATGGAAACTTCTATGTCACCTCTAAATCAAGATACAAAAGTAAAACACAAACTCGCTTTTTTCTGAAGTTTCAACCACTTTGTGGTTCCTTTAGAGCTGAGATACTCCAGTCCAAAGAAGTGAACTTCCTGCAGGCCAATGGAGTTGGCCACCTGAAAACACAACCAGAGATCAGACTAGCCTAAGCAAAGTTATGCTACATGAGAATGGTATCTCCAAGTTGACATGAGTCCACTAAGACTTTTCTTGAAAACCACTTCTCGAAAATGTCGCTTTCTCAAAATGTGCCATCGAATCTATTTCTTCTCGTTGGAATAACAAACTAGCTTTTACAACAAAAATATATTAGAATTTGTGGCGCTAACGATGAATACCGTATACTAGGCTTGCCAATACCTGCCAAAAAAATACTTTTATTTTCCGCAGATCTGAATATCCAAAGGCTTTTGTGACACCATCTCAAAATAAGATTCGTTGAAGCAAAATACCTATTTTGTGTCAGAGTAGACCTGCAGAATTGATTTTGAAAGCCTCCAGACAGACATCTTTTAATTTGACTCAATCTGGCTGGAAATCAAATTTCTTGAATGTGATTGGTTAAGTGTTTTTCTATGAAAATTTATGTTTCGAAGCAGGGCAGCCATTGGTGAAACCATCGAGGGAAGCGCACAGGTAATTTGGATCCAATTAATACAGTATGTTGTCAAAGAAAAGTTATAGTTAGCGTCCGTCTGTGATTCAGATATTTTAGGTTGTTTCAGAAGTCGTCATAAGTCCTGAAATCCATCACTAATTTAGTTCAATTTAAAATATTTTTGATAAATCTGTCTTCGCGGATGTAGAAAATAGACTTGAAGATCTTTGAAATTGTTTTACAAACACTCTTTAGCTCAAAGCTTTCCTTCTATTCAAAACCCAACAACAACAGGTGTGTATATCCTAAACACACACACACCTGTTCATGGAGCTGACCTCCTGTTGTGCTGCTTTTGATGGAAAAATTATTTTCAGAATCCATCAAAGAGATGAGAACATCAATCTGTAGAAAGAAAAAAATGAATTCCATGAAATTGACTAATTGTCCAAACTGTGAACAAGAAACCATTTTAATTCCAAAAAATACTCACATGTTTGCAACTTATTTAATAAGAAAATAAATCTAAACTAGTAGGTTAGCACTTCCTGTTTTCGACCTTGGCATGTGATAAAAGAAACTAAAAAGTAAACACAATCGCCACATTTATTACTTAGATTAAAAAATGCGATCTTACCTTTTTGGGCATTTTGGCCGTATTGGTGTCTGTGTTTCTCTACTGCGTCATAAAATTCACAACTTTTACCACTGCTCAGATAAACCAATGGGGGCTTGTGTCCTTTGAACTCAACAACAGATTCCTCACTACGATGAATGACCCGGTAAGATCGACTTCATTACACTGGCATAGAACCAGCCTCTGAATGAGCAACACATGTCTCCACCCAAAGATAACCACCTGTCTTATTCGGACGACCTTTGATCAGAGAGTACGGGATTAAATAAAACCTATTCTAGATCTATTTGACATGCTCTATATTAAAAGGAATTTATTGCTAAATGATAATCTGTTCTAAAGGATTTAAAGCAGATCACTTAAAAGACTTTTGTAGAAACAAATGAAACAAACTCAAAGTTGAAATGAAACATTTTATTGATAAACTGATAAAAACAGGTAAAAAAAACTGTACCAACAAAGGAACAGATTTACTTTTCTTCTGTTGCAACATTTAAATCGCCATTTATCTAATTGCTTCAGGATAAGTGAGAAGTTAATAATTAACGTTGCTAATTATATTTTGTAACATCATAAACAAGGGCGGTCACGCCTCACTCGATTTGAAATGAGTCCCAGCAAGGCTGGAATCACATGTCTCCTCGTGCTCATGTGATCTTATAAATGTCAAACCGCTTTATGATATGTGATATTTGTGAGCAGACTTATCAGTAGTATGGAGGGCACAAAAAAAGACTTGGAACAAGTCCAAAAAAGATCTTTCGGAACAGTGGAGGAAACCTTTTAAAAGTATGACCATAGAGCAAGACTCAATGCATTAATAAAACACTTAAAAAGTGAAAAAAACATGAATAAAACATGCTTTATTTAAAATTTTATAGAAAAAAAAAACATTTTTAGTGGCAGTCAGCATCCTTCTGACAATGGATTCTTCACAACGGATACTTATCAGTTAGTGCAGCATCAGCTGTGGCTGGATAAGCCAATGCAGGAGCTGCAGCTCCTACCACACTTGCTGCAAATGTGATAGGCGGTATGAGTCATAGGGGGAGCAGTGGCAGACTCACTTTTATTCGGTTTCGGGTCTTTGTGACCTCGCGCTGGACCCTCCCTGTGGTCTCTTGTTAATCGTAGTAGTGACATTCTAAAAATGGCCAGCATTAGGAGAAATTCTTGAAGTAGATTGATATTTTTCAGTTATTCCCACCGCCAAGGAGGTGATATGATGTGGTTTCAATATTACATTAGAAAAAAAAAAACACCTTAAATTTGATTAATGCTAGTTATTCATTTGATTAATGCTAGTTATGGTCATAGTTTGATACTTTATTGAATACAGAAACGTGTTCTGTGATGATTTCAGAGTACACATCAGACCGTGTAAACTTTCAGCTCATGTTAGATTGTTTACCCAAATTGCATGATTTGGGTAAAAAAAAAAAAATTTGAAAAAAAAAAAACCATAAAAAAAAAAAAATCAAGGTGTGAATGTCAAACCTGTCAAGTTATACAGTACAGTTTCACCGTATTTTGATGCAAAAAAAATGTGATACCGAGTACAGCCTTGTTGTCATTTCTAGACAGTCCAAAAAAAAATAGAGATTTGTCAACGTGTGCCAAGCATTAAAACTCGTACAAAATGACTTGCTTTCAGGCTGATTCATGTACAATCTGGTAACTGAAGTGAACTGATTACCTCTCTTTATGTCACTCTAGCTCATTATAAATTGACTCCACGTTCGCTATCTTTTGTGATTTTCAAAATGGCCGATGAATATGGTTTTTAAGTACACAGAACGGTATGAAGCCTCCCCAATCAGAGAGGGAGGAAGAATCCTTTGGCAGGTATTATGTATAGAACTCCAATTAAAACTCATCTTTGATCTGAAAATGAGGCTGGTCTTCTGGTTTGAAATCTTCGTTAGGACTTCCGTCTTCATTGAGGATTCGTGATGCTGTGTAACCAACAATGGGATATTTGGTTTTGTATGTACCTTCAAATACACTGTCCAGAGACTTCAGATGCTCCTCAGAGAGATCAGCCTAAAAGGTGAAGACAAAAAATAAGCCATTTTGTTTAGTTCTATTGTCAATTTTTAAAATCATGTATGTGTAGATGCAGTAGACGGAAACAAATGACCCCCATATTTATTTATCGAGTAACAAGAATAACTCAACACTAAGGTGCCAAACAACCTGCCTGCTTTATGAAACATGTCATAATGTACGAATACTCATATCTACTTTATGAAAGATTAATGATTGAATTATATATAAAACCTAGCTTGAAGTAAGATTTTAAAATTTTGGTCACAACAACATCAGCTATAAAGCTGTAGAGTAGAATAAGCTAATATTAATTAACTAACATTGGCTGATCATTTTGGGGGAGGGTTCTCTCCTTCATGTGGATCCCCATGAGGTTTCTTCTCTTTTCCCCCACTGCTGTTTTTTTGGAGTTTTTCCTCATCGTGAAAAAGGCTCCATGACCAGGAATATTCTAAAATTGTTCATCTAGCTTTTGTTTACTTTTTTCTCTTTTTTGTTCTTTGTTTGTGTATTTTTTTTTTTTTAAATCTACAATGTGAAGCCCGTTGAGACAATTGATATGTTCAGAGATCCCTCCTTGGACAAGCCGCCAATATGCCTAAGAGTATTTAGCTAACAGTGTTAGACACGTTAGCTGCTTGTCCCGGGGAGGGATCTCTCCACGGTTGCCAGGTGTACAATAATTATCGTATTTGTACAATATTTATGCCAAACAATATATGATCAATAACTGAAAAAGAAAAATGCACAAAATACAATCATTTGAATGTTTCTTGTCCGTGTGACTGTGTTAGGTTTATTCATCAGCCGCGACTGTTTTTATTTTTGTTTCATTTTTATGAATCCTTTAATGCATCACATTGAAAATGTTATGTCACACAGAAAAAAACCTGATTGTCTGGCGGCTCCAGCCATGCTGCTATTCTAACTTACATCCAGTAGGTGGCGATCATTCTCACTCGCAGCCTGTTTCAATTCACTGCTTCAGGTTTTAATACTTATTTCACATCCACTGCCTGCCAGTGCATTATGAAGGTATTATTTAATAGTAGACTGACTAAACCTCATAAATAGACGGGGTTTTAACTGGTGTACGATCATTTTGTAAAATACAATAATTTAATTTCTTTTTTGTGATAATTCTACATTGCCCACCTGGCAACACTGGATCCCTCCTTCATGTGGATCCCCATAATATTTCTTTTTCTCCCCCATTGCTAGGTTTTTTGGAGTTTTTCTTTGTTCTTTGTGTACCTTTTTCAAATCTATAATTGTTTTACGACATTGAGCAGTACAAGAGAATTAAATTGGTTCATAATAAAATGTCATATACCAGTGATATCCTCCTGCTGATAATCTAAAGAGTAAATTGGGTGTGGTAAAGTGTTTCCAGTAGAACTCACAGTATCTGGTATCAGGTCCTCAGGGTCCAGGGACATCTTGGCCACAGCTCTGGTGGAGTCTTTCCCAACCAGGGCATTATAAGGAGCTCCTTTTCCATAAAACTCTGCCAAAAAATAGGAGAAAAACTCAATCAAAGAAGTTTATTTGATGTAAAACAACACATTCTGCAATAAGATTATGAATGAAACTTTTTTTTTTAGCTTCTATCTTCTTGTAAATCAGTGTATCTTTAAAAGTTGCTACCTTTCCCCTTGCTGACATCAAACACCACTCCTTTAATTGCCATGTAGATGGGCTGGTCCTCCTAAATCAGAGAGAAAAAAAATCAGCAAAGTCAAGATTGATTAGATTTACAACAACAAACATTAAACTTCACCTCACTGCCATCATATCTCTTCAACTCCTCCTCAGTGAACAGTCGCACTGGTTTGGTTGTTTGTTTAAATTTTAACTTCAAATCCTCCCCAAAAGTCATCGAAACGATGAGAAAAATGAGATAAAGCAGCGTGGTTGCCATGGCAGTGCAGCTGGAGAACTGAATGCTGAAAGTTTTCATCCACTTCCGGTTGATGCATTCATGGAGTGTCGGAAATTTTCATCATACCCACGTTGAAAAAAACCGAAGTTTTACGAAAAAAAAGGACAACATGAGTTTTCGTATATTATGACATGTTTAACCATTGAATTATTCAAATATAAAATACGGCTACAATATAACAGAATGTTACAAGTATAGTTAGAGTAAATAATTCAATTTTATTTGTATAGCCCAAAATCCCAGAATTTCTGACTCAATGGGCTTCAGATTGCAGATTCAGAAAGACGAAAAACAAGAAAAAAGAGGAATGTATGAACACAAATACACAGCAAGAAAACTAACCAAATAACAAATGCCAACTAAACAGTATTAGCACATTCCTGCCCCTTGACTCTCTTTCACGGTGAGGAAAAACTCCTAAAAAATTCATTATTGGGGAAAAAATGAGAAACCTCATGGGGATTCACACAAAAGAGAGATCCCACCCCGTGACAAGCGTTCAATGTGTATAAGATTATTGTTTAAATATATAAAAACACATTGAACAAATTTTAATGTACAAAAACATGCATGTTCGGTAAAAGGCCTCCGGGAAATTATCCTTACTGAGTGTGAATTAAGAGCGCCACGGTGGCGCAGTTGTTACCCCAGTGGCCTTACAGCAAAATTGTCGGAATTCGAGTCACGGGTGGGATGAGGCTTGGAATGCTGGCCTTTCTATGTGGAGTTTACATGTTCTCCCCATGTACGCATAGGTTTTCTCTGGGTACTCCAGTTTTCTCCCACTCTACAAAAACGCATGTTAGGTTGATTGGCCACTATAAAATTACCCGCAGGAACGAGTGTGTGTGGATGGTTTTGTGTGGGGCCCCGCAACAGAATGACGACCTTTTTGGGGTGTATCTTACTTCTTGCCTTAAATCAGCCAGTATAGGCTTCAGCATCCCTTAAGACCTCTTTAGGGCTGGGCGGCTAAGAATAAGAAACAAAACAAGTGTGTGCGATTGTGTGCCTCTTCTCCTCTATGTGGTTCTACTACAAATTGACAACCTATTCAGAGTGTACCCCGCCTCTTGTCCGAAGCCAGCCAAGACATGGACAACAAATTAGAAAAATGGCACAGAAGGCATTAAATTCTCACTCTCAGAAATTATTGCTCGCACAGACACCATTGCTCGCTCAATCTCCATGCTTACCTACCAAGCTACAAACAGAACCAGAAAGAAGCATTTGTGTCTGAGGTTGATGCGTCATCGCTATTCGCTGAGTGATCAGATGTTTTCACGGAGCTCTTAAATGTAAATTAGTACATGCAACATCTGACCTAATAGCAGGAGGGAAATTAAATTGAATGGAGAAACCAGGTAGCACCACCTGGCCTAATTTATATCGGTATGAACTGAGGAAACTTATTCATCCTGTCAGGGTTTATGGATGTGGAAGGATGTAGAAGGAGGAAGACCAAATTGCAGGACATCAAAACAAGGTTTATTTACACAATTCAAGTTAGTCTGTAAAGCAAAGGGTACATGATTAACTCCAGATTTCAAAAGTTCAAATAATAACAGAGTTCAAACATGGACAGGCAATCAGTGTGACCTGGCTGGAAGGGATGGTATGACCCGACGGGGAAGTTCATGATGATTGCCCTTAAATATAAAGTAGCTGTCAGGGTCCACAGATGTATGGCATCAGGAATCAATCTCAGGTGTTCCTAGTCAGGGTGTTGAGGAACATTCAGGGCTCCCTTTGGCAGCAGGCGAGGGAATCCTGACACATCCGGTATTTTAGGATGGTGTATTTTTTGTTTGCTTTGTTCATGCTTGTTCATAACAAAGTCTTTATAATTCTTCAATCCCTCATTCGGAATTCCAAATGGATGTTGAAACGTCTCGATCATCAAATCCACTGTCCAGTAAACAACTTTGAAGCCTTTTCTACGACAATTTGTGAAGAAAAGTTCAGGAAAATCCAGGCAAATGCTTATTTGTGAATTGAACTGCTTAAAAAACACTTTTTTTGACAGTTTATAATTTTCTATTAAAGATGAAGCTTAAAATCATTAGACTATTGTTTAAAAATATAATAACACATTGAATGAATCTTAATGTACAAAACATGCATGTTAGATCAAAAAGGCCTCTGGGAAATCACCCTTAATGAGTGTGAAGTAGGAGCGGCACGGTGGTGCAGTGGTTTGCCCAGTGGCCTCACAGCAAAAATATCGGAGTTCAAATCCTGGGTGGGATGAGGCTTTGAATGCTGGACTTTCTATGTGGAGTTTATATGTTCTCCCCATGTATACGTGGGTTTTATCTTGGCACTCCAGTTCCCGCCTACTTGACAAATGATGCATGTTAGGTTGTTCCTAGTCAGGGTGTTGAGGAGCATTCAGGGCTCCCTTTGGCAGCAGGCGAGGGAATCCTGACACATCCGGTATTTTAGGATGGTGTATTTTTTGTTTGCTTTGTTCATGCTTGTTCATAACAAAGTCTTTATAATTCTTCAATTCCTCATTCGGAATTCCAAATGGATGTTGAAACGTCTCGATCACTGTCCAGTAAACAACTTTGAAGCCTTTTCTACCACAATTTGTGAAGAAAAGTTCAGGAAAATCCAGGCAAATGCTTATTTGTGAATTGAACTGCTTAAAAAACACTTTTTTTGACAGTTTATATTTTTCTATTAAAGATGAAGCTTAAAAGGATAGTCTGACGTTGGGGTTTATACAGTATGTACAGTACATGTTTTGAGCCAGGTTATTTCTGTTACTGCATGGTTGTAAAGGTTTCTGGATTCACACCAGAAAACAGCAGGGGTCTGCAGATTCCCACTCAGTCTGCGTGGGTTTTCTTGGGTGTCATCACTTTTTTCTTCCTCCCAAAGGAAAATGTGATTCTTATCCAACTTCAACAGGAAGAGTGCCAGAAAGACACTCGATCAACCCCCCACCAGAAAATGCAACAAAAAAGCACAAGGGAAAGAACAAATAGAAAAACTCTTCTGTCTTTGGTGAAATCTGTGATTCTCTAAAAACTTTTTTTATCTTCAGTTGTTTGATGATGCCTTTAACAATCAATATTCTTAATAAAACTGTTATTATGGGTTTCTTTGCCTCTATCTCATGTTGTCGTGTACTCCCTTCTTGTAGTTGCTTTGAAAATATTAATTCACAAATTTCTACAACCACAACAGATTGGCGACCTGTTCCGGGTGTATACTGCCTCTCACCTTGAATCAGTCAGGATAGGCTCTGTCACACCCGCGACCTCGTTAGAGACACCTGAAAGACTTGGCTGGGATGGAATCTAACGCCCCAACACCTGAAGAGAAGACAGGCTGTCTATTCAAAGGCAGCTGCACAAAGATCTTCAGGTGTGTAAAATCAGGTAAATGAGGAAAAGCCCCAGGTTTCCTCTGGTGGTGGGCAAGGGAACCATGACACTTTCAGTGCATCTAAAAAAAGTGGACAAATTTCCTCCTGGAACACCTCACCAGCAAGGAGGCAGCCTAACCAGATGTCCAAACCCCCCCATCTGAATTCTCTCAAACCCAGGGGAGCAACTTCAATCTCCTCCCAAGTCATATATATATTTTTAATTTATTTGTTGGTAGGATGAGCCCCTTAAGATGCAACATCTCATTTTCGAGAGGGTCCTCAAACTAACACGCATGTTTTTTGAAGGCTGGGAGGAAACCCACGCATACACAGGGAGAACAAGCAAACTCCACACAGAAAGGCCAGTGTTTCAAATCTTGTCCCCCACTCGGGGTTTGAACCCACGACCTTTTTGCTGAGAGGCCACTGTGCTAACCACTGCGCCGCCAATTTCCACTTTGTCATCTTCCGCTTATCTGGGGCCGAGTTGTGGGGACAACAGCTTCTGTCGGGAAATCTAGGCTTCCCTCCCGAGCCAGCTTCGTGACACAGTCTCTCCAGCGGGTCCAGGGCCTGCCATTTATAAAAAAATCTAAAATAGCAATGGTCCCTTTATAGAACCCTGAGGTATCCCCATGTGGATGTTTAAAATAAGGATTTGTCATTTTAAACATCCAAATGTGTTCATTCATTGTTTTGATGCCTTCAGTGAGAATCAATATTGCAACTAGGCATGAAAATAATAATTAAAAAAAAACACACACGCACACACAATAGAAGCATGTAAAACTGAAACATAAAATAATTTTCCCTAACACCAGCTGAAACTTGATACAAACTTCTTTTTCCAAGCACACCTGAATGCAACACTAGGAAACAAGGAAAGGAAACAAGGAAAGATGTTAGGAAGCTACATGGATCGCAGCCACTGTGAGTTTGTCATGGGACATAGTCTTATCTCCGTGAACAAACCTCCGGGCAGAGCGTGGCTGTTCTAAAGAGGAAACGATACCAAGACAGTAAAGATCAGAATATAATTTCCTCCAAAATGTGTCCTTTACTTGTAAGCAGTTTTCTGACTTTGCACATTTAGTGTGAAGAGAAAGAAAAGTTTGGAAGAATCAGAGAGGAATGCAATCACGGGAAAACAGCCGCTTGTACCAAGAGGTGAGAGACATTAATAATCATGTTATTACCTATAATTTTGATGATTAAAATTTAAGCATTTGAGAATAAAAAATATGTTTTTTTCTTGGCTATTGTGTTAAATTTGGCCTTTTACTGATTTATTTTAAATGTGATTGTTTTTCTAATTATTTTGCATTGTTTAAAATTTCCAATAATAAATAAATCAATAGTTGAATAATAAATGTTACTTTTTTCATTCAATAAAACAACTTTTCTGTTTGTTTTTAAAATATTTTGATTTATTATGATATTTATAGTAAATATTTTGCAGCTGAAGTCATTGAAAAATAATTACCAGGAAGGAAACTTGAAAAACAAAACAACAACAACTTCCTTTAGTTGTAGGATTTTTTTTCTTCCCTCCTTTTAGGACTATATTTTGTTGACAATGTTTCTGTTTTTCCCCAAGCGGAGGAGTTTAAGAATCATGGGGTCTTTTTTATGAGAAGGGAGATCAATATACAGACTGGTGCGGTGTCCGCAATAATTAGGATGTTGTATCGGTCAGTCGTGGTGAAGAAAGAGCTGAACCGAAATGCAAAGTTCTCAATTTACCAGTCGATCTACGTTCCCACCGTCACTTATAATAACCAGTTTTTGGTGGTGACCGAAAGAACAAGATCGCAGATACAAGCGGCTGTAATGAGCTTTCTCCGCACGGGGGCTGGGCTCTCATTAAGAAATACGGTGAGGAGCTCTGCCATCCGTGGGGAGCTTGGAGTAGAGCCGTTGTTCCTCCAGGTCGAGAGAATCCAGATGGGGTGGTTAGGGCATCTGGTTAGGATGCCTCCTGAACAACTCGCTAGTGAGGTGTTTTGGGTACATCCTATTAGGAGGAGACCCAAAAGCAGGCCCCGGACCCGCTAGAGAGACTATGTCTCACAGCTGGCTGGGGAATGCCTCGGATTCCTTCCGAGTGACTCGGAGGATGGAGCCAGGGTGAGAGAAGCCCGGGTTGTTGCCTCTGCAACCTACATTAAAAAAGACACAGATAAAAACATTTCAGGTGTACACGGTTATGTTTTACTAATTCCACACTCAATGCTTTTTCCCCTACAGTTGAATAATGAAGATGAGGATGAAGGAAACTCACAATCTCAGGATTCTTTTGAAGAAATCAATGAAGAAGAGAAGAGTGAGGAGCCTAACGGCAGCATCACACCAGGTAGCTGTTGTTGAGAAATTAACACGTTCCAAATGTTGCAAAAAGTTACTAAACAATATGTAACGCAGCTCATAGTCACACACTCTTTAATCAGTAACTACATGTCTAACGAGGTGCTTTTTTTTTGCAGACAATGAGATTAGGGGGAGCAGTCCACCGATGAGATTCAGTAAAACCTGCGTGAAAAATTTCTTTACCGTTGTGCTCATATTCATCTACCTGCTCTTGACTGGGGTGGCCGTCTTCCTGGCCTATCAGACCATAAGTGACGTCTTGGAGAAACTCAGCCAGCCCGTTATGTCTGTCACTTACAAAGAAGTGGATTCCTTTTCTAACCCAGGTTGGTATGAAAATACCTTTTGTTTAATCCATATTATAATATGAGGAGAACCTACCCCGGCTAGAACTGATAGGGAAAGTCTGATACCGTATCTGATACCTTGGGACGGCCAAAAAGTGAGGATGGAAACCAAACAGATGCAATAAAATTAAAGTACATTTATTATACGTACCCCTTTATGTCTAGTCAGTTGGGTTTTTTTTTTTGCAAACTGTGCCACACGGGGGCTGCAAACATTGTGAAAACATGTGATTTTTCTGTTTGATATTGCAATATTGATTAAATAGTTTTTTTTTTATGTATATAACCTGATTTACAATTGTAAAATGATAACATACGCTTTGTAGCATCAGTCAGTCATCATCTGAACCTGTAATCTCAGTCGGGATTGCGGGGGTTCCGGAACCTATCCAGGCTTATTTTAGAATAGAGGCGGGGCACACCCTGACCAGGTCACCAGTCTGTTGCAGGGCCGCTTTGTAACAAGTTTATTCCCCCTAAATCTTAAAATAGCTTCACAATACAAATCTTTCATCTTGTTTAGGCTCCAAAACATTCTCTTAATCATGCTTTACTGCTCTACTTTTTTTTCTAACTTTTTGGGGTTTAAAAGTGCATATTGACGTTTACATCCTGCAGTAGCTACTTGAAAGGGTTGCGTGGCCATGTCTCCTGACCCAAGCAGCAAACAAGCCGATTGGCCCGCTGCAAACGGCCTCAACAACTAGTTGGCTGCACACAGAGACAGATGATGTGTGAAAGAGACACATAAACTGAGAAAGATGGGGTGAAATAATAGAGAAAAATAGCGTCTCTTTGCGGTTGGTCGATCGCAGGTGTTGATACTGTCATATTGATTCAATATCGACAGACATGCCAAGTCTCCCGCACTGGGCAGAAGACACCTGCAATTAGGACCTATCTCACGCTCACCTGCCAAGGTTAATAAAACTCCTGCATGATGAACATTCTAGTACATTTCATGAACATGATTAGGTATAATGAGGCTAAGCACGTGGCATCTCCTGTTGCTGCAGTTGTTAATCTGAAAGCCACTAGTAGTGATCTGCATGGCCTATTGCCAGTATTGTTTTTGGTGACCATATGGAAGAAGTCGGACATCCGGGAACTTTGGTCATGTGACAGCTTAAGTACGTGAGCTGCGAAATAAAGCATGAACAAGCAGTGCTAGGTGGTAACACACGTAAGACGCACAATTTTCCCGCTGCTTTCTCATGTTGTGAACAATTTGTTTTACGCAAACTGTCATGACAGGTGTTGTCCATTGGCGGATGTGATGTCATACCATGGCATAGCCCCTCCTCCTTTCAGCCTTGTCTCAAAATCTCCCTCCTTGTGAAGCCAAAAACTTGTCATCTCTGTATCGATATATCGGCCTGCCGTATCAATCACCTCAAGGCGATGATAAACAATAAAATTGTTTTTTCTTCACAACCTAACACACATCAGCTTCCAGGTATTAGATCTAGATTCTCGTCAGTGTTTGTACGTAACTCTAAAACCCCAAACGTATTACCAGAATTTAACCACATAATGATGTAACGTGTAGAGAAGTTGTGAAAAGCTCGGCATGATCAGTCATGTTCATACCAACTTTGAGCAGTAGTTCTGGTTCAGAAGGGTGTGGATGTCACTTAAATCTGAGGGTTTCAAAAAGCTTCTTCATTAATTCCAAGACATTGGTTTTGGCGTATTTAAGATCTTTGTCTTGCTCTTCGAAACTAAATACGATGTTTTAAGTTGTGATTTAAAATTGAATCTAAATGGAAAAACATGGCAACAAAGCTTGTAAAGGTTTGTAAATTAACAAAGCAATGCCGAGTTTTACTCATCTTGTTGACAGATGTTGGGCTTTGTGTGCCAAAATGTTTTAACTGAACATCAGAATGTGTTTTTATTTACTGTAAAAGCTAGTAGTAGTAGCTAACTAGTAGTTACAACTCGTCCCCAAATGGATTTTCTGAGCTTCAGTGAGAGATTCAGAGACAAGATAGAAGTTAATCAATCGTAGTGATTAATGTGGCTTTTTAGTACAACTTCAATCTTTTAGAAATGTTTAGCATTAAAGGTCTCATTAATGCAAACCAAATACAATTTGGTTTTTGGAACATTTATTAGACTGTAGATATAGAATCGCATTGATTTGTAGGAAGTGTGAAAGCCTGACTGTTACTCATCCCACCTCTTCCCGCGTGTTTAATTTCACCTCATTAATTTAATGTAATTTAAACTTTAGGACAATTGACTCAGATGTTTCTAACTACCACCAGGTATTGCTCTGTATCTTGGCAACGCTGAGCTACTGAGCTGCAAGCATCACTATCACAACTACATCCCACCTCTGGTAAATCCCGGGACGCATCAGGAAGGGGACTGCGATATAGAGAAGGTGGCGTACATTGGACCGTTCACAAATCAGACAATGGTGAGATAAATTTATCAATTTTCTTCATTCCTTTAAACCAATTGCAAGACACCTAAGCACGTGTATAACCATTGAGAAAACCACACAGAAAAAACGTTACGGTTAGGTTTGGATTGGAACCAGTGACTCTTGCTATGAGGCTATATCACAAACCACTACGTTACCATGCAGCCAATCTCTTCCATTTTTTATGTGGTGTATTTGGTGACATGGCCTAACCAATAAACCACTTCTCAGTAAGAAGATCTGCACATTCGTTCAACACGCTGATTTTTTTCTTCTTCTTCTTCTTCGTTGTTTTTATTTTAGAAAAAATCTTTGGTGGTCAAAGGTCCGTCGGATGTCAGAAACAGGGAGCTGATCTTCATGCAGTTCAGTCAGAATGAAACTCAGGAGGACTTCAGTGCCATCACTTACATGCTTTTTGCTAAGTTCAGTGACTTTAATGAAAGGTCAGTGCAGACCCAAAGTATCGATCGGCGCTTTCGGGCCTGTTGTGTTGTTTGTGTCACAATCTGACTGAATTTTTCTCATCTGATTTTAATCAACAACATTCATCAGGTAGTAATTTGATCACATTCCTGCACTGATAATCCTGTTTCTGCTTGATCAAGGACGTATTCAAACCAGTTAATTGACTTAAAGTGCCTTTTTTAACCCATTGTTTGCTGTCGTTTTATCTAGTCTTTTTTTTGTATAATCTTTGCTTTTTGTGTTGAGACACAAAGAGATGTTTGACCTGTCTGTTTCTGGACTTCCAGTACAAACAAATCAGAGTTTATGAGAGATTGTGAGAGGAATTACTCCACGTGGACCTTCTCTGGTGGATTCAGAACCTGGGTCAAAATGTCCCTCGTGAAGACGGCTGGGAAAAAAAAGGAAGCTGTAGAATTTCGGCAAGAGGTATACATCAATTCTCTTGTGATTAGATTAGACGAAAATGTCTCATTGTTGAGTTTTCTTTTCTGTGTTTTGATCAATATGGTTTGATTTTCCAGTCAGCTGTGGTGAAATTTAACGATAACAGGCCTGTAGCAGAACAAACTATCCAGCTCTTCTTTGTTGTGTTTGAATGGCGAGATCCGTACGTACAAGAAATACGACTGGTAAGCTCGCTCACATTTCCTCTTTAAGAACATATTCTCAACTGTATGTGCATAGTGCCAAAAAGAAGATGCCCACCTTCTTCTATTGAATAAATAATCTACGAGGTGCAATTTTGATGTTTCCTCACTAGATGGCGCTCTAACTATATATATGTATATATATATATATATATACAATGGCTTTATTGCGAAACAACAACACTGCTTCCATTAAAATGTGTGTGTTTCCAATGCGCACATTGTCAAAATAGATTGTTAGGAGATTTCAGACAAACATTTTAAACCTAGCATGTTAGATGCACGTTTTTTAAGTGCAAGGGCGCTTGATTTTAACCTTAGCACGCTAGATTACGTGCATGTAGTGGCCCCAATGGCTTTCCATATCTAGCGCATTTGTTTACCAAAGCTTGCCATCCATCTGCTCCTGTTCCGGCCCCTGGTTCAAATGTTAGAACCCAATGTAGCCTGGAAATCAAAAAGTTTGCCCACCTCTGATCTAACCCTATCTGTTGCATCTTCTTCGGTCACACCAACTATCTTCATGTCTTCCTTCACTGTATCAATGAACCTCCTCTTTGGTATTCCTCTAGGTCTCTTTCCTGGTGGTTCCAAACCCAGCATCCTTCTGCCGATGTACTCTCTCTCCCTCCTTTGCACATGTCCAAACCATCTCAGTCTGGCTTCTCTCTGGCCTAAAAATTTTGGTCACTTTGCAGAAAAAAAAATCTGAAGAGAAACAAAATTGACTAAAATTAGGTTTTAAAAAACCTGTCAAATGCAATACAAAAAACCCCACCAGGATTGTGGGGATTCATTGTCACCAATTACCAGTTATAATTGGTGAAATCAAATCAAGGAAAAACAATAGTAGAGCTTTTGTCTTTGCTTAACAGTGAAAATAAGATTATTTTCACATACGTTTACACTATTCCAGATTGATTGGGACATCAAGATAAGAAAAGAGGCAGATCATATGTTAGACTATCATGTTCAGTGATTAAGTACCAACGTTTGGGCGGAGTTTGATAAGCTGGGCGGAGTTTGTTGGAGCCCCACCCCAGTGCTGGGAGGTGCTCAGAACACCTCAACAGCAAGTTGTCTAGGACGTGTTTAAGCAACAAATATGGATTACTAACCACAGATTCTCTTCTTTTCTCACAGATAGTGACTGCCAACCCTTGGAGCTCCTTCGCCATCCTTTGCGGTGTCTTCATGGCTCTCTTCAAAGCTGCAAATTTTGCTAAACTCACCATAACGTGGATTATAAAAATGCGTAAAAGACATTTAAAGCACAAATCAAAGGAACTCAACCCTATAAACTAAAAAAAAGGAAACACAAAGGCCACAACTGGAGAGATAGTTTTACACCAATTTGATTTGTTTTACTTGTGAATATTTTAGGTCATAACTTGCACTATTCTGTCATTGATCAAAGGGATTGAATTTATTTGTTAAAATTTTAAATTCTAAAAAAATTTAAGCTCAAGAAGAACTTTTAGGGGTTTTTTTTATCACGTTAATGCTCATTTTTTAAAAAATATTTTTGTATTAGTAAAAACTAAAGTTTTTTTAATCTGAGACCTGAATGTCAGAAAAGATCTGATTTTTCACATTTTGAAGACTTCTGTTGATGTGAAGATAGTGGGAATAACTGATTGTAAGATGAGAAATTAGATGAGGATATCAAATTATTTATTGTTATTTGCATTTCATTTCACCTGCAACATTTCAACATGATCCGGAAAGACGGGAAACAAGGGGTCGGTGCTTCATACAAAAGACACAGAGCAGTGACGTGTTGTGTTCACGAGGTTCAACGTGCTGTAAGAGACCAACCATTAAACTGTGTTTTTTTTTTGTGTTTGTTTTTAGTGTTTGACCAGAAATAAACTTGATCCTTTTTATCCACTTGTCACTAAAATACCGGTATGTCATTTTTAAGGAAGCTGTGAATTTTCTAAAAATTTACAGCTGAAGGTGGAGTTTTGTTTTGTCTGATCTGCTTATTCCTAACAGGTTTTCGGTGGGTGCTGGAGCCTATCCCAGCTGATTTTAGGCGAGAGCAAGGTAAACCCTGAACAGGTCGCCAGCCTATTGCAGCGCCACACTTATTCCGTCCTCGGTGCAATTTCACAGCAGCCAATCAACCTAACATGCATGTTTTTGGAGTGTGGGAGGAAACATGAGTACCCAGAGGAGACCCAAACATACATGGGAAGAACATGCAAACTTCACTCAGAAAGACCAGTGTTTCAAGTATCGCCCCCACCCCTGACCTTCTTGCTGCGAGACTACTGTGCAGCCAAAGTTAGGCTTATAATCAGATTACCGGTAGATATGCTTTATTAATTCCAAACCGGGAAAATCTGTTTGTTGCATCAGCATTACAATCAGCATAAACAAATACAAGAAAATAGATAGTAAATGTAAAAAAAAACAAGGAAATTAACAAGGGATATTATAAATTAAATCCATGTACAATTGGGGTTGAAAAAACAGACGGAAATGTGCAAAAGATCCACCATGAGAAGTTTGTATGATCCAGTAATCGGTAGCATAGAACGACTGTTGACATGTTATTAAAAATGCTGGCATGTTTCCTTTAAAAGAATGTTGGTGTGTTACATATGCATAAAAAATGTTGTTGAGTCATGGAGACACCTCAAAGCTCAAACAAAATGTTTCATGAGACAAATGTGAAAAATGTGAGTTGTAGTTAAACAATGTACAATGTCCAACGGGTTCTTACGAAGAAACGTCAATGATGGTCTATTTTAAAAGTAAAATTGTGCAGAGTCAAAAAATGTACCCATAAAAGGGATTGTTATACTTTTACTAATTGCTTGGTTTTATTATCTACATTTACATCTATTTATTTGAATGGAATAGTATGTTACTGAAGACATTGTGATCTGTAGTGAGAAGAGGGAAGAGGTGGAGGAAAAGCTATAGAGGTGGAGGTTTGCACTAGAAAGAAGAGGAATGAATGTTAGTCTGAGTAAAACAGAGTACATGTGTGTGAATGAGAGGGATCCAAATGGAAAAGAGAGGTTACAGGGAGAAGAGATAAAGAAAGTGGAAGATTTTAAGTGCTTCGGATCAACAGTCCAGAGCAATGGAGAGTGTGGAAAAGAGGTGAAGAACCGTGAGCATGCAGGCTGGAACGGAGTAAAGTATTAAGTGTGTTGTGTGATTGAAGAGTTTCAGCTAAAATGAAATGGAAAGTGTACAAAACCGTGGTGAGAACGGCCATGCTGTTTGGTCTAGAAACAGTGGCACTGTTGCCGACGACACCGTCTGATATGGAGCTGCACCGAAGGGACGGCCAGCTCCTGTTCCTGATCCGGGAACAATGGGGGTTGGTAACCCAGAGAAGCCTCGAACGGGGACAATCCTGTGGAGGAACTAACTTGGGAATTATGGGCATACTCAATCCACGGGAGATGAGACGACCACGTGGACTGGGCAGAGGCCAACACGCACCGTAATGTGGATTCCAGGTGTTGGTTAGCCCGCTCCGACTGGCCGTTGGATTGGGGGTGGAAGCCAGATGACAAGCTGACGGAAGCCCCCAGCGCCTTACAGAAGGACTTCCAAACAGCTGATGTGAATTGCGGACCCCGGTCAGAGACTATGTCCAGAGGGATACCATGCAGACGGAACACATGGGTCACCATGAGCTGGGCAGTCTCCAAGGCTGAAGGGAGTTTAGGAAGAGGCACCAGATGTACAGCTTTGGAGAATCGGTCCACAATCGTGACCACAACAGTGTTACCTTCTGAGGGAGGGAGTCCGGTCACAAAGTCCAGTGCGATATGGGACCAGGGACGACTGGGAACCGGTAGGGGATGGAGCAGCCCCGCAGGAGGACGATGAGGGACCTTGCCCCGGGAACAGGCAGAACAGGCAGCGACAAAATTCCTAGTGTCTGCCTCCATCGTTGGCCACCAGAACCGCCGCTGAAGAAGCGCCATTGTACGGCGAATCCCAGGGTGACATGACCACCGGGATGCATGTGCCCATAGGAGAACCTGGGAGCGGGCAGAGGATGGCACATACGAACGGTTAGCTGGGCCAGTACCTGGGTCCGGATCATGCTGCAGACCACCCCTTATTGCAGTCTCGATCTCCCAAGTGATTGCCCCAATGACGCAGGAGGGGGGTAGAATGGGCTCCTGCTCCGATCTGGACTGATGACCATCATGCAGGCGGGAGAGGGCGTCAGGTTTGGTATTGCGGTTGCCCGGCCTGTAAGTGAGGGTAAAATTAAAGCGTGTAAAGAACAGCTGCCACCGGGCCTGTCGAGAGTTGAGTCTCTTAGCTGCTTGGATGTAAGCGAGGTTTTTGTGGTCTGTCCAGACCACGAATGGGTGTTCTGCGCCCTCGAGCCAGTGCCTCCATTCCTCGAGTGCCAGTTTGACTGCGAGCAGTTCTCTATTCCCCACATCGTAGTTTTGTTCAGCTGCAGAGAGACGCTTAGAGAAAAAGGCACAGGGATGGAGTTTGCCATCCTCCTGATGGTATTGGGACAGCACAGCACCCACCCCTGAATCCGAGGCGTCCACCTCCACAATAAACTGCCTCAAGGGGTCGGGCTGGACCAGAATGGGGGCCGAGGTAAACCTCTTTTTAAGCTCAGTGAATGCACCCTCTGCTTGGGGAGACCAAACGAACGGTCTGGCTGTGGAAGTAAGCTGGGTAAGGGGAAGAGCTACCTGACTGTAATTGCGAATGAAACGCCTGTAAAAATTTGCGAAACCCAGAAATTGTTGTAGTTTGCGACGGGTGTTGGGTCGAGGCCACTCAGCCACCGCGCTAACTTTTTCGGGGTCCGGGCAAACCTGCCCAGCGTGTACAATAAAACCAAGGAAGTTGACGGACTGAGAATGGAACTCGCACTTCTCAGCCTTTACAAACAGACGATTCTCAAGGAGTCGCTGGAGTACCGCACGGACATGGACGATGTGCTCCTCAACAGTGGGCGAAAAAATAAGAATGTCGTCCAGATAAACAAAGACAAAACGATTAAGGAAGTCACGGAGCACATCGTTAATGAATGCCTGGAAGACTGCGGGAGCGTTAGTTAACCCGAAAGGCATGACCAAGTATTCGAATTGGCCCAGGTGGGTGTTGAACGCCGTCTTCCACTCGTCCCCCTCCCGCATTCGGACGAGATGGTAGGCGCAACGCAGATCGAGTTTTGTAAAGACCCGGGCTCCCTGAAGTAGCTCGAACGCCGAATTAATGAGGGGCAACGGGTATTTGTTGCGAACGGTGATGTTATTAAGACCCCGATAATCGACGCACGGACGGAGGGAACCATCCTTCTTACCCACAAAAAAGGACCCCGCTGCTATGGGTGCCGAGGAAGGGCGGATAAGCCCCGACGCCAGGGACTCATTGATGTACTTCTCCATCGCCCCCCTCTCTGGAGCAGACAGATTGTACAGGCGACTGGCGGGTAAGGTTGCCCCAGGGAGGAGGTCGATGGCGCAATCATATGGCCGATGAGGCGGGAGAGATTGTGCCCTCTCCTTACTGAAGACCTCTTTGAGGTCATGATACTCTGCCGGGATAGACGCAACGTCCACCGGGTCGATTGAGCCTACCGTGTCAGAAGAGACGGTTGTCACGGCAGATTGGAGGCAAGTTGCATGGCACTGATTGCTCCACCCGACGATACGCCGGTTTTGCCAGTCGACCTGTGGATTGTGCAACCTAAGCCAGGGGAAACCTAACACAAGGGGTGAGCCGGGTGAAGAAATAACGTTAAACGAAAGGTGCTCACGGTGATTACCCGATACCACCATCTCCAACGGGGAGGACTGGTGGGTCACCCTGGTGATAACGTGTCCATCGATCGCCGTGGCATTAATGGGTTCTCCGAGTGGTTGGGACTGAAATCCACACTGACGGAGAAAATCTGCGTCGATGAAGTTGCCGTCGGCCCCGGAATCCACCAACGCTTCGACCGGAAAAGAAGAGGAACAACCAGAGGTTAGTGTCACAAGAATCATAAGCCTAGGGGTACCATGACATCTAGTTGTGCCCACCCGTAACCCTAGGTCTACCGGTGGGCCCCGTCTTTTGGGCGACAAAGGCAAGCTGAGAGTAAGTGACTTCTCGACCCGCAATAGAGACACCTCCCTTCTTTTAGTCTAACCTCTCTTTCCTTTTTGGTTAGATGCATCTGTCCCAACTGCATTGGTTCTGTGGAAGGCTGCTCAGCCTCTTGTGGAACAGATGCAAATGCCCTAGGTGGGGGGCAGACCGAGGAAGGCTGTCGATGGCTGTGAACTGGAGTAGGGTGTAGGGCCCGGGTGGTATTTTCATATTGTTTCTCTCTGTGACGGTTGTCTAACTGTATTGCCAGGGAAATGAGTTCCTCCAATGTGGATGGGGTCCCCCTGCCAGCTAGCTCATCCTTCAGAGGATCATTCAGGGCATTTAGGAACACCCCTCTTAGTGCCTTCTGTCCCCAGCCAGCCTCTACTGCTAGGGTCCGGAATGAGATGGAGAACTCCGCCACAGATAGAGTTCCCTGGGAAAGATGGAGTAGACGCTGGGAGGCATCTCCAGCCCGGTCCGGCACCTCGAACATGGTTCTGAATAAACTCAGAAAATCAGATGTTGAGCGATCAGCCAGGGGGGCTGCCGCGTCTTCGGCCTCGGCCCACTCCAGTGCCCTGCCCCGAAGAAGACCCACAATGTACAAATTCTTAACTTTGTCTGATTCGAAGGTCCGCGGTCTTAGAGCAAAGACATTTGAACACTGCAAGAGGAACCCACGACATTTCCCCAGGGTTCCATGGAAAGGTTCCGGGTCCGTAATATGGTGGTCCATGAGTGGGCTGGGCATAGCTGAAGGAGGTGCCGAGGCTGTGGACAGAAAAAGAGAACTTAGATTATTTACTTTGTCTGTTAAAGCCTGTAACTGTGTTTTTAATTGAGTATTTTCGTCCATAAGGGCCTTTATGGCCTGTTGTTGTTGTCCCAGGAATATTCCTTGTCGGGTCAGAATCTCTGACACTGAGGGTGATGCAGAACCCGCTGGATCCATTCTGGTCAGGTCTTCTGTTGTGTGGGAGAGGGAATGAGGAGGATCCAAATGCAGGTTTAACAGTTTATTAAGTGTTGAACAAAGGAATCCACAGCAGAGAGATAACAGCTTCAGGCAGTGCTGGATGGCCAAGAGGAAGGGCTGAAGGTTCCTGTGAGGAGAATAAGAAAATTAGTCTGATATCAAAATTTGACTCAGCTTAGAGGTGGTCAGTTTACCACTAGAATCGTTGAAGACCTGACAGAGACTGTGGGTGACACCAGGTCTTTTATAGCCACCGGTAAGTCTGTGCAGCTGGGAGCAATCAGCCAATCCTCCCGTTAGAAGCCATCCAGCACCTGTGAGTTTTGGAGGAGAAAAAAAACAAACAAGCGGGCCTAAAAGGCCTCACACCACAGGCACTGAGGAAAAGACAGGAAACAGCGATGGAGGTAGCAGAGATGAAGATGCTGAGGATCTCTCTGGGAGTGACCAGGATGGACAGGATCAGAGGAACAGCACATTTGAGAGGTTTTGGAGATAAAGTCAGAGAGGCCAGACTGAGATGGTTTGGACATGTGCAGAGGAGAGAGTACATAGGCAGAAGGATGCTGGGTTAGGAATCAGGGCTAGAAAGAGGGCTAGATGAAGACCAAAGAGGAGGTTTATGGATACAGTGAAGGAAGACATGAAGATAGTTGGTGTGACCGAAGAATAAGCAGAAGATGCCTAGCAAGATACCGACTTGCTAGGCGACCCCTGAAGGGAAGTGCCGAAAGAAGAAGAAGAGGAATAGTGTGTTACTGAACATATATAAAATAAATGCAACTGTCAAAATCGGTATCAAGCAGGCCAAAGACAACAGACAAATCCAGTGTGAGGCCACAAAGACCTGGAAACAGCAAAAAAGTCAGTCTGCCACTGCTCCCCCCATGGCTCATACCACTTATCACATTTGCAGTAAGTGTAGTAGGAGTTGCAGCTCCCGTATTGGCTTATTCAGCCACAGCAGACGCTGCACAAACAAGAATCAAGAAAACTTTATTTGTCTCACAATGAAGAAACAAATAAGTCACCAGGTGTAGACTCTGTAGTATTTAGAGAAAGAAGGATGACAAAAATAAAATAAATGGAAACATGCTAGATTAAATTAACCTTTGACCCCTAGGTCAATTTCCTAGGGGTCAAAGATCACGGTGAGTTAAAAGACACAACAAAATGCATGTAAATTTAAAACCCTAACACATTGCTGCATCCATAAGTTAAAATCCAGTGTACTTTCACTCACTTTGTTCAGGTTGGACAAAACTATGCAACAAAAACACTTTCTGCTTATATTAGAGAACAAAATGCATGGCCAAGGACAACCTGGGAGAAATCTGGATGTGAGCTCACAATTTACTCAAATGGGAATAAAAATTAAACCACTTAAGGTATATTTTTCAAAGTAGATTCAGGATGATCCTCCTTTTTAATTACCTCTATATTTCTTTACACTCAAAGATTTTTTTCTCCTGTAATTGTTGTCATAAAACAAAATTTTCCCACATTTTTAAATGCTTTGTGAACGCATCTTGTGTTCGAGGTCCAGTTTGAGAAATATTAGTTTATCGATACTAAAAGTTTGTTTTTCAACAGAAAAAAAAAGTCCTTATTTTTTTATAAACTCTTTTGATACGTTTGTAAATTTATAGATTTTTTTTTTTTTTTTACAAAATCTATTGTATTCCCAAAATTTTCTTCCTCATTTACTTGAAATGTGTTATTTTTATCGTCTCGATACTAGAATAGTTGTTGAGGTCGATATTTGTGTCGATCCACCTATTGCTGGAGGAGGCTCATTATTTCACCAATTGATGAGAAAATATAGTTCTTTTGGGCGTTTTAAAGGTAGTTAACGCTCACGTATTAATATTTTACACAATTTTAAACCATATAATTAATTTTCAAACATATTTTTGCTAAAATCAGGCTGTTGCTTAAATGTTGTTATTTATTAGCTTCCACTGCTAGCTTGTAAACTTCCTAATAACTATTATTCCATCCATTCAGCAAACACCAGGTTTATAATATGAATATAATTTGTTAAATACGGTTTATTAAAGCTATTTGGTTGGTTTTTAACATTTAAAATGAATTACAGACTATGTTTTTACTCTTAATAGCATCTACCTACAGCTATGCTAAAGGCAACCCATCTTTCTGAGCTACTCTTATTCACCATTTAGAGCTTTATTTACCACAAAAATAGCTTTTAATTATGTCTGACTGACTTGTTTTTGTTTTCTTTTAAATTTAAGTTTGTCATTTTTCAAAATTATTTTCAAATTTTCTATTTAAATGCAGTGAGTGTTTGATTTCAGATTGCTTGCTTTTATTTCTTTGTCCTCAATAAGAAATGGGTTTTTAGTGATATTTTTAGGTCTTTATAGTGATATTTTTAAGTTTTTTTGTTGCACAATTTATTCAAAAGGCAATTCAAAGTGTTCAAACTTTATAAACTGCTATAGTTTATTCAAAAAGCTGTGTTTTGGAGTCCTAACAAGAACCAGAAAATATGAAGACATTTTCCCTGTGCTCAGGACTCTGCACTGGCTTCTTGTGGATCAGAGAATAGACTTTAAATCTGCTCTGCTTGTGTTTAAGTGTGAAATGTTAGTGTCTTATGAACCATCTAGAGGTCTGAGGACTTCTGGGACCGGCTGCCTGCTGGTGTCTAGAGTCAGGACAAAACACAGAGAACAAACTTCCTGAGGCAGTGAGACAGGCCGACACTGTAACAATGTTTAAATCGAGACTAAAAACCTTTGATTAAAGATTACATTATTAGTCTTTATCTTTTTAATTTTAATTCTTCTTTCAGCATTTCTCTTCAGAGGTCGCTAAAGCAAGTCAGTTTCTTCCATCTAACCCTATCTGCTGCTTCTTCTTCGGTCACGCCAACTATCTTCATGTCTTCCTTCACTGTATCCATGAACCTCCTCTTTAGTCTTCCTCTAGGCCTCTTTCCTGGTGGTTCCAAATCCAGCATCCTTCTTCTGATGTACTCTCTCTCTCCTCTGCACATGTTCAAACCATCTCAGTCTGGTCTCTCTGACTTTATCTCCAAAACCTCTAACATGTGCTGTTCCTCTGATCCTGTCCATCCTGGTCACTCCCAGAGAGATCCTCAGCATCTTCATCTCTGCTACCTCCATCTGTGTTTCCTGTCTTTTCCTCAGTGCCACTGTCTCCTGACCAAACACCATGGCCGTTCTCACCATGGTTTTGGACGCTTTTCCTTTCATTTTAACTGAAACTCTTCTAGCACACATCACACCTGATACTTTTCTCCACCCGTTCCAGCCTGCTTGAACACGCTTCTTTACCTCTTTTCCACACTCTCCATTGCTCTGGACTGTTGATCCTAAGTACTTAATTTATTTGAATTCTATGGGGTTTTTTTTTTATTTTAATGCATTTTTTTCTGTCTTGTAAAGCAACAAGTCTGGTTCGTAAGACACTAATATTTCACACGTAAACACAAGCAGAATAGTTTTAAAGTCTATTCTCTGAGCCACAGGAAGCCAGCCCAGAGTCCTGAGCACAGCTAGTGTCTAGTTTCTGTGTCTAGTGTCCATAATTTTTTTTATGATTTGATTAATCAACCCATTCCTTATAAATTGCTCTGTTATGTCTGTAAACACTTCTGACCAAAACAGTTTTATCTCAGTTTTTTTTACAGGTTTATTATATTTATTTTATTTGAAAAAAGAAGAACACAAAACACACCAAAACACTTTGACGTTACTTTAAACTGCTTATATTTTAAATTATAAGCGGGAAGTAGAAGACTGATCAAAAAACAGCCTGAATCACAGACAGAGAAAACTTAACGGTGGGTCATTTTCAGAGATTTTTTTTTACCAACACAACATATTCAGTCAGGATAAAAATCAAATCAGCAAATATTAAAAATGATCGGAAAACTACCACTATATGAATAGGCTTTAACATCCTAGTTATACAATCTTTTCCACTTTTAATACATGTAAAGTTGAACAAATTGACCCAAAAGTGATCTTAAAAAGTTAAATATAAAATGTAACATCAATGTAAATTAATCTGATGGCCTCTATTATCTTGTCAGGAGTTATTTACTGTCGAAGACAAAGCCCAACTCGCCCTAAATACTGGGTCAATCAATCTCACAGCTGATTTTGTCTGTTCACAGTATCAGCTGACGTGATAAACACACAACCAGTTTTATTTACTGAAAGAGACCCTCCGTATATTATTCATAGGATCAGGGTAAATCATTTAAGAAGAGTAAGAGGTCACGTTAACTTTCCTTACTAATAATGATTCACAAACTGTCCGACCATGACGAAGTTTACTTGGAATTTCTCACTATTACCTATAGATGGTATGTAAGGGGTCATCGCTTTGTCCGTCCAAAATGATAAACTCTGTCTCGTGATGTCAGGCTCGGCCTGGATCAGGCACTGGGGGTCTCACCCTGCCAATGAGTGTTAAACATGTCCAGACATAGACCTGCCCTTTGGCTGCAGAGTTGCTCCATCAGCAGGCTGGAATTAGATCAGCGTCCAGGTCAAACTCTGGCAGGCTATATGACCAGTGGTACTGTGAGGTTTTTTTTTTTTTTTAATTGCCATTAGGTGTTATGAATATATTGCCACGGCCACCCCTCCTCAGACTGATCTAAAAGATCTCAGGTTTCTTCGCACTGTTTGATGCTACACATCCATTATGGTTCACTGTCATGGTATACCATCTAACACAGTTTCTAATCAAATATGATGGGATGTTTTTCATTTACACTGTATATTTTTTTGTTAATTTACAGCCATTTAGGTTGATCCAGTTTATTTTGTGAACAAACATGGGTCCACCTGCACGCAAAATGAAGAGAGAAAGAACGTGTATGCTCTGTGAAACGGTCTACGTTACCAAAAAGGTAACATGTCTTACTCATGTAAAAGCTTTTCTAAACGAATAATTAAACTAATTTATTAAACTACTACCATCCTTAGAATAGAATGCTACTTAGATCTGATTTACTCGTTACTTTTACCAGTTTATTGCTAAGGAACACTTGAGTAGCTCCTTAGACCGATTTACTAGCCCCCAGGTCTTCCTGGGACTTCTTTACTTTTTTCTAATGTACTGTATTGATCCCTCAAATGTGGACATTTTTGTGCTGCATTGCACCACAACAGGCAGCCATGACAGCGCCAATTGTGGGAGATAGGATGGGTTAGATGTCTTCCACAAGGACACTTAGGCATGGGCCCAGTGGCAACCAAACCGGCTTCTCCTGATCGAAGGGCTCAGTAGTAGTGGCTCCTACCACTGAGCCAACTCCTCCTCCCTTACCTGTTCTAAGGGCAGCTTTCGTTGTTCGTAGAACTGGTTAGTTACTTCCCAGATCTGCTTGACTTGTTTCTAGGAACAATTCACTAATAAGCACTGACTTACTGGCTCCTAGGAGTGCGTCACTTGTTCCTAGAATGGATTTATTGATTCTAAGAATAGATTTACTAGTTTCTTTGACTGGTTTATGGATCAGAAGTTCTTCATTAGTTTGTAGGTCCAATTTACTAATTTCCCTGGTTTGATTTATTGCTTCCAAGGACTGTTTTACTTGTTCCTAGGACTGCTTTAGGAGTTCTTAGGACTGCGTTAGTAGTTCCTAGAAGTACTTTAGTAGTCCTTAGGACTGCTTTGGTAGTTCCCTGGACTGCTTTAGTAGTCCTTAGGACTGCTTTAGTAGTTCCTAGGACCGCTTTAGTAGTCCTTAGGACTGCTTTAGTAGTTCCTAGGACCGCTTTAGTAGTCCTTAGGACTGCTTTAGTAGTTCCTAGGACCGCTTTAGTAGTCCTTAGGACTGCTTTAGTAGTCCTTAGGACAGCTTTAGTAGTTCCTAGGACTGCTTTAGTAGTCCTTAGGACTGCTTTAGTAGTTCCTAGGACCGCTTTAGTAGTCCTTAGGACAGCTTTAGTAGTCCCTAGGACTGCTTTAGTAGTCCATAGGACTGCTTTAGTAGTTCCTAGGACCGCTTTAGTAGTCCTTAGGACTGCTTTGGTAGTTCCCTGGACTGCTTTAGTAGTCCTTAGGACTGCTTTAGTAGTTCCTAGGACCGCTTTAGTAGTCCTTAGGACAGCTTTAGTAGTTCCTAGGACAGCTTTAGTAGTCCTTAGGACTGCTTTGGTAGTTCCCTGGACTGCTTTAGTAGTCCTTAGGACTGCTTTAGTAGTTCCTAGGACCGCTTTAGTAGTCCTTAGGACAGCTTTAGTAGTTCCTAGGACAGCTTTAGTAGTCCTTAGGACTGCTTTGCTAATTCCAAAGGCTGCTTTACTCGTTCCCAGAACTTTTTTATGGACCTCCTTCTTTGTGTGCAGTTTTGCTTGGCTTGTTTCTGTGGACGCCTTTCTTGTCTCCGAGGCTTGATTTCTTTGTGTTTAATCCGACTTTATCACTTTTGCATCTGATTTGACAAATAACTTGTACGTCTTTGATTTCTTGAACACTTTATTATCAGAACTTTATCACTTTCCCATAACTTCCCAAAATGACTGATCCTTCCTCCTGCTCTATTTGTTCTAAACACAACTATTTTAAGAATTGTAATTTCACACGTCTGCATCTGCATACTTCAAAAATACCCTCAAAGTAAGAATTATTGACTAGTTTTCTTCTTCCAGATGTAAAAAAAGTGGACACTTAGTGAAATGTTAAACTCTAAATATTCTCGTACAGGAAATGGACGAGCACATGAGAAGCATGCTGCACCACCGTGAGCTGGAGAAGCTCAAAGGCCGGTGAGTTAAAAAGACGTATCTGAATAAATCAAAATAAAACAAGTTCAACATCTAAACTCATTTATAATCTTATACTAGGGTTTGACTTTCATCCAATAGTTTGGTCTGAATCTATTTGTGTCCGTGCACGTGCACGCACACAGCCGGTAGATTTAAGGGCAGCTGTCTCAACTGTGCCAAATATATTTAGACACAATCTTTCCGGAACAACAGGCATGACCGTTCGAAAGCAAATGGCTAGATTGGGACGCTGTACCGATCACTTCAAACACACCGCCTGCTTCAGAGAAAAATATGATGTACTAGAGTTGTTGCTAAATTACGGAGGTTTTAAAATAACATTTATGTGACAAGAATAAATCAATTCAAAAGGTGTCAGACGACACAATTTTGTGACTCTGATCTTTGGTCATGTTTCTCCAAAAAGAGCGACTCTTCTTAAACCCCTCATTCAGCCTTAGCTTGAGTCAAACTGCTCGATATAACTTTGAAACCTCCTCAGGTGAGGAATTATGTGTCAGAAATAAAGTAACCGTGTCACCCTCGTGCTCGCCAACTGCACGAGAGGTGAGAGAAAGATGGCATACGTGACACAGATTTGCAGAGAAACTGAGATGGAGCTCACTAAGCTGCAGGATGGCATACTTGGAGAGGTTTTCGAAGGGGAGGCCACAAACAGCTGCACACAGGATTGGTTGTCAGGGTGCTGATAACACATGCTCTGCTGAGTGAGAGGGGGGCTGGGTTCCTGCAGTTGGACCCCAGTGAGGGGACAAAAACAGCCGTCTGCTTGTATTTGGTGTCAGAGTGCAGCGGACACCATCATGAAGGCGCACTAAAGCAGAGGACCTGTGCTGCTCAGGTCCTACCTGCTCTCACCCTGCCAAACAATACCTGCCGGGGACTAAAACAAGATCAGGATGAAACACAGTTTGATATTTTGAACCAAAAGATAATTCTAAGTAAGCTACCTCCTGATCTGAGAAGAAAAAAAAAGACAATTTGGACACGTTTTTAATTGAAGGATTGTTGAGTATTCTCCTCTCCTTATTCAGAACGGAAAGTAAAACCTCATCCAGGCAGAAAAAAAAACCCCAAACCAGAGCAGAATCATGCCGGAAGGAACAGTTGAACGTCCTCTCTCACCTTCCCTCCCCAGGGACTGCGGACACAAATGCAGAGTATGTAAGGTGACGGTTGTGAGTCTGACCGACTACGCCAGCCACATTTCCAGCTCCACACACAAAGAAAACGTTGAGGCCGCTGAGAAAACCAATCCCAGGAGCAACTGTGAGGAAAATTACTTCGACCAGACTTTGGTGGATCTGATTGAGAAAAGAAAAGAGAATGTCAGGTAAGATTTTACTCATTTTTTCTTTTCATTTGAGCTCAAACAGGCTTTAGAAGAAATAATCATTTACAAATTTAAGAAAGAGGAAAAGTTAAAGTGCTAAATGTTGCATTCAAACCTTTCTGTTCTTTTAAATTGTCATTAGAGTTTAAATATTCGTGTTTTATCCGCAACCCTGGAATATTGTGTCATTTTTCGGAGTTCTTAACCGTACACAAAACACCATGTATAGTCAGTCACATTCGGCTGCCTGTTTTAGCTACTGCTTCACACCAACCTGCTGCTAGAGTCAGATGTCAGGCATGCAGGCTAAAAAAAAAAAGCATGACTGCACAGGCAATGTTTAGACACATCCGACAATCCCTGTTTCCTAGGAAACATACGAAGAGAAGATAATGCAGTTTTTAAGGGATAAGAAAACATAAATAAATCAATTCTATATGTAACTGTCCTGATTTGACCTGAAGCACCGGGTTTAGATGAAAATTAGGATTTTAGGAGAAGACGGTAAAGACACGTCCCTCTCACTGCTGCTATTGAGACTCTAGTTAACCTAAAACTGAATGTGAGGTCTTATTTTTTTTAAAACTGAATACATTTATTTACCATATTTTTTGGATGATAAGTCGCATTTTTCACAGAAAGTTCTGTTCCGTTGTCTTCCACTTATCTGGGGCCGGGTCTTGAGGGCAACAACCCAGGCTTCTCTCACCCCGGCTGCGTCGTCCAGCTCACCCAGAAGGATCCTGAGTTGTTCCCTGTCCAACTTTGAGACATACTCTCCCCAGCAGGTCTGGGGTCTGCCTCTGGGTTTCCTCCCGGGAGACGTGCCCAAAACACCTCACCAGCGAGACGTTCAGGAGGCATCCTAACCATGCCCGAACTACCCCATCTGGTTTCTCTCGACCCGGAGGAGTAAGGGCTCTACTCCGAGCTCTTCCCAGATGGCAAAGCTCCTTACTCTATCTTTGAGTGAGAGCCCAGCCATCCTGTGGAGCAAGCTCATTACGTCTGATTGTATCCGTGATCTCATTCTTTCGGTCACCACCCACAGCTGGTGACCATAGGTCAGCGTAGCAACATAGATCGACTGGTAAATCAAGAGTTATGGTTTTCGGCTCAGTTCTTTGTTACGACAGACCGATGCAGCTGAGCGGACAAAAGGTTCTCCGTTTGTTCTAACATTTTCCCTCCTTTTTTAGGAAAGAAAAAGAAGCTGCTGCTGCGAAGCTGGTGAAAGAAAAAGAGGAACAGAGAAGAAAAGAGGAATTCCAGCGAAGACTGCAGCAGGCCAAAGAGCAGTTCCGTATCGATCGTTCTCGGGAACCACAGTACCAAACGTACGGTAGACCTTCTCAGCAGCACCGCTGGCACCGGGGGAACCAATATCAGGTTCTTAACGGAGAGGCGAGACCCTGGCATGACAACAGGCAGGGGAAGAGCGCCACCTGGCATGCACAACAGCCTCCAAACTTCCAGAATTGGGCACCTGAGGAGTTTCATCATAGAAACAGAGAACAGAACACCGGGATATGGGGTAATGGGTCCAACTGTGAAAACACACCAAACCGGCTGCCCTGGTTAAGTAACGGAGGCAGCAGCTACGGTCTCTACGGACACAACAACATCTCCAGATGCGCCCCGAGGAACCGGCCACAGAGCTTCATGGGATTCCCATCACCTCCCAATTTCTTTTCCCATCCTGGGAATCAGTTTGCAGGAGGAGTGGATGGTAGATGTCCGCAAGAAGGTGGTTTCCATCACAGAGAAACACCACCTGGACCCGACCACAATGCCATGAAAAACTCCAAACCCTTTGGTAGCAACCCCAAGTTGGATAAAAGCTGTCGCTGGTCACCGTATCCGGTTTCATCTGCACCGCACAGCGATACTCACACAAACCTCAACAACATCCCCAAACCACAGCAGCAGGACAAAGCGCCTCAGTCTGAGCAAAAAGAGGGACAGATACCGGCTAAAGTAAACAAGGAAGAACGGGCTGGAAAACCCGCAGAGAACCCTAAAGTAAACAAAGAAGACAAAGCCGTAAAACCCGCAGAGAACCCTAAAGTAAACAAAGAAGACAAAGCCGTAAAACCCGTAGAGAACCCTAAAGGAAACAAAGAAGACAAGGCCGTAAAACCCGTAGAGAACCCTAAAGCAAACGCGGACGACAGGGCTGTAAAACCCGTAGAGAACCCTAAAGCAAACGCGGACGACAGGGCTGTAAAACCCGTAGAGAACCCTGCCAAGCTTCAGACAGACCCGAAGCCTTCAGGTGGTCAGACAGGAAACAAACCGCAGCAGCAGGAAGATCTGAAGAGTTCCTCGCTTAACCGAGGAGCCGGTCCCACTCTATCACAGTTTATACCCTGTAGGCTGAAGTCACAGAGACAGAAGAGCTGTTCGGAAGATCAGAAAGAGAAAAGTTGTGGTCAGAAAGCAGGAAGAGACAGTGTCCAGTTTCTGCAGTTGCTCCAAGTTAGTACCTCCATGGTGGAGCCAATGGATAGAGAGGAGGAGAAGAAGAAAGTGAAGAAAAAGAACCCCCCGGTGACTCCAAACGATGTCGAGCAAAACTCAGAGAAGGAAGAGTCCAAAACTGAAGCACAAGACACCTCCTCCTCCAAATCAGACTTTCCCCCGGTTCTGAAACGGGACTTCACCAAGCACATGAGCACCAAGAGCAAAGCAGGAGGCCTCGAGCCCAATCTGCAGATCGCCAGGCGGGTCCGTAACCTCAGCGGGTCACGCAGAAGCGATACAGAGAAGGAATCGGGACTCAAACCCACCGTCCGGCAGCTGCTCAGCTCCTCCGGGTCCCGCCGCAATATGAACTGGGAGCAGATCTACCAGGAGGTCCGGAAGAACCAGGACAAGGGCAAAGGCCTGCCGAGGTAAAATTTGATCAAACTTTGTCACAGATCATGACGTGTGAAAGCCTGACTATTGCTCATCTTCAGAAAGCAGTCTCTGCTTTCAAACTTTGACACATGTCGGTTGTGTTTGATCTTGTGTCCTGCAGGTTCGGGATCGAGATGGTTCCGTGTGAGCAGGAGTACCAAAGCCAAGAGGAGGAGGACGACCTTGCTTTTCTAGAGGGCGTCCAGTGGGAGGCGCTGATAGATACCTCGGCTCAGGGAAACTCCAGAAAGCGCTCCTTATCAGAGAGCAGTGTCGTCCCCGCGCCTTCTCTTCCACTCTGCTCAACTCGGTCCTCAAAGGAGAAGACTCAGAGCCCCGTTCCAGACCAGAAGCTCCTCACAGAAATCAAGCAGGAGAAACTAACGGTGGTGCTCAGCGACAGCAGTTTGGGGGCAGAGCAATATGATGGGAAAGGAACGGGGAAGAGACGGAGAGCTGTAGGGGTCAGTTTTTAAAAAAAAAAAACAGATTCTTCTCATTTTTTTTCTAACAAACACTCATCTTTCTCCTCTTTCATCCACGCAGGACGCCACGAATACGAAGGCTTCTAGTTTAGAACACGACAGCAAACGGATGAAGGTGAAATCAAAGAAAGGTCAGTATGCCGCAAACAGAAGGAAGTTTGAGTAAAACTACCGCTTCTCATCTCAGACCGCTTCTATGTGCAGAGCGTTTACAAATCGACCAGCTGCTGGCCGTCTCACTAAAGGAGGACGAGCTGAGTAAGTCTCTTCAGAATGTAGAGACTAACCTGGTCCAAGCCCGCGCCACTATGGAAGCCGCCTACATAGAGGTGCAGCGCCTCTTGCTGGTCAAACAACAGGTCAGTCATCGAAATGTTATCACAGATCCTTCCTTTCTCATGCAAAATCAACTTTTACAAGCTCTCCTACAAATAGGGACGCGTGGGTCTTTTGTTTTTAGAATGAGTCACCAATTTTTGAACAAATTGTACAAGTATTTCTGCCTCGTTCGTACGTGCCTGCTGAAGGACCACCATGAGCAGTTCAGAAGACGAAACGAAAACAATAAAAATATACAATTGATATACACAATTAAACAGTATAAACTAAAACATTCTAAAGTAATTCTTTATATATGTTATTATTTCAGGACATCTCTTTATGAGTACAAGTTAAACCAGTGAAGGTAGATTTCAGTAGCAGTGTTTTTCGTTCCGTCGTATTCCGCTTATCCAGGGCCGAGTCGTAGGGCAACGACCTCAGAAAGACTTCTCTCACCCAAGCTGCATCCTCCAGCTCACCCGAGAGAATCCCGAGGTGTTCCCTGTCCAGCTGTGAGACATATTCTCTCCAGCGAGTCCAGGGTCTGCCTCTGGGTTTTCTCCCGGTGGGACGTACCTTAACGAGGTAGGCATTTGGGGGGCATCCTAACCAGATGGCCAAAACATCCCATCTGGCCCATACTTCGAATTCCTACCGGATGGTAGAGCTCCTCACCGTATCTCTGATTGAGAGCCAGCCATCCTGAGGAGGAAGCTCATTTTGGCTGCTTGTATCTGCTATCTCGATCCTCCACCCACAGCTGGTGACCATGGGTGAGGGTGGGAATGTAGATCCTGGTTACCATGGTGAGGGTAGGATTGTGGATTCTGGTTACCGTGGTGAGGGTAAGAACATAGTTCCTGGTTACCACGATGAGGGTGGGAACGTAGATCCTGGTTACCATGGTGAGGGTAAGAACATAGTTCCTGGTTACCATGATGAGGGTAGGAACGTAGATCCTGGTTACCATGGTGAGGGTGGGAACGTCGATCCTGGTTACCATGGTGAGGGTAAGAAACATAGTTCCTGGTTACCACGGTGAGGGTGGGAATGTAGATCCTGGTTACCATGATGAGGGTAAGAATGTAGATCCTGGTTACCATGGTGAGGGTAGGAACGTAGATCCTGGTTACCATGGTGAGGGTAGGAACGTAGATCCTGGTTACCATGGTGAGGGTAGGAACGTAGATCCTGATTACCATGGTGAGGGTAGGAACGTAGATCCTGGTTACCATGGTGAGGGTAGGAACGTAGATCCTGGTTACCATGGTGAGGGTAGGAACGTAAATCCTGGTTACAATGGTGAGGGTAGGAACGGAGATCCTGGTTACCATGGTGAGGGTGGGAACGTAGATCCTGGTTACCATGGTGAGGGTAGGAACAAGATCGACTTTTCGGCTCAGTTCTTTCTTCACCACGACGGACCGATCCAGCGTCTATAGCATTACAAAAACTACATTTCTACAGATCTTTACCTTTAATTTAAACTTGTAGTCATTATTTAATTATTGTTATCGTCTCTGTTTGACTGGTTTTTAATCAGAAAATAATCATTTATAAAATCTCTTCTCCAACTTTCTTTTTTCTAGGTGACCACTGAGATGGAAAACCTGAGAAAGAAAAGGATCGAGCTGCTGAAAGGAATCCAGGGTGAAAATACATGTACGTATTATAAATGTTGTCTTTTATTATGGGATTTTGGGGCAGAGAACTCCAGACTTCTCTCACCCTGGGCACACCTTCCAACTCCCCCGCAGGGCATCCCAGCCGTGCCCAAGAAAAACTACATTTTTTTAGTTATTTGTATTTTTTTTTACAGGCAGTGCAGAGGAAGTACCTCAGCTCCATCTGAAAGAAGAAAAGATGGATTTCTTTGAAACGAAGCTTCAAACAGCCCCCTCTGTTCCTCGTCCATCAGTTATAGAACCCCTCGCTGAATGTCCTGCAGAAGGCGTCTCCCCATCCTGCTCCGGATCCCCTTTCAGGCCTGTAGTTAAGACTGAACCTCTATCCCCGATCCATATCAGCTCTGAGCCAGACCCCATGGAGATCATGACCGACTCTGCTCACAGCACCATGCCAGACTTTATCCCAGCCAACCCTGTGACGTTATCAGGTAAACGTGATTTGATCATGAATCAGTCTGACTTTAAGAGTTTGGGTAACAACCAGAATCCAAACGTAGGACCATTTTTTAATTTTTGTCGTGTTTCCTGCTGAAATTTTTCAGATCCAACCAACAAGCTCTGCTCATTTCCCACGAGGTTATCAAAACCCTTCGTGGATAAACCTAAATATTATGAAGAGAAGCAATCAGGGCGGCTCGAGACAAAAGAAAGATCAGTCTACACATCCGCTAACAATATCGAACCGCCATCGGACTGTAAAACCTCAGTAAAGCTGTCCTCCAGCCGAAGAAGCTCTGAACTAGGAAGTGTCGGAGATCCCGCAGACATCCAGCCCCCATCAGTTCTGAACATACCTGCCTCTCCATCGGCAGGAAGCGGCAAGCGTGTGAGGAAGCTGAAAAAGAGGAAAGAGTTAAAAAAGGCCCAGGGGACGGAGGTGCCAGAGACCAGCGATACAGAAATGGACGAAGGGGTTCTGACGCGGCGGTTGCTCAGACAACGCCGGAGACCCAGCGGAGTTTCTCAGGTCAGCACCTCAAACTCATCCGGGAACAACCGGCAGAGCACGAGCGCTAAAGAATCCCTGAAAAACACGGCTGATCCTGTTGATGAAACGATTAACATGGAGGTCCAAACACACGCCCCTCAGAGCCTCGCCTGCAACGAGGTTTCCTCCACCAGTGAAATCGATCTGTGTAAATCATCCGAGAGGTGAAATTTAGATTAAATGTGTAATTAAAGTCTTCTGCTATTTGTAACACATTTGCACTCTTTGAATGTTTTGTCCCTGCAGCGATCCGTCCGGTGTGTTCACACTCCCTAAAGCCTCATCAGGTACTCGTGGAGAACGTTTACCACATCTTTTCATCCGTTTTTGGGTTTCTTGTTTAGTAAATTGTTGTTTTTGTTTTTTTAGATGTATGTTCGGACCATGCCGAGGACCAGGTGCCCACCGAGGGAACGTTTGAAGGCCACCAAGAGGCGGTCAACGCTATGCAGATACACAACGGCCTGCTATACACGTGCTCTGGGGATCGGACCGTCAGAGCATTCGACCTGGTGGTGGGTTCTCCGGTTGTAGCAGCAATAAAAAAAAAAAAGAAAAAGAAAAAAAAAAGAAATAGCATGAAGACATCGAGCATGTTCAGCAGCACTAAAAGTAGTTCACGTGTCAATGTTTTAAAATAAATAAAATAAAAGGTCAATTTCAGGGTACCCGTCTTTGGTTGCCACCTATCTCCTCCTTCACTAGACCGCTATGGCCCCTCCTGCAGGTGGTGAGTCCACTAGGCTCCAACGGGGGGCAAGGACAACTTGGCCTTGCTTGATTTCTTCATAGGGGTGTTTGAGCTGCGCTTTGTCTGGCCCCTCACCTAGGACCTGTTAGGTGCCTTACCGGGGCACCCAACAGGGACCCCTTGCCTTGGGTGTCCCTACCAGGGGCATTAAGCCTCAGACAACATAGCTCCTAGCATCATCGGGGCACGCAAACCCCTCCACCACGATAAGGTGGCGGCTCAAGGAGGAGGCGGATCGGTGCAACGTCAGCAATAACTAGGACGCTGCATTGGTCCGTCTTGGTAAAGAGAGAGCTGAGCCGAAAAGCAAAGCTCTCGATTTACAAGTCGGTCTAGGTTCCTACCCTCACCTATGGACACCAGCTGTGGGTGGTGTCCCGAAGAAGGAGATCGCGGATACAAGCGGCCAAAATGAGCTTCCTCTGCAGAGTGGCTGGGCTCTCACTCAGAGATCGGGTGAGGAGTTCAGCCATCTGGAAGGAGCTCAGAGTAGAGCCGTTGCTCTTCCAGGTTGAGAGGAGCCAGATGGGGTGGTTTGGGCATCTGGTCAGGATGCCCCCAAGCGCCTCGCTGATGAGGTGTTACAGGCACGTCCCACCAGGAGGAGACCAAGAAGCAGATCTTGGATCCGTTGGAGAGACTATGTCTCACAGCTGGCCGGACAACGACTCGGGATCCTTCCAGGTGAACTTGAGGATGCAGCTGGGGTGAGAGAAGCCTGGGCTTCCCGTCTGAGGCTGTTGCCCCGCAACCCGGCTCTGAATGAATGGAAGACGACGGAACGGAATGAACGTGACCTTTAACTTTGCAGGTTTTTTTTCTTTGTAAACATTTCAAACGTGTTTGTTTTAATAAATAAAATTATTTTTTTAAATTTTGATGGCCTGCATGGATTTTATAAACGACAACACACACTATTTAACGAGTTTGAGACGTGTGTGGGTTCCAGTCTTCTCTCTCTGAGTAATCCAGGTTGAAGTAACTCTGAGTGTTGGGGGTTGCCGACCCATCAGTAACGTGAACATGAATCAATACAAACACCCTAAAAACTCATGGGATTGAGTTCAAAAAACAAATTAGGAACAAATTTGGATTTGAGAAGTTTTGCTAAAATTAATCCAAAGATAAACATTTTAAACTTTAGACGGAAAAACGACGTCAGCTGAAATCTTAATCCACCAAACAGGAACATGATGGTTCCACCTCCATCTGGAATCTTTAAAACCACAGCATGCACATTTCTGTGTTTCAGACTCATCAGTGTGTGGGTGTGTTCGAAGGCCACAGCTCCAAAGTTCTCTGCCTGCTGGTGTCCGCGGATCCTTTCCTGCATCATCGACTTTACTCTGGTTGCAGCGACCAGACGATCCGCTGCTACAGCCTCAAGGTGGAACACATTTAGATCTACAAACAGAGTTTGTTCTTATTGGGTCTTTTTTTTTTTTCTGTCTTTAGACGCGGAAATTTGAGCAGCAGTTCAATTTGTCAGAACGAGTCCTTTGCCTCCACAGTCGATGGAAAACGCTCTTCGCCGGTCTGACAAACGGATTAGTCGTCACATTTAACCTGAAGGTAAAAAAAATTTTTTGAAAAAGCTCATTCGTTTGAAAACGTTGGCATCATGTTTTTTTTGTTTGTTTAGACCAACCGGCACATGGACGTGTTTAAATGCCACAAGCCTCGCGGGGTGAGCTGTCTGGCCTCGTTGCAGGAGGGAGCCCAGAAGATCCTGTTGGTCGGTTCCTATGACAACACGATCAGCGTGAGGGAAGCGAGGAGCGGCGTCCTGCTGCGGACACTGGAGAGCCACAGCAAGAGCGTGCTCTGCATGAAGGTGGGTCGTGTCGAAGAGACAAGACCTGCTGAGCCGAGATGAAATGATCCATATTTATCTGGTGATTCTTTTGGCTCGTTTCCTGGCAGGTGGTGGACAATCTGGTGTTCAGTGGATCCAGCGATCACTCCGTCTGCGCTCACAATATCCTCGTAAGCTCGATGAATCGTCCAATCTACCAAACGGATCAAAACAGGTGGTTATTTTAACGTTCATTATGCTTCAGACAGGGGAACTGGTTCACGTCTTTAAAAACCACTCTCACGCTGTTACCGTGGTGAACGTCCTGGGGAAAATGATGGTCACCGCCAGTTTGGACAAATTGGTTCGTGTTTACGACATCCAGGTATGATTAAAAAAAAAACGAATAAGTCACGTTAAATTTTTCTTATTCTAAAGTTTAATTCATTTTTTTTTTTTTTGCAATAATTTTCTCCTCAGACTCCGGAGCAGGTCCAGATCTACGCAGGAAACACGGACATGGTGCTGTGCATGACCACGCACAAAAACATGGTGGGAAACTATTAATCGATTGAATTGATCTGTTTTATTTTGAACCGAAAATAACCTTTTTTAGAAAAAAATTTAACCAGATTTAATTTGTTTTGTTTCAGATTTACACTGGCTGTTACGACGGCAGTGTGCAGGCGGTGAAGCTGAACCTCATCCAGACCTACCGCTGTCAGGTGAGACGGCAGCTGATTGGTTAAAAACAGGATTATTTTGTCTTTAAATTTCGACCATGTTTGAACGTTCCTCCGACATCGATAAAAGTGTAAACTATTCATAATGAAGCGTGTTGTGTTCAAACAGTGGCACGGCTGCTCCCTGATGTTTGGGATTTCGGCACATCTGCAAGAACATCTGCTTCAAGACCACCTCAATGCAAACCCACCGAGGTGCCGCTGGAAGAACTGTGAAGAGTTTCTTTGTGGACTCAACAGCGTGAAGCAGGTATGAAAATCTTAGTCAGCAGTTCACCGAGTGCAGGGTCAGGTTTGTTTATCAGTGTCTGTTAAATTAAGATTTCAAAAATGGGTCTAAATCTTTACATGTTTTGGTAACATAAAATACCCCCCCAAAAAAAAACCCTTATTATTCAGGTTTAAGTCACAACATACGGTACTCAACAGTAAACGCAGTGTTGGAGGAGGCGTTAGATCAGTGGTAGAGTGTCTGTCCTTGGACTGGGAAAAGCCGGTTCGATTCCCACTAGGCCCATGCTTAAGTGTTCCTGGAGAAGACACCTAACCAGGGGCGGATCCAGGATATTCTAAAGCGGGGGGCATGAGGTCATTGACAAAGCCAGTGCCTCCCCAGAACGTTTTGAAAAATAAGATTTATTATCCTGCACTTTGGTTGGCCGATCGCTGGTCCTGCAAGGAGATAGCTAGTCCTCTCTTCTTTCTTCTTTTGTTTTTTTTGTGGCACAAAAGGGAGGCGAGGCCTGGCCCCCTGACGCCGCCCCTCTAGATCCGCCCCTGCTAACCCCGGTTTCTTCCACCATTGGCGCCGTCATGGCTTCCTGCTGCGGTGTAGCGCAGTAAAAGTAATTTCCTCATGAGGGATGAATACCTTACAATGAAATCTTCTTTAGGTCAAACTAGTCCCAAAAAATTGTGTTGGAGAGATTTTTTTCCAACTCAAAAGGGTGGAATGCCCCCTGCAGGTCAGGGACAGGGTCCTGCCCAAAGTGGAGGAGTTTAAGTATCACGGGGTCTTGTTCACGAGTGGGGGAAGGACGGAGCGGGAGATCGACAGGCGGATCGGTGCGGCGTGAGCAATAACTAGGACGCTGCATCGGTCTGTCGTGGTAAAGAGAGAGTTGAGCCAAAAAGCGGAGCTCTCTATTTACAAGTTGATCTGCGTTCCAACCCTCACCTATGGTCACCAGCTGTGGGTGGTGACCATAGGTGACCGAGATTGGGGGCATATCAGACGAAATGAGCTTCCTCCGTAGAGTAGCTGAGCTCTCAACTCAGAGATCAAGTGAGGAGCTCTGCCATTTAGGGGTAGTTCAGTGTCGAGCTGCTCCTCCTCCAAGTCCTTCCGGGTGAGCTGAAGGATGCAGCTGGGGTGAGAGAAGCCTGGGCTTCCCCGTCTGAGGATGTTGCCCCTGCGACTCAACCCCGGAACAAGCGGAAGATGACGGAACGGAACAGATTTTTTTACTCCTATTTTTTTTTAGTTTAACCAGGCCGGCCTTCTAACTGGTCTTTCCTTTTCTAATTTTTTGATTGAATAAATGCTTTATTTAAAGTATTTAATGTAAAAGTGAGGATTTATTTTTTTCCAGGTGCTGCTGCGTCACATCCAGAAACACATTGAGGAAACTGAAGTGGATCCTTAGAGGCCGGTTGGTTGGAACGTTGTTTCACCCTGTGCCCTACTTCCTGTGACCTCCAACTCCTTTTTTTTTTTCCTCTATAGCCTCCCATATTGGGGGGGAAGTAACTAAAACTTGGGACCCGCTTGACCCACCGGTGCTCCGTTTGAGCCCGACGGGTCGCGTCTGAAAACTGAATCCTGTATTTTTCACTTGTTGAAATCGAAATCGTTACTCTGTCAGAAAAGGATGGTCGGTTGTGTCGCCGTTTGTTCCGTTTTTTTTTTTTTTTTTTTACGTTCGGCAAAAACACTCGTTCCTCTCCTTTTTGTTTCACTGACCAAATAAGACAAAGAAAGACAGAAACAGGACTTTTTCTAATTGAAGAAACTTGAGTTTCGCAGGTAACCGAGGGCCTAATCCTTCCGGGAACGCACCTGCTTGGCAGTATGGCATGGGTCAGGATGGGCTCCTGGTTGTGTGGTTGTGCTGTGTCACGTTCAGCGACCTGCTGTTCAGGAATTTAAAGTTTTGTTTCTTAGTGTGATTTTTTTTTTCTTTACGAAGAGTTAAAGTTTTGAGAATTTTTTTTTTTTTCTTTTTTCCGAGTTCATTTTTCTTTCGTACTTCTACAAAAATCTCAGGTTGAGATTTTCTTCTAATCACCGAATAGACGTACGTTTTAATCTGCATGAATTTTTTTTTTTTAAATTGTAACAGAAAGTTTTTAACGTGAAGTGAACCTTGTTTTTCAAGAGTGAATGTAAGATGTTTCTGAGTTGGTTTTTCTTGTTTTTCAGGGTTTATTTGAGATTTGCTTAAAAGGTGCCAGAGTTGTATTTTTTTTTCAAAGACTCTTCTGATTAAAAGAAAGAGATTTAACGAAGGTGTTTAAAGAAGGCTGTTGAAGGGAAGAAGTTCCATCTCTTATGCCATATGTCAGCAGGTGACGCAAAAAAAAAAACACTTTTAAAGGTTTTAATACCAGTTTTACCAGCAGGGGAGTTTTTTTTGTTTTTCACTGTTGCAAGTTTTGGGGTCATTTCAATCCGAAGGAAAGCGGCCGTTCACCTCTTACCTGGTATTCTTGAGTTTCTTCACTTGTTCTTTTAACACAGAGATATTTTATACCAATAAAAAAACAAAAAACAAAGACCAATCTAATCAATAAAAAACAATTAATCAAAAATCACAAAAGTCGTCTTAATTTTCTTCATGCGATATTTGTGTTTTGAAAAATTTTCACTGCAGGACTGGAAACGGATTCAAACCAACAACTACACATTTATTTAGATAAAAATGCAGTACACTCATTGGACCAAATGCCTTCATAAGAAAAAAAAAATCACAAAACGCTGCAGTCCAAACCATCAGCTATTTTCTTTCAAACCCATAAAACATCCATAAAATAAAACTGTCGGGCTCCACAGTTTTTTTTTTATTCTTAAATCCCACCTGTTTCTAGATAAGTGATGCCATGTTGGTTTTCTCTGAGATGAACTGCTGAGCCGTGGAGGGATTATTTAATCCCATTTGGAAACAAAAGACAAGCAATAATTTTACTTTGAAAGGGGTGTTTGAAGAAAATGGGAAATTTTGGTTTAGAAGTTTTATTTTCTGTCCACCAGAGAGCCCAGGTCACTGGGACAAATACAGGAAAATAAACCCATGTTGCTCAGTTTGAAGCAGAAGGAAATGAACTAATACAGAGATGAGTTGCTGTATGAGAACTTCTGTGAGGTATTGTGACAGAGTAAATGAGGTTTGTGTGTGTTTGTTGCCTGAGAAATAAAAGCTACAACGGTGAGGGTGTCTTTAAAAAAAAAAAAAATCAGAACAGACTGATAGACTGATATGTGGATGAAAAGTGGAGGACAAAGTCTGACACCTTCTGCAAATAGAAAATGAAGAAATTATAAATGGAGAAACATTTTGGTTAGGAAGATGCAAAGCGGAGGTGGTAGTGAGGGAGATGAAGAGTGGAGGTGGTGGTGGGGTGGATGAAAGCAAACGGTGGTCGGGCACACAGTATTGAGGTAAACGCTGGCAGGTCTGGTCCATGTATGGATTGGAGCTCACCAGGAAGAAGTTGGGCCTTTTTTTTTTTTAGGCATACATTGTCAACTGGAGCCACTGGGAAGAGAAAACCTTCATTACGCCCCCTGTTCAGATTGAGGACTAGTCATTGGTAATCGAGCTTTGTAAATTTTATACCTCAAGGACACTGAGTCTGATGGTGCCATCTCCATCCTGATCAAAGGCCTGGAACGCCCCTGAGAAGACACATCATGATAGTACCACTGAGATGACATGCTATACGTTAAACAAAAAACTTCATATTGATTGAAGCATTTGCAACATTAAATTTAGAAGAGGTTCGAAATTAAAACGTGAACTGAAAACAAAAAATGGATGAGGAATTCTTATAGAAATGTAAAGTCTAAACAAAAACTGTGTTGCCCAAGATCAAAACAAAATTATTTTGACAAAAATAATTTTTTGACATAAATGGTTCAAAAGCCTGAAAAAAGTTGAAAAGTCGCACAAAATCTCGACTTTTCGGCCTCTTTTCAGCCCTTTTTCGGCCTATTCTCGGACTCTTAACGGTCTCTTTTTGCAACCTTTCAGCAAATCTATTGCAATTTTTCGACTTTTTTTCCGACTTATGCACCATTTTTGTCCAAAAAGTCTCGAAAAGTTTCACATAGAAAATTTAACAAATAAGAAAAGTAGTACATGTTAAAAAAAATACAAAACCAGCTAAAAATACGCTGATGCTCTAAAACCAGTTTTAATATGAAAAAAAGGGGGGGGGTAAGAAACCTCATGGAGATCCACATGAAGGAGGGATCCACCTGAGCTGGAAATGTGATTTACCCCCCTAACTACTCCTGGCTTCTCCAAAAAAAGAGCTTAAATTTAAATGAGTTTTTTTTCCATCAATAAACTAACCAATAAACTTCTCACAAAGGCCCAGAAATCTCTGTAACGTCTATAAACTGAACTTTTTTTTTTTTTTGCAAAACCTTGGCAAAAGGGTCGGGGTTTGCGTCCCAAGTGGGACAAGGCTTAAAACACAGGCCTTTCTGTGTGGAGTTTGCATGTTCTCCCCTTGTATGTCTTGGTTTTCTCTAGGTACTCCGGTTTCCTTCCACCCTCCCAAAAACATGCATGTTAGGTTGATTGGCTGCCATAAAATTGGCCCTAGGAACGAGTGTGTATGTGGATGGTTGTCTATGTGTGGCCCTGCAACAAACTTGCGACCTGTTTGGAGTGTATCCTCATGTCGTCTGAAATCAGCCGGGACAGGCTCCGGCACCTCCCGTGACCTTATTAGATGTGTGGTGTAGTTCTTCGTGCGGGCGTTACTTACTGAACATGGCTTCGAGTCGCACCAGACAGCTGATGAAGCTGTCGAAATCGATGTTCATGTTCTCGTTTGCGTAACGCATGGTGATGATGTCGTACAGCTGGTTGTTGAGACGGAAGCCTGAACGGGACACAAGACACATGACTGTACAGTGACAAGAACATTTAGAGGATGAGTTCGAGCTGTGAGTAGAAGCAGGATTACACACATTACAAATCAGATACAGAAACATCAATCTGATTTAATCCCAATCTCAGTGTCACCAACATGACGTCCAGTTTTGGAATTAAAACTAGATTTAGATTGAAAGAACCCAATCATTTTTAGCTAATTTATTCCTATTCAGTAATAGAAATAGACATTCATTTCATTGCCCATATTTGGACATTCTTCCATGCATCCACTTGCATGCATTTATTTATAATGAATTAAATAAAGTGTTTACATTAAAGGTTTGTGTTGATGAGATTTTTACCTGCATCGTTGACAGCGTTCCTCATCTCGTAACTATTGATGCTGCCAGACTGGTCAGCATTATAGTGTTTAAAGATTCCCTGAAAGAAAAGAAAACTTAAACTTCACATGAAGTATGACCATGTGAGAAAACCTCATGTTGATCAAAGAATAAAACTGCCTTGAAAAGTAAGAAAGAAGAAAACATGTGGGCAACAGGGCAAAAAGTGTGTTGCATACATTCTAAAAGTACAAAGTAAATGAAAAAAACAAGATTGTTTTCTTTTTTCTTTGGATACCTACCTGCCACTGCTTGATCTTATTCCAAAGATGTCTGAATTCTTGCAGATTGAGTCTACCTGTTCCGTCCATCTACACACTCTCAGTCAAGAAGAAAGTTCTTCTAATGAGAACATTTCCTAGAAATTGCACTCAAACTTTTCTGTCAGAAAAAGTAGACAATTTTAGGAACTGCTAGAAAGTAATTTCCACCCACTAACGTTATTGTCTTTTAAAAAATAAATAAAAATGCAGCAATAAGATAATTAAGACAAACTTTTGACAAGAGCGCCACATTTGGTTATAAAAGATAAACCCACAATTACTCACCATTTAGTAATAAAATAGGAGTGATGATGTTGTGTGTTAGGTAGAAAATGTAAATACTTTTTTCATACCACTTCTTTTGTTCTTATTATTCAATAGTTTCATTAATTAATGTAATTCCCTAACGACAGAAGCCCAGCCACCTGTAAGACAGTGTTGTTAACTAAGGGATGTGCAGACTATGTTGAGCATCCCCCAACTTCATCTCAACTCTGTCTCCACTTGTCTGTAAGAGGGGGTCTGGAATTTTTCTCTCCCCTCACTTCTCTGTTAGAACACACCTCTTTCTTTATTACTCTATTCTGTTAGAACACACCTTTTTCTTTATTACTCCACTCTGTTAGAACACACCTCTTTCTTTATTACTCTATTCTGTTAGAACACACCTTTTTCTTTATTACTCCACTCTGTTAGAACACACCTCTTTCTTTATTACTCTATTCTGTTAGAACACACCTTTTTCTTTATTACTCCACTCTGTTAGAACACACCTCTTTCTTTATTACTCTATTCTGTTAGAACACACCTTTTTCTTTACTACTCCACTCTGTTAGAACACACCTTTTTCTTTACTACTCCACTCTGTTAGAACACACCTTTTTTGTTTTATTACTGTATAAATAAAGCAGACAGGGATTAATTTCTTTGTAGACTGTTTCAACTACTTCTACCTTTATCACAAGTAACATATAGAAAACGACCATGAGAAATTTCATGGCAGCATTAACCCTTGCACTCATAGTAGAATATTTTGGAAAGTTTCAGCTTTTGTAGTCATTTTAGAACAAGATTGTCCACCAATATGTGTTTTCTCTAATACAAGGTCAAAGTAAAAGAACAAATAACTGTAGTAAAACTTTTTAAATTATTCATTTTTGTTCCCTGCACAAATTAGCTGCTAAAATGTTAGCATGGCGGCTAATTCCAGTATAGCAGAAATGCAGTGTAATTCTTTTCCAGAGTGAATAGGATTTTATTTACTGGCATTAAAGTATCATTAAAGTATATTCTGATTCTGATTAATGAGAAATAAATAAAGGAACTACACAAAAATATGTCAGAAATGTGAAGTTGTGAGGTAAAATTCAGCTGATGCAAATTAGCATATCATGAATATTTAAAAAAGCATTTTAATCAGTGGCAAAAATTATCTCTGGAGTTTTCGTATAATAGTTGATAAAATCACATTAATTAAAAGCTCAGCGGCTTTTAATTAAAAGCTCCTGCCCCAAGTGGAGGAGTTTAAGTATCTCAGGGTCTTGTTCACGAGTGTGGGAAGGATGGAGCGGGAGATCGACATGCGGATCGGTGCGGCATCAGCAATAACTAGGACGCTGCATCGGTTCGTCGTGGTAAAGAGAGAGCTGAGCCGAAAAGCAAATCTCTCAATTTACAAGTCGATCTACGTTCCAACCCTCACTTATGGTCACCAGCTGTGGGTGGTGACCGAAAGAATGAGATCGCAGGTACAAGCGGCCGAAATGAGCTTCCTCCGCAGGGTGGCTGGGCTCTCACTCAGAGATCGGGTGAGGAGCTCTGCCATCCGGGAGGAGCTCTGTGTCAAGCCGCTTCTCCTCCAGGTCGAGATGGGCCAGATGGGGTGGTTCGGGCATCTGGTCAGGATACCCCCCGAGCGCCTCGCGGGCGAGGTGTTTCGGGCACGTACCACCAGGAGGAGACCAAGGGCCAGACCCCGGACCCGCTGGAGAGACTATGTCCCACAGCTGGCCGGGGAATGACTTGGGATCCTTCCAGGTGAGCTAGAGGATGCAGCCGGGGAGAGTGAGGCCCGGGCTGCCCGTTTGAGGCTGTTGCCCCCGCGACCCGACCCCGGAACAAGCGGAAGATGACGGAACGGATAAGCTCAGTGGCCTCACAGAGGCTCGAAACACTGGCCTTTCTGTGTGGAGTTTGCATGTTCTCCCTGTGTATCTATGGATTTTCTCTGGTTTCCTCACCAAAAACATGCATATTAGGTTGATTGGTAACTATGAAGATTGCCTCTAGGAATGAGTGTGTGTGGATGGTTGTCTGTGTCTGTTGCCCTGCAACAAACTGGTGACCTATTCGGAGTGTACCCTGAAATCAGCCGGGATAGGCTCCAGCACCCCCCGTATCCCAACTAGGGAAAATTATGATATTATTTTACTATATCCATTAATATCCACATTTATCTTGTAAAATTAATTTAGGCCTGATTATTTCTCAATAAATAGATGATCATTTATTTTGTGATGTTCTGTGAGCATCAATCCCTGACCCGGCCTCGGGTCTCGGCAGGTTGTGTCTCCTAGAGCAACACAGCCAGCCCGATGCACTCGATACAAAGGATACGTCCATCAGAGCAATCATGCTCCTGCAGCTCTCCAGACTGAAGCCCTCGGTGTTCAGGTCATTATCTGAGGAGGAACAAAAAGTACAGCAGCTCATTAGTATTCCCTGGATCACATGTTTGTTAACACCTGGACCGCCGCAGCCGCCAATATGACACCACGTCACTTTAATATGATAATTAGAATAAATAAAAAACAACCTAGAAGGCTGACCTTTTATGAATTTTAATATAAACATGTTTTTATTTTTTTTTTATGTAGTTTTTATAAACTATAAAATTTATAAGCATTTTATCTCCTCTAACCTGCTGCGCCCGCAGCAGCTGAGAGGAAACACGCATTGGAAGTTGTTCCTACGCTGCTATGGCCACATATAAGTGTGTGTTTTTATATTTGTGGAGAGAGACAAGGAGGACTCTGACGCCATTAAAGAAACATTTGAGAAAAGTTGGGAGAGAAGATAATATTGAAGAGATACCATGAAGAGAGTAAGAAAATTGTTGTCTGAATAAAGTATGCCATGTTTTCTAGATAAGTCTTGAAAGTTTAGGTTAACATATTGGAATATAGCCTACAGCTAATTTAAAACGAGGACATTTTTGAAGCAGCAGCGCAAGATGCGGAAAAAAAAGTAGGCTATTGACAAATTAGATCATTTTACTTTGGTGTTTGCTTTTTAATGTTAGGTTTTAAAAATATTTAACATTTTATTATTATTATTACTTTAAAAATTGAGATGTGTAAAAGTTTATTTATGAAATATAGCAGCACAAAACATGAATAATTACATAAGCGGTCACATTGACGGTCATGGCCCTTACAGGTAGATTTAGAATGCGGTGGTTCTAGTGTTAGCTGATCATTTTCCCAGTTAATCCAGATTTTTAAATTTTACTTACGTTCTGTAATCACTCTGTTGAGAACGTTTTTTAACTCGTTTGCTGTGATTTCCATGTCCTGAAAAACAAAAATAAAGACATTTAAAACCACTCTGCTAACGGTTTCATGTCTTCGTGTTAAGCTTCACTCACTTCACCGGCTATCTCCTGAAAAATAGTCCTGAACTGCTGGTCCTCTTCGCTCTCCTCGCCCGCTGAAGCTGGCGCTGGCTGAGCATCGGGAAAAGGAAGAAAGTGAGTTCTCACTATTAGACATGAACTAATGTTTTAGTGTTAACATGTTCAAACAACTAACTTATGAAACTTTTTTTGAACTTTTCAAAAAGCAAATACCATAAAAATATTATCAAAACTGAGACGGATCACTCACCACTGGATGGTCGGCCTCAATCCTGTTCTCTATCTCCCTGAGTGAAGATGAACAAACAGCAGTCACCATGGTTACATCAACCCGTCTGGACAATAAGCTTGTATTCTCATGTATCCCTGCCATGAATCTAACGCTCTCAGATTATCAAAAAGTTATTTTATCATTCTCATACCTACAATTTATGGTCTCATTAGATTTTATTGAACATAAAATAAATCTGTAGATTAAATATATCAGTTAAATACCACCTGATAATTTTTTATCTTCTTGAGGAGACTCGTTTATTTATGACTGAGTGTTAGTTGGAACTCTTTTTTGTTACAATTAGTGATCTAAACTTATGTTTTCTAAGTTAATCACAGAGTTTGCTGAGATTCTGGTTTACAACCAGACCCCTGTCTTTCAGCAGGGCCGTCCTGTCCTCCAGGAGGCATCGGTACCAAGTGAACGGTGATGATTTGCTGAGGCTTCGGTAACATTCGAAAAGTTTACCAGATCATGCCCGAATGTGAAGCCGCTTGTCCTAAAAAAGATTCCATAACAGCTTCGAGCTGGGGCCGATTTCTTCCAGCTCTACAAATCAAATTCTCGTTAAATAGTTTGTTCTCTGGGATTTTTTTTTTAAATCCCACCCTCATTAAAACACATAAAATGACAAAAACATACAGAAAGAGTCAGAAAAGACAGAAAAATTACCTTTTAAACCAAAACTAATGCATAAAATAGGTTGGAATGTTGAATTAAACTTGTTTTCTATTAAAATTTTTAAAGTCTCAAAATCTTAATGTAATAAAATGATTCAATAATAACAATAACAAACACAAATGATGACCTCATGCAGACCATTCTAACCCCCGACCCACTCACTCTGAGGTGTTCCTCTTCTCAGAGAAGACTCGTAGGATGAACTCTCCTTCCTGATGGGGCTCGTACGTGGAGGGAACGATGACATATTCACCGGGGCTGAGCCGGAAGCGCTGCGTCACCTCCCGCAGGTTGATGTAGGACTTGGATCGAGCCTTGGAAGAGTTTAAGAGGAAGAATTCCTTCTGCATGTGCTGCTTGTTTCCATGCATCTGCAGAGGACGGTCACAGAGATAAAGGCAGGAAGTGGGAACAAACAGACATACTGAAAGTAAACTGCAAACTGCAGCTTTGGGGAGTATCTAGTCTGGTCCTTCCTCACCTCTTTTGGCACCTGTGAACAGACAAAACAATATTTACAAAGTGATTCTATGATGATGAAATCAAACAGTTTATGAAGTGCTACATAAGCTTCCATAAAAGCAATTTTTATCTTTGACCAAAAAATATTTCGTGCTGATCTACTCTTCATCAGTGAAAACCTAACTGGACACCTCATAAATGGAGAACCCGATGGTGAAGAGGTTAGCTCCCATCTTGCGCTCTTTCCTTCTGTTCTTCTGCATCAGCGCCACCACAAAGGTACAGACCACCTCGTTGTCCTCCGGATCGTCATCCTCTTCCAGCAGCTGGAGGCGGTACTGAGGGTTTGTCCAGAAAGTGTCTGCAGGATATGAGTTAAGAGTTCATTTCCAATCAGATTATTATTGCTAATTATTTGTGTGTATGCAGCCGCACTGATGGGGTGCATGTGTTTAAAGAAGGTATTTGGGGAAAAAAATCTGCAGGGCAAAAAGAATTGGAAAAAAAAAAAGAAGGATGGAACAGGATATCGACAGGCAGATCGGTGCAGCGTCAGCAATAACTAGGACGCTGCATCGATCCAACGTGGTAAAGAAAGAGCCGAGCCGAAAAGCAAAGCTCTCAATTTACCAGTCGATCTACGTTCCTACCTTCACCTATGGTCACCAGCTGTGTGTGATGACCGAAAGGATGAGATCACGGATACAAGCGGCCGAAATGAGCTTCCTCTGCAGGGTGGTTGGGCTCTCACTCAGAGATCAGGTGAGGAGTTCTGCTTTCCGGGAGGAGCTCGGTGTCGAGCCGTTCCTCCTCCAAGTCGAGAGAAGCCAGATAGGTGGTGCGGGCATCTCGTCAGGATGCTTTCGGAGCGCCTCGCTGGTGAGGTGTTTCGGGCACGTCCCACCAAGAGGAGACCAAGAGGCAGATCCCAGACCCGTTGGAGAGGCTATGTCTCACAGCTGGCCGGGGAACGACTTCCGGGTGAGCTGGAGGATGCAGCTGGGTCGAGAGAAGCTTGGGCTTCCCGTCTGCCCCCACAACCCGGCCCCAGATAAGTGGGAAAAAAAAACCTGTCTCAGTACCGTACCGGTACTAGCATGAGCTGCACATGAGCGGTAGAGCTATTTAAAAGGACAAGTACATGTCAGACTGGAGCTAAAGTTGCACATAGAAGACTTATTTTTTCAGACTAAACTTTTCTGTTTTCAAGTTACAGAAAAAAACAGGTGTGTGTTTCTGTTAGAAAGTGTGCTTCTATTAGGAAGAATATGGTAATCATTAAACCTGCTGCTCTAAGTACCTGGGTAATTCCTGCATCCTCCAGCTGAGCATCCTCTCACCCAGCGACCCTCGTTCACAGAAACTGTCCACTTGTGGAGCTTATCATCCTCCAGAGCGTCAGGCGTCAAGTTACAGATCTCAATCTTGGTGTAGTTCTTCTTAAAGTCCTCAAAAGACATCCTGGATGGGACCAAGAGGAAAAAATTGGGATTCATTCATAATCATTTTAATGTGGTAATCAGGAAATTGTTAATCCCAGTTTATTGATCTGATTAGATTATCAGAGGATCACCAACCAGAACTCTCCGTCTTCAGCACTCTGGTGCTGCAGTTTTTCCTTCTCAGCTTTGGACAGAGTGGCCCACTCCTTGGAGCTGTTGGGTTGCAACAAAAGATCAAATCAAACATTTAACTTGTAGTTTAGTCAGTTGTGAATAAAGGGATGATTAAAAAAAGTGTTTCTCTACTTATCACTCCACGCTCCGTTCCACTCCACCTGACCCCAGGGGTTCCTGAGACGGACCAGGCGGACCTTAGACTCCTTCTGCTGAGACGGTTTGCACTGAAGGAGAATAAGAAGCATTAATGATGAATCCAGATGCTTGAATGACTTTTTTTTTAGGGTTTTTGTACCTCGTCCACAGCTGTCACAGAGTAGGCGTGACCCTTTACCAGTCCGGTCACCGTACGAGTTTCAAAACGAGCTGGAACCAGTGACTGAAATAAAAAAATAAAACCAGGAGAAATTAATCCGCTATAAACTTCCTACAATCTGTGAAAAGTTGATTTTTATTTAGGTCTGCCATGTGATTGGCTAAAAAAAAATGGCCGCCTGCTGTTTAAACCAATAAGAAATTGATAAACTTTAGAATTTTAATATTAAAAAAAATGCAATTTTTTTAATCCAAACAACCACAAGTCAAGTTTGAAATTTCAGAATCCTTAAAAAAAATTCTCACATCGATGGAGCAGCCCATGAGTGAGCCTCTTGCCAGAGCTTTCTTCATGATCTTGTAGAGCTCTTTGGGGGCCTCTTTCATCTCGTAAAACTCAGTGACGCCTCCAGTGAAGTCTTCCATGGCCTCCGTAGTGTTACCACCCTTCAGGGCCTCGTAGGAGCCGTGAAGCCTGGACTCAGACATTTAACTCAGTTTAGTCTTAATTTTCTGCCTTGTTATTTTGGCGATTCATCCATTCTTTAAACCAGGGGTCCCCAACCTTTCCTGCACCATGGACCGGGTTAGTGTCTGACAATATTTTCACGGACCGGTCTACAGGTGATAAGACCAGCCGGAAAAACTGGCTTTTTTAATCAATAATAACAAACTTAAAACCACTTTGTCTTCACAAGAAAATTTATAAAATGGAAACATTCTCTCTGCTTGAAAGCACACTGGTTGCTATGGTAACAGTAAATATACCTTCAAAATAAAGGACATCATGAAAACAAAGTGAATAAAAATACTAGTTAGATTCTTCACAGTAAAACTAGATCAATCAGAGTTCTGAGTTTGTTTTGCTGGAACCAGACAGTCCCATCTTGACCTGAAACCCGAAGAGTGTTTCTAAGGTCCAGTCTGCTTTGTAACTCTGTAACTCTTCTTAGCAAAGAAGCTTCCTGTAGATTTTTGTTTTTTTCTCATTTTACTAGTTTAGGGGTTTAAATGTAATGAAATGATGAGTCATTAATGGATGTAAGGAAGAAAATCCGGGGACTTTTCAAATTAAAACATCAGTATGGCTCCAATAATAAACCAAATTGAAATAATAAAAGTTATTTATTCTTTCTGTGCGGCCCGGTACCACATGACCCACGGACTGGTACCGGTCCACGGCCCAGTGGTTGGGGACCACTGCTTTAATCCACATGCTAAAATCTTAGTTATCAAGACGCTGGTAAATAACCCAGGCAAGCGGTAGGGTAAACCTTGTACAGGTCACCCACCAGGCCTTTCTAATTCATTAAATTTCCTCTAAATATTTTACCCTGGCTTATAATTTTTCCCTCACAAAGTGAATTCTATCATCACTCACTTGGCATAGGCCTTCTCCAGCAGGGCGCTCCAGAACTCATTTCTCTCAGCAGATTTCGTGAAAACCAGCTGGTTGTTGAAAGTCGGGATGCGGTCGTCAATGACGACATCGACCCAGTCGCCATAGCGCCAAAACTGATTGAGAGGAAGAAGAATAAAGGATATAAATCCAGAGAAATACTTTATTTAAAAAGCTGTTCAAATGCAGCTGGTCAGCAGTCAAGCAGCCGACTGTATTCTGTATCTGCTGATTCAGAGCGTGGGATCAGGAGCTGATGAACGAGTAAACTCTGGACGGGTCACCAGTTTGTCACAGTAATCATTTACCCATTTTTTTCCTTTGATCAAACCCGGAGTGTTATGCTCTTGTTATCCATAATAATCGGATAAATGGATGGAATAATTTTCATCTGATATCATAAATAGATAAACATTAGGAATGTAACGGTGCAGAAAAAGTTCAGTTCCGTCAACTTCCGCTCATCCGGAGCCGGGTCGCGGGGGCAACAGCCTCAGACGGGAAGCCCAGGCTTCTCTCACCTCAGCTGCCTCCTCCAGCTCACCCCGAAGGATCCCAAGTAGTTCCCCGGCCAGCTGGGGAACATAGTCTCTCCAGCAGGTCCGGGGTCTGCCTTTTGGTCTCCTTCCCGGTGGGACGTGCCCGAAACACTTCATCATAGAGGCACTCGAGGGGCATCCTGACCAGATGCCCGAACCACCCCATCTGGCTCCTCTCGACCTGGATGAGGAGCGGCTCGACACCGAGTCCCTCCCGGATGGCAGAGCTCCTCACCCGATCTCTGAGTGAGAGATCGGGAAAAAGTTTGGTACATATCTCAATTTTCAGGTCACGTACGTCGAACACCCCCACCTTTCCTTCAGCTTTCTTTCTCTCCACCATCTGTAAACGGGGGTCTGTAACCTTTTTTTCCCCCCACTACTCTGTTAGAACACACCTCTTGTTTTTCCAAACTGTATAAATAAAGCAGAAAGGGATGCCTATTCCTTGTAGGAGCATTGGAGAGTCTTGTTTTGCCCTCCTGTCAGCACAGCTTGGGATAGAGATCAATAATTTGCTCCCTTCTACTACACGGTTCGGTACGTTTTGACATTCTTTGTATGTTTATTTAAAAAACGATTGTTAAATTATTAAATTAGAATAATAGAAGTCCAAAGTGCTCCCTGGTAATAAGGTAAGGCCGATCTGAATGAGGCTGCTTGACTGCTGACCAGCTGCATTTGAACAGGTTTTTTTTCTTGCCGTGGTTTCAGTATCGATATTTTCTCTGACAAACAATAACCTAGCGTTTAAATGGTATCTGCGTACTGTACTGGAGAGCGTGCAAATCCCTCAAACATGCATGCATAAAATAGAAACAACACTTCAAAAACACTGGTTTTGATGCGGGAAGTCGATTTAGCGTGACATACTTCTTTCGGTCAGACACTATGTTAGTGATAACAGCTGTTCAGATTTAATGTGTTGGGTTGTTTCTGACCTGGAAGTGAAAGATGCCAGCGTAGCTCTCGGTGTAGCTTTGCTCCTGAGGAACAACTCGAAACAGAAGTTTCTCATTCAGAGTCAGACAGGCGATAGCAGCCAGCAACCAGCAGTCACCTGAAAACACAGATAACATCTTAGAAATTTTATCGTCCGAGTAATACGTCTAAAAAGGTCGTATGTGAAGTTTGAGTGAAGGAACAAAGCATTTTAGTCCCATCCTGAGGGATATTTTTTTTAACCAAAAACTAGAAATGAACTAAATCCAAACATTAATAAATCTGAACAGGATCTTCTGTGTTCCTGTCCTGGGCGTCACCACACTGAGGAGGCCTCTGGGTTTGATCTACCATCCCGTTTCCATCAGGATGAAGAACATCTACTGATTTCTTCAGATATAAAGCTGTAGAATAGAATGAGCCAAAATTTAATTTACAGTCTTAGACACATTGGCTGCTTGTCCTGTGGATGGGATCTCTCCTTCATGCAGGTCCCCATGAGGTTTCTTCTATTTTTTTTCTACTGCTGTTTTTTTTTTGGAGTTTTTCCAAACATTGAAGGAGGGTCCAAGAGCCGGAACGTCCTGAAATTATTTAAGCGAGTTTTTGTTTAGCTAGCTTTTAGCAGTGTATTTGTGATTAAACATTTTTTCTTTTTTGTTCTTTGTTTTTGTACTTTTTTTCAATCCCGTTGAGAAAAATGTTTTGTGTGCTACACAAAAATAATTGAATTGAATATTTGACGGGCAGCACGTTGGGTAGCACAGTGGCCTTACATCAAGAAGGTCATGGGTTTGTGTTCCAGGTGAGGACGAAGTTTGGAACACTCGTCTTTCTGTGTGGAGTTTGCATGTTCTCCCTGTATATGCGTGTGGTTTTCTCCAGGTACTTCGGTTTCCTTCCTCCCTCCAAAAACATGGATGTTAGGTCGATCGGCTGCTGTAAAATTGCTTCTAGGAATGAGTGTGTTTTTGGATGGTTGTCTGTGTGTGTGGCCCTGCAACAGACGGTGTACCCTGCCCCTCTCCTATAATTTGCCAAGATAGGGTCTAGCACTCTTGCGATCTCGTTTCGGATGGACGGTTTGAACGACAAAACAGAATCTTGTAGTTTAGATATGAATCATTAAAACAAAAACAATCTACGATCACTCCTTAAAAATGATGTAATAATATCTTTATTTTCATAATTTTTTTCTCATCGATTACAAGATTTGATCCAATGTAAAAAAAACATTTCCATCTTTATTAATGTGGTTTTATTCAATTTGTTTCAAACTGAATTGTTTTTTTTTTTTAGGATTTTTTATTAGATTTAGTCTAAAATGGAATTTTCAATCAAAACATTTATTACAAGAAACAATCAACTGCTTGATTATCAAAATTTTTTATACAACCTGGACTAATAATTGAATTCAATTTTGGGGTTACGTTCCCATCCAGATAAACCCTGGATGACCAAACACCAAGAGACCAAACAAGATCTCTTTCATCATGAACGTTATGATGCAAGAGGAAAAAAGATGGCCGCCGAGTGCTGATGGGTGTGTTTTTACTCATCCAGGTGTGTGTTGGCTGTCATCTTTCTGTTTTAGGAACAATGTAAGTTAGCAGGGTCCGGCTAACGGTGGGACCTTTGTCCCCCTTCCCTTTTATCTGCTGTGTGACAATGAGAAGTGCTGCTGGTTGGATTCCCTTCCAAAAGAGTAAGCACAATACATGTGGAGGCTGGTGTGGACTGAGAGGCCGCGTGCAGGGGACGTAAACCTGTTACCAGCTGGGGTCCACCACAGATAGAGTTTTAGATATTTTACTGTATTTGTGCACCAATTAGATTCCAAATATCTAGAAACATTAATTACTCTATTTGTCATGGTTAAAACTGTAGTTCTAATGAGCTCAAATTTACATTTTTGTCCATCTTAAAAATAGTCTATTGAAGAGTATGATTTGAAGAGTATGATTTGACTCAGTCTTAAAGAAGTTTGAAAGGATGTTTTACCCAAATCTCCCTGACAAATGTCGGTCCTACTGGCTCCTCCAACGATGAACTGTGGATTCTCACAGATTTCCTGCAAATAGCAGCACAAAAAAGAGTTTAAGGATCAATCGAATTCAAATTTCGACTACTTTTAGTAGAAAAAACTTTAAAAAACAGAAATGTAAAATATAAACACGAATGGAATTCAATAAACTACGTTTGTGATGATCTCATGTCCTCAACCTCTGACCTCCTCCTACCTTAGGCCTCTTCCAGACGATGTTCTTGACCTTGTTGGATTTGTGTCCGAGCTCCTTGAAGCCCAGAGACTCCACGGTGGCGGGGAAAGCATCATCCTCAAACAGAGCTTTCCTCTGAAGGCACTCCTGCCTCAGTGTGTTGTAGTCCTGACCGTTGAAGCGGAGTGGTTTGTTCAGAGACCCTTCCCCGTCTCTCCTCTCTCGTTCCCGGATCAACCGGTCGCAGAAAAAGCCGGACGGTGTGTATGGCATCGCTTCCCCGGCTCACTTATTTCTGTTTTGTTTTTTTTTTTTAAAAATACTGGACTTTGCCACTTGTTGTAAAGTCTTACAAGCCAAAAGACCCTGGCATAAATCCAAACAGCTAATATGTGATTGGCTCTGTCTTTGTGTGACGTGCCCCTCCCCTTCGTCACAGAGCAGATGCAAACGCTTAGTTTGAAAGACACATTCACCTCTGCTTGCCATTCATGCGCTTACATACACATACAGAAAACTCAAACATCCCCTCTGCGTAGATTTGCCGCTCTCCTATTGGCTAACACCCAACAATGATGGCTCCCTGCCTGGGCTCTGGTGCCATCATTGTTGGGTGACACAAAGGCCAGCGGGCCGCGCCAGAGGGCATGTAAAGGCTGGTCAGTAGATGCCCTGCCTCAGCAGAAGGCTTTCAGGCCATTTAAACCTCTTCTCAATGGAGCTCGGCATTGAGCAGTCTCAGCAGAACCAGAGCAGGTTAAAGAGGAGCATCATCCATTTATAGCTCTGCAGGAAAAACTACAAACACACACACACACCTACGTATGTTTTGGTGTTCGATTGAAAATAAAACATCCTAACAGGCCTGATATGTGAAGGGACAAAACACATCGTCTGAAAATGACTCCACGTCTCTGAAATAAACATTCACAATAGAAAAAAAAAAAGACGGCATCATTTTCTAGGAGAAAAAAGTGAGAAAAAAAAGCTCCAAAACTTGATTTTAATTATTATAGATTTACTAAATGTTGTCAAATTTATATGTAGATCTTGTTTTTTTTGTCCAAGTACGAAGATGAACACCTGGAGAGGTTGACGGGAGAACCTGCTTTACAGCATGGCTAATTGTTCCAAAACTTTTTTTTAGTTGAAGATTAATTAACTAAATCTTTTTTTGTCATTCTAATATTTTAAAACTACTTTATGTGATCCAGGTGTAGGTTTAACTCCATCAAACTGACTTTGTGGTCATAATTTTAATGTATTCTCTGTCTTTTCCTGACCAGGATGAACAGGATCACAGGAACAGCACATGTTAGAGGTTTTGGAGGTAAAGCCAGAGAGGCCAGACTGAGATGGTTTGGACATGTGCAGAGGAGAGACAGAGAGTACATCGGGAGATGGATGCTGGGTTTGGAACCACCAGGAAAGAGGACTAGAGGAAGACCAAAGAGGAGGTTCATGGATACAGTGAAGGAAGACTTGAAGATAGTTGGTGTGACCAAAGAGGATTCAGCAGAGGGGTTAGATGGAAGAAACTGACTTGCTGTGGAGACCCCTGAAGGGAGAAGAGGTCTCTTCCTGAAGTTAGTTTGACACTAGATACAATATTTTTTTTTTCCAAAATGAGGCTGATCATAAAAACCTTGGTTCAGCTGTCATAAAAAAAAAAAATTCACGAAGCCGTTATTTATCATTTGATTTTTTATATTTACAATCAGCGATACGTCAAGTTTTGTTTTTAACAACAAGCTGAAGTCAAAGTTTAATTCATGATCATTCCATAAAACTATCATACAGTTTGTTCCAAAAGACATCTTTAAAATCACATTTTTGCCCAATTCTCATGTTAAAACTGTCCAAAAAGAAATCAAAACACTACTAAAAGCAAATAAGTAGAATGATTGAAGCTGTTTTTTCTAAACAAGCTTTTTTTAAATTTTTTTTTTTATTAACCAAAATGTTGATTAGAAGTAAAGACTTCAATTGATCTTAAACACAAGTTTGATCTCAAAATATAAAACACAGACTTGACAAAACACAGTTTTCATGGGGGGTCTTTGAATTTTGTGTTTTACGTTTTAAGAAAACATAGTTTTACACTTGCGTCTCTTAAATATTACTTTTGATCGGTTTTTATTATAATTTTTTTTTGTTCTTACGGTGCTAGTGTTTTGTTTCATGGTTGAGTTTTTAAATCTCTGCTGGCCTCTATGCTGATGTGCGAAGAGCTCCAACGCATTTGATCTGCACTGCAAAAATCATTTTTCCAATACATGCGCACCACTTACGTGCACCTCTGCTTATGTATGTACATGTATCTACATACATGACCATGTATGCAGGATGGACGATTGCCACTGCCCAAAAAGACATCTATGAGAAACTCACCACAGGAACGCAGCCAACTAGACAACCTGCCCTGTGGTACGAAGATGCTAGCAAGAGGGATCTGAAATCGTGCAACATCAACGCAGCAGATCTCAAGTAAGTGAACTCTGACCGCTACAGGTGGCATCCAACTGTCAAAATCGGTCTCAAGCATGCCAAGGAGAACACAGAGATCCAGCAAGAGGTGACAAAGACTCAGAAACGGCAAAAAAGTCAGTCTGCCACTGCTCCCCCTATTACTCATACCCCTTATTACATTTGCAGATAGTGTGGTAGGAGCTGCAGCTCCCGCATCAGCTTATTCAACCACAGCCAATGCTGCACAAACAGATAAGTACCCAGGTTCAGACTCCATTGTCTCTAGAGACAGAAGAATGTAATATAAATGGATAAATTTAAATATGTATTTTTTATATACAGTATACAATATTCAAGAGAGGATTTGACTCATTTTTTTTAGCATAATTCTATTTATTTTTCCCCATTTTTTTATTTAGTTTTCATTTGACTTTACATTGTGTTACTACGATGAAGCCTTTTGAGATCCTAATAATTCAAAACGTACAAATCAAATTGATGACAATTGAATTTTCACCTTAAAATAATTTCATGCTTTTATTTTTTTGAGATCTTTAATTATTCTTGAGCTCTAATAATTTTTAGATTAGATTGTTTCCTGCTGACTAAGATTTTGTTTTTTTTATCTGCTCAACAGAAGCTGGTTTAAGCGTTTCTTTTTCTGTGTTCCTCTGAATTAGCAGGGTGACGAGGTCAGGTCAAGTAAAACACAAAACACTGCTGTTAAACAAAAAAAAAAGAATACTTGTCATTTTAAGTGAAATTCAAAGCTATTTATTCACTATTTTCCCAGCTTAGTTGATTTGAATCACTCGTTTTTTTCCATCTACTCTCATGGCCGACTTTGTACCTGAATCGTTCCTTATTGTTCATCTTTATGGGAAAGAATTCAGTCACAATTTTTAAAAGATCTAAGTTTAAAATGCGTGCGTAAGTAGAGATTGTGCCATGTGACTTACCACAAAGGAAATCCTAAAGGATAAATTAAATAAGTCTGTTTTTACAGTCAAGTCTAGATTTTTAAAGCTACAACGTTATCTGATGTGTATCTCCCAGTCTGTGAGGATGTTCAGATTCAGTCCATTCACAGTCAGCGTGCTGCGGTTCCTGTTGTACTGAAATGAAACCGGAGTGCCCACAGATCCTGATGGGAAAAGAAAAAGAAATCACACGTCTGAAACAGTTTCAGAAACCATCAGATGAATCAGTTATGAGAATTTTTTTTTAGAAATATCTGGTATTGCAAATTATTTTCAAATCTCTGTCTAATCTTTATGTAAATTACCCTAGAAACAAAAACAGGTAAAGAAGGCAGATTGTAAAAGGCCCGCCTCAAAAAGCCTACGTGAAGCTGGCCCCTCTTAAAAAAAAAAAAAAAAACTAACTAAAAATACGTCAATCGTTTGTGCTGTAAAAATTTTGTTTGTTCTATTTTAGGTTTTTTTTTATACTAAGGAATACAATTTGGACGATAACGTCATCCAGCCCCTCATTACGCCTAAAAATGTGAGAAAACTAATAAAAATGGTGTAAGTCGTTTGTGCTGTAAAATTTTTTGTTTGTGCTATTTTAGTTTTTCTAATTTTAACAAATATGATTTGGACGATTATGTCTTCCAGACCTTCATTTATTTCCGGGTGTTGCCATCTTTGATTATACCATATTTGATGGCGTCATCGTCCACATCGTGTTCCTTAAAATAAAATGAAACTAAAATAGCACAAACAAAAACGTTTACTGCACAAACGATTCCACTATTTTTATGAGTTTTCTTGCATTTTTAGGTAGAATGAGAGGCTGGATGACGTCATCGTCCACAATCGAATTTATTAAAATAAAAATAAACTAAAATAGCACAAGCAAAAATTTTTACAGCACAAACGATTGTCACATTATTTGCTTATATATATTTTTTTAAAAGGGGTCAGCTTTACGAAGGTCCTCGCAGACCCTGAATAGAATGAATAGTTTAAATATAAATGACTAATATTCATAAATTCTATTTGATGTTTAAACTATTAAAAACTAACATAATAAAATAAAAGGCAACTAAATATGAACACCGTATTTTTCAGAGTATAAGTCGCAGTTTTTTTCATAGTTTGGCCGGGGGTGCGACTTATACTCTGAAAATGATCAATATATGAAAATTATCAACGCATCAATACGGTGGCTCAGTAGTAGAGCGTTCGCCCAGGGACCGGAAGTTAACCGGAAGTTTGCGGGTTTGATTCCCACAGTCCAGGGTTCTTGGAGAAGACACCCCGTTTCTCCCACCAGTGGGGCCGTCGTGGCAGCCTGCTGCGGTGTAGGAGTGCAGCACACAAATTTCTCCGGTGAGGGATCAATAGAGTGTGTTAAAAAAAAATTAAAATGACCATAATTTCACATGTTGTTTTTAATTCAAACCACAAGAGGGTGCTATCGGCCTGTGTGGATCATCTTGATTAGTTCTCAAAAAAATTCAACTTATACTCCAGAGTAACTTGTTTCTTGTTTTTGGCTGTAACTATTTATAATCCAGACTGATTTATAATCCAAAATATACGGTAAACATCCTGTTTGGAGTTTTATCTGAGTTTCATTTACTTTAGAATGTGGGTAATACAACATCCCAAAGTGTTTATTGATGCCAGAGCTCCTCACCTTCAACATGCACCTTCACTGATTTTGGTTTCTTCCTCCTTCCGAGGATGGTTACTGACTCTACGACGGTCTCACAATCAAATGTTCCCTCCGTGTTAGCAGAACTAAGAAAAACATCAAACCATCCACACACAAGAATCAGTGTAGAGTGAACTTGATGATCCCTGTACCTTTGAGGACTTTTTCGCGCATAGCGAATAAGTGAAGGTGTGAGTGACTCACCGGCAGAGCAGACGCCCTGACAGCATGCTGAAACGACGCAGGCAGAAGGCCTTTTTGTCCCGGTACATGAAGGAGTGGCCATCATCCTGGTACAACACACCCTCCGCTCGGCCCTGTGCAGAAAAAAAGGAGACGTACAGTAGATGACACGGTTTGGTGTAAAGTAAGCTAACAAAAATCAGATGTTTTTAAGCGCTTTCAGGCCACCCAAAGATGGGATGAAAAAAAAACCCATTAAATCTGTTCAGTTCTGTTTCGATTATCTGGGGCCAGGTCGCGGGGCCAACAGCCTCAGACAGGAAACCAAGGTTTCTCTCACTCCGGCTGCATCCTCCAGCTCACCTGGGAGGATCCTGAGGTATTCCCTGTCCAGCTGTGAGACATAATCTCTCCAGCGGGTCCAGTGTCTACCTCCGGGTCTCATCTCAGTGGGACGTGCCCAAAACACCTCATCATCAAGGCGTTCAGGAGGCATCGTAACAAAATGCCTGAAACACCCCACCTGGCTTCTCTTGACCCAGAGGAGCAACGGCTCTACTCTGAGCTCCTCCCGGATGTCTCTAGGAGATAAACCCTCATTATATCCTTTCAAAATAATCTGCGAGTGTCCCAATCAGACATCCCGATCTGTTTGTACCTGGGTGTTTAGAGCCACTGTGATGTTCAGAGGAAGTTTCTGATATTCAGCTGAACAAGTTCCTTTCCCCACTGATCTACAGACCACAGAGCCACCACGCTGGAACACTGGAACCTGTCCAAACACAGCCGTTTAATTCATCTACAGCAGAATTTTGAAAGTTTTTGGATGTAAAAATAAAGAAACACTAACCGTATCCATGGTGACGGGGTAAATCAGAGTCTGTCCTCCTTTGTATATGTTTGAATTACTGACGTCAAACCAAATCTAAAGCAGAAACATTTAAACAGAGTCAGTGAATGTTGCTGAAATGTGTTTCCTGTTGGGTTTATTTTACCTCCGAGGATCCTGGGAGTAGGACTTTAACTTCTTGAACACCCGATTCAGTTACAGGACACGCTAATAATGCTCCACCTAGAAAGGATAACACAAATCTTACTTCCTTCATGATACACACGGTGTGAGAATGAGACGCAGAGCGTTACGTACCGATCAGGTACTGGTTGTCCAGAGTAAAGGTGTTCTGTTCTCCTGGGAACTCCACCCACAGAGGCCTGGACATGAAAATGAGTTCATCTATAATCTTTCAGATACATTTAAACATGCTTTGTGTGCCGTCTACAGAGATGCGGGGTTCGGAGTGTTTCAGTAAAAGTGCAGTCTACAACTAAACATCAGGTGGCAGCAGCACTGACCTGACTGGAGGTAAACCCGACGTGTGAGCCTGGTGGAAAAGTGTGTACCAATACGGCAACAAAGAGTACCTGAAAGTGGGAAAAAGTTGTGTTTGACATTGTAAACACAAAGAAACTCAGGCTTTAAGGGTTAGCTTGTTTTGTGCTTATATTTTCCTCCTTTAATCGTAATCAAAATGTGATCTGCTCCGTTGTCTTCCGCTTATCCGTGGCCGGGTCATGAGGGGAACAGCCTAAGACGGGAAGCCCAGGCTTCTCTCCCTCAGCTCACTTGGGAGGCTGTGAGACATAGTCTCTCCAGCATGTCCGGGCCCGGTTGGATGTGCCCGAAACAACTCACCAGCGAGTCGTTCGGGAGACATCCTAACCAAATGCCCAAACCACCTCATCTGGCTTCTCTCGAACCACATCATATCGGCAATGTGTAAAACAGACAGCTCGTCCCGGGAGGGATTTCTCTTTCATGTGGATCCCCACGAGGTTTCTTTTTTTTTAGGAGTTTTTCCTCACCGTGAAGGAGAGTCTAAGGGCATAAATGTGCTAGTCTTGTTTAGTTAGAATTTGTTAGTTATTTTTCTTGCTGTGTATTTGTGTTAATACATTCCTCTTTTTCTTGTGAAGCCCATCAAGACAGAAATTCTGTGATTTTGGGCTATACAAATAAAATCGAATTGAATTGAATATCATTGGTTAAGTCAGATTTGAGCCATCCCATGATGTTTCTAAGCTGTACCTTTGCTGGATTGCTGTACGAATGGCTGCAGTGACGTCTTCCCCAAAAAGCCAGGGCTCCCGTCGCTTGGTCTGCTTTGCAGAGTGGCCTCGGAAAAATGGCTGCAGGGCAGCAGCTTGATACCAGCGTACCAACAACTCTGGGTCCGGATCCTGAACAAAACCTCCCACATCAGCTAGAGAACCAAGAACATAGATGACAAGACAGCGGATTATATAAATACAGGTTAAATGTTCAATAAAATAAACAGCTTTACCTCCACAAAATGCAATTCCAGCCACATTTAATGATAAAATCATCGGGATAGAGATCTTCAGGTGCTCCCAGCAGGCCACGTTGTCGCCTGTCCACACAGCTCCTTTCATCCCAAATAACACAACTTATGATCCACACAGACTTACTGTATAACCTCTCTGTAACAGTTCTGTATATTTATGCTCACCAAATCGTTGTGACCCTGCAAAGAAAGAGCGGGTGAGGACAAATGGCCTCTCCAAACCCCCCGAGCGGGTTATAAGACCCTCAGCTGTGGCCATTTGCTGGAAAATGAAAGATTTAAATGTAAACTTAATGCCTAAATGACATTGAAATGGTTGATTGAAGACATAAACATAAGCTGATGTGATTTTTACACACAGCTGAAATCTTTTAGTTAAAAAAAGTTTGACCAAACTTGAGCGTTTAGACCAGGCATGGGCAAACTATGGCCCGCGGGCCACATGCGGCCCGTTAAAAGTTTTAATCCGGCCCGCTGAACTTGAAAAAATTAAATAAAAAAACCTTGTAAGTTTTATTTCCCTGCAATTCTCATGTTTCCTCACCAGATGGCGCACTCAAGACATATCGGCTTTGTTGAGAAAACAACAACACTGCTCCCATTAAAATGTGTGTGTCTCCATGATGCGCACGGCGTCAAAATAAACAGTGTGCACAGATCTGGAAAGCCATCGGGCCGAATACACGCACGTAAACAAGCGTGTTAGATGTTAAAACAAGCAAAATGTTACATCAAAGGCTTAGATTTCAAACCTAGCGTCGCTAAATGCACGTTTTTAAGCACTATCACGCTAGATTTCAGACCTAGTGCCACTCGATTTGAAATGTAACGTTCTTGATGTAACATTTAGCACGCTTGTTTAAAATCTAGCGTGCCATTCCATCGGTCTAATCTAGCGGTTACCAAAGCATGCCATCCATCTGCTCCTGTTCCGGCCCGCTTGTCAAATGTTGCAACTCAATGTGGCCCGCGAACCAAAAATTTTGCACACCCCTGGTTTAGACTAACCTGATAAAAGCCGTACAGATTGTGTAACTCTCGATGTTCCCAGCCCCCATAATGAACAGCGTCCTTTGGCATAGTCTGCTCTGGTCCATCGAAAACAGACGGCTCGTTCATGTCGTTCCACAAAAACAGTGAGGGTGTCGATCCCTGGAGTACATGCATCTTATTGAGAATCAAAGAAAATCGAGTTCTTAACATTTTATTTTTTCTTACCTTGTATTTCTCTAAGCTGAAGCATCTGGAGTACCATGCTCGAGTCTCTGGACTACTGAAGTCGAGATAAGAGGACTCACCTGGAAGAAATAAAGAAATACTCAGCATTTGTTATTTACAGCAACGTGCTTTCAACCAGTGTTCCACTTTATCCACTTTATCTCCAAAATCTCTAACATGTGCTGTTCCTCTGATCCTGTCCATCCTGGTCACTCCCATAGAGATCCTCAGCATCTTCATCTCTGCTACCTCCATCTCTGTTTCCTTTCTTTTCCTCAGTGCCACTGTCTCCAGATCAAACAGCATGGCCGGTCTGACCACGGTTTTGGACACTTTTCCTTTCATATTAGCTGAAACTCTTCTATCACACATCACACCTGATACTTTTCTCCACCCGTTCCAGCCTGCCTGCACACGCTTCTTCACCTTTTTTCCACACTCTCCATTGCTCTGGACTGTTGATCTTATGGTGTTTGTTTAAAAAAATGCATTAAAGTGTATTTTATCAGTAAGAAATGCTGTCACTTTATTTAGAGATAGGCAGGGCTGTCCTTTAACCATAGCAACCCACTCTTATCCTCTGCTTTTTTGTTGCACTTTGATGTTTATCCCTCCCAAAAACTACCCCAGCTAGTGGATCATATTTTTGAGACATTATGAGAAAATTTAGTTTGAGTTTTAAAGCAAAAAATTTGTCGATTCGAATTAAATCTCATATTTTCTGCAAGAAATTCAAGAGGAAAAAGTAACTTGACTTTTTAATTTGAAAGAGGAATCATAAAAAATTGAGAAAATAGATTTTAATGTGTTGATTTGATTCCTATTCAGGAATCATAATTTTTGGTTGATGGTGTGCCTCAAGATTTTTTTTGATGGAAAAATGTACCTTGACATTAAAAAAGTTGAAAAACATTGATTTAAAGGAAAATAGATTTTTTTTTTTTTATTTACCAGGCCAGCATTTTCCCATGAAGATCTGTCCATCTCTGTCCTTAATAAAATGCCCTTCATCTCTAGCCTCACTGTAGAAGGACCAATCAGGATCCGCTCTGATGTGTGGGTCACTGATGACAACCAGCTTAGAGACAGAATGAGACAATTTATTGAGAAGATGACGTTTAAGCAACGTATTCAGCTCCCTGAAACAAACCTTCCTCTTCTTTTCCTCCAGGTGTGTTTGTAAGCGAAGCGGCTCGGGAAAGTGGACCGGGTCCCAGGTGAAGTACCGCTTTCCATCTGTGTGCTCTATGTCCAACCAGATAACATCGTAAGGAATGCCGTGGTCATCAAACCCGGCATCTACGGCCTTCACGTCAGCTTCGTCGTCGTAGTTCCAGCGGCACTGATGGTAACCCAGAGCAAACAACGGAGCCAGAGCCTGGAACCCTGAACCGGGAGAGGAAAGACACTGATGTTCAGAGATGGATGAAATCTTATCTGGAACATCTGTAGAGTGCTTGTGTTAACACCTGTGAGCTGAGCGTATTGGTTGAAAAGCTGATGTGGGGTGGGACCAAGCAGAATGCTGCAGTCGAGAATGCCGCTTTCAGACAGCCAGTGGACGTCAGTCTGAGGCTGCATGCGCCTCCTTTTCACCGGCAGTGCCTGATCGTCATCCTAGAAGTTGAAAAATTGATTATCGTTGTATTCCTGTTAAGTTTAAAACTCAACAAAAGCAGTAAACAATGTCTTATGTACCTGAGGATCGGAGGAGTAATCTATATTTACAAAAGTCTCAGACGCATTCAGCCAGAATACACCAAGAGTCCGGTCTGGTTTATGGGCAACCATAAGCGGTACAGATCCATACAGGCCGAGGCGGGCGTACGGGTCATAAGCAAATACATCTAAATTATACAGTCGATAAGGTTCTCCGTCTCTGAGGAATAAAAACATAAAAATGATCAACCCTGTGTTATAAATCAAGGTGAATCATTTGGTGTACCTGGTGTCTTTGAGATGCAGGTTGTCTGAGTGTTCAGGAAGGCCGTAGACGTGACTAAATCCGTGAAGACTCAGATCCACTCCGATGCTGCTGGGACCTGAAATAAGTTACGCAAAAACAATTTGACTACTTATCACTGATATTGAGATCAGAATTTACTTCAATTTAGAAACGGTTGTTCAATATGTTTGAAAAGATTTGGAATTTTTTAAACATTTGCAGAAAGCGCCCTCTAGTGGAAACATTTGATATCGTCATGTTATTGAAGAAATAAAAGTTGCAGAAACTTTAAAAAAGTTAAAATTTATTGCAATAAACATCCTTTTAGAACAAATTTTTTATTAAAAATGAAGAAAATTATCAATTGGATAAAATCAGATATTTAAAATGATTCGATAGAAATACGGTAATAAGCTTTAATAAAAAATCAAAACCAGAACAATCTGAAACATTTTTTAGATTAAATATTTTAAAGCGCACTCTACCGTTCGCTTTGACATCCACAAAGTTTCTAAATGTCTCCTTCCATAATGAGTCCGTTTGATTTTTTTCAGGCTAAAAAAAAGCAGTAGAAGAACAAAAAGTGTTGAAATTAATCAAACTTTCAGAAAAAAAATGCTTGCGTTGTTTCTTACCTCGCTTCCATGTGATGTTTCCAAAGAGGGGAGGAAAGGAATTTCATTAATGTGCCGGCTCAATATGAATGTTTATTTGTTGTGTGAATGTTTCGTCCTTCTAAATCTCACTTTGGTGGGTTTTGTAAACTTTCAAACCACAGTTTGTCATTAGGGTTGAATGTGACCATCACATCTCCGTCACACAGGATTTCCAGACGAAAAGGAGAACGCCAGACAGATGCTTGGTAATGTCCTGAAGACCAAGACAAGGTGACACGGTCCCTGTCTCGGCTTTCCACTCTCAACCTGTCAGATGACAAAGTTAAAAAAACATAATGGATTTTCAGGTTAAAACTGGTCGTGTTTATCACAGGAGACAATTTTGTTTTTTACATGTTATGTGATACAACTTTATGAAAATTTTATGTACAGAAATACACTGAGTTCCAAATTATTAGACAGATCAAATTCCCCTGTCGCTTTCTACAGAACGTCAAGCCTCTGGATGATCCTCCACACTTCCTGTTTGCAGCTTTGAAATGTCATTTTAGCAGCTGCATATTTGTCCATCAGAATTCCTCCGCATTACGTCTTCATCTACAGACCACAATGCGCCCTCTGAATCAGACACAAATCTTTACAAACGCTTACATTTCAGTGAAAAATGGCACATTTTTCTTACATTCCAGAAGCAAAGATAATTTTTCTTTCCCTTATTGATGAAGATATTATTCTGCTTAATAATGGAACAGTCGTTCGGAGTTTTTTTTTCTTTAATTGGGCTAAATTTTTATTTTTCTTTCAGCATTTCCCTTCAGGGGTCGCCACGCAAAGTCAGTTTCTCATATCTAACCCTATCTGCTGCATCTTCTTTGGTCACACCAACTATCTTCATGTCTTCCTTCACTGTATCCATGAACCACCTCTTTGGTCTTCCTCCAGGCCTCTTTCCTGGTAGTTCCAACCCAGCATCCTTCTGCTGACGTGCTCTCTCTCCTCTGCACATGTCCAAACCAGCTCAGTCTGGCCTCTCTGACTTTATCTCCCAAACCTACAACATGTGCTGTTCCTCTGATCCTGTCCATGCTGGTCACTCCCAGAGAGATCCTCAGCATCACCTACCTCCGTCTCTGTTTCCTGTCTTTTCCTCAGTGCTACTGTCTCTAGACCAAACAACATGGCCGATCTCACCACGGTTTTGTACACTTTTCCTTTCATTTTAGCTGAAACTCTTCTGTCACACATCACACTTGATACTTTTCTCCACCCGTTCCCAGCCGGCTGCACACACTTCTTCACCTCTTTTCCACACTCTTCAGTGCTCTGGACTGTTGATTCCAAGTACTTAAAATCTTCTATTTTCTTTATCCCTTCTCCCTGTAACCTCACTTTTTAAAATTGGGCTCAATTGAGCAACTGATTACCACAAAAATCTGATTTCAGAAATCCAAGAACATTGAGACAAAAAAAACAATCCAATTACACAAAAATGGAAAATTATATGCAAATTATATCTAATTGTATAATTATATGCAAATTATATATTTGCATAATAATTTGGCACATATTATGAAATTGAATTGCATTTATTTCCGTTTCCATAAAAAAATTAAAATCTTAAGTGTTTCAATCCACACGATTTCACTTTGCAAGTCAGAGATGATTAACTGAACCTTACTGTTCACACTGTGGTTCTCGAATCAACACATCTGGAACTCTGTAGCGAGCTCTAATGGGCTGGATTTCATCAATCAAAATTCTTATAGTGTCACATTTGCAGGGTAACAAGGATAGCAGCAGTCTGGTCTGTAAAAAAAAAAAAAAAGGTTAAAACAATGGTAAAAAGTACTTTATGATGGTTCAACGTCATTTGTAGCAAATACTGGACATCAGAAGAAATTCTTATTGAAAATTGTTTTAGAAATATTTAAAGTATTTTTAGCTTTTTATTGACTTTTTTTTTCCGTGCTGTTGTAGTCCGCTTATTCAGGGCTGTGTCGTGGGATCAAACCCAGGCTTTTCTCACCCTGGCATCCCGGGAGGGGCCCTAGGTGTTACTTGTCCAGCTGTGAGACATAGCCTCTCAAGTGGGTCTGGAGCCTGCCTCTGGGTCTATTCCCAGTTGGACGTGCCCGAATCACCTCACCAGCAAGACAGGCATCCTTACCAGAGGCATCCTTACCAGATGCCCTAACCACCCCATCTGGCTTCTCTCAAATCGGAGGAGCAACGGCTCTACTTCAGGCTCCTCCCAGAAAAATAAGATCTATTTGTCTTAAATTTACTCAGGATAATATTTATATAATCATCAATCTACAAAGAAAAAAATATGAATTTAAATTGAACCTCAGTTTCAGAATCCATTAAATCAATCTGTGCCCCCTTTTCAGTCAGCACCATCGTGTCCAGAAGAGCCCGAAACATCATCTTTGGACCTTTCGTTTGTCGTCTAGAGAGCAATAAAAATATCAAATTATATAGGAAAATGATAAATAACACATAATTAATGTAATTTAAAATTAAACATACCTGTAAAAAGCAACATCGTCACTTTTCTTGAACTTTTCTTTCCCCTCATCATCTGGGACAACACTGATGGAAAAGACAGGAGAAAATATTTTATTAGTCACAGATTTCATTTTTTTATTATGAATATTTTTTTCATTTCTAAATACTTCTAATGACACAAAATATTTAAAAAAATTGGAGTTGTTGAGTTAAACAAATTTATTCATGACTAAGTTTTTGTACTTTGAAATATAGTGTTTTAAACTGACTGTTTTTTTAATGCCATGTTCAGTGAAGTAATGGCGGGTTTCATACCTGGCAACAGTCTGCAGGCTGTTTCCCGACATTTTTACCACGTAAAACTAATGGTTAGTAAGAGCTAGTTAACTTTTTTTTTATTTAAGGGGTCCCACATTATAAATATCAATAACTACAGCACGCTTTTTAACGGGTAAAATATATTATCTATGTTACCACATAGGACACTTCCGCCTTTATAAACACTACTTCCGGTTTGATATTTTCACAAATCATTTGCTAAATTAAAATGTTGAAATTTTCTCCTTCAAAATGGACTGATGTAGACTGATTGGGTATGTTAATAAATATATATAAGTAAATATGTGAGAGACGGGCGTCATATTTCTGTATAATAGCTAATCCAATTTCGATCCGTTTCGAGCAAGCCTGTTGTTACAGCGCAGTCAGAGCTAGACCTGAATGAATTAAATCCTCTTGTAAGTTTAATAGTTTCTTTTTCACATACGCTCGCTCTCTATCCCATAACCTCAATGGCAGAATAAATTAAACATAAATTAACTTTAAGGGTACTTGGATATATTTCACCTCCAGGTTGGGGCGTTTTCTTAGAATAAATTTGATACACAAATCTACTACACCCCGCCCCAACTTTTTTCTTTTACCTATAATTATTTAAATGTAATTCAAAATGTTCTACCTTACAGTATTTTATTTTTATGGATTGCTTCCGAAAGAATGAGATTGCGGACACAAGCGGCCGAAATGAGCTTCCTGTAGGGTGGCTGGGGTCTCACTCAGAGATCGGGCGAGGACCTTTGCCATCCGGGAGGAGCTCAGTGTAGAGCCCTTCCTCCTTCAAGTCAAGAGGAGCCAGATGGGGTGGTTCGGGCATCTGCTCAGGCTGCCCCCCGACCCCGAGTGCCTCACTGGTGAGGTGTTTCGGGCACGTTCCACTGGGAGGAGACCAAGAGGCAGACCCAGTACTCGCTGGAGAGACTATGTCTCACAGCTGGCTGGGAAATGACCTGGGATCCTTCCGAGTGAGCTGGCGGATGCTGCTGGGGTGAGAGAGGCCTGGGCTTCCCGTCTGAGGCTGTTGCACCCACGACCCAGCCCCAGATAAGCAGAAGACGACGGAACGGATTGCTTTGTCAGTCACAGTAACCTTCTAAACCGTCTATCCATTGCAGGGTCTCAGGGATCCCAGAGCCCATCCCAGCTGATTCGTGGCAAGGGGCAGGGTACACCTCGAACAGGTTGCCAGTCTCATGGGGCCACATCCATACAACCATGTACACACTCCTTCCTGGGGGCAATTTGGCATCGGCCAGTCAACCTAACTTGTATGTTTTTGGAAGGTGGGAGGAAACCGGAGTACCCGGAGGAAAACCACGCAGACACAGGGAGAACATGCAAACTCCACACAGAAAGACCAGTGTTCCAAGCCTCGTCCCCACTCGGAACTCGAACCCACCACCTACTCGCTGTGAGGCCACTGTGCTACCCATTGCTTCGTAAAAAAGTGAAAAGAAAAAAAAAATACAATAAAAAAAAAAGAAAGTGTTTTAGTGATTTGAAAATATTTTTCAAATATAATAATAAAACAGACGCATTGTCAGTTTTAACCAGTTTGTTGCAGATAATCAGGCGTTAGGGAAGAGGGATTGGCACGTACAGCCATAAAGACGACGTGGAGGGGACCAGACGACGTGTTGAAGTCAAGAGCATGTGGAGGGCCACCATTATAGCTGCAGCAGAACTGCAGGGTTGGCAGAGTGAGGGACCAGATGTGAAGGCACACCACCCTGGCTGCAGCAGGAGAGCAGATGATCTGACAATGGAGGGAGGAACACCAGAGGTCAAATAACCAGAGGGAAGACGAGACACAGGTGGAGACATCAGGACGAGTCAATTGGGTCTAGGTGAGCTGAATTGAGGCACAGGGCCAGATTTGAAGGAAGGAAATGTTCCAAAAAGGACAAGGAGCATGTCAACTTTATTGTAAAAAATGTTTTACATACAACTAACATCTTTTGGGAGTAGTTGAATATCTGTTGAAACGGCTCTAATACTTTCTCTTACGAATAATTTTAGAAAAAAAAATACATATATGTACGTATATCAAATTATTATATAGTAAATATATAATTGAATTAAGCGACAGATAGATCGGTGCAGCATCCGCAATAATCAGGACACTGCATTGATCCGTAGTGGTAAAGAGAGACCTGAGCCAAAAAGCAAATGTCTTGATTTACAAGTTGATCTACGTTCCTACCCTCACCTATGGTTACCAGCTGTGGGGGGTGACCGAAAGAACGAGATCGCGGATACAAGCGGCCGAAATGAGCTTTCTCTGCAGGGTGGCTGTGCTCTCATTCAGAGATAGAATGAGGAGCTCTGCCACCCAGGAGGTGCACAGAGTAGAGGTTCTGCTCCTTCGGGTCGAGAGAAGCCAGATGGGGTTGTTCGGGCATTTGGTTAGGATGCCTCCCGAGCTTCTCACTGGTGATGTTTCGGGCTGGGTCCCACTGTTTGGAGACCCAGAGGCATACCACGGACCTGCTGGAAAGACTATGTCCCACAGTTGGACAGAGAACGCCTGTGGATTCTCCCGAGTGAGCAGGACGATGCAGACGAGGTGAGAGAAGCCTAGGCTTCCCGTCTGAGGCTGTTGCCCCCGCGACCCGGCCCCGGATAAGTAGAAGACGACAGAACGGAAAAATAAATTCATTGTTAACTTTCTGTTTCTTCGCTAGATATAAACGACAGCCATGCTGTGGTGTTTATGGCGTTCTCTAGTGGCTTACGGCTGAACCATCGCGAGAAAATCCCGGAACTGGATGCGGATACGTCGCCTGAGAAACTAAAGAAAATGCCACCTCGATTATTTTTACTGCTTTTAGCATTAATTTTATATCCCGCCAAAGCAGCTGAAGTCTCTGTTTGGAACGTGAACGTCAATTCGGTCCGTATTTTTTTTATTTAAATGTGCATGTGTGCTCAGTGAGACATTTTTCTAAGCAACTCCTCAGCAGCTGTTAGCTGGTCCAGCTAGGTAGCATCATCTGGTTTATTCATCTTTAAGAAGAAGAATGACACTTTAAATACATGTTTATGTTATAAATATTACTTAAAAATCATCTCAGATAACCTGACAGGGTTTTTCTATATTTTATGATCAATAATGTCCTCAATGTAGCCTGTTATTAGTCTTAGAAATGATCAAAATCAGGAAAAAAAAACAAAACACAAACAAACATAAATCAGCCATATTTTTAATGCACATGGACACAGAAATGTGCATGTGTAAATTATTTGTAAAAATATGCACAATATTAACTGTTTTCATTCCTAGTGTCTACTACACCAATCTTTTTCATGCCAGGGTACATTTTTCCATTGAAAAAATTCTTGAGGCACAACACCAGCCAAAAATATTCAAAACAATTCTCTTGTTGGCATCCTCCTGTCTCTAGAGACAATAATATCTGCACCTGGATACTAATCTGTGGCTGAGTAAGCCGATGTGGGAGCTGCAGCTCCTAGCACACTTGTTGCAAATGTGTTAGCTGGTATGAGTCATGGGGGGAGCAGTGGTAGACTGACTCTTTTGCGGTTTACGGATCTTTGTGGCCTTGTCCTCGACCTGCTCGATACAGATTTTGACAGTTGCACGTCACCTGCAGCAGCCAGAGGTCACTGACTCGAGATCTGCTGCATTGAAGATTAGTCAGAGTTAGACAGATTACGTGTGTGAATGAGAGAGACCCAAATGGAAAAGTGAGGCAACAGGGAGAAGAGATGAAGAAGGTGGAAGATTTTAAGGACTTAGGATCAACAGTACTCTCCAAAGCAATGGAGAGTGTGGAAAAGAGGTAAAGAAGCATGTGCAGGCTGGCTAGAATGGGTGGAGAAAAGTATCAGGTGTGATGTGTGATAGAAGAGTTTCAGCTAAATGAAAGGGAAAGTGTACAAAACCGTGGTGAGACCGGCCATGCTGTTTAGTAGAGACAGTGGCACTCAAGAAAAGACAGGAAGCAGAGATGGAGGTAGCAGAGATGAAGATGCTGAGGATCTCTCTGGGAGTGACCAGGATGGACAGGATTAGAAATGAGTATATATCAGAGGAACAGCACATGTTAGATGTTTTAGAGATAAAGTCAGAGAGGCCAGACTGAGATGGTTTGGACATGTGCAGAGGAGAGAGAGGGAGTACATCGGAAGAAGGATGCTGGATTTGGAACCACCAGGAAAGAGGCCTAGAGGAAGACCAAAGAGGAGGTTCATGGATACAGTGAAGGAAGACATGAAGATAGTTGGTATGACCGAAGAGGATGCAGCAGATAAGGTTAGATGGAAGAAACTGACTTGCTGTCGCGACTCCTGAAGGGAAATGGCGAAAGAAGATGTTGCACGACTTCAGACCCCTCTTGTAGGCATCTTTGTAGTGCAAGGCAAGACTGCAAAGCTAGGGTGACCTCTCCAGGTGCAGGCTTGGGCAAGTGGTATGGAGATCCTGTGGTATGGAGATTCTGTGGTTTGGAGATCCCGTGGTATGGAGATCCTGTGGTATGGATATTCTGTGGTTTGGAGATTCTGTGGTTTGGAGATTCTGTGGTTTGGAGATTCTGTGGTTTGGAGATCCTGTGGTATGGAGATTTTGTGGTTTGGAGATCCTGTGGTATGGAGATCCTGTGGTATGGAGATCTTGTGGTATGGAGATCCTATGGTATGGGAATCCTGTGGTTTGTAGATCCTGGAGTGCTCAGGATATTGTATTAAAAACACATGAAGGTGCAACCCATAAGAACTCAGATCTCTGCTGCTGCACATGAACTTTCATCCTTTTCAGAAACCAAAGAATTTTCTCATCATTTTCCTTAAAAATAAAGGTTATTTTTAGATGGTATGACACCTGTTTATTTATTTATTTATTTTTATTTATTTATTTATTTCGGTCACAGTGCAACCTCATATCAATGAAATAAAGAAAACAACCATATTCCAGCAAAGGACCGAAAAGGTAACGGCTGAAGCAAACGCTTATTACGCCGACCCTTTTTTTTTTTTTTTTTTATGTCGAAAGCTTTCTTAAGGTCTATGAAAATACCGATGCCATAATTATTTGAGTCTATTGATGTAGTAATATTTTCTATTAGTTCTGTAACAGCCATATTAGTGGATCGGTTTTGTGTAAACCCATATTGTTTGTCACTAAGGAGCTGGTGTTTCTCTATAAATTTATCTAATCTTATTACAAATACTTTTTCTATTATTTTTGAAAACTGTGGAAGTATGGATATAGGCCGATAATTTGAAAATAATTGTTTATTGCCATTTTTATAGACTGGAATAACTCTAGTTATTTTCATTTTTTCAGGAAATTTACCGATTTGAAAAGACTTATTGCAAATATATGTTAGAGGCTGTGCAATATGTTCTATTGTATTCTTTATTAAATTCATATCAATGTTAAGTGTATCTTTAGATGTTTTTGATTTAAATTGCTTTACTATTTTAATTATTTCATTTTCATTTGTTGGGTTTAAATAAAATGTAAAAGGATTTCTGTTTACAGCATCACTTGGACTTATGTTATGCCTCTCAATACTTTCAGCCAAGGTATTTCCTACATTAACAAAATAATGATTAAATCCTTCTATAATTTCTTTTATATTTTCCAGCTTTGAGCTTTTGTTCATGAATTGTTTTGGTATTTTATATTTTTTATCTTTTATTTTAATTATTTTATTAATGACATTCCATGTTCCCTTAATATTTTCTTTTTGTTCTTCAAATAATTTATGAAAGTATTCTCTTTTGGTTTCCCGCAAAATACTAGTCAATTTGTTTTTATAATTTTTATATTTTATTTCAGATTCCTTGGTTTTGTGTTGAATAAACTTTTTATATAACATATTTTTCTTCTTACATGCATTTTGTAATCCACTTGTTATCCATGGCTTTATTTTAGAATTTTCTTTAAGTCTTACCTTTTTTAATGGGCAGTTTTTATTGTAGATTTCTAAAAACATGGATATAAAAATTTCATACGCTTCACTTGGGTCAGTTTGGTTGTAGACCTCGTCCCATTTCTGTTTTAATAAGTCTTCTTTAAGTTTATTTAGAGTTTGGTCTGTCACTCGCCTAATATATCTGAATGTTTCAGAGTTTTCTTTGTCATCAGTTATAATTTTATTTTGAAATATAGCAAAAACTGGTAGGTGGTCACTTATTTCACTGACAAGAAGGCCACCAACAATTTTAGCTTCAATATTGTTTATAAAAATATTATCTATTAGAGTGGAGGAATGAATCGTTATCCTGCTGGGTTTATCAATAATTGGTAGTAACATATTTGAATGCATCATATTTATGAAATCAGTTGTTTTCCCCTGGGTAGTTGCTTTAAGCAAATTTATATTTAAATCTCCACATATTATTAATTCCTTTGTGGAATATCCATTTATATTTATAATTTCATTCATTTTTTCATTAAATGTATCAATCGGTGAACCAGGTGTTCGGTATACACAAGTAACATGTACATTTTTTGTTTTTTTAAATTCAATTTCGACAGTGATTAATTCCATTATATTGTGAACAGATACTGATTTATCTTCAATGATTTTACAGTTAAAGTTTGAGTCCACATACTGTAGAGGGCAACTCCACCTCCTTTTTTGTTGTTTCTGGTGACTGTAAATAGTTCTATCTTTACTAGTGTTAGAGGGTGCTTTAGCTCGTCCAGCCACGTTTCAGATACGGCTATAACATTAAATTTACCGTACATATGCAGAAGGTCTTTGATTTTTGATATGTTCTTCCAGAGACTCCTAATGTTAATATGTAGCACTGAAAAGTTTTTCTCCAGTTTAACGTTCTCTTTAAATTGTTCGCTTGTGTAATAGTCACAGCCAGAGGTGTCAAGTAGCGAAGTAAGACTACTTCGTTACCTTACTCAAGTAGAAAATCTCGTTATCTTTACTTTAACGAAGTAATTATTTTTTTGTCTACTTTTTACTTTTATTCACTACTTTTTTATGCAATTATCTGTACTTTTACTTCGTTCATTTTATAAAAAGTAGTCGCTACTTTCTCCATTTTGTCACCGTTAAAAAGCCGCAACTGTTTGTCGGAGTTTTTTTTTTTTTATGAACCCTGAATGCATCAAACAAAGGAACAGATGAATGATTGGCTGAAAGCTCCAGTCAATCATTACTTTGGGGCGAGTAGCCCCGCCCACAAACTTTTAAAGAGCAGGGACGTCAATTTCCGTGTTTGAGACTCGGGCTCGGAAATCAAAGTGTTTCTGATGCTGCGACACTGAACTTTGATTGAATTATCAGTTTTTTAAAAAAAACAACAGCAAAGATTTTTTTTTTTAATTATTATTTTCAGTCTGCGGTTATTGTAAACGTCTTTGCTGAAAATGTTGTAGATGGTATTTTTATAAAAATAACTTTGATCTGTGACGCACTATTTTATCTTTAGAAACAAAGCTAATTGAACTGATTCATCCATAAATAGTAGTGGATGAAGTATTTGTGCTTAAAAGCATCCAAAATGTTATTGATTAGTTTATAAAGACTGACTGAGGAGATTAAAACTACACATCGCTTAGATTTTGTATCATGTAGATGTTTGGGTTAACATAAAACAAAAAACCTTATATGTACACATATATATGTAGATATGTATATGTATAAATTTATATATACCGTCTCCTAGGTCCCGCCCCTACTGTTTTTTTAAAATCTTATTTCCCTGGTTATTTTTTCATTTTTACAGTTCTTAAAATTTTAGAAAAAGAATCCAAGGATTTTGCCTCCTGTGTGTTTCCTTCACTCCCACTGCCTTACGAGTGCATGTAAAGGGTGTTATTTTGTCAATGGGCGTGGTTTTACTGGGTGTACGATATTTTTTGTAAAATACGATAATTTTACGTCATTAGTACGATAATCCAGCACCTCCCACTTAGCAACGCTGGTTCCAGGTGTCACGCAGGCTGTATGTGGCACTCCCAAAGACTATTCAGTATTGCCTCAAAGAACTTTGAAAACTAGCTGCCTTCAAGGCTTGAAAAAGCCTTTTGGTTATTTTTTTTTTTCATTTATTTATTTATTTTTTTACATTGAGTGTGTTTGTGTCTTGAAGTTGGTTAAATTAGGTGATGCAGAGTGAAGCTTGGTAGCTGAAGGGACGTACCATAATGCCCTGCTTATGATAATACATTTGATTGTGTTCATTAATCGATTTCCAATAAAGATTATTAAGAAATAAATGTTTCTGATTCATTAAGTTTAACACCAAAACACTTTCATTTATTATCATATTTTTTGCTCCTTAAAGCATGTGATAATAGTTAAAAAATATGTTCATACGCTTTTGTTAACAATATTCCTTTTTTTCTGAAAATTACTTTTACTTTTTTTACTTGAAGTAGTTTTAAAATATGTTACTTTTTACTTTTACTTAAGTAGAAAACTTGAGTTGATACTTCTACTTTTACTAAAGTAGTTTTTTAACTCAGTATTTATACTTCTACTTGAGTAGAAAATGTTGGTACTTTTGACACCTCTGGTCACAGCTTAAGTCCAAGTTATTGTAGAAATATAATTCTGGATCAAGTTGTTGATCAATACAAGTCATAGTTTGTCTTGTGTTCAGTGCACATATGTTCACCTGTCTCCTTTTCCGCGATGCGTAATCCGTGCATCATCAAGCGCTCTTTACAGTCTTCCGAGAAATCATAATCCTTTTTTAAAGTAACATAATCCAAATAATTATTCATACGGATTCAGGTCTTTCAGCTCTCTTATCGTGATCACTTTCGCATCTTCTGGCGTACCATTGAGTTTAATCATCACTTGCCCGTTCCGAGTCCACGTAGCTTGTATTTTTTTCTGTTTTCGCAAGTTTCTTGCATGTCTTGCGATGTCTGCACGTCTTTTTGTTAAGTGTTCATTCAGATATACTCCCGTGCCTCTTAACTTCTTAGCTTGTCGTAATAGCTCTATTTTGTGTTTCCTGTTAACAAAACGCACAATAATATTTGGTTTTGTGTTTTTTCCTTCTTCGGAAGTGTGTGACAAGCGGATATGTTCTCTGGATCAACTTTTATGTCTTTATTTGCCAGAAATTGAATGACTTGCCTCTCCAGAGTTTGTTGCTCCTCTGGCGTCGCGTTCTCCTCTTCGGCCTGTGCTGTAGCGTTAGCATAGCTGCGGTGTCTAGTTTCCAGTCCACTCACAATAACATCCTCCATCCGAGTATACTGTTCCAAGTCATCAACTCTTCGTTCCAGTCCAGAAATAACGGCGTCTTTCGTCTTTATTATTTGCTTTAATTCTGCCACTTCATTCATCAGGGCTATTAGCTTCTTTTGCTGCTGAACTACTGTAGTCATTTCTTCCGACATAAAAGTCAGTTTATGGGATAAACCAAACACATTCTTGCAGTTTTTTTTATTGTAAAATCTTATTTACAATTGCTATTCTTTTTTTTTTTTCTTTTTTTTTCAATTGAAGTTGTAAAACCTAATATTTTGTTGCTACATCTGTTTTAAAAGTGTAACAAAAGCTAAAGTAAATCATCAGCTGATTTTGATCTGTTTTCTTTCATTTTTTTTTCCAGACACAATATGCAGTGTTTCGAAAGACGTTGTACGCCAATACCACCATCTACATGAGGTGTAAGTAGTTCACATTTACATCTGTGTCCTCTCTATTGTACTGTTATTGAGGCAGAAATAACAAAAAAAAAAAATAAATAAAAAACGCATAGATTCTTAATGTTGTTCGAGATGCTTTTAAATAATATTTTTAATTAGTTTTTAAGGAAACTGTTGAAAGGAGAAAAAATGACAGTATTCACATTTTTTTTCTAAAAAAAATCAAATTAATTAAGGCCAAAGCTGTTAAAAAAACCAAAAAACATCTTTAGGCTATGATCCAAGATTAAGACTCGATAAAACCAATCTGAAAACATCATCTGCAAAATACATAGACCCTAGTCCGAGTCCGGCTGCATATTCAATAACTGGACTTTTGTACATGCTTGGGATTTTTTGCGCACTCTCAAAACTGACACAATCCAGATTACTACAAAAATATAGGGAGTTATCATTCTTATTTAACTCAGAAAAGAGGAGAAAATGTGATCCGATGTTAGAAACTGAGCTCATTTTTCTGATAATCTTATTTTCTCTCCACAGTCCAGAACGATGCAGGTATCTGTAACGGAAGCTTGGCCGTCAATGTCAGCTGGTACTTGCGATCGTCTGTCTGTTACAACGAAATCTTTAACACACCGGTTAGTTTCCTTTTTCTAGTTCTTACAATGTTTGGTTTTGTCACTAAAGCAAATATAATAAACACGTTTTTCTTTGTGAATTTGTGGATGTTTTGCATCATCTTTCTGTTGGTAGCTCATTTAAAATTTTAATTTTTTTTTGCAAGGTTCCAATTTCATTCTCATTCCAGAACCGATTAATTTTTTCACAGAGTACTTTCATCATTCTCTCATATCCCATCACGTAGCAAAATGGGATGGAATCTTTACAAATAGAAAGTCTCTAATTAGCAATGAGCGTTTCTTTCTTTATGCCTGTGTTTCATTTATAGAAACCTGTTTCACACAGTTGGTTTAAAAAAAAGTAGAATTTAGGGGTGTGTATGAGCCCTGTTTACTACTTACAAATTTTTTTTTTTGATTTAATGCTAGTTTATTAGACTTTGATGCATAACAACTTGCATGAGGTGTAGTTTCAACACAAATTTTTCAATGTGGATTAATTTTTTACCTCCATTTGCCACCTACTCGGTTTTAACACTAGGATCACCACACATCGGTCAATTTGACCGCACATCACTTTAATATGCTAATTAGAATAAATAAAACACTACCTAAGAGGCTGACCTTTAATGACTTTTAATATAAACATGTTTTCTAATGTTTTCTATTTTAACATGTATTTTTTTTGTGTTCTAAAAATGAACATTACAAAATTTATAAGCATTTTATTGTCTCTAACCTGCTGCGCCCGCAGCAGCTGAGAGAAGTTGTTGCTATAGCCACACTTAAGTGTATGTGTTTTTATATTTGTGGAGAGAGACAAGGAGGACTCTGACGCCATTACATAAACATTTTAGAAAGATTGAGTGAGATAATATTGAATATTGAAGAGACACCACAAAGAGCAAGAAATCTGTTGTCTGAATAAAGTCTGCCATGTTTTCTAGATAAGTCTTGAAAGTTCAGGTTAAAATATAGCCAATGTATAACGAGGACATTTTTGAAGTAGCAGCGCAAAATGCGGAAAAAAAGTAGGCTATTGACGAATTAGATCATTTTACTTTGGTGTTTGCTTTTTAATTCTAGATTTAAAATGTTGAATATTTTATCATTATTATTACTTTAAAAATTGAGTGGTGTAAAAGTTTATTTCTGCAACATAGCAGCGCAAAACATGAATAATTACATAAGCATCACATTGACGGTCAGGGCGCTTGCAGGTAGATTTAGAACGCGGCGGTCCTAGTGTTAAAGAAGTCTGATGTGAAGTCATTTTTTTTTTCCGGGAGGAGCTCGGAGTAGGGCCGTTGCTCTACAGATGGGCTGGTTTGGGCATCTGGTTCGGGCATTTCTTATGTGTGTGTGACACCTGTATTTCTGACTGTCTGCAGGACAACAAAGCCATTAAAATGCTCGGACATGATCATGTGTTAAAAGATGGGTGGAGTGGTTTCTACAGTCAGGGCTACATGTACTTTGACAACTGCTCGTCCCTCTTCATGCCAAAGGTTTGTAGCCGAGAAAATAACTTAACGGTCACATGTTGTAGTGGTTTGATTTTTTTTTTTTTTATCATTTTGATCATTTTCTTGATCCTCATTTCTCTTCTTTTGCTCATTAAAAAGGCTTATTATTCAGAATTCAACCCTTATCAGCCTCTGGCCAGCCGAGGGGTGAGTGAATGGTTTAAATATTGGTTTTATTTTAATTGGCTGAAGTCTATCTTTGATTCACTCTGTATGTATCTTTCAGAACGACCCCTCCAATCAGAGTCTCAGTTGGCCCGACAAACCGGTGAGAAACACTTTGTAAAGGTTTTGAATAAAAAAATATCAACAAATTCTTCGGCATGTATTTTGTTGTAAAATGTGACGTTTTCAGAATATCGGAGCGGTGGCCACGGCCTGGATGGACAGCCCATACCTCTTCATCGTAAACGTGCAGCCGATTAACCGAATAGGAGAGGAGGAAGAGAACGAAAAAGAACCACCAATCTTTTCTTTTACAAGTGAGATCCAACATTTGATCTGAAATATTCATCGTTTTACTCTTCATCTCCGCAGAATTAACCGGTATTTTTTCTGATTGGTTCCGCAGTGAAAGTTGAAATGAAAGGTCCACATGACTACTCATCACCAGCTGATTGGCCGCTCATGATGGCACGTAGTTTCTATGAGAATAAATAACGTGAAACGAGTTGTTTAATCAAAGATAAAATCATTGATTCTTTTTCTTCTCGCAGTTCTTCATGGTCATGTGTATCGTCTACGTCTTTTTTGGGGCTCTCTGGCTCTTCTGGTGCGCTTGTTATTGGAGGGATCTGTTACGGATTCAGTTTTGGATTGGTGCTGTTATTATCTTAGGGATGCTGGAGAAAGCCGTTTTCTACTCAGAATACCAGAACATTCGTTACAAAGGAGATTATGGTTTGTATTTTTCGTTTTCTCTCATCCAAACTCTTTATTTGCTCAGATCAGGTGATTCATTTTTTTTTGTCTTGTTTCTTTGTAGTTCTTGGTGCTGTCATTTTTGCTGAGCTGCTCTCGGCGCTTAAACGATCCCTGGCTCGAATCCTGGTTCTTATTGTCAGCCTTGGCTATGGCATAGTGAAGTAAGAAAACTCTGATCTAATATCCATTCTGTCATCTTCCGCCTATCCGGTCGCGGGGGCAACAGGCTCAAACGGGAAGCCCGGGCTTCTCTCACCCCGGCTGCATCCTCCAGCTCACCCGGAAGGATCCTGAGTCGTGTTCCGGCCAGCTGTGAGACATAGTCTCTCCAGCGGGTCTGGGGTCTGCCTTTCCGGTCTCTTCCCAGTGGGACGTGCCCGAAACACCTCACCACTGAGGAGCTCGGGGGGCCATCCGACCAGATGCCTGAACCACCCCATCTGGCTCCTCTTGACTTGGAGAAGGTGCGGCTTGACACCGAGCTCCTCCCGGATGGCAGAGCTTCTCACCCGATCTCTGAGTGAGAGCCCAGCCACCCTGCGGAGGAAGCTCATGTCGGCCGCTTGTATCCGCGGTCACCACCCACAGCTGGTGAGGGTAGGAACGTAGATCGACTTGTAAATCTAAAGTTTTGCTTTTCGGCTCAGCTCTCTCTTTACCCCGACGGACTGATGCAGTGTCCTAGTTATTGCTGATGCCGCACCGATCCGCCCGTCGATTACCCGCTCCATCCTTCCCCCATTCGTGAACAAGACGCCGAGATACTTAAACTCCTCCACTTGGGGCAGGACCCTGTCCCTGACCCACAGGGGCATTCCACCCTTTTCCGGGCGAGGACTATGGTCTTGGATTTGGAGGCACTGATTCCCATCCTGGCCGCTTCACACTCGGCAGCAAATCGATCCAGTGATTTCAGTTGTACTTTTTTAATATTATGTGTTTAACTTGTATTTTTTTGTTTCAGACCTCGGCTGGGTACCACGGTACATCGTTTGGTTGCCGTTGGGCTTCTTTATCTTCTATTTTCCTCAGTGGAAGGTGTGCTCAGAGTGACCGGGGTTGGTATTTATTATTCAGCTTTGACATTATTTTTAAATTTAGGAATATAAATTTATTTTCTTCTCCACCATGGACACGCATTGGTCCATCGTGAGCTAAGCCAAAAAGCAAAGCTCTTGATATACCAATTGATCTTCATTCCTACCCTCACTTATGGTCACCAGCTCTGGGTGGTGACCAAAAGAACAGGATCACGGATACAAGCAGGCGAAATGAGCTTCCTCCGCTGGTCTGGTGGATTCTCACTCAGAGATAAGAGTGAGGAGCTCTGCCATCCGGGAGAAGCTCGGAGTAGAGCCATTGCTCCTTTGGATCAAGAGAAGCCAGACTGGGCAAACATCTCATAAACAAACCCAAACAAAGACGTAACACAAAGCAAGTTTAGACTCATGTTAGGACGAGACTAACGGCTTCCTGCATTTAGTCTGACATCAGGCTGCGGGGATCCAGATAAAGATAAACAAACTAAATCATTACGTGTCACTTCAGAACTGATGAGGACATTTTCAAAGTCATCCAGATCCACTGCAGCAACTTCTAAAACCTCTGAACCAACAAGCGATAAGAGACCTGATGAGAAATGGAGCGTTTTATAATGTTTAACGGATGTGTTTTTAATTGAGTCGTCCTTTTTCTCCCTGACTCTCTTCCAGCTGTCCTTGTGCGTCTACATTTATCTTCAATGAAATCTGACTCTTCTCTCTGCAGGGTTTTTATGGCACAGTTGCTCTTGTGGCAAATCTCAGCCTCTCCCTCATCGACTCCTGCGTCATGTGGTGGATATCCTTTATTTAAAGACCAATCCAACGCAGCACATGGGTTCAGTTTGTTCGGATTGTGTTCTTTTTTTTTTAAGGTTTTTCTTAATCACTTTCCACATATTCATCAGCTTGTCACAAACCACTCGTCTCCTGAAGCTTCGGAGGAACGTGGTGAAGCTTTCATTGTATCAGCACTTCACCAACACGCTCATATTTTCAGTTGTTGGTGAGTTACAGGAGCTCTGTAGCGCTTCACACAAAAGAAGTAACTCAATCAAACAGACCCCCCTTCTTGGGAAGGAAAAACTAGAAACCAAGTATGAGGGAAAAAAGAAACCACATGTGGACTCAGTTGAAGGAAAGATGCTTCCCATTGGTAAACAAGGAGAATCGAACTAGGATTGGTTATTAAACGGGGAAGGATCAGATCTCAATGGAATATCCACCAGAACCATTAAATATTAAAAATGTTTGGCCAGGTTTGATTTGTTAATGAACAGATCAGAGTTATGAAGCATTATATTTAAAGAAGCAGCAAATAAACAAAAAGAACACAGCGAATTGTGTTTCTTACCTAACCTGGTAAGAACATTTCCTAAGTGGAATGTTTTAAACCTGACCTCAGATAAAGAGACTGTCTTGTCTTTCACACATGAGCTATGAACTTCGATTCGTCTTCTAAACCGTTTATCCCTAACAGGGTCATGGGGGGTGCCGGAACCTATCCTGGCTAGTACACCCCGAACAGATCGTTAGTCTGTTTTGGGGCCAAACACACACAACCATCCATACACACACAATCATTCCTAAGCACAATTTCTATAGCGACCAATCAACCTAATATGCATGTTTTTGGAGGGTGTGAGGAAACCGGAGTAGCTGGAGAAAACCCACACATACATGGGGAGAACATGCAAACTCAACATGGAAAGAACAGTGTCCCAAACCTCGTCCCCACCCGGGACTCGAACAGCTGGGAACTAAAGGATTTCCGTTCACCTCCGTGTTGAATATAAGGTCCTCCTTCACACCCATCACTGTCTGCACGGTGAGGCCCCCACTTACCTCTCAGAACTACTCACACTCAATACCTCAACCAGGACCCGGTCAGGCCAACAGCATCGTCTGAACCCGCCCAGGACACGGCTAAAAACAATGGGCGACAGGGCCTTCAAGGCTGCTGCTCCCCGCCTGTGGAATGCCCTCCCAGACTACCTCAGGGCCCCACAGACGGAGGATGCTTTTAAAAAAGGACTAAAAACCCACCTTTTTAAAAAAGCTTATTATTTTTAAATTTGTTTGCATTGTATGTTTGTTTTTATTGTACTGTATTGTTTTAATTGTTTTAAGTTTTAATGTTTTAATCCATGTAGCACTCTGAGACTTGATTTCAAGTATAGAGTGCATTATAAATAAAATACATTATTATTATTATTCTCTTAGAAAGCGTGATTGGTACATGCTTTACAAGTTGCTCTATTTGAGTTTGTTTTCTTTTTTCTTCTCGTGTCTGCAGCCTCCATCATATTTATCATCTGGACCACTAAAGTCTTCAAGCTGGTCGACTGCCAAAGGGTCAGTTTATTTTTAATTTGGAATAACGTTGAAACTTCTGTAAATATAAACGTACTTTATGTTCTCTGCTTTCAGGGTTGGCGAGATTTATGGGTAGATGATGCTTTCTGGCGTCTATTGTTTTCTACTATTCTACTGGTTATCATGGTGCTGCTGCGGCCATCTGCTAATAACCAAAGGTTAGAATCAGTGTCACACAGGTAGTAAAAAACATTGAAATAAATAGTTTCCAGTAGAATTAAGCTGATGTTTCTTGTTAGGTTCTCTCATTCCCCTCTAATTGATGACGATGATGAAGAAGACGATGCCAAGGAGCCAATGCTGAATGAAGCTTTTGGTTAGACTTTGTTTATTTCTTTCAAAAAAAGAAAAAAACTAATGTGGCTTTTATCAAATGCATTTTCCATGCTTTCCGTTCGGTTGTCTTCCGCTTATCCGGGGCTGGGTCGCGGGAGCAACAACCTCAGACGGGATAATCCAAACTCCTGCTACATATTCCAGCTCACCTAGGAGGATCCCGATGCGTCCCCTGGCCAGCTGTGAGACATAGTCTCTCCAGTGGTTCCAGGTTCTGCCTCCTGGTCTCTTCCCGATTGGATGTCCCCAAAACACCTCATCAGTGAGGCGTTCACGAAGCATCCTAACCAGATGCCTGAACTACCCCATCTGGTTTCTCTCGACACAGAGGAGCAACGGCTCTACTCTGAGCTCCTCCCGGATGACAGAGCTTCTCACTCTGTCTCTAAGTGACAGTCCATCCACCCTCCGGAGGAAGCTCAATTTGGTCGCTTGTATCCCCGATCTCATTCTTTCAGTCACCACCCACAGCTTGTGACCGTAGACAAGGGTTTGGAACGTAGCTCGACTGGTAAATCAAGAGCTTTGCTTTTTAGGCTCGGCTCTTTCTTCACCACGACAGACTGATGCAGTGTCCTGATTATTGCGGATAATGTACCGATCCGTCTATCGATATCCTGCTCCATTCTTCCCCCTCTCGTAAGAAAAGACCCCGAGATAGTTAAACTCTTCCACTTGGCAGGACTCTGACCCTGACCTGCAGGAGGCAATGGATTTTTAAATTCCTTGTGTGAAAATGTTCCCATTTATACTGTCGTTCCTGGTAAAGACTGTGTCACTGAGGCCATCATTATCTCATTGAGTTATGTTATCTCTGGCTCTTTAGGAAAGAAATTATATGCAAACACTTATCACTAAAAGCTTACATTGCTTTTAGCCTGAAAATGTAACCTGTTTTAAAATGATTTATTCCAGAGGGAATGAAGATGAGGGGCTCTAAACCCGACATTAATGGTTCCCAGAAACTTTTGAGTAAAGAGGTGAGTCCTCTGTCATTTCCCACCTCTTCTTATTCTCTGTACATAAATGTAATACTTGCACTCATTTCAAAACCTTTATCTTGTCAGGATGAGGACTTAAAATGGGTCGAGGAAAACATCCCAACGTCAGTGGCTGATGTGTGAGTAAAAAGATTTATAATCTCATCTGTAAAGAAGAATTGATGGAGGTTTTAGATTTTTGTCTGCATAAACAAACCTAAATCCTATCAAATGAGGTGAAAAAGACAGGGATGGGTAATAGTAATATGTAATAGAAGGTCTATGCTGCCGTAGTAGTACATTAAAAAAAAGTAAAAGTAATATACAGTATGGGAAAATAATAGATCATTGTTATATTACTTATATATTACTGCCTCCTGTTTTTGACTTGGTGAACAGGCAACTGGTGCTAAGAGCTATTAACTATCAGGGGTGTGAATGCCTTTGGGCACTGTGATAAATAACTGTGAGAGTTGTGCTAGGGAGATAGACAATGGCCTGATGGAAATTGCAATCTAGCTAGTGGACAAGTAAGTACCTTGTTTACAATTGAGTGGGTCTAGCTAATCTCTAAAGTGGTCTACTTCTTACCTTCTATTGTCCTAACTGAAACTGAACAACCAGTAAGACGCTCCCCCAGTGTTCACATGATAATAGCCCTGTGAACTGAAACTGCTACCCCAAAGAGAGAATGGATTCTCATTAAGAAGCTTCTTCTTGGAATTTGTTCAAAATGGGTACATTCATAAAGAGAACTGAGGTGAAGGATAGTTTGTATATATTATAATTGTAGTACTATTGTAGTAGTTTAACATTATCGACCAATAAGAAATACATTTTAAAAGATGATAAAAATACAAATTGTGTGTTGATCATTTGTGTCAAGTAAGAAAGTCCAGACTAGCTGTTTCAGTTATGTAAATGTAATAGTAATGGATAACCTGTGATAGTATTACAAAACAAACCAGTTGTAATAGTAATAAATGAATGCAAAAGTAATACCTGCCTATAATAGGTCCCATCCCTGGAAAAAGACAAACTATTCTGTTTTTTTTAAATAAATCATTTTGAAAAAGAGACATACTATACAGCAGTTTGAAGTACTCTGTTTTCCTTTTTAATTTGACTATTTTTGTTTGTTGAAACGGTTGCTTTTTTAGATTGTTTTTGTCAAATCGCATCATTTATTTGGACCAGTTTGTCTTTTTTCTACCTTAATAACTCAAACAACTTTTCTTTTAGATTAAATTTATTATAATTTATACTCATATATTCATTAGCAAATCCCAGAAATGTTTAATTGGACTAAAAATGACTTCCCATTTCTTCTTTCTCTTTCTTAGGGCTCTCCCTGTGATTCTTGATGAAGAGGAGGTAATGTTGTTTTCTTTTTTCTACTCTCTCATCATGATTCCAGTCACATTTTTGTCTTTTTAAAGAGGTGGCGGCATCTTGCGTCATTCTGCAGTTACACTGCTGCTCGCGGAATAATCTCCGTTGTTTTATGTCTTTCTAGGAAATCTTGAAAACAAAGATGGAAAGATCCAAAATGGAGTAGAATAAAGATGAGTGGAAGAATAAAACGAGGCAACAGCAATGCATTTGGAGAGATTAAAATACCAAAAAAAAAGAAAAAGATGAATGGACATCTGTTTGAGGAGACTTTTGTGTGTATGAGTGTGTGTAAGTAATAATTTAAGCATGAATAGTGTGATACGACTAGACACTACTGTGCTGGTTTAAGTTGAATGTGCTGGTTGTTGTTGATCAGCACTCTTGAGATTTGAGGTTCGGTATATTTTGTCCTTTTTTTTTTGTTAACTCCAATCACTGGACTTATTGCACAACACCAGAGTGAAAAAGGGAGTCATTATCAAAACTCTGGTTTGTATTTACACTGTATTAGAGTGTGTGTTCTCAAGCTTTGACTCATTAAGGAAAACCTCTAAGATTAAACGTCCCCTCCCATTTAGAGAGCAGAAGCCTTATCAGTCCGATTTGGCTCACGTCCAGTTTCAGATTAATCACAACACACTAGCTACATCCACAATCCTAACACTTGAATATAAAATCATGTGGTGCCATGTATGTGAACATCTTGTATTTTTCAGTGTGGTTTTGTTTTAATCGATTACATTATAAGGAAAGGAATGTGTCTCATGTTCAGATGGTTTCTAAAAAAAATTAATATTTAATCTGTTTCCTGAAACATTTCTAAGATATTTGCAGTGACCGAACTGGAACCAGTGTGTTTGCCTTATTGAAACTACCTTACAGTTTTCCAGCTATAGAGTCAAGTTGCATTTTTTTTTTTTTTTTTTTTTTGGTGAATATTTGAGTCAAAGCCCATCAGTGGGACGGTGAAATAACCTTCCTGGCAAACACTGTCAAATAAATAGACTATGAGATTGTTGGGAGACTAGTTGAGACGTGAAGTGTTGACTACAATGTAAACAAGTTTATCTTCCTTTTTATTTACATTCAGTTTACAGAATAATATATTTTGATATTTTCTGGGAAATATGAAGGAAACTTTTATTTGCAACAACTGAAATAACTGAATTAAACACATCTTTTGGAGCACAAAATGCTATAAAAGCAAAATATTATGTTAATTGAAACTACATTGATGTGTTTAGCTAACAACAAATAGACAGATTTTTTTTTTGCATGTCTGTTTCTGCTTTCTTCCACCAGTTGGTTCAAAATCACATCAAATTTTGTTAAATTTTGACTATATATTTCTCTGTAACTTGGTTGTCTATCACAAGGAAACAAAGACCCTCTATTCTTATGTAAATTACTTTATGTGTAATTATGGTCGTTTTTTTGTTTTTATATGTGTCCAAGACTCTTATGGAGATTTTTTTCTCAAAAAGGAAATAACTGTTTCTGTCTAGTTTATATTCTGCATTATATTGTTAAATCTAATGACGTATTGCTTTTTGCCTCTGTTCTGCAAATAAAATTTATATGAAACAGTAATAAAAATGTCTGTCTCTTAAAAGAAAAACATGTTGATTTGTAACTACAATTTACGCATTTCAAAAAAGTTGTTTGATTTATTTTTTATTTCCAGTTGCCCTATGAAGATCTAAGCTTTAAGAAACCAGTAGCTTTCCGTTCCATCGTCTTCCGCTTATCCGGGGCCAGGTCGCAAGGGCAACAGCCTCAGACGGGAAGCCAAAGCTTCTCTCACCCCATCTGTCTCCTCTCGACCTGGAGGAGGAGCGGCTCGACACCGAGCTCCTCCCGGATGGCAGAGCTCCTCACCTGATCGCTGAGTGAGAGCCCAGCCACCCTGCGGAGGAAGCTCATTTCGGCTGCTTGTATCTGTGATCTTATTCTTTTGATCACCACTCACAGCTGGTGACCATATGTGAGCGTCGGAACTTAGATTGACTCGTTAATTGAGAGCTTTGTTTTTCGGCTCAGCTCTCTCTACCACGACGGACTGATGCAGCATAGTTGTTTTGTAAAAAAAAAAAAAAAAAAAAAGGGTGTTTTTTGGATACGGTAAAGGGTAGTATAAGTAGAGCACATACAATAAAACACTAACTTAGAATGTGGGCGTGGTGGAGAACATACTGACATTTGAGGGCGTGGTGGAGAACATTCTGACATTTGAGTTGTTTCCAAAGAAAAAATGTGGAAGCCCAAAAATTATTAAAAAAAAAATACACTTCAGGTATGTTTTGATGTGGAAATAACGTTTGAACATAGTAGAAATATCCAGAAAGTGGATTTTGCACAACAACAACAAAAAAAAAGAAGAAATTTGTGGCGAACCATAGTGCTTACAGTCAGGGGCGAATCCAGGATTTTGTAAAAGGGGCGCGGGGGGGTCGTGAGGTCATAGACAAAACGAGCACCTGATATGCTCGCCAGTATAGGGGCGGAGGGTCAGGGGGACCCCCCCCCCTCCCGAACGTTTTGAAAAATACGTAATTTTTCTGCATTTTGGTACATTTTCAACCAAAGTTTATAATAATTAAAGTAGCAAGAACATTTTTTTGTGGGCCAAAAGGGGGGAGGGACGTACGCCCCACAAGCGCAGTCAGAGCTAGACTGGTCACCTCTCTTTACGTCACTCTGGCGCACAATGGAATTACTGCGCACGCGCAATCTTTGGTCATTTTAAAAGTGGCCGATGAATACGGTATTTAGATGCTCAGTATAAAAATATCTAAAAAATATTAGTAATAATATCTTAATAATTTAATTATTTATCTTTTTAAAATTATTTTCTAATTAATCTACTTTGAAAAATCAATTTCCCCTCGCACATAAATAAAGTTTATCTTTCCTGATCTTAAAATATCTTTACCATATGACAAGAAAACAGACTGAGATCAAAATCTTGTGACTTCCACTGAGCATGGTTCATTCCAGCTCAGAAACAAGAACACTGTACCTTTAATTTGTTCCTCGTGAGTACGCAGGCGTAAGTCACCTGCTTGTAAAAGCACAGCGTAGAGGAAGTAATGAGAATCTGATCACACCAATAAAACTACCAGATACTTTTATTTAATCCTTTATTTATCACCGTGTTGCGTTTATTAACTCGATTATTCATTTTTGTCAGGGAACTCACTGCGGCTGCGCGAGGAAACAATGTTTTTGGTTAGCATAGCTGTTCCATGCTAAGCTAACATGCTAATGTTTTGATCGTTAAAAGCTTGGAAATAACCTTTTTATTTTGTAAAATTCATCTTGAAAGTTTCACCGAGGTTTATGAACTAATATTTTCTTTATTTAAAACACATTTTAAAGTAGTTTTGATGTAATTTACGGGAGAATTGTGACATATGATGGTGCATTGTTGTGACAAGCAAGTCAACTTCAAACCTGTAGTCTGTGGGGTTTAAATATTTCAGTATTTGGTTAAAAAATCAACAAGATCAAATCAAGATGCACGACGCTTATGAACCTGTGCCTATTTTGGAAAAACTTCCTCTTCAGATCGACTGTCTTGCGGCCTGGGGTGAGTTATGATAAACTGCTACTATTTATTCAATACCACACTGATCACATGCCATTAAAAATGGAGCATCTTTGTGATTCCCAACTTTTAGAAAGATTCCCCTGAAAGTGTTTCTTAAAGTTTTAATTGTTCAAATTCTGTGTGATCTTTGGTGCATTCTCACCAAAACAGTTTAAAGGACTGGATTCAACTAGATGTTGTTTTCTGAATTATTTAACATTTGTATTACAAATGTAATAAAAAAGTGAGGTTACAGGGAGAAGAGATAAAGAAGGTGGAAGATTTTAAGTATCTAGGAGCAACAGTCCAGAGCAATTAAGAGTGTGGAAAAGAGGTGAAGAAGCGTGTGCAGGCAGGCTGGAAGGGTGGAGAAAAGTATCAGGTATGATGTGTGATAGAAGAGTTTCAGCTAAAAGGAAAAGTGTACAAAACCATGGTGAGACAGGCCATGCTGTTTGATCTAGAGACAGTGGTACTGAGGAAAAGACAAGAAACAGAGATGGAGGTAGCAGAGATGAAGATGCTGAGGATCTCTCTGGGAGTGACCAGGATGGACAGGATCAGAGGAACAGCACACGTTAGAGGTTTTGGAGATAAAGTCAGAGAGGCCAGACTGAGATGGTTTGGACATGTGCAGAGGAGAGAGTGAAAGTACATCGGAAGAAGGATGCTGGGTTTGTAACCACCAGAAAAGAGGCTTAGAGGAAGAGCAAAGAGGAGGTTCATGGATACAGTAAAGGAAGACATGAAGACAGTTGGCGTGACCAAAGAAGATGCAGGAGATAGGGTTAGATGGAAGAAACTGACTTGCTGTGGCGACCTTTGAAGGGAAATGCCGAAAGAAGAAGTGCTACTGTGAATTTTTTAAGTTGATAAGGGATGTTTGTTTGAAAAACATTTTAGGTATAAGAAAATGAGGAAGCAAGATTCATTGTCTGATAATCATGTGTTTAGTTGAGGTATTCACGACTTTTAATGATTAAGGAAAGGATGGCTTATTGAGTAAGGCGGCTGTCTTTTAACTGAAGGGTTGCCGATTTAATCCCCCATCTGGATTTTATGTAGAGGTGGGGGCAAGACACCGAACCCCCAATTGCTCCTGATGGTGGTTTGCACCTTGCATAGCAGCTTCCATTATCAGGTATGAGTGGGTGAATGTGAGCTACACTGTTAAGCGCTTTGAGTCCCAACACAGGTAGAAAAATGATGGAGAATAAGTAGAATCCATTTACGATTGCCCGGAAAGAGGGTTTTTGGGGAAAATGTGCTGAGAATAACCGATCTGAAGCACATCACTGCTCAAATGGTAGCTACAAAATATCTGAATCTTTTCTAAACATCTGTTCAACTGTGTGTTTCCACAGAGGATTGGTTGCTTGTTGGAACAAAACCAGGACATCTTCTCCTCTACAGAATCAAAAAGGATGCAGGTAGGAACAGATCAGTCCTCCTCAACTTACCGCAGCTTGATTTAGATGCACAATTTAGTTCTTGTAAAGGGAAAACAAGATTATTTTTTTTTTGTTTCAGGCACCAATCGATTTGAAGTGACTTTGGAAAAATCCAATAAGAATTTCTCAAAGAAAATTCAACAGGTAGTGAGGCTTCTGAGGAACACATTTTAATAAAAAATCTTAGCACACTTTTGACTTTTTGAAGATTTTTTTGTTTCCTATGCGCAAGTGTGTTGTATATTCTAAACATATGAAATACACGCTTAAGAACACTTTTTTTTTAAATCATGCAACACAAGAATAGTTTTATTTGTTTACTTGGTCAAAATGTGCATTAACTTCGTTTTTCTCCTTTCCAGCTTTATGTCGTCTCACAGTACAAGATCCTGGTCAGTTTACTTGGTAAGTTTTTTCTACGCATAAGAATGATTATTTGTCATATGAGTGATTTGGGTTTAGCTGTAAATCTCTTATGTAATCCTAAATTAAAAAACAAGAATAAATAATTCCATTGAGTCACAAAAAAGTTCCTATTTTTTGTACCAAGCAGAATTTTATTTTTCTTTCCTCCAGAGAACAACATCCATGTTCATGATCTCCTGACTTTCCAGCAAATCACTGTTGTCTCCAAAGCCAGAGGAGCTACCTTGTTTGCTTGTGATCTGCAGGTACGTCACACTCCTCGTGCAAAGCAGCTCATTTTGACCAAAATAGGAAAGTTACCAAAACATTTTTACTCAATTTCCTTCCACATCTTCTGCAATTATGCAAGTTTTTTGTACTAAATATTCCACTCGAACACTTCCTTTTCATGTTGAAAAGTCACACTCTAAACCAGTACTTCTCAAATAGTGGGGTGCCGCCCATGTGACAACGGGTAAATGTTTTTTTTTTTTGTTTTTTTGCCGTACTAGAATAAAGTGTAATTGTACATCCACTACAGTAGTTGGCAGTGACGCTCTGATTATCAGAGTGTGTTGCACCGAGAATCAGCTCTATGGTGTAGACTTTTTTTTTTGCACCGAACAAGTGCAGCAGTTATAGTTGCGCTGAGAGTGAGGGCAGAGGATGCTGTAATGATCCGTCGTGGTAAAGAAAGAGCTGAGTTGAAAAGCAAAACTCTCAACTTACAAGTCGATCTACTTTCCTACCCTCACCTATTGAAAGAATGAGATTGTGGATACAAGCGGTTGAAATGAGCTTCCTCCGCAGAGTGGCTGCGCTCTCATTCAGATTGAATGAGGAGTTCCGCAATCCGGGAGTAGCTCGGTATCAATCTTTCCTCTTCCAGCTCGAGAGAAGCCAGATAGGATGGTTCGGGCATCTGGTAAGGATGCCTCCCGAGCGGGCACATCCCACCGGGAGGAGACCAAGAAGCAGAGCCCGGACCGACTGGAGAGACTGTCTCACAGCTGGCTGGGGAACAACTCGGGATCCTTCCGGGTGAGCTGGAGAATGCAGCTGGGTGAGAGAAGCCTAGGTTTTTCGTCTGAGGCTGTTGCCCCCGCGACTCGGCCCCGGATAAGCTGAAGATGATGGAACGGAAAATTTTGTGTAGTGTGAAAGAAAATCAACAAAATACCTGTCTTTTGTTTCCAGAGTCAGACTTGGTCAGATTTTTTTTTCTGGTTTTAACATGGTACATTTAAAATGTTCTTTTTTTTTCAGCAAACAAGCTCAGGAGAAGAGAGACTCCGAATGTGTGTGGCGGTGAAAAGAAGGCTCCAACTCTATTATTGGAAGGACAGAGAGTTTCATGAGCTGCAGGTTGTAGAAAATTGAGATATTAGGGGATTTAATGGGTTTAATGGGTACAATGTTTGGTCTGACATGAGAATGTTTTCTATTTTCTATCTTTTCAGGGCGACTTTGCTGCACCAGATGTTCCAAAGTCCATGGCTTGGTGTGAGAACTCCATCTGTGTTGGTTTCAAACGAGACTATTACCTCATTCGGGTATGAAACATTTGAATCTTTTCACTTTGAGTGTGTGGCCTTGGAGGCTCTAATGGCCTTCCATTCTTTCAAAACAAGTTTTATTCATTGTTGGTAATAATGAAAATGCCATCTGACCATTTTAATTTTTCTTCAACAAAGATATTTCCCTAAAACATCTAAACATACAGATAAAAAATCTTAAAGTCTTAGAAAAGTTTTCTTTTCTTATACTTGTCTTTCGGCATTTCCCTTCAGGGATTGCCACAGCAAGTCTGTTTCTTCCATCTAACCCTATCTGCTGCATCCTTTTCGGTCACACCAACTATCTTTATGTCTTCCTTCACTGCGTCCATGAACCTCCTCTTTGGTCTTCCTCTATGCCTCTTTCCTGGTGGTTCCATACCCAGCATCCTTCTTCTGATGTACTCTCTCTCTCTTCTCTGCACATGTCCAAACCATCTCAGTCTGGCCTCTCTGACTTTATCCCCAAAACCTCTAACATGTGCTGTTCCTCTAATCCTTCCCATCCTGGTCACTCCCAGAGAGATCCTCAGCATCTTCATCTCTGCTACCTCCATCTCTGTTTCCTGTCTTTTCTTTAGTGCTACTGTTTCTAGACCAATCAGCATGGCCGGTCTCACCACGGTTTTGTACACTTTCCCTTTAATTTTACCTGAAACTCTTCTATCACACATCACACCTGATACTTTTCTCCACCCATTCAAACCTTCCTGCACATGCTTCTTCACCTCTTTTCCACACTCTCCATTGCTCTGGACTGTTGATCCTAAGTACTTAAAATCTTCCACCTTCTTTATCTCTTCTCCCTGTAACCTCACTTTTCCATTTGGATCCCTCTCATTCACAAATGTTCTCTTTCTTACTCTGACTAATCTTCATTCCTCTTCTTTGTTGTGAAAACCTCCACCTCTACAACTTTTCCTCCTCCTCTTCCCTCTTCTCACTACAGATCACAATGTTATTTTTCTAAGCTGTTGATTTATTTGTGCTGTTTCTTCTGCTAACTAGATGGATGGGCGTGGCTCCATAAAGGAGTTATTTCCCACTGGGAAACAGCTGGAGCCTCTGGTTGCTCCTCTGGCTGATGGAAAGGTTGCTGTAGGGCAGGATGACCTGACTGTGGTTCTAAATGAAGAAGGAGTTTGCACCCAGAAGTGTGCGCTGAACTGGACGGATATCCCCATAGCCATGGGTAAGAGTAATTACATTCCCACATCCACTTGGTTATGGAATGAACTTACAAACACAAAGCAGCACATTTATAGATCATTTTGGCTTTATTTTTCACTAAAAAAACCCAGATTGTAATCAGATAATATCTGATTCGTGACTCAACCTCTCTAAATGCAATAAATATTTATCGGGCCTCTGTATTTTATTTCTAAAGTCTCTTTTCCTTTGTGTCTGAGCTGTGATGCTTTACTCTGCGCCACATAGCATAAGATAAAACTCACTTTTTATCCTTTAACCACACGTCTGGCTAAAACTGTCTGGCAGAATAAATTTGTTCTTTGTTTCACAGCCTCTTTATTTCTTTAAATGCAGAAGAGAGCAAGACAACGAGGAAATGAAGCCTCTGAGCAGTCATTCATACAAGTTGCAATTTCCTCATTTGTGATGAAAACCATACGGTAGTTTTGGCTCGCGGTAGCAAAAAATGACACACAAGCTTCTTCCAAGATGCAGTTTGAACTTTTTTTTGGGCTACCTACCATGACATACAACCTATTTAACAACTCTTTCCTTCTGTCGTCAGCATCTCTGCATTTTTGTAGAGAGTTTGTAGAAACTTAAAAAACTACTCCAACATCATTTAAATTTAAACTTGCTCAAAGAAGTGCCATCAAAAATTCTAAACTTATATTACAAGTGTTTAACTTCTTTGCCAAATCTGTCAAAACAACAAGCACCTCAGTTGCAATATTTTTCTGTAATTCTTTTCCAGAACACCAGCCACCATACATCATCGCAGTTCTTCCTCGCTACGTGGAAATCCGGACATTTGAGCCGAGGCTGTTGGTGCAGAGTGTGGAGCTGCAGAGACCTCGATTCATCATTTCAGCTGGGTGAGCCAGTCCAGGACATGTGTGATCAGGACATTTTCACAGGCTGCTTGAATAACCATGAAGTTCTTGTTCAGATTATTTTTACACTTTACAAACTATTTGTCTCCATTTGGAACAAAGCCTCATTGTTGTGATGACATCGGAGCCAGTTCATCTCTTCTATCCAGTTCTACCAGTTGACCTTACATACCTACTGCCGTACATATTTTAAAACCAGTTATTACATAAATGGTTACTACTGCGGTTAACCTGGTATCTTTGACAGCCTCATTAATTACCCGGCATTATGGGATAACTGATAGAAGCCTGTGATGTTGTGGATGTATCTGGATATTGCTCAAACACTTACTTGTTCTTGGCCCCGCCGTTTATTTTCCACCACGCCCGCATTCTAATGGAAACAGGAAGTGTTTTAGCAGTAGTAGTCTATGTTCTCTGTGGACGACAGAGTGTGCCATTTCTATGTAAATTCACCAAAATAAAAATATGTGCTGGCTTTGCTAACTTGATGCATCTTGCACTGTATTTGCAGCATCAAATGAGATTTACTGTGTCAAGCACGCTGCCATGTGAGGTGCTAAACATCAGGGGCAATTAGTTGTTTAGTGTCATGCTTGGGGACACCTCGGCATGAAGCAAGCGTCATGCAACCTTACAGAAATTCAGGTGTCCAGCAGCAACAAATCACACATCCAAATGAATAAAAATACAATAATAAAAGTTACAATTACTAGTAATAAGATACCCTATAGGACTCAGTTCCTTCCAGGAACATCTGTTTCATTAAATTGCCTGAAGGGATAAACACCCTTTTAAAGCACTCAGTCCTGCAGCGCAGTGAAAGGTATCTGTTACACTTTTCTAGGTTGTGACCACATTATGCAGATGGTGACGGGGATTATTCAGGATGCCCTGCATTAGAGCCCTCACCCTCCTCTCAAAAACAGCTCCCACACAGTCCACGTTTCTCCTCACTACTGCTGCACATTTCTTAATCTGTGTGTCCAGGCGATTGTTGTTGAAAATTGTTGTAGAGACTTAACTTGTAAAATTTAAACAACTTTCTTTTATGGCGTTGTTTGCTGTCATCGTCTCACATGTACTTGAATTTTTTTTTCCTTCTTTCCCTCACAGGCCCAACATTGTGTATGTAGCCAGCAACCACTTTGTTTGGCGCCTAGTGCCGGTCTCCATCGCCAGCCAGATCCGACAGCTTCTGCAGGACAAGCAGTTTGAGCTGGCGCTTCAGCTTGCGGTGAGCAGATAATTAGACGTTTTATTAAACTCTGGAGGATCCAATTTGTTTGGCATTAAAGAGAAAAAAAATCACTCCTGCTAACAGTAAAAACCTTTCAGCTCAAACTTCTACATATTATGGGGATTACCGAGAATATAGTAGAACCACTTCTGGAGTCTCTTTAGAATCTGGCTTCTGATCAACTAAACACAAATGTTTCACTGTTACATGATTTTTTTTTTTGTGTCTGTGTGTGTGTTTTGTTCTTGCCAGAAGATGAAGGATGATTCAGACGGAGATAAAAAGCAGCAGATCCATCACATCCAGAATCTTTATGCCTTTAATCTGTTCTGCCAGAAGAGATTTGATGACTCTATGCAGGTGTTTGCTAAACTGGGCACAGGTGAGACTCGCTTGCTTCTCTGTCTGTTAGGGAGAAAAATTTTATCGCTTCATATCATTTTGGTAAAACATCTGCAGTTCAGATGAATAAGATTTATTTGAACTTGTTTATGTTTCATAGCAGTCGTTATTTGATAGTTAATGAGCATAATTTTTTTAAGTCACATTCTGCTTTTGCTTTAGTGCTTCTTTTAACTTCTTTTTTTACTTAGTTATGTCCACATCTGTTTTTTTTCCGTTCCGTTTCATTGTCTTCCGCTTATCTGGGGCTGATTCGCGGGGGCAACACCTTCATACGGGAAATCCAGGCTTCCCTCACCCCAGCTGCATCCTCCATCTTACCCGGAAGGATCCCGGGTCATTCCCCGGCCAGCTGTGAGACATAGTCTCTCTAGCGCGTCCCGGGTCCGTCTCTTCGTCTCCTCCCGGTGGGACGTGCCCAAAACACCTCACCAGCGAGGCACTCGGGGGCATCCTGACCAGATGACCGAACGACCCCATCTGGCTCCTCTCGACTTGATGGAGAATGAATTTTCTACAAGATTTTACTCCCAAATTTTGAATAGAATTTTGTCTTTACTTTTTATAGACAATCTTACTCTTTCCAACTATTTCCAAGTGTTGCAATACAATTAAGAAAAACGTCTCTGATTTAAAAGTTGGCGTAGAATTCTAAAAATGAGCTGTATTTAGTGAATCTGGCATGAGAATCGGCTCGTCGTGGTAAAGAAAGAGCTGAACCGGAAAGCAAAGCTCTTTATTTACAAGTCAATCTATGCTCTTACCCTCACTTATGCTTCACAAGCTGTGGGTGCTGACCGAAAGAACGAGATCACAGATACAAGTGGCTAAAATGAGCTTGCTCCACAGGGTAGCTGGACTCTCACTCTGAGATAGAGTGAGGAGCTCTGCCATCCGAGAGGAGCTCAGAGTAGAATCGTTGCTCCTCCGTGTTGAGAGAAGCCAGATAGGGTGGTTTGGGCATCTGGTTAGGATGATTCCCGAACGTGAGGTGTTTTGGGCACGTCCCACTGGGAGGAGATCCAGAGGCAGAACCAAGACCCGCTGGAGAGACTATGTCTCAAAGTCGGACAGGGTACTCCTTGGAAACCTCCCACATGAGCTGTAGGGTGCAGCCGGGGCAAGAGAAGCCTGGGTTTCCCATCTGAGGTTGTTGCCCCTGCGACCTGACCCCAGATAAGTGGAAGACAACAGAGCTGTATTAAGATTTATCTGTACCGTTGACAACAGTGAATTGCACCCTGACAAACATTCGTTGCTTTTTTTTGTAAACATAATTCTTAATTGATTGAACTATTGTTTCTCCTGCTCTACAGATCCAACTCATGTGATCGGACTGTACCCAGATTTACTTCCATCAGATTACCGCAAACAGCTGCACTACCCCAACCCTCTGCCTGCTCTGTCTGGGGCCGAACTTGAAAGAGCTCATCTCGCTCTCATCGACTACCTAACTCATGTAGGTTTCAATTTTTATTTCTGAATAAATCAACCTACTGAACAAACTTCTGGAAACTTTTCTCTGAATTCCTCTCAGAAACGGAGCCACCTTGTTAAGCAGCTGAACGACTCGGATCCTTCTACAACGTCTCCGCTCATGGAGGGCACGCCGACCATCAAAAGCCGTAAAAAACTTCTGCAGATTATCGACACGACGCTGTTGAAGTGTTACCTGCACGTAAGGGAACAGTTATTTGACTGATTATGGTTTTCCAAAAAATAACAGATGTGATTGTTTGTATATTTAATTAAAATGATGAAGTTTGATCAAGTCATTAGATTTTGGCTGATTTTACTTTCCGTTCTGTTGTCTTCTGCTTATCCAGGGCCGGGTCGGATGAAAACATCATTATTAATAAATTAGTTCCATCTAAATGAAAGAGAAATGTTGTACAAATGTTACAGTAATTTGTGTTTTGATGTTTTATGAACCCAAAGTAAGTTTTTTACTGTTGATTGTTTTAGCTCTAGTTCAGCATTTTTCAACCATTTTAAAACCAAGGTACATTGTTTTAATCTAAAAAAAAAATCTGGTGGCACACCACCAGCAAAGATGGGGGAGTAGGTTGCTATGGTTACAAAACCAGGACAGCCCTGCCTTTCTGAGGACATATCATACTGAGAAAAATAAAGAATATACACTTTAATTCATCCTGACCAGATGCCCGAACCACCTCATCTGGCTTCTCTCGACCTGGAGGAAGAACAGCTTGACACCGAGCTCCTCGCAGGTGAGGTGTTTCGGGCACGTCCCGCCGAGAGGAGACCAAGAGGCAGAGCCCGAACCTGCTGGAGAGAACATGTCTCACAGCTGGCCAGGGAACGATTTGGGATCCTTCCGGGTGAGCTGGATGGCGCAGCTGGCGTATGAGAAGCCTGGACTTCTCGTCTGAGGTTGTTGCCCCCGCGACCCGGTCCTGGATAAGCGGAAGACGACGGAACAGAACGGATGAAGTCTCACCAGCACGTTTTAGTAAAAGAAAAATAAAAAGCCATCATTATCTCAGTTTTTTACATCAAACACTTACCATGCTGAGGTTGTGTGTCTGACTGTTAGAAATCAATCTGGTTCTGGGTGAAATCTGAACTTCTTTTTTTAGATGTATAAATTTTATGTCGTGTAGCCTGATATTTTTTTTTCTCATTCTCAGACGAACGTGGCCCTCGTCTCTCCTCTTCTCCGCTTGGAAAACAACCACTGTCACATCGAGGAGAGCGAATACGTCCTGAAAAAAGCTCACAAGTATAGTGAGCTGATTATTCTGTATGAGAAGAAAGGCCTGCACCAGAAAGGTGAGAAGAGAATAATAAGAATCCGTCTCTATCTGGTCTCTAATGGATCGGTGGTAATTAACGTTGAGTCACTATGGAGATGAAGAGATTAATCAGATCAGTTTTTACAAAAATCTGTCTGACTCAGTAGAACGAAGTCTTATAATGTTGAATAAAAAGTTTTAAACTAGGTGTGAAACTTTTTGGGCTCCAGTTCTCTGTCTGTTAAAGGAACACATGTATGAGCGTGGTGAGGTATCCTACATTTTCACAAGAGGACTTAGATCGCACATCAGAGCTGCCTGATGTGTTTGTTTTGGCTCATTCTCAGTCCGGCTGGATTTAATCCGTTTGCTATGATTAGTACGAGCGATGTCATGGTGACGTAATGTCTCACTTTCTTTTCATTCGCCAATTAAACCCAGCTGTTAGAAACACAGTGCTTCTGTTTCACCGTGTTCACTATTAGTTTTCATGCCGAATCCCAGCGTTCATCCTGTTTCTCTCCTTCAGCTCTGCAGGTTTTGCTGGATCAGTCCACCAAAGCCAACTCTCCTCTGAAGGGCCATGAACGCACCGTGCAGTACCTGCAGAGACTGGGTAGGTCATAAAAACTACTTCCTGTTTCCGTCTGATGTGTTAAACTGTTGTTTAAATGACATCCTGAGATTACAGAGAAAAAAATGGTCATTTTTATCCTGATTTTAATAATAAGCTGGCTCCTGAAAATGGCCCATGAATGCCGTTACAAAATTTGCATGAGGATGGTTGTGTGTATGTGTGTGTGGCCCCATGGCAGACTGGCAACCTGTTCAGGGTGTACCCTGCCTCTCTCTTTAAATCAGCCGGAATTAGCTCCAGCATCCCATTCCGTCGTTTTCCGCTAATCTGTGGCCAGGTCGCGGGGGAAACACCCTCATACGGGAAGCCCAGGCTTCTCTCACCCCGGCTGCATCCTCCAGCTCACCCGGAAGGATCCCCCGAGTCGTTCCCCGGCCAGCTGTGAGACATAGTCTCTCCAACGACATAGTCTCTCTCCTCCCAGTGAGGGGTGCCTGAAACACCTCACCATAGAGGCGCTCGGGGGGGCATCCTAACCAGATGCCCGAACCACCCCGTCCCATCACTAATCCACCCTGTTGGGGATATTCAACACCCCCCCACATAGACACCACAAACACTCATTCCTAGGGGCAATTTCATAGCAGCCAATAAACCTAACATGCATTTCTTGGAGGGTGGGAGGAAACCGCAGCACCCGGACTAAACCCATGCAGACACGGATAGAACATGCAAACTCCACACAGAAAAAACAGTGTTTCAAGACTCACCCTCACTCCGGGACTTGAACTCCAACCCTCTTACAGTGAGGCCACTGTGCTAACCGCTGCACCACTGTGCCACCCTGTCTAAAATTTCAGTCAGTCACCTTCTTATCCGGCCATCCCATACCGGATTACGGGGGGTGCCAGAGCCCATCCCATCTGATTTAAGGCGAGGGGCAGGGTACACCCCGAACAGGTCACCAGTCTGTTGTGGGGCCACACGCATACAACCATACACACACACACACACTCATTCCTAGGGGCAATGTAGCACCGGCCAATCAACCTAACATGCATATTTTTGAAGGGTGGGAGGAAACCGGAGTACCTGGACTAAACCCACGCGGACACTGGTAGAACATGCAAACTCCACACAGAAAAAACTGTGTTTCAAGACTTACCCTCACTCCGGGACTTGAACCCCAACCCTCTTGCAGTGAGGCCATCATGCTAACCGCTGCACAACTGTGCCGCCCGATCTAAAAATTTATTTTTGTAAATTATTAATGACCCTAAACTTTGGACTGTAATTTGTTCAAAGTTTTCAAACTTTTCGTGTCACATCTTCAATTTCATCTGTCTGTTTAAAACAGGTTTGGAAAATCTGGGAATTATTTTTGAGTTTTCACGCTGGGTGCTGAAGATTTGTCCTGAGGACGGTTTGAAGGTAAAGTTTAACCTTTAAGACTAAACAGGATTCATAAATAAATTGATTTTTTTTTCTCCTGTGTTATGAATCAAATGATCCTTTCAGATTTTTACTGAAGACCTGACGGAGGTGGAGACGTTACCCAGAGATAAAGTGCTGCAGTTCTTAAAGGAAGGCTTTGAAGAGCTGGCCATTCCTTATTTGGAGCATATTATTTACGTGTGGGACGAGAAAGGCCCCGAGTTTCACAACGTGCTGATTCAGCTGTATTTAGGAAGGGTGCAAGGCCTCATGAAGCAGTACCTCAACTCACTCCCAGAAGGTACAAACAGGAGGAAACCATGTTTCACTCTGAATATCAAGTTAAATCACATAAATAAAATGATTTCAATAAGAATAAAAATTCTTTTCATTTGCTTTATAGAATCAGAAATTCAAATCCTGTTTAAGTCCAATCAAAATTATTCATATCCTCAGTATTGATGGAATTTTTTTTGCTGCAGGAGAATGTGCCGTTCCTGCCGGGCAGGAGTCAGGAGAACTGGGGGAGTTCAGGAACAAACTGCTGACCTTTCTGGACATTTCTACCAGTTATGAACCAGATAAACTCATCAGTAACTTCCCTTTCGATGGTACGATCATCTGTCTGTTTCTGCTCTTCCTCACATCTGGAACAGATGTGCAAACGGCTGAAAGGAAATCCTTTCTTTTTATTGAACCGTTACGACTTCATGTGTTTTCAGTTCCATGTGACAGAATCATTTCCGCTGCTTTAAGTTTCATCTTTCTTTTTTTTCTCCAAGGTTTGCTGGAGGAACGGGCTCTGCTTCTGGGCCGAATGGGTAAACACGAACAGGCGCTCTTCATCTACGTGCACATCCTGAAAGACACCCGTATGGCTGAAGAGTGAGTGTTTCTGGAACACAACCTCTCCTGGCTGCGCTGTTTACTCAATAATGTTTAATCATTTTAAAACAGTTTGAAGTGTCGCCTCTAATCGGTCCAGTATTTCTGACCCAACATGATCCCGAATGGTGTTTTACTTTCTAGAAGGGTCTACCAAATTGTTCTGTTTTCTTACGTCGTCTTCCGGTTATCTGGGCCGGTTCACAGGGGCAACAGCCTCAGATGAGAAGCCCAGGCTTCTCTCACCCCAGCTGCATCCTCCAGCTCACCCGGAAGGATCCCAAGTTGTTCACCAATCAGCCGTGAGACAACAGACCATGAGCCTTGAGTCCCTGCAACGGGTCTGCCTCTCGGTCTCCTCCCGGTGGGACGTGCCGGTAACACCTCGCCAGCGATGCGCTCGGGAGGCATCCTGACCAGATGCCGGAATACCCCATCTGCCTTCTCTCGACCTGGAGTAGGAGCGGCTCGACACCAAGCTCCTCCCGGATGGCAGAGCTCCTCACCCGATCTCTGAGTGAGAGCCCAGCCACCCTGTGGAGGAAGCTCATTTCGGCCGCTTGTATCCATGATCTCATTCTTTCGGTCACCATCCACAGCTGGTGACCATATGTGAGGGTGGGAACGTGAATCGACTTGTAAATCGAGAGCTTTTCTTTTCGGCTCAGCTCTCTCTTTACCACGATGGATCGATACATTGTCCTAGTTATTGCTGACGCTGCACGAATCTGTCTGCCGATCTCCCGTACCATGCTTCCCCCACAAGACCTCGAGATTCTTAAACTCCTCCACTTGGGACAGGACTCTGTCCCTGACCTGCAGGGGGCATTCCACCCTTTTTAATATTAATGTCTAATTTATTTAATCGTGTAAAGTTTTTGTTGGAGCCTCATTTCAATCATGTTTCTGTGTGTTTACAGATACTGTCATCGACATTACAACTGTTCAGTGGAAGGAAATAAAGACGTAAGTTTCCCTCCGTGATCAGTAACTCTGTTAGAATACAAAGTAAAATTCTCTGAGAGACTTTGGGGGTTATTTTAAAAAGTCTGTTGCGATAAAGAAGAGCAGAACTAACACGGTCGATCTCTGCCCAACAGGTTTATCTCTCTCTCCTGAGAATGTACCTCTCTCCCCCTGACGTCCACTGCCTCGGCCCCATCAACATGGAGATGTATGAGCCTCAAGCCAACCTGCAGGCGGCGCTGCAGGTCCTGGAACTGCATCACAGCAAACTCAACACCACCAAGGTAAACACAATCAGCGGTTAGACCAGGTACGGGCAAACTTTTTGGTTCGCGAGCCACTTTAAGTTCTAACATTTGACAAAAGGGCCAGAACAGGAGCAGTTAGGTGGCATGCTTTGATAACCGCTAGATTAGACTGAAAGAATGGCACGCCAGATTTTAAAGAAGCACTAAATGTTACATAAAGCGCATTAAATTTCAAATCTAGCAGCGCTAGGTCTGAAATCTAGTGCGATAGCGCTTCAAAACGTACATTTAGCTGCGCTAGGTTAGAAATCTAAGCGCTCAATGTAACATTTTGTTTATTTTAACATCTAACACGCTTGCTTACGTGCGTGTATTGGGCCCGATGGTTTTCTATATCTGTGCACATTGTTTATTTTAACATTGTTTATTTTAACAGCGTGCGCATCTTAATGGGAGCAGTGTTGTTGTTTTCTCAACGAATCCAACATATCTAGTAAAAAAACATCGGAATTGCAAGGAAATAGAACATGAACAAGGTTTATTTATTTAAATTTTTCAAGTTTGGCTGGCCGGGTTAAACCGTTTAACGGGCTACATGTGGCCCGCGGGCCGTGGTTTGCCCATGTCTGGGTTAGACCCTTTCGCACTTCCTCACAATCCTCAGTTGAAGCGCCCTTGCTGCTGTACGAGGTGTTACTTTCTGAACTTGGCTTTCGGACACCCTCCTCTAGCTCTACCACATATAGAAATCACGGTTACCATGGTATCTAAACGGCCATCACTGGTCGTAGCGTATTTATTTTTGCACTAGTTTTGTTTCGTCTTCTGAACCGCTTATTTCTAACGGGTGTGCCAGTGCCTATCTCAGCTAATTTATGAGGATAGGCAGGGTACACCCCGAACAGGTCGCCAATCTGTCGTGAGGCCACACACATACACACACACACACACACACACACACACACACACACACACTCATTCGAGTGTAAAATAATGTTTCTGCCAAGTTTTTGTGGGTTAATAATTCATACTGTTTTTATTGCAGTTTCTTTTCCTTCCTGCAGAGGGAGACAAAGATTCTTTCAAAATGAATCACATTGAAATGCCTAAGATGATTTCAGATGTTTGAGGACAAAAAAAACTTTTTATAAATGAGGATTATAGCATAAAGGGGATTACACCAGGTCAATGCTGTAATGCTAAACCTTATTCCAGATTTAAAAAGTTATTTATAAAATCCATACCTGTCATTTTTCGTTTGAAAGTAAAAAAAAAAACTTGTTTCTGAGAACGTCAGCTTTTCCTTCATTAAATATCTAAACAACTATTTGATCAGATAATTTGCTAAATTTAAAAACATAACTCATCTTTTATTTAAACTTTTATCAGAAAGTTCATTTTTATGAAGTTTTACCTTCATTCCCTCAAAGTTTTTTCACAACAAACATCCATAAAATAATCAGAAACACGTATCAGTCTGGCTGATTGGTTTAAATGTGTTTCCCTGCTGACTTGTCTAGGGTGTACCCTACCTCTCTCCTGCTAACCAGGCTGTACAGCTGTTTGTAAAACAAACGAGTGAATAAAACGATGTGTTTCTCTCTCCTCAGGCCATCAATCTGCTTCCTGCAAACACTCAGATCAGAGAGATCCGGGTCTTTCTGGAGAGCGTCCTGGAGGAGAAAGCTCAAAGGAAACGTTGTAACCAGGTGTTGAAGAGTCTGCTGCAGGCGGAGTTCCTCAGAGTGAGTCACACGACATCTCTGATTCTTTTTCTCTATTAAAATAAACCGCATAAATTCATTTACTTCCATCAGGGAAATTTTATTCTTTAAAGTTTTGGAATCGAGATGAAATCGTTTTATTTTTCCAATCTGTCTCCCAGAATCTTGATTTCTTCTTGTGCCTCAGGTGCAGGAGGAGCGGATCTTCCACCAGCAGGTTAAATGTGTTATCACAGAAGAAAAGACGTGCAGAGTTTGTAAGAAAAAGATCGGAAACAGGTAACAGATCCAGATCCATAGCAATGTGTCTATCTGAAATAGTAGAAATGATGTTAAAAAACTTTTTCTCTTTCATCAGCGCCTTCGCCCGGTATCCCAACGGCGTGGTGGTCCATTACTTCTGCTGCAAGGACCGCAGCGTCTGCCCCACCGAGCAGTGATCAGACACTTTGGGTTTTCAACCGAAGGAAAAGCCAAAGACGGAGGATGCAGACATTTCTGGGCATGCGTTACTACCATAAAGTTGCCTCATCAGATAAACACAAGCAATGGAAGCCTTTTTTTTCTTTTATTTTCATCTTTTTTTGTCTCCATAAAGTCTATGAAACACTCCCTCAATGCCTTTCAATGAACACCGTCGCTTCTTCTCCTCCAGCATGTTTTCTGTCAAGCTTCTGCTGATTGTGTCGTCCTGGTTTTTAAATCCTTCTAATTCACTTCCTTAGTGTGCTTCACTGTGTGATTCCTGTTCAGCTAAACATCCAAGCAGTGCTGCTGATGCTCTATTTGCACTCTACATGCAGCATTTTGTCCTCTACAATCCTACGCATGAGGACCCGTTGTGTTTTTTTTTTCTCATCATTCTTCCATGTGGAAGGCGGCCATGGCGGTTCTACTGTTACAGACTGCATCGACTATTCACTAAGTGTTTTCTTTAAAAGGAAAAAAAAAGGTTGTGTTACTTTGATTGAAAAAGAAAATCAGAATTAAGCTCATTTTTGCTTTAAAAAAAGTGGTTGTTTTTTCTTTAGAAAGCTCGGACTGTTTCTTTTGGGGGGTCTTCTTCAGATTGATCTGAATCCGGTAGCATCCATATGACACTGTAGCTCTGAGCTAAACGTTTAATCAGTCTAAATAAACTCTGATTAATGCTTCTGAGGACTATCTGATAAGTCGGGTTTATTTGCACAGATTATGCAAAACAAGAATTTCTTTGCTTGAATTTTGAGCATATTTAAAACCATTTCCTTTTTTTTCTTTTGTTCAAGATTGACTTTTTTATGGTAAATCATAGAAAAAAAAGCACTTTAGACATGAAGGTTTAATTGTTGCACATTAGCATGAGAGATACTGGGATTCTACTGAATGATTTGAGAGGAATGATAGTTTGTTGTGCATTAAATGTTGTTCTAACGTGTCTGTTTATTGTCTGTCTGGGATGTCGTTAAAGAAGGAGTCTGTAGTTTAATAAGAATAAAAGGATGTTTTCATGAAACATGTTTCAGTCTGAAAAGTTTTTGGTTTGAAAAACTCGACTTATTTTAACTAACAATCACGATTAGCTATAAAGGTGGGAGACGGTGGCTCAATGGTAGAGCGTATGCCCGCTGACCGGAAGTTAACCAGAAGTTTGTGGGTTCGATTCCCACTGCGTTCCCGTCTAGGACCCTTGGAGAAGACACCTAACCCCCTCCCATCATTGGCGCCGTCATGGCAGCCTACTGCGGTGTAGGAGTGCAGCACACAAATTTTCTCGATATAGAGTGAGTAAAAAAAAAAAAACCCTCTGATACGTGCTTGCTAAAAAAAAAAAAAGTGGAAAGTGAGGAGGCAAACATTTTAAATGTTTTTCGTCTGTCGTTTGTATCGCTTATTCCTAATGAGGTCACGGGATGCCGTAACCTATCCTGTCTGATTTCAGGCGAGAGGCAGGGTACACCCCGAACATGTCACCAGTCTGCCGCAGGGCCACGCACACAACCATCCACACACACACACTCATTCCTAGAGTTAGTTTCACTGCGGCCAATCAACCTACCGTGCATGTTTTTAGAGGATGGGAGGAGACCTGAGTACGCTGAGAAGATCCATACATACATGGGGAGAACATGCAAACTCCACACAGAAAGGCCAGTGTTTCAAGTCTCGTGCCACTCTGGGTTTCGTACCCCAACCTTTTTTCTATGAGGCCCCTGTGTTAACCACTGCAACACCGTGGTGCCCAAAATTTTAAATGTAAAACCTGAAAAAGATTTAAAACTACTCATGTTGGATTTTTTTTTGTTTGTTTTTAAATTGTTCCAGGGACATTTAGGCTTGGGCCCAGTGGGATTCGAACCGGCTTCTACAGGCCAAACGATGGAAATTCTACCACTGAGACAACGCCTCCTCCCCATGTTGGAATTTATTAATATGTTGATAACAATGTTCCCTCTAAACTGCGCGCCTGCGCACTGCTCGCAGATTAATAGCGCACAAGAAAACCTAAGCAGCGCATAAAATGAAACTCAATTTAAACTAAAGAAGGTAAAATGAGACAGAGCTCCGGAAAATATCTCTTTCTTCTTTCTTTCTGAAACAAATTGCTTCAAAGTGTTGCTTCGAAGTTTGGCGCGTCACTGCTGCTGACGTCACAAAACAGTAAACGGCTTTGCTCCACCCCCTTCTGCTCAGCAATCTTGTGTGTTTGCTCAGACACATAAAAAATTAGAGGCATCTCAGGTTGATAGGTTTTCTGTCGTGACCTGGATTGAAGAGCAAGAGAGGAGTATTTTAGAGACCTCCTTCAGGTAGTTAGCAGGCGAGAGGAGGGGTACACCTTTCATAGATCACCTGTCAACCACTGGTTCACAAACCATAACCTGTTCAATTTTTGCCCCCTGGGGGCTAGTCTAAACCATTTTCAGAGTTTCTGTGACACGTTCAAAACTTAAATTTTTCTTTCGTCTAAATGATATTTTTTCAACTCCGATGTAAATGTATTACCCCAAAATCTAGGAAATGTCAAGAAGCGGTGTGCACGTGGAAAGAGTAGGACCCAATTGCAGACAGAAAACATGGTTTATTTGAATTTGGCAGTCCGTTAATACTGTGGAAAGAAAAACAAAGTTTCAGTGGCATGGCAAAAGGTTATTGTCAGAATGTGTTCTTGGTCAGGGAGACCTGGCTGGAAGGGATGGTATGACCCGACAGGGAAGTCTGGGATAATTGCCCTTAAATAGATGGCAGAGTCCACAGATGTGTGGAATCAGGAATCAATCTCAGGTGTCCGTAATCAGGGTGTTGAGAAATATCCAGGGCTCCCTCTGATGGCAGGAGAGGGAATCATGACAGGAAACCTCTAGGAAACATCCTCCATCTCTGAACTCTCAACCCCGCCCAAACATCACTTTTTTCTTTACCGACATTTAAAAAAATCTGTATGGGTTACATGTCGAACTTAAAACTTTGCTTCCAGATGATACCCACAAGGTATCCTTCTATCAGTCCATAATCTCTTCTGAAACACCAAAGAACACTCTTAAAATGGCCAAATGGGCCTGTGTTGTAAATCTGGGAAAGCTGTAGGAACCAAACCCCAATAGTCCTGCTTATTGAGCGACTGACACATGGTTACAGATGGAAAACCAGCAGCTTCTCACATGGAGTCTCTCTGGTGGCGACTCATCAGACTCCATGTCTGAGCAGAGAAATTTCGTAAGAGAATGAGACCAAATTCAGCACGTTTCAGAAAACACTCAGTGAGCCCCACCAGGATTATGTGAAGATCCCTGGAGACTCTGAGAAAGCAGTGTCCATAAGGCTGAAAGAAACACTGAATAATTCAACATGTTGTGAATGATTAGTATGTCTCAGAGTGTGTGTGTGTGTGTTGTCACAGTAAAGGAATGGAAATGTTCCAGTTGGAGGGTTCCTGAAGGAGGAGATGATCCTCTTTTAGATTGACCATGCCCAGCTTTTTTATATCTTTCATACTGTGTGTGATGCGAGCACAAGTTACATCAAACTACTTTCTTTCAGACTGTAAAATTTTATTGAGGTTCAGTTCCGTCGTCTTCTACTTATCCGGGGGACTGGGTCACGCAGTCTGCAGCCTCAGACCGTAAACCCAGGTTTCCCTCAGTCCGGCTGCATCCTCCAGCTCACCCGTGAAAATCCCGAGGTGTTCCCTGTCCAGCTGTGAGACATAGTCTCTCCAGTGGGTCCAGGGTCTACCCCTGGGCCTCCTCCCGATACGACTTGCCCGAAACAGGTCACCAGCAAAGAATCCTGACCAGATGCCCAAAACACCCCATCTGGCTTCTCTCGACCCAAATGAGCAACAACTCCACTCCAAGCTCCTCCCAGATGGCAGAGCTCCTTATTCTACCACTGAGTGAGAGCCCAGATATCCTGCGGAGCAAGCTCATTTCGGCCGCTTGTTTCTGTGATCTCGTTTTTTTCGGTCACTACCCACAGCTGGTGACCATAGGTGAGGGTAGGAACGTAGATCGACTGGTAAATTGAGAGCTTTGCTTTTCGGCTCAGCTCTTTCTTCGTCACACCGATTGGCCTCTTCCCGGTGTGATGTGCCCGAAACACCTCACTAGCAAAGCATCCTGACCAGATGCCTGAAACACCCCGTCTGGCTTGTCTCGACTCGGAGGAGCAACGACTCTACTCTGAGCTCCTCCCGGATGGCAGCGCTCCTCTCTCCATCTCTGAGTGGGAGCCCAGCCACCCTGCAGAGGAAGCTCATTCTGGCCACTTGTATCTGTGATCTCATTTTTCCGGTCACCACACACATAGGTGAGGGTAGGAACATAGATTGACTGGTAAATTGAGAGCTTTGCTTTCCTCATCACGACAGATCAATGCAGCGTCCTGATATAAAATGGTTGTCTTCTTTAACAAATATGTTCCAGCATCACGTTTTCAATCTTTTGGGAAGCTTAAAGGTCAAAGACATAGAAGGTGTTACTAAATAAGCTGCTAACGTTAGGAAGAAGAGATCACGGCCTTCTTAACCAGCTGATTTCTCTGGAATTAGCTCTTCTTAAGTACCTCAGATTTCTGAGCTTCTTGGAAGGAGGGAAAGGAGAAAAGATGTGTCTGGAGTTGCTGTGCCGCTATGTGGAACATTTTACCACACATAGAGACATAGTGAGGGCGAGATGGGTTTCTATCTCTCTGTCATTATTGCTTCTCAGGGATCATAATGGATTAGAAACTCTTTGTTTGCCAAGTTGACTCCTCCAGCAGGATGTGCCGCCTCTTGCCAACAGTTGGATGTCATAAAGCGGGAGGGAGAACACCTGTGTACAACATATGGCCTCTGTACTTCTCTTTACACAGTTTTGTGCATCCTGGAGTTTCACCCATCTGCTCTGATTTGCATGAAAGAAACCACAGATGAAACTCTGATGCATCAGTAGTAACCATTTAGAAATTATTTACATCTCTAACATGTTCTGTTTTTCCAAACCTCTCATTAGTAGCATGCTTCACAAATTGTCCCTCTATCACTAACCTGTAGGCTGCTCCCGATGATTTCTTTTAAATGTACTTGTCAAGGTTTGTGAAGCAGGACCCATTGGCAATGCCAGTTTCAACCAGCTTATTGGAGAAGTGAAGAACCAAACAGAATTGTGTTAGATAAATGACCAGAAAGAGACTCTGGCTGGACGTCGAGGGGACAAGAGAAGGAAGAAGCTCAGCAGGAAGGCAAGGTGCACCAGGAACCAGTGGTAAGAGCACTGCAGGATGAGGAGCAGAGCTATGTAGCGCAACAGGAAGGCATGGTGCACCAAGAGCAAGGGGTAAGAGCTCAGCAGGATGAGGATCAGAGCTATGCAACTCAGTAGGAAGGCATGGTGCACCAGAGCTCAGCAGGATGAGAATCAGAGCAAAGCAACTCAGTAGGAAGGCATGGTGCACCAAGAGCAAGGGGTAAGAGCTCAGCAGGATGAGGATCAGAGCAATGCAACTCAGTAGGAAGGCAGGGTGCACCAAGAGCAAGGGGTAAAAGCTCAGCAGGATGAGGATCAGAGCTATCAGTAGGAAGGCATAGTGCACCAAGAGCCAGGGGTAAGAGCTCAGCAGGATGAGAATCAGAGCTATGCAGCTCAACAGGAGGGCATGGTGCACCAAGAATAAGGGGTAAGAGCTCAGCAGGATGAGGATTAGAGCTATACAGCTCAACAGAAAGGCAAAGTCCCCCTTGCACCAGAAGCCAAGAGGAATGCAGGTGTGCAGACGAATGCTCGAGGAGGGAAACTAGGCACACCAGGGCTTAAATCAGGCATCTTGAATACCGGTCCATGAGGGCCGGTGTTTCTGGTTCAATACAACTGATGCACATCAAGTGAAATCAACAGCCCATAAAATTTGGCACATTGACTTAATAACTTGGATCTAGTGTGTAGCTGCAGGAACACATGGAAAACCCTCAGGACACCGGCCCCCGAGGACCGGAGTCCAGGACCCCTGGCTTAAATAGTCCAAAGGAAAATAAGGCACACCTGGGATTCGGACCAGGTGTAATACCAAATACTAATACCAAAAGAACACACTGACACTGATTTGCATCTCGTTCCATTTTGATGAGAAGTTTATTCACATTTCACATATTTCATTTCATAATTACCTTTCACAGTGATTCCTTTGTTTAAGCCAAAAGGGAAGTAGGTTATACAGACTCACCTACTGTGCAAGAATAGACGAGGAGGCAAAGCGGATTGATTTGAATGTGTTTCCGAAAATGTCAAACTTGATCCCTTTGAGTCTGAGTTTTGGAGTTTTTGGTTAATCAGAACTATAAATGTCAGAAAATTAAATGTTCATTATTAATTATGCACTGGTGTGATGTTAAACTGTGTTTTGAGATCAGTTTTAGGGCTCAAATTGTCTGTCGCACAGAAGTAGTGGGCACAGCAATGGTCACTACCAGAGTATGTAAACAGTAGTTTTAAGTCTTTCAAATGTCCAGCTTTTATTTCAAAATTTGCACTGAAAATGAACGCTGCCACAAAATCCAATTCTTTTCTTCGTTCAGTCATTTTGGGTGATAAACAATATTTCGCAATGGTAGGAGAAACAGTGGGTTAGGTGTCTTCTCCAAGGACCCTAGACGTGCACTCAGTGGGATGCAAACCCGGGAACTTCTGGTCCGCAGGCGAACGCTCTAACCACCTAGCCACCGTCCCCCAACTTGCTGTAGATACTACTTGCTAGGTTTATCGTGTGGTGCCTGACTGACCAACAAACAAGTCTGAAGATGTTGATGTCATGCAGCATCAGTCTGCCACTGCGCCCCCCGTGACTCATACCCCATATTACATTTGCAGCAAGTGTTGTATCGGCTTATTCGACGCTACACGAACAGATAAGTATCCAGGTGCATACTCCATTCTTCTCCAAAGACAGAAGGATGCCAACAATGACTCTCACTTCTTTTTGAGTTACTGCAGAATTTGTAAAACTCATTTGAGATTTTTGAGGAAATTAAAACAATATTTTTTTACATACTTTATGTCCATTATTATTCAGACGTTTAGTTTTTCAGCGAAAGATAGAGGTTGGGTTGAATCTTGGTCAACACAATAAAAATATATGTTTGGTAAGATTTGTTTCTTTTTGCCAGATTCGAAGCAACGACGTGATCTGTTTGATAAGATTTAACCTTACCTGACCTGAAAAAAAAACTGCTGATTATGAAAACTGTGCATACTATGCAGCGTCGCATCATGGGTTCCTAAGGTTACCAGCTCAGAAGAATTCCTGACAGCGTTCGCACAGCTTCCACACACAGGACTGTACATGTATTTTTGGAGGCTGCCGATCAGAGTTTACAGTGTGAGAACGAACCATCAGCTCATCCTTGTGGAATTTTATGAAGGCTTACGTCTGAGCAAACACGCTGCGAGCTCTGATTCTCCTTGTCATGCTGGGAGGATGTGTGCAGATGTGTTACTGTGGTGTGTATGTCAAGGATATCTGAGGGTTATTGCTCTTTAAATAAATTGTTTTGGCATGGAAGCCTGAAAAGCTGGCACAGATTGTCCAGTAGCTAAAAGGCTGTTGTAGATCACACAAGCCCAGTAAAACCAGTTTAAAGACTCTGCATGATACAGTTTATACATGGCCAATGAACCAACGGTTAGTCCAAGAAAAAAACCCCACCTAAAACACAAAAAGAATGAGGAACTTTCATTGTGTAAAAAGTGTTCATACAAACCTGCACACATTAAAAAGACATTTCTAGACAAGTTTCACATATTTATTCTATCAATCCTTTTTTTTTCATTTGTTTCCAAGGAGGGCCATACGTCTAATTTATGCAGATGATTGCCATGCTGAATCCACTGCATGACAAACACAGCCAAAGATGTACATTTAGTTCTACAGCTCACAGACATGGTTATATGGATATGAATGAATTTAGAGGTTAGTATCTCTGGGTATAATTCATGCCCGACTCAGAAGCAGATGGGCTACAGCAGCAGAAGAACACTGCAGGTGGTCCTCCTGGCGGGAAGAACAGAAAACTAGGACAATGAGTCACACACATTCATCAAAACTGTACAACAGAACAGAAGATACAGAAACTACATCAAATCAGAAGCAAATTTTCAAGACTTTTCACTGCATTTGCTATTAGTTGCTAGTCTTCAATCAAAATAAAATACTTCTTATTGGATTCTATTAATCCATCTATTTTATGAACCAACTCTGAGACATATACTGATCTTTTACCAACTTAATAACTTTTAGTGGGTATGAAATAAAAAAAATATACATGTTGGTACACGTGTGTGAATGAGAGGGACCCAAATTGAAAATGAGGTTTCAGGGAGAAGAGATAAAGAAGGTGGAAGATTTTAAGTACTTAAGATCAACAGTCCAGAGCAATGGAGAGTGTGGAAAAGAGGTGAAGATGCGTATGCAGGCAGGCTGGAACGAGTGGAGAAAAGTATTAGGTGTGATGTGTGATAGAAGAGTTTCAGCTAAAATGAAAGGAAAAGTGTACAAAACCGTGGTGAAACCGGCCATGCTGTTTGGTCTAGAGACAGTGGCACTGAAGAAAAGACAGGAAGCAGAGATGAAGATGCTGAGGATCTCTCTGGGAGTGACCAAGGTGGACAGGATGAGACGAACAGCACATGTTAGAGGTTTTGGAGATAAAGTCAGAGAGACCAGACTGAGATGGTTTGGACATGTGCAGAAGAGAGAGAGAGTACTTTGGCAGAAGGATGTTGGATTTGGAACCACCAGGAAAGAGGACCAGAGGAAGACCAAAGAGGAGGTTCATAGATACAGTGAAGACAGTCATGAAGATAGTTGGTGTGACCGAAGATGCTGGAGATAGGGTTAGATGGAAGAAACTGACTTGCTGTGGCGACCTGAAGGGAAATGCCGAAAGAAGTAACCTTTTATGGGTATGAAATAACATACACATAAATGCCATGCTTTTTTTGTTAAAATGCCTTCTAAAAATCTGGTTTTCATTTAAAAGTCATAAATTGCATCTACACTGGGTTCAGAATGAGATGAAGACATCACAAAAGAAGAAATCTATCTCCTTCGAAACAAGATATCAGTGTGTTAATGATGAGCGGATATTTTCCGAACACACTTTTGTCTCCGTGGCACCAACATACTTTCACATTCAAACTGAATCTGAACACGTTTCTTTCTTTTTCAGCATAAAAACAACAAGAAAAAGAAAATCATTGGAATCAAAATCCCTTTGAGAAGGCTTTGCCCAACTATCTTTGTTCAGCTTTAAAGAAGCATTTCTCTGCCTTTTGTCTCCGTCTTGTATTTTTACGTTTGCAAAGTCTCCCTCGTCTTGCAGCCGACTGGGAGTGAGAAGCTTTTCCTTTCATAGGGAGACAGATTGTTGACTCGGTTGGAAACTGTGTGCAGCAGCGGTTTCCTCCCTGTGGTCACTAATCTCAACATTTAATGGCACCGTTGCCAGGTTAAAAGGGAGGGAAGAAACTAAACAAACCCACAGTCAGATGTCAGACCGTACAGCACCGTCATAGACACCTCGCCACGGCAGCTGCCTGCTTTTATCTTCTCCTTGTCTAAATGTGCAGGATTTCTCGTGCTTCAGGGCGTCACTGTCTTTCCCTGAGATAACGGGGACGGAAAGCAGCGCCAGGCTTGGTCTGTCCATACGCATGAACACAAACAACTTTCAGCCCTCAGCCAGATGTGCCTTTGACCCTTTACCCTTTCTTTTCTGTAAACAACCACAGAATCTAACGCTGATCTCAGACTGTATACGATAGATTAGAGCGAAGGAGAAGAGCACTTTTATGTCCAATAAGATTAATCAATTACGTTATTCTTCAGAGCTCTTAGTTGATTTTTTAATTTCACAAAATGTATTTATGGGGCCTGGCCAGGCCCAGCCCAAACAGGGAACATGGGCCATCCTTTCATGGGATTTACCACCTGCAGGACGGGCCAATGGGGTTGGGTGAAGGAAGAGATAGGCGGCAGCCAACGACAGAGACCCAGGCGGTCAGACCCTCGGCTGCATAACCTAATTCTGGGGACATGGAACGCTACTTCTCTGGCGGGGAAGGAGCCCGAGCTGGTGCGCAAGGTTGAGCGGTTCAGGCTAGATATACTAGTTGGACTCGCCTCAATGCTTAGCTTGGGCTCTGGAACCAGGCCTCTTGACAGGGGCTGGACCCTGTTCTATTCTGGAGTTGCCCCCAGAGAAAGGCGGTGAGTTGGGATGGGCAAACTTATTGCCCCGCAGCTCGGCTCAGTGTGTTGGAGTTCTCTCCGGTGGACAAAAGGGTTGCTTCCCTCCACCTTCGGGTCAGGGGACGGGTCCTCACTGTTGTTTGTTGCTATGCTATCCGCCCTTTTTGAAGCCTTTTAGGGAGAGTCCTGGAGAGGGCTCTCCCTGGGGACTCCATTACCCCCCTGGGAGACTTTAATGCTCACGTAGGCGATGACAGTGAGACCTAGAGAGGAGTGAGTGGTGTTCTGTTGCTTGACTTCCATGCTCGTCACGGATTGTCGGTAGCAAACATCACTTTCAAGCATAAGAGTGTCCACATGCACACGTGGCACCAAGACACGCTAGGCTACAGTTCCATAATCGACTTCATTGTCATTTCATTGAACATGCGGCCGCATGTCTTGGACACTTGGGTGAAGGGGTGGGGGTTAACTGATCGCCAACTGGTTTTGGGTTAGCTTCGATGGTAGGGGAAGAAGCTGGTCAGACCTATTTATATTCCTGTGATTAGATAAAGAATAAAGTGGCTTTAGGTAACAGAAGGAAGGTTTTGGCTGGCAGGAACTCAAACGAAGTTTGGTTGATCCTTTAGCTTTGAAAAGGGGATAACATGTAAAAAAAAAACCACTTTTCGGACATTTCAACCACGTCCCATAAAACCTTCCGGATCAAGCGTTTTCTTGCCAAGAAGCAGAAACAGAATTGGCCAATTCCTCTGTGGGTCAGAATGAAAACTGGCAACAAAATCAGATACAACTCCAAAAGAAGACACTGGAGGAGGACCAAACTTGACCTGTAAACTTGGAGCTTTGTTGATCCCAGAGTCTCTCCTGCTGCTGGACAAATGTTTAAACGCAATTATTTCCGTTATTGCCTGCTAAAGTGGTTTACTATTTTATTCATGCATGTTTGAGTGATTTGCAAGCTCTCCCATTCATTTTTCAGGGACTATTCAAACGCTTTGTTTCTCTTGGTCACATGTTTTGTTCCCTACCGCGCCCACATTCAAACAAAAGCAGGAAGGGTTTAAACAGCAAAATGTTACGCGCTCTGCTCACTGGACATTCCATACCTGTCAAGTGATACAGTTTTGACTTATTTTAATACTCTATGTGACAATACACCTGTATTCGCTACAACCGCATTTTGCTTGTAAACTGATTAGTTTTTGTCCAAAGTATTTGCTGATGAATACAGTTTTAAGTACTCCGTACAGGTGTGACAGTCCCCTAAAAACGAAGGTAGGAGGTATGCCTTGGCAAGTATGGCACTGTTCTAGTAAGTTTGTAAATCGAGTTGTGCCATTTTTGTTTAATGCACCAAAATAAGAATGTGCGCTATTTTCGCTAACTTGAGGAGCTATGCAATATATTTGCGGTCTTAACAAGACTTACACTGTCATGCACACACCCAAGAGACGGGACTAAGTTGGGAGCAAGAGGAAGTTCATTGCTTCAAAACGGAACTTAAAGTGATTCTGAAGGACCATATCTGAAGGGACACCGTCATGGCTGCAGAATGAGAGAAGAACAGCGAATGATCTAACAACACCATTGGGGACGGACACCAGGGGTTAAATAACCAGGAGGAGGAGGAGACACAGGTGGAGACATCAGGGAGAACAATTGGGACCAGTTGTGTTGAATTTGTGTGTTGTGCACAGGGCAGGATGAGGAGGGAGGATTATCATGACAAAAGTTATTCCTTCTACCATCATCATAAGCTACATACTCTATAACACAGGTGTCAAGGTTCGGTCCTCGAGGGCCGGTGTCCTGAAGGTTTTTCATGTGTTCTTGTATCTACAGACCTGAACCAGGTTAACGAGTCATTATGCCAAATTTTATTGGCTGTTGATTTCACTATATGTACATCCGTTGGATTGAACCAGGAATCCAGCGGAACCTCCAAGACACCGGCCCTCGAGGACCAGAGTTTGACACCCCTGCTCTATAAGATGGATTTAAATATTTGAAAAGGCAAGAAACTTCAAATACGGACAGTTTCTTGCTTGGATTAACTGATTTCAGAAGGCCTCTAAAACCCTCTAGAATCACAGTTCGTGTCTCCTACAAAAAAAAACGAGGAAATGGTAAAGAGATCCAGTCTAAGTCATTTTAATTTTGTTGGCTGATCATCTAACGTCTGTATTTTTTATGAGGTACAACTTTATTGCCTCCCATTTGCTGAGTTTTGAGACACTTTAAAAAAGTTTAGCAAGGTTAACTCAAAATGAGCCAAACTTATCTTGGTTAATCATTCTATTAATATTATTTCGTTCAAAGATTTCTCTTTTTTATTGTTTTTGGAGGCAGGTCTGTATTTCATGCTGGTGTTCTCGGTTTTATAGTCATCTGGTTAAGATTAAGGATGAGGTGAATCACAAGAAGGCTCCCCTCACAGATGGACACAGCCGGCCAATAAAATCCCATGAATCAACTTTTGTGTTTTTGTTCCTTTCCATGGTTATTAAACATCGATGAATGTTCACCAGGAAATAATTTGCTCTTCTGGAACAGTTGTACAAGTTTGGAAGCTCAAGAGCAGAACTTGTGGGGAACAAGAGAACACATTTCTCTAAAGCTGTATTTCCGTTTTGGATTTGCACTGTTCTTTAATTTTATCAGCCTAATTACAACTCGGTTAGAGAGGCTGTGGAAATGTAGCAATTTGCTGATTACTTCAAATATAGGTCGAGAGGAGCCAGATGGGGTGGTTCTGGTATTTGGTCAGGATGCCCCCCCAAGCGCCTCGCTGGTGAAGTGTTTCGGGCACGTCCCACCGGGAGGAGACCAAGAGGCTGGAGAGACTATGTCTCACAGCTGGCCGGGGAACGACTCGGGATCCTTCCAGGTGAGCTGGAGGATGCAGCCGGGTGAGAGAAGCCTGAGCTTTCTGCCTGAGGCTGTTGCCCCCCGACCCGGCCCCAGATGAGCGCAAGATGATGGAACGGAACTTCAAATCTATTTTTTAGCTTCTTTATAAACCATAATCAAGCTGGTAAAATGTATATTTATCCATATGCTAAACTTAACAGTTTGATTACTTTTTTTGTGCAAATTAACAACTTACTGTCCTCATGGGTATTTTTTGGAAGTTCCTGAGTAATCATAGAGCAGGAGAGTAATGTTGGTGATTATACGTCAGTCCAAAACATTCATTTTTAAACCAGGCTTCTCTCACCTCGGCTGCCTCCGCTAGCTCACCTGGGAGGATCCCGAGGTGTTCCCTGTCCAGCTGTGAGACATACTCTCTCCAGCGGATCCAGGGTCTGCCTTTGGGTCTCCTCCTGGTGGGATGTACCCGAAATACCTCACCAACGAGGTATTCGGGAGGCATACTAACCGGATGCCTGAACCACCCCATCTGGCTTCTCTTAACCCAGAGGAGAATGGCTCTACTCTATGTAATGTACGTTTAAAGTAACATTTGCATACCAATAACATTATTTAGTGACCATTAAGGAGTTGTTGCAGTTGTCCAGTTAAGTGCCAGATGTAAACTATGTCAGGATAAAATTCAGCAAGATTTAAGAACTTAAAAAAAGCTGGGAAATTTCCCACATCTTTCTTTGGTTAGGCTTCAGCTTTCCCTCAGTTTTATAGTGTAGCCACTTTCCGGGATTTTTGAGTTTAATAGCACAAACCAGGGTTTTTTATTTTTCCTTTTCACCGTGAGTGGTTGTCCCTGCTGAGAGTTGTCTCGGTATTTTGGCGGTCGTCTTTTACTCTTACAGGCACTTTTTGGAGCTTTATCTTCCTGTCAAATTTACATAAAACCAATGTTTCTTCTAATTTTTTATGTGTCAGAGCAAACACGAAAGCTTCCTACGTACAAGGGGGCGGAGCAAAAACTTCAACTCTTTTGTGACGTCAGCAGCAGTGACGAGGCAAACGCTGAAGCAGCGCTTTGAAGCAATTTGTTTCAGAAAGAAGAAGAAAAAGATCTTGAATTCTGTCTCATTTCCCCATTTTCAGGTTAAATTGAGTTTTATTTTGTGCGCTGCATAGGTTTTCTCGTGCGCCATTAATTTGCGAGTGGTGCGCAACTGCGCAGGCGCGCAGCTTAGATGGAACATTGCATACAACACCCACTCATTCAGATCCTCTCCATTCCTTATGTGCTCATTTCAATGTCAGTCAGTGACCTTTTAAACCGTCTATCTCTTACGGGTTGCGGGGTTGCCGGAGCCCCCCAGTTGATTCGACGCAAGGGGCAGGGTACACCCCGAACAGGTCACCAGTCTGTCGTGGGGCCTCATTTCATTGTGCTAGATTTACATACAAGGGTTTGTTTCTCAAGTACATTTTTCTTTCTCCCCAGATGGTTGCGAGGCCTAATTCCTCATTACCCCACAGGGTTTCTCCAAAGCAGTCTGATGCTCAACCTGTGTCACTAAACTGACAACAGGGGTATGAAGATTAGGGCTAGCATAGATCTAGATCATAATTACCTCTCTTAGGAGGAAAGACAATATTTTCAGGCTTAATGCCAATGCTCTCGACAAACTGCTTCCATTTATCCTTTACGTCAATGCTGCCTTCCTGGTTGTGTGCTGTAAATTTTAATTGACCAAAATTATTTTAAGTGCACATCACTGGTGGACAAGTTTCAAACAAGTTCACACCTATTAAATGAGAGATATTTTCCACTGGTGTTGCATTGTCCTTTGTCCGGTAAATGAAGGCATGGGTAGCATCATTTAGGCTTTATAGTCTAAACCTGACAAAATAATAGAAAGATAGAGGAACATTGGAGAAAAACAAGAATCAAGCTCCAGTTTATCATGGCTAGAAATGTGGGCTAATCCTTACCATCAGTGAGGAAAATCCCTGGTGAAGATCCCTGGTAACAGCGTTGATTCCTGCAAAAAGATGAACCCTGAAACCTCCACCTCCTCCCTACTCTCACTACAGATCACAATGTCATCTGCAAACATCATTGTCCATGGAGATTCCTGTCTGACCTCGTCTGTCAGCCTGTTCATCAGCATAGCAAACAGCAAAGGACTCAGAGCAGATCCTTGGTGCAGTCCCACCCCCACACTGAACTCCTCTGTCTCACCTACAGCACACCTCACCACTGTCTTACAGCCCTCTTACATGTCCTGGACCACTCTAACATACTTCTCTGTCACACCAGACTTCCTCATATTCTCTTGGTACCCTGTCATACGCTTTCTCTAGATCTACGAAGACACAGTGCAGCTCCCTCTGACCTTCCCTGTACTTCTCTATCAGCATCTTCAAGGCAAATACTGCATCTGTAGTGCTATTTTGAGGCATAAAACCATACAGCTGCTCAAAAATTCTTACTTCATACCTTCGTCTAGCTTCAACAACTTTTTCCCTTAACTTCAATTAGAAGTTTGTTTTTGTGCTCTTGGACTTTGCACTCACCGTAAGCTTCTATGTTTCCAGAACATGTCTTCATTTATTTGTGGATACATCTTGTAAAAGCCCATCTGCATTGAAGCGTTTTACTTAGCAGAATATGGCTTTAAGAAGGTGAACCCCAGGAAGAATACCTACTGACATTTCAAGAAGTTAGTGAGGATCCTAAATGAACAGAAGAGTTCAGAACAGAAGCAGAGTAATACCAAAGTTATTGCAAAATCAAGGGAAATTTAAATATAAAATGCACCACCTGGTGGAATGCTGGGTCACATTTACAAGGCTTCATTTATCGTTAAACACATACGTAATCTATCATAAAACACAAAAACGAGATTGCGGATACAAGCGGCTGAAATGAGCTTCCTCCGCAGGGTGGTCACTCGGAGATCGGGTAAGAAACTCTGCCATCCGGGAGGAGCTGAGTGTCGATCAGCTCCTCCTCCAGGTCGAGAGAAGCCAGATGGAATGGTTCGGGCATCTTGTCAGGATGCCTCCTGAGCGCCTTGCTGGTGAGGTGTTTTAGGCACGTCCCACTGGGAAGAGACCAAGAGGCAGACCCCGGATCCGCTGGAGAAACTATGTCTCACATCTGGCCAGGGAATGACTCGGGATCCTCGTGGGTGAGTTGGAGGATGCAGCTGGGGTGAGAGAAGCTTGGGCTTCCCGTCTGAGGCTGTTGCCCCTGTGGCCCGGCCCCGGATGAGCGGAAGATGACAGAACGGAACGATTTGGTTACAATAATGTCCAAAATGATTAATCACCAAGAATCATATGTAAGTCCTCACATACAGGACTGTATTTCTGTTAGAGGTTTTGTTGGTTGTTTTGGTTGCCATGGTGATCCTTTGTGTTTCCCAACACTGCTGTTGAAGTATTTTAATAATGACATATAAGAAAATCTGACGGCCAAGTCACAAAGATTCAGTGTAAAAAAAGTTAGAAAACTTAATGTAAATGCTTTAAATTTAAAAACGCTCTAAATGATGCTAATGTTTAATTAAAAGGGAAAATGTAAATGCATCATGGTACAGTGAACAAAACGACCCAGCTGGAGATAGATTTCCTCAACTGAGCTCATCTTACTCAGGCTTGCCTTTCCCCTGCTATCTGTGGGTCATGTTTCCCTACTCTTATGTGTCTGATGAGGAAAACTGGGCATTCCTGACCCCAGATGCCGTGGGGTGGTCCCAGCTGGGGGAGACAGAATATAGCTGTTAGGCGGAGTTAGATGAGCTCATCCTGCGAGCTGTTTTCATGTTTGGGGAAGCAGAGAGGGAATAAAAGGAGAAATTTCAGCCTCCTCAGCTTTGTTGTGCCTCCTGGGGTGAAACTGCTGCTCTGATGTCTCACTGGTGTGTGCACATTCATTTACAGGCACGCAGGGCTTTTTTAACCACATTCACTCTAATGTATTCTGGCTTCTTTTGTGTTTATTGCACCTCTGATTTATGAGCAAGCTTGAAAAGTCACACAGGTCATCTGTGAAAGCCCAGAATTACCTGGAGGAGCAGAAAAGTTTCTTTTTTTTCTCCCTTCTTGATCAATTTTGCTGCAGAGTGTAATTTTTTCTGTGCAAGCTGGATGATTGTCTAATTTACATGCATTTTTAAAATGCACAGGCAGGATAATGAGAGTGGTTAAACAGAAAATTATGTGCAAGTCTCATTCAAAATTTAACTGCTGAGTCAGCAAATGGACATTTTGCCTGATTTATTGAGTTTGATTTAATTAAGAATTTTTCCCCAGACTGAAAAAAAGTGATATCTTCCCATGTGTAGTTGGATTATATTTTTATGGATGACATAATAAATGTTTCAATAAAAAAGTTTGGCTCGGCACACGGGTCAGATTATTTTTCTCATTTCACTCATTGATCCTGCCTAATCTGGCACAGGAAAACCAGGGGTTAGTGAGCTGATCCCAGCTGTCAGGGAGATTAAATCCACCACTGGTACCGTGATGATCACATACATCTTGGTTTAATTACAACTTGCTGAATGTGCATAACGTCATTGTTTGTGGCCGAGAAGAAGAAATAAGCCTGCAGAGATTTGCAGGCTGTCCGATGTATTGAGTAACTTGTGCAGGACGTGCTTTACACAATCATTTCCAGAGAGTTTCAACTGGCCTTCGCAAAAAAGTCCTCCATCTTTCTTTGGGATTTTTTTTTGCTTGAAATTGACTCCGACAAAAGAGGTAACAACATGCAGAAAACTCCAGTTTCTTATGACGTAGTCGTCATATCAATTTTGTGTGTTTGTTCAATTATAAATACACATGTTCATAAGCATCTTCATTATTTATATTAAAAAAAAGAGAGACTGAGGGAGAAAAGGATGGTTTTAGGAATTCATTGGGCAATGGAGAGTGTGGAAAAGAGGTGAAGAAGCGTGTGCAGGGATGGTGGAATGGGTGGAGAAAAGTATCAGCTGGGATGTGTGATAGAAGAGTTTCAGCTAAAATGAAAGGGAAAGTGTACAAAACCGTGGTGAGACCGGCCATGCTGATTGGTCTAGAAACAGTAGCGCTGAGAAAAAGACAAGACGCAGAGATGGAGGTAGCTGAGATGAAGATGCTGAGGATGTCTCTGGGAGTGACCAATATGGACAGGATTAGAAATGAGCATATCAGAGGAACAGCACATGTTAGAGGTTTTGGAGATAAGTCATAGAGGCCAGACTGAGATGGTTTGGACATGTACAGAGGAGAGAGACCGAGTACATCGGCAGAAGGATGCTGGATTTGAAACCACCAGGAAAGAGGCCTAGAGGAAGACCAAAGAGGAAGTTCATGGATACAGTGAAGGAAGACATGAAGATAGTTGGAGTGACCGAAGAACTGCCGAAAGAAGAAGAAGATTTGACTTCCAGACTGAAGACATTTTTATTTCTATAGGCTTTTCAACAAAGTTTTTAGTGTTGTTGTTTGTGTTGTGGTTTTATTTGATTTTTGCTGTTTGTTGCTCCTTTTGGTCATTGTAGCACTTTGAGATCTCCATTGGAGATATAAAGTGCGTTATAAATAAAATTTTCATTATTATTATGTTCAGACAGGAATCATCTCTGATGTCGCTCAGCCAAGTCTATAAAAAAGACTAAGCTGCTCTCTGAAGATCTTGTCTTCATTTCTTCACCTTTTGCTTCACATTTGTGACGCTATAGAAAGCCAACGGGGCGCAAGCACGTGAGATGGTGGCTTTCCACATGGCACATCTCGACATGTCCTGGTATTCTTTTGTGCTGGTGGAGCTCATCTCTAGAAAATTGAATAAGAACTCAAAAAACTCAACAAAAAAAATTTGAGAGCTACATTGACATGCTGCCATCGCGAGTAGCGCATTGTTTGAAAAAAAACTGCTTGTATGTTGGTTTGAATTTAAAGAGTAAAGCTTGCTGGATGAATAGAAGCATGTTTTACTTTACCCTCCTCCATTTCTCCTCTTGTCTGTGCTGTAAACACAGGATTAATGATCATGTATGTGTGTGTGTGTGTGTGCGCTACACTCCAGTGTGGGTGGAGAAGGGTGTGCGCATGGAGGAGGAGCAGGGGGCGAGGAGGGGAGACATGACTCGGCGCTAGGACCGAGGATCAGTGCGCAAATCCCAGCAGAGAGACAGAGAGTCTGTCTGCTGCTCTGCGGTCCTAGCCATCACCACCAGCGGGGGGAGGCTGTGCCGCTGGCCTCCATATGGGCTGACCATGCGCAGGATACGGGCAAACGCCATCGCCATTCTAACCGTCGCCTGGATCTTGGGGACGTTTTATTACCTGTGGCAGGACAACAAGCCCCAATCCACCCCGTCGTCCTTAGCAACGCAGGCTCGCAGCAGGATCCACGGACAGAAGCTGTCTCCTGGTCGGCTGGAGTTCCACCGGGATGACAGGACCATCCCTCTGATTGTAAGTAAAAAAAAGAATAAAGACCTAGAAGGAGGGGTGATGTCGCTGCAGGAGAGTGTGTGCTGCATGTTGATGTGCATGTGTGTGAAACTTGGTGATGATGGTGATGTTGAAGCTCACTCACAAGGACGTGCATCTCTAACCTCCTCTATGCAGGCTGCTTTCATATTGTCCACACCCGAGCTGAGGAGAACCTGGAAAGCCCTAAGAGGCTTTCAATAAGTCCTGCACGTCATGCACAAACCCAATCTTCCTGGTTTGTTCTTGGACAGATGAAAAAGCAACGGTTTTCAGGTCCTATGTAACTAATGGGGTGTAATGTATCAGTCCAGACATTCCCCTCAGGTCAGGGTGAGTTATTAGTCCTGGTAAACAGTGTCACCAGGGTGTGTAGTTCAATAACCTCCTGTCACAGCTCAGACAAACTCTGGACTGAACTGTAACTGGGACCAAGCCAGCTCAGATTAGGGGATCTGGTCCAGTTGGTGAAAGGCATTCTGGTTGCATTAAGTGTAAAAAGAGACGAGTATGTAAGAAAAACTAGAGCGTGTCTTCTAAAACATGCCTCATGTTTCCTTAGATGAGAACTTCACATCATTTTCTCTAATTATCTTCATCAACAAACAAATGAAGTTGTAATTTAAGTGATTACTTGTTTAAAAAGTAGGAGTTAAATGACTTTAATGTTGCCTAAAATGAAAAAAGTGCGAAACATGCGGGCTTTAATTCAGATCTGCTTCGTGCAAAATAAGACAAACCTGGTTTCGTGCAGGATGTCCAGTGCACGGTGTGTGGTGTGCATGTTCATAAATATAAGAATATTTTGGATGAATCTTTAGAAGATACGACTCATCTTTTCTGGGGATGCTGTGAAAGACAAACAGGACTTCTAATCAGATCATTCTTTGAACTGGAAATGTTGGTTTAAGCCTCAGCGTGGGTAAACTTTGTCACCAAACTGAGATTTTTTTTTTCTAAACATCTAAAGAAACTCAGAACTGTAAACATTAGAATCAGATTTTCAAATAAAGAGGATCAAATATTTTCCAGAGTGTATTTTATTTTCTTCTCCCTTTGAACATGTTCATCAGCTGCTTTGCTTTTAGTAATGACATCATCTATGAAAGCTGTTGGCTTTGGCTACTCTCCTTCTTGCTTTACCTCCATTTTCCCAGCAGCCTTCTTAGGAGCCAGTTTACTGCAGCATGTCACGTTACACAAAAAGATTGTTCTACTAATTCATTTCCCCAGTTATCCACCAGTATCTCCTTCCAGTGACCTGCACATCTGCTGCTGCGTTCACGATTAGCTGTATAGATATGTATCATCCACTTGTTTGTCAGACAGAAACACACAATCAGACTTGACACACTGAACCAAACTAAAACCAAACAGGGTGAGAGCATTACTGTCCGTAGACACCCCTTGTCATGAAGGAAAGGCTTCTATAAGCCAAAAGAAGAAACCCATATGGAGAAGCAATCTTGTCCTAGAGTGGACAAGCAGAATGTAGCTCAGACAGAGAATAGAGATGAGATGATTTAGTGTGTTAGAGTGATGTAGCACATGTATGAGGACTGTAAGCGAGTCGCGAGGTGTGCTATAGGTGTGACAGGGGAGTTCAGAGTGGAGGTGGTGTTGCATCAGGGTATCTGCATTAAGTCCCTTCTTGTTTGCTATGATGAACGGGCTGATAGACGAGGCCAGACAGGAATCCCCAGTGACTATGTTGTTTGCGGATGAAAAGAAAGGAATGAATGTGTTGTGATGTGGAAGAAGGAGGACCCAAACGCAGGACAAAACAGGATTTATTAACAGAAGTCAGGTAAGTCTGTAAGGCAAAAGGCACGGGATTAACTCAGGATCCAAAAGTACAAATGATATAACAGATCAGAGATCAAACTTATTGTCAGGCAGCCAGGAGGACCTGGCTGGGAAAGATGACAATAACCCGACATGGAAGTCTGGGGTGATTGCCTTTAAATAGGCATCAGGGTCCACGTGTCTCTAATCAGGATCATGAGGAGGGTCCAGGGCTTCCCCTGGCAGCAGGCGAGGGGATCACAACAGAATGTTAACTGTGGAAGATTTAAGTACTTAGGATCAACAAGGCTGATAATTCAGAAGGTAGCGGAGATGAAGATGCTGAGGTTCTCTTTGATGGTGAAAATAATGAACACGGTCAGGAATGAGAACATCAGAGGAATGAGGAATCAGAGGTTTTGGAAATGTAGTAAGAGATGATTCGGACATATCCAGAATAGAAAGAAATATTTATATAGACAGAAAGAAGGAGGGTGTGTTTGGAACTACCAGGCAGGAGACCTAGAGGAAGACCTAATAAGGGGGTTATGAATTGAGTGGAGGGAATGAGAAGAGAATAGTGAATTTAGGGTCAGAAAGAGGAAACTGATTTGTTGTGACAATCCCTGAAGAGAAATGTCATGAAGCGGTTTGCAGGTGGAAGAAAGAGGATTCAATTGCAGGACAGAAAACATGGTTTATTTGAGTATGGCAGTCCAGTAATGCCATGAAAGAAAAACATAAGGTTTTAGTGGCATGGCGAGTGGTTATTGTTCTGAATGTGTTTAATGGTCAGGCAATCAGGTGGACCTGGCTGGAAGGGATGGTATGACCCGACACCTGAAGGGAAGACAGGCGGCATATATAAAGGCAGCTGCACTATGATCTTCAGGTGTGTAAAATCAGGCAAATGAGGGAAGGTTCTCTCTGGTGGTGGGCGAGAGAACCATGACAAGAAAAGCCTAAAGGAGAAGATCTTTAAGATAGTTTATGTTTGTAGGATGTAGAAGATGGGCTCCACATGCATGGAAATAAATAAAAATGAACTTGTATGTGTTATATGTATTTAAATTGCACATGTGTTTGTAATCCCATGTTTACTTTGTTTTTTTACTAGAATGGTCTGGGTTATTTAAATTGACCTTGTGGTTTGCAGAGACGTTTCGGTTCATTGTAGTTATGTAACTTTCAAACAGGGACCTATAAATAGGTCAGGGGCTCAGAGGTTATATGTTACATCCTGTCCAGTCCACGGGGATGTTTGCCATCCATCTGTTTTTATCATCACACTATCACCTAAAGAAATCTGGCAGCTAGAGCAGAAAACCCATAAAAGCCATAAAACATGGGTTGCAACTTTTAAATGTTTGTGGGAACTTAATGATGCAAATCAAGAATTTGTAAACTGAAGGGATTTTTATTGCTTTAACAGGTTTTAATTGGAAGAAAACATTCATCGGGATGCAACTCCATGAGATGAATGACAAATGAACTCATTTTTTAAATGACAAAAATAGAAACTAATACATTCCTGATGATGAAACAGTTTATGTTTAAGCTAAACACACCCGATCCACACAATCTGCACGGTTCTTGTGTATCCACTACGGTGTCCATCATCTCCCTCTCGGCCACATGGGGCTGCATTTTCGATGTGTAGGTGATTTGTTGGGAGAATAATCTCCCCTCAGAGGAGCAGACATGCTCGTCTTCTTGACAAGACTCATATTTAATTTAGAGGTCTGAAACTTGAAGAGTTTAGTGATTTCTTTACATTTGAAATTTTTTTTAAACAGTTTTTATTGTAATTACTGCATATAAACGGGTAATTATCATACAGCAGAGAAATCTGAGTAAAGACACATACACATCCACTCTACGTGTTTATTAGGGTTTTTAGTTCATTTTGTGACCTGAAGTTTTTTTTTTTTAATTTTTACTCAGTTCTATTCATTCCTCACCGGGGAAATTTGTGTGCTGCACTCCTACACCGCAGCAGGCTGCCACGATGGCACCAATGGTGGGAGAAACGGGGGGGTTAGGTGTCTTCTCCAAGGACCATAGACTAGCACTCAGTTGGACGTGAACCCACGAACTTCCGGTTGAATTCCGGTCCGTGGACGAACGCGCTAACCACTGAGCCACTGTCTCCCTTAGTTTACGTAATACCGTCTCCCATAATTTCCGTTCTGTTCCGTCATCTTCCGCCTATCTGGGGCCGGGTCACAGGGGCAACGGCCTCAGACAGGAAGCCCAGGCTTTTCTCTCCGCGGCTCCACCCTCCTGCTCACCCAGAAGGATCCTGAGTCATTCCCGGGTCAGGGGTCTGCCTATTCGTCTCCTCCTGGTGGGACATGCCCAAAACACCTCACCAGTGAGGCACTGAGGGGGGCATCCTGACAAGATGCCTGAACCACCCCATCTGGCTTCTCTTGACCTAAAGGAGGAGCGGCTCGACATCAAGCTCCTCCCGGATGGCAGAGCTCCTCACCCAATCTCTGAGTGAGAGCCCAGCCACCCTGCAGACGAAGCTCATTTCAGCCGCTTGGTCTCCTCTTAGTGGGACGTACCTGAAACACCTTACCAACGAGGTGCTCGGGAGGCATCTTGACCAGATGCCCGAACCACCCCATCTGGCTCCTCTCAACTTGGAGGAGGAGCGGCTCGACACCGAGCTTCTCCCAGATGGCAGAACTCCTCACCCGATCTCTGAGAGCCCACCCACCCTGTGGAGGAAGCTCATTTCTGAAATTCTCATATTAATAATCTAACAAATCTTGATACGGACCTACTGTCCTACGTGTAGGAAGATCTGATCAGCTGACTTTTTCCTCACAAACGACAGCTGATGAACTCGTCTTTTCTAAACGACAATCCACCTTAAAGTTCCAACCGTTACGCCCTTTTGCCGCACTTTGCGAAGACAGAAGGCATGTATTTTGACTCTGAACGATCACTAAACCATCAGGCTCCAACATACGAGCCTCTGATTAACAGTATTACATTAACTAATGATGTGTTCCTTTTTATAGAAAACGATGCTATCAGCCGGCAGAGATTTTCTCTCTTCTTTCTGATCAACTTTGTAAATTAAATTATTAGCTCACGTCAACATGCGTAGATAACCGCAATTACGCTTCAACTGTTTTTATTTCCTTTCTCAGCGTGTTTGCAGTGAGATTTAGATGCATATTTACTGATGATGATAATGTGTTGTGGATAGCAAACTCAAAGACTCTGAAAAAGCTGCTCAGCTTCATTATTCATTGTTTGTCTCCTGCAAATTGAATTTATTTCTTATATTGAATAATAAATATGATAATAATATAGAAATGTGAAGTCTGTATCTGTTCAGCTGTTAAAGTAGACACAGATTCGTTTTCCTATTTATGAGATTCCACGTCTTTTTGTGGCTCATCCAACCCTGTCTGAGATCCCCCACCATCTCTATTCTTCTTCTCCTTCTTTCGGCATTTACCTTCAGGGTTCGCCAAAGTAAATCAGTTTCTTCCATCTTGCCCTATCTGCTGTGTCCTCTTTGGTCACACCAACTATCTTCATGTCTTCCTTCACTGCGTCCAAAATCCTCCTCTTTGATCTTCCTCTAGACCTCTTTCCTGGTGGTTCCAAATCCAGCATCCTTCTTCCGATGTACTCTCTCTCTCTCTCCTCTGCACATGTCCAAACCATCTCTGTATGGCCCCTGACTTTATCTCCAAAACCTCTAACATGTGCATGTTCCTCTTATCCTGCCCATCCTGGTCACTCCCAGAGAAATCCTCAGCATCTTCATCTCTGCTACCTCCATTTCTGTTTCCTGTCTTTCTCTCAGTGCCCCTGTCTCTATAACAAACAGCTTGACCAGTCTTTGTACACCTCCCCTTTCATTTTAGCTGAAACTCTTCTATCACACATCACACCTGATACTTTTCTCCACTAATTTCAGCCTGCCTGCACACGCTTCTTCACCTCTTTTCCACACTCTCCATTGCTCTGGACTGTTGATCTTAAATACTTAAAATTTTCCACCTTTTTTATCTCTTCTCCCTGAAACCTCACTTTTCCATTTGGATCCCTCTCATTCACACACATGTACTCTGTTTTACTCTGACTAATCTTCATTCCTCTTCTTTCTAGTGCAAACCTCCACCTCTCCGGCTTTTCCTCCACCTTTTCGCTCCTCTCATTATAGATTACAATGTCATCTGAAAACATCATTGTCCATGGTGATTCCTGTCTAACATCGTCTAAAAAAACAGGAGTCCTTACAAAGTAATAATAAAAAACAGATGGCAAGCCCTTACATATTATAGACCTATGTGTGAACAGCAAAGGTAATAAAGTAACATTCTACAGCCCAATTAGGGAACCTCATCCTGCATGAGGGTGCATTCACAAAGGCTTTAGGTGAGTGTTGAAGGGGATGGCGTAGGAAACCATTTTGCCCTACCATTTCAGTGTCAATTAATCTCCCTTCAGCTGTTTTTTTTTTAGTCTTTTGGGGTCACATACAATGACTGTAAATGGTCACATGTTTCTCCAGGGACACTGAAAACGGGGTCAGTCTCACCTCAGCCTCTCCAGGATCTTCAAACTGCAGCGACCTGTGATAACATAGCCTGTCTTTTTGTCCATCATAGGGCTTTGGATGTTTGATAAGAGCTATTTTCTTTGCCCTTCTGTATCCATTAGCTGTTTCTTTCTCCCACTCACCCTCATGGTCACAAAGAGTTAAATCTCCATGTGGGAAAAAATCCATTAATTACTGAGGATTTATCGACAGTGTACTCTGGTTTAATGGGAGCCCCGGCCTATATTGGCCTTTTAGCACTGACATGGTGACCTATTCGAGACACAAAAAATTTATAACTTTGCGTGATGGATTATTTTGGATTAAAAATAATTGATTACTTATGAGTATATTTATCACTGAAATGTGCAGATTAGTGTGCAAACAGCTTACCAAGAGGATTTTTAGTAATTTTTTTCTTGTATGATTTGACAAAAGTCCTGTTTATACGAGATGAGTAGCAGCCTTGGAGTTCAGTGACTCGGAAAATTACACTTCAGCAGCCATGATTTTAATTTCCCATTTGTACAGACGAATAATAATCAGTAGCTTTTACAATTTTGCAAATTTTGTTCCATAAATAGCATCACATTTGAGTATTGCTCAAATTCCAGAGAGAATCCCAGTCATCTACAATCACTGTGATTCAATGGGACAAAAAACCCTTCAAAATCTCAAACGAGTTGATTTTGTACCAAAAATGCTTTGTGATTTTTTTATTACTGGCATGGAGATATCATCGGGTTGAAAGTATCAGATGACGACAATGTTTGCTTAATTATAATTTCAGTAGAAAGATTCAAATAATGGTAAATATTATGAATGATATTAATATTTAGAACAAATTGGCATGACCTGGATGCAGGTTGAAGGAGGAGGACCCAATTGCGGGACAAGAAACATGATTTATTTGAGTATGACAGTCCAGTAATGTTGTGAAAGAAAAACATTAGGTTTAGTGGCATGGCAAGTGGTTATTGTTCTGAATGTACTTTATGGTCAGGCAGCCAGGAAGACCTGGCTAGAAGAGATGGTAATGACCTGACACTTGAAGGGAAGACAGGCTGTCTATTTAAAGCCAGCTGCGCAAAGACCTCCAGGTGTGTAAAATCAGGCAAATCAGGGAAGGCCGCGAGTTCCTTCTGGTGGTGGGCGAGGGAACCATGACAGTACCTCCCCCTTGATGACCATATCCAGGTGGTCAAGGATCTTGTGGCATGGCTGGACGTAGCTGGATGTGGCTTGACTCGGCGCTCGGCCTGGGAAGGGCTTTTGTAGTAATCCTGGGCAGGGGCTTTTGCAGCAATCCTGGCAGGCCTAAGACTTCTGTCCGCTGGGTCCGTTCATTGTCAGGCCATTCTTTCATGACCTGGATGCAGGCTGAAGGAGGAATATCCAATTGCGGGACAAGAAACATGATTTATTTGAGTATGGCAGTCCAATAATGCTGTGAAAGAAAAACACAACGTCTTAGTGGCATGGCAAGGGGTTATTGTTCTGGATGTATTTTATGGTCAGGCAGCCAGGAAGGCCTGGCTGGGATGGAAGGTATGACCCGACAGATTTGTTTTGTTTTTTAAAGATGGTTCAATGAAGGGAAGACAGGCTCCCTATTTAAAGGTAGCTGCACAAAGACCTTCAGGTGTGTAAAATCAGGCAAATGAAGGAAGGCCCTGGGTTTCCTCTGGTGGTGGGCGAGGGAACCATGACACAAATAACCATAAATCTTTTGTTAAATGTAATTCTTAGGGAAGTTTATCCAAAGTGATCTGAAGCAGAATCACAAAAAAATCATGCTGAAAAACTTGAGCATTAACTTAAAAAAAAGTGTTTGTTGCGTAAATAATCATTTTCATGTTTGAAGGTGGTTTGTTTTCTCATTCATAGCTCATTAATGAATAGTTTCTCTTGGCACCCCACAGGTGACTCTGCCCCCTCGGGCTGAGCAGCTGGGCCATCTGCTGGGCAGCTTCGATGAGAAGGCTTACCTCGCTGCCAAGCAGCTGAAACCAGGAGATGATCCATACAAAGAACACGCCTTTAACCTCCAAGAGAGCGACCGTCTGGGCAGCGAGCGAGCCATCCGGGACACACGACACTACAGGTGAGCAGAGTTAAACACCTTTTCTCAGGTGGTAATGATCTCAACATGTACACTGAGACTGATTTTGTGTATGAAGATAATAAAAAGGGGTGATGGCCCATGCAAAAGAAAATTTTTGGACATTTTTCCCCACACGTTTACTGGCACCATTGGCCTGCACCAACATTTTTGTTGGTTACCAACATCTTGTGAAACAATAAAATTGGCCAATTTGATCGACCAACCAATAAATCGGCCAACAGATAAATCATTCGGACCGATGTTTGAATGGTATACCCATGTTTTACTTTTCTTCTCCCTAAATCAATCTATGGATGACGTTCATTCCGGTCCAAACAGATCACGGATCAGTGATGATCTACTGTACCACTATAATAACCCTGTAGTAACCCATAGTTACCACTACAGTAACCATTCAAACGCCAGATTGTTGGTCATGGATTTTGTTCTCTGCCACGCCCACATTCTGAGGGAAGGAGGAAGTGGTTTTGTGCACATCCTCTGCTCATGCTCAGTCATATCCTTCAAGTTCGGTCATGGCATTAGCTGGACTTAGTGGGGAGCAAGAGGATGGTGGAGTTAACGCTGTCAAAAATGGAAGTGAAACTGAATGAATGTATTTATGAACTTTTATTACCACACTAAAAGACATTACTTCCTTTTTAAATAAACTTCAAACAACACTTGAGCTTCATTGTGTGGGTTTTCATCTCTACACATTCAGGTGTTGTTCAAACAATTAGAGTCGGCAGAATGTCGAGCTGCATCCTGGGAGTTAATAGGTACCAGCTGGTCAGAGCTGTAATTGGCTGTTTGTGAGCTCCTATTTACTTCCTGAATCCCTTTTGGTATGTTAGCATTGGTTTTGTCGACGGTCCTTTGGTTGTTTCTTCAATAGTCAGAGATTTTTTATCAATTCAAACCTGTTTTAATCAGTCATATATGTAAAAAAAAAAAAAAATTTGTTTCACATTTCAAACCAATTAATCCCCTTGAAAATGACCTTTAATCAGCCTCTGATTAATACAATCTTGTCAGCCTCGAAGTTTAAATTTTCAGTAGCGGATCCAGGATTTTTTGAGGGTGGGAGTGGGGGGGCAGAGGGTATTGACAAAGCCAGTCTAGGAGGAGCTGGGGGCGTTCCCCCAAGAACATTTTGAAAAATAAGAGTCATTTTCCTGCATTTTGGTGTCCCATTCGCTGGCCCTGCAAAGGAATAGCTTGACTAGTCCCATTTCCTTTCTTCTTCTTTTTTTTTTAGTTCCAAAAAAAATGGGGTTGATCCACCCCCTGGATCCGGTCTATTGTTTGATCAGGCAAATTGTTTTCTATTGATCCATACTTTTCATTTTTTAATCTTTATCAAAGCAAGAATGATTATCATCAAAGTTTGATATAGTTTTTTTCTAATCCATGAAAATTGAATGAATACATCTGGGTAAAAACTTTATCTTGAAAGCAGAACTCAAACTGTTTAACAAAACAATCGATAAAGCATTTTTGATATGACATAAACTCTCAGAAAAGTATTGCCAATTTTTATGGTCGTGTCAGGCCACGAGGATTGTGAAAAAGAAATGATAAACAACCTTGTTATTTACTATAATATTGGGTAATGTTCAGCTGTGATGTTAAACAGAATAAAGTCAGTAAAATCACAGGAAATACAACTCTTTATCTCCGTGTACTAATGAGGCAATAGAATCCCACATTAAAGGTAATTTCCAAAACACCCGGGTCCGTGGGTAATGCTTCTCTCATCTAATAATAGAGCTTAAGTCTGTGATTTCAAACTTCCCCGAATCCGTTTGGGATTGAGGGTTTTCCTGGGATTTGGAATGAGACTCTACAGCAGAAAAAAAAAGAAGAGCATGAGATCTAGATCATGAGTGAGAGAAGATCGGAGGAGAGATTAGCGAGCAGATTCCAGCTGTATCTGTAACTATCTGATGGCTTTATTCTATATCCTTTCATGGAGAAGCAGCTGAGCTCAAAGTTAAAGCTCTTTGGCAGTAAAAACGTAACGTGATCCTTATGATGTGATAAACAAAAGATATGCTCTTTTCAACCACGATGTTCAATGTGATTTATTTTAAACAGTTATTCTTTTCTTGTTTTTAATCTCACTTAAAAAATGAGGTAATTACTCCTGCGGCTACAAACCAGGAGGAATCCAGGACATTCAAAGAAGAGTGGAATGGAACACTCACATGAAACAGTTTAAAGAACTCATTTACTTTCTACTTAATTTGTTTTAGTCTTTACAAACATCTGTTGTTCCCGTAATGTCAGCCAGAGAAACAAGCTGGAGAATCATTGTTGAGTCATGTTTTATAATAAACTTTGCACAAACAAAATTGCGAAATCCAAGATTTACTAGTGATCCACAGTCATGTGGTGACCAAAAGATCTAGGAGTTACAAACCTCCAAATGGTGCCACCATTAAAAATAATACAAGGAGGTCAGTCTTTTAGGATTCCTGAAAAATGAGCTGGAAAGTGCAAGATGAGATGGCCCAGAGAGATAGATAGAAGATAGATAGATAGATACCTAAATAGATAAGATACTCATTAGGACTCAGTTCCTTCCAGGAACATCTGAAGGGATAAACAACCTTTTAAAGTGCTCAGTCCTGCAGCGCAATGAGAGGAATCTGTTACCTTTGGTACTTTTCTGGGTTGTGACCACATCATGCAGAGGGTGACAGGGATTATTCAGGATGCCCTGCATTAGAGCCCTCATCCTCCTCTCCAAAACAGCTCCCACAGTCCTGTTAGTCCACATCCTGCGCTACGAAAGGACGAGGAGAGTCTTTCCACATGCACGATTGCACATGACGCCACTGGCTGTTGTGTAGAAGTAGTTATAGTAGATGTGTTAAAACATACGTTAGATATGTCGGAAACATTCTGAATGGCTGCCTTGTCAAAACATGCTGGAAAGACCATGTCTCTTCAATTCAGTTTTATGTGTGTAGCCTGACACAACACAGCCACTTCAACGGGCGTTATACATCATATCAAAACAAAAAAGAATTAAAGAATACAAAATCCTAAAAACAAAACAAAACATAGATTTACACAAACAAAATCTACAAGAAACCAACTAAACCCCTGTAATCAATAAGCACCCCTGTAATCAATAAGCAGCGCCCAGTGCTGATGTGGCCCCTCCCCTTCGCAAAGCGCTGTGAGTGTATGCGTATGTAACAAATTGTGTTGTAGGGGTAGTTACAGCAGGCTGGAAACAATCTGTTGGGGTTTGCGATGGTAACATGGGACTGGTAGATCTCAGGAGGGTTGATATTTGTAAAGTAGCTCTTGGGACAAAAAAGGTTGGGCACCCCTGAACTAAACAGACTCAAAATATTTCTGCCTTTAAGTGAGGAAAAACTTCTAAAATAAAACCCCTGACTGAGAAAAAACTGAGATTAAGAGCAATTATCTCAGTGACAGACTGGTGACCTGCCTTGGGTGTACCCTGCTTTTTCCAAGTATCTAACCCCAGTGTTGGACTAAAGTACTCAGAAAATGGTTGGATATTCAGATGTGATGAGACCAGGAATAAAAATGGAGCAAAATTAGTGAAATGTCTCCACAAAACTGAGTGAGAAAAGTTTATTTCATTCTATTTGAACTCACAAAACTTTTTGATTATTTCTTTCTTTTTTTTAAAGCCCGTTTTGCATGACGCAGCTTAAGTACTTAACCAGTTGATGTTAGCCATTGTATCATAGCGATGACCACTCTGTGGATACATTTTCCCACTTGGTGCTTCTTCTGTCCTTGTAAACAAGTATTGAATGAGTTTATCAGGCAGAGTATGATGTTTCTGCTCCACTCTACCTGACCTGGGCTGGTAGCTCCCAGAAGTAGATAACGAAAGAAGGACTTAGAAATCTATTCGATTGTTGCCAAGCAACAAGATATTTCCACCACTTTGCTGAGTCGACTCTACAAGTCTGAAATTATGTTCAGCATGTCTCTTTTGCACGTGTGTGACCAATTTTACACATTAATGTGAGTTGAAACAGAGCAAATAGTCTTTTTTTTTCCTCCGTAGGTGTGCTACACTGAGTTACGAGGCCGACCTTCCTCCCACAAGCATCATCATAACTTTCCACAATGAGGCTCGCTCCACCCTTCTTCGCACCATTAAAAGGTAACAAATCCAAACAGAATTGACCTGTTAAACTGGAAGCAGATTATTGCACCTCTCTGATTTCGTCCTCGTTTTTCCCCAGTGTCCTCATGCGAAGTCCTCAATCGCTTATTCAAGAGATAATCCTGATTGATGACTTCAGTTCTGACCGTGAGTTTTTCTACCTACATAAAAAAAAATCCTGATGATATATTGATTTTGAGTATGGTTTCATGCCAAAAAAAAGGACTGCAGATGCAGTCATTCCTTTAAGGATGTTTGAGAGAGAAGTACAGGGAAGGTCAAAGGGGGGTACTTTGTGATTTTCTAGAACAGGGGTGGGCAAACTTTTTGGTACGCGGGCCACAATGAGTTCTAACATTTAACAAAGGGGTTGGAACAGGAGCAAATGGATGGCATGCTTTGGGAAACAAGCACGCTAGATATGGAAAGCCATTGGCGCCACTACACGCACGTAATCTAGCGCGCTAAAGTTAAAATCAAGCGCGCTCAATTAAGGTTTAAAATGTAGGTTTGAAATCTACTGACAATCTATTTTGACAGCGTGTGCATCGGAAACACACACATTTTAATGGGAGCAGTGTTGTTGTATGTTCAACAAAGCCAATATATCCAGAGTACACAATCTAATGAGAAAATACCAGAATTACAGCGGAAATAAAATTATTTATTACAATTTTTTTGGGGCCATATTAAAACGTTTAGCGGGCCACATGTGTCCCGCAGGCCGTAGTTTGCCCATGCCTGTTCTAGATATACAGAAAGCTTGTGACGGGGGGCCCAGGGAGGAACTTTGGTATTGTATGAAACCGTCTACACCAGGGGTGGGCAAACTTTTTGATTCGCGGGCCACATTGGGTTCTAACATTTGACCAAAGGAAAGCCATTTGGGCCGCTACACGCACGTAATCTAGTGCGCTAAAGTTAAAATCAATTGCCCTTGCGCTTAAAAAAAAAACGTGCATCTAGCGCGCTAGGTTTAAGATATAGGTTTGAAATCTCCTGACAATCTATTTTGACACCATGCGCAAAATAGATTGCTTATGGTGCAATGTGTGTGTGTCTTAGGAAACACACACATTTTAATGGGAGCACCGTTGTTGTTTTCTCAACAAAGCCAATATGCCCAGAGTGCGCCATCTAGTGAGGAAATATCAGAATTGCAGGGGAAATAAAACATTAACACAGGTTATTTATTTAATTATTTTCTGTCCGGGTTAAAACATTTAATGGGCCGCATATGGCCCGCAGGCCATGCCCGCAGGCATGTTCTAGTATATCTGTATATCTGTTCTAGATATACAGAAAGCTTGTGACGGGGTGCCCAGAGAGGAACTTTGGTATTGTACTTTGTATGAAACAGTCTGAATAAATAGAGAATAGTGCATTATTTGTATGAGAATTTTAAGACAGTGGTGAAGTGTGCTGTAGGTGTGATAGAAAAGTTCAGAGTGGAGGTGGGAGCGGTTTGTTGTGGCATCCCCTGAAGAAATTAAAATAGTGAAGAGTTAAAGCCTCATCAGATCAACTCTCCCGTGGTTTTCTCCTCCACATGATAGACCTGGAAAGTTTTCTCTGTTTTCGTAACTAAATATTTCTATAAAATCTGAATAAGCAACATTTGAGAAAAATGTAATTTTTTTTCTCTTTCTTTCTGCAGTAAAATTAAAAGTAAACCACATGGGGGGTTTATTTAATGTAATTAGTTTGTACTTTTATTACGATCACAGGACGTGTTAATATAATTACCAATGATTGGATTTCCAGACACCTCTTTGTCTGCATTAGTCACATTAATGACGTGATCTCATCGCTCTTAGTGATTCCTGTTGTTTCCACCACACGTACTGTATTTGGTGTTGGTGACCTAAATTCCCCATGTACTCAGACTTATGTGAGAACACAGTCTGAGGTGCTGGCCAGACATCTAAACACCTCTTAGCAGCAGGAGCTCCGTTAACTCGCTAATGCTTTGCTTCCCACCGCTGCCCGTCTACCTGCACCCACAGCCGACTGGCACAACCAACCAACCTGAATTAATTTGTCTCTGACAAAAGTTCTTTGAGTAAAGCTTTCAGTCTCCTCCCTGCTCAATTCCAAGTATTAAGTGGCATGTGAAACAGTTTCTTAGAGTCTTTGGTTCCAGTTTGTGGCTTTTAGGCCGAGCTGCCAGCCTCTAAGATGGTTTTTCTGCCTATTTTGTTTCTTCTCTTTCTTCTGTTCAGACTCGTTGGGTCGCTGAACTATTGATTACAGAAAAACTTGAGAGTAAAAAGAAAAGAACCTGCATTTATAATGTATGAAGAGTCCAAATGAAAACAAATAAAGCTTTGAAAATTTGATATCACCCTGATCCAAAACCACTTTGTGCTTGTTTTAGCGTGGATTTTTGAGGTTGAATCTCTAAATTAAAGATGAAAACACAAGGACCTTGCATATTTATTCATGAGAGTTTTCTCTCTAGTGCAAAAAAAAAGAGTTTTAATGAGGTTATATAAAGGATTGTATCAACAACTTACACACAGGACGTACTGGAATTACGTCTAGAAGGATTTTTAATTACAACAAATCGGCACCAGTCAGTAACTAAAACCAGCTGAGAAATTAGGGCAGGCACACACACTGAAAAAAAGAACTAAAAGTTGTGAATGTAATAATAAAAACTAAGTTAGAAGGATAAAAACAGAAAATTATGATTCTACACACCTGAAGATTTTTACAGATCTACAGGTGTGTAAAATCAGGCAAATAAAGAACTAAAGTTTGAACCAGCCGTTTTATTCTCAGTGTTAGAGACGTGGTGTTGAACGTAAGAAATCCCCTCAGACAGGTGCAACATGAAGTCATGAAAGCAGATTATTTTCCTTCAAGCTTGAGCTGTGCTTCAGGTCATAGCCTTTCCTCGCCCTTTCTGAACCCTCTCCTGTTTAGAGAGAACATCTTTGTCAGATTTGTCGGGTTTAGTCTGAAGTCAATCTGCCAAAAAATGTTACAAAAAAAAGACAAAAAGATGGAGTATCGGGATTTTCTGGGGTAATAATCTCATCTCAACATATTTCTGAGAACTTGGTACCTCTTTAAGCTTCAAAATGCAATATTCACTGATTTTTTTTTTTTAAATATATTAATTTATTTAGAAACGGGGCACGGCAGTGAACAAAATCCAGGACCAAGAACAACCTTGCATTCAAATAGAATCCAAATATTCTACAGGAGAGCTTGTAAATTGTTCAAATATTTCCCTTCTGTTGTCTTCCACTTCCAGCGGGTTTTGGGGGCAACAGCCTCAGATGGGAAACCCAGGCTTCTCTCACCTCGGCTACATCCTCCAGCTCACCTGGAAGGATTCTGAGGTGTTCCCTGGCCAGCTGTGAGACAGTCGGTCCGGGTCTGACCTAGGTCTCCTCCCAGTTGGATGTGCCCTAAGTACCTCACCAACAAGGCGCTCGGAAGGCATCCTAACCAAATGCCCGTACTACCCCATCTAGCTTCTCTCAACCCAGAGGTCAAACATGTTCAAACAAGCATGAGTGAAATAGAAAATCCCTTTTGGCATGTTTTGAATGTGCTAATAAAATTCAAACTTGCCAGAAACTTCCAAAAAGTTGATTTTGCTGGAAACCTTTGGGTTTGAATCTATCGAAGGCGCTTCAATTGATGGAGAGAGACCTGAACAGCCAACTAGGAAAGCATGCTCCAAACCACCCCATCTGATTCTTCTCTACTCGGTGGAGCAGAAGCTCTATTCTGAACCCCTCCCAGATGGTAGAGCTCCTCACTCTATTTCTGAGTGAGAGTCCGGTCACCCTATGGAGAGAACTCATTTTAGTCCCTTGTATTTGCGATCCCAAGCTTTCATTACCCCGAACTATCAGTTGGAACCAACTATGCATGAACTTAAAGAATCACCTTGAAGATGTCATGTCTTTCTACCACAACGAACAAGTGAACTACAGTTTTTCAATAAATCAAAATGTTTGAAGTGTATTTAGAACAATAAATACGCCAGATGTTCTGAGATTACAGCTGATCACAGAGGTAGTGACCTTCAGGACCCGGGTCTGGGTGTTTATTAGAGGGGAGAGTCGACCGTGAGGGAAAAGCTAGAAGATGCATGCTGGTTGCACGAGGGATTATTCTGGCTGGCTGTAATCCCGTTAAGGCTCACCTTAATCATATGGACGTTGTCCTCGATCAAGGACAGTGGTCTTCACCAGGCACTAACAAAAAGCTTTTGGAAGAGAAAACTTGCTTTAAATTCTTCACACAATCCCTTTAAAAAATCTTTTTCACTTCCTTTCTGTTTGCTGATGTAAAGCTACTAGATCACACATCACACCTGATACTTTTCTCCACCCATTCCAGCCTGCTTGCACACGCTTCTTCACCTCTTTTCCACACTCTCCATTGTCAATCAAAGAAGAAAAAGTCTCTAGTAAAGAAGGAGAGCTCTGTTTGTTTACGGGGAAAAAAAAAGCTAAACATGTGGAAGAAATGTACAGTACAAATAAAGAAGTGTTCCATTGGGAAACTGATCCATATGCTTTCCGAGGGTGTGTGAAAATGGGACCAATTCTGTGGGTTAATTTCATGATAACACGCCGATAACATGTGGTTCAGTTTGTGGGATTGCGTGAGTCACACAGAGTTAGATGAGGTGATGAAGAAATGTTTCCCTCTTTCTGTCTTTGTCCAGTCTAACATCTCCCCTCTCTGCTCTTCCCTCCAGCTGAAGACTGCCAGCTGCTCGCTCAGATCCCCAAAGTGCGCTGCCTGAGGAACGGTCGGAGAGAGGGTAAGTGAGTGAGGGGAGAGCCTGGTGCTGTGGGTTGAAGAGAAGGGTATAGTCTCCTACTTACCTTCAGTTCTGCTGATGGTTGCGTTTTCCTGGAGGTGGCTGCAGATGGGAACTGGGTGGGTGGAGCCATAAAGTTTTTTAGGTTTTTTGGACAAAATTCCTCTATCAGTTTCGGAAGGTGAAATAGATCCCATTCATTTTAAAAATGGAAGAAAAAAAAGACAAACCCATTGAGAATCTGAAATAAGAGTGTTTTTTTTAACACTGCATGTTAGACCCAGTATGCAGCTGGTAAAGAGAGTTTCAGTTATCAAACCTCACTGTGAAAAATATTCTGTTCCATTCCATTGTCTTCCACTCATCTGGGGCCGGGTCACAGGGGCAACAGCCTCAAACAGGAAGCCGAGGCTTCGCTCACCCCGGCTGCATCCTCCAGCTCACCCGGAAGGATCCCGAGTTATTCCCCAGCCAGCTGTGAGACACAGTCTCTCCAGCGGGTCCGGTGTCTGCCTCTTGGTCTCCTCCCGGTGGGACGTGCCCAAAACACCTCACCAGCGAGGCGCTCGGGGGGCATTCTGACCAGATGCCCGAACCATCCCATCTGGCTCCTCTCGATCTGGAGAAGGAGCGGCTCGACACTGAGCTCCGTCCAGATGGCAGAGCGTCTCACCCGATCCCTGAGTGAGAGCCCAGTCACCCTGGTGACAAAGCTCATTTTGGCCGCTTGAAAAGGGTGGAATGGGGTAAGGATGGAGCAGGAGATCAACAGGCGGATCGGTGCGGCGTCAACAATAACCAGGACGCTGCATTGGTCCGTCGTGATAAAGAAAGAGCTGAGCCGAAAAGCAAAGCTCTCGATTTACAAGTCGACCTATGTTCCTACCCTCACCTATGGTCACCAGCTGTGGATGGTGATCAAAAGAATGAAAAATATTCAGTTTTTTTTATTTTTTTATCCTGGGACGTTTTTTAAACTATGAAAGTTTTTTAAAGCCTTGTTTTTCCACAAACAATCACTGCAAAAAACTCAATTTGCAACATTTTGCAATCATTTTGCTTTTGTTGATTTAAGTCGGTCAGAACCCTCATGCCTCAAATACGCCCTGGTAACCAGGGCAACGCTTTAAAAACATTACTTATTCTAAATTTGAATACATTCAATCTGAAAAACATGTCACATGCTTGTTTATTTCCATTTTCAGTCTTTACAGCAGATTTCGGGGGAAATTGTCGACATGCATAAACCAATTTAACTCAATCTGTCACAGTGGCTTTATCACACACACACACACTGCAGGGAGTGTGTGTGTAGGGCTTGGTAAGACAGTCTGAATCAAACAGACTTGGACTAATTTACCCTTGAATTAAATTGAGTTCAAACTCAGAGTGATTTGTTTGGGTTTCTAACGTTAATCCGTATTCTCAGCTCGCTGCATGTTTTCCTGCAGCCCGAGGATTAAGTTTGGGTTTATTAAACACCCGCTAACACAAGATTGTTGGATTCAGGCCTTCAGCTGTGAAGACCAAGTTTAATATTAACATTTTATTTCCATCTCAACTCCAATTTCTTTAGTCAGTCTTCACTTCAATCACAACCTAAATTTTTTCTGAGTTGAAACAGCAGCTTTCTATTCAGGCAGGAGAGAAGATTTCACTCCTTATCAAACTCATTTCAGCTTTTATTGGTTCACACTTTTACGCATCTTTGACCTCCATTCATTTTAAAATTTTTACATATATTCTTTTAAAATTTTAGTACATTCTTTATTGATCCCTCAACAGAAAAATTTTCCTGGTGGTTCCAAATCCAGCATCCTTCTTCCGATGTACTCTCTCTCTCTTCTCTGCACATGTCCAAACCATCTCAGTCTGGTCTCTCTGACTTTATCTCCAAAACCTCTAACATGTGCTGTTCCTCTGATCCTGTCAATCCTGGTCACTCCCAGAGAGATCCTCAGCATCTTCATCTCTGCTACCTCCATCTCTGTTTCCTATCTTTTTCTCAGTGCTACTGTCTCTAGACAAAACAGCATGGCTGGTCTCACCACGGTTTTGTACACTTTCCCTTTCATTTTAACTGAAACTCTTCTATCACACATCACACCCAATACTTTTCTCCACTCGTTCCAGCCTGCCTGCACACGCTTCTTCACCTCTTTTCCACACTCTCCATTACAACAATATACAAAAAAATATAGAAAAAGTCTAAAGCCAAGGACCGTCAAAGATCAACATAACTACACTGATTAGACCTTAACTTCTGAGAACCGCCAAATTGACGGCGTTGGTAGTTCTAGTGTTGAGGAGAGCAGAAATCTACTGGATTAAAAAAAGAACCACCTGAAGTAGACCTGTTTTAGTTCCATAACGTTCATGAGAATACGAGCACCTGTTTACAGCTGCTGGCATGACGTTTTGTTCACTGGTATTTGCCACCTCCAAACAGTTATCATTAGCACATAGATTGAGATTCGTAGGTATTTTTTTTTGTCTTTTCTACATGATCTATAATTAAACAACATAGATTTTCTGTCGTTTGCACCCTGAGGGAGCAACCATCTGGAAAAGCTTTACTTTGCAATCTTCCTCGCCCACGCTTGTTCTCCATACCTGAAACAAGTTTGCACCTGCTCACCTGCAGCTGGAGCACAAAACTAAAAACCAAATTGTCATGCAGAACACACAAAAAAAAACCATTTTGTTAATTTAATACACGCTATCAACTCATATTTTCTCTGTTTGGTATGAATAAAATGTCTCTTGTCTAAATGCGCTCGTCTCTAGCTTTTTTCAGCCTGTAAAGACATTTTCTTGTGGCTATTTAGGTCAAAAATAACTTCGGCCATGCCTTCCAGTCATGTGAAAGCACTACAAAGATCTCGCTAATGAGGCCTTAAAAATAAATTTTCCAATTACAGAGCAAGAAGACAAACAGAGACGCTCATTTGTTGCTTTAAGGTTCAGAAAAAAGGTTATTAAATCATCTCACCGCTTTCACCTTACATGCCCTCTCTCTGTCTTTCTCTCTCTAACCTCTCTGTGGCGGCCGTCTGTTCATTTTAAGATCAATTGAATTTAAATAGATAAAGATTTCTTAATAAGAACTTTATTGATCCAGTTTTATTACATAATCAACATTTAACGCCATGTGTTTTGTGCTGTGGTGGAACGTAACTAAGTAAATATACTTTGTTCCTGTACTTAAGCAAAAAAATTTGTGTATCTGTACTTTACTTAAGTACAATTTGAAACCTGTTCTTTTTACTTTTACTTCACTACATTTTTAGAGCAAATATCTTTACTTTTACTCCCTTCTTTTTAAAAGTGGGTTTTGCACTTTTTGTTACATTTTCGGTCAAGAATTTGAAAAATAAGTTTTTTTAGCGCAATTTCAATCCGCATCGTCAAAATCAGTTGATCCGCAGTGGTCTCCAAGAGGGAGAAGAAATAATGAATCGAGGACCAATCAGAATCGAGAGTAAACATTTTTCTCAGTCATTCAAAAAACTAACATCGAATTTAACATAAATTGAAAAAGAGTTAGAAGATTGTTTGTTCGTTGTGTTTACTTCTAAATAAAAAGGTTGAGCCATTGTTACACAGAGCAGGGGCGGATCCAGGATTTTCTAAAGGGACAGGGTTTGGAGGAGGTGCGGGGGCGGGGGGCGTGAGGTCATTGACAAAGCCAGTATAGGGCGACTGCGGGCCTCCCCCCAGAACATTTTAAAAAATAAGAGTCGTTTTCCTGCATTTTGGTAGCCCATTGGCTGGCCCTGCAAGGGGATAGCTTGCCTAGTCCCATTTCCTTTCTTCTTCTTCTTTTTTTTGTGGACCAAAAGAGGAAAGTGGGGGACACCCCCTGAATCCACCTCTGCAGAGTATTTGTCTGTGACCCTACAGCACAAAAAAAAACATTTGAATCATGGTCGAATACTTTAACTTTTTACTTAAAAAGTACAATTTACTTTTGTACTTTTACTTAAGTAGATTTTTTATTGGTACTTTTACTTAAGTAATTTTTTTGCCTAATTATCTGTACTTTTACTTAAGTACAAAACGTGAGTACTTCATCCACCACTGGTTTAGTGTTAATTTTGGAATAAACTAAGACATGCATTTGATGGAGAGATTGTGTCTCAACAAATAGGTCAAGGTCACTCTGATCCTTTTTCGAGATTAGATGCACATTTCTACATCTTTCATCAGATAAATGAGGTTATTTTTAAGGCTGGTTAAAAAAAGATACAAAAAATGAATAAAAAGTTCATTAAATGTTCATGGATCCTCTTCAAGCTTTGAGCGATTAGTCTTAAACAATAAAAAAAACTGATTATTGATTATTCAATTATTGACTATTGAACGTTTTAGTTCAATAGTTTATAAGCCAAACATAAAGTGAAAATTTCAATGCTGTGTGTTTTTTCAGGTTTGATCCGATCACGTGTTCGAGGAGCAAACACGGCCTCAGCTTCCATCCTGACCTTCTTAGACAGTCACTGTGAGGTTAACACGGACTGGCTGCAGCCTATGATTCAGCGTGTTAAAGAGGTAAAACATCCAACATCACCTTCACACTCTCAGCACACACACACACACACACACTGTCATGTGTTTCCAGTTTGAGATTTTCTCCTGTGTTGCAGCTCGGGGAATTGAACTGCTTTTTACAAACTATTTTATTGGCTGTAATGTAATATACCAACAAGACCTTCTCTGTTAGACCAGACTTGTCCTCTTAGAGTTAAACTTGTACCTGATGGCACTTTGATTTATGACGTTCCAATCAATTTGTTTTCCACTCCAAGTCGATTTGAAATTAAGTGCTTAAAACCAAAAGTTTAGATATTGGTTCACTGTCTTAAAAAATCTTTTTTCTGTGCAAAATAATTGTATAGAAAATCTAAAATGATTTCTTTTTACATTTTAGGGACGCCAGCTGTGGTTTAGCTCAGTTTTAAAGAGCATTTGTCCAAACAAAATGAAAAAAAAAAAAAAAAAAGACTTCAATTCAGTTTAGTTATTTGATTTAAATAAAGTTTGAAACAATTGTGTGAAAACAACAAAATTGTATTAAATTAATAAAATAAAAAAAAACAAAAAGGAAAAATTTGACTTTTACAGTAGCACATTGTCTCACAGCAAGAAGGTCAGGGATCTAGCCCCGAGTAGGATTAGGCTTGAAACACTGGTCTATCTGTGTAGAGTTTGCATGTTCTCCCCATGTCTGCGCGGGTTTCCTCCAAGTACTCCAATTTTCTCAGATTCTCCAAAAACATGCATGTTAGGTTTTTTGGCCGGTGCCAAATTGCCCCTAGGAATGAGTGTGTGTGTGGATGGTTGTATGTGTGTGAGGCCCTGCGACAAAATTGGCGACTTTTTCGGGATGTACCCTACCCCTCGCCTTGAATCAGCCGGGATGGGATCCAGCACCCCCCTGAAACCCTGAATGCGATAGACGGTTAAGAAGCTGACTGACTGACAATAGCATAGTGGTCTCACAGGAAGAAGGTCAGGGTTCGAATCCTGAGTAGGACGAGACTTGAAACACTGGTCTTTCTGTGTAGAGTTTGCATGTTCTCCAAGTGTATCTGTGGATTTTCTCCAGGTACTTCGGTTTCCTCTCACCCTCCAAAAACATGCATGTTAGGTTGATTGATCGCTACAAAATTGCCCTTAGGGGTCAGTGAGAGTGTGTCGGGATGGTTGCGTGTGTGTGGCCCAGTGGCGGACTGGTGATCTGCGCGGATGGTACCCTGCCTCTCACCTTAAATCAGTCGGGATAGACTCTGGTACTCCACCATCCCCTCATGTGACCCCCAAAACGAAGACTTTACAATCAATACAAGTAATAACTAAACTAAACAAGACATTTTAAACACCTAAAAAACAGTTGCAAGAAAAAAAGAAGAAACAGACTGGAGATCGAGTTGAAGGAGGGATCCCGTTCAGGATGGTCAGGCAGGATGTATCAATGGTGTTAAATTAGATCATCTACCTACATCTATGGTAACATAAATCATGTTTATTGGATGTTGCAGATCATCTTCATCCGGTAAGGTGAGTGAGGATTAGGAATAAGTTCAGGAACTTAATGAGAAATGAGGATCAGTGACTTCACTCGCTACCCTGCAAATGAATTTATGGACGCCATGAAGAATATCGTCATCTCATTTAAAGAAACGTTTTGCCGTTCAGCACATTTGCACAATGACGTGCAACACCAGAAACCAAATCGTAAAAAGGTTCTTTATTTTTCCATTTCACATGCATTACCATGTCATTATTCAAGGGCATTTTGGGAGTAAGCCATCAGCATTTCTGTCACTGCAGTGACTTCAGCTGCTCACACATTATATTTACTGGCAGAGTTGTGAACGTCTGGAAGGTTTATTGGGAGAAAAACAGCTGTGGAAAGAGACCTTCATCACTCATTTATGAGTAATAGACTGTTTGCTTGCTTTCCGTGTTTCTCTTCCAACATCACTAAGTCACAATCTGGATTCTAACCAGCCCAACCGCAGCTTTGCCATCTCCCCTAAGATCACTGGCAAGAAGTCCCTCCACTTTTAGTCATTAGAAGTTGTTTTATTTTACATTTCTCTCAGTAATCACCTCTACAACTTAACGCAGACACTCAGAGAGAGCTGCTTCTCTGTCACTGGATTTATTCCCTCTTGCCTGTGGCTTAAAATTAACACACAAACTCTTTTCTGAACCCCGAGTTATTAAATTTGATTAAAATGAAAGATAAAATCACCAAATTTAACCATTTTATAAAATAAAAAAGTAGTTTAAAAAAAATTGAGGGGAGGCAATAGCTCAGGGGTAGAATGTTTGCTCTTGGGCCTGGGGAAGCAAGGTCAAATCCCACTGATTTCATGTCTAGGAGTTCTTGGGGAAGGTGCCGAACCTTCCGTTTCTGCCACCATTGGTGCCTGCTGCATCTTTGTATCTTTCAAATAGGGAAATTTCTGCTGCATTGCACCGCAGCAGGCAGCCATGGCGCTGGCAATGGTGGCAGAAACTAAGGGGTTACGTGTCTTCCCTGCATGGGCCCAGTGGGATCGAACCTCCTTCTCCCGGTCCAAAGGCAGATATTCTACCACTGAGCCAACGCCTCATCCAGCTATGAAAAATGGGCAATGAAAATAACAGGCAGACTGAAATATTTTATAAATATTAACAAAAGATGACGAACACCGGTTATAGATAAAGATACTTTTAGGCACCAGAGTTAGCCTTTCAAGGTGTTCACAATTTATCACGGAAGTATAGAAATGTGTTTCACACACATGAACGGGTGCAACGGGTCTACCCCGAGTGGGAATAATATTGTGGATACAAGCGGCCAACCTTCCTCTGCAAGGCGGCTGGGCTCTCACTGAGAGATAGAAAGAGGAGTTCCGCCATCCGGGAGGAGCTCGGAGTTGAGCTGTTGCTCCTCTGGGTCGAGAGAAGCCAGATGGGGTGGTTCGGGCATCTGGTGAGGATGCCTCCCGAAACGCCTCGCTGGTGAGGTGTTTCGGACAAATCCCACTGGAAGGAGACCCACAGGCAGACCCAGAACCTGCTGGAGACACTTTTTCTCACAGCTGGTTGGAGAACTCCTTGGGATCCTACCGGGTGATCTGGAGGATACAGCTGGGGGGAGAAAACCCTGGGTGTACAGTCTTAGTCTGTTGCCCCTGCGACCCGGCCCCAGATAAGCTGAAGACAATGGAACGGAATGTTAAAAAGGTCAACTTTATCAAGGTATCAAGAACAATTATCTACAGAGATACAAGATCATTCATATTCTTAGTGAAAACTGATGATATAATACCCAACTCTTACCATGACAACTATAATCGTGTTTGCTTCTACCTGACAACTTTGTCAGTTTAAATGTTTAGTGTGCATGTGTACTGCGTTTGCATGCCAGTAGACTTCACTTCCTTGCTTCGGGCTGCCGTGACTCATCAGCTAACACTCTTTCAGTCTTGTGTCTTGTGTTCATGAAAGTGTCGAGCTCAGTCATAATTCACCGGCGTCCCTGTTTGGGCCTCCTAGATTCATTTGTCTTTAAGAGACTGAGACTCAAGAGTTCATAAAATCCTTTTTACGAGTAGACGAGCGATACTTTGTTTAAACAAAATGGTACTTTCATTTAGTGATTTAAAACATCAGCTGAAGTAAATTGAATCTAGCAAAATGCCAAGACTGAACTCAAACTCGGGCCTAAATTTAGTGAAAGGGGACAGTTTTTTTGCTTTCTTTACAGTTTCCATAAGTTCGGATTGAATTTTTGGCATTATAAAGAGATTGTCCTTTTAATCCTAAAGAATAATTGCGACACGATCAAAGAAACTAGAAGTACTTATCTTTTTTTAGACCTAAGTATTCTTTTTCTCATCCCAACTCAAAGCCAAGTGATCCATTAAGTGATGCTTGTTTTGTAATATTCAGCCATATCAAAGGCTTCCAGAATCATAACCATCTAACTATTTATAAAAAACACACAGACATCTGAAGATAAAAGGAAAATCTGTGTTCGGAAAAAGTGTCTTTTTTATTTCTTCTCCCTGATGTTGAGTGAGAACATTGTAAACAAATCTGCTTTTAGCCCTAATCCCTGCACAGCTGTAAATCCTTTCTTGTTCTTTTATCCAGAGACTAATGTGATATAAAAGAATGCTCCCTGAAAGTTCTGAAGATTTTAGGGCGGCCTTACAGAAGTCCCAAAGCACTACAATTTGGATATTTTTCTGTATCCTCACCTGTACACAGAAAAACTTTTAATGACTCATTTTATTCACCAGTTGTATTAAATGTGCAGAAACATGACAAACTGACAATTTTTCCTGGCTTAAATCACTGGCCTTTCTGTGTGGAGTTTGCATGTTCTCCCCGTGTCTGCGTGGGTTTCCTCTGAGTACTCCTGTTTCCTCCCAATCTCCAAGAACACCCGTGTCAGGTTGATTGGCCGCTATAAAATTGCCGTACAAATGAATGTTTGTGTGGATGGTTGTGTGTATATGAGTGTGGCACCGTGACAGACTGGCGACCTGTTCAGGGTGTATCCTGCCTCTCGCCTTAAATCAGCCAGGATAAGCTCCGGCACTCTCTGCGACCCTGTTAAGAATAAGCGGTTCAGAAAACGAAACGCGAAGAATTCTTCCCATCGGGAGGGTCTCAGTACAGTGATATTCATGGGGTGTTTAATTCAAAGGGGGGATTTTTTTAGAGGTTCCTAGCATGTTTGAACAGTATCCCAATGTCAAAACGTTATCTTATGGACAGAACAAATACTATCAGATGAAGTGACAACAGTGAAATGTCCAAATGAAACAGATCTGAAACTACTGTCTGTAATCTCTGATGTTGATACCAGAAAACAGCCCAAGTTGACCCCCTTCTATCTGTCCTAATTGTCCAGCTTTTAAATCTCAGCTGCTCCAATAAATTGCATTATAAGTTACAAATAAGTTGCAATTTTGCTGGTTTTATTTTAAACAGAAAAGATTCACGTTCCAACCCTCACCTATGGTCACCAGCTGTGGGTGGTGACCGAAAGAATGAGATCGCAGGTACAAGCGGCCGAAATGAGCTTCCTCTGCAGGGTGGCTGGGCTCTCACTCAGAGATTGGGTGAGGAGCTCTGCCATCCGGGAGAAGCTCGGTGTCGAGCCGCTCCTCCTCCAGGTCGAGAGGAGCCAGATGGGGTGGTTCGGGCATCTGGTCAGAATGCCCCCCGAGCGCCTCGCAGGCGAGGTGTTTCGGGCACGTTTCACCGGGAGGAGACCAAGAGGCAGACCCCGGACCTGCTGGAGAGACTATGTCTCACAGCTGGCCGGGGAACGACTTGGGATCCTTCCAGGTGAGCTAGAGGACGCAGCCGGGGAGAGAGAAGCTTGGGCTGCCCGTTTGAGGCTGTTGCCCCCGCGACCTGACCCCGGAACAAGCGGAAGATGACGGAATGGAACGAAAAGATTCAGCTGATTTAGGGGAAATATTGACACGACAATAACGCTATAAACAGGAGGGAACAAAGGCTAAAGCTATTGAGACATCATCAGTGACATCCGCTTTGGAGGAGCAACCCTCTCATGCATCACAAAGACTCATTAAAACCCAATAAATGTCTGTTGCTCGATGCTGAAAGCATCACTCTTCAGATTGCTGTCAGGCAGACTGACATGTCACATCGTTCTTCCCCCTCTCTCCACGGTGCAGTGAACACATCAGTCACAATGATCCCAGCCCCTGAGCAAAGGGAGACAGCTCTAATTGAAAGTGGTCATTTGGATTGTACTGATGTTAAAGTGTTCGATTGAATCAACAATCACATGGATGGCTTAAAGGCAAACAGTGATGGATTAAATGCACTCACTCAAAAAGCACACAAACTTTATTTTAGCAGCATTTTCGCTCTTAAAAGAGCTCATGGTTTAGTTTGTGTGGAACAAATAAGAGTTTTTTGGTTATAAAACCATCACAATTAAGTAAATTTGTTAAAAGTATTTTGAATAGATAAGTCGGTTTTGATAAATTCATTTGTTTCATCTTCTTTAATCGGGACGTGGTGGTTGCTGTAGTCTATCCCGGCTGATTTCAGGTGAGAGGTAGGGTACACCCCAAACAGGTCACCAGTATGTTGTGGAGCCACACATACAGATAACCATACACGCATTCATTTCAAGGGGCAATTTAATAGCAGCCAATTAACCTAACACGCATGTTTGGGGGGTGGGAAGAAACAGGGGTACCCGGAGAAAACCTGCACATACAGGGTAGAACATGCAAACTCCACACAGAAAAGACAGTGTTTTGAGTTTCGTCCCCAGCCGAGGCTCAAACTTCCGACCTTCTTGCTGTGAGGCCGCTGTGCAAACCATTGCACTTCCAAGAACATGCAAACTCTACACAGAAAAGCCAATGTTTCAAGGCTTGTCTCCACTCCAGAATTTGAACCCCCTGAAAAAATCAACTCATGTAAAAAAAAAAAAAAAAACTGCAAACGTATTTAAGAAATACGTATCTGCACTATGTTGCTGTGATTTCTTGACTATGTCCTGTTATCAGGGGCGGATCCGAGACGGGGGTGCGGGGTGTCGCAAAAAAAGTGTTCATTTTTTTGCTTTAATTATTATAAACTTTGGGCAAAATATGCACCAAAATGCGGAAAAATTAATTATTTTTCAAAATGTTCTGCCCCCCAATATAGAAATATAGGCCCTCTACACTGACAAGCACCACAGGTGCTCATTTTGTCTATGACCTCATTCCCCTCTCAACCCCCCCTTTTGAAAATCACGGATTCACCACTGGTTATACTTGAAAAGTCTGTCTTGAAAATGCCTTGACTTTAAATCTGCAATCTAATTAATTTCTTTTCCGCCTCCAGTCATTTTTGGCTGTTAGAATAGCTGTTATTAATTTTTTCAATATTTATTTGACAGGAAAAACACAGAATAATGAAAATCTTCACAGTTGTGGTGAAAATTCACAAGCACGGGGAAAACAAAACAAGATGTCCATTCTCGGAACTTGCCACAGACACTACTTGCTAGCTTTACCCGGTTCTCTGTGTAACTATCCTATCAAGAAGTTTGAATACTGTCTGAATACTCGCCTTTTTTTTTTGCACTTGGGTGAATAAATGCTCTTCTTGGTTACAGACAATGACTGAACTGTGATTGGTTGGATGCTTTAATGAGAAATTACTCAACTGTAAGAGGAACGACCTTAAAAAGCTCTGAAATTAATTTATCTAGTACGTAATAAGTATTCATGAGGGCAGCTTGGTGGCGCAGTGGGTAGCACAGTGACCTCACAGCAAGAAGGTCGTGGGTTCAAGTCCTGGGTGGGGACAAGGCTTGGAATGCTGGCCTGTCTGTGTGGAGTTTGCATGTTCATCCCGTGTCTGCGTGGGTTTCCTCCAGGTACTCTGGTTTCCTCCCAGCCTTCCCAGACATGCCAGCCAGGTTGATTGGCCGGTGCCAAATTGCCCCTAGGAATGAGTTTGTGTGGGGATGGTTGTGTATGTGTGGTCCCGTGACAGACTGGCGACCTGTTCGGGGTGTACCCTGCCCCTCGCCTTGAATCAGCCGGGATGGGCTCCGGCTCCCCCACCCCCCACCCCCCCGCAACCCTGAAAGGGACGAACGGTTAAGAAGGTGACTGACTGACTGAAAGTGCTTAGCACTTCTCACAGCAAGAAGGTTGGGCAGTAGCGGGCGAGGCTTGCAACACTGGCCTTTCTGTGTGGAGTTTGCATGTTCTCCCTGTGTATATGTGGGTATTTTACAGGTACTCCCTCCAAAAACATGCAGGTTAGGATAACTGGCCACTACAAAATTCCCCTTAGGAATGAATGTGTGTGTGTATGGTTGTATGTGGTCTCGCAGCAGACTGGTGATCTGTTCGGGGTGTACCCTGCCTTATCTGAAATCAGCCGGGATAGATTCCGGCGCCCCAGCGACCCCATTCGGAAAAAGCATTTCAGAAGACAAAATGAAAAGTATTCATGAACAAAATTCAACATGTCTAAGGCCTTGAAAGTCCTGACAGCCCACCACAGCATAATAACCACATTTAACTTTCCACAATCTTACGGAATATTTTTTTGTTGTCTGCAGGATCATACACGTGTTGTCAGTCCCATCATCGATGTCATCAGCCTTGATAACTTCGCCTACTTGGCTGCTTCTGCTGACCTGAGAGGAGGTTAGGATCCAACACAACCCAGTTACAGAACAGGACAACCTGTTCTGAAATAATGAAATTAACAGAAAAATAAAAATAACAATAATGAGTCACTGTTTTCAGTGCTGATTATGCACTTTGCCTGTTGTCTTTTTAATCAGGATTTGATTGGAGTCTTCACTTCAAATGGGAGCAAATTCCTATTGAACAGAAAATGGCAAGAAGTGACCCGACACAGTCCATAAGGTGAGTTTGACTTGCTCATTGATACATATCTCTGGTACCTTCTAATTATTTTTCTGTACTTAGCGACTGAAAAGAGTGTTGTTTTATTTAAACATGTTGCAACAACTTTGACTTAGTTTTCTATAATGTCTTTTAATGAAAGTGTGAATGAAATTTAATGTGCTTCCTCGCCCTGCAGGACGCCGGTTATTGCTGGTGGGATCTTTGTCATGGACAAAAGCTGGTTCAATCATTTGGGCCAGTATGACACCCACATGGACATCTGGGGAGGGGAGAACTTTGGTAAGTGGTGGACTTCATGTCAGGAGAGTAGTCTGTTCCCCCCCTGTGTCCTGTTTCCCCCCTCCCTCTTGTCTGTGTGTGTGCACAAGTCACACCTGAAACTCATCTACTCATCTGCTAGAACATAAATGGATCAGTTTTTGACACACTCTTTGCCAGATTGTTTGTTTATCATTCTTGACCTGTTATCCAGTTTTTGGTTCCAGCTCCTACATTAGAACCTGCCTAGTTTATCTGTTTTTGTCTTCTTTATTTGGACTTTTTATAATCAAACTAATAAATCTGCTTGTGATTTTTTCATCTGAGCCTGTCTGTTGTGTCAAGGGCAAGTCAGGCTACCCCTTTGCAGGGCTGGCAAATAGGCCGCTGAAATGCAGAAAAATGACTCTTATTTTTCAAAATGTTCAGGGGAGAATCCCCCCCTCCTAAACTGGCTTTGTCAATGACCTCAAGACCGCCCCTTACCCCCCAGCCCCACCCCACTCCTTTAGAAAATCCTGGATTTGCCCCTGGACTTCTCTATTTAGGTACATTAGGTCTAGCGGTCCTTCAAGCCTTTTTAAATACAACATAAGACTCCCCAGCATACAGTAACTGGTTCATTAGCAGCATTGTAATATTTTTGAGAGGATATTTACAAACTGATTAATGAATCGAGCTTTCTGCATCGGTACTTCACATATTTAATTAAATTTATTTGTACTTTGAAAATTTAATAAGACACATTTGAATGTGATTTATTAACCCACGTAGCGATCGTAAAGCAGGAAATGAAAGTCCCTTTGAAGGACAGAGCATGAAGTGAAAAATGTTTTTTGCTTTAGGGCGGAAGCATGTGCTCTAACAGACTGTGTGTCATGCAACGCTTCATTTTATTTGTCATTAACCTACTCCTGCAGCAGAGTAGGTTAATGCATTAAAATTCTTAAAAATAAATGAAACATTAAACATGACATGAAACATTTCTTAGAGGTAATGACTTCATTTGTTACGTTTTTATTTTTTTATGGAAGCTGCTTTACCAACACGATGTTTAGGATAAAACCCAATTTCCCACCAAACAGGAATTTGATCCGGTTTCCTGATTAAATACTATGTATAATTAAAAGTTTAGTTCTGTCATGAAGCGGTGTGCAGGAGGAAAGAGGAGGACCCAATTGCAGACAGAGAACATGGTTTATTTGAATTCGGCAGTCCATTATTACTGTGAATAGAAAAAACAAAGTTTTAGTGGCATGGCAAAAGGTTACTGTTCAGAATGTGTTCTTGGTCAGGCAACCAGGGAGACCTGGCTGCAAGGGATGGTATGACCTGACATAGAAGTCTAGGGGTGATTGCCCTTAAATAGATGGGAGGGTCCATAGATGTGTGGCATCAGTAATCAAGCTCAGGTGTCCCTAGTCAGGGCGACAAGTGAGGGTATCATGTCAAGGTCATGTTGTTTTATTTTTACTCGAATGTTTTCTGAATATTCAGAACACATGGAGATTCAAATTCTAAAAAAATGCGAAAGAGGAGGTTCATGGATGTTGTGAAAGAAGCTGGTGTAAAAAAATAAGATGCAAGAGATACATTCACCAGCCCCTTTATTAGGTACACCATGCTAGTAACGGGTTGGATCCCCTTTTGCCTTCAGAACTGCCTCAATTCTTCATGGCATAGATTCAACAAGGTGCTGGAAGTATTCCTCAGAGAGTTTGGTTAATACTGACGTGATGACATCACAAAGTTGCGGCAGATTTGACGGCTGCTCATCCATGATATGACTCTACCATTCCACCACACACCAAAGATGCTCTATTGGATTGAGATCTGGTGACTGTGGAGGTCATTTGAGTAGAGTGAACTACTTGTGATGTTCAAGAAACCAGTCTAAGATGATTCCAGCTTCATGACATGGCGCATTATCCTGCTGAAAGTAGTCATCAGAAGTTGGGTATATTGTACTCATAAAGGGATGGACATGGTCAGCAACTACACTCAGGTAGGCTCTGCCATTGCAACGATGCTCAGTTGGTACCAAGGAGCCCAAAGAGTGCCAAGAAAATAATTCCCACACCTTTACACGAAAGAAAGAAAGCATTCATTCATCATAGGGCTGCCACGCTGCAAATTGTAGCCTCAGTTTCCTGTTCCTAGTTGAAAGGCGACGTACTGTGTGTTAAGAGATGATCTTCTGCCTACCTTGGTTGTAACGAGTGGGTATTTGAGTCACTGTTGCCTTTCTATCAGCTCGAACCAGCCTGTCCATTCTCCTCTGACCTCTGGCATCAATAAGGCATTTCCGCCCACAGAACAGCCGCTCACTGGATATTTTTTCTTTTTCGGACCATTCTCTGTAAACCCTAGAGATGGTTGTGTGTGAAAATCCCAGTGGATCAGCTTTTTCTGAAATACTCAGACCAGCCCTTCTGGCACCAACAACCATGCGACGTTCAAAGTTACTCAAATCACCTTTCTTCCCCACACTGATGCTCGGTTTGAATTGCTGAAGATTGTCTTGACCATGTCTACATGCCTAACTGTACTAAGTTGCCGCCATGTGATTGGCTGATTAGAAATTAAGTTTTAAAGAGGTGTTGGGCAGGTGTATCTAATAAAGTGGCCGGTGAGTGTAGAGTTAGATTGAGGAAAATGACTTGTTGTGGCGCCCCATGAAGGTAAAAGTTAAGAAAAAAAAAAAAGATAAAGCAGTTTGTGTTTACAGGATGTAGCAGATGTGTTACATTCTGACAGAATTGGAGATGATGTGGGGTCTCAGATGTGTCACACCTTTACCTCTCTGCAGAGCTTTCCTTCAGGGTGTGGATGTGTGGAGGAAGTTTGGAAATCCTCCCCTGCAGCCGTGTTGGACACGTGTTCAGAAAACGTCATCCGTACGACTTCCCAGAAGGCAATGCTCTCACCTACATCAAGTGAGTTGGCTGATCTTCCTTCTCCACCTTTCACCCCACATTTCCCTTTCTTTATGTGACAAACAGGTTAATCCTGAGCTCAGTCAGAACCTCAAAAATGTCACATGACTCATTGCGCATGATACATACATTTCACACTTTTTAACAAAAGTGGCAATGAGGGCTGAGAAATCTGGAAACGTGTTAGAATAATACTTGTCAAATGTTTTCAAATGTTACTTTCAGCCCCAATGGGAAAATATCACAAATACTGTAGCTCAAAGTTTTATTCAGACAACCTCAAATGTTCCGTTCCGTCATCTTCCGCTTGTTCCGGAGTCGGGTCGCGGGGGCAACAGCCTCAAACGGGTAGCCCAGACCTCTCTCTCCCCGGCTGCATCCTCTAGCTCACCCGGAAGGATTCCAAGTCGTTCCCCGGCCAGCTGTGTGACATAGTCCCTCCAGCGGGTCTGGGGTCTGCCCCTTGGTCTCCTCCCGGTGGGACGTGCCCGAAACACCTCACCTGCGAGGCGCTCGGGGGGCATCCTGACCAGATGCCCGAACCACCCTATCTGGCTCCTCTCGACCTGGAGGAGGAGTGGCTCGACACCGAGCTCCTCCCGGATGACAGAGCTCCTCACCCGATCTCTGAGTGAGAGCCGAGCCACCCTGCGGAGGAAGCTCATTTCGGCCGCTTATACCCGCGATCTCATTCTTTGGGTCACCACCCACAGCTGGTGACCATACGTGAGGGTTGGAACGTAGATCGACTTGTAAATTGAGAGCTCAAATGTTTGAAAAAAAAAAATGGTTGCAAATCAATATTTCACTGGTGGAAAATGTCATGATGTGTGAGGTTACGGACATACGCGCAGTTTGTAGTTTTTAACAAGAAACAAATTTATTCTCAAAGAAATTTAAGAACAAGGTAACTTAAACAGGTCTCAAAACATTTTTATACCAAACCGGATGTGACTTGTAGTCTGAGTGAGGACGTCAGACTAACTGGCGACAAGTGAAGGACAAGACACAAATTAAACACAGAAGGGAGGGAGACACAATGAGACACACGTGAGACACATTAGGAAGGAGCAGTTAATCACCAGAACGAAGGGGAACTCAAGAAGAGGAAGTAAAGACACCTGAAATGTGAGGGAGATCAGTATTTCAAAATAAAACAGGAACCAGCAAATAAAACCAACAGCAAAGACTAGAAACCCTGACAAATTTTTTTTTTTTACATTTTTTTTTTTACATCTGTTTGATTTAGGTTGTACAAAACCTGGAAGTACCAATATTTTTTTTTTTTGTAGAACATATTTTGCCAAGTTGGATTAGTCTACAAGTTACTAACCAGACTGAGTGAAAGCCTGAATTATGGTGTGTATCACCAGGATTAGTGCTTGGAGCACTGTGTCATTACTGTGTGTGTGTCTTCTTAGGAACACCCGGCGGGCCGCTGAAGTGTGGATGGATGAGTATAAGCAGTACTACTACTCTGCGCGGCCGTCGGCTCAGGGCAAGGCCTTCGGCAGGTTTGTCTACTCTAAGGTCTTCTTTTCCATGTGCGCTGTGCAGCATTGAGACAGCTGTCTAAATATCAGTTTGTAACATTTCTTACGAGTTAGTCATCATTAATCATGCAAGCTTTGCAGTTAGAGTCATTAGAGACATTTTTAAAACATCCCAATTACAGTTTATGTTTCTGTGAGGCCCGCAATGTACATACGGGCTTTTCTAATGATTTATATTTGGCCTGACTTTTCTCTCCCTGTCACTTTCCATTGAAATTTATTTTTCTTTTGTCTTTCCATGTTTTATTTTCCTCCAGCATTGCAGACCGTCTAACACTGCGGCGAAAACTGAACTGCAAACCTTTCCGCTGGTACATGGAAAACGTCTATCCGGAGCTCAGGTGTGAAGCTTTAGCGAACGAGCAAATACACATATAAAATAAAACTAAACGGAGCGTGGTGAGACAACCACATTTTGTGGGTGTGGTTTTGAAACAGAGCTGCAGCATAGCAGAGAGGGATGATGTATGATCAGTCGCCTCAATTTTCTCTACTTCGCCAGTAAAATAAAATATCTCTGTTCACAGAATGTGAAGGAGACATTACATACTCAGGCTGTCTGTGCGTTTGTCTGGCGTTTTTAATACTTTTGTGTCATGATATGGAGCTAAGGCCAAAAATATACCCTTGACACAACAGACAGGCTCAGATGAAAAAGTCACAAGCAGATTTATTAGATTGATAAAGAAGACAAAAACAGATAAACTAGGCAAGTTCTGATGTAGGAGCTGGAGCCAAAAAACTGGATAACATGTCAAGCATGATAAACAAACGATCTGGCGAAGAGTGTGTCAAAAACTGGTCCATTTATGCTCCAGCAGATTAGTAGATGAGTTTCAGGTGTGACTTGAGACAAACACAGACAAGAGGGAGGAAACAGGACACAGAGGGGGAACAGATCTTATTTGGCATAAAAACATTTGAAATTTTGTCCTCTAAAAATGAACTCCGTCCGTTTCGTTGTCTTCCGCTCATCCGGGGCCGGGTTGCGGGGGCAACAGCCTCAGACGGGAAGCCCAGGCTTCTCTCAGCCCGGCTGCATGCTCCAGCTTACTCGGAAGTATCCCGAGTCGTTCCCCAACCAGCTGTTAGACATAGACTCTCTGGCGGGTCCGAGGTCTGCGTCTCGGTCTCCTCCCGGTGGGACGTGCCCGAAAAACACTTCACCAGCGAGGCACTTGAGGGGCATCCTGACCAGATGCCCAAACCACCCCATCTGGCTCCTAAAAATAAACTCGAACTAGATTTTTTTATTTAAACCACTGTTTTCCTGCTGGAACCCTCCAAATGAGCCAAAGTCAGAATTTTCTCACATTCACTCCAATGCAATTTTGAGAGAGACTGAAACTAAAAAATGAGGTCATTTATAAACTGCTGATAATTCAATTCTGTTATGCTTAAAAAAATTTTTTTTTTAAATATTCTTGCGTTGCTCAAACCCTAAATTACAGTTCTGAGTCTCTAGAATATACAGAAGGGTGAATCAGCTAACAGTGTGTGTTCGTGTGTTTTTGTGTGTGTGTGTGCCAGCAGCGCACAGATGCCTGAAGGAGAAAAAAAGGACTGTTTTAAAGAAATAATCTAGAAATAATAATCAATTTTATTTGTATTGTGCTTTAAAGCTACACGTGTTTGCTTTGTGTTTAGTTTGGGTGCGTTTGCCGCATTTCAGCATAACTAGGTGGCTGCAAGGCATCAAGCTGCTGTTTATCTAAAACAGCACATTTCTACTTAATTTAATTTTCATAAGAACCTCTGCCTATGAGATCTATTGCTTGTGAGATTCAGTTTCTGAATGAGTCGATCAGTCGTTTTGCTCCACTTTCTCTTTATTGTTGTAATGTGACCTTTATCTTAATTATTTGCCCCCCTGTTTCTGTTCCATCCAGAGTCCCTGAGCAGGAAGCGGTGTCCAGTGTGCTGAAACAAGGTGGCTTGTGTCTAGAGACCCGTGGGAGTGATGGGCTTATCCTGGCAGAGTGCAGGGGCATTGGAGCCAACCGGCCGCAGTCACAGGTCAGCTCTAAACTACCAAGGAAAGTTTGGTGTTAGACATTAATGAATTGTTTATGATGGTTTCGCCTTTCTAAACCTACATTAATCTGGATTTGATCAGTGTTTTTCTAAATCATGAACATTTGTTGACACTTTTTTTGCTAAACCTAAAATGCATTTAATTTTTTTTTGAGAAAACATGAGATTTGTATGTAATAAAATCATCTAAGTCAGAATATGTTGCTCACAATTTATCTCATGTCAAATCAAGTGGTGGGTTTGGACTCATCATGACTTTATGCTCATGTTCTGATAAATGTTGGGTCTTTTCCCAAAACTGGTTTGACACGGGAAACTAAATTATTCTTATTCCCAAAGTGAGTTTGATCATAGTGGGTGTACAAAGCTTCACTGAATAACTTGGATCAGCTGCCGTGAAAGATTCTTTCACAAAGTCGTAATGTATTATCTGACTTTTTTTTTTAATGTACTGTATTCATCCCTCAAATGGGAAAATTACTTTTGCTGCATTGGACCGCAGCCGGCAGCCACGACAGCACCAATGGTGGGGGCAGCGGGGGTTTTGGTGTCTTCCCCAAGGGCACTTAGGCATGGGCCCAGTGGGAATCAAACTGCCATACCTACAAACAACAACTCCATACTCACCATTTTTAAAATTTTATTTCCTCTTTACTGCAGAAATGGGAGCTGATAGAACCGTTAATCCGGCAGCAGGATCTCTGTCTGGCCATTTCTGCCTTCACAGCGGGGTCAAAAGTCAAGATGGAGCCCTGCAATACAAAAGAACCAAAACAGGTAAGAAAAAAATGAAACATTACTCTTTCAAATCACATTTACTCCTTTTTTAAAAGAATAATGTTGGAAACAAACTCTGATCTCCCTCACCTCGTAACACATTTCTCAATAAAAATACCATTCCTGTAGTCATTTTTTATCTTTATGCAAAATAAAAACAGGGTCTTTGAAGGACAATATTTCAAGCTACAGAAAATGGAAAGTACTGGTATCTGAAAATTCTTCCATCCAAAAAAACTCAAAATCCTGGCCAACAATCAGTCAAAGCGATTCAATCACGGCATCAAACTGGGAACAAGCTCTTGACGTGCCAGTTCCAGCCAAATCACACATAATGGATTCAAAGATAAGAGACATTACAGACACCCGCCTACTGGTATCAACAGGAGGTCTAGATCCTGTCTCACTGATTCTGACCTCACCAGCCTGCTTTTATAAGACCGGAATAACAAGCATCTCCTTAAATCCAGACCTTTCTTTGTGCTTCTTTCTTTAAACATCCCACATGGATACATATTGGCTACATGGCGATTTATGACATCTCCCTGGGAGACATTAACAGGATCCATGTGTGTGAGCGTGCACGTCTCCAGCCAGCGTCTCTCAGCTGGATCACCACATAGCTCTTTGGAAGCAGGCCCATCAAACAATCGAGCATTTATTGCTGTGGGAGACATTGTTTTCTTCTCTTTCTAATCCCCTAAAAAAAAAATATTGTTCTTTTCTTAACTTTGCAGTGTGTATTCCTCCGTCTTCCAAAAAACGCTCGGAAAAAAACCCCTGCGGAAACATTTTCTTTTCTCAATTTTAAAACTTGTTGAAGACTGATTCTTGACATGGTCCTAAAAGTATTTTATGGGTTTGTGTTTTTGAAAAATTATTATCTCCATCACTATTTTTTTCAAAGAGCAAGAAAAGGAACTATGTGGCAATTTAAAAACAACAGAAAATCCCCAGAATATTTCACAACAGACGCATGAGTTTGTATGAAAACTCTCACAAACAATGTGTTTTTGGCAGCCATCTGAGTTTTAGTCTTTGGAAAGAAAATTAATTTAAGTTTTAGTCACCTTTTAGTCATCTTTATATATTTTAGTTTTAGTCAGGTTTTAGTCGACTAAAAACTAAAATTTTAAGTAGTTAGGATCAACAGTCCAGAGCAATGAAGAGTGTGGAAAAGAGGTGAAGAAGCGTGTACAGGCAGGCTGGAAGGGGTGGAGAAAAGTATCAGGTGTGATGTGTGACAGAAGAGTTTCAGCTAGAATGAAAGGGAAAGTGTACAAAACCGTGGTGAGACCGGCCATGCTGTTTGGTCTAGAAACAGTAGCACTGAAGAAAAGACAGGAAACATAGATGGAAGTAGCAGAGATGAAGATGCTGAGGATCTCTCTGGGAGTGACCAGGATGGACAGGATTAGAAATGAGTATATCAGAAGAACAGCACATGTTAGAGGTTTTGGGGATAAAGTCTAAGAGGCCAGACTGAGATGGTTTGGACATGTGCTGAGGATAGAGAGTACACTGGAAGAAGGATGCTGGATTTGGAACCACCAGGAAGGAGGACTAGAGGAAGACCAAGGAGGAGGTTCATGGACACAGTGAAGGAAGACATGAAGATAGTTGGTTTGACCGAAGAGGATGCAGCAGATAGAGTTAGATGGAAGAAACTGACTTGCTGTGGTGACCCCTGAAGGGAAATGCCGAAAGACGAAGAAGTCAAGTTTTAGTCAACAAAACCTCAAAAGAGTTTTAGTTGGCGAAGACATTTTATAGTCTAGTTTTTGTGTAAAAAAGCAAAGAACAACAAATATTTTTACTTTAACAATCGTGGCTTTGTTACTGAGAATGGTGCAGGTTATTTCTAAAAAAAAAAAAAGACAAACCTGCCGAGCTTTAATTAGTACAAAACAGGAGTTCGGGTTAGTCCTAACCCTAAAAGAACTTATGACTTACATTGGCATGAATATCAGGGTGATGAACTTTTAGATGCCACTTGAAATTAGTAGTATTTTTTCCACCTATTTTGTGTCCACATTTACGTTCTTCTCCCACAACAATGCATTCCGTTTTATTCTCTGATTGGTTATCTATAAAGTGTCCTCGTAGACCATCACGTCGCTTCCGACCACCTTCCCCCTTTGTTGCTGTTGCCACCATGGTGTGTGACTTTCTTCTGGCCACTTGTGTGTTGCGCTAGATTCAAACATTCAGCGTGCTAGATTTGAAATTTAGCGCACTAGATTTGAAATTTAGCGTGCTAGTTTTATCATTTAGCGCACTAGTTTACATACGTGTAGTGGCCCAAATGGCTTCCATAGTGCAGACGGTGTTCATGTGCAGTATTGTGGGGGGCGTGCCGCCGTGAGAGACGGAATGCCCCGTTGTGCTATTTCTTTTCACAGATAGAGCACACGTACAATTGGAAGAAATGTGAAAATATGGAAGTCTGAGACCTATTTTGGTACATTTTTGTCTTATCAACAGAAACTTGCAAAAGCCTCGTCACATTTTAGTCACCAAAGAGACGCATTAATTTTGTTATTGTCACGTCATCGGCATGAAAAAAAGCCTCGTCAACAAAATCATTTTGTTGTTGTTATTGTTTATGAAAACAACACTGATCACAAAGCAGGCTATGTACACATCTCTTTTATTTGTATGCTTTTTCTCCCCACCTTTGAACTCGGAAATCCGAGCATGTCACGCCTCTGTTCTTTGACACCAATACCAAAAGTCACTGTCTGGGAGATTTTCAGATTAACCACTTATTCATCTAAAGCCTACCTTCAGGAGTCTATAGTTAAGACTCAAGTCTTAAGTTCAACATTATCCACTTAAACAATGAGCTAAAAAAAGGCGCCAATGTAGTGGTCTGTCTGTTGATGACAAATCTTAATTGGCTTATAGTCTCAGCAGAGCTGGCTGTCCTGGAGCACTATGAGTAGGTGAGAGAGTGTAATCACTCTTATTTTCCAGTCTAAAAGCCCCTTTTGTTTACCAGTTAATTTATATGATTATGGTCTGTTTTACTGTGGTTTACTCTGGTTTTTGTTAGGTTTCCATGGCAGACACAGACATTTTATCTGCATGAAAAAAGTATCTGAAAAGGTCTGGGTTTGAGTCCTGGGTGAGGATGAGGCCTCTTTTTTTTTTTTATATACTTTATTGATCCCTCAACGGGGAAATTTGTGTGCTGCATTACACGGCAGCAGGCTGCCACGATGGTGCCAATGGTGGGAGAAACGGGGGTTAGGTGTCTTCTCCAAGGACCCTAGACGTAACTCAGTGGGATGCGAACCCGCGAACATCCAGTTAACTTTGCAGGTTTGCATCCCTCATAGCAAGAAAGTCAGGGGTTCGAGTCCCGGGTAGAGATGAGGCTTGGAAGACTGGCCTTTTTGTGTGGAGTTTACATATTTGGGAGGTGTGTTTCCTCCCACCCGCCAAAAATATGTGTTAGGTTGATTGGCTAGTACCAAATTGTCCCTAGGAATGAGTATGCGTGTGGATGGTTTTGTGTGTGGCGACCTGTTCAGGGTGCACCCTGCCTCTCTCCTAAAAACTGCCAGGTTAGGCTCCGGCACCTGCTGCAACCCTGTTACAGAATAAGCGCTTCAGAAGACGAAATGAAAGTATTATCTACATATAACTGTGATGTTATGTTTATGCTTTAAATTATACGAAAGAGGAGGTGAAATCAGAAGCAAATTGTTTTGTTTTTGTTTGTTTTTTTTTGCTCCAAACAACTGTAATACACACAAAATCCATTTCATAATGAGCTTTTAGTAGTGATTAATTAAATCCATAATGGTTATAAAATCACTATGAATGAAGTGCATCGAGTTTTTTTTTTAAAGTTAAGCTTCTCTGCATAAGTTTTGATTTGAAAATATCCACTGAATAAAATCAAAAACTCACTGCCAAACATACAGATGTGAACAGCTGTCTCTTGGTGCCTATAAATCTGCCACCAAAATCTAGTTCTTCCCATTGATGAGTCATTTTTTGGCTGATTAAAAACATCCATGGAAACAATGTTTCTCTCACACAGCAAGATACAAGTATTGTTTGCTCCAAAATCTGACTAGTGGAAACAGAAGTTTTACATTTATGTTACATTAGAAGACTGCAAAATGGATTTAGAAGGTCTTGATGTGGTTTTCCGTTATTTTGATTCTGCTTTGTGATAAATAATGGCTACAATGTAATTAGTTAAATTGTTCAAAATAAAAATAAAATTAGTAGCTTCAGTAGCTTCATTCCCACTCACCCTCACTTACAGACACACACACACACACACACACACACACACACACACACACATACACACACACACACATACACATGTTCCTCTCTCAAACACAAGGCGCTGGAGGTGCTGCTTATTAAGAACAAGCTTAACAACATTATTTCATGTCACAGACTCCAAAAATCTTCAAAAACACTAGAAAAAGCTGCTAGATTGTTGCTTCTTTTTTTGTTTTTTAAAGAGACACTAGACGTTCTGAATATTCGCTAAAAGTCACTGAGTTGGTTACACTAACTTACACTAACTTCCTGTCATTTCATAAAAAAATTTCTACACACTTGATGGTCGACTTGGGATCAGTCCCCGGGTGTGGTTCATATTTATGGCAGACAGCAGGAGCTTTAATTACTTGTCTTAAAAACTGTTCTGATTAGTTTTTCCGCAGTATATTTTTATCTATTTTTTTACAAACAAAAGTATGAGCTTCATCTGGTTAAAAAGAACTAACAAAGTTAACTACCTATTTATCAATAGTTTAAAGGTCCTATATCATGCCTTTTTTCCCTTATTTTATCCTGTTCTATGTATCATTATATGCATAATTTTACATTCCGCCACAATCTCAACACAAAAGGTTATAAATTATACCCTGTTTGGGAGCGCAGTTTCATACCCGGAAGTCAAAACAGCTTGTTTCAGTTTTTTTTTCTTTTTTTTTTCCCGGGACCCGCCCCGTTGGTTGCGATTGGTTGTCATTCATTGTGATTTCCCCACCCACCCAGCACAGCGTGGAGCGGGAGGGGCGAGGTGTGAGACGTATTGAGTAAACAAAGCGGTTTTTCTCCTCCGGAGCACGGAAATGGGTGGATATCAGGGTGGAGAGCAGGTAGAAGTGGGGGAGGGTGTTTGAGCTGCAGGGGGCTGAACAAAAAACAGATGTACGTCACTATGTTCCACCAGTCGTTAGAGGTTTGGAGAACACGCCCCTTACTTTGAATTTAAATATCTCAAAATAGCATGAATCACAATAAAACACACTTTGGGGGATTGTTTGGGGTAGTACTAAGTAAAATAAAAGGTTAAAACCTCATAAAAGTCCGTTTTGCATGATATAGGACCTTTAAGCTGAGCTGATCTGAAAGAAAAGATTCATTTAAGCTGATAAATGATAATATCTAGACTTGTGTGTAAAAAAATGTATTACCACAATAAATCCATTTAGAATTTTGAAGCCAAGGGAATTATTTAATATGTGATAAATATGCTATCTATCAATTCATTCTTCTTCTTCTGGCATTTCCCTTCAGGGGTCACCACAGCAAGTCAGTTTCTTCCATCTATGTGTTAGGTTGATTGGCTAGTACCAAATTGCCCCTAGGAATGAGTATGCATGTGGATGGTTTTGTGTGTGTTGCATCCTCTTCGGTCACACCAACTATCTTCATGTCTTCCTTCACTGTATCCATGAACCTCCTCTTTGGTCTTCCTCAAGGCCTCTTTCCTGGTGGTTCCAAACCCAGCATCCTTCTGCCGATGTACTCTCTCTCTCCTCTGCACATGTCCAAACCATCTCAGTCTGGTCTCTCTGACTTTATCTCCAAAACCTCTAACGTCTGATCCTGTCCGTCCTGGTCAGTCCCAGAGAGATCCTCAGCATCTTCATCTCTGCTACCTCCATCTCTGTTTCCTGTCTTTTTCTCAGCTCTACTGTCTCTAGAACAAACAGCATGGCCGGTTTCACGACGGTTTTGTACAGTTTCTCTTTAATTTTAGCTGAAACTCTTCTGTCAACCATCACACCTGATACTTTTCTCCACCCATTCCAGCCTGCCTGCACACGCTTCTTCACCTCTTTTCCACACTCTCCATTGCTCTGGACTGTTGGTCCTAAGTACTTAAAATCTTCCATCTTCTTTATCTCTTCTCCCTGTAGCCTCACTTTTCCATTTGGATCCCTCTCATTTACACACATGTACTCTGTCTTACTTTGACTAATCTATCAATTCATTGTTATGTGTCAAATTTGAGAGCTGGAGCCTGTTCTTTCACAGATTAGCAATAGTCAGTCTTTTACTCTTATTAGTCTGTGATAAAGCTTTTAAAATTAGTGAGATTTTATAACAATTGTCCAGCAATAGTTCCAAAACCCAAGTTGTGGTTGTTTATGTGCAAAAAATACAATGAGATAAGAGATATTTTGCATCAGATTGAACCTTAAGTTATTTTTTAGAACTCTAAGCTGTAAAACCTCATTATTAAGAAAATGAAATAGTTTCTTCTTCGATAAAATGAATGCTTACTGAGCTCCTCGACTGGCCGCCCTTTAACATTTCCCCTATTAAATGTGAAAAGTCATTAGTGTGATTACTTTAATCTACTTATGAATCAGCTCATTATTCACTGGTAATCACAAAGTGGAGAACTAGTCAAACCATTTGCTTTGACTGAGATGAACTCATGTTTTTTTTTTTCATTTTGTGCACTTTTATTTTCACAGAAATGGAAGCCGAAAGGCACGGCCCTGCAGCATATGGTCAGTGGGCTGTGCCTGGACAGCCAAACCCCAGCAGGACCCCCAGTCATCTCACAGTGTCGCCCCCAGGTGGCAAGTCAGTCCTGGGAGCCACAAGTTATCGCCTGAGCCATGTTGGATAAGAAGGGGGATAGTAGAAAGGAGATGCTGTTCCCAACCAGCTGAGCAGGATGAAGGGATCCCATCTACACGCTGAGGGATAAAAGCAGTAAAAACTGTACTTTTGTGATGTCAACCAATGGCTGCTGCTCATCATCTCGTGGTGACAAAGAGCATCATGGGAAAATTCTGAAGGCCTTGTTGCTCCACCCATCTGAGGTCGTTGGTGTACAGTGTTTCATCATCCCAGGATGCTGCACATCTACGTAATCTTGAGCTTTTCACTAAACCTGTTGCACATCTCACTTTTTCATTTTTGTTTCTGTTCTGGTAAAAACTTTGCTTCTGTTTGGATTAGTGGGGTTCTGTTGAAACTAAGTGCATCCTGTACTGTAGCAAGTGTGGAAAGCTGCACTTGACCTGTTCCAAGTCAACCCAGTTTTCACTGACGCTCGACTGTGAGGTCCTGGGCAGCCTTTCCACACACACACATACACTTACACATACGTATATATACCCATATGTATGTGTAGTCGACTAAAATCTGAGCTTTTTATTGCTGAACTGCAATCCTGAAAGCACCATGCAAGAGCAGGTCCAGTATTTATTCTTTTGCATGGTCAGACCCAAAGAATGTTTTTTTTGTCTTTTCAAAAATTTCTGTAAATATTTGAAACGGTTTATGGCTTGATTTTTTTGTGAAAAAGTAATCTATGTTGTTTGAAAAAATAAAATGTGTCGACAAAAAGAAGGAAAAGAAATTGTGGTATTTGTCTTTGAAATAAAGCGTTATCTTTTAGATGGTATTTTAATCTTAGAATTTCTTGTCAGGGTTTCTCTGTCAGGGTTTTATGGATGTGGAAGGACGAGGACCCAAATGCAGGACAAAACAAGATTTATTGATCATAATTTAGGTAAGGCTGTAAAGCAAAGGGGGACAGGATTAATTCAGGATTTCAAAAGTTCAAATAATAACAGAGTTCAAACATGGTCAGGCAACCACGATGACCTGGCTGGAAGGGACGGTATGAACCCACAGGGAAGTCTGGAGTGATTGCCCTTAAATGGATGGCAGGGTCCACAGATGTGTGGAATCAGGAATCATCCTCAGGTGACCCTAATCAGGGTGATTAGGAATATCCAGGGCTCCCTCTGGTGGTAGGTGAGGGAATACTGACACTTCTACCTGTGGTTTTAAAAAAAAAACTTTTTCCAAAAACAGAAGTGTACCAGATCAGGCAAACCCCATCACCCTAAAAACACAGCACAGTGTGGAAATCATTTATCAGATATGACTTGCCTGGAAGAACTGCAATAAATTAAAAAATATATTCTAATAGCATGTGCTGGTCATTCCACTCAGATTTTGCTTTATTACGTACTTAATTGACCTATTTAAACAAAAATCTTTTTAACCATTTTTTTTAATGATTTTTTTTTTGCAGCAATTGCACAAAGCCAACAACAATTATGTCTTTAGCTTTCAGTAGAATTTTTTTATTGGTTTTAGTTTGGCTTCTTCTTCCCCTAAATCACATTTTTGGACTATACGTATTTGCACATTTTTTTGTGGATTTAGATGTCAAAGCATCAGAGATAGATGGGTTCATTAGCCTGTCAGGAGCGATCAGTCAGCATGATTCTCTTAGTAATCTGTTTATGGTTTCCCAGAAATGCAAGCATTCAGAACGAAGAGAAATAAGGGCATAAGAGGAATTACAGACGTTGCTAAGGAACATAAATTAAACTTTTGTTCAAGCGGTACTTGAGGCAGCTCTAGTTTTGACATGCTCCTCCACACCTTAAACTCTCAGACCTGAATACAGTCAATTTGATGTCTTACTGTTACAAGTTGGTTGAAAATTGAACTAAAAAGAAAAAGGTAAGTAGATTTGTTTTTTGAATTTTTTTTTAAAAAATCTACCTATTTATATAAATCTACCTAAGTTATTTTAGAGAAAACAGTCTGGGTCAACCCCACACAAAACCTCCACATCAGTCCTTCAACATATTGTACATATGAGAGGGAAAAAAAATCTTAACCAGATGCCCGAACCACCCCATCTGTTTTCTCTCAACCCGGAGTAGCAACGGCTTTACTCCAAGCTCCTCCTGAATTGCAGTGAATGAGAGGCCAGCCACCCTGCAGAGGAAGATCATTTCGTCCATTTCACCCACATTTTCGTTCTTTCGTTCACTACCCACAGCTGGTGACCATAGGTGAGGGTAGGAACGTAGATCGACTGGTAAACAGAGAGCTTCGCTTTTCGGCTCTGCTCTTTCTTTACCACGACGCACTGATGCAGTGTCCTGATTATTATAACTTTAGAGATTGCAGATAATCGATACCATGACATGGTTTAGGCAAATTTGACCAATTTTAACAACTCAATCCATCACCTTGGATTTTGGAAAACAGCAAAGAAAAAATTTTGTATTCTTCAGTATTATTGTAGTTCCCTCACCCGCCGCCAGAGAGAACCTCAGACCACCTTTCCTTCCCCCGACTCCTAACTGATTCCGAACACCTGCGCCTCGTTTAACCTGCTGCCTATTTGACGGCAGCCTCGCTAGCTTTTTTTTGTTGGGTCTTCACTCCTTCCTGCCTTGTCTGGCTCCTGACAAAGAAATATCATTTGAAACCTTGAGAGAAAAACTGACTTTGACATGAACTGACTTTTTACTCTTGCTCCTTTTTTATAGCCTTGCTGGACTTCCTTGGTTAAATAAATTGTTTGTTGTTCCGCAATTAGGTCCTCCTTCTGCACCCCCATCATAACAAGTATACTAAATAGATTCATTTAATTTCCGGCGGCTTAGATTTGTGTTTTTATCTGATTTTGACCCAGACTGTGTCTTGCTGGAACAAAAACGAATAATTCCTCTACTGTGGACAAACATGAGTCTTCATCAAAATTAAAAAGAAATTTTTAAATAACAAAATGAATAAGATGAAAAACTAATATAACGGTATAAAACCCGCGCCTTATCATAGGGTGCGCCTTATGTGAGTGTTAAAAACAGAGCACAGAAAAATGGAACTGCATGTTAATACGGTGCGCCTTTTGGTCGTGAACATACGGTATTACTTCACAATAAATTGAGTGAAGGTAAACAGGGTCCTGCCCCAAATGGGGGAGTTTAAGTATCTTGGGCTCGTGTTCACGAGTGGGGGAAGGATGAAGCAGGAGATCGACAGGCGGATCGGTGTGGCGTCAGCAATAGCTAGGACGCTGCATCGGTCCGTCGTGGTAAAGAAAGAGCTGAGCCGAAAAGCAAAACTCTCGATTTACATGTCGATTTACGTTCCTACCCTCACCTATAATCGCCCCTGTGAGTGGTGACTGAAAGAATGCGATCGCGGATACAAGCGGCCGAGATAAGCTTCCTCCGCAGGGTGGCTGGGCTCTCACTCAGAGATCGGGTGAGGAGCTCGGTATCGAGCCGCTCCTCCTCCAGCTCGAGGGGAGCCGGGTGGGGTGGTTCGGACATCTGGTCAGGATTGCCTCGCTGGTGAGGTATTTTGGGCATGTCCCACCGGGAGGAGACCGAGAGGCAGACCCCGGACCTGCCGGAGAGACTGTTTCACAGCTGGCCGGGGAACGACTCGGGATCCTTCCGGCTGAGCTGGAGGATGGAGCTGGGGTGAAAGAAGCCTGGGCTTCCCGTCTGAGGCTGTTGCCCCCGCGACCATGCCCCGGATAAGCGGAAGATGACGGAACGGAAATTAAGTGAACTTGGACAATCCTGAATGTTTTTTATTGATTTGTATAAACCTTTTATTTGTCTGGATCTTCCATTTCTGTCAAATTGGTTAAAAAAATAATCTAAAAACAGACTTAAACTGAAGGTCATTCCAGGGACAGTAGTATAAAAAAATGCTGATTGACTATTTTTACCTGATAAGTTAGATTATAACAATAAATATCTTAAGAAAATAAAAAAAATACCTTTTATTGTTTGATCAAACTCAAACTTAAACATTAGTTTATTCTGATGTTGCACCAAAAAGGTGAAGAAATTTTTTTTTCTGCGTGGTTGCAGAGAATTATTAGTGCTTTCATTTGAAGGCCACAAGGTGGAAGTGTATCCTTATGAACATGAACAATGTGAAAAAACTGACCTCCACATATGCCTTTTTATTTCTATTAATGATGACAAATGTCCATAACGACATCGCAATGAACACATAAGCTATAAACAATATAATTTTAAATGTCACCGTCAAGAATCCCTTTGAATTATATTACCCACAGACATCGAAAGAATCAAAACGTCCAAATGAAGAAGATAAATTAATCTATAAAACCTTAATTACTAACATGATCAACAACATTAATTGGGTGCTATGTGTGTGTGCATGTTCAAGTTAAATCTTTAGCTTTTCAGGCTGGAAATAATGCCTGCTTCAGCTTTGTAGGCTGTAAAACTATGTCAGGAATGCTGATAAACTTTTGGCCTTTTCGAGGGGCCAGTGTGTCATCATCACTGGTAGAATGGTGAATGAATGCAGAGACAGTAAGTGAGTTGGACTTTGAAAACATGTGAAATGATTCAATATGCAAAGATTTAATTTGTTACAATGAGCTCCAAATGCTTCCTGTAATCCAGGCTTTATTTTATCCTGACTCATCAGAAACAATGAAGAAAAGATTAACATTACTGTGTAATAAGTAGCTGACTTAAGCAGATGCTCAACAAAAATAATTCTATTTTTTCTGATAAAACTAATAGAATTACTTGCATATTCATATTTTTCACTCTGTTCGAAATGTAGAAAACTCTTTCTGAAGGTTGAGCTCCTGATTAAGAAATAAAGTTATGTTAATGCAGGTTAAAAATTAAACTAAAACTTTTTTCTTCTTTCTTTTCTAAATTGATTTTTTTGCACGGAGTTACATCCACGATATGAAAAATTGGTCAAACAAATAAAATAAAAAACATTGGACCATAATTTTTCAATAGCAATTTGTCACTTTTTTGTTGTACTTTGCTGCAAAGAACATTATGTGTATTGTAATGTGTTCATAGGAAAAACACATTGCAAACACAAGAAAATCCAGCAAATCCAGTTCCAATAAACGCACAATTATCATACTTGAAGAATTTTATCTCATTTCTAAACATCTTGTTTTTACAAAGATGAGCTTTAGAAGTCATCTGTTTATACAGTTTGTCAATTTTTTGTTTTCTGTCTTGAAAAGAAAACCTTCCACTAGACTTGTTAAAAAATCCACCCTTTACCCAACTTTATTTATTGAACTTCAAAGATAACAGACATTCCAGAGCAAGGTGTCCTACAAAAATGAATCAGAAAAACAATCAGAGAATGTCATCACCCACCAAATCCCCTCTGGCCCCTTTCTCTACCTGGTCATCCTGCCAAAAAACAAAAAAGAGAAAAATAAATCAAATACAACAATGAAACACAAAATTGATTACTCGTTAGAATATATAAACTTTTTTTTCTTCCGATTATTGTGAGATTTCTACAAAAGTAAACTATTTTGTGAACAAAGTTCTTTTAGGGACGTAATGTGGTGATTTTACTGTAAAGGCATGAATAATCATCTGCATAATTTCAATACATTACAAACCATTTTCCACATGATTTTTTAAAATTTTATGTAAATCAATTAGGATTTTTTCTTTTTGCAAATTTAAAATGTCATTTAATCTTACAAAGAACCTTGTTTGCACTGTCATAAGCTGACAGGAAACATTCAAAAAAGAAATATTTTTTTGTAAAGTAAAAACCTCACAATTAGCCCAAAGTTAATCCTCACTGTGGGTATAAAGTTTACAACCTCACTATTAGCATAAAGTTATAACCTCACTGTTAGCCTAAGGTTAATCCTGTTTATCAGACTAAAGCTAATCTTCACACTTAACCTAAAGTTAAACTTTGGTGTTAGCATAAAGTTAAACCTCACCATTGGACTAAAGTTAACCCCTAGTAAAGCTAACCCACACTATTAGCCCAAAGTTAAAACCCAGTAAGGCTAACCCTCACTATTACCCTAAAGTTAGACCCTAGTATCGCCAACCCTCACTATTAGCCTAAAGTTAAACCCTAGTAAACTTTAGGCTACTGGGATTCGCTAGTAAAGCGGATCCTCACTATTAGCCTAAAGTTAAACCCTAGTAAAGCGGATCCTCACTATTAGCCTAAAGTTAAACCCTAGTAAAGCAAATCCTCACTATAACCCTAAAGTTAAATCCTAGTAAAGCAAATCCTCACTATAACCCTAAAGTTAAACCCTAGTAAAGCAAATCCTCACTATAACCCTAAAGTTAAATCCTAGTAAAGCAAATCCTCACTATTAGCCCAAAGTTAAACCCTAGTAAAGTTAACTCTCCCTATTAGCCCAAAGTTAACCCTGGGTATCAGCTTAAAATTAGCCATCACAGTAAGCCTAGTTAACCCTTACTATTGTTAACCCTCACTATTAGACTAAAGGGAACCCTGTCACTTTCCCTAAAGTTAACCTTCATTATTAGTCTAAAGTTAAACCATAGTAAAGCTAATTCTCACTATTACACTAGTAGCCTAAAGTTAAACCCTAGTAAAGCTAACCCTCATTATTAGCCTAATATTAACTCTAACTATTGGCCTAAAGTTAACCCACCCCCCCAACTATTGGCCCGAAGTTAACCCTGGGTATCAGCCTAAAATTAGCCACCATGGTATGCCTAAAGTTAGTCCTTACTAAAGTTAACCCTCACTATTAGCCTAAAGTGAACCTCCTCTATTAACCTAAAGCTAGCCCTCACTATCAGCCTAAAGTTAAACTTCACTATTATTCTAAATTTAATTCTTACTAAAGTTAACCCTCACTATTACCCTCAATTTAACCCTTACTATTAGCCCAAAGTTAACCCCTGAAATTGCGTTTGTTGTGTTGGGTTCGATCACCTTTGATGTGCCTGTTTGGACCAATCCGGTGTGAGGTGGGCGGTCCGTTGCTAAGGTGCAGGTTTGGTTGATTCTCCGCTTAGCAGCCATTCAGCAGCGGTGCCTGAACCGATTGGACTGCTACGATCTCACCGACGCTTTTTTTGTGGAATTTGAATTATTTTGGCACGGCACGGCTCGGGATTTCTTGGTGTCGCCTTTAAAGAAGCATCTTCTGGGTCGCGGAGGTGGTCACAGGTAAGACAGAGGGTAATAAATATTTCTAAAAAGGGGGTAAAAGAAGCAATATGTGTTTAATTCTGCCCTGTTAAAGCTTGTTAGCACCTCAAGCTAAGCGGCATTAGCTTGGGAATGCGGCACACAGCACTATGTTAGCCTGAGTTTAGTGGTTTTTAGCTCGCTTGCTAACCTTACTAGATGACAGGGTGAAGCTAATGTAGGCTGGGAGGTTGTTTAGTCTCTCTTTCCTGTCTGATTAAGCAAAAAGAAGAGCTACGAGGTGATTCAGCTAGTTCTAGCCTCTCTCTGATTAGAGGCTAACCTCTCTTTAAGTTACCTGGAGAACTTTTAAATGATGAATGACTCAGCTCCAACTAAAATCAATGTAATGCATTCAAATGAATAATCACGATGTGATCTATCTCACTGTCACGCCTTCAAATAGTGTAACTTGTCATGCAGGGAGTAAGATTACGAGAAAACGTGTTACAATTTGAGTTCCTTTCAGATTGAAACACATGTTTTAAAAAACCACCTTGTCACCAGACAGCTTGAGCTCCTGATGGTTGAGTTGTGACTCATATAGTCTCTAAAAGTGTGATAAATAATCTTGTGATGGAATATTTCATGTGATTTAGTCAGAAAAATATATTTTTTTACTCCCTCTCTGAGCTGTCATCCCTTATCTGATAAGTACAAGTACTCAGATTACATCCAGTATTCAGACTGACCACAGGGAGTACGCCCATATGGCTGGATCAACCTGTTTACTAGATGATTTCTCTGTTTGGATTCCTTCATCGTCTCCCTATTGAGATGGTATTGGCTTTCTGAGGCATGGAAATACATCATGTGTAATCTGTTTGGCTTGTAAGACATTGGCACATGGTGGTGTTTTTGTTCCTTCTGTGGTGGGAACGATAGCATCTATGACTGATAAATTGTCTCAGCTAATTCAATAATAATAGAGGAAACAGCAATTAAGCCGAAAGTTTGATTAGTGAGACTCACAACTGCAAAAACATATTGAGTAATTCGGGTTAGTTGTGAAGGATTACTGGGCAGGTACACATAGCACAGGTCATCAGTCTTGTTCAGATTACCGTATTTTCCGCACTTTAAGGCGCACCTAAAAACCTTAAATTTTCTCTAAAGTCCACGATGCGCCTTTTAACCCGGAGCGCCTTATGTATGGATTAATATTGTGCTACAACAGGTGTCGCAACTACGGTAAGCAGCCGCCGACTCCATTTCCCCCATAGAAGAAGTAGTGCTCGGTGCATGCTGGGATACATGAAAGGACGTCTCATTTCCATTTGTATAAAGACTGGGAAATGGCTCCTACCAAGAGACACTGTTACACCACAGAGTTTAAACTCAAGGCGATCGGTAATGCAGTAGAACACGGGAATAGAGCCACAGCGACAGAGTTTAACATCAATGAATCAATGGTGAGGAAGTGGAAGAAGCAAGAGGATGCGCTGCGCCAAGTAAACAAGACTAAACAGAGTTACCACGGGAACAAAGCGAGATGGCAACAGTTACAGGACAAAGCTGAATAGCCTTTACTGTAGCGCCTTATAATGCGGTGCGCCATATAGTCCGGAAAATACGGTAATCACAAAAATCAAAATCATACCTTTTAGTTACAAGCTGCATGGTGGCACAGTGGTTAGCATAGTGGCCTTACACCAAGAAGGTTAGGGGTTCGACTCACGGAGGACGAGGCTTGAATCACTGGCTTTCTATGTGGAGTTTGCATGTTCTCCTTGTGTATGAGTGGGTTTTTTTCTGTTTCCTTCCGTACTCCAAAAGCATGCGTGTTAGCTAATCGGTTGCTACAAAATTGCTCCGAGGAATGTATGTGTGTGTGCGGATGGTTGTTTGTGTGTGTGCCAGTCTGGCAACCCTGCCTCTCGCCTGAAATCAACCAAGATACGCTCCGGCACTCCCCGCAACCTCATTCGGGTTAAGCGATTTAGAAGACAAAATGAAACCTTTCAGCTATTTGAATCATTTTGTAAGCCGTGATTCATTTGAAATGACATTTAAATCAAATTCATTAGACAATTATAATATTTTAAGGCTGTTCAATCAGTTTAAAATGAACACATTGTTTCATATGAATTGCATGACTTTTCTAAACTGCATTTTTTTGGTAAATAAGTCATGGTTTAGCTCCTTCCCTAGAACGAGAGAGGCAGGATTGGCTCTAAGCCACCAAACCCACTGTGCAAGTATGTCAGCTGTTAGGAAGAGAGGGAGTGAAAGCAAGTGTTTGGCTGCAGCTTTGTGATTCACTCTGTGGGAGAAACTAGCATTACTCTGAGTACTTCCTTCTGCAAGGGGCGAGTCATACATGTGAGTACTGAACGGTGATGTAACACAGGTAGATAAACTTGCTGCGCCATGACGACACAATCAGAGAACTTCGCTTTTGCCCCCTGATAGCTGACAGATAGTAGAGCCTGTTGTCGTTATGGTGTTGGTATCATCTTAACTTTTACTTTAGTGTTAACTAAATTAGGATGAGATAAGACAATTAAAATCTTTTGTTTCTGCACCAGTCTGACCAGCTCTGGTTGAGTTACTTTTCCTGTTATATGGCGAGTTTAATCCTCAGATGAAATGTTTAGACGCCCCCCTGGCTGATTTAGTTTTGTTAGTTTTCATTTGAAATTTTGAAAATAAAAAAAGCTATGAAGATAATTTTGTTTTAAAAATAAATATTTTTTTTACTTTGACAAGCAGCAAGTCATCTTCTGATAATGAGATTTGTGTGGAATTAATTTGCTAAAACAGTGGTTCCCAATGAAACGCCCTTTTAAATCAGAAGTCCCATTAGAGCCAGTGTATTTTAAACCAGTGATCCCCAACCAACAAGCCGCGGACTGGTACCGAGCCGTGGGTCATGTGGTACCGGGTTTTCTTGATTCTTGATAAAAATGTTTTAACTTGAAAGTGACCGGATACTGAGTTACGAAGCAGACTAGACTTTAGAAACACTTTTCAGGTTTCAGGTCAAATTGGGACTGCCTGGTTCCAGCAAAACAAACTCAGAACCCCGATTGATCTAGTCTTACTGTGAGGAGACTAACTGGTAGTTTTATTCACTTTGTTTTTGTGATGTCCTTTATTTTGAAGGTGGGTTCACCGTTACCAAGGCAACCAGAGTGCGTTCGAGCAGAAAGAATGTTTCTGTGTTAAAAAGACGCAGTTAACAAATTTTCTCGTGAGGACAAAAAGGATTTAAGTTTATTATTTATTGTAAAAAATAATTTTTTTCAGGCTGGTCTTATTTAGTTTTTCTGCTACACCTTTAGACCGGTCCGTGAAAATATTATCAGACCCTAAACCGGTTCGTGGCGCAGGAAAGGTTGCGGACCTCTGTTTTAAACGATCCATGGCAATTTATGGTGATTTTGCTCAAGTTTTTTAATTATCCACTTGTAACTCAGTAACTTTGCTCAATTTTATTCATAAAAATGGTTTGACAATCTCAGTGCAGATAGTAGCGCTAAGGTTAATTATTATCTTTAAGGAAAGCAGTCTGGAGTGCAGGATAAAAAGGTTAGGGGAAATAAACTGTTATAGTATAGACAAGGGGAAGGCCCGTGTTACAGCATTGTCAACTGTGACAAAGTGAGATAAATAGCGATGGTTCCACCAAAGGTTAATGTGGCATTTGATACCTTTGCATCACTGCAAACAGGACACACATTAACACTACACGCAGATCCACATTCTTGGCCGACTGGACCAGATCCAGCAGAGACACTTTGAAAGGATTCAACCAGAGGGCAGGTTTTACAGCCAAGATCTCAAATGTGCAGCTGACCCCATTTCGACACAAGTTTCCCAAAATAGTTTTCATGGAGTGGCATTTGATCTGAACCCTCGTTTGATGGTAAACATGCTGTTTTTCTTTGATTGTGTAGGAGTTATTGGTGGTCTTAAATTTTGTAGCTCTGTCTTGTCATATTAACTTTACACTAATGCAGAATAAATGTACAAATTTGATCAAATGAAGGAGTTGATTTCACTTGACATCACACTATACAGTGAAAATCTTGTTGAGGTTTTTACTCAAAAAAGAGAAAAACGATCATGCTAGATTTGATTTATTTTTAATGGTATATTTTGGTTTCCTTTGAGAAACATGTTTTTTTTTGTTATTGCAGTTTCAGAGTCCTGAAACCGTACAATTAATGTTCAGTTCTACCTGTCCAAATGCACACGGACATAAATCTAAGTCAGACAATTTTGCTGGCAGTCGATGCCCCCTAGAAGCAGAAACAAAACTGGGGCATGTCGGGTGATAAGATGGGTTGGTAAAAAGATGGGGAAAAATATGCATATGTACTTTGCTCTAATGTTTGAGGGAACCAGCAAATACTGTACATGTTAAAAAAAACAAAACGAAACAAACAAAACTCAGGACAAAGTAGCACGTTTGAACATCAACACAAAACTCAGTCAAGGGACATTGTGCATGTTGAATAGCCGTTGCTCAAAGGTGTACAAAGCGAGTAATCCAACAACGGTAGGATGGACCTGATTAGTGGTTTTTTCCTGCATTTGCTCAACATGTCCACAGACGGGTAAGATGATGGGGTGGTGAACAGGGGATTGGTCATTGATACTTGGGATTACAGGAAGAATCAGAACAAGCTGGCATACTATGAGCCCACCAGAAATCTGGCCACAATGGCTGCTGATACTGCACCGTTTTGGTCAATGCACCATCCAATGATCTATAATTAAAACCAATTGAAGAAACATTGAATTAATGGTTATGGAGGCTTGAGACGATACACAATACACATAGTTAGATTGAGGTGGAACCGAAAAAAGGAATAGCATTGGTCATCTTTTTTTTTTTTTGTTTTTGTCTTTGCCATTCTGTGGTCCCAAGGACAGCTTGGACCCAGTGGGATTCAAACCAGGTTCTCCCGGTCGAAAGACGGTAACTCTACCTCTAGGCCAACGCCCCCAGCATTGGTCATCTTGTCCGTGTTATCCCTCATTTGTCCAGGAGTGATCCATTGTAGAATGGGTTTCAAAGTTCTCTTTCGCAGACTGGAGACGTCGCTGAATGCATAGAAAAGGATTTTCAGATGGAAGTCGAAACGTCTCGATCATCAAGTACACTGTCCAGAAGACAATTTTGAAACCCTTTATATTATTGGTCATCTTGCAATAGTGCAATAAATAAATAATCAAAGTAAATGCTAAACGCATACAACTGAACTTTTTTTGCAGAAGTTCTTGACAAAATGTTCACTATCCAAATGAAGCTAAATTATTTTTAAAGTTTGTAGAGGTGGATCGGGTTCTGTACAATTTGGAAATCTTTTGAGGCCATAGTAAAACTTTTTGCAGTAAGTATTTGAGTTTACACTAGTTTCCTCTGAGATTATGTGCGTGATGACAGGGTAGTTATTTCATCAGAAAATTGTTTAATCTGACCAGATTTATTACAGTTCTCCTATGTGTTAAACTTTATGTTTCTATTGGCTGGCTGGATGTTATACGGTGTTTTTTCAGAATCCCACTTGGACCAACAGCTCAAGTTTTTAATTAGGTCCAAGGGGCATTTGTCTCATCTTACTGTGGATCAGGGCTCGGTGGACTGGAGACGTGTCGCTGAATGCATAGAGTTGCCTTTCAGGTTTGTTCCTGGTTGTGGTATGGAACAGAGGCACTCCTTTTGTCTCTCTGGTCCCCTATATAATGTGATACCTGAGACTCTAGGAACTGAACAGCTCATGCTTTATTCAACCCTCTGATCTCTACTTTTAATTACGAGTGACCCAGGATGGAGCAAGCGGTTGTCTTTCTTTCAGAGTGGGGATCTTGCCCCGTTTTTTAAAAGTGTTTGGCACATTTGTACACACTGGTACAATAATGTTCCCTCTTTATTGCTGAATTATTTAATTATATTTTCACTGGTTTGGCTTTGAATTTAAGGAGTTTGGCATTTTAAGAGGAAGTTATGCCAACTTTAAAGAATAATGTGGGATCATTTCTTAAATTTTAACCCCACTGCCTGCGAAATTGCCGTCTACCATTATACATGTACATCCATCTCATTCAAATTAGTAGCATTTTGATTTCACTTACTGACTGCAGCAACACATTTGACTGTTTTATTTTTGTCCCTAATGTTAGTTCTTGTTTTTTTGGCTCATTTTAATGAGGGTTAAGCTTTGTGCTACCCATGTTCACAAAAACAAAATGCCTGTCTGGATTGATCACCCAGAACGTCAGTCAGTCGGCCACCTCTGCCTCGACCTGAAGTATCATGTGGCCTTTTGCTAATGTCGCCATCCAGGGAATGTATCAGCGTTGTCATGGCAACAATCTTTTAGTAATCCACCGTGGTTCGTGGCTTGAGCAATATGGCACACCTAAAACTTTGAATCCTAAATGAATTTATTTAAAATGATCAAAATAAAATATATTTTTGTACTCATATGCATGCAAACAAACTGTTCAACTCTACAATCAGACGGAAGAATCTGGACAGTGAAGTGTTTTTTGTTGGTTTTCTTTTGATTAAATGCTGTGATCATTTTGAGTGGTATTAATATTGTTTTTACTCTTTAATGAGTTTCTTTCTGGTCCAAAAAGTGTGGATGATTTGTGCCCATATGGCTAAATGTTTTAAAAGAGCACTTCTTTGTTAATTGATAGCGGTATATTTTTCGTCCCCGATCTCACGCAGAGATCGGGTGAGAAGCTCTGCCATCCTGGAGGAGGTAGGTGTCGAGCCGCTCCTCCTCCAGGTTGAGAGAAGCCAGATGTGGTGGTTCGAGCATCTGGTCAGGATGCCCCCCGAGCGTCTCGCTGGTGAGGTGTTTCGGGCACGTCTCACCGGGAGGAGACCAAGAGGCAGACCCTGGACCTGCTAGAGAGACTATGTCTCACAGCTGGCTGAGGAACAACTTGGGATCTTCCGGGTGAGCTGGAGGATGCAACTAGGGTGAGAGAAACCTGGGCTTCCCCTCTGAGGCTGTTGCCTCCGTGACCCGGCCCCGGATAAGTGGTCTATTTTCATTAGGTGTAAAACTAGCTATAATTATACACCTTGTATATTCCATATGACATCCGAAACCCACCAAGCACGGCTACTCATTTGAAGCGACATCCCTTCGGTGTTTCACTGATTGGTCAAAGCCTCCTCCAAAACTGTTTACCACCACAATTTTAAGCAGGCCTTTGTTGCGCAATCTGACCAGGTTAAAACCATCACATCAGTATAGGTGTGATTATAGGTGCATACATGAGCCAATATTCAGCTATGCAAATGAGAGCCTTGAAGAAATTCTGAAAGTGCTTGAGGCACATCATTATATCTTGTTGCACACCCATTTAGCAAAAAAAAAAAAAAAAACGCCAGATTTTTATGAGTAGGTGAGAAAAAAAGTTTGTAGAAGGACTCTCCCTCCTGTCAGTGAAACACCAAGCTAATGTCGCTTGTCTTTTTTTTGTTGTTGTTGGTCCAAAAAACAACCTGATCCGTGATTCTAATTCGAGTAATGATCCGAACTGTGAGTTTTTAATCCGTTGTACCCCAATAGATGGATGTTATTCACTAACATACCTATGTTGCTATGTTACCAGTTGTTCTCTTTATGTTGTTTCTAGCCTCCTAATCTAACCGTCACCCTCCAGCATAACAAATCCTAGATCTCTGCTGCTTTAAGAATAATCTATCCTTGGCTTGCTGTTCATGGGAAGCTCCTTCTGGCCCATATGGATCTATTTTTCTGTGCTGCTGGTTGTGTAACTGCAGTGAGCTTTATCCATATTCCCCTCGCCACTGTATCTGTTAGATAACTCATATGAGTAGGCTAAAGATTCAGCACGGCTATTGCGGAGTTTCTTCGTTCAGTATTATGTGGGTTATGCCAGACAAAGTGTTTAGGATTACAGTGGTGTTGACAGCACAGGGAAGACCTGCAATGAAGCTCTGCCTGATCGATAATGAGCCTCCAGAGCAAAAGAAAGTAAATTATTAATGAGCTGAATATCATGTTCTGCCTCCAGGAGAGAGGCCTTTTAGTTTTTGAAATCACTGCTGCTCCTTCACTTTTTGGAAAGACCCCAAAATGTTGATAGTGTTCGAACTGTCACTGTGCTTTAGTCGGATTGCTCGGTAGGCCTTTCCCTGCATAAGAAAACCTTATCAGTTATCAGAGAGGTGCAGAGTTTGTTTCCTCCACGTTGCATCAGCAGGAAGATTCTTTGAGCTCTGCAGCGTTTTGTTTATCACAGTGTTCCAGGGACAGGTGTCTCAGCAGCATGTGTGGGAAAAATCCAACTCGTGTACAGTAGCAGGTTAAAATACTGCACCATCGCTCGCTCCATACCTCCAGCAGCCAGCACCCTGGGGGAGAGGGATGTCTGGTCTGTGTGAGGGTTACTGTGCTGAGTCGGCAGGACGGGAACAATGGCCTCGCTGTGCTGCTTCATGCATTGAAGGCCACCATCGGCTTTTGGCTCTGAGAGCTCTGTTGATCAGGCCTTTGCCTGCTGGTTACTGACCCGTTGTGCCCATGGTGCCGCCAGCCTGTCAGGCCTCTGATTATCCCTCAGTAATTGGTGCTTGGGCTCTGCCTGATCAAAGGTGCCCAACTGATGGTGGAGCCCTGGTAATTTTCCAGACTCTGATGCTTCGCTGTCCTCACTGCGTGCTCGGCCATTCGTCTCTGAATGAAAGAGGGCAAACTTCCATATCTATCAGTTTAATTACCTCTGCTTTTCTCATAAGAAGTGACAGGACCAGGCTGAAATTTCTTTGGTCTTTGGGGAAAAAAAGAGAGAAATTGAGTTTAGAAAGGTAGTTAGGTCCAAGCCCTGCAGCCGTGTGACTTGGCAAAACTTCTTTCACCTCCAACATGTGGCATTGGATTTTAAATTCCTCTCTCTGCTTCTACTGATTATCCTTTTCTCTGCTTTCCTGACTGCGACATCACCTGAGGTGATGGAACGAAAACTCACTCTCCAAGTTTTCTCCTTACATCAACTCATCAAGCGTAAATTTTAAACCAAACTTTTTCAATCCCACATTTGAATAATAAAAAAGCAGAGCTCTTTTTTTAACTTTTATTTTCATCTGTTCAAAGAGTTTGATTGCCTATAAACTGGTGAGATCTTCTTTTCTTTACCCACTAAAGCTGTCCACCGTGAAGTAGTTCTCTGGAGCGTCGTTCAAGCATTTTTAAGGAGAAAAAGGCTTAGACTGCTGAATCATTGCTGACAGCGAATTAAAACAACCACAAAATAAACTGCTTCCTATTTAGGGAATATTGCTTCCATCATCACTGGCCTTTCTGCAGGCAGAGCAGCAGAACCTCATAATGTGATTTTATCCTAACTGACATTCCCAGAGTTTTTAGTCTGGCTTCGTCAGTGACGTAACTACGAAGTTAGCATGATTCCAGGCCGTAAGCTGGGCTGCTTAGGAACACAAAACAATCCAAAATAAACAGAAATTTAAAGTGGAGCTCATCAGCGCCAATTGCCTTAACTTTGGTTTGGTGCTGAGCTATAATTACGCAGGTAACTGCGATGGCAATTTGGCTTCATCAGTCCCATAATTAAGTGTTCTGCAGTCATCCACAGAAAGACAAATAATCCAACCAAAACACAGAGACTGGAGCTAAAATACAGGCTAAGACTGGGAGAATCTGGAGCACAGGCCAGCCAACGTTTTTATACTTAAGTTTTATTCATTTCCTTGCATAAAAAAAAATTACATGCGGCTGTTTAAATAAGCTTCACCTGCCTAATATTCAAGGTGCACATCTATTTTGGAACAATAGTTATGAAATTTTTACCAAATTTAAAAGTCTGGTAAGACAGAGTACATGTGTGTGAATGAGAGGGATCCAAATGGAAAAGTGAGGTTACAGGGAGAAGAGATAAACAAGGTGGAAGATTTTAAGTACTTAGGATCAACAGTTTAGATCAATGGAGAGTGTGGAAAAGAGGTGAAGAAGCATGTGCAGGCAGGCTAGAACGGGTGGAGAAAAGTATCAGGTGTGATGTGTGATAGAAGAGTTTCATCTAAAATGAAAGGGAAAGTGTACAAAACCGTGGTGAGACCGGCCATGCTGTTTTGTCTAAAGACAGTGGCACTGAGGAAAAGACAGGAAGCAGAGATGGAGGTAGAAGAGGTGATGATGCTGGGGATCTCTCTGGAAGTGACCAGGATGGAGAGGACTAGAAATTAATATATCAGAGGAACAGCGCATGTTAGAGGTTTTGAAGATAAAGTCAGAAAGGCCATTGGAGGACATTGGTAGAAGGATGCTGGATTTGGAACCACCAGGAAAGAGGCCTAGAGGAAGACCAAAGAGGAGGTTCATGGATACAGTGAAGGAAGACATGAAGATAGTTGGCGTGACCAAAGAAGATGCAGCAGATGGGGTTAGATGGAAGAAGCTGACTTGCTGTGGCGATCCCTGAAGGAAAAAGCCGAAAGAAGAAGAAGATCATATACCAGGAAAAGTGAACACATGACTATTGCTCATCAACCCACCCGCTCATCTTACGCCCAACTCGTATAGGAGCGGTGAGAGGAGTAAAGGAACGAGAGATGCACAGGAGGAGTCTGTCTGAAATATTTCCTTCTATAACAGTAGCATTATTGATGTAGCAATCTCTCATGTTTTGCCACGTCGGAAGTGGTAGTAATATAATGCAATTTGTTCAAAAACCACTGACTCATTCTAAGAACCACTTTTGGTGACAAATACATGGCCGACACATCAATATTAGAAGGTAGGAAGCTGTGAAAAATTTATGAAGCATTAGATGTGCCGTTAAAGTTTGTGTAAATACGTAAGTATGGGGATGCTATTTTTTTTCTAGATGATTAGTTTAACTGTTGCTACATTTAAAGTGCATCATTGCTATGATAATTATTGCTACCGTTCTGCTGCACTTCCTGTTTGCAATAGTTTTGTCCACAAAATTGCAAATGTAAAATTATATTTATTTAATAATAAACATGCAGGTTTGTCTGAAAAAAAATAATCTACTAGATTTTTATTTAAATTAATGTAAAGCAAATGTATATTTATTTAAATAAATGTGCATTTATTTGTGCTTATTTTTTACAAAACGTTTTACATGCATTTTATCAAACCTTAAAGAGCAGGAGACGCAAACAGAGAAATATTTGTGTGTTTACTTTAAGCACGTGTGTGTGTGACAGCAGCGTCCGCCAGGCACTGTAGCGATTTTATGTCTGTTCACTCAGCAGGAAGTTCCTGTTCCACTCTATCTTCTCATCACTCACGCTGGTGGACAAATACAGCCATTGACTCACAAACACACACAGATTGTGTTCTTTATCAGGTAACAATCAGCAGCCCACATTGTGCAACATCTATTTTTGCTTACGTAACCTGCTATTATCAACCTCGTGTTAATTTTTACACCTACATTTCTTTTTTTTTTTTTTTAGCTCATTCCATGTTTGTGTGTATTGGTTAATCTAAGTGTCTCTGTTAATACATCCAGTTTACTTCAGTTCTCGTTAAAATCCTCTGATCAATAAATACTTCTTTTATTTCTTCCGTTGATGCTTAACATGATTTGCGTTATCACATCACACAGCCCACATCAGATCACTACGTCCTGATATTCGCTAAACATCCGCCCGCTGCTTTCAGGCCATTTGTTTTCCAGTGTCAAAGCCCCATCGTGAAGGTTTGTAATGAGAGGTAGAACCACTTAAAAGCTGCAGGGTAGGAGTCTCCTCCGTGTCACCTTCACTAAAGAGAGAAAGAGGGGGAGGATTTGCTTTCATTTCACCTACATGTAAGCTGTTATAAAGGAGAAGTAAATGGAAATGCATCCGGTGGTAAAATCTGAAATACATTCACATCTCTCAGTGTCATTTCATGTCTTTCAAAAGCCTGAAATTCTCTTTGTAAGATAGGACTAACAGTTTTTTTCTGGCTGAATTTATATTTTTCTTATTTGTTATCCTTGAAAATGAAAATGCATTTTGGCTGAAGCTTAAAAGAACTTAGTTTTACTGATTAGATCTTGAGCAGCTCGTACACCTCTGCTCTATTTGGGGAGTAAATCAGAAATGATTTTTGTTGGAAGATCTAAATTAAAGGTGTCCAACATAAGGCCGGGAGCCAAAAATGGTTGATCAGTGAACCCAATGTTGCCCGCAGGACGAGTTGGGCATCAACCAAAATGAAAAAAACTTGTGTAAGTATCAATACAATGGGGCTGCACGATGGTGCAATGGTTAGCACAATGGCCTCATCCCGAAATACCCATTAGGGATGGACAGCTCAGAAGATGATTGAATGTTCGTTTTTATTATAATAAAAAGTTAACAATATTTTCTACAATATAAAGCTAAAACATGCATATTTTGTAGAGATTTTTTTTAAACTACATTACAATTGTTTGAACATAAACAAAATCTGTAGCAAAGTAAGTCTAAGCGATACTTGATTTAGAAAATATTTTTGTCATTTATGGGTTTTGGTATTTTTATTATAACACAATCAACCCCATAAAACTCTTAATTCTGAATTTTTAGTGTAATCTATTAAGTTATTCAGAGCTAAATTCACACTTGCCCATAAAATTCTTCTCCACACACATTATATTTTACTCCGCACACAATTGGTGTCATAATGGCCTTTTCGGATCGTCTGTTGAGCAGGCAGTGCTTACGGGTAGTGATGGCTGAATTAAGTCGTATCGACAGAACAGTGGTCCTTTATTTGATGAAAGTGGTTTCAATATCAATTCTGTTCTGACGCTCCAAGCGTCTCTGTCTGGTAAATATAACCGAGGACCTCTACAGCTCCACTTCATTACGCCACATTAAATGTCTCTTCCTACGCTAACCTCTCTCTGGTGAATCCTTAGATCCCTGACAGCACAGCAAAAAGAAAAACTGCTTTATTTTCATAAAATTTGCTCCTCCTTTGCAGTCTCACCTTCCTCGTGGATTTTTTTCTGTTTAGATCCCAAGCCGGAAAACAACTGGCCAATTTAAACAGATTCTAATACAATTTTTGTAAGACATTTAGATGTGGGGATCTGGGTGAATTTGGGAATTTCTTTTTCTTCTTTCCGCATTTCCCTTCAGGGGTCGCCACGGCAAGTCAGTTTCTTCCATCTAAATAAAATAAATAAATAAATAAATGAATTACTCTATTCATCCCTCACCGGGGAAATTTGTTTGCTGCACTCCTTACACCGCAGCAGGCTGCCCTTCAACGGCGCCAATGGTGGGAGAAGCGGGGGTTAGGTGTCTTCTCCAAGGACCCTAGACGTGCTCTCCGTGGGACGCAAACCCGTGACCTTCCTGTCCGCGGGCGAACGCTCTAACCACGCGGCCACCGTCTCCCCCATCTAACCCTATTAGCTACATCTTCTTTGGTCGCGCCTACTATCTTCATGTCTTTCTTCACTGCATCTATGAATCTCCTCTTTGGTCTTCCTCTAGGCCTCTTTCCTGGTATTTCCAAAACCAGCATCTTTCTTCCGATGTACTCTCTCTCCTCTGCACATGTCCAAACCATCTCAGTCTGGCCTCTCTGACTGTATCTCAAAAACCTCTAACGTGTGCTGTTCCTCTGATCCTGTTCATCCATGTCACTCCCAGAGAGATCCTCAGCATCTTCATCTCTGCTACCTCCATCTCTGTTTCCTGTCTTTTCCTCAGTGCCACTGTCTCTAGACCAAACAGCATGGCCGCTCTCACCACGGTTTTGTACACTTTCCCTTACATTTTAGCTGAAACTCTTCAGTCACACATCACACCTGATACTTTCCTCCACCCGTTCCAGCTTGCCTGCACCCGCTTCTTCACCTTTTTTCCACACTCTCCATTACTCTGGACTGTTGATCCTAAGTTCTTAAAATCTTCCACCTTCTTGGAATTTGCAACTTGAAATTTAGATTGTTGTCGTGAACTAAAGGAAAGATTTTTGTTGAGCTTTTCGGTGGTACTTCGCTGTCTGTTTGGCTGCTTTTACTGAACATCTCCTTCGCAAACTTAAAATTGCTTTGAAGAACACCAAAATAAAACCAGATACCCAACGGATAGATATCTTATGAACCACAGGGGTCTTTTAAGCAGGATCTAAAATCACTGGCTGGTCATTTTCAAACCCCAAACAGAATTTATTAATACTACAGCAAAAATTTCAAAGGTTTTACACAAGCTGAAATACTGGCAAGACACGGATTTTTAAAGTTTTAGGGGGTAAAAATAAAAACGAACATAACTGTGTTTGTTTTTCCCCTGCTGCATTGGTGGTATTTTTTTTTTTAACTGATAAAACAACTTTTTAAAATTGCTAAGCAGCAGCAGCAGCAGCAGACTGTCACTGGGATTATTCAAATAACAGTCACATTTGTGCTGATTTTCTTTAGAAAAGCAGTTCTCTGCTCTGACCTTGTAAAGATTGGATGCTGTTGTAACTTTGCTGTTCAGAGCCAGAGCTTTTCTAGTCTAAAAAGACAAAGACATTGATTCCCGGTGAGGACTGGCTTTGAACCAGAATGAGATTGAGTTTAAAAGACCCCTGGTCAGAATTGAACCCGGGTCAGTTGCAACAAGGATTTATATTGCTGTATTTTAGGCGCCTGGTGTACTCTTAAGGTTTTAAAACAGTTTCTGCATTTAAATTTGAACATATAACTGGGAACTAATCAAATGTTTACAATTCATCAATTTGCTTCAACATGTAACCATTTTTCAGGCCGCAAACTTGACTCAACTAGACTGGTTCATTGTGTCCTGTGGTCACATGTGACCTGCATTAAAGCCCTCAAATATGTTGTAACTTATTCTTTAATCCCCACAGACCATGGATGACAAATATGAGGCCCGAAGGCTCAAATCGACCCACCACAGGGTGTAGTCTAGCTTACAAGGTGAAATTATACCATAAATTATTACAGATAGAAGTTGGTTAATAAAATCACCTTTCCTGAGTTAGCAACATTTATTGCTATTTTTCACCTTTCTAAAATAAAATGGGTCATGCTCATTAGACATGAAGGTTTATTCAATTAAATTTATATCTGGAATGATTGCATAATTTGCCACGCCTACTCCCACAAAATGTGGGGGAGGCATTAAAGCACTCTGGCTGTCGTCGTCACATCTGTCCAGTGGTGGAACGTAACAAAGTACATGTACTGCGTTACTGTACTTAAGTGAAAAATTTGTCTATCTGTACTTAAGTAAAATTTGAGACCGGTACTTTTACTTCACTACATTTTTTGAGCAAATATCTGTACTTTTACTCCGCTACTTTTGAAAGTGTTTTGCATTTTTTGTTACATTTTCGGTCAGAAATGTGAAAAATGTACAGGTTCTTTTACCGTCTTATTATTAGATTATACCATCTTGAAGCCGCATCGCCAAAAGCAGTTGATCGGGAGAAGAAGTAATGAAACGAGGACCAATCAGAAAATCGAGAGTAAACATTTTCCGCATTCATTCAGCGCCAAAAAACTAACATCAAATATAGTACAAATAAAAAAGAGTCAGAAGATTGTTGTTTGTTGTGTTTACTTTTAAATAAAAAGTTGAGCCATCATTACACAGAGCAGGGGCGAATCCAGGATTTTTGAAAGGGGCAGGCGTGAGGTCATTGACAAAGCCAATATAGGGTGACTGGGTGCGTCCCCCCCCTCCAGAACATTTTGAAAAATAAGTGTCATTTTTCTGCATTTTGGTGGTCCATTTGCTGGCCCTGCAGGGGATAGCTTGACTTGTCCCCTTTCCTTTCTTCTTTTTTCTGTGGACCAACAGAGGGGGCGACAGGGTGAGTAACGCCCCTGCACAGTATTTATCTGTGACCCTACAGCACAAAAAATAACATTTAAATTATGGTCGAATACTTTTCCTTTTTACTTAAAAAGTAAAATTTACACCAATTACCTTTGTACTTTTACTTAAGTAAATTTTTTTATTGGTATTTTTACTTTTACTTAAGTATTTTTTTGCCTAATTATCTGTTCTCTTACTTAAGTACAAAAAGTGAGTACTTCATCCACCACTGCTTCTGTCACGCTTTTATGAATCAAATCAGAATCAGAAATGCTTTTATTGCCATGGTCAAAGAAGAAGATCATAGACTAGGAACTTGCTGTGGTACTAGTGTGCACAGTGTTTATAAGTCCAACAGCAGAAGGGAAAAGCTGTTTTTGTGGAGGGAAGTCGCTCAAAAACTCCATGCCCAGGGTGGGAAGGGTCAGCAGCTATCTGACCTGCACGCCCCGAGTCCTGGAGACGTACAGGTCTTGGAGAGATGGAAGATGAAATATCTCCCAAACCGCTGAAGGGATTTCAATTAAATTGTCACTGTTACACAGTACCTACTATAGATGAACGGATTAGGTCACAAAAAATCAATATTCAATTAGATTTTTCTTCCACTCGACTAAAAAACAAATAAAAAGGGATTCGTTTTGTTCGACGCCTTGTCGTCAACTTATTCTTGTCCCTATATAAATCTTTGTAATTTTTTTTTTTTTTAGAAAATGTTAACGTTTGCCAAAATACAGCATTGTTTTGACATTTCAAATATTTCATTATGCTTTAAACTTAACAAAAGAAGCCTTTTAAAACAGGCTTTTTAAGATTATTATGTTGTTACTGTATTTGCCAACTTGAGTTTTATGTGGTCCCTTGACTAAAATGAAGATCTATAACCAACACAGAGCAAATACAGCTCCAAGTTTACTGATCCAGAAGTGGTTTGCTGTCTCTTTTAGGTCAGAGTGAGTGAGTTTTCATACATGGGTATACTCACAGCCAGGGGGTATTAAACCCCCCCCCCTGCAATCTCATATCAGCAAGCTCCTTCAGAGAAACTATAAATGTGCACCCTACTCATGTTTTTTTTTTTTGTGGGCCAACCACATGCTGCATTAATAGATCATGTATTAACAGACCTTTGCTGAGGCCAGGTGAACGTGTAATGATACCAGTGTTTTCTCGGGTCAGTGCTGTTTACAAAAAAGAAATGCCCAACGTGTGCAATTTGGCCTGATTTCTCTACCTTGCTGAAACTCCTTTAATGGCAGTTTACTGCCCTCAAGAACACACAAGCTTAATGGAGCCATTTCTGCTTCAGAGTTTGGAGACGCTGCAGTCATTTGTCTACCTTTGTGTTTTATGAGCATTGTGTTTGCCCTTTCTTCGGCTTGTGTGTTCTTCATAGAGTTTCCTGAGGCCATGTGGACCTATAAAACCATGTCAAAGATTCCCAGAATAACTTATTAGACATGAGGTCAATGTTTTATTTTAGTTTCAGGCTTCCTATTTATTTCTTTATCTTTTTTTTCTAAATAAAAAAGAAGACAATGGTAATTGTTTGCAGCTGAAGGCCAGAAGGCACTGCCCACAGGTTAACTCACTCTCTCCACCTCTTCATGAAGATATCTTCACATTGCTCCAACATGACTAAGAACTGATTGTGTTCACAGCAGCTGTTTTGTTAGAAAGAGAGGTCAGGAGGGAGGGATAGTTTTTCCGTCAAATCCCTCCAAGCAGGCCAGTGCTTTTAGTCGGTAACCTCTCTGAAGACATCACTTCAATGTTTTACGGCACTACTCATTTAATTGAAATGCACTCCATTCAGCATGGCTTCTCCTCTGGCAGCTTTTTCAGTAAAACAATCACAAAATGTAATTTGAAGAAAAGGTATGGCTACTAAATCTTCATGAAGATGACCCCATGCCAACTTGTGTGTGCCTTTGCCGGAAACCAGGCCAGACCTCGAAATATTGATTTAGTCTCTGAATCATCACTGGGGAACGCCTGATGGGAGATGACACAGTGACAGTGATTTGCCACTCCCCAGTGCCATGCACTGCCCTGAAAGGTTAAATGTGGTCTCAGCTGTTGCCTAAAGTGATATGTAGAGCAAAGAAGAGAATGGTTGAGTGGCTGGCTGGAGATCTGTACCCCATTAATATCACGTCTGACCACTCCTTTCAAACACAGGCATAGGGTAGCTGTGCATACTCCACTCTCATCCCAGTCAGGAAACAGGGGTTATCAGGCTTCACTGGGCTTGGGAACAGATGGACTTTGACAGGATCAGTAGCTCACTAAGTTATTGTGAAGAGTGCAAACAGACGCCGGTATTCCCAACATTTCATTCCTTCGGGATTTTCCACCCTATTCCATCTCATTCTAGTTAATCAAACAGCAGGTTTTCTACCTTAAAACTAATTTATTTAGATGGTTTTACCATGACTCAGTATTATTATGAGAGGGATTGTAGATTGTGTGTCTAAGAGGGTCTAAGAATGCGGACATTCGCTGTTTAGTAGAAAGTCTGTGTAGTCCCTCATTCATCCAGGAGTGATCCATAGTAGAAAAAGTTTCAAAAAAGTCTTCTGGACAATTTAATTCTTGATCGAGACGTTTCGACTTCCATCCGGAAATCATTTTCAATCTGATAGAAATGGACTGAAAACAGGATCTATATATACTAACCTACGTAAAAGGTAAAAAAAATAGTAAGGAAGGGCTCGACCAATGAGCCTGTGTCACCTATGATGGCCGTGAATAGCTCCTATTGTAGCCACAGACCAGTAAACGATCCCTATTATAATAATGCTAAAAGCCTAGTGAATAGAAATTCCTGCTAACGACAGGCGTGAATCTGGGTCACGAGGTGTCATCTTTGGACCATGGCTTCAGAATGCTGCTGTAAATCCCGGGCAGAATGTATCTAACGCCTCCACTCCGATTCAGTGAGGGATTTTCTTTCATCACAAAGATGGCTTCCTTCACCCCTCTTTCAAACCATCCTTTCTCTCTACTTAGAATCTTCACCTCACTGTCCTCAAAAGTGTGTTTGCTGGATTTAAGATGCAAATGTACAGCAGACTGTGGACCACTTGAGGCTTCTCTTCTGTGTTGGTAAAGTCTTTCGTGGAGTGGCTGTTTTGTTTCCCCAATGTAGTGTTCTTTGCAGCTCCCTTCACTGCACCGGATCGAATAAACTACATTGCTCTGTTTTTCTGTAGGCATCTTGTCTTTAGGATGTACTAGTTTCTACTAGCTGTTTAGTAAAGTTATTATTACTTGTGTTGATTATGTTAAGTCTGATTCTGTGTTTCTGTTTTTGCCATAAATTACAGTGAACAGAATTGAATTAAAGCAGCAAAAATTGGTCTTTCTTTCTCGCTAACAAATGGATTTCCGTCAGCTCTTATCAATCTGATCAGATTTTTGTGATGTTACAATTGCAGCACATTCATTTCTTTCCTTTCTGACTGCTTATCCCTCCCAGGCTTCCAGGGGGCGCAGGAGCATATCCCAACTAGTTACAGGCGAGAGGTGGGGTATACCCTAAAGAGGTCGCCAGTCCGTTATGGGGGGCAGTTGTGCAAAATTACTTAACTTGCCACTTTGTCCAAATATGGCAATTTTCTCAACAATTACATGGTAAAGCCACCTTTAAAGTAATTTTTTTCCCCAGTCAAGAGTTAGGAGACAAAAAGCCATTTGGGTTCTATTTCCAATTTGGTCAAACAGGTTAAACTGGGTCTTGTGCGGTGGCTGACCCCCATTTATGTTAATTAGCATGCAAGAAGCAGGATACACCTGGAGCAGGGTAGTATTTTTCAACAACTTGGTGTTCAAATAAGATCCAAATATTGGCCGTGAGAGCTAGCAAATTATTCAAAATTGCAAAAATGAGAAAGAAAAAATACTTCCCGGTATATATTTTTGTTTGATATTTTGCCTTCATTTGGATCCATTCACCTTGCAGGATTGATGTGGGGTACTGTAGCTGTATCACTTCCAGATTGCAGCTGTAGACGAATCAGACCATTTCAAAACTTCTTTTATGTCTCATGTTTCTGGTTAATTTATTGTTAGTTTATTTTTTTTCAGTTTGTGTTAAAAGGTCACTGGGTTTACTACTTAGCAGAAAACAGTTGCTATTGGAACCGGTTTGTTGAGGTAGAGATACCGTGAATTGTAATCTTTAGAGAAATAAGTTCCAACTTAAAAATCATCCCCAAATTACGCTAGGGTTGGAAAAAAACCCTCTAAAGTTTTTTTTTTTGCTTTTCCATCGTTTTGCTACTTTAAGATCCAGATTGCAACGCTTAAATCAACCAGGTAACCCCTCCTCCAAACATTGACGTAAGTAACATGAACCGGTTCTTCGCGGTGTTACCTGCTCAAAACCAGTTTCAAGAGCCAGGAGCTGGTGTATAAGTGGTGGAAAGTCAAACAAGTAGAGCTTCCTGAGGCTTTAGCTTCAAATTTGCACTTGAATCAGTTCATCTGAAAAAAAGGTCAAACAGGCTTTTTTCTTCCCTCTGAAACACATGAGTGCACATTAAAGTTTGAGGGGTTATGGGCCTGAAGGACAGGAGCTGGACACCCCTGATGGAAAACGACAGCGTTCATAAACATATTAGCTAAGACAGGCCTTTTACATGACTGCTTGAAATCCTAAAGAACTGAGTCAGTGCTGTTTAGATAAATGAGTCAGACGTCCTCCACACAGATGAGAACGACTAATCACATCATACAAAAACTATGTACTCCCATTTAGTGCAACCAAATTAAAATGATCCTATAGGTTGACAACTAGAAAAAGGTTCATTTTAAGCTCCAAAGAAAGCTCCATTCCGTTTCGTCGTCTCTCACTTATCCGGGGCCGGGTCGCGGGAGAAACAGCCTCAGACGAGAAGCCCAGGCTTCTCTTGCCCAAGCTGCATCCTCCAGCTCACCCAGAAGGATCCCGAGTTGTCCCCAGCCAGCTGTGAGACATTGTCTCTCCAGCGGGTCCGGGGTCTGCCTCTTGGTCTCCTCCCAGTGGGATGTGCCCGAAACACCTCACCAGCGAGGCGCTCGGGGGCATCCTGACCAGATGCCCAAACCACCTCATCTGGCTTCTCTTGACCTGGAGGAGGAGTAGCTCGACACTGAGCTCCTCCTGGATGGCAGAACTCCTCACTCGATCTGAGTGAGAGCTCCTTTTTCTAAATAAGAAAATAATCAATATGAATGTTATTCTAAAATAATCTCTACACATTTTAGATTGATTATTTCTGCCATGATACAGGCATTTTTAATGTGGCAATGGTTTTATTTAATGAACTACATGCCAACGGTGTCGTCAATTATTAAAGATTGTATGTAACTTAACATGCATTAGAAACTTTCTACTTTTTCAATTGTTAAAGAGCTTTATTTGTTTTCCTTTCTGTTTCTTTTTGGTGGGGGGTTGTTTGAGAATTATTTGTTGGTGCCGTGGTTTTGTAAACTAACCAAGATGAGTGGAATGAATGTGATAGATTAACAAATGAGTACATTGATAAATGGAGGAATAGTTTGTTACAGAAATGGATATACTTACACTTTAAAATAGTCTGTTGCTTGTGAAATTCATCCAGCCCTTTTATATTTCATAAAATATTTTTTTGTTCATTAAATGAACCCATTTTAAACTCTTACAAAGAAAAATAAAATTGCAAACTTGAAGGTCTCTTTCAAATTAATAATAAGCTGAATTTAAATAGTCCATCTAGCAAAAAAAAAAACAAAAACAAACTTGTCATTTTTTGGGGTTTTAGACAGTGTAGTTGTAGCTTGACCTAAATTTAAAAATAAAAACCTAAATTTAAGAAAAATTACCAGTAATTTTGGAAATGACTTCTTACATTCCGCCCTTTATTGTTGGGCAGAGACAGTGGCACTGAGGAAAAGACAGGAAACAGAGATGGAGGTAGCAGAGATGAAGATGCTGAGGATCTCTCTGAGAGTAACAAGGATAGACAGGATCAGAGGAACAACTAGAACATGCTAGAGGTTTTAAAGACAAAATCAGAGAGGCCAGACTGAGATGGTTTGGACATGTGCAGAGGAGAGAGAGAGAGAGAGAGTACATCGACAGAAGGATGCTGGGTTTGGAACCACCAGGAAAGAGGACTAGAGGAAGACCAAAGAGGAGGTTCTTTGATACAGTGAAGGAAGACATGAAGATAGTTGGCTTGACCAAAAAAGATGCAGCAGATAGGGTTAGATGGAAGAAACTGACTTGCTGTTGCGACCCCTGAAGGGAAACACAGAATGAAGAAAAAGAAGATCGTTGGCCTGTTTTTCACCACTTTGAATTTGAGTCCTGTTTGCGAGCCTCTTCTAGTTTTTTTCCTCCAGCGGGTGTCAACAGCAAGTCAGTTTCCTCGTTCTAACCCTGCCTCCTGCATCCTCCTCTCTCAGACCATCCTGGTCCCTCTCAAAGAGAACCTCAGCATCATCTCAGCCGCCTCCAGCTCTGCTTCCTTCTCGTCTTTTCCTCTGTGCCACCTTCTCAACATGGCTGCTCTCACCTCAACTTTGATCTTTTATTCTCAGTTTATTCGGGAAAGTTTCCATTCTGTGGGTTTTGTTTGGTATTTTTACACTTTTATACAGGTTATTCACCCTTGTTTGTTAAAAATAAGTAAGCTAAGCTGCAGACCAGAAGCAGAAAATTGGATTACTTTGCTTACAGCTTGAATTTTCTCTTCATATTACCAACAGCAAGTAGAACAAGGCCACTATCACCTCCAGCACACCGGCTCCCTAAAAACACGCTTCAGTAGACACGCCTCGCCAGTAGGATTTGCATCACAAATCTCTTGTCTTATTAGAAGAAGATACACTATCTTCTCACCACTGTCCATAGTACAAATGAATTCTAAGCTTGTATAACATGAAATTCTCTTAGTGAGCCGTATGAAACAGGATAAAGAGAATCTGCTGGCAGAGAGGTGGGGAAAGAAAGAAACAAGCGGCTTTTTTTTTCTTTGGAGCTGTCCTTTCTCTTACTTTCCCTATTTCCTGATCTCACGCTCACCCTCTGATAACCTCTCCCTCCTTCTCAGTATTCCCGCACTCATCCTACGATCCTTCTGCAAGGATTAATCACTTTCTCATTCCTGGAGAGATTATTGAAATACTGTTCCATCTCCAGTGCTCCCACCCTCCTCTTTGTGGAGGAGATTTCTGCTTTTTCTCTACTTTTCATACTTTAGTTTTTTTTATTGTTTCTCATATTGAGCAATAAACGGTCTGTAATTTACCAAGAGATATTGATGTGTCACGTTTCCCAGTCGTTAAGTGAGTTAGTCTGCGTGTATGAACCAGGAGCGGGTAGAAACGTTCTGGTGTAATCGTTCCCATTAGTTCTGGCAGAAGTCTTCAGGTAGCAGATTAGGAAAACGATGACAGCTCCGTCAGGGGTCTCATATTAAACCTTCACAGTCTTTTCTCTCATGATTCTTACACTTGCTTCTCTTAACATCTAAATTTTTTGCTTTTATAGTTTTGTTCAGTTTTTGAAGTCTGAAGTCACATTTGCACTTTATTCGCTTTTCGGTAATTTGTAATTACCACCAAGGTTGTCTTTGATTTTTTTTTTTTTTTTTTTTACCATTTGAATCTGTTAAATCTCCTCCATAAATTTCAACACTGATTTCCTAAATTCTAATTAGCTGTGAATTCTCATGTATGTAAATCAAAAGCAAAACTCAAACTGTCGTCATTAAGAAGTAAACTAAGGATTTTTTTGGCACCCGCATAAATTTTTTTTTTTTTGTGATCACGCTTAAGAAATAGGTTATTATCGCAAAAGCTGGAGATATTGTGGTACAGGTGGACAGCCATTAAACAGCGAAATATCAAATCATCAAAATATAAATCACATTGTCGTGTCATTCTCTCTGGAACTGAATGATACAGAATTTTCTGTAAAATCACAGAAATCACTCCAATGTGCAAAGGAGCTTCTTCAAAACATGATAATTGGGAAAAATTTATAAATCACAATCTGTTTGTAAACAATGTCTTCTAATTTTTTATGCGTCTGAGCAAACACACAAGCTTCCTGAGCAGAAGGGGGCGGAGCAAAAACTTTTACTCTTTTGTGACATCACCAGCAGTGATGAGACAAACACTGAAGCAGCGTTTGAAGCAATTTCTTTCAGAAAGAAAGAAGAAAGAGATATGCTTCAGAGCTCTGTCTTATTTTCCCATCTTTATTTTTTGCTTGAGGAGTTTTATTTTGCTGCATAGGTTTTCTTGTGCGCTATTATTCTGCGAGCAGTGTGCAATTGCGCAGGCGCGCAGCTTAGAGGGAACATTGTTTGTAACTGATTATCAACACAGATATTTGAACATCTTACTGGTAGTCAGAAATCTGTCTGACTTTTTTCCCTCTCTCACATTTTTACAAAAAATTACCAGCTTCCCGACCTTTCCTGCTGTGAGGCCACTGTCCTAAACACTGCACCACTGTGCTTTGTAGAAAGTGTTTGGAGAAATTATTATAGTAGGTCAGAAATATTGTTTATGACCTTGACAAAGTTATTCGAAGCATGAAAAAGCCACAAATAGGTCGAAAATTTTAAATAAGGGTACAGTTTGAATGTCATACTTAAAAAAAAAGTTTGACTACATTAATGTAATTTAGACTGTTCCACAGTAAAGTACAAATATGGATAATTTGGTTCTAAGAAAGACTAAACATCTGTTACATCTGGGAGACTTTCTTTGTTGTACCCTTGTGAAGTATCTCAGTGTAAAATCTAATCTGCTTAGCATTTAAATAGATTTGGTTTCATCTCTACTTGGTAATATTTCCACTAATGAACCTTGTGGAAAGATATGGGAAAATAATTGCGGGACGGACTCCTTTATTCCCTTTGTTATCAGGCTATTAGATCATCTGAGTGGATAATATCCGTCTCCTGCATCCTGTTGACCTGATTGCAGCAGTGGTCAAGTTGCCCTTCATGTGCTTCGGTATTCATCATTTCATGCTATATAAATGGCTTAGATAGAAGAGATAAATGGAGCTAAATCTGTAAAGACAGTGAGCTCTTCTGCTGATTGGCTGCTTTGAATTTCCCAAAATAATCTTATTTTTATGGATCTGGAATAAATTGAAACCTAAACAAACCTGCAGGAATGAATAGTTTTCTAATCAGCTATTTTGTCGTCACTAGCCTCTTTGTGACCTTTTGTTTTTACTTTGTCCTTCCAGTTTTCTGTCTGGCTCTTTCAGCTTTACGCTCCACCTCACCTTCTGTTTTAGGACCAATACAGGAACTAAAAGTATCTCACATGACCCGTACCTGCAACTACACAGCAGTCCTCTGCACCAAACAGACTAACTCCTCCCTCCTTACTTCTTAATCTCAGCTCCACTCCTTTTGGCTCGATCTGCCTGGCCTCAATCCCCATGACAGCATGTACACACTAACTAGCTTCCCAGTCCTGGTCAGGGTTACTCTATAATGTAATAATGCCACTTAAAACCAAGTTTTACATTTGTGTCTATGACCTACTGGCTTACTTTTTGCAGTTTTCAGCTCAAATTTTGTTTAGCAAATTAAGGCTAGAGAAGATATTTGAATAACTAATTATACTTCTCATAATATTGACTTCGGTTCTATTTTGAATTGTTAACTTAAAATCAATTGAATGTATAAACGTATAACAATATGTTTTAGTTTTTTTTAATTGAAAAGAAATGACTGTGTGAATGGTTGTGTGTGGCCTCACAACAAACTGTTGACCTGTTCGGGGAGTCTTCTATCTTTCGCCTGAAATCAGCCGGGATAGGCTCTTATTAGGGTTAAGCAGTTCAGAAGACAAAACGAAACAGTATATGCACATACACCAGTCAGCCACAACATTTAAAGCACCCCAATTAAGAGTAATGAATGTTCATCAAACCCTTTCCTACGACTTCAACATTATACTTCAGCAGGAGTTTTAGAGGCTGAGCTTTTCAGCTGGCTCTTAAACTCTCAAGATACCAATCCAATGAGGTCTGACTCCTCTGGTAAATGCCAGCCCAGTTCTTAAAGACCTCATGTCACAATTACCAAGATATATTTCACATGTTCTCCAGTTTCAGCCCTTGGAGGCATTACCCGTCAGGTTTCAGGTGTTTCCCTGCTCTAACACACTTTAAACTAAACCAATCACCTCAAAAGTTTGTACAAGCCTGTCAACACGCCATTAGTTTGTGTTAAATGAGTTGAAGCAGCAACAGATTTAGAAGGCAGGGATCCCCCAGGACGAGAGTAGGACAACCCCGAAATGAGGGGTTTCTCTGGCATCCTGCCACTTTACTAATTAGGGCAATCCTGCAAGAAAAAAAGGTAATAAACTAACATCACTTAATGTTTTTTCTCTTAGACCACCTGATTTTTGGGGGGGTAAAAAAAAATCCAAATATTTAGGTCGAAAAGTGCATCATTAATTTTGCTCGATGTTCGGGAAATAAAAAGTTGGAGAAAATTATTATAATTTGGAATGATATGTAATCATTTATTGTTTTTAAAACATCTTTTATTCACATTATTCAAGAAACGAGAAAATGATTAAATTAGAAAATCTAAATATTTAGAATATGCTTGTTACCCAATTAGGGAATAACCGGTTCAGAAGATTAAACGAAACTAGCGTATCGAGTAGTGCACATACTGTTGAGTACGTGGGTCATTAAAAAATTTCAGCCAGTCATTTTTGAATGATGACTAAAAACTGAGACGGTGGCTCAGTTGTAGAGCGTTCACCCTCGGATTGGAAGTTAACTGGAAGTTCGCGGGTCGATACCCACTGAGTTCACATCTAAGGTTCTTGGAGAAGACAACTAACCCCCTGTTTCTCCCACCATTGGTGTTGTCGTGGCAGCCTGCGGCGGTGTAATGCAGCACACAAATTTCCCCGGTGAGGGATCAATAATGTAGATAACTCATTAACTCAATTAATACTTAATATTTTTTTATTGATACATAAACATTTGGTACTACATACTTTCTTTATTTACTTGCAGAGCTATTTTTTTAATTTGACAAATTATTGCTGTGGCAACAAATGCAGAATATTCTCTAATAACGGCGAGTCTGACATACTAAGCAACAAGACCAAACATGGCGTAAGCAAATGCTTTGCAAACAAGCAACATTTTTGTGCATGTTTCAAAACAAAATGTAAAGCTAACCAGTGTGATTCTTAAAAAAAATAAAATAAACTCTGTAAAAATGTGCAGAATATACAAGCAAGAAAAGACCACGGTGGGTCTCACTGAATCCTGACACAGCATTCATTACGTGATACTGGGAAAGCTTTTCCTTAATGAATTCAGACTGAAATTTCTGGGAAGTAGAATTTTTCGTTTTAATTTTTTATAAAGGACGTCTTTTTTTTTTTTTTTTTTTTACAGAATTTTTTTTTTTTCCTATTTTACTCATTTCATTTTGGTTAATATATAATATATTAATACTAACCTTGTTGATAAATTTACTACTATTTTTAATCTTTTATAAAGAGTGGAGATTAGTGTGGAAACATTAAGGCCCTTAAGGAGGAGTTATGCAGAGGAAGAACCATGTTACTTCTAACAGCCTCATACCAACGCTCTCCCTTGTATCTTCTGCCCGTGTGTATTAAAAGTTGCTGGCTCAGATTACTGAATCCTTTCTAGGTCGTTGCTCATCTTGAAAGGAGTAAAAAAGGCTAAAAGCACAAATAGCAGAAGCTTCAAGTTGAAGTGGAAAAAGTAGTGAAGTGAAACTTTTATTTGCTCGTTCCAACAATGTTCTAGTTCGCTAAAGCTCCTGATATCAGACCTGAAAATGGTTACAGATGTTGTGTCCTCATTTTTCTACTGCATGCTCCTGGATGAACTCCAGTCTTCTCCACGCATATAGATCCATACATAGAAAGCGTGCGGCGTCTTTCCCACGCACATGCATAAACACTTCCATTCCCACTCTCTCTTTTGTTGTGTGTCTTGGTCACTGTAATTTGCGGGAAGGAAATTGTGTGGGTTACAAGCAGGCAATAAGTGTGAAGGTGAGTTTATAAAAACAAAAAAATTTAAGTATTTCTGGACATTCAGAAAGATTTGTTTGTTTAGGTTATTTTTTTTTTGTTCTTGCAGTAAATTTTTAATCAATTTTCAGTTAATTTTATAAAACCGACTCTACAATCCCCGTCGTTGGCTGCCACCCATCTCCTCCTTCACCCAACCACTAATGCCCTACTGCAGGTGGTGAGTCCACTGGAAGGGCGGCCCATGTCCCCTGATCGGCCAGGCCACATAGGTAAAAGCCCAGCCACCAGGCAATGGCTCTCGTGCCTCACCCTTGGGCCTGGCTTCAAGGGTGGCCCTTCCCCGCGTATGGGCAAGGGCAACTTGGCAATGCTTGATCTCTTTGTGGGGGTGTTTGAGCCGGGAGGAGCTCGGTGTCGAGCCGCTCCTCCAAGTCGAGAGAAGCCAGTTGTGGGGTAGTTTAGGCATCTGGTCAGGATGCCCCTCGAGCGCCTTGCTGGTGAGGTGTTTCGGGCACGTCCCACCGGGAGGAGACCAAGAGGCAGATCCCCGGGTCCGCTGGAGAGACTATATCTCACAGCTGGCTGGGGAACGACTCTGGATCCTCCCGGGTGAGCTGGATGATGCAGCTGGGGTGAGAGAAGCCTGGGCTTCCCGTCTGGCGCAGTTGCCCCCGCGACCCGACCCCGGATAAGCGAAAGATGACGGAATGGAACGACTCTACAATCCTGAACTCAACATTTTTAAATGAATGCTGCATGCAGCCCCGCCTCCTTTGTGCATCCATGGCACAGTGTAATTCTTACTTGAGGCCATGTGAACAGAGCACGTGCTGCTTATTTTTGTTTGTGGGTGTGGTGTACAACAAAAAGCAAATCTCCCAGATTTGGATACGAACACTGAATTCCTGGACAGTCGGAGGTACAATCTGGTGCTAACTGATGAACTTTACCATAATGTATCAGAGGTGTTCTATTAGGTTTAGCTAAGTTGAATGTTAGCAAATCCTGGCCACGTTAAGCCAGGCAATATTTTGCATCACGATAAAACTCAGGTCCCACTGCATCAGTATAGAGCCTGACCATTGGTCCAATGATTTCATCCCAATACCTTATGGAGAGGTCTGTGCATCACTTTAGAGATATGGCTCCCCAGGACATTACTGACTTAACACCAAAGTGGTCATGCTGAATGCTGTTGCAGACTAGAGAACATCCGTATCTTCAGGTATAAGTTTTGCTCAAAGCTGAAAACCACATGATGCCAGACTCACTTACCAATTCCGATGGTTCATAGCAAATGCTATTTGAGCTCGATAGTTTTAGGCGGTGAGCTCAGGGACCACTACAGGCTGTTGGGCCTTCAGGCCACTCTTGTTAAGTCTGTTTCTGATTGTTCATTCAGAAACATTCACACCCGCTGGAGGTCATTCCGTAGGGTTCTAGCAATGTTCCCCATAGCACAAAAGAGCAGTTACATTTTGCTGAGTGTTTGAAAACCTGTTACGACCCTGCCAGCTCCTCTGGAGTAACTGCTTGTCTCTTGGAATCTGGTCCATGCTGGAGAATTTGTGATGGTAGACACAGTAAGCCTTTTGCAACAGCACGTATTGATGTGCCATCCTGGAAGAGTTGCACCACCTGTGTAACCTCTACAGCATGCAGGAAACTACACCATGCTATTAGTAATGCTAAAAGAAAAGGAAGAAGTCAGTCAGTGAAATAAGCTGCTGGAAACGAAGAGGAGGGATGCATGGCAGTGCCTTCAATCTGGACAACCATTCTTGTTTTGGGGGCTGTCTTACTTCTAATTGTTTGTATTATTAACAATAAAGCAAAAACTTCTCAGATGACACCTTAAAAAAATTCACACCCAAGTTTGATCTTAAGTTTGATCAACACAAACTTAAGTTTGGGGGAAAGATGGAGCGAGAGATCAACAGGCGGATCGGTGCAGCATCAGCAATAACTAGGATGCTGCATTGGTCCGTCGTGGTAAAGAGAGAGCTGAGCCGAAAAGCAAAAGCTGTGGGTGGTGTCCGAAAGAATGAGATTGCGGGTACAAGCGGCCGAAATGAGCTTCCTCCGCAGGCTGGCTGGGCTCTCACTCAGAGATCGGGTGAGGAGCTCTGGGAGGAGCTCGGTGTCCTCCAGGTCGAGAGGAGCCAGATGGGGTGGTTCGGGCATCTGGTCAGGATGCCCCGCGAGCGCCTCGCAGGCGAGGTGTTTTGGGCACGTCCCACCGGGAGGAGACCAAGGGGCAGACCCCAGACCTGCTGGAGAGACTATGTCTCACAGCTGGCCGGGGAACCACTTGAGATCCTTCCAGGTGAGCTGGAGGATGCAGCCGGGGAGAGAGAGGCCTGGGCTGCCCGTTTGAGGCTGTTGCCCCCGCGACCCGACCCCGGAACAAGCGGAAGATGACGGAACGGAACTGAAATTTGATCTCTGTTGTCAAAAACCTGTGGTCTAACTCTTCCGTTTTTTCTCCTACTGCCATTGCTGCATGCTGCGTTGCAATGCAGCACTTTAAGTTCCCCATTGTGGAACTAATAAAGTAATTATTCTTCTTCTTTTGTTTGTAATGGTTATACTTATGGTTTATTTTTCAGATTGATCTAAAAAATGTGTTTACAGTTAAATAAATATTTAGTTTCAGCAGATGGCAGACTGATTTCTTTTCATCCCTCGCTCGGCTCTGCAGCCCGTCACCCACGCCGCAGTCAGCCTAAACATAATATGACCTAAATAAATGACTGAGGAATGAAGCAATGCTTTTTTTTTTTTCTTCTTCTCACTGATCTTGTTTTCAAACACTCGTTTGCAGGCTGCAACTTGTGTGTAAGCAGAAGCTGTGCAAACACACGGCGGGCCATAACCGACACCTGCCAAGGTATTAGTCTGTCACAGCAGGTTCTCTTGGGATTTTTACTGTCTGCTGCAGGCTTTCTTAGTACCTGAATTAAAGGTTAAATAAGTCACACATGTTTAGGTTTCATAACCTTTTTATTTATTTCATTCCGAGAATATACAAGTTCCATTTTTACTGTTATTGGCACTGTTTTTGTTACCAAAAAAAAATCAGCAGAAATGCAAGGTATTATTTTGAAAATGCATCTAAATTCTAACTTGTCTGACACTCACACACAGGTTGCTAACAGAAGAAGAAAGGTGTGTGTGTGTGTCGTGTGTGTGCTTTGGTTGCTCAGGCCTGAATGCTTTATTGTTTGCTTCATGCAAACCTGCAGCCTGACTCGGACAGATAACAGAGGTTCACCTCAAGCACACTTTCTGCTTCCGTTATGAGGTTGGATTTTTTATTTTTGCGCCACAAACCTACAGTCTGATCAGCTAGTCGGGGTACATGAGCGTGACTCTGGGTGCTCCCTGCCATGGGTGCTGCTCACTCTTGTAGTGCGTTTTGTGGACAGTCTGCTGCCATGGATTAAAGAGCTGTAATCCTGAAAGATCCTGATCATCTGAGAAGTTTTTTACTGAACGAGTTTGTCTCCATGTTTAAAGTCAGACCTGCATGATGGATGCACCTCTCACTTTCAGTTTGGATCAGCTACTTTTAATTGGGCTTTTTGCTTTTCTTTAGATGCTAATCCCCACTTGGAGGCACAAAAAGACACGCATGCACTGGCTGACTCACTTCATTAGTTTTTCCTCATAAATTATAGATAATTATACTTGTTAAACCCGACCTTCACGAAGCTCTCCTGCTCTGTGAGAAAACGACTAATTCTACATCGGCATTGCTTCTTAACTCCACTCTGACCTTTGGTCTCTCGCCTCATGTCATCCTCTGTCCCGTGTGTGTTGATAACCAGTCGCTGCTGTGTGATGTAATGTAGTAAAAAAAAAAAATACCGGTTAGATTAATGACAAGGAAGATAAGGAAGAAAGTAAAACCCTATTCATTCACATGAATGAGCAGCTTAATCAAAAAACAATGAGAAACACATTTTTTATTTGAATAACAGCGTTACATTTGACAAGAAATACATGTCATTAAATTTTAAATATACAGCGGTAAAGTCAAATAATTAATCTAAACAGTAAATACTAATTGTTATAACACAGTCTTCTAACAGGTAGCTATTGTGCATGGCAAGTTACATGTTTTCCACTCAGTTTTTTTTTTTTTTTTTTAAGTTTTGACTACTGTGTAGATTTTTATTCAGTTTGTTTTACTTCTTAATCAAGTAGGAAACTATACAAGAGGCTTAAATTAGAATAGAGAGGAACGGTTATAAATAAATGTACTTTTTTATGTGTAATTAAATTATACATATTATACATTATACATTGCATAATGTATAATTCCACTCGGTCGGGTCGGGTCGTGGGGACAACAGCCTCAAAGGGGGAACCCCGGCTGCATCTCCGAGCTCACCCAGGGGATTCCCAAAGCGAGTCTGGGGCCTGCCTCTGGATCTAGTAACAAGTGGGACGTGCCCAAAACACCTCACCAGCGAGGCGTTCGGGAGGCATCCTAACAAATATCAATATCATACAAATACCAAATATCCCAACCAAAAATCCTAACCAAACCAAAAAAAATAAAAAAACCCCACAAATTTCCTAAGTGTGGGATCAAAAAAGTAAATCTAATCTAAATGCCCAAACCACTCTATCTGGCTTCTCTCGATAAGGAGGAGCAATGGCTCTACCCTGAGCTTCACCCGAATGGCAGAGTCTAGCCCCCCTGAGGAGGAAGCTGATTTTGGCCGCTTGTATCCACGATCTTGTTCTTTTTGTCACCACCCACAGCTGGTGACCATAGGTGGGGGTAGGAACGTAGATCGACTGGTAAATTGAGAGGTTTGCTTTTCGGCTCAGCTCTTGCTTTACCTCAACAGACTAATGCAGCGTTCTGATTACTGCGGATGCCACACCAATCCGGTTTTCAAGTAAAAACTTTAGAAATCGCAGATATTTTTGATACCACGACATGATTTAAGCAAATTTGACACATTTTAACAACTCAGTCCATTACCTTGGATTTTGGAAAACAGAATAGATTCAGTTAATTTTCTGTTCTGTTGTCTTCCACTTGTCAGGGGCTGGGTCACGAGCAACAACCTTTCCATCACCACCCACAGTTGGTGACTATAGGTGAGGGTAGGAACGTAGATCGACTTGTAAATCGAGAGCTTCCCTTTTTGGCTCAGCTCTGTCTTTACCATGACAGACCGATGCAGAGTCCTGATTATTGCGACACCACACCGATCCGTCTGTCGATCTCCCACTCCATCCTTCCCCCACTCGTGAAAAAGACCCTAAGACACTTAAACTCTTCCACTTTGGGCAGGAACCTGTCCCTGACCCGCAGCAGGTATTCCATCCTTTTCCAGGCGAGGACCATGGTGTAGGATTTGGAGGCGTCGATTAAGTACCTTAGTCAAATATATAAATTGATAAACCTACTTTTCTAAATTATGTTGAGTATCCAAATTTGTGTTCAATGCAGAGATGTTTTTTTCCAGCTGCAGTTTTAAAAAATATAAAAGCAAAGATGTTTCTTTCATTTTTACGTATTATACCTATGCAGTACCATCATGACGTCTTGATCAAGCTTGAAAGAGTTAAGTTTTTTTTGCCATTCCTTCATCTTTTCCATCAGCCGGTGTTGTAAATGTTTTGCTGTCTTTAGATAAAGAATTAACGTCACCTCTCTCTTCTCACAGGGAGCTCAGCGATGAACAAACTACGGCAGAGCTTCCGCCGGAAGAAAGACATCTACGTGCCGGAGTCGAGTCGGCCGCACCAGTGGCAGACAGATGAGGAGGCGGTCCGTAACGGCAAGTGCAGCTTCGCTGTCAAGGTGACTCTCCTTCATACACGACACGCGTTTCCTTTTAAACAGAATGAACACATTGCTTAACATGCTGGCACACTTCATACCTCGGAGAAACTTCTGCATCCCCAAGGAGACGGCTGTGATTAATCATGAGCATTCACAGTCGAAGCTTTTATCCAGGTTGTCTGCTTCAGACTCCTGAACGTGTCAGATACACACACGCAGCTGATTTCTGGCCCCTAAGAGCATCAGACCTCTTGGATTAAAATAATAATAACAAAAAACAATTGCAAATGGTTTTAATTAGTTGTTGGAACTAGACACATCTTATTGTTTTATTCAAAACCTTTCACTTTTAAAATTAATGTGCTCGCCGGAAAAGTGGGAATGAAGACGTGCAGATTTTGAAAACAAGTGTCTCCTTTTATCACAAGTGACATTTTTGCTTTTGAAGGTGTTTCAAACGGTCAATTATTGAATTTGAAGGCTTTAATGTCAGCCTGAAAATCATTTTGTCACTTTTAGCTCGAAGGCAGATTTAAAATCTTACAGCAAGAGAGACAATAAAAGTCAAGAAAATTCTGAATCCTAATGTTCAATCTTATTTTTAACTATTTTTATTATAAGCCGCGCTTTGTCTGGCCCCTCACCTAGGACCTGTTTGCTTTGGGTGACCCTACCAAGGGTATTGAGCCTCCGACAGCATAGCTCCTAGGATCATTGGGGCACGGGAAATCGGCACACTACTTGGTGCGGCTTCCACAGTAAGGACTGGTGGACGTTGCACCAGTTCATCATGGTGAAGAAAGCTGGGTCAAAAAGCAAAGCTATCGATGTACCAGTCGGTCTACGTTCCCACCCTCACCTATGGTCACCAGCTGTGGGTGGTGACCAAAAGAACGAGATCGCAAATACAAGTGGCTGAAATTGTATTTCAGCTTCCTCTGCAGAGCGCTGGGCTCTCACTCAGGGATAGAGGGAGGAGTTTTGCCGTCCGAGAGGACCTCGGAGTCGATCCGTTGCTCCTCTGGGTCAAGAGAAGGCAGATGGGATGGTTCAGGCATCTGGTTAGGATGCCTCCCAAACGCTTCACAGTGAGGTGTTTTGGGCACTTTCCTCTGGGAAGAGAACCAGAGACAGACCCCCGACCTGCTGGAGAGACTATGCCTCACAGTTCACCTTGGAACACCTCAGGATCGTCCGGGGTGAGCTGAAAGATGCAGCCAATGTGAGAGAAGCCTGTTTTTGCCGTCTCAGACTGTTGCCCTCGCGACCCGGCCCCGGATAAGCGGAAGACAAAGGAACAGAAAACCTATATTATTAGTTTGTTTAAATTTCTAGTTTGAATTTTTAAAGTACAAATATGCAATTTTTAAATCTTAAATTAGTCATCAAAAGAAAAAAAAATGTTGCAGTTTTTTGCTCACAACAGACTTTTTTTTCTCAACTTTATTGTGGCGTTGTAACGTACCATGCTTCCTCCTCCACCTACTCCATGTCTCCCACTTTCTGCCTGGATGGAGGCCAGCTTTGTAAAAGTTTTAGCTGTAATAGAGAAATCATCTCTACCTGCTGTATTAAAGTGACTCAGAACATGAGAAAAAGATGCTGTAAAGAATGGGTGTAGAATTGATTGCCTCAGTTAGTTTGTAAGATGTGGGTTGAGGTTTCACATGCTCTTAATGACTTTTACAAGCAGTGAGTAACTGTACTTAGTACTGTGTGTTCTGTTTCTTTCTCGTAGTTCGTCTTTATCACTGTGTGTGTGTGTGTAGTTGTTTATCTGTAATCCAGGGTGGTTTGCAAAGGTTAGAAAAATGAAGACATTGCTTACATGGAAGATCAAGATGAAGATTAGATTAAATAACTCGCGCACATTGTTGAATCTAATATTAATCTTGTTCACCAGTTTTTTTAAAAAAAATAGAATTGTGTGTGTGGAATACGTTGTGCTCATAATTATTCTTACCCTGGAAAAACAATGTTAACAAACAATCAATGTTAAAAAATATCTTTTTAAACTTTTATCTGAATATTTATCAGACCAAAAGGTTGCAGATGACATTGGGATCTGTAGTGAGAGGAGAGAAGAGGTGGAGAAAAAGAAAAAGCTGGAGAGGTGGAGGTTTGCACTAGAAAGAAGAGGAATGAAGATTAGTCAGAGTAAGAAAGAGTACGTGTGTGAATGAGAGGGATTCAAATGGAAAAGTGAGGTTACAGGGAGAAGAGATAAAGAAGGTGGAAGATTTTAAGTATCTAGGATCAACAGTCCAGAGCAATGGAGAGTGTAGAAAAGAGGTGAAGAAGCATGTACAGGCAGGCTGAAACAGGTGAAGCAAAGTATCAGGTGTGATGTGTGATAAGAGTTTCAGCTAAAATGAAAGGGAAAGTGTACAAAATTGTGGTGAGACCGGCCATGCTGTTTGGTCTAGAAACAGTGTCACTGAGGAAAAGACAGGAAACAGAGATGGAGGTAGCAGAGATGAAGATGCTGAGGATCTCTCTGGGAGTGACTAGGATGGACAGGATCAGAGGAACAGCACATGTTAGAGGTTTTGGAGATAAAGTCAGAGAGACCAGCCTGAGATGGTTTGGACATGTGCAGAGGAGAGAGAGAGAGTACATCGGCAGAAGGATGCTGGGTTTGGAACCACCAGGAAAGAGGACTAGAGGAAGACCAAAGAGCAGGTTCATGGATACAGTGAAGGAAGACATGAAGGTAGTTGGCGTGACCAGAGAAGATGCAGCAGATAGAAACAGACTTGTTGTGGCGACCTATGAAAGGAAACGCTGAAAGTAGAAGATGACCAAAAGTTTGCATGTCCAAAGTTTTTTTGGGTGGTAGATTAGCTCAAAAAAATTTTTTTATTACTGTTCATTTTGTTCAAATAGATTCAGCAGAACAGATTCTGAAGGCTTTAAATTGAAGCTCTGTCGATTTTAGGCCATGACAACGTTTTCTTTTCCACAACTCACTCACTCGCTACATCACTGCTGCAGATGTGTGAGCACAATACATAGATATAACAAGAGATGATAAAACACAACAGTGCATCTACTGATCATCCATAAGCCCTCTTAAAACATCTGTATTTTCATCTGTCTCCAATATTTAGTCTATTTCATTAACTATTTGTTCTCCTTGTTGTTAGAAAGGGTAAATAATAGCATCATTAAAACATCCGCTGTGACATTTGGAGGCTCCCCTACATTTTCTTCACCACCCACAGCTGCCTCCTCCCATCAGTATTGTCCTCAGCATCCTACATTCCTTGTGCACACCCTCCTATTACGATGTGTATTCTGATCCAGCTGACAGAATGACTCACAGCTGTTACGTCACACGCCATAAATAGCAGGGCCGGAGGGCGGGGTGACAGGCGTGGGTCAGCGCCACTCACTGTGGACGTATCTGTAAGGAAAGGGTAGGGACTTCCTCTCCGGTCCAGCATGCACAATGGCTTCAGAGCAGGTCAGGGTTATGACTGGAAGGACTCATGGCCTAGTGGGGTGTTGCTTCATGTCCAGGAGGCGAATGGAGGTGTAAAACCTGGAGGGGTTTTATGGGTTTAGTGACATCAAAATTGGAAATGTGTTTGCAATAAGTTCCTGTGCCTTGTTAATAATTCTTTTCTTGTAGCATATTTATATATAACGTCAGTGTTTTGTTAAAAAAATGGTTTTAAAAGATGCGCCTTTGAGATGGCAGCTGGTTTATGTAGAGCTCCACATTATGTTGGATTTTTTGGGGGTTTGATAGATGAGCTGCTTCAGCTGAGAGGAATGCCGAGTCAGAGCGGATGTGCTAAGATGTGTCGAGATGTGCCTTGCTTGAGTGAAGCAAAAGGCGAGGAAATGAAGACAGGATCTACCAGGATTGCAGGTTAGTCAGAGAAGTTTCCTGTCTGAACCGACTTGGCTCCACTACGGTGTGTGTGGAAGAGTGCAGCACTTTGTGGTGGACTTCTGATGGTTGAGAACAACAAATGATGTTCTAACCACAGTGAAGGATGTGGGTTGTTGTCAAGATGTAGAGCTTTTAGTGGTCAGTTAAGATCCTATTATGATCCATGGGAGCTTTCAAACATCATTGCTATGATAACCCACATTCCACCCCACACAAAGCCAACTGTCCTGTGTGATGTCCACCCAGCGGCAGTCCCAGCTCTATTCAACCAGGCGGCTGTCCAAACCCTCCACCGCATGTGTTTGTGTACAAGATAGCATAAATAGTGTTTTTCAGGGTGTAAATATAGTGTAAAGTGCATCAAGTTTGCAAAGTCAGTGCAGATTTTTACATAAAACTAATTGTAAAATTGACAGTCTGTTGAAGGGAAGGACTTGACAAGAGCAGAGCACTTGCTCTAAAACATTTCCTGCTTATGTTAGAATGTTGGCATGGCACAGAAAAAAGGCGTGGCCAAGAAAAATGTGGTGTTCAAAAAGTATCAAATAATTTTAATAATAAATAATTTTGATCCTTAATACATTTTAACTTTATACATTCTTTACAACATTTATACATTCTTCGCCCGGAAAAGGGTGGAATGCCCCCTGCGGGTCAGGGACAGGGTCCTACCCCAAGTGGAGGAGTTTAAGTATCTCAGGGTCTTGTTCACGAGTGGGAGAAGGATGGAGATCGACAGGCGGATCGGTGCGGCGTCAGCAACAACTAGGACGCTGCATCGGTCCGTCGTGGTAAAGAGAGAGCTGAGCCAAAAAGCAAAGCTCTCAATTTACAAGTTGATCTACGTTCCTGTAGGTCGTGAGGAGCCAGATGGGGTGGTCAAGATGCCCCCCGAGCGCCTCGCACGTGAGGTGTTTCGAGGAAGTCCCACCGTAAGGAGACTGAGAGGCAGACTCCGGACCCGCTGGAGAGACTATGTCTCACAGCTGTCTAGGGGAGCGACTTGGGATCCTTCCGGGTGAGCTGGAGGATGCAACCGGGGTGAGAGAAGCCTGGGCTTCCCGTCTGAGGCTGTTGCCCCCGCGACCCGGCCCTGGATAAGGGGAAGATGATGGAACAGAATGGAACATTCTTGTCATATTTATTTTTAAAATGAACCAATAAAAATAAATATTATGCTTCTGTTTGAAGCCTTTAATGTCCAACCAAAAAAATGAAAGTGAAACTTACTGTTTTTAACTTAAAGAACTTAATATCATCAATCAGCAGTGTCCAATCAGAACGAGCCGGACACCAACAAGTTACAAAAAACAAGTTTTAATTGTGGTGATTGAAATAATAATTAAAAAAACATTAGTTTGATGTGCAGTGACACTAAAAAAATACATGACACAAAATAGTGTCTTGTGAGAAAATGTGAGATTTTATTTGAAATTTTTGCTTTAAACGTTCTGTTGCGTCGTCTTCCGCTCTTCCAGGGCCGGGTCCCTTGGGCAACAGCCTCAGACGGGAAGCTCAGACTTCTCTCACTCCAGCTGCATCCTCCAGCTCACCCGGAAGGATCCCAAGTCGATCCCTGGCCAACTGTGAGACATAGTCTCTACAGCGGGTCCGGGGTCTGTCTCTTGGTCTCCTCCCGGTGGGACGTGCCCTAAACACCTCACCAGCGAGGTGCTCCGGGGGCATCCTGACCAGATGCCCTAACCACCTTATCTGGCTCCTTATGAACTGGAGGAGGAACGGTTCGACACCGAGCTCCTTCTGGATGGCAAAGGTCCTCACCCGATCTCTGAGTGAGAGACCAGCCACCCTGCAGAGGAAGCTCATTTTGGCCGCTTGTATCCGCGATCTCATTCTTTCGGTCACCACCCACAGCTGGTGACTATAGGTTAGGGTCACCAGCTATCTATATTTTCTCATAATGCCTCAAATAATGTGGTAAAAACGATCGACTATCTGTGGTTGTTTATAGTTGGAATGAACAGCCACAATGCAACCAAAAATCAGAGAAGAGTAGGTTTCTGTGGTTACAGGACGAACCCTGCCTGTCTCCAAATCAAATGACAAGATTTTATACTGATAAACATAAATAAATACACTATTTAAAAAATATATATATTTCACACAAACACCATAAAATCAACTGAGACAATCTTTGGGAGCTACCGATGATTGTTATGAGCTGAAATAGGATCCTTTCCAATGGCACACATGTTGATCTCTTACGGAACACTGGTGTGCCGCATAACATGGGATAAATAACTGATTTAAAAGATGAAAATGAAAATGGATAATAATTCTACTTGGAAGTTGTCAATGTGGTACAATTTGGCCTGTACTTTCTTAGGAGGCAAATCTGTGAGCTCAGTAGGAATATTTTTAAATATTTATTTAAATTTAGTTAGCATTTCCATAAGTCAGTATCACTACACAATCTTGTTGAATACATTCAGACAGTTAATCAGACAGAAACACACAATCAGTAAAACTATAGCTAAACTAAACCGCTGTCCTTAAATCCTCCTTCTTGTGGAGAAAAACCCCTTTGACCCACTTTAAGGAAATAAAAAAGAAGAAAACTATTATGTAAAATGAAAAACGCCACGCTCTTACAGTATGTGTTCGTTTCCTCAGTGAATCACACATTTCCACCTACTCGGCTGTTCATTATATTTTACTCTGCACACCAGGATTTTCCAACTATAAAATTAGGACTCAGCTGGGGACGGATTGAGCTGCTTTTGGCCTTTTAAAACAGTTGGTTATTAAATGTACTAATTACAGGTTATTAGCTATAAACCACATACTCTCATTTTCACATCGGAGTGTTAAACTTTTAGAAGTGATGACCAGCATAGGGTCTTTCTGACTCTGTTTCTGTATCTCTCCCCTTGTCTGCTGCAGTACCTCGGTCATGTAGAGGTGGAGGAATCCAGAGGCATGCACATCTGTGAGGATGCAGTGAAGCGGCTAAAGACGGTAAGCTGGACTATTTCCAAGAATGAGGGACTTCAACTCCTCTTTTTGTTCACCATCTTAATTTTTTCACTATTTCTACCTCCGTCTGTTAATTTTTTAACCTATCAGTCTTTCCTCCTTTTGATTTTCCCACCGTTGTTTATCCTGGCTCAGTTTATTGTAGAAGGTTTGAGCGTGTGTGTCCTTACTCTGCTGCACACCATCGGAGCGGAGAGGTCAGCCTGTACTTCCTGCACGTTACGCAAAAAAAAGGGAGCAAATTCCAGTTTGGAGGAGGGGAAGCAGAGGAGCCATTTCTTTTCCATGTTGTCAGTTGTTTGCCGAGAACCCCACCCAGGTCATAAACTCTTGTGGGTGGAAAAAGTCTGGTCTGTCTCCTTGCATGATCAGAGACAATCCAGGGGGATTAGCACCTCATCGTCATTTCAGGACTGGCTTAAATTTAGACTCCCATGCCAACTAGGTAATGAAAATTCTGCTCGACGTGTTCGTTGTCAAGTTTCATTTTCACTTTAGGATGAGTCGGACTAAATGAGAATTCACACCTTGTCGCCTGTGGTGATCAGTTCCTGTTTTATTCAGCTATAGGTCGGGTAAAGAAGCTCTAATTGTGTCACATATTGCAGTCTGTTGGGAGACGAGTTGTGTCGTTAAAATACAACACCTCTCACTTTGTTGACACTAAAAACAGAATACACAACTCTAATTGATCATGTCTAATTCAAAAGGTGTTTTATTACAAACAAACAGGGTTAATTCATTTAACTTTGACAGAAAAGAGAGCAGCACTACATGTACACACTCGTGCAACTCTCGCTGCTCACACTTCCAGTCTGTTGCCACCAACAGTGAATATTATGCACACACTAAAAACCACAGAAGGAGTCGTTTCTCCCTGAAGCTCATCACAAAAACACTCAAAGCAGAAACCCAACTTAAAAAAAGAAACCCATAACATAGAAAACTGAAAAGTTGAAGGTGCTTCCACCTGCTGTCCTCCTGCAGATTATCTCATACCTGCACAACACAGCATAAATCTTGTTTGAGGGTGCAAATAAAGTGTAAAGTGCAACAACTTTGAAAACTAGCACATATTCTTTTATATACATATTTTTTTTTTTTAAATATTTTTATTAATCCCTGATGGGGAAATTCATATGCTGCACTACACCGCAGAAGGCTTCCACCTATGATGGCGCCAATGGTGGGAGAAACAGGGAATTAGGTGTCTTCTCCAAGGACCCTAGACGTGAAGTCAGTGGGATGTGAACCCGCGAACGTCCGGTTAACCTCCGGTCTGCGGGCGAACGCTCTAACCACTGAGCCACTGTCTCCCTTTTTATTATAAAATAGACCCCCTTGTCTATTTTGGGGCATTTATGTAAAAAAATGGTTTCCCTTGTATGTTCCACGCATGTTTACCCATTTCACATGGAAGCTACATCTTAAACACAAGAGAGAGTATGGTAGCACTTAAAGGACAAATCAGTTTGGTACAACCACTTCATAAAATACTGGTTTAGATTACTGGTTTATGTTTTCACGCAAACGTCTCATCATCAAAGTTCTACATGTGATAATTGTCAAACAATGACAACTGAAATTAAAAACTTCAGCTGCACAGTTGATGCTGAAATACTTCCTGGTTACATTAGAATGTGGGCATGGCAGAGAACATAAGGTGTGGCCAAAAATAATCAGGAGTTTAAACAGTATCTGAAATCTGGGTGCAAGAGTGTGCAAATTGCTCAAAGATGCACAAATGAAATAGAAATCCACTTATGGTGGGTAACATTCAAACTGGATAGAAAGGCCTCTTGCGAATCATTTAAGATCCTCATCCTAGAGGAATATGGGTGACTGAAATCCCTGGTGGTTTGTTAGCCTGAACATTTCAGTTTAACAATCTCATTTAGCAACTTGTTTTACAAGATGTGCAAAAAACACACAAGAACATGGACATGGGTGTCCAGGCCCTGTCCCGTTTCTGGGACGTGTTTTTATATATAAACATTCACAGTGCAGGCTTTCGTCCTCAATACATATATTTTATGCAAAGATGAAACATTCCGCTTTTATTTTCTTGTTTTTGTAATTATTGACCACGCCCCTCGGTGAACCCCGTGCAACACACTGTTTATGAAATTGAATTTCTTTGCATGAAGTATTTCTTTTTAAAGTTGCAGAGCAATCAAAGCAGACATTGTGGGTGAACCCACGCATCCTGTGCCACACAGTCGTGGCTTCTGCCCTCCCATTCAACCTTTTGACTAAAATCTTACGTCACAGTTCACGTTAAGAAACTTTGTTTTGCTGATGTATTACTACGTATAAAATTAAGCGGGGTCGAACTGGTCCCATTCACTGTGTAGTAAAATCTGGAGATATGATTCACATACGGATAGAAAAGTCAAGTTAAAGCGACTTTTGCCTGCAGTGAACTTAATCTTCTTGTCACAGATCGAGATCCCACTCAGACGCAGATTGAATTGTATAATATTAATATTCTGGTAATCAGTCAGAGGAGCTGCAAACAGATGAGTCACAGTGTTCTGTGTTGCTCCTCCATCACTCTTCATCACAAACGTCTCAGACAATAATAGAGTTACAACCTTTTCAGCCCGGCCTCCTCTGGATGCGTGGAGATATTTTGAGAATTTAACTACACATAAAACAAAGCAGACTTGTTGACAGATGGTTTGTGAAACAGAGTTACAGCCGCTGCGCGCTCTGTGTATGGTTTACACTAAACAGTCTCCTGATGTTATTGATGACCATGAGAGCGAAGATGGTTTAACAAAACAATTACACAATTATGAAAGCTCTGACAGATCTCAGCTCATCTTCTTGATAACTGAGAGGTTGCCAGGCAACTAATGCGGTCTCTGAGAGTAGAAACTGAGTTTATGCTGCTTTGCTGTGAAGTCCGTTTCCAGGAACCAAAGGCTAGTTTGGTGTGGAAACAAATTGTCCACCTTTTAGTGCTTCATCTATGTGAGGTGATTTTTTTTTTTCCCCCACCTGAAATTCAGCTTATGTCAGACAAACGGTAGCTTTATGGTTTCAGCATGGTGCGAGCAATGTTTCTGTTTACCCAGCCCACTTCAGGTCAGTAATCATTGTTTTCTCACAACGTTTCAACCTGTGACTCAGAGTGGACAATCCCCAGCATGGGGCTAACCTTCATTCTGACCTTTTGTGTCATCGTCATTACGTCACGTTTCCCCGTTTGTCCGGCCAGGCTTAACATGTGGAAAGTGTGATGGGAGTTTCCCCCCGTTTGGTGACCTCACTGGGGAATCTCATCATCTCACCTGGCTGGAAGCGTTCTAGAGGTGGAGGGACACCTGGTTGGTTTAAGGCAACTGTAAAAGATCAGATTTGTGGTGAAACTCTAAAAAATGAAAACTGTTTTGCATCAGAGGAGGAAGATGACGAAAGATCTGAGAAATTGCACAAAACAGGCCTGTAACAGAAGTTGCACAAGAAAGGTGTTTTTTTTTTTGTTTTTTTTTGTCAGCCCTGCCTACGGGTGATACAGATGAGGAACAGTTGTTTCACAGCAAAACCAGTGAGAATTTTGACTCAGAACATAATTGAATTTATGAAACATTTAAAAAGACAGCACTAAAAAAAAAAAAAGAAAAACTAGAGTTGAACATTAAGAGTTTACAAACCATTTAAAAACATTCTGAAAAAAAATAAAAGCATAAAAATACCAAGTAGAATCTAAAATTTAAAACCAAAAATATTATAATATTAAAACAAGTATTAAAAATGCATTCAGAATTTCCTCAAAATTAAATGTTATGACTTAACAAAAGTTTTGATTAAAAAATGGTTGAAAATATCTTTAAACGTAGAGATTAATGCATTGTTTTAGATTTTTTTTTTCTGTTTGACACATTTGTAGTCTGATTCAGAGGATGAGACGTTATTTATAAATTATATGGGTGTTGGATACAAGAGCTAGACGTGTTAATTAAACTTTAATTAATAAACCTTGTTAATTTAGTTCATGAGCCACACAAAGAAAGAGGCTGAAGAGGAATGATGAAGAGGACAGGTAGAGGAGAAAAGATGAGGAAGGGAAGAGGGTGAACCAAGCCATTATGTCCGTGATTCCATTTATAGCTGACACACACACCTTAATCTCATTTCTTCTGTTCATCAGTAAATAAGCAGCAGAAGAAATAGAAACCGAGGTACCCAGCAAAGAAATAGAGAGGGAATAAGTGTGTTTGTGCTTGAGAGTATGCACACCACAAGGGTGTATCATTTATACACGAGGGGGCCATGAATCCAATCAGAGTCTGAGGTCCTGTAGCTTCCAATCCAAGCCGTCCTGTAGAGAATTGAAGATAAGAAGGAGGGATATGAACAATGACTTTTAAGACTTTATGGAATGACAGTAAAAATGTGACACTATTTTGCGCAACAATTCTAACCTCACAAGGCGTTTAAGTTTAGACTTTATGCCTCTTTAATCAAACTAAATTTTGCTCCCAGCTGCACTTGTGCTCCAGATTAGTGACGTCAGTTGTAAATTTTTTACCTTAAATCTTAACACCAAAACCAAAAAAACAAATCTCCAGATTAGAAAACTAGAGCCCCTTTTCAAAATAAACTCTTCGCTGCATGGCTTACCTGCTCCTCCTCCCGCCATTTTCTCACTTGAATACATCACTGGTAGCACAGTGGCCTCACAGTAAGAAGGTCGTAGGTTGGAATCCCGGTGGGGGACAAGGTTTGAAACCCTGGTCTTTTTGTGTGGAGTTTGCATGTTCTCCCCATATATGTGTGGGTTTCCTCCCACTCTCTAAAAAACATGCATGTTAGGTTGAGGACCCTTTTGAAAATGACCTGAAAAAAATAAAATGAAAAAAAAAGACATAAGATAAAATTAATGAGATTTTGTTTTATTGCTAGACGACAAATTTTTTATAAGTCATTTATTTGTACAAAACTAAACATGTAAAAACTGAATGACTTTCAAAATCTAACAGTTACATCTTTACATAGTAAACGGGAGAGGCGGTGGCTCAGTGGTAGAGCGCTCACCCGCAGACTGAAAGTTAACTGGAAGTTCGCGGATTTGCATTTCACAGAGTTCATATTCAGGGTCCTTTGAGAAGACACCTAACCCCTTATTTCTCCCTGCTCCGGTGTAATGCAGCACAGAAATTTCCCCGGTGAACACCTAGGAGACAATCGCAGTGTTAAAAAAGAAGCTAAATATGATGACGTTCCTCGGCAGGTCAAACAAAAAACCTTACAAAACAAAATTGTTGTTAGTTGTATTTAATTAGTTTCCAGTCTGCTGCACACCGCCACACGTAATCTGTGTTTCTGACTGGATTATGTTTGTTTTCTGGTTGAAGCAGCTAATAAATCAGCCGTTCTTTTCAGCGGCCGCTCACCTCTGTGTTTCCTGCTCGTTAAGACGTGTTTAGCCTGATGGACTCATGGATGTGTAGAATTTAGAGCCGGTCTGACGACATACTGTTGTTGGAGGGGATGACATCATGCTGGCTTTTCGGCATCTCCGGAGTCCCCCTCCACGTGCACACTGGTGGAGCCTACTGAAATTTACTGTTTGATTTGGTCCAAAGTGTTTAAGTCAGCTATTTCTTCCTCCTCATGTGGGCTCATCCACGCTTTACTGAATACTGTGTTGTTCATTTACTGGTTTTATACTTTTTTTTGTCTTTTTTGAGCAGGTTTTTATTGCAGAGACATTCCTTCAAACCCTGCCCTCCCACTCTGCCATAAGAGTTCCCTCCCCATCTAACCTTAGCTTACTAACTCTTAAACTGTTTCCTCATCTGCATGTTTGATCCCCACACACTAACCTAGCTCAGTCCAGATGAATTTGCAGTCGTTCTGCATTAATGTGGTGCTGGGAGGGGCGTGGCTCTGCTTCCACAGCTCAGCTGGGGAAAGACTTACAAATGAAAACTTGTCCAGGTTTTTTTTTTTCTTTCTTCATCTGTGGTTTTTGCAGTCTAATCTGTGAACTCCTGAACAGTCCCGGATCTGATTCAGTTTTTTTTCTGTTCTGCTGAGCAGCCATGGACGGACCACATCTCAGGATTTGCTGTTAGACACACCCAGCAGGCCTAACATCTTTATCTCCCGTGTTCAGGCTAGCCTGTTTTGGTGCGGTGTCATCGTTTTGTCCTCATTCAAATCAAATAAAAACCAAAGCTGCTGTCTGTGGGATCTTCTGGTTTTGTGTTCGTACTAACAGTGAATCCTCCTCAAAAACATCTAAAAAAAAAAAAAAAAACACCTTCCATTCATAACCCAACCTCACCTCCAAATCCAACCAGAATACATTCAGACATCTTTAGGTAACATTTTCATGCCTTGTACCTCCTCCACCCCTCCCTTCCCCTCCTTTTTTTTTACCACATCCACTTCCAGGACAGGAAATTCTTCAAAGGATTCTTTGCTAAAGTAAGTTATTGCTTTGTGTGTTGAGTGTTTTTTTTCCCTCCTCTTTCTTTATCATTACCAGCGTTTTTTCCTCCTTTTCCTCTCACACTTCACTCTTTGATCACATCTGATAACTGGAAGGAACACACACACACTCTCCTAGATGGAGAGGTGGATAGTCACAGTAATGCATGTGTGTGTGAACCAGCGGGAGAAGGGGGTGTTAAATCAGGTGGGCACATTTTCTCTGTGTGTGTGTTAACAGGTGTGTTGTTCTTCCACCAACTGAGAAATGGAGTAATGTGTGTGAATGAGTGTGTTTTTTTTTTTCTTCTAACCGATGGGGCCATCACTGCATCAGTGCACCAAATCTGCTCCCACCCTTTTTCTTCTTCCCCCCCTCTTTTATTTTTTCTTCAAATTTAGCTCCTGCTGTGTGACACATCTCTGAGAAAACACCCTGACTTTTTTTCTTTGGTTTCTCTCACCTGCTACTTTCTCTCTTATTTACAGGTCTGTGTGTGTGTGCGTGAGTTGGGGTTTTTAATGATAGGTGCCAAGGAGTGGTACAAAGGCAGAAGGATCTAGTGTGAGGTTGAAAACTCGTTGACTTGTTCCTATGTTGTCCTTTTGTGTGTGTTTGCAGGCCGGGAAGAAGCCGGTGCGAGCAGTTTTGTGGGTGTCAGCGGATGGTCTTCGAGTTGTTGACGACAAAACGAAGGTAATGAATTCCCACGGTGTGTTCTTTGGTTTTATTTATGCAGTGGTGATTACGGGGTTCTGAATGCTGAAACAAAACTCACCAACAGAAGAAGAAATGAGGTGGGTTAAGTCACCTCAGGGGACATGCTGACCTCTGTTGGATACATCTGGTACTGCACCAGATATACTGTGCTGCTCAAAAAATAAAAAATAAAGAGGACATTAAAGTAACAAGTAAATCTGAACTAATGAAAAATTTTTATTGAATACTTTTTCTTTCTATTTATATTCTTCTTGAATATAGATAGATATCTTTTTCTTCTTCTTTCGGCATTTCCCTTTAGGGGTCGCCACAGCAAGTCAAATATAGATAGATATCTATACGCTTTTTATATATCTAGGCGCACCTGAGGCGTTGGAAGGATCCGGTTGGTGACATCAGGATCGGATCTCTGCTTTTTGCGGATGATGTGGTCCTGTTGGCTTCATCGGACCGTGATCTCCAGCTCTAACTGGATCGATTTGCTGCCGAGTGTGAACCAGCCGGGATGGGAATTAGCGCCTCCAAATCCGAGACCATGGTCCTTGCCCGGAAAAGGGTGGAATGCCCCCTGCGAGTCAAGGACAGGGCCCTGCCCCGAGTGGAGGAGTTTAAGTATCTCGGGGTCTTGTTCACGAGTTGGGGAAGGATGGAGTGGGAGATCGACAGGCGGATCGGTGCGGCATCAGCAATAACTAGGACGCTGTATCGGTCCATTATGGTAAAGAGAGAGCTGAGCCGAAAACCAAAGCTCTCGATTTACAAGTCGATCTACGTTCCCACCCTCACCTATGGTCACCAGCTGTGGGTGGTGACCGAAAGAATGAGATTGCGGGTACAAAATGAGCTTCCTCCGCAGGGTGGCTGTGCTCTCACTCAGAGATTGGGTGAGGAGCTCTGCCATCCGGGAGGAGCTCGGTGTCGAGCCGCTCCTCCTCCAGGTCGAGAGGAGCCAGATGTTTTGGGCACGTCTCACCGGGAGGGGACCAAGCAAGAGACTATGTCTCACTGCTGGCCGGGGAACGACATGGGATCCTTCCGGGTGAGCTGGAGGATGCAGTCGTGGTGAGAGAAGCCTGGGCCTCCCGTTTGAGGCAGTTGTCCCCGCGACCCGACCCCAGAACAAGCGGAAGATGACGAACGGAACAGAACTTTTTCTTTCCATTGTTGAAAGTGCTGACAACAAAATCACACACAAATAATCTATGAAAATCAAATGTACGAGGTCTGTTCTTTAAACAAGTCAAAATGAACTTCAGTAGTGTGTGACCTCTGCGTGCTCGTATGACCTCCCTAAATCAGCCGCGATAGGCTCCGGCATCCCCGCGAGTATCCCGAGCAATACAGAAGAATAAAGAAATGTTTTGTTTTCTTCACACACACTACCATACATACTGTACCTTCTCACGTCCCACCACATACACACCTTTACCAAAAGCTGTTGGTTTAAAGTGATTTCATTAGATTTGAGCTCAGTATCTCATGTGATGATGATGTTTACAGGACCTGATCCTGGACCAGACGATAGAGAAAGTTTCTTTCTGCGCTCCAGACAGAAACTTTGAGAGAGCGTTTTCTTACATCTGCAGAGACGGAACCACACGTCGCTGGATCTGCCACTGCTTCATGGCCATCAAAGACTCCGTAAGAACCCCACACAAAACCACACAGAATGTTTTGTTTTTCTCAGTTGTCACGATGACCGTGTCGTTTTCAGGGCGAGCGTCTGAGCCACGCTGTGGGTTGCGCGTTCGCCGCCTGCCTGGAGCGAAAGCAAAAGCGGGAGAAGGAGTGCGGGGTCACGGCGACATTCGATGCAAACAGAACCACGTTCACCCGTGAGGGATCTTTTCGGGTTACTACGGCAACGGAGGCAGCAGAGCGTGAGGAAGTGATGAGGCAGCTACAGGAAGCTAAAAATGGTTTGTAGTGAAAACATGGCGATCAGTTACTTGTTCACACATGGCCTCACCGTGCTCCTTCTCTCCACCTGCAGAGACGGAGGTTAAGCTCACAGGGAACGCAGCGGTGAACTCAGCGCTCCAGACGGGCGGCTCTCCTTCCCCTTCGTCCTCACCCCCTCTGTCTATTACGGCGCTGGGACCTCAGGCCATCCCTCGTAGGCGCGCCCCCGCTGAAGCACTGGCAAAGCAGGGTTCCTTCAGGGGTTTCCCAGCGCTCAGCCAGAAGACGTCTCCGTTTAAGCGGCAGCTTTCGCTGCGCATGAACGATCTGCCGTCCACCATGCAGCGCAAATCTGACTTTCCCATCAAAAACGCAGGTGATTCTTCAAACGTTAGTTTAGAAAACTGGACTGAGAAGGACTTTTAGAAACTTTTGATGCCACAGTTACTGTACGAATGTTTATTCTCCAGAAAAAAGTTGGTAAACAATCAAGAGAAATAGATTTAGACCAGGGGTGGACAAACTTTTTGGTTTACGGGCCACAATGAGTTCTAACATTTGACAAAGGGGCCGGAACAGGAACAGATGGATGGCATTCTTTGGTAATCACTAGATTAGACCGATAAAATGGCGCGCTAGATTTTAGACAAGTGCGCTAAATGTTACATCAAGAGTGTTTAAATTTCAAATCTAGCGGCGCTAGGTCTGAAATCTAGAGCAATAGCACTTAAAACGTGCATGTAGCTGCGCTAGGTTTGAAATCTAAGCGCTTGATGTAAAATTTTGCTTGTTTTAACATCTAACACGCTTGTTTACGTGCGTGTATTGGGACCAATGGCTTTCCATATCTGTGCACACTGTTTATTTTGACAGCATGCACATCATATAGACACACACATTTTAATGGGAGCAGTGTTGTTGTTCTCTCAACAAAGCCAAGATATGGAGAGTGCGCCATCTAGTGAGGACACATCAGAATTGCAGGAGAAATAAAACATCAACATGGTTTATTTATTTAATTTTTTCAATTTCAATTGGCCTGATTAAAAAGTTTAATGGGCCGCATGTGGTCCGCGGGCCGTAGTTTGCCCATGCCTGATCTAGAAGAATGAAACTTAATCCCAACTCTTCTGCCTGCAGTCCCTGAAGTGGAAGGAGAAGGTGACAGCATCAGCTCGCTGTGCACTCAGATCACCTCAGCTTTCAGTGGACATGAAGACCCCTTCTCATCGGCCCCAATGCCTAAACCAGCTTCTTCCCCACAGTCACCTGTGGCTCCAGGTAACAAAACCACACGCACACAAAGATACACGCCGTTCAATAAACTCCTCAATAGAACATTTGTTCTAAAGTTTTATAAAGTCTTTAAAACTTAGAGTTCAGCTGGATTGAGCAACTTCTTGACTAAAATGAATGTTAACCGTTAGTGCGGCTAAATGCACAAGTTCGCTGGTTAGCCGCTAAAACCAGAATGAGGCATTTTTTCAACTTCCTGTATGAAGCTTTAATAGATGCATAAAAGTTTACTTGCACCAAGTCTGTTGCATGAAATTCTTACTAATTAAGATGTTTTCTTTATGAGGTAAAGAGCTCGGTAGCAACAAACTCCTCAATAGTTTAAGCTTGAAATCAAGAAAAGCAAAGGTTTAATGTCCTTTGCTGTATGGCGGTGGACAGGCTGACAGACAAGGTTAGACAGGAATCTCCATGGACAATGATGTTTGCAGATGACATTGTGATCTATAGTGAGAGGAGGGAAGAGGTGGAGGAAAAGCTGGAGAGGTGGAGGTTTGCACTAGAAAGAAGAGAAATGAAGATTAGTCAGAGTAAGAAAGAGTACGTGTGTGAATGAGAGGGATCCAAATGGAAAAATGAGGTTACAGGGAGAAGAGATAAAGAAGGTGGAAGATTTTAAGTATCTAGGATCAACAGTCCAGAGCAATGGAGAGTGTGGAAAAGAGGTGAAGAAGCGTGTTCAAGCAGGCTGGAACGGGTGGAGAAAAGTATCAGGTGTGATGTGTGATAGAAGAGTTTCAGCTAAAATGAACAGGAAAAGTGTACAAAACCGTGGTGAGAACGGCCATGCTGTTTGATCTAGAGACAGTGGCACTGAGGAAAAGACAGAAAACAGAGATGGAGGTAGCAGAGATGAAGATGCTGAGGATCTCTCTGGAAGTGACCAGGATGGACAGGATCAGAGGAACGGCTCATGTTAGAGGTTTTGGAGATAAAGTCAGAGAGGCCAGACTGAGATGGTTTGGACATGTGCAGAGGAGAGAGAGAGAGTACATCGGAAGAAGGATGCTAGATTTGGAACCACCAGGAAAGAGGACTAGAGGAAGACCAAAGAGGAGGTTCATGGATACAGTGAAGGAAGACATGAAGATAGTTGGTGTGACTGAAGAGGCTGCAGCAGATAGGGTTAGATGGAAGAAACTGACTTTCTGTGGTGACCCCTGAAGGGAAATGCAGAAGGAAGAATAAGTTTAATGTTTAATGATGAATGAATAATGTTTAACACTTTTCCTGCATGGCAAAATATCGCTTGTATCACCAAAGATCGGTTTGCATCTCCCGATCCAAACCCAAAGCATTTATCTGTTCGGTGCTTCTAGTTAACGGCACGCCGCCTGCCGCCCTCTCTGCTGCTGCTGCTAACCCCATCATCATGCCTCCCGCTATACCTGCTCGAGAAACTAACCCCTGGGCCAAAAACCCGCTAAGTGCTCCGGCACATCCAGGTAAGAACTCGCTGCGATGCATCCTGTCCTTCATGTGTGAAATAAAATGATGTTTAAACTGTTTTCCTCTGAACAGGAAGTGACTGGTCATCGGCTCCCCCCGCCATTGTCGCTCTACCCACTTCTTCTCCAGCTATGTCGTCTCACAAGCGCACGCCATCAGAAGCAGACCGATGGTTGGAAGAGGTCACTAAATCGGTCCGTGCCCCCCAACCCAATCCTGTCATCACTGGAAACAATCCCGCCTCCCTGCCATTTGCCGCCCCTGTGCAGATGCCCGTAGCTCCCGTTCCCCAGGTAACGTTCATGGCTCCTATGCCCCCCGCTGTGCCTATGGTGCCTCCCCGCCAGCCTGCTTTCCACACCCAGCCCCCCGCTTACCCAGTCTCCAATGGCCTAGCCTTCCCGGCTCCCAGCGTGCCCGTCTTTGGCATCACCCCCTCCCAGATGGTGGCCAATGTGTTCGGCTCAGCCGCGCAGCCCTTCCCCGTCTCCACGACACCTCAGCACGAAGTCCAGACTGTCGGGAACGTCAGTCCCTTCATCAAACCCCCTCAGCCCACCGTAATGGTCCCCGCTCCCGTTCCACCTTCCAACGGCGGCTTCCCATTTGATGGCGGCGACAGCTGGGCCATCAACCCGTCCATCCAGCCCGCGCAGCCCCCTCCACAGGAAGATGCTTTTGAAGCTCAGTGGGCGGCGTTGGAAAGCCGCTCGCGCCAACGCACCACTCCCTCCCCAACAAACCCATTTTCCACCGAGCTTCAGAAAACCTTCGAGATTCAGCTCTGAAGAGCAGAGTGAGTGACTGGAGCGAACAGATGGGAGAGCGCCACTACAAACACGTTCAGCAGGGGGGGGGGACGTCGGCTGACCGAGGGAGGGGCGGGAGAATTTCATCCACCAATGAAAAAAATAAACTTGAAGGAAGCAGGTTGCTGGAAGGACGCGGCTTCCTGAGCATCTCATTAGCAATGTCTTTCTTTCTTTGATTTTTTTTTTATCTTTGGATCCGCGTGATCGTCATCACCGCCGCAGGTTACCTGCCACACCTCCCCCCTCCGTACGTGTGACGAGGACTCCCTCACCCAGCAGCACTGAGAAAACTCCACTTCCTGACGAGAAGTTCTTAAAACTTCCCGAGATTAAGAATAAAGTGAGACGATGCCAAAATCTTTATTTTTATGCATTAAGTATATTTTAAATAGCTTTGAAATCTAACAGAAGAGTTGTAAGTAATCTTGCCAAAGGCACAGGCTAGCTACAGTGAGATGTTTATGTTCATGTACACAAGAAATGATGGTATATATTATACATAGATAAATCTATCTATAAAGAATCGCTACTGTAAACAAAGCAGTGCTCGTTTTTAAAGTGATGTAAAGAGATTTTTTGTGAAGGGACAGCTGCTTTTTTCGTTTTTTTTTTTTTTTTTCCCCATTTTTTGAAAGAAAACATCCTCTCCATTGAGTGCTGCATCTTTTGATTGGATGTGAATCTCAGCATGAATAGAGGAAATTGCAGCAACAATCATTGCGGACCGAGCATTTGGTGACGGTGCCTAAATTGTTGCCTGTTTATTAACTTTGATTTGAATAGTTTAGTACGAATCAGTACTTAATATTTTTACATGTTTTGTGTGTGTGGTAACAATCTATTTTTTTAATTATTATTATTATTTAACACGTTAGGACGCATCGATCCTGTTTCATTGCCTCTTGGGTTTTTTTATTTTTAATTTTTTTAAATTTTGCACAAGCACTAAAGTAGATTATTTGACCTCACAGGTGGTTTTAATCGACATGGGTAAGTCATTTGCTGAGAAGTTGATCTGTGGTGACCTCCGTTAGACTGCTGAGCTTCCAGCAGATAAAAAAACAGCCTCATCTCCCACTTTCTTTCTTTGTATTGTTTGTATTTACTTTATTTTTTAACTGACCTGTGAATATGATTTATTCTCGGATCTATTTTTTTTCCATTTTGTAATTATTTCATTTCTTTATTCTGTTTCTTTGGTGAAATGCTGAAGCTCCAAGATCGAATAAATTCATGGTGGTAGAGGAAAAAAAATGAATGTGTTCTGGATTTATTTGAATGTAAAAACCTTTCAAGTTAAGATTTTAAAAAAACATTACTTGTAATTTGTGGACGTGTCGGCAAAAATGAATTGATACATTTTTCCTGCTGACTTTTAAGTTGGAATCTAGAGAATAAAAAAAAGTGTTGCAGAATAAAAAAAACACTTCTTCATTTCTTGGAGGGAGACGGTGCCTCAGTGGTTAGAGCGTTCGCCCGCGGACCAAAAGTCAACTGGAAATTCGCGAGATCGCATCCCACTGAGTGCACGTCTAGGGTCCTTGGAGAAGACACCTAACCCCCCGTTTCTCCCACCATTGGCGCCATCGTGGGCAGCCTGCTGTGGTGTAGGAGTGCAGCACACAAATTTCTCTGTTGAGGAATGAATAGAGTGCGTAAAGATAAAAAAAAAAAATCCATATACCCTGGATTTGAAATCTAAAAAAACTGAAAATACACTTTCACAAATTTAAAAACTTTTTACGACACTTCATGATTTAAAAAAATTCTCTTATAAATGTACTTTAAAGCAACTTTGCAGAATCATTTTATTATTCAAGTCAAACAAAGATCAGGGTTCGAGTCCCAGGTGGGGCAAGGCTTGTTTAACTGGTCTTTCTTGTTTAGAGTTTGCATGTTCTCCTCGTGTTTGCATGGGCTTTCTCCAAATACTCCAGTTTCCTCCCACCCTCCAAAAAACATGCATGTTAGGTTGATTGGCCTCTATGAAAGTTGCCCCTAGGAGTGAGTGTATGTGACCCCGCAACAGACTAGCGACCTGTTTGAGGTGTACCCTACCTCTCTCCTTATCTCAGTCGGGATAGGCTCTGGCAACCCTCTGGCGACACTGTTTAAGGCTAAGCAATTCAGAACATGAACTTTGCTGGTGGAATTAGTTTTTACTACTTCTACGCAATCAAATGTGCTTCAACTTTTTAACATTTTTTTTTAACTCACAGATGAAAATACACAAAAAAAATCCAGATCAATTTTAGCACAAGCAAGGAAACCTATAAAATACATTAAAAAAAATGCTTGTATGGGCTAATCCATAAACGTTATTGAGAAATAACGCATCAGTTTAACAGTGGTCCACTTTTTACTTGAGTAAAAAGGTTCAGACTGACTTTTTTGTTGTTTTCTGGGTCTTTGTGGCCTCGGACTGGATCTCACTGTTCTCCTCGGCCTGCTTGACACCGATTTTGACTGTCCCACGCCACATGAAGCAATCAGAGGTAAAAAAAAAAAAAAAAATCAGTCTGCCACTGCTCCTCCCATGACTCATACGGCATGTTACATTTGCAGCAAGTGTGGCAAGAGCTGCAGCTCCCGCATTGGCTTATATAGCCACATCTGACGCTGGACAAACAGGTTTTCAGGTGCAGACTCCTTTGTCTCTAAATACAGAAAGATGCCAACAGTTGAAGAAAAACGGTAAAGTAATACTTCAACAGAAGTACTACTAAACCCAGGGGCGGATCAAAGATTTTCTAAGCAGGGGCATGGGGGTGGTGGGGCGTGAGGTCATTGACAAAGTCAGTATGGGGGAGGCTGGGGGCATTTTGAAAAAAAGGAATAATTTTTCTGCATTTTGGTGGCCCATTTGCTGGCCCAGCAAGGGACTAGCTTGACAAGCTCCCTTTAATCTTTTTTTTTTTTGGACCCCCCCCCCCCCCCCCCCCCCCCCCCCCCCCCCCGTTACCCTTCTGGATTCGCCCCTGAAACTAGTATCTAAATTTCTACTCTAGTAATAAGTGTGAATTCCTTTGACACCTCTGTCAAAAGGTCACTTTAATTTTCTGTAAAGTTGTCTTTATTCCGCCTCTCCAGCAGAGGGCGCTGAGTAATTTTCTTGCAGCAGCTCATTGCTTATAAATACAGCCCGTAAAACACACATCTGTGATTCAAACAAATCGACATGTTTACGAAAGTGACGGTTTGTTTGATAGAATTATAAAGGTAAGAATAATCACCACACGATAATCTTTTGTAATGTGTTTATTTAAAACAAAACTATGACAATATATAAGGTTTTAAAGAGTAACAGAACAACCGGATGTAGCAATGCTAACATTTAAACAAGACTATTAAAGCTTAAAAATATTAATTTTTCACATCTACGCTTTAAAGTTAAAGTGAAACTTTAATTCATTTAAACATCCTGTTTTTAAAAAGTATCGTATTTGGTTGTTTTATGGTGTTTATGTTAATAAAACTAAGAAATGTCCGACCATTTAAATACTAACAATGGTGTGACGGTTTGAGCTTATGTTAGACTTTAAACTGTGGTTTATGTTTTTTTGTAGATTATTTCGCGGTTTTATGATTTAGTTTTTATCTAACTTGATTGTTAAATTAATTCACATGTGTTGTTTGTTCAAGCTGAGACACATTAGAATTAAATGTAACAAAAAAAAAAATCAAGCCTAAATCTGTGCTAGATTCAATTCTTCAGATACATTTATTTAAAAAACACCATATTTTTACACCATTAATTTATTATGTTAACATTTTGATGAATTATGCCCTTTAAATCTGTGTTTCTTAAGATCATTCTTGAATTATTTTTTCATATTTATCCATCTTTAGTGACCAAAATTGCGGTTTAAAACCGTTTTAGGTTTACCGTAATTTTTCGACTACTGCGTGCACCTTAATTTTCGGTTTAAAATTTTGTTTCACTTCTTCTTCGCTCACACCAAACATTGTAAGTGACAAAAGTTGTTGAACACCTGCAGCCATGATAGAAATCATTTATTCACAACGTACACTATGCACACCAATACATTTGTTTCAGAGCGGGCGAGGAAAGGAAATAACGCATTTGATTATAGAATACCATTTCCTTCAGGTCACCCCAGCCCTCGTTTACAACGCGCACCCAAACTTTAAGTTATTTTTTAGATAGAAAATTTTGCGCTTCATACTCAAATAAACACTATAAACAGGGGCGGAACCAGGATTTTCTAAAGGGGGGGGGACGCGTGATTTCATAGAAAAAAGGGGCACCTAGTGGACGCACTCAGAGATAGAGTGAGGAGCTCGAAGTAGAGCCGCCGCTCCTCTGAATCAAGAGAAGAGAGATTGGGTGGTTCAGGCATCTGGTTAGGATGCCTCCCTAGTTGGTGAGGTGTTTCAGCCACGTCCCATCAATAGGAGACCCACAGGCAGCCCCCGGACACGCTGGAGAGACTGCTCATACAGCTGCCCGGGAACACCTCGGGATCTCCCAGGTGAGCTGGAGGATGCAGCTGTTGTGAGAGAAGCCTGGGTTTACCATCTGAGGCTCTTGCTTTGCGACCCGGCCTCTTTTAAGTGGAGTACGGCGGATGGGTGCCCATCTCCCGTGGAGCCGGGTGGACCTCTGTGGTTTTGGCCTTTGCAGTCATGAGCAGGACAACTCCTGGTGTAGATCAATCCCCAGTTATTGTTTCCTCACAGCAGGATCAGGCCAGATTTTTGTTTTACCGTATGTTCACGACCATAAGGTGCACCATATTGAAAGGCGCAGTCCAAATTTTGCGTGCTCTGTATTTAACACACACATAAGGCGCACTCGATGATAGGGCGCAGGTTTTATATACATATCCTCTACACCGTCCGCCTTACAACAACAACAACAACAACAACAACAACACCACAAACACACAGGTGTGCGTATTTGAAAATGCGTTTGGTTGGTTTTATTTAAATATTAGTTACTGTCGTCATAAAGTTGTTTATCAAATGTATCCAAGTCCTCATCCTCTGTTTCAGAATCTAACAGCTGCGCTAAATCCAGCATTCCAGGTTCACTTTCCTCGCTCTCAGTCACTTTCTGTACCGTGCAGGTACTCGGAAATGATGCCTGCTTTTGTGAGCGTAGAGTTCATCTGCTTCACTTGTTTTTTCACGTCGGCGGTGAAATGAGCACACATAGACTCATAAATCAGAAGCGATGGCCATGCCGGTCCCCCTTACCCACTCCTGCCTCAGCCACTCTTTCATCATTTCCTCGTCCATCTAGCCCTTTTCTTTTGCCTTAATAAAGACGCCTACTGGAAACGTCTCTTTGGGCAAAGTCTTTCTCCTAAAAATCACCATCGGGGGCAATTTCTGTCCATTGGTGTGACAGCCAAGCACAACATTAAACGAAGCCTTTTCGTACCCCGTTGTGCGTATCGCTACCGTGCTGGTTCCCTTCTTCTCTACCGTGTGACTCACTGAGAAGTCGAACGTGAGCGGCACCTCATCCATGCTAATGATGTGGCTCGGCTGGATTCGTTTGTGACCGATGGGCTTGCTGCAGTAGAGGCGGAAGTTTGCAAGCTTTTCATTATAATCGCCGGACGTTGCTGCTCATTTCCTTCCTAGCATTACTGCCGTTAGCCGAATAGTGACAGTAGAAACACTCCTCTCAGTTGTTCTTTGCTCGATGATCCACTGCTGGAGTCTTTCCTCCAACTCTGGCCACCTCGCCTTATTTCTGCGGAAATTCAGCTGCGTCTTCTTAACCTGTCGCAGCTCGTTTTCCAGCTTCCTCCACTTACGAACCATCGACTCGTTAATTTAAAATTTTCTTGCAGCGGCTCGATTCACATGTTCCTCCGTGTAGCTGTTTGCCATCAGTTTTAACTGAGCTTCAGAAGCGTGTCTCTTTTCCATTTTCAGTATCGTTAAAACAGCAATGTTCCGCATAAAACACATACCTGTTCTTTTATACACAATCCATGCCCACACTTCCCCCTTTCATGTGTTCTCAATTACGTCCACAAATCGCACGATGGGGCGCGCCGCTCACTTTGAAGAAAATTTGAGACTTTTCTGTGCGCCTTATGGTCGTGAAAATACGGTATTTACCGTTATTTTTTAACTCTGTTAAAGAGACGGTCGCTAGCGGTTCGAGGGAAATGGGGGATTTGCGTAGTGGGGCGTTGAGTGAAGAGTGCGGCTGTGTGAATGTTGATGCATGTGCACAGTGTTTTTTGTGTGTGTGTGTGTGATTTTTTTTTTTTTTTTTTTTTTTTTTTCCTTAATGTTTGTTTGATTTTAGTTTATTATTTTTATTTTTTATGATCTGGATTTTAATTCCGTTTTTTTTTTTGTTTTTTTTTGTCCAGCACATGAAGCTTTATAAATCAGTGTAATTTCATAACTTTTATGTAATGGATGTTCCAAAACTGAAATTGTAGTTGTTTTTGTTTATAATAAGATGTAAGGAGAAAACATATATTTAGCATGAGATTAGAACTTTAATGCAAACATGGGAATCACCTGCTGACACTATTTCCATTTACAGTATTCGAAAGTGATGTTATTTTTTAAAAAACAGCATCACTTTTTTTTTTCTTCCAAAAGATGCCCAAAACTGGTCACAGTGCCAGAAACGACATGGTTTGCATGGAGTCTCACTGACACAAACAAGGTAAAATTGATTGTTTACAACTTTTAATTTACTTCACTTATTATTCATCTTTTTTTTAACCAGATCTGAATTTTTTCAGTCTCTTTAAAAAAAAAAAAAAATCAGAATGGCTCCTCGAATGCCTTTAAGCATCTTCATAACAACAATAATCGGGGCAACCCTTGGAGGTCTTCTCATGTGGCGGGTGTATCGAACAAAAAGGAAGAAGCTGCCTTTAATCCAGACGGTGGCTCATCTTGTAAAAACTCCTTGTGCTGTGGAAAATAAAATCCCAGCCGGGGAGGATCTCTACATTCAGCCTCCAGGTGATCCAGAGGAAAAAATGACCTCCACAAAAACACGACCCCTGGTCCAACTACCTTCAACAAAGCAGGTGCTGGATGTTAAACCGATGATCGTTACCTGTGAAGAAGACTGGCAACATGTGTGGCCTCTAGTGGAAAAGGATCTCTCAGTCATTCCTGTACTGGGATTAGACTGTGAATGGGTAAAGACCAACGGCGTAAGAAATCATTTTTGCATGCTCGTTATTTTTAATGAAAGAAAAATCCACCTAAGGTCACCTGGCTCGCTGTGACATCACCAAAGTATAGAGACATTTTTTTGTGAAAACAAATTAGGTGGAATTTTCTTTCAAACATCGTCCTCCCTAATCTGATGTTCCGTTCGCTCTGACCCGGTTGCTCTCTGCGTAGGTTTCTATGAAAGGCCGATCTGGCTCCGTCTCGCTGCTACAGATGGCCACGTTCTCTGGTCTGTGTATACTGGTCCGGCTGCTGGAGTTCTGTGATGAACAGCACACGATCCCACTCAGCTTAATTGAAGTTCTCAGAAATCCTCACATATTGAAAGTAGGCGTCGGTTGCTATGAAGACGGGAGACGTCTGACACGGGACTACGGCCTGTCAGTGACGTGTACAGTAGACCTGCGGCACCTCGCCTTAAGACTGAGGTAAACCAGTTAATGAGTTCATAATTTGAGTTTAATCATTTATTGGAATTGAGGTCATCATTGGGGTTTTTTTTTGTCCACTTTCAGGCAGTCGTCTGTGAGCAACGGCCTCAGTCTTAAGTCTTTGGCTTCAGATCTGCTGAATGTTTCTTTAGATAAGTCGTTTGCGTTACGCTGCAGCAACTGGGAAGCAGACCAGCTAACGCCAGAGCAGGTAAAGATGTTTATTCAAAACAGTTTTTTTTTTCCCAAATATCACAACACGCTAAGAAAAAGAAAAATACAACAGAGATAACTAAAAGTTTCAGTCTCTGTATTTAATGCTCTTTCTTGGGGGAAAAAAGCTCCCTAAAAAGAAAAAAAATTGTGCTCAAAGTGTATTGACTGTAAAAGGAATCGACTCTCTAAGTGAGGACCTCATTAACCTTCTTCTGTTCCGTCGTCATTTGCTTATCCGGGGCCGGGTCGTGGGGGCAACAGCCTTAGACAGGAAGCCCAGGCTTCTCTCACCCCTGCTGCATCCTACAGCTCACCCAGAAGGATCCCAAGTCGTTCCGCGGCCAGCTGTGAGACATAGCCTCTCCAGCAGGTCTGTGGTCTGCCTCTTGGTCTCCTCCCAGTGGGACATGCTCTAAACATCTCACCAGTGAGGTGCTTGGGGGGCATCCTGACCAGATGCCCAAACCACCCCATCTGGCTCCTCTTGACCTGGAGGAGGACGAGCTCAACACCGAGCTCCTCTCGGTTGGCAGAGCTCCTCTCCTGATCTCTGAGTGAGAGCCCCGCCACTCTGCGGATGAAGCTAATTTCGGCCGCTTGTATCCGCAATCTCATTCTTTCGGTCACCACCCACAGCTGGTGACCATAGGTGAGGGTGGGAACGTAGATCGACTTGTAAATCGAGAGCTTTGCTTTTCAGTTCAGCTCTCTCTTTACCACAACGGACCGATGCAGCGTCCTAGTTATTGCTTACACTGCACCAATCTGCCTGTTGATCTCCTACTCCATCCTTCCTCCACTTGTGAACAAGACCCCAGGATACGTAAACTCCTTCACTCGGGGCAGGACCCAGACCTGCAAGGGGCATTCCACCCTTTTCCGGGCGAGGACCATGGTCTTGGATTTGGAGACATTGATTCCTATCTCGGCTGCTTCACATTTGGCAGCAAATCGATCCGTTAAGAGCTGGAGATCACGGTCCGATGAAGCCAACAGGACCACATAATCCGCAAAAAACGCAGATCCAATCCTGAGTGGCATTTTCTGCCAGGATGGATGACATCATGTTAAATTTTTGGAGTCAGAAATATGAAGTCATTGCTTCAGCCATCTTTGTATATCCGTCTTACTGATGGTCTGGCTTCCTGCTGTCATTGGTTAAGTCAAACTTATCGAATGACCCCGCGTGGGGTGAAAAGCTGCCATATGTATTAATCAGTGCAGCTGATTGGGTAGTTATTAACTTGGGCAAATGACAACAAAAAATATCATTATTACTATGGAAAATGCGTTATAACTAAAATAGAAAAGCAGGAATGGATATTGTAACAAAAACGACTGACTAATTGCTGCATATTTTTCTTTTGGATGTTGAAACTTTTTGGTGCCAGAACCCACTTTCTATTTGGCACAAGCAGGATGCTACTTGCAACATCCAGTTCTAATATGTTTTTGATAAAGTCTCATTGCAGCTTCAGCCAATTAGCAACTAAGTTATCAAAAAGATGTCTTTAAGTCTCTAAATCGTCTTTCTTTTCAGGAGACCTACGCTGCTCAGGATGCTCAGATTTCTATCATCCTCTTTCTCCACCTCCTCGACCTCTATTCAGAAGCCGGTTCTTCCTTTCCCTGTGGGATTTCCTTCTCCGATCTGGTCTCCCGCTGCATGGGTGTGGTAGATATCCCGTTCAAGAGTCGAGGAGAGGGAGACGACGAAGAGAGAAAACGGCGCAAACGGAAAACGGCAGCAAACGAAAGCCCAGAGTCTGGAGATCAGCAAGTCCCAGACCCTCGGAAAAATGGGAAAAAACCACTGGGTGTGGGTTATTCTGCCAGGTGAGGAAAGACTGAGATGATCAACTCTAAAAAATGGCAGTTTGTTGCAGTTTTGTGTTTCCTACCCATAACAGGAAATCTCCTTTGTACGATAACTGCTTCCTCTACGCACCGGACGGACAGCCGCTGTGCACCTGTGACAAGAAGAAAGCAAAGTGGTATCTACAAAAAGGAATTGGAGGTGAACCGTCCAGAATCCACTTGTTTGAGCTGCTTTTTACACTTAATGAATAATACGTCAGTGAAATGAGATGAAAATTTTTGTGATCCGTGTAGAAGAACAAAATCTTTTTCTATGAAATATTACAGATGTAAACTTAAACCTGGTTAAAAAGAACTAAATTTAAGATGTTCCGTTCCGTCGTCTTCCGCTCATCCGGGGCCAGGTTGAGGCAACAGCCTCAAACGGGAAGCCCAGGCTTCTCTCACCCCAGCAGCATTCTCCAGCTCACCCAGAAGGATCCTGAGTCGTTCCCCGGCCAACTCTTAGACGTATTCTCTCCAGCGGGTCCGGAGTCTGTCCCTTGGTCTCCTCCCGGTAAAACGTACCTGAAACACCTTGCCCGCGAGGCGCTCGGGGAACCACCCCATCTGGCTCCTCTCGACCTGGAGGAGGAGCGGCTCGACACCAAGCTCCTCCCGGATGGCAGAGCTCATCACCTGATCTCTGAGTGAGAGCCCAGCCTCCCTGCGGAGGAAGCTTATTTTGGCCGCTTGTATCCGCAATCTCATTCTTTCGGTCACCACCCACAGCTGGTGACCATAGGTGAGGGAAATTTAAGATGTTGACCAGTTAATACAGTTCATTGTTTTTTCTATATAGTGGATAATCTGACATAAAATTTAACATTCAGGCATGAAGGAGTGTGATGTAGACTTCTTTTGTCAACTGTTAAATGATCTGTAGCTCATTTCAGGTTTAACACTAGAACCGCCACGTTCTAAATCTACCTGCAAGCGCCCTGACTGTCAATGTGACGTTTGTGTAATTATTCGTGTTTTGCATAAACTTTTATACCACTCAATTTTTTCAGTAATTTTAAAGGAAATGTTAAAAATTTTTAAGTAAATGTTAAATATTTTTAAAATCTAGAATAAAAAAGCAAACACCAAAGTAAAATTATCTAATTCGTCAATAGCCTACTCTATTTCCACATTTTGCGCTGCTGCTTCAAAAATACCTCATTCAAAAGTGGCTATATTCCAATATGTTAACCTGAACTTTCAAGACTTATCTAGAAAACATGGCATACTTTATTCAGACAAAAAATTTCTTACTCTCTTCATGGTATCTCTACAATATTATCTCACTCAACCTTTCTAAAATGTGTCTTAAATGGCGTCAGATTCCTCCTTGTCTCTCTCCACAAATATAAACACACACACACACTTATGTGTGGTTAAAGTAATGTGTCTGTTGCCATAGCAATAACTTCCAATGAGTGCTTCCTCCCAGCTGCTGCGTCCCGCTTAGAGGAGATAAAATGCATATAAATTTCGAAATGTTCATTTTTAGAACACAAAAACTACAAAATAGTCTTAAAAGGTCAGCCTCCTAGGTTGTTTTATTTATTCTAGTTAGCACATTAAAGTAACATGCGGTCAAATTGACCGCTGCGACGGACCTAGTGTTAAACTCTCTGAGTTGGTAAACTCAGTAGAATGGGTTGAACTTGTATTCATTTGCATGAAGCCACCTGCAATTTAACTTGCTGTAATTCCACAGGTTTAAATTACCTCTGAAACTGAAATCTCCAGTTCTCTCTCCTGTGTGGGTTAACCTAACTTATGTCAACAAAACCTTCCTTGTAAAACTGGTCCTTGATCAGTGTGTGTGTGTGTGATTTAGTGCTTCATAATGAAGATCCCTTCATCGTTCGGCTGCTGTTCGAACCTTCAGGACGTCCCGACTCGCAGCAGGACTACTATCTGACCGCCAAGGAGAACCTCTGCGTCGTGTGTGGCAAAGCTCATTCTTACATCAGGTTTCAGAGTCTCCGTCATTGTTTCTGATGATTTTTTTTCTCCTGTATCGTCATTAACTCTTGTTGATTTAACAGAAAAAACATTGTCCCGCACGAGTACCGGCGGCACTTCCCTCTCGAGATGAAGGACCACAACTCCCATGACATCCTGCTGCTATGCACCAGCTGCCATGCTGCATCAAACGTGCACGACAGCTTTCTGAAGCAGCAACTGGCCGAGGAATTCGGCGCCCCGCAGGGTTGTGAGGAAGGGGTCCGGCTGCTGGAGGACTCTGACCGCCGGAGGGTGCGCTCAGCGGCCCGGGCTTTGCTCACCGCTGGGGATGCTCTGCCAGAGCCGCGGCGAGACCATCTGAAGGTGGTCATCAAGAACTTCTTGAACTTGAAGGATGATGAAGAGCTAACAACGGAAACGTTGCAGCAGGCGGCCTCCTTGGAAACTCGGTTAGACCACACAAAATTTGATCACAAACTCACATTGTTTTGTTTCATCTTCTGAACTGCTTTTTTTGAAATGGGGTCGCGGGAGTGCCGGAGCCGATACCGATTTCAGGCGGGAGCCAAGATACACCCCGAGCATGTCGCTGGTCTGTTGTGGGGCTCATTAGGAATAAGTGGTTCAGAAGATGAATGAATAACAGAAAATATCTCTTTAAAAAAAAATTTTAAAATATACTAAAATTAATATATTACAAAATCTAAGCAAAAATAAAAAAATCTGTATATACACACTCCCAATAAAATCAGTCGTTTTGAGATCAAAATCACAAAAATTGGTCCCGAGACAATCTTACGCATCAAAAAAGGGGTTCTAATAAAGAAAACAGAAATACTATACTTTCTACCTTTTCAAGGCATCAGTTAAATATAATATTGCTGTTTAGAGCAAATTTGACTTTATGTAACATGGGTTCCACCTTAACTCTGTCTGACCTTTGACTTTCTTTTTCTTCAGAATCATGAATGAAAAATACGTCCCTCATGGTCTAAAGGTGGTGCGGTTGTACGCCAGCAAGGGTCTGCGTGGACTGATGGAGCTGGAACGTCGCTGGAGGCAGCACTTCCTCAGCTGTATGCACCCTCGCCATCTCCCTCCTCTCTGGTCCGTCGACCACAATCACAACAAGTTCCTCCGCAAATACGGAGAGGACTTGCCCATCCAAATCAACTGACCGTGTGAAATAGGCCACACTACTCACCGGTTTCTGTGGGAGACCGACGCATGAATGGTTGGGAGCGTTCAGTCTGTACCAGACCTGATCAGAAGTACCAATGAGCTTAAATTGAAGGTCTGTAATGTGAAGAAAATCTGGCGCTGAATCTGAGCTGCCGCGAAGACCTGACTGTGTAGGACAAACTCATTTCCTTTTTTAAGACTCTAAAAAAATAATCATTTATGAAAAAATTTGAAATTGTGGAGTGATTTTTCATTTCTTTTAGAAAAAAAAAACTGCTTCCTGCTCTTAATATTTCCTTAGAGTATATAGTTATAATCCCCCTCCTCGATATATGTCCTCCCCAATGCAGGTTAGGAGTTTATCAGACTCGTAAAGAAATTGAGGGTTATTTTGATGAATTAAGTATTTTTGTGCTCTAACTGCTATTTTTTCCTACGCTATTGTCTGTTTTAAGCCAATAGATTATGACGGAAATTCCCAAAAACATCTTGTTCTAATTTTTTGTTCTATTGATGATGTAAAAATAAGTTTAGGTAAGATGTCTGTGGGTCTTAATCTCCGAGATTTGCTTCGTTTCTGGTTGTTTTCATCCTACAGCTGAATCTCCTGATGGTTGGGACATTTCCATGGCTCATTGGTGAATGTGCCCCTATCCGCCCCTTTCCAGAATGGAGACTTGTCACAGCGACGGGATGTAACAACTCCTCTCCTTATCACAGTTACCATGACGTCCTGTGTCACATTTCAAACCTGTCCCATAATGTTGCTGACTCTGACATATTCAGTTAAACCAAGCAGTCTTGAAGGTGGAGCATTAAAACAATAAAAATGATTTAAAATATTAATGTTTAAGATATGAACTAAAACCCTACTTTTTCTTGGAAAAAAAAAAAAAAAAACTAAATAAAAATGAGTTTGTTTAACCTTGTGGCTTTTTTTTGTGAGAGTGAATGTACTAGTTTGTTCAAACTCTGCAACCTACTGTTGAATCCTCGTTGAGGCATTGCTCTAGTATTACTGAATTGAGTTGAAAATACTTTTTACGTTAATCCCTGAAGTGAAATTTGGTGCATTTGTGGCCCTCGCCTGTGGAACAGCCTGCCAGAGGACAGACCTAAGGGCCGCAAAGTCTGTGTTTTAAAGAGACTGAAAACCCACCTTTTTAATTTAGCTTTTACTTATTATTTAAAGTATTTTTGTAATCTGTTTAATGATCTATTTTTACACCATTTTATTCTGATTTACTTTTCAGATTAACTTATTAAATGGTTCTAATTTGTTTTCCTTATTTTTTTTTGTTTAATTTTGTGTCTTAGTGTTTCCCTGTCCTAGGAGCTCTGCCTGTTCAGTCTGTGGGGGTCTCTTACTTCAGCCATGTGGCTTTTGTGGATGCCTGTGCATCCTGGGTCCAGGTGGCCCCCTGTGATTCTGACCTCTGCAGTCATGGGTAGGCTGAGTCCTGGTGTGGATCAATCCCCAGTTGTTTCCTTACAGCAGCATCAGGCCAGATGTTTTATTTACCGTTATTTTATCTCTGTTAAAGAGACAGTAGCTGTAGTTCAGGGGAAATCAAAGGAGGTGGAAATATTTGAGTTATGTGAATATCAACAATGTGTACTGTAATTTTTTTTATGTATATTTGGTGTTGATTTGTTATTGTTTAATGATCTGGATTTTAATTCTGAGTTTTTATTTGCTCCGTTAAGAACTTTCTGTATCTTCTTGTTTGAAAAGTGCTTTATAAATAAAAATTTGATTTGAAATACAACTAGTTAGCAATAAATACCCAATGTGAATCATTATTATTGGAGTAATATGATTTATGGACTACTTTGTAATGTTTTTGTAGCAAGAATAGTTATTTTGAGTGGTTTTGCTTTATGACAAAAAAAAAAGACACCCTTATTCCTTATCAATAGAAACATCCTGGAGGCCAAGGGAGACAGACTGATGTTGTTGGCCCTAAGTGATCTGTGATATGGAGTTAAAACAGAGAATGTTCTAATTTCTCCAACAATAACAATGGTCAACCATGGCTTTTTTGACTGGAGAATTGCTTTGGTGTGTAGGTGATTGGAAGGATGTAAGTTAAACTCACCAATGTGGAGGTTTATAACATTTTTGAAGGTGGACGGTGACATTATCTCCTCATGTTTGGAAATTAATGCAGTGTGGTAACACATTACATAGTCGTTCCCCTGCCAGCTGTGAGACATAGTCTCTCCACCAAGTCCGGGGTCTGCCTCTTGGTCTCCTCCCGGTGGGACGTCCCCGAAACACCTCACCGGCGAGGTGCACGAGGGGCATTTTGACCAGATGCCCGAGGAGCGGCTCGACACCTCCTGGATGGCAGAGCTCTTCACTCAATCTCTGAGTGAGAGCCCAGCCACCTTGCGGAGGAAGCTCAATTCGGTCGCTTGTATCTGCGATCTCATTGTTTTGGTCAGAACCCACAGCTAGTGACCATAGGTGAGAGGGTGGGAACGTAGATCGACTTGTAAACTGAGAGCTTTGCTTTTCGGTTGAGCTCTTTCTTTACCACGAAAGGCCGATGCAGCATCTTAGTTATTGCTGACGCCTCACCGATCCGCCTGTCGACAACTGTTCATTCCACCACTAATTAGATAGTGTAATGATTTGCAGTGTCAGGTTCAACACATGTAAGGTAGTGTTCCTTTGGGACGAAAAATCAACACAGCAATAAAAACTCAGCCACATTCACCTTTTATTTCTTACAAAATCACAGTTTAATAAATAGTCTGTAAAAATGAGTAAAAAAGTGGTTTTCTTAACATTTCATATATGAATCATTCATGACTCGTTTCAGGTCGAAGGAGCCTTTACTTGGACTTCCTTTTTTTTACAATCTAGGTTTGCTGAATTAAGGCCTCTTGATTTTGGCATCAGAACAATCTGTCAGTCCAATGTTTTTGTATCTGACGTTAAATTAGTGTGAAGTTATGAGCTCACCTGGTTTCACAGTTCAGTCAGGAAATTAAATACATAAATAAAGCACATTTACAAATAAATAGAAATGGCTCAACATGCAGTTTGACATAGATGCTGACAAAAACCGTGCATGTCTGCACCGCCAGTGTTTGACACTGCAACAACAATGGCACATGAGGCTGCTTCTTAAAGGACTTCTTTAAACATGACTTTCTCTCATTCTGAGAGGCCATTCATTAAAAATAGGGGGGAACTTTGGAAAATACTAACAAAGAACATTTTGGCAGAGGTTCCCTTGTAAGAAGTTCAGCTACAACAAAGAGTGCAACCAAGAGAAGTGAAGATGCTAACATTTTTACTGCATTAAACCGAAACCTCTGATGGAAATGCACATTACAATCCTCACAATAATGTTGTTTTAAAGAAAATTATTTCTCTATATGAATATGAAGCTTCAGTCAGCACCAGTTTGGCGTAAAGGATTTCTAGCTTAGCTATTAGCCAACAGCAGTTTCCCGCCAAAATGATACCAGTCATGCCAACTGTAGCTTTGGCTAAAAACAAAGCCACAATGTGCTCATCCAAATTCCATTAATGGATTTTTCTGTGTCCACAAGCACTTCCACAGAGTTTCAACACTAAATTACTGCATATTAAAAACTCCTTTTGTTCAATTTGACAAAAGACAACTTTTACATACATTGAAACAAACAAAAATGTATATCAAGAAAAGAAAGTTCAATAGTTCAAAAGTTCAAATTAGACCCCAACTTTGAATTTTTTTCTTTTTAAATCTAAATGATCTACAAACATTTTTTTCCTTCAGAAGGAACAAAGTATTGACAATAAGGCATTTATGAAATAATTTTAATTTACATGTTGAGCTGTAAAAAGATGTTTGAGGTTGTCTTATTCGCAGGAACGGTTTGAATTACACGCTCATTCTGCAGTTTGAACACTCTCTGATAATTAGTCAGTTACCTAAGTTAAAAACTCTTTTTCCCCCAAAAGTATTGTCTATTAAAATTGGAATTTAAGAGGTTGTTGGTCCACACCGTTTATTTTATTCACCTTGCTAACCAAACAGTGTGGATGCTGAGTTGTTGAATCTGATATGTTGAGTTTCGTACATTTGAGGCCTATTTAATGATGCAAATTTTTGATTTAATGCTAAATTGGAAAAATAGTATTTTCAAACCATTCAATGGTTTAAGTTGTCTTTCTCGATTTTGTTGAACTGAGAATGCTCTGACCTGCTTCATATGGTGGAAAAACCCAAACCATTAAAACAACTCTGAAATATCCTTTTACCGCTAAATTATGGAGTCTGTTTTGTGCTTTTATTTTGTGTTCAAATATAAAATACTAGTGACACTTCATTAAATACTCAGGAAAGTTCTCACTCCCTATGCTTCTGAATAAAATGCTTTGAAAAGTCTCTTTGAAGACTGATGACTTCAAACATTCCTAATGTTTGTTGAAAACTTCAAGACTAAAAAAAATTTTTTCTTAACAAACGATCCAAAACTCATAGTTTATTTTTAAAAAATCCAACTTTGCCCACAGGAAACAATTTTAACACTGGTTAACACATTTTTTAAAAGTTTGTGTTCAGCCCTGTAGTGGCAGCAAAATGCTACAATGAAGGTGTCTCAGAATCTGCTGCTATAAGGCCACTTTAATCAAATTAGAAACTTTCAACGTAAAAAAATGCAAATCTGAAAATGATTAACACTTGTAGTGACTGAAACAGTTTTAAACTGGCTTTGATCAGTTTTAGACTTGGTGTAACTGGGTGTATCAGTGAATATAAAACACACAAGTTTGTGCTTTTCATTGTGCACATGCGAATGTACCGCTTTGACATATTAAAATAGTTTTAAGAGGGTTTTTTGCAATTATGCGTGAGATCTCGTAGCTGGCAGAAAATATGGACACAACCGAATGAGTGTTAAACTTCCAAATTTGAGAAGAAAAAAATTAAACCAGAATACAAAAATCTTCAATGGTGGCTCAGTTGGGTTTTTTACAAGCTTTGCTGTATTTGTTTTTTTAAAAAAAATTCTGTTATTTTTAAAACTCATTTTGAAAGTTGTGGGTTTCAAAATAAAAGCGTAAAACAGACTCCTCCTGGACTAAAAATTTAAAGCACAATTTTAACTCACACAACAAAATATTGAAAATATTTTGCGCTTTTTTAAAATACCACCTCCAAGACTTGAACCTCTTCTCACTCAGGAAAAGGAGTTTAGATGGACTTCACACAAACAGAATGCACACATTTTCATTCAAAACCCAAAAGATTGTCACTTTAAAATAAATATTACAAAAATAATAATAAAAATAAAATAATGGCTCTGTAACATAGATCTTCGGCGTATCACAGGTTGCTAAGAAACTAAGAAATAAAGACAATTTGAAATGGTAGCAGATGATTTCCTCAAGTTTTTGGTCAAAGGCTGTATGACGATGCAGAGAGGCTCGGTTTGCTTTTGCTTAAAACTGGACATTTTTCTGGGTCATTGATGCTTAGAAGTCACTCTGGAGCCCTTAAATGATGTTAGAAATAATTTGTAATTGACATAGGCTCTGATGACACGTTAGCATCTCTCATTCTTGAAAAATAATCTTTGTTCTCTTCCATTGACGACCTCTTCAATGCACCTCCACATTTCCGAGCAACCCTAACTTCTTATTGCTTGCATGGTAACACAGACAGTATGGGACTCTATTTTGTGTCTTTCAAACAGAAAACTAGAAGTATTTCACAGTCGAGACTGCAGCGGAGATCACGAACCTTAAAAACTAAATGAACGTGTTTTTGTCTCCCCTCCTAATCACCTTTTCAGTTCTTTTTCTTTAACACGGACAAGCTACAGTTTGTAGAAAGAGACAACATGGATGTTTGCTGGTGTTTTCAGGATGTACCAAGTCACAAATTCTTTGGAGTTTCATTCATTAAACCAACCTGACGAACAGCCCAGACGTAGAGTTTAAACACTACGTGCATAACACATCATCCATTTCAAACTAATCCACATGGAATTGCACACATTTCTCACGCTCGTCACATTCCTCAATGTAAAACACAATTGGCACAGACTATCAAAATAAATACCCTGGAAGCTTGGCACTATGCAAAATTAAAAATAAGAAAAAGGTTCACCTTTTTTTTTTTTAAAGAAAGCTTATTGAAAAAGAACTATTGAATAATTTCAGTCTAATCCACGTTTTAGTAATCATCACTATGACTTATATGCTATATACTATATGCTGATGAAGGTCCACCAGTGTTGTAAACCTCTGGATGACTGAACTACCACTGAAACAATATAGCTCCTATTCAAATAGATTTTTTTTTTTCACAAACATACATCAAAACTGAAGTATCTAACATCTATCTAACTATAGATAGTGCTGTTGTCTGCTATGTTTTTCTTTATAGTGCCTCTTAGATTTTCCTCGTCTTAAATCTTCAACCGATCCGTTCAATAACGATACAAAACCCTTCTAGGAATAGTTTAGAAGTCTTATTTATGTCTTTATCCTACCCAGATTTTAGAAGTTACCTCACAAGTGTCCCTCGAGGATGCTGGTGACAGCCTGGTCCAGTAAGGGACCCGATGTGGCCCCAGATGGGCCTTGGAGGCGCTGGAGCTCCAGTATGCTGTCAATGGCGCTCTGGAGATGTTCACTGAGCATGTTGTCCTCCTGGAGAGAGGGAGGAGGCGGGCTGAAGCATTGCTCAGGTGACACATCCATACGGTAACATTTCAGTTTTGGGGCGCTGACATCTCTCAGTGGCAACTCAAAGCAAATGTCTTGTGGCTCTGGATTGGAAAGAGGAATGGGGGGTAATTTAGAAGTGGGTGGTGGCTGTAGGAGCTGTTCGGCAGGGGCACCAGTCAGGGAGCCGTTGGACATCTCATCCTGCTGAGGATACTCAGGAGCTCCATTGGATGACTGAAGGGAGCGTTCGGTCCCGTTTGTCAACTGCCCTGTGTGGTCCCTCTTAATTCCAGAGTCACAGGCAGAGTTGTGGACCACCTTACGAGAACCAGATTCCTGTTTGATGGTGAGTCTGAGGGCCCCGCGGGAGCTGGAGCGGTATGTTTTGAGTCCTGGAGGGCGCTCAGAGAGTCTGCTCCAGGCTGGTGGGGAAGAGGGACTATCAGAGGAGGTCCAGTGGGAGGGGCCAGAGGATTGGGAACCATGAGAGGAGGACACTTGCGGAGCCACGGACGGGATGAAGGCTTCTGAAAAATGGACACAGAAAGAATTTGAAATACTTGTAAAACCAAATTTTACTTTATTGGTTCAAGAATCAAGAAAAGCTTTATGGGTTCCTTTATGGAGAACAGAGTTCCACTTGTTTTACAGAATTATCAGACAACATATTTTTTTGTTTTCTCCTTGTTTTCTATAATTTATCTCTTCCCCCAGTAAGTTCATTCTTCAACTTGGGTTTCTCTCCTTCACTGCGGTTAACCTTTGTTCATCTTCTTTCAAGAGCAAACCTTCACTTCTCTAGCTTTTTCCTCCACTTTTTTCCTGCTCTCACTACATATCTAAATGTAATCTGCAAGCACTGTTGTTCATAAAAATTTCTGTCCAACCTTGTTTGTCACCTTTGTCAGCCAACCAACGACAGGGACCCTGGTGGTTTGATCCTCGGCTGCATAAGCTAGCTCTAGGGACATGTAATGTCACTTCTCTGGCGTGGAAGGAGCCCGAGTTGGTGCGCGAGGTCGAGCGGTTCCAAATAGATATAATTGGACTCGCTTCGACGTACAGCTTGGGCTCTGGAACCAGGCCTCTTGACAGGGGCTGGACCCTGTTCTATTCTGGAGTTGCCCTTAGTGAAAGGCGCCGGGCTGGAGTGGGCATACTTGTTGCCTCCCAGCTTGGCTCCTGTCTGTTGGAGTTCTCCCCGGTGGACGAAGGGGTTGCTTTCCTCCCCATTCGAGTGTGGGGACAGGTCCTCACTGTTCTTTGTTGCTATGCACCAAACAGCAGTGGAGACTACCCACCTTTTTTGGAGTCTTTGGTGGGAACACCCCCCGGGGACTGCATTGTTCTCCCGAGAGACTTCAATGCTCACGTGGGCAACGACTATGAGACCTGTAGAGGAGTCATTGGGAGGAACGGCCTCCCTGATCCAAACCCGAGTGGTGTTCTGCTGCTTGACTTCTGTGCTCGTCACGGATTGTCGGTAGCAAACACCATGTTCAAGCGTGAGAGTGTCCACAAGTCTACAGGCCCCAGATAAGCGGAAAACAATTGAACAGAGCATTCATCATCTCTTCAAAGAACTCTGACACCTTTAAATAAAACACTTCCATTAATCATCCTAGGGGAAGGCGTTGACTCAGTGGTAGAGTGTTTGTCCTTGGACGAGGAGAAGCTGGTTCAAATCCCACTGAGCCGCCTAGGTGTCCCTGGAGCGGACATCTAAGCCCCTATTTGCTTCAACCATATGGCGCTGTTGTGGCTGCCTGCTGCGGTTCAATGCAGCAAAGTAATTTTCCCCTTGAGAAACTGTTAAAGGTATTTTGTTTTTCTAACCTGCTGCATGTCGATCTCATTTGTCGTTTCTCTGACTCGTTAACTTGCGGTGAACCATCTATCTCTTGTTGACGTTCAAGTAATTTTTTTCAGTTAAAACCAATTCAGACTTATATTTTTATACTATTTTTTGTTTGTTTTGGAACGCTTGCAGAAAATAACATTTCGTCTTCTGAACTGGTTACCCCTAATTGGGTCATAAAGGGTGCCAGAGACAATCACAGCTGATTTTAGGGGAGAGGCAGAATAACGTTGCATGAAACATTTTTAGTTTTTTGTTTTAAATTAAACAGTTCACTAAAGACAAATTAAAAATAAAATTTTGATAATTTGTGTACTCCTTTAAAAACAGATTGTTTACATAAAAGTAAAACAGAGAAAAATGTTTCCACCCAATTGCATTAATTAATTATTTACAAGGAAATATATTAATTATTAGTATTGAATGAACTACAGTTGTAATAAATAAATTTGTAAGTACAACATACTCATTTTCTTAATTAACTGGATGATCTATTTTTAGATTTATTATCCCACTAAAGTGTTAAGTGTTCATCAACAGCTTCTAAGAATTTTCACCCTCCTTTCCAACATTTTAATTACCATAACCACTCTACTTTAATTTGCTCAAAAACTCTCACAAGCGATTTTTGGTCATCAAGAAGTCTTTCTTTGATACGCCTCTGCTCTACATTTGCAGAGTTTAATTACACACGCACACCGGGGAGCTGCTCTGGCGCCATTATAGAAACTTAAGTGCTGCTAAATAAGTTGTTTAAAAAAAAATCACTCTCACACACTTCAATCCACGTCTTTAAACATGTCGCTTTTCAAACACACTCATAGATTGTGCACAGTGATGGTATGAATGACTCCTAACGGGACACTAACCTGGGTCTCTGCGGGCTCGCCGTCTATCCTCCGCTAAAGAGTAGCGCTCGGCCTGGAGGAAGAGGCGCTCCAGCATTACCATTTCTGCTGACGGACTCTCCTGCTGTGCAAACCAGTTCACATCCCATCAAACTTTTGTTTCTTGATGTTGATCAGCTGGTTATCTTACCTGGGTCTCTCTGACCAATAGCTGCCTGTATTTGTTGACCATGTCCTTGGTGCGTTTCAGCAGGAAACCGGACACAGTGTCAAACTCCTGGTCCACTGTGAAGGTTCATACAAATTTACTTGAGTCCAAAGTTTAGTGTGTTCCAAATCAAACTGTCATGCAAATGTAATTTCCATGTCATCAATATAATTTCTTCATTTATTCTAACAGATGGTTGCAAGCTAATTTTAAGGGAGGAAAGCTTACAAACCTAAGGTGAAGTCATCTTGTGTGGGGAGGTGGCCAGCACTTGCGTGGTATGGTAGCAGACGCCTCACAGCATCCTTCAGTGTGGTGAAAGCTGGGCCAGTACACGGTTTCTGGACTGCTTCATGGGCCAAACGAAGCTGCTGCTGGAATCTGAAAACAAAAAACCCAAGATCAGGCTCCCCAAAAAGGCTCCACACTCCTTCCATTGAGAGAAAAATGGCTGCTGAACTACTGTAGCTAATGCTAGAGAGCACCTTCCCCAAAATTCTGGTTGATAATGTGGTGGGGTACTTGGCCAAACTGAGATAGTTTGGAGAGATAGCATGTGCAGAGGAGAGAGAGAGTATACATCGGCAGAAGGATGCTGAGTTTGGAACCACCAGGAAAAAGGTCTAGAGGAAGACCAAAGAGGAGGTTCATGGATACAGTGAAGGAAGACATGAAGATAGTTGGCGTGACCGAAGAAGATGCAGCAGATAGGGTTAGATGGAAGAAACTGACTTGCTGTGGCGACCCCTGAAGGGAAATGGAGAAAGGAGAAGAAGAATGTGGTGGGGTACTTGACTGGCAGGCACCACCTTGTACCTTTTCTCAATTTAATTTTAGTCCAGCACTAGGTCAGCTAGCCCCTGAATTAGCTTACAATTTGGAGCCTCCTGAAAACGACCGGCCAATTGGTGAATAAAGGTGAAGCTATGACGTCAAACACTAAAAGTGTCCCTCTGGGTCTGGTCAGTGTCAGCAACATTTCCCAAAATTGAGAATTTAAAGCTAGAACAAAAATTGTCTTTGAAAGTTTTCTTTTTATTCAGGGAAATGACGTGGCTGCCCTGCTGCTGATAAGATTTGAGTCCAGTTAAGACTAGAAAGTAACAAGCTAAAAATATCCTCCCCCTTGAAGCGAACAAACCCCAATAATGTGAGGTCAGACTTTTTGCAGAGAAACAGTTTGATGAATCAAGCTTGTAGTGTTCAGTAGAACTGGGCAGACGTTATTCTTACCTGTGCAGGCGCATTGCTGGTGTAAGAGTTTCCTCCCTCTGCTGCTCCACTGGACCTTCCAGCTGACCAACAAACATTTTTGGATTAGGGTTGGATGATTTTTGGATGATGTTGGATTTAGTATGCCATCTATGAAAGGTATTTACATTATTCCAATTGACTTGTCTCACCTTGGTACTGGTTGGTTGCTTTGTCTGAGTGGGAGCATGCTCTAGTGGAGCTTCGTGAACCTGCTCTGTTGGCACAGCAGAACAGGATGGATGGACATCAACAGTAAAAACTTTATTCTCCATGGCCAAGGCAGCTGTAGGCTCTGATAAAAAAAAAGCAAAGATGGAAAGATGAAGTGCATGTCTAGGGTTGGTGGTGATAATAAAATCTTGACAACAGCAACAAAACTTACTGTTGTCAAGGTGCTGTTGGACATCGTCTCCTCCTTGAGGGAAACTGGCGGATGTTGCTATTGGATCAGGTTGCTGCTGAGACACCGAGACGGTGGCAGGTGGAGGGCGTGAGCTACAATGGGTGGACGAAGGCTGGGAACCAGAAATTGAGGCTTGTGGTGGATGCTGGCCCTTGGCAAATAAGGCTGGTGAGTTCTGAAGCTGATGAGGGACTTGGTATTGCACCTGGGGCTGGGGAACTGAGGTCTGATGGTCTGCTAGGGGGGAGAAAGTCTCTGAGGCTGGTCTCTCTGTGTCCTGGATGTGAAGGGGAGAACAGATCAAAGGAGTCTGTTCTGGGTCTATGTGAGGTATGGAACTCTCCCCATGCTGATCTGATGACATTTCTGAATTCTGACTCTGAGAGCCAAGGTCTCTGCCATCAGATGCTGGGGAGATGAGTGGCTCCATCGGTACTACTGGCAGAGATCCAACCAGCAACTCAGACGGGAGTGGAGAGCTAAGTGTTTGCTGTGGATGGAAGAAAACAGAGATATAAGAAAGCTGCTCTGTCCTGATGAATCACTATCAGAGGTTCATAAAAAAATAGTAGAGCTAGCTTTTGCTACACAGTGGCACAGTGCAAGAAGGTCGCTGGTTGTTTTGTTATTGCCGGGATATGAGAATAGTTACATTTTTCAGCTGCCTCTTTAGTGAGACATTACTTAGACTTCTCCTTCACTTTGCCCACAGTCCACACCACACTCGGTCAACTTACTATATCACCATCTTCATCTCTAACACATTTATTATTTTTGGCTCCAGACATTTTCATTTTCGCAGCTGTGAATGATGAATATTAAAAAAAAGACCCCTCTTAGAGCTCGTCACCATATTTCTTCCACTTTTAAGGTCAGTTGGATTATCATTACAATTCTTACTATCAACATACAGTACACTAAGTATTGTCTCATGTTATCGTTCATTTTTCTTGTCCTCAACCCATAAAGGTGTCAGGATCCGTCACTTGCCACCAGAGGGAGCCCTGGATATTCCTAATCAACGTAATTAGGATCACCTGAGGATGATTTCTGATTCCACACATCTGTGCACCCTGCCATCTATTTAAAGGGAATTACCCCAGACTTCCCTGTTGGGTCTTACTATCCCTTCCAGCCAGGTCACCCTGATTGCCTGACCATGTTTGAACTTTGTTATTATTTGGACTTTTGAAACCTTGAGTTAATCCTGTGCTTCTTGCTTTACGGACTTTCCTGAATTGACTTAATAAACCTTGTTTGAAGTCCTGCAATTGGGTCCGCCTCCATTCCACCAGCCCCAAAACCCTGACAAAAGGCTGCTGTTTCTTTGCGTTGTTTTCGTTCTTAATCTAGAAAATGTTATTCAAATATGGTGTGTGATGTCTGAACAGCTTAGTATTGATTAGAAGTTTATTTGTTTTTACAAGTTTTTTTTTTTCCTCCTCTTTCAGCATTTCCCTTCAGGGGTCGCCACAGCAAGTCAGTTTCTTCCATCTAACCCAATCTGCTGCATCTTCTTCGGTCACACCAACTATCTTCATGTCTTCCTTCACTGTATCCATGAACCTCCTCTTTGGTCTTCTTCTAGGCCTCTTTCCTGGTGGTTCCAAATCCAGCATCCTTCTGCCGATGTACTCTCTCTCTCTTCTCTGTACATGTCCAAACCATCTCAGTCTGGCCTCTCTGACTTTATCTCCAAAACCTCTAACATGTACTGTTCCTCTGATCATGTCCATCCTGGTCACTCCCAGAGAGATATCAGCATCTTCATCTCTGCTACCTCCATCTCCATTTTCTGTCTTTTCCTCAGTGCCACTGTCTCTAGACCAAACAGCATGGCCGGTCTCACCACGGTTTTATACACTTTTCCTTTCATTTTAACTGAAACTCTTTTGTCACACATCACACCTGATACTTTTCTCCACCCGTTCCAGCCTGCCTGCACACGCTTCCTCACCTCTTTTCCACACTCTCTATTGTTGATCCTAAGTACTTAAAATCTTCCACCTTCTTTATCTCTTCTCCCTGTAACCTCACTTTTGGATCTCTCTCATTTACACACATCTCAAAATGTAATTTTTTGCTTTTATTTTACGTTAAACATATTTTATTGGAGTCCTACTAGTTGACATAAACATAATTTTGAAATGTGTTCATTCAAAATAGTCAAAGCTTTCAGCATCACAACGCCGTTTTGCTCCACCGACTTCTTCAGCTGGGTCATAAAGAAATAAAATTTGTGAAAGCTCTGACCTGTTGCAGATTATTTATAAAAGCCTGGTCCTGACCCATCGACTGGGTCACTTCTTCCACTTCTTGGTTCAGGTCTGCTGGAGGCATCAACAGTTTGGGCATCTCCACAGGCAGATCAGGGGGAATAGGAGTTTCAGGAGGGGCGTGTCGGACCGTAACGACAGGAGGAGGAGATGATTGAAGTCCTGTTGAGGTGGGCTGCACTGAGACATGCTGGACAACATGTCCGAAGGGCTGCAGAAAGGAGACAATATTGTAAATATTTATTTAAACCACTATTATTTAAACCTTGTGACCTGGCCAGGGATGAGCAGAAGACAATGGAATAGAACCTCCCAAGAAGGAATGTCTGGATTTCCCTGCTCTAGACCCTGATTGTGTGTTTATGTCTGAGTGAATCTCTTAGGGACGACTCTGCTTACCTGCTGGAGCTGCTGGAAAGTCTCCTCTGATGTGCTCCTTTCTTCTTGGATGCTTCTCTCTGGCAGCAGCACCACAGAGGCCTGCTGGAGGCTCAATGGTCCATCTGACCCTCCTGTCTGAGGAGCTGGAGCTTGGGCAGCGAAGGGCAGCCCTTGGACAATCGATGGTCCGTTAACAATGGAGATGGAAGTGAGATCTGAAGGAAGTACTCCTGAACTGTTGATCAGGGTGATGTGGTTTCCCAGAGCAGAACTGTGGAGAAGGGTGGCACGTTGACCCTGCCCTCCTGGACTATAGGTCCCAGTCAGCTGTGCCGGCATCTGGAAGACAGCAGCAGGGGCCGGCTGAAGCTGCAGAGGTCCTGAAAGTACGGTGGCCTGGCGAAGAGCTAGCTGCCCTGTGGGAGTGGTGAAGACAGGGCTGAAGTTCAGCTGTCTCTGGGGGACGGTGAGGATCTGGGATCCATCTACGAGCTGCCCACTGGACGGGGCCAGGCTGTGGACAGAGGGGCCCTGGTGGCTGGAGGTCAGCAGAGGTTGAGCTGCTCTTGCTGGAGGGGGAATGGGAGACTGGCTCGGCAGGAGGAACTGGTTCTGGCCCTGAAAGAGTCCCTGAGGCTGGAGCAGGAAGGAGGCGCCCTGGTTGAGAAGCTGCAAACTGAGAGGTTTGGCGAGCTGCTGCGGCACCTGAGGAGCTGCCGTCTTCTGGACCGGAGCCTGGGACAGTAAAATGTTTGGAGAGGCAGTCGCAGGGACGAAAGTTAGACCAGATTTCTGACTTGACGGTTTAGGGCTGATTTGAACCAGCCTGGGCTGGATGCTGATGGGTATTTTGGGCTGGATGGGTAGAGGAGCCCGCTGGATAACGATGCCCGGGGCTGCTGCAGCCCTTAGGGTAGGAGTAAAGAGGGGGCGATTCGGTACAGCCTTGTGAATGATCATACTGGAACCCTGAGCAGGACTCAAGGAGAAGGACGAATCTGGAGAAGGAGCAGGAAAAACGTTTCCAGGTAGCAAACCCATTAGCTGAGGAGGAGCAGCAGGTTTCAGAGAAGGACAACCTGGTCCTACGGCCAGCAGGGACGGCTGTGGTGGCTCCACGGCTGCCTGGGTGTCTCTGGGCAATGCAGAGGAGATGGGTAAGGTCACAGGCTTGGTTATGAACGGCACAGGGGGCGGCGATAGAAGAGGAGTTGGTGAATACAAGGATAAGTTGTCCCCTGATTGGGTTAAACCTGCTTCCAGAGCCATGGTCTGCTCGGTGATCTCAGCCTCCTGAAGGCTCTGCTGGAGGATGTCACATGCCACCTCATCCGCCTCCTCCTCTTCTCCCTTCTTCTCTTCACATCCAGCCTCCAGAGGAGACCCCACCTGGACTGCAGCTGGCTCCTCTCCGGGCTCAGGAGACGACAGAAGAGCCTCCTCCAGAAAAGAGAGGTCCACGCAGCCGGGGGGAGGCGTGTCTGGGGAGTCCCTGTCGTCCCCCAACAGAGAGACAGGACTCTGCAGGAGTGATGGAGAAAAGAAGGGAAACAATGAATTATATTATTAGTGAGTTTACAGGAAGCAGTTTCAGACACAGAAGCAGAAGAAACGTGACGCTCCTGAGGGAAACTCCTCCACTCACCGGGGCATCTGTGAACAGAGAGGGCTCCCCTGAGGAGGAGGTAATGAGCAGGTCTTCAGTCTGCAGCTGGTGGCAGAAAAAAATCAACCCGATTAAGAAAAAAAAGACAGAATTATGGTGATTATTGTACACATTAAAACTCCCAAACACTCTCAGATCCTCTACCCAAACATCTTCATCACTCTGTTACCTCATTGGTCCCATGAAGGAAGTCATTCAGGGCTTGGGGGTCACTGTGGGTGGGCAAAAGCAAACTGTGAAAATGTGTTCACAGAGTGTGTTTGTGGATGATCAGGACTGTGTTTGCTCACCACAAAACATCAAGTAGACAAGTCCCATCTTCATCCTCCATGTCAGCTGTGAGAAGGGGAAGCAAATTGGTCAACACATCACGGTACCCTCAAAAAGAGAGTAACTACTCATTTAATTTTAAAATAAGGTTAGAAATATTTAACTAGTCACTGGGTTATGTGACTAGTCCAACTCTCACTCCATTTCCAGTGAGAGTTGGACTCCGCCAAGGCTGCCCTCAGGACCTCAGGATCGGATCTCTGCTTTTTGCGGATGATGTGGTCCTGTTGGCTTCATCGGACCGTAATCTCCAGCTCTCACTGGAGCGTATTGCTGCCGAGTGTGAAGCGGCCGGGATGGGAATTAGTGCCTCCAAATCCGAGACCATGATCCTCACCCAAAAAAAGGGTGGAATGCCCCTGCGGGTCAGGGACAGGGTCCTGCCCCAAGTGGAGGAGTTTAATTATCTCAGGGTCTTGTTCACGAGTGGGGGAAGGATGGAGCGGGAGATCGACAGGCGGATCGGTGCGGCGTCCGCAATAACTAGGACGCTGCATCGGTCCGTCGTGGTAAAGAGAGAGCTGAGCCGAAAAGCAAAGCTCTCGATTTACAAGTGGATCTACGTACCCACCCTCTCCTATTGTCACCAGCTGTGGGTGGTGACCGAAAGAATGAGATCGTGGGTACAAGCGGCCCAAATGAGCTTCCTCCGCAGGGTGGCTGGGCTCTCACTCAGAGATCGGGTGAGGAGCTCTGCCATCCGGGAGGAGCTCGGTGTCGAGCCACTCCTCCTCCAGGTCAAGAGGAGCCAGATGGGGTGGGTCGGGCATCTGGTCAGAATGCCCCCCTGAGCGCCTCGTGGGCGGGGTGTTTCGGGCACATCCCACCGGGAGGAGACCAAGGGGCAGACCCCGGACCCGCTGGAGAGACTATGTCTCACAGCTGGCCGGGGAGCGACTTGGGAATCTTCCTAGTGAGCTGGAGGATGCAGCCGGAGTGAGAGAAGCCTGGGCTGCCCGTTTGAGGCTGTTGCCCCCGCGACCCGACCCCGAATAAGTGGAAGATGACGGAACGTAACGGGTTATGTTGCACTGGGTTTACTGTCCTTAATCAGTTTAAAACGATGCTCCAGATGAAGGCGGGTGCGTCATAAATATTTATAAAATAGAAGTTTTAAAAATAAATGAAGACACATTTAACGGGTCCCCAATGTGTGTATACGTACTTTATATGTTAGAGTCCCCATACAGAGAGCTCGATCTGAGTTCAGGTGGTGGCCTCATGGGAACTCCTGAATGGTTTTCAGCATGTGGAGGCGCGTGGGGCAGTGTCGACCAGACGGACACCAGATCTCCTTCTCCTGGGGCATATCTGCATCTGAGGTGGATGTGGGGAGGGGTAAACACAGACCAGGACATGCTGTCAGGTCACACAAGGTTCTTAACAGCCAAAACATCTTCTCATCTCATAGCTGAGACACAAGATCAATACAGATTCATCAGATCTGTGGGCAGAGCTGGAGAGATGATGCAGACATCTGGGAGACGGGAGGGTGATGGAGGGCTGAGCGAGGAGGAATGTGTGTGTGTGTGAGTGTGTGTGTGTGGTAAATCTATACCAGCAATAGCATCATATTTTTGACAATCGATCCCGCCTAAGGCTGATGAGGAAAATGGTAGCTATTGTTGTGAGAGGCGGATCAGAGCGCCTTAGATGTAAATAGACCCCCCCACCAGCCCACTACACACAGTCCCCCCACCCCATCCTCCCTCCAATCTCCTCATGCCTTGGCTGGGACTTGTCTTCTCCTCATGGCTGCAAAACAGAAGCAATGTGAGGAAGCAGAGCTCTGGTCTGAGCATCCTGAGGAGATCTCTGAGGGGATCAAACACCAACATCACCCCATCCTGACATGTTTACATGATAACCGCATCACACCCTCCAGGTACCGCATCAGCCACTGAAACCCGCATGGACCCCCGCAGTTCCAGGATGGGGATCCTTGATGATCCTGTAGGTTACGTAAGGTGAATGTGCTCCAATTTTTTTTTTTTACGTCCAAACAGGACGCGGAGCAGCTTTTTCAATCCTTCATTTTTTATTTATTTCCACCCCCCTTCCACATCCACCCTCCCACCCTGGCTGGGACCAGCAGATGACGCCTGCTGTAAATCATATCGCCTTAACAAAAGATGCTTTGTGTTCAAATTTCATTTCAACGCAGACGGCCGTGCGCATCGCCTCTCTTTGCGCTATTAGAGGAAATTCCGCAATTAAAAAAAAATCAAGAGAGGATAAAAAAAAAACTCACCCCTTCTTTGTGGTTTATTGTCCTGTCAAGCGGGCCTCTGCGCCATCGATTCTCACTCAGTGGTCTTTTCAGATGCTAAAAGGAGGAGAGGGGGTGGTGGAGGGGTGGATGGGGGAGAGTAGGGTAGGGTATGGTGGGATGGAGGTGGGGAGGGGGAGTACGGAGGGGAGGTAGGAAAGGGGGCACCAGAGTGGGTGTGAGAAACAGGCTGCGATCACAACACACAAAGGTAGAAAATAACAGTGAGAAGATGATCCAGGTTCACCAGCGGCTCTGCAGGAAAAAAGGGTCTGAGGTCTCCCCGCTAAAGCTGGTAGAGCCCCATCATCTTTTTTTCTTATACTTTTTTTGTGTGCATCTTTCTTTTCTTCTTTTTTTGTTAACTTCTCAGCTCCTCTTTTCTTATTTCTCTTTTTTTAAAACTTGATTATAGATTTCTAAATGACCAGGCAACAAAACTGTCTGAAATGATTTCTTTTGTAACAAAACACAAGAAAAATTGATACATAAGAGTCATTATTTTTACTCCAAAATGTGCAAAGAAGAGGAAAAAAAACTGAGTAGATCTGAAAATTCTGTAAATACTTGAGGAAAAAAAAATACTTAGTAAAAAGTCAAATATGTTGAACAAAAACTGTATATTAATTTACATAATCTAATACCTGAATATTAAACTAGTTACTGCACGCCAGATGTTCACATCCACCTTGATAGCCACCTGTTTCCAGATGTTTTTGTTTACTGTATCAACCACCTGTTTCCAGATGTTTTTGTCTACTACATCAGCCACCTTTTTGTTGATGTTCCAGATGTTTTCGTTTACTAAATCAGCCAGCTGTTTCCAGATGTTTTTGTCTACAGCATCAGCCACCTTTTTGTTGATGTTCCAGATGTTTTCGTTTACTAAATCAGCGACCTGTTTCCAGATGTTTTTGTTTGCTGTCTCAGGCACCTGTTTCCAGATGTTTTGTCTGCTGTATCAGCCACCTGTTTCCAGATGTTTTTGTTTATTATATTAGCCACCTGTTTCCAGATGTTTTTGTTTACTGCATCAGCCACCTGTTTCCAGAGGTTTTTGTTTACTATATTAGCCACCTGTTTCCAGATGTTTTTGTTTACTGCATCAGCCACCTGTTTCCAGATGTTTTTGTTTACTATATCAGCCACCTTTTGTAGATGTTTTTGTCTAATGTATCAGCCACCTGTTTCCAGATGTTTTTGTTTAAAGTATCAGCCACCTTTTCTTAGATGTTCCAGATGTTTTCAGTTACTGTATCAGCCGCCTGTTTCCAAATGGTTTTGTTTACTGTATTAGCCACCTGTTTCCAGATATTTTTGTTTACTGTATCAGCCACCTTTTTGTAGATGTTTTTGTTTACTAGTTCAGTCACCTGTTTCCAATTGTTTTTATTTACTGCATCAACGACCTGTTTCCAGATGTTTTTGTTTACTGCATCAGCCACCTGTTTCCAGATGTTTTTGTTTACTGCATCAGCCACCTGTTTCCAGATGTTTTTGTTTACTGCATCAGCCACCTATTTCCAGATGTTTTGTATACTTTACTGTCCAGCATGATCCAGATGTTTATTTACACAATGGTATCAGTATAACAGCACAATGAGTCCAGTGTAACTCTGTAATATAATATTAAACAACCAAAATAAACACAAAAGTTATTAAAATAATTAAAAAAAAAAAACGGAAAATATGAATGACTTTTTTTTTTTTTAATTACAGATGAGATTCGGCCTTCAGAATGAACATAAGTTATTATGTCGTGTTTTTTTTCCCTATAAAGCTACAAGTAAAAGCATGTCATTTATCTTTTATTCCATCTATTTAACACATTTATTCAAAATTTTGTGTAAAAAAAAAAAAAAAAAAAATGGTGAAATTAGATTTTCATTTGTTGTTTTTGTGACTGAACCAGGACGTTTGAAAAAATAAAACATTTAACATTTGACAATTTTTCTAATAAATGAGTTGCAAATATAAAAGAAAAAAATACAGAAAAGTCCACAGAGAAAATATTTTATTTGATTGAAGCTGCAATCTAAGAAAACAAAAAGAAGAAAAATACAATAGGACGTCATTTTAAAATGTCCTTTCTTAAATTTATTTAAAAATCAAACGTCAAAATACAAAATGGAAATCCCGATGCAAAAGGAATAAAAACATTTTCAAATGGCTGCACGCAGCTTTCACAGCTCGGGTCCTTCACTTTCCAGCCTGCTGGGCCTGACGGCGAAGCAGCACGTAGATCTTCTCTTTGATCCAGTCCTTGTTGTAGGGCTGGTACGTCTGCGTGTCGGCGCGGTACCTGATCCGGTGAGAAAAATTTTGTTACAGCACTGGAGACTCTCGTGTAAAACCCTCAAGAATTTTTTTATTTTTTAAATCACACACTATCTCATTCTATGATTAACACGTGTCTGTACACCCTGATCATTCCAGTCCTGAGCCCCTTATTTATTACACCGACTCCCTTAACCATTGTTCAACCCGTGTTAACTAAAAGTAGGTCTTCTCCGTAACCACACGGTCCTTATTAGGAGGTTTAAATAAAATCCCTTTCTAATTAAAATGAGCTTGTGTCTGGTCTCTGTGGATTGATTAGCAGGTGAGCACAGCCGCATAAATGACAAACCGTCCCTGATGTGAAACACAAATTAATCCACTGCACTGTAACTGGATCTGATGGAACAGAATGAGTGTAATACTAATTTAAAGCTTGACTAGTTTTACTATTAAAGACGGTGGACTAATAATTAAAATGTAAAAGCTGATTACTGGGATCAAGAGCGGAGTTGTATTAAACTTTCTGAGCAATGTCTGCGGAATGATCTGACGCAGCATGTTCCGTCATCTTCCGCTTGTTCCGAGGTCGGGTCGTGGGGGAAACAGCCTCAAACGGATAGCTGAGGCCTCTCTCACCCCAGCTGCATTCTTCAGCTCACCCGGAAGGATCCCAAGTTGTTCCCCGGCCAGCTGTGAGACATAGTCTCTCCAGCGGGTCCGGGGTCTGCTTCTTGGTTTCCTCCCGGTGGGACGTGCCCGAAACACCTCGGCCACGAACCACTCCATCTGGCTCCTCTCGACCTGGAGGAGGAGCAGCTCGACACCGAGCTCTTCCCGGATGGCAGAGCTCCTCACCCGATCTCTGAGTGAGAGCCCAGCCACCCTGCGGCGGATGCTCATTTTGGCCGCTTGTTTCCGCAATCTCATTCTTTCTGTCACCACCCACAGCTGGTGACCATAGGTGAGGATCGGATGTAGATCGACTTGTAAATTAAGAGCTTTGCTTTTCGGCTCAGCTCTCTCTTTACCACGACGGACCGATGCAGCGTCCTAGCTATTGCTGATGCTGCACCGATCCGCCTGTCGACGCAGCATGTATTGTGTTGAATGTTTTTTAATATAGCGTTTCGTCACATTTTAATAGTCGTACTTACACCAAACAGCTGAGGTCAGCCAGGTCATCGATGAAGTCAAACAGCTGGCTGATGTCGTACGTTATGGACGGACTGTTAGGATTCATCCTCTTTAAATGCTCCTCGTACATCTTACACACTCCTGTGTGGGACGTAATACACAATATCAAAGCAGGGAAATGCAGAGAATTAAAAAGAAAAAAAGAGTAATTGTTTGATGTAAAAGTGAGATTAAAATGCCAGAAAAGTTCGGATCTGCAGGGAATTTGTTCGGGGCGTTGCATTTGAAATACAAACATTTTGAGATTCACCAATCAGCATCCAGAGTGTTTTTGTTAGTTATATTGTGAAAAATGATATACTAAAAATTTTTTCACTGGGAAAAAACGAACAAACAACTGCAGTAACTTTATTTTCAAGCTTGGAAATAAAATGAGAACATACTGTATATGCAGAGCCTGAGCTCACAGACAGACGGCCACTTACCCTCCATACACTCGTTCACTGACTCATAATCAGCGTACGTTCGGCCTTCTGGCCTCTTTGTGGGCTGGACCAACAGGATTGTGTGAGACTGAAAAAAGCAGAGCACAATATTGGAATCTGAAACAATGAAGCTGAGTTTCAAAAAGTTTTATGTGAGTGATAAAAACGAAGTTTTTTTCTTTATAATTTCTTTCTCATTTAAATATTGAATTTAGATAGATAGATTGATTTAAAAAAATCCACATGAATGTTCTTAAATTTTAATGTAAAACATCACTTTATAAATAAAATTGAGTGTTTTTTTAATCTCTTTTACATGCTTAGATTCGGGCAATGCTTTTTGATAGTCAACAGATCAATTGACAAGCTTTAACATTAAAAGTCTTGAGAATTCTCAAAAAAATTCAACTACCTTAAAAACATGTTTAAAAAAAAAAAAGTTTAGTTTTGTCTTCTGAAACACTTATTCCCTAATGGAGGTGCTGGAGCCTATCCTAGCTGATTCAAGGCGAGAGGCGGGGTACACCCTGAACAGGTCGCCAGTCTGTTGTGTTGTCAACACATAGACAACCATCCACACACACTCGTTTTTGAGGGTAATTTCATAGCGGCTAATCAACCTAACATGCATGATTTTGGAGGGTGAGAGGAAACTGGAGTACCAGAGGAAACCCACACATACACAGGGAGAACATGCAAACTCCACACAGAAAAGCCAGTGTTTTAAGCCTCGTTCTCAGCTGTGAGAGCTAACCACTAGGCTAAAATAAAAGTAGAAAAGCAAAATAATTAATGATAACAATACATTAGAAATTTTAAGTTAATCAGGACCTTAACAAAAAAAAAAAATTTTTTTGAAGACAAGATCCAGAAAAGTTTTTTTTTGTAGTTGTTCTTTGCAGAATCTGAAGAATATGTATAGATTTGATTTATGAAATTTAGTGTCAAGTATATGTTTTTTTTTGTCTTTAATTTTGATCAAATCCATTCAAAGTGTTTGGTTTCTTTTTAATGGAAATGTAAATTTAGGTTAGGCTTGAAGTAAAAATTCTTTCAGCCTTTTTTCGTTTGTTTGTTTTCTACTGTAGATGTTTTTCATGAAGAAATTGCATTGATTGGCTGGAAGAATAAACAAATAACTATTGACCTATTTATGTTTGTAAATATTTTTTCATTGATTTACGATGCAAAACATTGTAAAAAAAATTCTTTTTTGACTGTTGTAAAAAAAATTTCAAATAAGTTAATTCAGCATGTTTACAACATATTTGTTACATAAAAAAAATACACACGTCGACAAGAAAATCGTTCTAGGCTAATATATGTGTGTGTGTGTGTGTGTGTGTGTGTGTGTGTTGTTGCTGCTAAATGTGTGTCGAACATTATGCTAGCTCCCGTTAGCAATGACAAACTGTCTCTAAATCATTCCGAAAAAAAACCTTCTAAAACAAAACATTTAGAATCCATTTTAGAATTTTTCATTTAACAATACAAACCATTGCTTAAGTGAAAAATTTCCACCGATTTTCACCGAAATCTTGGATCGTCGATTCTTCAAAAGGAAATGACCTTTGACACCGGAAGTACTATGTAAATCGCTAGTGGTTGATGTGTCCGAACACAGATTCAAATTATTTCAATTTAATTTCAAAGATACATGTTACTATAAAACAATTATATATTAATTAATCTTAGCCACTCATTTTATACAAACTGTACGTTTTTGTTAAAGTTTTTAACAATTTTCTTTTGGTAAAAGTGTAAATAAACCGTTTTGAAAAGCGGTAACTGTTGGGCTTTTGAACGCAACTCGAAGTAATGTGTTGTTCATGAAGATTCGGCTCTTTAAATCGAAAAGGAACCGATTCTCGTTCAAGAGAACAGAATTATTAGTGAAAGGGTCAGAATTGTATCTTGACTTGTGGGCACATTAATTACGAAGACAAAAATATATAGTTGATGTTCTTTACCTCCACCCCCCCTCCCGCTTTCCCTCACCCTCCTCAATTCTGGCCCAACATTAAATACAGCAGTTGGGAAAATAGCTAAGTAGAATTATGAATTTAAATAAAGAGACATCAAACTGCTCTTTCTTTTTTTTTTTGGTCTTGTTCACAAGTGGGGTGGGATGGAGCGGGAGATCAACAGGCGGATCAGTGCGGTGTCAGCAATAACTAGGACGCTGCATCGGTCAGTTGAGGTAAAGAAAGAGCTGAGCCGAAAAGTAAAGCTCTCCGTTTTCAAGGCGATCTACTTTCCCACCCTCACCTATGGTCACTATCTGTTGGTGATGACCAAAAGAATGAGATCGTGGATACAATCGGCCAAAATGAGCTTCCTCCGCTGGGTGGCTGGGCTCTCACTCAGAAATGGGGGGATTAACCTAACATGTTGGGCCCAGGCTGTTGACCTGGCCCCTGATAAGTGGAAGACGACGAAACAGAATGGAAAGATTTCAAACTGCTGGAAGGGTCGTCTAAACCAGGATATGTGAATAGGATACACGAACACCTGTTAGGAGTATGGTTTCAGTAAAAAATATGGTCTTGAAACCCTAACATCTCCAAAAGTGGTAGAGAATGACCGACCAAGTCCAGATTGTGTGGGACTTTAAGGAAGGAAGGAAGGACTGTAGCCTAGGATCCTTTCTACAGTACTTACGAACTGGGCCAAGGCCCTTTTGTCCTGTAGTGCAGCTGCCCAACCTCTCTTGCTCGGGGACAGGATACACTCTTTAGTGGCAAACAGTAGTAACAAATGGCTATATGTAAATAACTAAAAATTAAAGCTCTATCAGATTGCTAAATATTTTCTACTCAAACAATAAGACAGTCATTCTGAAAAGTCTACACATTACAGGGGCGGATCCAGGATTTTCTGAAGGGGGGTGGGCGTGAGGTGTTTTGGCAAAGTCAGTATAGGTGAGGCTGGGCGCTTCCCCGGCCATACCCCCTCAAAACATGTTGGAAAATAAGAGTCATTTCGCATGCTTTTGGTGGCCCCTTCATTGACCCCGTAAGGGAATAGCTTGTGTCAGAGAATCTTTAAAATAAAACTCACTGAACATAGCCTAGTTGTAAAAGAATGAACTCACACCAGCCAAGATTGTCTTTTCTACTCGCGAGGGACAGCAGAACTCTCACCTCCGTGATCGTTCCTTCAGACTGTCGGAGTTCAGCTGCCCCATTTGCCTTTTTATTGTAATATCAGCAAAGCATATGTCACAGTTACACAAAAACAATTTGATCACAAATAATCAGTTCTGCTTTCCATTCCAGCTGCTCCCTCCTGAGGTTGTCTAGGCACCCTCTGCTTGAACCTCGCCTCTGCTTGAACTTCTTCTAACCTAGCTGAATCCTGTTTTTCCTGAGACATGTCTACTTTTACTACTCTTTTGGACTTTCTCGTGCTTACTGATTCAACTATTAAAAGGTCTGGGTTGCAGCTGGAACTGTAGGGTTATAAGGTCAACCTTTAAGCATGATAATTAAACATTATAAATAAATAAATGAATTACTCTATTCATCCCTCACCGGGAAAATTTGTTTGCTGCACTCCTTACACCGCAGCAGGCTGCCCTTCAACGGCGCCAATGGTGGGAGAAGCGGGGGTTAGGTGTCTTCTCCAAGGACCCTAGACGTGCTCTCCGTGGGACGCGAACCCGCGACCTTCCGGTCGGCGGGCGAACGCATTAACCACGCGGTTAATATGGTCTAGAAACCTTAACATCTCCAAAAGTGGGGTTTTGTTTCCTCCGACACCTTTAAATGTCGGAGGAAACAAAACCCGACACGAGAAAAAAAAATCCTGAAATTCACTGAGAGTAAAATCAGGAAACGGAGGAAATTATAAATTATTATCTATTATAAATTATATCATAAACTATATTATATATAATTTATTATATTATATATCTATATATGTCTATTTATAGATCTATATATAGTTATATATAGATCTATATCTATATATATTATATATATATAAACTATATTATAAACATTTTCTTTCACAGCTTGTCTAGTCCCCTTTCTTTTCTTCATCTTTTTTTTGTGGACCAAAAGCGGGGGTGTGCGCCCCCTGGATGCGCCCCCTGGATGCGCCCCCTGGATTCGCCCCTGTTTGGGCATAACAAATACATATCATGTATACATAAATTTGCATGTATAGTGTATAAAACGTAAGGAAAAATACAATACAAATAAAATATCATCAAATGCCAAATGATTCCTTAATAGAAGCTGCACGTGAAAAAACATAAATTTAAGCCTAAAAGAATGACTCAAAAGAGTTGATTCCTGGAAAAAAGTGAACTTCTCATCGTCGTCATCTGAACAGGAAGTCAGTTTAGCGCCGACCGGAGGTTCAGCAAGAAGACAGGAACAACAAAGAAGAAGGAGGAACCAGGTTTTAAAACCTGCTCGACTTAACAGAATAGACTCATATCAGTTGTTAGTTGAAGGTAAGCATGATTATTCTTCTGCTCTTTATTTTTAGAGCTAGATCCTCTCTGATTGGACACACGCAACCAATACTGTAATACCGCAATGACATGATTGGCTAGCATAAACTAGCCATCGTAGCGGCTCAGCAACTTTATGAATAAAAATGAATATTTATTTATAGTGCATAAATAAATAAATCTTTAATTACTTCCGTGGTTTTAACGCTTCTTTATTTTAAATTCTATCCTTTATGTGTTTAATTTCTCGCTGATTTGCTAACCTTATAAATAATGATGTTTCCCGTGGTATTTCTGGTACCTGAACGCCACACACCCAATTATTATCAATATTTATTTATTTATTTATTTAAATTTAACAAATCATTTAATAACTAGATCCTCAATATTTTGAGTCATGGTAAATAAGAAGCAGCCACACCCTGTGATTGGCTAGTTTGAATAAAATGTCCAAATAAACTACACCCATCAGTTAAGCTTTTATTACTGGTAATAAATACTTGAAGTTATTGATCCCTGATGATGGCTCTGCAGAATCAGTAGCATCACATTACACTGTATGCCTCATTGTGAAATAAACAGCAATCAGTGAGTTCATTTTGCATGCAATTGATTTTTTATTGCATTAAAAATTGATTTCTTCTCTTTTCTCTCAAGGTATAAAAGTTTGATTTGCATGTGAGAAAAAGTGACATCCGAGCCAACCATGGCAAACAATCAAGAAAACATTGAGAGCGCTATGGTGAGTATAACAGGAGGTGTTTCTGCTGATGCATTAGCTAATGATTTACCCAACAGTTTCACTGTGGGGTTTTTGGCCTTTGCCACGATGAATATATTCCGGCTGTGCCAGGATCATTAAGTTTCAAAGGTCAGTAGGGTAGTAACATCAGGAATCTAAATGTGGTGTTTATATCGTCTGTTTTGAATAGGTAAGGTAAGTTTATTTGTTGCACAATTCATACACGAGGCAATTCAAAGTGCGACAAGACAGAAAAAATGCATTAAAATCACAAAACATAGAATAAACATAAAGAGTGATTAATCTTTAGTCAAATATACAGCTCTATATCTATATCTGTTTTTATCCTAGATTTAAAATTGTGACAGTGTCGGCCTGTCTCACAGCATCAGGAAGTTTGTTCTCCATGTTTAGTCCTGACTCTAGACCAGGCATGGGCAAACTACAGCCTGAGGGCCACATGCGGCCCGTTAAACGTTATAATCCGGCCCGCTGAACTTAAAAAAAACTTTATTAATAAACCATGCTTGTTTTATTTACCTTGCAATTCTGATGTTTCCTCACTAGATGGCGCCAAAGATACAACAACACTGCTTCTATCACATTTTGTGTCTCTTCGTGATCCTGTTTATTTGATCTCGGTGTCAAAATAAACAGTGCGCATGGATATAAAAAGCCATCGGGCCCAATACACACACGTAAACAAGGGTGTTAGATGTTAAAACAAGCAAAACGTTACATCAAGCACTTAGATTTGAACGTTAGATTTGAAATTTAATGCTCTTGATGTAACATTTAGCGCGCTTGTTTAAAATTTAGCGCGCCATTCTATTGGTCTAATCTAGTGGTTACCAAAGCATGCCATCCATCTGATCCTGTTCAGGCCCACTGGTCAAATGTTGGAAGTCAATATGGCCCGCGAGTCAAAAAGTTCGCTCTTGACACCAGTTGGAATCCGGTCCTCAGAGGTCTACATGGTTCATAAGACGCTAACATTTCACAGATGTACTTTGGTACTCAGCAATAAAGAGACTTAACCCTTTACACTGCGTTCCAAATTATTATGCAAATGATGTTTTTGTTTGATTTTCCAAAATACTTGATGCAAATGACGATCAGCATCATTTTCAAGTCATTAGCTGTCAAATTGTATTTCAAATATTATTGAACAAACCTCCTAATGAAAACAGTATTTAAAAAATAAATGAAAAACTTAAAATGCACTGTTCCAAATTATTATGCATAACATAGTTTCAAGACTTTTTCTAGTTTATAAAGAACTGAAAATAGTAATTTGTTGAATTTACAGCAATATGAGGTCATATTCACTGAAATAAAAAGCCATTTCAATCCAAAACATCTTAACAGGTCAAGTTACATGTTAACATAGGACCCCTTGTTTGATAGCAGCTTCACAATTCTTGCATCCATAGAACTTGTGAGTTTATGGAGAGTTTCTGCTTGAATGTCTTTGCAGGATGTCAGAACAGCCTCCCAAAGTTGCTGTTTGGATGTGAACTGCCTCCCACCTGCATAGATCTTTTGCTTGATGATGCTCCGGAGATTCTCAATAGGGTTGAGGTCAGGGGAGGATGGGGGCCACACCATGAGTTTCTCCCCTTTTACGCCCATAGCAGCCAATGAAGCAGATGTGTTCCTTGCAGCATGAGATGGTGCATTGTCGTGCATGAAGATGATTTTGTTTTGGGAAGCACGATTCTTCTTTTTGTACCACGGAAGGAAGTGGTCAGTCAGAAACTCAACATACTTTGCAGAAGTCATTTTCACACCGTCAGGGACCCTAAAGGGACCAAGCAGATCTTTCCCTAGGATTCCGGCCCAAAACATGACTCCGCCACCTCCTTGCTGACGTCGCAGCCTTGTTGGGACATGGTGGCCATACACCAACCATCCACTACTCCATCCATCTGGACCATCCAGACTTGCACGGCACTCATCAGTGAACAAGACTGTTTGAAAATCGGTCTTCATGTATTTCTGGGCCCACTGCAGCCGTTTCTGCTTGTGAGCATTGTTTAGGGGTGGTCGAATAGAAGGTTTATGCATAACTGCAAGCCTCTGGAGGATCCTACACCTTGATGTTCGTGGGACTCCAGGGACATCAACAGCTTCAAATACCTGTTTGCTGCTTTGTAATGACACTTTAGCAGCTGCTCTCTTTATCCGATGTATTTGTCTAGCAGAAACCTTCCTCATTTTGCCTTTATCTGCACGAACCCGTGTGTGCTCTGAATCAGCCACAAATCTCTTAATGGTACGATGATCACGCTTAAGTTTTCGTGAAATATCTAAAGTTCTCATACCTTGTCCAAGGCATTCAACTATTTCACGCTTTTCAGCAGCAGAGAGATCCTTTTTCTTTCCCATATTGCTTGAAAATGGTGGTCTGCTTAATAATGTGGAACATCCTTCTTAAGCAGTTTTTCCCTTAATTGGGCTCACCTGACCAAGTAATTATCACAGGTGTATGTGATTGATTTCAGTGATCCACAGAGCCCTGAGACACAATACCATCCATGAGTTTAACTGAAAAACACTAAATTTAATCTTTATGACACTTAAATACAATTTGCATAATAATTTGGAACGCAGTGTATAGGGTGTAGCGGTCACATTAGTTGTCTGGCAAAACGACCGAAAGCGTCTGGGGTAACTAATGTTAGAGAACAAGAATATTTGATTCAGAGCAGCATAGAAACAACTAGAAAACTCGCATAATTAATGCCTATCATAAAAAAAATGGGCCTTATTAAAAATGATGAATTGAAAAATGGGATTTGGTTACAACTAACGGTTTAATTCAAAAGTGTGTGTGCCCGATTAGAGTAAAAAACAGGTGAAAAAAGTGTGCCCGTAAAATGTTTAAACCCAAGCAGAGCAGCTTTAAAGTCTTTTCTCTGAGTCACAGGAAGCCAGTGCAGAGTCCTAAAAAAAATAAAGGAGTAAAACAACTTCGGTCACAGCTGACAGAGTCTAGGTTCCTCTTTTCTGTCTCACTTATTGCAACAATCTTGTGAAACCGTCAATTCATCCATTTTTTTCCCTCAACTTCTGTTCGGATGTTAAAAAAAAAAAACTATTTCTGTGAAACACTAGTAAATCTAACACACCGTTTGTAAAGCAGCTTTTATCTCGTGAGTGTCCTTGGGTGATTTGGTGGCCTTATTCCCAGGGTGGGAACACAAAAGAGCATGCCTCAAAGTGAGGTCATATTGCACGGCAGCACTCACTACTCCTTTTCCTACTTCCTGCACCATTTTTTTTTTTTTTTTTTCAAGATGGCGCCGTCCAACATGGCTGCCTCGGTACTTCTGTGCAACCTTTTTTCTCTGTTTTTGTTGGTAAATGGTGTATCAGCGTGCTCTTACACTCGTGAAGAGCTCTTAAATCTCAGGACTATGACCCCCACGGACCTACTACCAGTTTTTTTAGCGGTTGCGGCAGATTTAGTCCAAATATTGGCTAAAAAAGTGAAAGGCCGGAAGAGAGGAAAGCGTGCGGGAGTCCTCCTTCGTCTCCGCAGACGTGGCTCGCGTACGCCTTTGCCGAGCCTTTTTCTCTCCAATGTCCGCTCACTTACCAACAAGATGGACGAGCTAGCGCTGCTAATGCGACGAAACAGGGACTCCTCTTCCTCTTGTGTTCTATGCTTCACGGAGACATGGCTCAACGAGCAGATCCCGGACTGCGCGCTTCAGCTGGAGGGATTTCAGCTCTTCCGCGCTGACAGACAGAGGGATTTCTCCGGTGGAAAAACAAAAGGTGGAGGGCTCTGTTTCTACATCAACCACTCCTGGTGTTCGGATGTGTCTGTGATCTCCCAGCTTTGCTCTCCGGTTCTGGAATACTTCTTTATAAACTGTAGACCATTTTATTCTCCACGGGAGTTTGCTTCATTCATTCTGGCTGCTGTTTACATTCCGCCATGCGCAAACGTGCACGAGGCCCAACGCGCGCTCGCGGACCAAATTCTGTGTGTGGAGCAAAACTTCCCGGACTCTCTAGTTATTATCCTTGGGGATTTTAACAAGGGAAATCTGAGCCAGGAACTCCCAAAGTACAGACAGTTTGTAAACTGCCCAACCAGGGAAAAGAACACATTGGATCACTGCTACACTACAGCCAGTAAAGCCTACAAGGCTGTTTCTCGAGCTGCTCTGGGCTTCTCTGATCACGACATGGTTCACCTCATCCCGGCATACAGACAGAAGTTGAAGCTTTCTAAACCTGCAGTGAGGACTTCCAAGAAGTGGACCAGCGAAGCTGTGGACGAGCTTCGTATGTGTCTGGACACAACAGACTGGGGTGTGTTTAGAGCTGCCACAGATAGTCTGGATGACTACACAGACACAGTGACGTCATACATACGTTTCTGTGAGGACAGCATCATTCCATCAAAAACCAGGGTAAGATTTAACAACGACAAACCCTGGTTCACACCCAGACTAAGACAGATCAGGAGGGAAAAGGAAGCAGCTCACAGAGCCAATGACAGAGAGAGCTACAAAGGCGCTAAGTACCGGTTCTCGAGAGAGGTACAGCAGGCGAGATCCAGGTACAATAAACGTCTGAAGGAGCAATTCTCTGTCAATGACACCGCCTCTGTCTAGAGATCACTTCGGCAAATTACAAACTATAAGCCGAAAGCCCCACATGCTGCTGATGACTTACAACTGGCAGAGAAACTCAACACCTTCTATGCCAGGTTTGATGTCTCACTCTCCTCCCCCCTCACTGATCAACAACCTTCAGACACTTTGAAGCCACTCCCATCCCCCACCCAATTAACAACAGAGGTCACTCCAGCTGACCAGCCCTCCCCCTCCACTGCTTTCTTGGTGACAAAACAGGATGTGCTCAAGCTCTTCCGCAAGCAAAACCCTCGGAAAGCTTCGGGCCCAGATGGTGTCTCCCCGGCCACCCTGAAACACTGTGCTGAGGAACTGTCTCCAGTTTTCACAGACATTTTCAACACCTCGCTGAAGACATGCCACGTTCCAGCCTGCTTCAAGCGGTCCACCATCGTTCCTGTTCCCAAGAAGCCCCGTATCACTGGACTTAATGACTACAGGCCTGTGGCGCTTACGTCTGTAGTCATGAAGTCATTCGAACGCCTGGTCCTCCCTCATCTCAAGCACTTCACCTCTCCCTCTCTGGACCCTCTGCAGTTTGCCTACAGAGCCAACAGGTCTGTAGACGACGCTATCAACCTGGCCCTCCACTTCACCCTGCAGCACCTGGACTCCCCGGGAACCTATGCCAGGATCCTGTTTGTGGACTTAAAGGTCCCCTATTATGACTTTTTTCCCTTATTTTATCCTGTGCTATGTATCTGATATGCATAATTTTACATTCCGCCACAATCTCAACACAAAAGGTTTTAAATAATACCCTGTTTGGGAGCGCAGTTTCATACCCGGAAGTCAAAACAGCTTGTTTCAGTCTTTTTTTATTTTTTTTTTCCCGGGACCCGCCCCGTTGGTTGCGATTGGTTGTCATTCATTGTGATTTCCCCACCCACCCAGCACAGCGTGGAGCGGGAGGGGCGAGGTGTGAGACGTATTGAGTAAACAAAGCGGTTCGGAGGAGGAAGTGGGGGAGGGTGTTTGAGCTGCAGGGGGCTGAACAAAAAACAGATGTACGTCACTATGTTCCACCAGTCGTTTGAGGTTTGGAGAACACGCCCCTTACTTTGAATTTAAATATCTCAAAATAGCATGAATCACAATAAAACACACTTTGGGGGATTGTTTGGGGTAGTACTAAGTAAAATAAAAGGTTAAAACCTCATAAAAGTCAGTTTTGCATAATAGAGGACCTTTAAGCTCTGCATTCAACACCATCCTCCCTACCCTGCTTCAGGACAAGCTCTCTCAGCTCAACGTGCCTGACTCCACTTGCAGGTGGATTACTGACTTCCTAACAGACCGGAGGCAGTGCGTGCGGCTGGGGAAGAATGTCTCCACCTCTCGGACTATCAACACAGGATCTCCACAGGGCTGTGTCCTCTCTCCCCTGCTCTTCTCCCTGTACACCAACTCCTGCACTTCCAGCCATGACTCTGTCAAACTGATCAAGTTTGCAGATGACACCACACTCATTGGGCTCATCTCTGATGGCGATGAGTCGGCCTACAGGATGGAGGTAGACCGGCTGGTGTCCTGGTGCAGCAACAACAGCCTGGAGCTCAACGCTCAGAAGACAGTGGAGATGATCGTGGACTTTAGGAAAGTCACAGCTCCCATTACCCCCCTTGCACTGACAGACTTCTCCATCTCCACTGTAGACTCTTTCCGCTTCCTCGGCACTACCATCACACAGGACCTAAAGTGGGAGCCATCCATCAGCTCCCTGATCAAAAAGGCCCAGCAGAGGATGTACTTTCTGCGGCAGTTGAAGAAAGCCAAGCTGCCCGCCCAGATGTTGGTGCAGTTTTACAGAGCCATCATCGAGTCTGTCCTCACCTCCTCCATCACCGTGTGGTACGCTGGAGCCACAGTCAGGAACAAACACAGACTGCAGCGCATTGTGCGCTCCGCAGAGAAGGTGATCGGCTGCAGCCTTCCATCTCTCAAAGACCTGTACGTCTCCAGGACTCGGGGGCGTGCAGGTCGGATAGTAGCTGACCCTTCCCACCCTGGACATGGACTTTTTGAGCGACTCCCCTCGGGCAGGAGGCTCCGGTCCATTCGGACCAGAACGTCCCGCCACAAAAACAGCTTCTTCCCTTCTGCCGTTGGACTTATGAACTCTTTATAACCTGGATCCCCACATCTCTTAGTCACCTCCCTCTTGTCACTTCACTATCTTTATTATTTTCTATTATTTTCTATGACATTGCACTACTTTTCTTTTTCTTCTGAGCACTCTTAGTTTTGTAAAAATTATTATTTTATTTATTTTATTTTTATTATTTTTATTTTATATGTTTGCACACCAGTACCAGAACAAGTTCCTAGTCTCTGATGTTTTTCACTGACATGGCAATAAAAGCATTCTGATTCTGATGTGGGATTGCTTCATGCTTTTATTAGCTCAAGCACTAACTTGTCTGTTAGTTGGATGGCTTCAGTTTGAACAAACTCCTCAGATTTTGTAGTTAGTTTTTCGTATTTACACCAGATTTGTGCATTTTATTTCCTCAAGACAAATTAAAATAAACTGTACTATCAGTAGGATTTGACCTAAGATCACATTAATAGTTGTAATTTTTTTAGGTAAAAAAACCCCAAAAACACTCTTTAGTGGATGTACTAGTTTTTAGGACATTTTTCTGCCACAGCCTGAGGTTGTGGTGTGTTAGTACAACATTAGTCCTGTTCACACACGCACTGATCCATCCAAGATACACACAGATAACCAAGGAGGAGTTGGATTAGACTGTTTTTGTTGAGGCTTTGAGAATTTTTTTAGGTGGAAAACTCTAAAAATAACTGGGTTCAGGGTAAAACTGAAGAATGAATCAGGTGGAAACTCATAGGATAGATTCTCTCCCAGGGTGGACAGATAGAATTCAGGTAGGACTGGGTTTACATAAAAAAAAAATCTTCATGTAAGTTATAGATCATACAGCAGATGGGATTCATCCAGATCAAAGGGAAGTGGTGCTGTAGGGAAAGAGATCAGACTAAGGGCTTTGTAATTTAGGGGCCCAATTCAAAAAGTGTGTGTACGCCAACTTATAGGCATATTGAACGATTTCTGAAGGAGGTAGAAAGCGTGGACTATTGAAACGTTCGACCATTTTTTTTTTCTTTCACTGACAGATCAGTGTATGTGAACCACATAGTTGCCATAGTGATTGCCTCCCACTCTTTATTACTTGCACAATGGCGACACCTTGCACGTGTTCATGACTAATAACGGGTACCACCGGCCCATTTGAGATTGCATCACATCATTTGCATGATCCCTAGTTCGGCGTGGTTGGGGCGGGATAGATTTCAAGTTGGCTTATGCCTGATGCGGAGGCATAGCTTATTGGTTGAATGGCTGTCTTTGGACTGAAGAGTTGCTTGGTTCGATTCCAGCTGAGCTCATGCCCAAGTGTCCCTGGAGAAGACAGCCACCCCCCAGTTCCTCCCACCATTGGCACTGTCATGGCTGCCTGCTGGGGGGAAATGCAGCAAAGTAAAGCAAGATTATTATTATTTAAGAAAAGTTGCAGGGATTTTGAGGAAAATAGCTTGCTCAGCTAAAAATCTACGGAATTCTTAATAGAAAGGATCAGCTACGGTCTTGATGTTACTGAGAGATTCACCAGGAGCATCCAGAACGCTCTTGGCTTGACCAGAGCAGAGTGAGAAAAAGGGACAACAAACTACAGATTTCTGGATGTAACTTGAACGTCCTTCTCTCTTTCCAGGACCAACCACAGAATAATTCAGTCCCAGATCCCTCCCCGCAATCACTGGGGCCATCGCAGATTAGAACACAATCCAGAGGAGCTGGCGATGCTGGAGAACGGCCCCCTGTTTCTGGTCCAGAACAGAACGGTCAGCCCCCGACCGCTCGAACTCCGGCAGTGGTGGAAAACGAGGAAGACGAAGATGAGGAGATGACACTGAAATATGGGGCCAAGCACGTCATCATGCTCTTTGTTCCTGTGACACTGTGCATGGTGGTTGTCGTGGCGACCATAAAGTCTGTCAGCTTTTACTCTCGGAACGACGGACACACATTGTGAGTCCTGCTGTTTAATGATCCCATTTGATATGAAGTGATTGTTTTTTAAAATTTTGATAGTTTCTAATCAGCTAAAAAATATTTAAAATATTTCGATGGTAGCTGAGTTGTTTTGTTTAATTTCAATGTAACATTTTTGCCACATGAGGGCAGTAAAGTGCCATGAAAAAGCTGAGCTGTTAAAAACCAACCGCAAAAAAAATGACCTTTTTTTGTATGTGTGTTACTTTTTTTAAAATAATTTGTAAAATTTACCATTTTTTTCTCATTTAACTACAGAATTTACACTCCATTCCCTGAAGATAAGGTGACGGTGGGACAGAGAGCCGTTAACTCCATATTGAACGCCACCATCATGATCACCGTCATCATTGTCATGACTTTGGTGCTGGTGTTGTTGTACAAGTATCGTTGTTATAAGGTACGTCACGTGCAAATCGACTCACTTCCAAAGTTTGAAATAATTATCACAAATGGGTTTTAACCTTGTTCACAAGCAGGAGATCGACAGGCGGATCGGTGCGGCGTCAGCAATAACTAGGACGCTGCATCGGTCCGTCGTGGTAAAGAGAGAGCTGAGCTGAAAAGCAAAGCTCTCAATTTACAAGTCAATCTACGTTCCCACCCTCACCTATGGTCACTAGCTGTGGGTGGTGACCGAAAGAATGAGATCATGGATACAAGTGGCCGAAATGAGCTTCCTCCGCGGGGTGGCTGGGCTCTCACTCGGAGATCGGGTGAAGAGCTCTGCCATCCGGGAAGAGCTCGGTGTTGAGCCGCTTCTCCTCCGGGTCGAGAGGAGCCAGATGGGGTGGTTCGGGCATCTGGTCAGGATGCCCCCCGAGCGCCATGCTGGTGAGGTGTTTTGGGCATTTCCTATCGGGACGAGACAATGAGGAAGACCCCGGACCTGCTGGAGAGACTATGTCTCACAGCTGACTGCGGAACAACTCGAGATCCTTCCAGGTGAGCTGGAGGATGCAGCTGGGGTGAGAGAAGCCTAGGGCTTCAGTCTGAGGCTGTTGCCCCCACGACCCAGCCCCTGATAAACGGAAGATGACGAAACGGAAGTTTTTAATCTTTATGCTGATTTAGTTGGGTTTTTTTATTGGTATTTTGAGAGGATTTTTTTTCTCAGCACATCTATTTATAGATGATCTGAGCATAGAACGGTGGTAAAGACACATGATTACGTTTTACCGAAAACAGTTTGAGTTTAGAGCCATCCAGTTTTAATTACAAGCCATTATGTTGAAGTTTTGGATTCGGGGGGAAACATGTAAAGAAAACAGTCGCCGTTCGTATAGAAACAGTGTGTAATTACATTTCAGTGGAGAAGCGTGCCGAGCTGCCCAAAAAGGGGGTTTAAAAAAGCTTAATGAGTGCTTAGTTTTTTTAAATTTAGTCTGTAACTACACAGGATGCAAAAAAGAAACGCTTTACAGGCAAATCGGCGCCTTTTAGTCAGAAGTGAGATTATTGAACAGAAAGGATGATCATAACTTTATGTCCTAATAATAGTCACAAGCAAACCAAATGGGGTTTATATGAAACAAGGTTTTTATGAGTTTCACTGCAGAATCAGGCCAGGAAAGAGTCTTAAATAATTACTTCGGGGATGAATTGTAAATTTATGACAATTCATGGAAATTCCCGGACGCACGGTCTGCTGTTGTAAAGAAAGCTGAGCTGAAAAGCAAAGTTCTTGATTTACCAGTCGATCTCCGTTCATACCCTCACCTATGGTTACCAGCTGTGGGTGTGGACCAAAAGAACGAGATCACGGATACAAGCGGCTGAAATTATCTTCCTCCACCGGGTGGCTGGGCTCCCACTCAGAGATAGACTGAGGAGCTTTGCTATTCGGCAGGAGTTCGGAGTAGAGCCGTTGCTCCTCCGAGTCGAGAGAAGCCAGATAGGGTGGGTCGGGCATCTCTTTAGGATGCCTCCCGAACGCCTCGCTAGTGTGGCGAGGTGAGTTTTTATACCAAAGTAAATAGAAATAGCCGTCAGTCACCTTCCGAACCGTCTATCCCTCACCGGGCTGGGGGGTGCCAGAACCCATCCTGGCTGATTTGAGGCAAGGGGCAGGGCACACGCTGAACAGGTCACCAGTCTGTCGCAGGGCAACACACGAAACCATACACACACTCTCATTACTAGGGACAATTTTGGCACTAGCCAATCAACCTAGCGTGCATGTTTTTTGAGGTTGGGAGTAAACTAGCGTACCCAGAGAAAACCCACACATACAAAGGGAGAACATGCAAATTCCACACAGATAGGCCAGTGTTCCAAGACCCGTTCCCACCCGGGACTTGAACCCACGACCTCCTTGCTGTGAGGCCACCGTGCCGCCCCACAAACAGCCGTGAAGGAGAATATAAAGGTGGTGCAAGCAGAAGATGAGGGGATTCGGTGTGTTTAATTTTGCCTGTTTGTGGATTATATTTTGTTGTCTTTCCAGGTGATCAATGGCTGGCTGTTCCTCTCCTCCCTCCTTTTACTTTTCTTCTTCTCCTACATGTACCTCAGGTAAGTCTCCACAACATTTCAAATATCCTCTAAAATCCTAGTTTTCTGCAACTCATTTATGTCGTTCTGATCTTTCTTACAGCGAGGTTTTTAGGAACTACAACATAGCCATGGACTACTTCACCCTGGTGATATTAATCTGGAATTTCGGAGTGGTGGGAATGATGTGCATCCATTGGAAAGGACCTCTGCGTCTCCAGCAGGCCTACCTCATTATGGTCAGCGCCCTGATGGCCCTGGTTTTCATCAAGTACCTGCCAGAGTGGACCGCCTGGCTTATTTTAGCTGTCATATCAGTCTATGGTAAATATCCTCTCTTCCTAAACCTTTGAAGGTTTTCTGCTGCATCGCTGAAGCATCTGGTTTCCTTCATCACATGATGAAAGAAGGCAGACAGACGGTGCAGATACACAGGATGACATCTGAGTTCAAACAACAGATTTTTGTGTTTATGACTTTATTTTTCTTTTAGGAGAAACAGTGCAGCTTTGTTATACATTTTATTTCTCTATCATCACATTAACACTAGAACCACAGCATTCTAAATCTACCTGCATGCGCCATGATCGTCAATGTGTAATGGCGTCAGAGTCCTCCTTGTCTATCTCCTCAAATATAAACACAAACACGTGTCGCCATACCAATGTGTCTGTTCACATAGCAACAACTTCCAGCAAAAGTTGTTGCTATGGCAATGCGTGCTTTCTTTCAGGTGCTGCGGGGCGCAGCAGGTTAGAGGAGATAAAATGCTTATAAATTTTTGAAATTATCATTTTTAGAACACAAAAAACAATAGAAAACATGTTTATATTAAAAGTCATAAAAGGTCAGCCTCCTAGGTTGTGTTTTATTTATTCTAAGTTGCGTATTAAAGTACGCTGCGGCGGTCCTAGTGTTTAAGCAGTACTTCTCAGTTATTTTCTGCTATGCCCCTCTCGCAAGCAGAAATTCATTTGTGCCGCCCCGCTCATTTGTTCAATGCATTTTCTATTGCCTGCTTGGTGCAAAAAAAAAAAAAAAAAACGCGATAGAGCTAGTACTCTCTGGCACTCTAACAATGAGAGCGCTACTGCCACCTACTGTAGTGGATGTGCAATTACACGGGGTCACTTGCACTGTGGGCATGCCCCACTGCTTGAGGAGCACTGCGTTAGAGCAACTCTGGATTTGAAGTCGTCATACAAACTAAGTAAAAATAAGTCTAAAGAGTTCACCAAAGACCAGAACTAATGGCTGTACATACCATAACCTTATAAACCAGGGGTGGACCAACTTTTTGGTTTGCGGCCCACATTGGGTTCCAACATTTGACAAACGGACCGAAACAGGAGCAGATGGATGGCATGCTTTGGTAACCGCTAGATTAGACCGATAGAATGGTGCGCTAGATTTTAAACAAGCTCGTTAAATGTTACATCAAGAGCGTTAAATTTCAAATCTAGCGGCACTAGGTCTGAAATCTAGTGCGATAGCGCTTAAAAACGTGCATTTAGCAGCGCTTGGTTTGAAATCTAAGCGCTTGATGCAACATTTTGCTTGTTTTAACATCTAACACGCTTGTTTACGTGCGTGTTTTGGGCTCAATGGCTTTCCATATCTGTGCACACTGTTTATTTTGGCAGCGTGCACATCACGGAGACACACACATTTTAATGGGAACGGTATTGCTGTATTCTCAACAAAGCCAATATGTCCAGAGTGCACCCATATGTCCAGAGTGTGCCAAAATGGCCAGAGTGCGCCATCTAGTGAGGAAACATCAGAAGTACAGGGTAAACAAAACGTTAACAAGGTTTATTTATCTAATTTTTTCTAGTTTGCCGGGCCGAACTAAACCATTTAACGTGTCACATGTGGTCCGCGGGCCGTAGTTTTCCCATGCCTGTGGTAAACAACCTTCAAATATGAATACGTTTTTACTAAAATAAAAAGTCAATTTTAGCTCATTTTTAGACTTTTTGAACACTTTTATTGCTGCTGTTTTTGACAAAAGAGGAAGTGAAAGTTTCAGTTTTAACCTAAAAAACCAAATCAGGCAAGACTAGAAACAAGTTAATTAAGGCTTTTATTTTGGTTTATTTGTTTTATTACAGGAGGAAGTCAATTTTGGCTCGGTCTGAAAGCAGATCAGTGTTTTGGTGGCATTGAATTTGTTTGTGTGTGCGTGTTTGTGTTCTCACATGTAACTTAAGTTTATTTCTTCCACTTTCCTGCTTTTTCTCTCCACAGATTTACTGGCAGTGTTGTGTCCTAAAGGACCCCTGAGGATCCTGGTAGAAACGGCTCAGGAGAGGAATGAACCCATTTTTCCAGCTCTCATTTACTCTTGTAAGACATACACTCGTATCACACTCTGCTATGACAGCATCAGTCTTATTAAATAAAAAAAAATTGTTAAGTGCTTCCAAGTTGTTTTATTTTGAAGTTCATCACAAGTCCGACTTGTGTAGTGCTAACGGTATTTATAGATCTGTTTCAATTTCAAAAAGAACTTTTAAAAATGAGTGTATTTTTCTCTCTCCTCTCACAGCTACGATGGTTTGGCTCGTCAACATGGCCGACACAGACAGGCCGAAATCCACCTCTTCAGAACCAGCTTCTTCTCAGCAAGACACTTCAGAAGGTTAGTAAAATCTGAATGAGTGTAAGAGATCAGTGTTTTTATTCTCTCTATTTTCTCAGAAGTGGCATCTCCAGCAAATCCCACCAATGACGATGGAGGGTTCACCTCAACCTGGATCAGCCACCAGGAGCATCAGCTCGGTCCGCTTCAATCAACCGCAGAGACCAGGAGGGAGGTCCAGGAGATGCCTTCAGCCCGGCCGGTTGTAGAGGACGATGAGGAGGAACGTAAGTGTGTTAGTTACCGGGCGGGTGGGGCAAAACAGTCGAGCTTTTAGGTTTCACCTTCATATAAAAGGCAGATCTGTAATTTCAACTCAGCGTGTAAGCAAAATTCCAGCCACAATTTACTTGTTAAATAGAAAGAGGGAGTGGTCTTAAAATCGATGCTATAGACCAGGGGTGGGCAAACTTTGATTTGTGGGGCACATTGAGTTCTAACATTTGACAAAGGGGCTGGAACAGGAGCAGATGGATGTCGTGCTTTGGTAAGTGCTAGATCAGACCGATAGAATGGAGCGCTAGATTTTAAACAAGCGCGTTAAATGTCAAATCTAACTGCACTAGGTCTGAAATCTAGTGCGCTAGCGCTTAAAAACTTGCATTTAGTGGCGCTAGGTTTGAAATCTTAGCGCTTGATGTAACATTGTTCTTGTTTTTAACGTCTAACACGTGCATGGGAGCAGTGTTGTTATTTTCGCAACGGAGCCTATATATCCAGAGTGCGCCATCTAGTGACGAAACATCAGAATGCAGGGAAAATAAACCATTAACATGTTTTTTTATTTATTTAAGTTTTTCATGTTCGGCAGGCTGGATTGAAATGTTTAATGGGCCGCATGCGGGCTGTAGTTTGCCCATGCCTGCTTTAGACGCAGCAATGGATGCGTCTATAGCAGTGGCGGCTGGTGGTTAAAAAAACTGGTGGGGCGCACATTTTTCAAACACACAAAAATTTTTTTTTAGATATATTATATAAAAGTATATATAAATATATATATATATATATAAAATAAATATAAAATTTTTTGCGACAATATGTGTCTGTTTTTGGTGACTTCTTCATGATGTTTCCTTATGCCAGTTCGGTAGCCTTCATTTAATTGTGCCAGGATGTTACTCCTGCCAAAAACACCTAGCTTATAGCTACTATCAAGATGGGTGCAGCAAGTTTCATGATGTTTGCACTTTTCAGACAAATGCTTCAAGTCACTCACCCCTGTTGATATCCACACCTTTTCAGATGCTGCTGAACTAAATAATAAGCAGGGGAAACAAAAAAAAGTGTTTCTCATCCAGTGTTTCTTATCCTCTCACATAAAAGCGGCCGCGATCTCCACTGTTTTGTTGCACAGTCAAATCTGGGGTGTCCAGTCCAAGCTCCTTCACTCTTCTTTTTTCTTCTTTAGAACACTTAAAAAACGGATTCTGGATTCTGTAGAAGGGAGGACACTGAATTCTCTTTAAAAAAGCCAGTAGCATTGTTAGCAACTGAACTTCAGCCGCCATGATGAAGACTCCCAGAATTCCGCAGTGAAAACAAAGGGCGTGGCGTGGGTGGGATTTATAGGTCAGCTTATAGCTAATTGATTGGTTCATGTAACAGACTGACAGAGAGGATTACCTATCACACACCCGATGGGCGGAAAATATCTGCGCCCCGCGGGCGTGGTTATGGTTGCAATACACATAAATGAGAAAAAATTTAGAGCTGACGTCACGTTTTTTCCATAAAAACCGGAAGCCACATACACACCAATACGTTTACCTGGGAGGGCGTACCTACCTAGCGTCCTCGTTCCGGTTTGCACAGGAAGTAAGAAAATAAAATAAAATAAAACGGTGTAAAACATTATTAAAATGCATGTAATCTTCACACTCGACAGTTTTGCATACTTATAAACACATACATGTTTATATATGTATATATAGATATATATGCATATATATTTTTTGGTGATCAGGTCGTGGGGGCGGCGCCCCTGCGCCACACGTCAACAGCCGCCACTGGTCTATAGTTTTGAAACAATCTGAATTAGCAGAGATAGGCAGAGATGTGCAACCCCTTAATTTGCAGGGGTTGTTTTTTTCCTGTTGAGGTGACATTTACTTTCGGTTGGTGCTATTTGAGGTGAGTTAGCATGTTGACATGCAAACAGAAAACTTAAGCAACAGGTTTGGCTCTTTAAGTTCTGGATAGCAGCTAGCGGTAGCCACAACGGTTGTTTTTGAGAGGGAGGACTCTTTAATACATAAGAGAAAACTCCTGTGTGATTGGTTTATGGCAGGGGTGCCCAACCAGTCTTATCGCGGTCTGCTGGTAGCCGCAGACTGGTTCCAAGTCGATCACCAGGTGTGTCGGGACAAAAAAGGAAAAAGTCAGAAATGTCAACTCAGCAACTTTTGATGCAATATTTAGCGATAGCAAAATTCAGCGTTAAAATTTAGCGACTGTGTTTCTCTAAATAAGCTTCAATCTGGCGGCTTTTTCTAGTGTTATTAACGAATTTTGGAGTGTGTGACGGGAAATCATGTGAAGTCTAAAATTAATGCGCAGTGCATGTTGTTGTTGTGGCCGCTATCCCTTCCCAAAGCGCTGCATGTGCGAGGATGAAGTCTGTGTGTGTGTGTGTGTGTGTGTGTGTGTGTGTGTGTGTGTGTATCTGTGTTAGAGAGAGAAAAGGGAGCGAGCTAGAGGAACTTGTCTGTGTGATATAGAGAGAGAGACTTTTCTTGTGTGTGCGTGTGTGTGTGTGTGTTTGAGAGAGAGAGAGGCTGGTTGGAAATGATCTCTCAGGGTTTGCGATGGTAGCGCCGGACTGGTAGATCTCAAGAAGTTTGATATTTGAAAGGTAGATCTTGATCACAACATCTCAAATATCCTATGGCATCCATAAATATGTTATGGCGTGTTTTCATGTATGTCTGTATGTTAGGCATGCACATGCGTGTGTATCTGCATGCATGTGCACATGTGCATTTGTGCGTGCCTTTGAGTAAATGAATGTAGGTGTGTGTTTGTGAGTGTGTGATCACGTTTGCATGCTATGGTTCTGTGTTTGTGTGCAGAAACAGAATGTATGAGTGGGAGTGCTCGCATGTGTTTGTGTGAGTGTGTATCAGAGTGTGTGTGTGTGGACACTTTCATCTGCATGTTGTATTTGAATGTGTGTATATTTATTCCTGCATGCTTGAACGTCTTCATGAATGTTTTTTTATATATGAATATTTGTGTTTGTCCATGTGCATATGTGTGAGCCGGCGTATGTGTGTGAGTTTGTGTGTGTGTATTCTGCTGTGATGATCCATGATTTGGTTTCCATGTTGTACCGCTGATGGTTTAGTAATTACAGCTGAGGAAGGGTTTGCATAGAGGCTGGTGGGTGTACGTGTGTGTGAGAGAGACTACACCCTGAACGTGATGATGTGTGTGTTATCAGGCGGTGTGAAACTGGGACTTGGAGATTTCATCTTCTACAGCATGCTTGTTGGAAAAGCCTCGGCCAGCGGAGACTGGAACACCACGCTGGCATGCTTTGTCGCCATCCTCATTGTGAGTGGTCTCACTATTCTGTTTTCTAAACTGATGCACACTTTTGTAACCACCTGTCCTCCCCTCCTCCTGCAGGGTCTCTGTCTCACCCTCCTCCTCCTCGCCATCTTCAAGAAAGCTCTGCCCGCTTTGCCGATCTCCATTTTCTTCGGCTTGGTCTTTTACTTTGCCACAGACAACCTGGTACAGCCCTTCATGGACAAGCTGGTGCTGCATCAGTTCTACATTTAGCGGGACGCTCCGGAGGACGCTCTGAATGATCCAGCAGCCCTTCGTTCACTCCCAACACTACGACACAACTTGTTTTGGCTCTGCCTCCACTCCACAGCAGCTCTTAGATCTTTTATTCCAGTTTTAAACAAAGAAGTGATTTATTTTTTTCTCACTTGATGTGAGACGTTCAGGTTTAGTTTGTCAGCAGGCACGATTACGGCGGGAATATTCTTGTCCTTATTTATGTAGGAAAGCTTTCCAGGAGTCAGAGTAAGGTTCCTGTTTCACATCCACGCAGCTTGAGGGTCCCATTAGGACCACAGCTTCATGAAAATACCGAGCTGCTGACAAAAACTGATCAAACAATCCTCTGCATCAGAGACGAAAACGAACATTTTTACGCTTTCTTTAGACTAGAGGTGCTGATGCAGCTGAACAGATGTGGAGTGGATTCCTCTCTAATGTTTCTTTCTTTATGCTTCAGACACTAAAGTCTGAAAAGAAACTGATTCCCAGTCTTTTTGGGGGACACGTGGAATGTGAAAAACTTTGTTTTCTTAAACATTCAGCATCACGCTAACTCTCAGCACGAAGAGGACACACACAGTGACACATTCACACCAAGTAGGTTCAGTGCCTTGCTAAAGGGCATTTTATCATTGTTAGTATGTGATAGAATCTGAGTTTTTGTTTTCTCATGCTTCAACAAATCAAAACCTCCGATCCCTGCTACCGCTGTGTGACAAATACCTACTTTTTTATTTTCCTCATCACCTTTCCAGAGATTTTAACGTGTGATCATCTGGTCACAAACTCTAAAACCTTTAGGCTACCGCTGCCCTCATGATGCCGCCTGGTGCTACGTCACACTGACTTGTTTTCAACCACACACATATTTTAACGTTTTTTTTTAAAAATAAGTTTTTTGGTTTGGTTTCATGAGAATTCTTAAAAAAAAATGTCTATAAAAGTTTAAGAGCCGTCATTTCAAATGTGCAAATACTGATTCTGCTGAATAAACGAGTGCGTCTGAGTTGAATTATTTGGGAATCATGTTGGAGGCAGATGAAACTCTGCTGGTCTTATTTTATTAAAAAAAAAAAAAAAGAAATCAAACAAAAAGCTTTGGTGTAAATTTAAAAAAAAAAGAATGTGATAAAGTTGAATTTGAAAATGTGGACCATGTTTGAAGAGAAATGAACTCCACAAAGAACAAAACGCTTTGTTCTTGTTTTGTTTTTTCAAGAAGAACTTTCGGGTGACATTTCTCTTCAGTCCATCAAATGTGTACGTGTGTGTCTTGCTGGTTCATTCCAATTCTCATTTTGTTCTTTTTTTAAATAAAATAACAGAAAATAAGATTTAAATAACTTGTTTTCTTCATAATTTGATGTTCTGAGCTTTGCTGTTTCGAGTGTCGGACAGCTGGTTTTTAAGAAATCTTACAGCTAGCTGGTTATGGAGTCATTCTGCTGTTGACATGCATGTAGACACGGACGTCCAGCTGCTGGCTCTTGGAGCCACACCCATCTTGGCTGGAGGAGTTGGTTTGATTCCTGGGGAGCTGAGGCGAAGGAGACAATCTGGATGAGGTGCAGAGAAGGAGTCGATCCCCGAGGTGCAGAGAAGGAGATGGCTAGAGGAGGTGCTTTAGGTCCTGTGTTGATGCGGTGTCTATGGACATGTCCGGTTGCTCGCTTGAGGAACTGAAGGCGTACACTCGGACTGAAATACAGAGAGGCCAGTTTGGTGTTCTTCACTACAGGCTAGCTTTGTGACCCATTCTGGACGCCAGCTTATGGGTTGCCAAGTTGGACACAGTGCGACCTTACTGGGACGCCAGTGGATAGGGGCGAGGGGGCATCGAGGTCTGTACACTGCAGCACTCAAATGTCCCTTTCGGGGATATTCTAATCTGTTGCAGATTGATTTTGTTTTTTTTATCACATGTCTAAAACCTAAAAAGGCAAAATAGGAAATTTTTTATTTTATAAAGTTTTCTTACAACATTGGCAAGACGTTGGGTTTTTTTTACCTCTAAAAAGTATGTTAAAAATGACGTTATTTACATACATTTTTTTAAAAAAAAAAAATTTTGGATTTTGCTGGGGAAATCAGAAAGACCTAGAAAACTACAAAAATGCAACGGCACACAAAAAAAATTATTTGTGGACCATTTTTAATACAAAAGAAAAAAAATACTGTAACATGTTCCAATATTCAATATATGTCATTTAAGCTATAAGTTAAACAGAAAATGATTAGTATGTAATAACAGAAAAGGTTTTTTTTGATAATTCTAACAGACATATTTACACTAAACTACAGGTGGCCCATAATTGAGCCTTGGGGAACTCTGCTCTTTTGTCGTCTGCTTATCTGGGGCCAGGTCATAGGGGCAACAACCTCAGTTGGGAAACCCAGGCTTCTCTCACCCCGGCTGGATCCTCCAGCTCCCGTAATGGGGATCTCATGCAAAACTCACGTAACTGATTCAGTTTTCAAAATTGCGATTTAATATCAGGCTTTATTGGATTTACCCATGATCTCAAATTGATGGAGAGTTGCTCTGATTTTGGACAGTACACAGAGAACTTCTAGCATCATCTGAGCAAATACCATGAGGTTTCACTGCAATGGTAAAAGTAAAACAGAGTGTTAAACATGCAGGATTTTAAAACTTTAGTAAGTCAACTTTTTTATTGCCATGTATCTGGGGTGTCCAACTCCAGTCTTCAAGGACCGGTATCCTGAAGGTTTTCAATGTATTCCTGGTTTGACTCAATAACTAGGATTAGGTGTGTAGATGCAAGATCACTTGGAAAACCTTCAGGACACCAGCCCTCCAGGACTGGAGTTGGGCACCCCTGTCTGAGATGGGCCCATCCATTTTTAACACGCCAATAATTTTACTCACAAAATAAGTTTGTCTCCAGAAATTTGGAATTGGGTCAAAAGTAACCAGGTTGCGTGGAATAGTTTTACATTTACTGTGGTGGTTTCTCTTGCTACATTTAGTCTCCACCAGTGAAGCAGCTTGTTCAGGAACTGGTGCAGACCAGGTGGTGGGAACAATGTGAAAATCACTTAGCGTGCCAGCATCAAGTGTTCGCCAGTGTAACAGCCAAATGGACGGTTGGCCAACCGCCTGGGCCACTGTTTGCTCACCATGGGGACTATTTAGTCTTACTGACCAGAACGGTAACACAATCTGCCAGTTTAGCCAGAATGTTTCACCCCCTGCTGTGACTTGGAAAACCATCCCTCAACAAGTTCTTTTTCCGCCTGGAAAAACCTCCTGGTCAGATGTTATATGCCACAATCTATCCAAGACACCTGTGATGGTTAAACTGTAACATCTTCTCATCTTCTGAACAGCTTGTCCATCCTGGCTGGTAACAGGTGAGAGGCAGGGTACACCCTAAAAAGGTCACCAGTTGGTCGCAGGACAACATAAAGATCAACTACCGTTACCACACATGCTCATTTCTAGTAGCTATTTCACAGCAGCCAGTCAACCTGAGATGCATGTTTTTTCGAGGACGGGTAAAAAACGTTGGAGGCATCTGGTTTGGTGACCTCGGGATCAGATCTCTGCTTTTTGCGGATGATGTGGTCCTGTTGGCTTCATCTGACCGTAATCTCCAGCTTCCATTGGATTGATTTGCTGCAGAGTGTGAAGCAGCCGGGATGGGAATGAACGCCTCCGAATCTGAGACCATGGTCCTCGCCCGGAAAAAGGGTGGAATGCCCCCTGCAGGTCAGGGACAGGGTCTTGCCCCAAGTGGAGGAGTTTAAGTATCTTGGGGTCTTATGGGTACAAGAAATGCAGTACCCAGAGTAAACCCACATGTACACGGGGAAAACATACAAACTTTACACAGAAAGGACAGTGTTTCAAGCCTCACCTCACCTGGAGCTCAAATTCCCGACCTATTGTTACGCCACTGTGCTACCCTATTCACCACTGTGCTGCTTAAACAGAAACACTCACTTGAAATTATTTGGTCTTTTTTTAGATAAAATTATAATCTACTAAAGACCTCAAATCTGGTATGAAGGCTCAGTGGTGTGAGTCAATACCTTATAGTTGGAGGATTACAGGTTTAATCTCCGGCCTGGACTTCATGCTAAGATGACCCTGAGCCAGACACCACCTGATTGGGTCATGGCCAGTGTTTTGCATAGGAGGTGTAAATTGGGTTCTTATTCACAAGATAAAGAGGACGGAGCAAAACTTTGAGTGGCTGATTGGTGCAACACTTACAATGAGAAGAATGCTGAATTGGTCTATTGTCCCGAAGAGAGAACTAAGCCTAAAGGGGATGCTTGTTTAACAGTCGATCTACGTTCTGTGTTGTGTAGGAGAGGGAATGAGGAGGATCCAAATGCAGGTTTAACAGTTTATTAAGTGTTGAACAAAGGAATCCACAGCAGAGAGATAACGTCTTCAGGCAGTGCTGGATGGCCAAGAGGAAGGGCTGAAGGTTCCACTAGAATCGTTGAAGACCTGACAGAGACTGTGGGTGACACCAGGTCTTTTATAGCCACCGGTAAGTCTGTGCAGCTGGGAGCAATCAGCCAATCCTCCCGTTAGAAGCCATCCAGCACCTGTGAGTTTTGGGGAGAAAAAAAAAACAAACAAGCAGGCCTAAAAGGCCTCACACCACAGTACCCCCCCCTCTACGGACGCCACCTGGCGGACCACCAGGCCTGTCCGGAAAGCAGCGGTGAAAGTCCCAGACCAAGCCAGGGTCCAGGATCGCTGAACGGGGCACCCAGCACCGTTCCTCCGGGCCATAACCCTCCCAGTCCACGAGGTACTGTAGACCCCGACCTCGGCGACGAACATCCAAAAGACGGTTGACCGTGTACGCATCCGAGCCGTCGACAAGGCGAGGAGGTGGAGGGGGAGCAGAAGGAGGCTGGAGGGGACTGGTAGAAACCGGTTTGATCTGAGAGACGTGGAACACAGGATGTACCTTCATGGAAGAGGGCAGGGCGAGCTTTACCGAGACCGGGTTGACCAGCCGCAGGATCCGGAAAGGGCCAATGAAGCGGGGTGAAAGCTTGCGAGACTCTGCCCTGAGGGGAATGTTCCTGGTAGACAGAAGGACAGACTGACCAACCTGATATGCTGGGGCTGGCTGACGGTGGCGATTAGCTTGGCGCCGAGCCCGGCCGCAGGCTTGTTGGAGGGCCCTCCTAGTTTTCCTCCAGATCCGACGACACCGTCTGATATGGAGCTGCACCGAAGGGACGGCCAGCTCCTGTTCCTGATCCGGGAACAATGGGGGTTGGTAACCCAGAGAAGCCTCGAACGGGGACAATCCTGTGGAGGAACTAACTTGGGAATTATGGGCATACTCAATCCACGGGAGATGAGACGACCACGTGGACTGGGCAGAGGCCAACACGCACCGTAATGTGGATTCCAGGTGTTGGTTAGCCCGCTCCGACTGGCCGTTGGATTGGGGGTGGAAGCCAGATGACAAGCTGACGGAAGCCCCCAGCGCCTTACAGAAGGACTTCCAAACAGCTGATGTGAATTGCGGACCCCGGTCAGAGACTATGTCCAGAGGGATACCATGCAGACGGAACACATGGGTCACCATGAGCTGGGCAGTCTCCAAGGCTGAAGGGAGTTTAGGAAGAGGCACCAGATGTACAGCTTTGGAGAATCGGTCCACAATCGTGACCACAACAGTGTTACCTTCTGAGGGAGGGAGTCCGGTCACAAAGTCCAGTGCGATATGGGACCAGGGACGACTGGGAACCGGTAGGGGATGGAGCAGCCCCGCAGGAGGACGATGAGGGACCTTGCCCCGGGAACAGGCAGAACAGGCAGCGACAAAATTCCTAGTGTCTGCCTCCATCGTTGGCCACCAGAACCGCCGCTGAAGAAGCGCCATTGTACGGCGAATCCCAGGGTGACAGGACCACCGGGATGCATGTGCCCATAGGAGAACCTGGGAGCGGGCAGAGGATGGCACATACGAACGGTTAGCTGGGCCAGTACCTGGGTCCGGATCATGCTGCAGACCATCCCTTATTGCAGTCTCGATCTCCCAAGTGATCGCCCCAATGACGCAGGAGGGGGGTAGAATGGGCTCCGGCTCCGATCTGGACTGATGACCATCATGCAGGCGGGAGAGGGCGTCAGGTTTGGTATTGCGGTTGCCCGGCCTGTAAGTGAGGGTAAAATTAAAGCGTGTAAAGAACAGCTGCCACCGGGCCTGTCGAGAGTTGAGTCTCTTAGCTGCTTGGATGTAAGCGAGGTTTTTGTGGTCTGTCCAGACCACGAATGGGTGTTCTGCGCCCTCGAGCCAGTGCCTCCATTCCTCGAGTGCCAGTTTGACTGCGAGCAGTTCTCTATTCCCCACATCGTAGTTTTGTTCAGCTGCAGAGAGACGCTTAGAGAAAAAGGCACAGGGATGGAGTTTGCCATCCTCCTGATGGTATTGGGACAGCACAGCACCCACCCCTGAATCCGAGGCGTCCACCTCCACAATAAACTGCCTCAAGGGGTCGGGCTGGACCAGAATGGGGGCCGAGGTAAACCTCTTTTTAAGCTCAGTGAATGCACCCTCTGCTTGAGGAGACCAAACGAACGGTCTGGCTGTGGAAGTAAGCTGGGTAAGGGGAAGAGCTACCTGACTGTAATTGCGAATGAAACGCCTGTAAAAATTTGCGAAACCCAGAAATTGTTGTAGTTTGCGACGGGTGTTGGGTCGAGGCCACTCAGCCACCGCGCTAACTTTTTCGGGGTCCGGGCAAACCTGCCCAGCGTATACAATAAAACCAAGGAAGTTGACGGACTGAGAATGGAACTCGCACTTCTCAGCCTTTACAAACAGACGATTCTCAAGGAGTCGCTGGAGTACCGCACGGACATGGACGATGTGCTCCTCAACAGTGGGCGAAAAAATAAGAATGTCGTCCAGATAAACAAAGACAAAACGATTAAGGAAGTCACGGAGCACATCGTTAATGAATGCCTGGAAGACTGCGGGAGCGTTAGTTAACCCGAAAGGCATGACCAAGTATTCGAATTGGCCCAGGTGGGTGTTGAACGCCGTCTTCCACTCGTCCCCCTCCCGCATTCGGACAAGATGGTAGGCGCAACGCAGATCGAGTTTTGTAAAGACCCGGGCTCCCTGAAGTAGCTCAAACGCCGAATTAATGAGGGGCAACGGGTATTTGTTGCGAACGGTGATGTTATTAAGACCCCGATAATCGACGCACGGACGGAGGGAACCATCCTTCTTACCCACAAAAAAGGACCCCGCTGCTATGGGTGCCGAGGAAGGGCGGATAAGCCCCGACGCCAGGGACTCATTGATGTACTTCTCCATCGCCCCCCTCTCTGGAGCAGACAGATTGTACAGGCGACTGGCGGGTAAGGTTGCCCCAGGGAGGAGGTCGATGGCGCAATCATATGGCCGATGAGGCGGGAGAGATTGTGCCCTCTCCTTACTGAAGACCTCTTTGAGGTCATGATACTCTGCCGGGATAGACGCAACGTCCACCTGGTCGATTGAGCCTACCGTGTCAGAAGAGACGGTTGTCACGGCAGATTGGAGGCAAGTTGCATGGCACTGATTGCTCCACCCGACGATACGCCGGTTTTGCCAGTCGACCTGTGGATTGTGCAACCTAAGCCAGGGGAAACCTAACACAAGGGGTGAGCCGGGTGAAGAAATAACGTTAAACGAAAGGTGCTCACGGTGATTACCCGATACCACCATCTCCAACGGGGAGGACTGGTGGGTCACCCTGGTGATAACGTGTCCATCGATCGCCGTGGCATTAATGGGTTCTCCGAGTGGTTGGGACTGGAATCCACACTGACGGAGAAAATCTGCGTCGATGAAGTTGCCGTCGGCCCCGGAATCCACCAACGCTTCGACCGGAAAGGAAGAGGAACAACCAGAGGTTAGTGTCACAAGAATCATAAGCCTAGGGGTACCATGACATCTAGTTGTGCCCACCCGTAACCCTAGGTCTACCGGTGGGCCCCGTCTTTTGGGCGACAAGGGCAAGCTGAGAGTAAGTGACTTCTCGACCCGCAATAGAGACACCTCCCTTCTTTTAGTCTAACCTCTCTTTCCTTTTTGGTTAGATGCATCTGTCCCAACTGCATTGGTTCTGTGGAAGGCTGCTCAGCCTCTTGTGGAACAGATGCAAATGCCCTAGGTGGGGGGCAGACCGAGGAAGGCTGTCGATGGCTGTGAACTGGAGTAGGGTGTAGGGCCCGGGTGGTATTTTCATATCGTTTCTCTCTTTGACGGTTGTCTAACTGTATTGCCAGGGAAATGAGTTCCTCCAATGTGGATGGGGTCCCCCTGCCAGCTAGCTCATCCTTCAGAGGATCATTCAGGGCATTTAGGAACACCCCTCTAAGTGCCTTCTGTCCCCAGCCAGCCTCTACTGCTAGGGTCCGGAATGAGATGGAGAACTCCGCCACAGATAGAGTTCCCTGGGAAAGGTGGAGTAGACGCTGGGAGGCATCTCCAGCCCGGTCCGGCACCTCGAACATGGTTCTGAATAAACTCAGAAAATCAGATGTTGAGCGATCAGCCAGGGGGGCTGCCGCGTCTTCGGCCTCGGCCCACTCCAGTGCCCTGCCCCGAAGAAGACCCACAATGTACAAATTCTTAACTTTGTCTGATTCGAAAGTCCGTGGTCTTAGAGCAAAGACATTTGAACACTGCAAGAGGAACCCACGACATTTCCCCAGGGTTCCATGGAAAGGTTCCGGGTCCGTAATATGGTGGTCCATGAGTGGGCTGGGCATAGCTGAAGGAGGTGCCGAGGCTGTGGACAGAAAAAGAGAACTTAGATTATTTACTTTGTCTGTTAAAGCCTGTAACTGTGTTTTTAATTGAGTATTTTCGTCCATAAGGGCCTTTATGGCCTGTTGTTGTTGTCCCAGGAATATTCCTTGTCGGGTCAGAATCTCTGACACTGAGGGTGATGCAGAACCCGCTGGATCCATTCTGGTCAGGTCTTCTGTTGTGTAGGAGAGGGAATGAGGAGGATCCAAATGCAGGTTTAACAGTTTATTAAGTGTTGAACAAAGGAATCCACAGCAGAGAGATAACGTCTTCAGGCAGTGCTGGATGGCCAAGAGGAAGGGCTGAAGGTTCCACTAGAATCGTTGAAGACCTGACAGAGACTGTGGGTGACACCAGGTCTTTTATAGCCACCAGTAAGTCTGTGCAGCTGGGAGCAATCAGCCAATCCTCCCGTTAGAAGCCATCCAGCACCTGTGAGTTTTGGGGAGAAAAAAAAAACAAACAAGCAGGCCTAAAAGGCCTCACACCACAGTTCTGATCCTCACTCAGCTGTTGGTGGTGACCAAAAGAGCAAAAACTCAAAGTTTTCTATGCTTGAACCACTTATCACCAGAGTAGAAGCTGATGGTTGGACACAATGAGCCTTGACAGGGGCGGATCAAGGTGAGGGTCATGGGGGCACACGCCCCTTCCTTTTTGATCCACAAAAAAAAAAAAAAAGTAGAAGAAAGAAAAGGGGACTAGTCAAGCTATCCCCTTGCAGGGCCAGCGAATGGGTCACCAAAATGCAGAAAAATTATTCTTATTTTTCAAAACATTTTGGGGGAATGCCCTACCCCATACTAGCTTTGTCAATGACCTCACTGCCCCCCCTTTAGAAAATTGCGGCTCCGCCCCTGCTAATGTGAATATTTTTGGAAAGTGGAAAGAAACCAACAAAATAGACAGAAAGACTAGTGTCTTAAAGGAGCTCGACCCTCTGACTTTCTTAAGTGTCACCCTTTAATCACTGCGCCCCAAGTGCATTCTCAGTATTACCATTCGGATAAATAAACTACATTAATCTTTTAGCATTTTTTGTTTTCAGCTTTAATATGTTTTTCATTTACAATTAAAATAAGGTCAAGAACTCAGGAGGCCTTTCTATTTTCAGTAAACGGATCATAAGCATGGTGTCAACCTCAGAGCTTTGAGCGAACTGTGGGAGCTTAACACCTAAAAGGAGCCAAAATAGAATGCAAGAAGGGACTTTCATGGTCGACGTCACATTTCCTTGTAGGCCCTTAAGCCTGTTTGCTGACTACAGAGTGAACTGAGGTGATCAGTCAATCAACTACAGTGTCTGCCGCGTTGCGTAACACCTGAGCATGTTCGGAGTTTCCAAGAGATAAATCTGTTAAGGAGATTACCATCCAGGGAGGGACGACTGCTCAACATACTTTTCACAAGTCTTCAGACAAGCAACCAGATCTCTCACTAAAACTTTTACAAAAAGGATTTAAAAAAAAAAAAAGTGTTATCGAGGTGAAAGAAATCTCCAAAATGTCAAAGGAAAAGCTGGAAAGTCTGGTGAAGAGCATGGAGGAGACCCTCCTTGAGATGGAGCAGCTGAAATTGCAATGTGGGAAGCAAAGCGAAGAGCTCAGCCAGCTGGTGGTGGAGCTCCGGCGTGAAAACCAAGAGCTGCTGGAGAAATACAACCAGCTCAGTGTGGAGATGAAGGAGGCCAAGGAGATCATAGATCAACTTCAAGACACAAAGTACGCCTTCAATGCAAAGGAACGGCAGGCACAGAAGCTCAGCCGGCAACTCTGAGACCCACCAACGATCACTGAAACTAAGACTGAATGAAGACGAAAGGAGAAATTTCATGCTGCAGAAGTATTTTCAAGGACTGGTTGTTTGGTGGGCATAACTGGGTCCAGCTGTTTTCTTGGAATGGATGAGAAGCTCAGTAATTTCTATGCAACTTAAATCCTGCGGCTTAGGGTTTCTTTTAAAGCCACAGCTAGACTTAATAAGTAGGAATAAAATAGAAGATTTCTGAGGTGTGGACGTGGAAAACTGCTTAAAAAGTTTTTTTTTTTGTTTAAAAAAAAAGCAAGAGATGATTATGCATAAGTTATTCTGCTCATTAGGCATCTGTAATTAAACAGCACGAAATGCCTGTAAAGATTTTATGGAATAACAGCCTCGATGGTATCTTTAACTGGGTGGTCATCTATTCTTAGTCTGAGTGCTAAAAATGTCTGATTATCCCTTCCTGCCCTAAGGGTTGTGAGATTTGATTCTTTAAGATGCCACAAGAAGAAAAGAAGTCCGGCTACTGTAATCTACTGTTATAGATTTCTATTTTTGGTTAGCTTTGCTCAAATTCTGTAGTTTTGGAAAACCCCAAAACGTTTCTGCATCATGTCTGAATCAGCTGTATTTCCAAAACCTCAGAAAGATCTATCAAAGGTCATAGATCCCTTCCCTCTTTTACTACTAGCCTTTATTGGTTGTATACATCTGTATATATAGAAAGAGCAGGAAATGAGACCTTTACACCAGATGGAGTCGGGCTTTCCTACAATTAAAACGATTTCTGAGTTTTCTGCATTTGTTTTTGGGTCTAAGTTTTTCTTGTTTCTTGATTACATCACCATGAAAAACAATTTTTTTAATACCTGGATGGGATCAATTTAAACTATGTTTCGACCTACTGTATCTAACATTAGACTTCTGGAGCTAATGTTGCATGATGGAGGCCGAGAGCACGGGTGACAAGAAAAACATAATTTTTGTTTTTTTAAAACTTTCCGTTCAGTCATCTTCCGCTTGCGAGGCGCTCGGGGGGCATCCTGAACCACCCCATTGTGGTTTGTTTGACATTTTAAGTCAAACAATTTTTGACTTAAAATGTCAAGTTTTTAGTAAAGAAAAAAAAAACTTGACAAAAAACTTGACAAAAAACTTGTCAAGTTTTTAGTAAAAAAAAACAAACAAAAACCCAACTAAAAACACGTCAAGTTTTTAGTCAAGTTTTTAGTCAAGTTTTTAGTCAAGTTTTTATTAAAACTTGACTAAAGTTTTAGTCAAAACTTGACTTTTACCAAAACTTGACTAAATTTTTAGTCAAGTTTTGATAAAAGTGTTTTCTAACACTTTGTTTAAAGTGTTAGAAAACAGTTCTATCTAACTTTTTGATAGAACTAGAAAGTCACCAGCTGTGGGGGGTGACCGAAAGAACAAGATTGCGGATTCAAGCGGCCAAAATGAGTTTCCTTTGCAAGATGGCTTCCTCTGCAGACAGAGTGAGGCGTCCTCACATTAAAGTCCTCTACATTAAATATGTAGTTGTTTTTGTACAGTAAAATGTGATGCAATCACACCAGTCAGCTGGCCTTGTTCCAGTTTATGAGATGAAAGACCAAACGTTGAGCATTAGATGGTATTAGTATATTTCCTTGTCTCCTTTGAACATATGGTTTTTAGTAAACTAAAATATATACCCACAAAAGAATATTTCTTATTATTTATTGGCTGCACCAAAATTTGCCTTTGTTACTCATCGGATTGTATATCTCTACAAGTGCTTTTCAACAGTTGATGGATCTCCTCCTTGCTGACTTACAATGAACCTCTTGTTCGGTCTACTTGGACGGTAGAATTGCGTTACAGTTCTGTTCAGGAACAACTCACGTAACTCGATTGTATTCTAGGAAAACTGACATCAGTAAATAAGCCATGTAAGTGGGATTTATTATCAACAAAGATGAATTATCTGGGACATGTAATCTCTGCTGAAGGGTTGATGCCAGACCCAGCTAAACTTGAAGCATTGAGGGTATGGCTGACTCCAAAGTTTTTCGGGGTTGGCCTCATACTGCAGAAGCTTTGGGTGGAGGTTTGTAGACCATTGTTAACCTTTACACCGATTGACAGGATAAGGTAGATCCTTCCAGTGCCCTGAAGATTTTGAGAATGCAAGATTCATTTAATTATTGCCCCAGTGTATGCAAACCCAGATTTCAACCAGCCATTAATTTTGGACACAGATTGAGTTGCCTTTATTTCCTTTGTTATTCATAAATGGGTACATTTATTTCTTATTTGTATTGTAGTTTTGGCTCTCCATACCTTTCGTAAACTTCAAACTCTAGCAGTTTCTTGGATACTGACACCCATCTGCGCAAAAGAGTCAGATTTTTTTTGTCAGACTGTCAAACACGGGGAGACGTTAGCTCAGTGAGAGAATATCCGTTCTTGGACTGGAAGAAGCTGGTTCAATTCCCAATGGGCCCATGCGTAAGTGTCCCTGGAGCAGACAGTTAATCCCTGGTTGCTCCCGCCAATGGCACCGTCGGGGCTGCCTGCTGCGGTGCAATGAAGCAAGAATAATTTTCCCATTGAGGGATAAATATAGTATGATAATCTCCGTGCAAAAAAAGGTCGGGTCTGTAAATCGTGAGACCTCAGGACAAATTAGGAACAGAACACAGTGTCCTGTTACTTCTTGCAATCGTGTAGAATTAATTGTTGAGAGAAAGGGTTTGTCTGCCTTTCAATGAAAGAACTAACAGGGATCAAAAGTGAGACTTTTGAATCCCTCAAGTGGTAATCAAGGAAAAGTACAATTATTTAGTAGTTTAGGAAAAGCACACTGTTTAGTAAACTATTTGCCGTTAAAACGGTTCTTTTCTCAGCCCACTGTGTGAATGATCTCCATGGGACCACAAAGGCATTCCACTGTTTCGTCCTACATAAAATCTGAAGCATAAAAAAATTATGTAAACTGTCAGAAAGCCAGCTTTATATAACATATAAAACACTCGGGATGATTCTTTACATGCTCCATAACAACATAATTTTAGATGACCAAAGTGTTGGTTTTCAGCGGTCACTTTGGATGTTTTATAAACCTTACCACTGAAAGAGAGGGGACATTTCTGCAGGAAATTCTTTTTAGGAAACATGCGAGCAGATGTTTAAACATAGCTTTACTTGTGTGGTTTCCCCTTTCAAACCGCAAATGATCACTTTTTCTTTGTTGTTTACATGTCGTTTTAACATGTTTAGGTTTATTTGGCTGGTAAATCATTTAATTGTTCCAACCTTCACACTGTGGTTTCATTTCAGAGTTCTTTGATGCTTTGAAGCACACATTCGGAAACTCGCCTTTCCCTTCTTTTAACACCACAAAAAACAGTGTGTATGCTATTTCATCACCTTCGTCTGTTATTTACTAATTTCAAGGACTTTTCTAAATCATTTTGATGGGAAAAGATATTAGCTTTACCGTACTATTCATAATAGAAGCACACTTTCTAATAAAAGCACACACCTATTTTTTTTTTTATTGTGAAACTTGAAAACAGCAAAGCGTAAGTCCAACAAAAATAAGTCTTGCATATGCAACTTCAAGTCTGACATGTCCTTGTCGTTTAAAAAAAAAACGCTAAATAGCGCATGTGCAGCTTGTGCTTGTATCGGTGTTACGTTCAAAAAGGACTATGTACTCAAACACAACGATAAAAAAAAAAACTTCTAAAAACGTCCACATGTCAAAACGGGGGCGTGTGTGTGTTTCATAGCATGGTGTTAATGTTGAAGTGTTGTGTACATGACCGGAGGTGTTTTTTGTACAAATAATGACAACGACATAAGTTTTCTGTCGTTTTTTGTCCACTCTATGACGTCGCCAACGTTCATCTCCGTCTCAGCTTCTTGCGGAAATAAATCCAATTAACATAAAATTGGCTCATGAATTTTATTCTTTTTGTACCAAAAAGTTCTTTTTTTAGTATCTCTTTGTGTTTATGCAGGTTTTAGAGCGTAAACACAAATTACGTGGCTGCCGGAACTGGAAAAAAAAGGCTGAAACTATTTTCTTTTTTAAAAAACCCCACCTTTTTGTCATAATTTGTACAAAAAAAAAAAACCTCTGATCATGTAAAGTACACTTCAAAGATTAATACCATGCTATAACACCACGTAGCTCCCAGTTTTAATGTGTGGACGTTTATATACAGTATATATATATATATATATGTAATTGTGTTTGGGTATACTGCATATACTGCACATAATTATTTTGTAAAAGACCATTAAGTCAAACACATATGAAAATAGACATTTATTCGTTTGAAACGAATACGTCAAAAGTGAGTTTTGTATTGTGACAAAAAAGCTCATTAATGTTTATTATTGAAGACAAATATTTAAGTACTGAGTTACCTGCTTCTTGTCCCCTGGTTTTATTTTGTGTATCCTAACAATTTTCAATGCACTTTTGTGGGCGTACACAAACCTAACAGTGTTGTACAGCATAACACTTTTTTGACAAACAAAAAGAGCAAAAGAGCTAAAGTAAGATTGAATGAAAATAATATTCATCAACAAAACTGTTCAAAAAAGAAATGGGATAAAAAATACTTTCTTAGTCATGTTTCTTGTTCAATGACACAAAAAAAGTGATTTTAAATAGTTTAACTTCCCTGGTTTCTCGTTTCGAAGAATTAAGTTTAATTAGAGTCCATTTATACACATACCCTTGGTCAATATCCCACTAAAATAAAAGCTACTCCAAACAGGCTTAATACATATAATCATAATGACCATCATAATTTATGTCTTCTGATCTAACATGGTATGATTAATGCAGATCTAACTTTAATTAGATGTTCGGAGTTGTAACAAAGTGTGTTTTCAATGACTATGTTGTCTAGACTTCATTCAGAGTAAGCTGAGTCATGACGTTTTTTCTGTTTGACGAACCAAACATGTGAGATGTTTTATCGCTATCGTGACTGAAGTATCCGCCCCCTTTTTTTTTGTCTGCCCAGCCTAATTTAAAGAATTCTGGTTTATTTGTAATTGTATTTTTTGTTGATAGTTCTCCCTCATCATCTGTAACCTACAGATGTCTACAAGAACGGGTTGCGATAACAACTGGAGTGACCACTAACATCTTTTTGATACATTCGTGAAAACTTAATTTATAAGTCAAGCCAATTGACTTTGAGAGTTATACAACATGGGGATCACAGACTGCTCATTTCTGTGATCATTTGAAGCTCTTACTTCACTCTGTAAGCCACCGGAACTGTTTGTTCCGAAGGCATCGTCTGAGGTTGAAGCTTAAAATTTCCCTACAAGCCCTTGAGTTGTTGTTACCCTTACATCCTGTGGTATGTACCAAAAAGGCAGAAAAACAGCCTCCAACGCTGACAAGAACTTTGAATGTACCAGACAAAAAAATCAACAGTGGATCCCACAAACATTGTCTGAACCCGATCTTGGATTAGATCAAAGAACATAGTTAACTTGTTACTCACAAAAATCACTTGTGAATGAGAAAAGCAGTAATAGAATATTGAAGTGTAAAGATTTGGATTCTACGTAAAAGATCCATGAGGATTTGGGAAAGACCAATACTATGATACAAACTGTGGATTTGAGAGTTTCATTTATTCATCTTCTGGAACAAATATTCCTGTTTGGCTCGTTGGGGTCTATCCAGGCTGGTTACAGGTGAGAAGAAGGGCACACTCTGAAAAAGTCACCAGTCTTGTGGTGCCACATAGAGACAACTATTCACAGCCCTCAATCCTGAGGGCAACTTTTTAGCGTCTAATTAACCTAACATGTATGTTTTTGGAAGGTGGGAGGAAACTGGAGTGACTGGAGTAAACTCACACATACGCAGGGAGAACATGCAAACTCCACACCAGTGATTCAATCCTCTACCTTCAACCTTCTCATTGTGAGGTCAGTTTTAACCACTGTGCCGCCGTGCAGCAATTTTAAGAGAAAATTTCTAAAAGTCTACAACTTTTTATGATAACTTTGTGCTTAGGGGAAGGTGTTGGTACAGCGGTAGAGTGTTGGTCCTTAGGTTGGGAGTTACTGGTTTAAATTCCACTGAGCTGCCTTGATGTCCCTGGAGCAGACACCTAATTCCCTAGTTACTCCCACCAGTGGTGCTGTCGTGGCTGCCTGCTACGGTTTCAGGCCAACACAGGACTGTTGGGTTACAGCAAAACAAACTCAGAACTCCGATTGATCTAGTCTCACTCTGAGGAGCCTAACTGGTATTTTTAATCACTTTGTTTTTGAGATGTCTCATATTTTGAAGTTATGTTTACTGAGTGCGTTAGAGCAGAGAGAATGTCTCCATGTTATAAAGATGCTGCTAGTAAATTTTCTTGTGAAGAAAAGCAGATTTAAGTTTATTATTATTGATTTAAAAAGCCAGTTTCCAGGCTGGTCTTATTTAGTTTCCCTGCTACACCTTTAAACCGGTCCGTGAAAATATTGTCAGACACTAAACCGGTCCGTGGCGTAGAAAATGTTGGGACCCCCGATCTAGTGGATGCATAATGCAACCTCAGACACCACAGTATGACAGTTTCTTTCCAAGCGTTTGCGCCTTATATATGAAAAAAGTTGTCAAACAGACCATTCATTGAAGGTGCGCCTCATAATAGGGTGCACCTTATGGTGCGAAAAATACGGTAAGTTCTCCATTGTGGGACTTAGTAAGGAATTCTTCTCTTAGTTAAGTCAAAATGTGAACATATTATGAGTAGAGCTCCGATGAGTTCACAATTTTTATACACATAGTTTTTAAAAAGTAATCTTATAAATTTACTTTTAAGAAACAGATGTCTTTGGCTTGTAGACATAATATATATAAAGTAAGCATCTTGGTTTTTTTTCAGAGGCTGCAAGATTTTGGTTGGATTTATTGTGTGATTTACGATGGTTGTGTGGTCACACACTCGCTGATGTTGTTTTCAATCTGGTGAATTTTTATCTTCTTCTCTTTTTAGTCCTCCCTTCTTTTCCCCCCTCTGCCAACACACCCCTTTCTGTGAAAAACAAAACAAAATAAACAAAAAAAAATCCACAAAGCTTTCACCATGCCCAATTTAATTTTGTCTTGTGAACCACTTATCCCTAATGAGATTGCAAGGGAGCCAGAGTCTAACCTAGCTGATTAGCCAACAGGCAGGGCACACCCCAAACAGGTCACCAATTTATGGGTCTCACACACACACACACACACACACACACACACACACACACACACACACACACACACACATTCATTCCTAGGGGCAATTTTGTAGATTCCAATCAACCTAGCAAATGTTTTTGGAGGGTGAGAGGGAAACCAGAGGAAACCTACTCATGCAAACTTCACACAGAAAGGCCAGTGTTTCAAGCACCCTCACTCCCAGGACTCGAACCCTCAACCTTCTTGCTGGGAGTCCACTGCACTGACCAAAATGCCACCAGGCAACCCATGCCCAATTTGAACCATTCAATTTAAATGTGTTTAGATTTGTTTCTGAAGGGGCATGTCACACTCTTCCTCAAATCCAAATACTCAATCAGACTTAATATTAATAATAACTGCTGATCTGTCCGAGGTATACCATGCCTCTCACTTGCCAACTGAAATAAACTGATCTTGTAGAGGAAACGAAGAACTAAACTAGGAAGAGTCCAGCTTGTTTGGTGACTAAGTTTTTGTTCGGGTAGGCACAAGAACTATGTTCTGTTGTAAAGAACAAACCTAACGCAGTTTAAAAAGGGGTTTTATGCTTTGTTCGTATGAACATGTCAGTGTTCATACACGCTGGCAAAGTCTCTGTTTTAATCCTGTTGGACCTGAGTGCTGCGTTTGACACTGTAGATCATGGGATCCTTCTACAGGGGCTAGAGAATTGGGTTAGAATTTCTGGGACTGCACTTATAAGGTTTAAATCTTATTTAGAAGGACGTAGGTATTTTGTAGAAATTGAAAATTGTGTGTCAGATCACATGCCTTTGACCTGTAGGGTTCCCCAGGGGTCAATTCTTGGACCCCTGTTGTTTAACCTCTACATGCTGCCATTAGGGCAATTGATAGCCAGTAATAATGTGTCCTATCACAATTATGCAGATGATACTCAGATCTATGTGCCACTGACAGCAGGTGAACATGGAGCTGTGGATTCACTCTGTCACTGTATCCAATAAATCAGTGTCTGGATGCAAAACAACTTTTTCCAACTAAACTCAGACAAAACTGAAATTATTGTCTTTGGCCCACAGAAAAAAAGAGAAAGTGTCATCAGTTACCTTCAATCTCTCTCTCTAGAACCAACAAACCAAGTTAGAAATCTGGGAGTAAAAATGGACTCAGACTTTAACTTCAATAGTCACATGAAATCAAGTACATCAGCAGCCTTATTGCATTTTTTCCCTTCTTGTGAAGCACATTGAATTACATTTTGTGTGAATTGTGCTATATAAAAAAACTTGCCTTGCTTTGCCTTTCATTGTATTTATTTGTTTTGTTAAGACAGTTATCCCAGCTTTCCCCGTTAGTATTTCACAAATAAACTGTTCACACTACACATCTGATGGTACACCTCAAACAGACTCATCAAGGCAAAATGATGTCTATAAAAGCTTGTGGTGACTGAAGTTAGTAAATCTGAATAGAATGAAACTTTACTTTCCGGTTCTTTGCTAAAAAAAAAAAAAAAAAAAGACACTCAGTGTGGTCTCCTCGAATTGTTTCCAAATTGCTCCATGTTGTTACGTTATGTTGTCTTCTGCTTATCCGGGGCCGGGTCGCGGGGGCAACAGCCTCAGATGGGAAGCCCAGGCTTTTCTCACCCCAGCTGCATCCTCCAGCTCACCTGGGAGGATCCCAAGACTTTCCCTGGCCAGGTGTGAGACATAGTCTCTCCAGCGGGTCTGGTGTCTACATTTTGGTCTCCTCCCGGTGGGACATGCCCGAAACACCTCACCAGTGAGGCGCTCGGGAGACATCCTGACCAGATGTCGCAATCACCCTCTCTGTTCCATGTTGTGTGTTTTCTTTTTTTCTTTCACCCTGCTCTGTCAGGCATCGTGACAAGCAGAATGGTTGTCTGTATGCCAAGTATTACCGGACCCTGGCAAGCTCTATTTAATTTGCATTTAAAGTACTTTATATGCTGAAGTGAGTGAAAGTACATGCACGCTGCAGAAGTGAACCATGTGCTTGTTAGGGATAACAGATCTTACCCAATCCCAAAAGATTGGAACAGGAGAGGGCGAGACACATACAACCCAGGCCCAATGTCAAGACCCCAATGCCTAAGATGTTGTGTGTTTTCAAAGGGTTTCCCACCTTTGCAGGACCAGTCTGCCCTCTCTAATTTGAGATGAACGATCCATCACACCTGCTTCTTTTGGTTATTTTCTGTCCTATGAAGCTTCTTCAAGAACTCATCCAGGATTTTCAGTGAAAATTCCAGCAGCCTAGTTTCTGACAACATGCCATTCTGCTCGCCTGATTGCATATTTATGTGTAGAAGCGACTGACATGTGTAAGCAATAAAGTCTACACTTCTTACGAAAAAGTAACATGAAATTTGCTCTAAATTACAGCTCATAATGTAACTGAGCGTTCCCATTAGAACCACAGCTTCCAGAGATGATTGCAATGGGATTATATACTCTATAAGTACAGTTGGGAAAGCATGATGACTACCAGCAAGTGATGAGATTTCCTTTTTAGTAAGGTGGATATGGAGAGCTTAAAAACAAACAGAAATGCACACTAGCTGGTATTTTTGCTGCCTTAAATTACCCAGTGGGCGTGAAAGATCTGTTTCCCTGTCAGGAGGGGCAGTAATTGGGGCTGCTGGTTAAAAACCCAGTGGGGATGACGCCCTGCAGGTTCAACCAACACCAGTTTCTCCACTTCTCCTCTGTTTCCTGTTGGGCGGATAGACAGAGAGAGGAGGGTCCGAGAGACAGACAAAGCTTTGCAGAGACAGACCTCCTCATATATCTGCACACACTGCGCTTCTTTTTCAGTCAGTTGCGCAGCACCGGTTTGGAGACTCATCGCAACTCTCTTCTCTGGGTGAGTTATTATCATTACAAATAACCCTGTTTTAAAATGCAAATATCAATTTATAAGATCATTATTCTTAAAATTAGGATTTAAAAAACTTTCATATGAAACAACTTAAATGAAACTAAACTTTTAGAGTAAATTGTTTTCGAGTTTTTATGCTTCTAGTAAATTTTAAACCAGTGACATGTTTATCCTCATCTAACAGAATTGATAAGATCTGTTTATCATATAAATATGATAGGACAAGTCTTGCTGGGCATAAAAGGTGTTTTAGTTTGGATTTTATCCATGATGTTTCCAGATTCAGACACGTTCAGCTCTTGCAACACAAGACACTGCATGCCCTGCTGACTGGCAAACAGCATAAAAGTTCATTAGGTTTGATAAAAGCATGTATCGCCTGGAGCTTTCTGTGCACAATCACACATGCACACACTTTTAATTGTCTTGGATTAGAATCAACAAGATTTACATGATAGTCTGGTAATGATTTTTGTTCAGTTTGATTGAGTTTGTTGCAGAGAGACTTTAGACTTCTGAAGGGACGTTTTTTGACCTCATCTCTTGGTTTAATTTCTCTATTTGTTCATCAGAGTAAGAAGTGGCTGATTCGTGTCCGTTCAGACTTAACAGTCTCAGATTACTACCCAGCCTGATTGCACCATTAAGTTCCTCTCAACCCTGACCCTTTAGTGTGCTTGTATAGGAGATACCATGACTGGATCTTCATCCTTCTGGCATTTTTGTGCGTTCTCAATGGGATAACTCTCCTCTCATTGGCCAGGGCAGTTGGTGGTCACGGCTGACAGGTCAGAGCTGTTTATAAGGCGACCCCCCTTGTCTGTCTTAGAGGAAGGAAACTCTCCATTCAGACTCAAACAAATAAATATACAAAGCCTTACACAACAGTAGCGATAACTGGGGTAAAACGTTAGTGGAGAAAAGGCTGAAAAATGCACAAAGTATTGGAGATATTGTATCATCATCACCTACCATGCACTGTTTTGTGTTCCTATGATAAAGGTGAAACATGATGGTAACAGTTTAAACAGGTTTTGGCTTGTGAATCCTGAAATAAAGTTGACCCAACAAAAGTTCCCAACTTTTTCCATCTAAAGAGAGAAAAATTCTTTTATGTTCAGGATCGTTAGCATCAAACACTGCCCATTACATGCAAAATGAAAGCAAAACAGAAAAAAGTTTGAGCCTTCAGTTTGGTTGGATGACTAACCCAACCCTGCACAAACTGATTTATGTTCTTTGAAAAGTTTTAGGAAATGCTGGTAGGCAAACCAGGAAACTCCTGTAGGTTTTCTTTTGTTCTCAGTTTCCTTTGCTGTTGAGTTGCTTGAAACTTCACAATACTATTTTTTCCACTTTCATTTGTTCTTATAGTTGATTTTTTTATTTTTTTTATTTCCAGGGATCAAAAAAGATGCTCTTGCCTCTGATATTACTTCATCTCCTTCTGGATGGAGCCTTCACGGTAAATCTCACACAATTAATCTTCTATAAAAAGATATTTCAACTGAATATTTTTCAACTTTTAACAACTAAAAAACTGTATTCAAGTTCTTCACTGTCATTTTGGTTTTACTCTGCAAATGGAATTTAGAGGAGTTCAAAATAAACACATGAATGTATAGATTAATGAGGATTAATCAAATATATTTCAATTTCGTCCAGGGGCCCAGTGTGGATTACTGGGACTCATGGGGGCCTTATGGAGAATGCAGCAGGAGCTGTGGAAGCGGTGTAACCATGAGAACCAGACGCTGCATCACACACAGGTAGGTCTTCTTACCATCCATCCATCCATCCATCCATCCAACCATCCGTCAACTAAACCCTTGAAACGAGTCAGTCAGTCAGAAGAGTTACGAAGTTGCGGGGGGTGCCGGAGCCCATCCCGGCTGATTTAAGGCGAAAAGCCGGGTACAACCCTGAACAGGTCACCAGTCTGTCATGGGGCCATACACAACCATACACACACTCATTCCTAGGGGCAAATTGGCACCAGCCAATCATCCTAACATGCCTGTTTTTGGAGGGTGGGAGGAAACCAGAGTACCCTGAGAAAACCCATGCAGACACGGGGAGAACATGCAAGCTCCACACAGAAAGGCCAGTGTGCCAAGCCTCGTCCCAACCTGGGACTTAAACCCACGACCTTCTTGCTTTGAGGCCACTGTGTTACCCACTGCACCACTTTGCCGCCCGGAAACGAGTCATTACATTTTATTTTCTGTTAAAAAAGATTTCAAACTAAATTTGTTTCTGGAGACATTTGTAAATATTACCATGTAGTTCGGCAGCACAGTGGTGCGGTGGTTAGCCCAGTGGCCTCACAGCAATAAGGTCAGGGGTTCAAGTTCCGGGTGAGAATGAAGCTTGAAACACTGTCCTTTCTGTGTGGAGTTTGTTCTCCTTGTGTATGCGTGGAGTTTCCTCCCACCCTCCAAAAACATGCATCTTAAGTTGATTTGGCCGCTACGAAATTTTCCCTCCTAATGAGTGTGTGTGGATGGTTGTCTGTGTGTGTGGCCCTGCAGCAGACTGGTGACCTGTTTGGGGTGTATCCTGCCTCTCGCCATAAATCAGCCAGGATAGGCTCTGGCACCACTGCTACCCCGCTAGGCATAAGTGGTTCAGAAAATGAAACGAAACCATACAGTTATGTTTAAAAAGTAGGAGGTAATGCTGTTTTTCAAGGGATCCCCAACAGTTTCTTCAAACCTCTTGTGGGGGTTCTCCATCAAACCATTTAAATGAAGTCTTTGCTTTCTGTTGTTTTTCTTCTCTTTCCACAAAAACCAGATAACATTTTCTCTGCTCTCTACAATCCTGCTCCCATCTGCTGATTTCTGAAATGTATGTTCATTTTGTGGTTGAAGCAGAAAATACTGGTTCTAAGTTTGGATACTGGTTCCAAACCAGTACTAAAATCATGGTCAAAGTGTTTATTTTTCTAGTTTTGGTTTAAATTCACAACTCATTTTCAGGTTCTAAAACAACCGGAGCAATTTTTTTCTTCCATATTATTAAAAAGTAATTGTGAGGTTCAGAACATCACCTGTAGCTTTTAGAATGATGCTTGCGTGTTTTCAGGATGTGGTCTTACATCTCTAACACACAGCTTCCAGGCTTTTTAAGCTTACAAAGAAGTTCTGATGATTTGCTTCATGCTGCTGGAGGGGATTTAATCAGCAATAAATTTTATCCATCATCCTAAAATTTCTCATTTACCGCTAATGTGTGTGTTCAGTTCATTTACACAAGCGTGTTGCCTGAGCTGGATCTCTTACTCATTTTTCTTTACTTACTTTAAATGTGTTCAAAGCTGTAATTCTTGGAACGAGCTGGCATGTTGCCTCATGTAACACAATGTGATCTGGATTGATGTCATGTGGAAAAATTTGTGTTTCATCAGCAAAGAGATGTGCTCCAATCCTGCGGGTAAATGCTAAATTTACTGTATTTGGGGAATCCGTAAAAATGGGGTATTGTGCTTTTGTGGAGTAATCGTTTAAAAAAAAAAAAAAAAAAAACTTGGTTGCTTTTGTTAGCTTAAAGATGCGATATTCTCTGTAAAAAAAAGCTTATAACTACATTTATTCAGTTTAACGCCTGTTCTTGAGTCTGAATTCCCCCATCCTCCACTCCCCACTTAGTCCGCATGCACAACACAACATAAATCTAAGATGAGGCCGCAAATATAGAGTGAAGGGCATTAAGTTAGCAAAAGTTGAACATATTATTTATATTTTTATTTTTGCAATTTGACATAAAAATGGTACTTTTAGGGAAAGGCCAGGCGTGTGTTGAGCAAGTGCACTTAAATACTTCCTGTTTGTGTTAGAAAGTGGGCATGGTGGAGGTCAAAATCTGTGGCCAAGAACAAACTGATGTTCGATAAGGATCTGAATACGCAAATTGCTCAAAGATGGGTTGAAAATAATAGAAAACGACTAGTTTTATTTTTGGTCAGCGAACTTGGATGAAAACCTCTGTTTACTTTTTTCAGAACTCAAAAATATCCTGAGGCATTTAATGACTAATTTTTTAGTAGCTTTTTTATTCACACAAAATAAGTTATTGTCTTGTCAATTCTTGGTTTCACTTTTTTTTATCTCAACTATACTACTGTTTGAACCAATGTTCCCTCAAATTTTTTATGTTTCTGAGCAAATACACAAACTTCCTGAGCAGAAGGGGGCGGAGCAAAAACTTTGACTCTTTTGTGACATCATCATTGGTGACGAGGCAACACCAAATCAGCGCTTTGAAGCAATTTGTTTCGAAAAGAAAGAAGAAAGAGATATGCTCCGGAGTTCTGTCTCATTTTCCCATCTTTAGTTTAAATTGAGTTTTATTTTGTGCGCTGCATAGGTTTTCTTGTGGGCTATTAATCTGCGAGCAGTTCGCCATTGCACAGGCGCACAGCTGAGAGGGAACATTGGCCAGGATGTATTTGACTTTCAGAAATTCAGAGATTTCCAAAAATCTTTATCCTCCATAATGACCGTAATTTCTCCTCCTAATTTGATCACATACCAGTGATGGCTCAACAGTGGGATGTCAGTGATAAAAGAAATGAGTTTGTTGGTTTCTTGTCGGTTTTCAACATGTCCCTGCTGATAGTTGGTGAGTCAGAAACCCGGTGCTCCTTCTCACGTCGTTGATAATTAAAAACCTATAAAGACTCTGTCTGCTGTTTCCGTCATTGCCACATTTTCCTACCTGGATCCTCTGAGTCACATCTTAGCTCCTAAAGGTGAAACAACAAATTATTATAGACTCTTCCTGGAACTCCACATCCTCACTGAATCACCAAATTATTTGTGACAGAAGACTGACAAGTCAGACTTTTCTGTCTTTCTTTGTCATCATTAAGTTAGTATGAACATGTAAATCTGGGATGCGGATCTCTGCAGGGCATCGGGATAAGCTGAGGCCTGACCTGACTGAGCAGTTTTAAAGAGGGCTTATCATAAAAAAGCACAATATTTTTATGTTTATTCAAACATAAAAAAGCTAACTATTTGAAGTGTTTTTCTATTTGACACGGGTTTGGCTCAAGACCCCGACAAAACAGAAGATGAGGAAGGCAGGCAGACGGTTTAACGCCTTTCATTAACAATAATCTTAATATAACCAACAATAAAAAGGAGCAGAACTTGGAGCATGTCTGTCCCAGGCGGCAGCCAGCAGGAAGACGCAGCTGCTCTCAATCAATCCCCTTTGTGGCGATGGACTCTCCCAGGAACCTTGTGGCAACGGAGCCACCATCCCCTGCACACAGGAGAGAGAGAGAAACAGACAGACAGACAGCAGGGAAGGGCCCAGGGCCCTCACATATTTCATTCTGGCATGTTAGAGTCATTCGCAAGCTCTCTTCAGTATTTGGATACTATTCAAACTACAGGTTGTTCTTGGCCACGAATTATGTTCTTCACTACATTTACGTTCTGGCAGGAACTGTTTCAGTTCACATGCTATGCTCATGCTTAGTCCTTCCCCTCAGGTATTGCTCTACTTCCCCTTCAGATTTTTAAAATTAGAATTTAAAAGAAAATGTACCAGCTTCACTTACGCGACACCTTTATACTGTCTATAACAAGATTTATGCACACACCCAGGGTTAGAGACGAAACAGGGAGCAAGAGGAGGGATGAATTTAGTATTTAAAACATAATTGAAATGGAACAAATGTAATTATTGGTAGAGGCATTACTCAGCAAATTTGGCACTCCTGAGCTAACAAAAATTTTTCAATCCGTTCTGTTGTCTTCCGCTTATCTGGGGCAGGGTTGCGGGGCCTACAGCCTCAGTTGGGAAACCCAGGCTTCTCTCACCCCGTCTGCATCCTCCAGCTCACCTGGGAGAGTAACGAGGTGTTCCCTCTCCAGCTGGTCCGGCGTCTGCCCCCTGGCCTCCTCCTGGCTGGACGTGCCCGAAACTCCTCACCAGCGAGGCACTTAGTATGCATCCTAAGCAGATGCCCAAACCACCCCATCTGGCTTCTCTCGACTCGGAGCAGCAATGGCTCCAATCCGAGCTCCTCCTTCTATCTCTGAGGAAGAGCCCTAACAAAAGATACTATGTATAATTTCATATACTATTAGATAGTAATCACCACAATACCCCGCCTTTAAGAGAATGGTTGACATGCTTTGCCGTGGTGTAGTTTGAACATGCTGACAGAAGCGTGCCTGAGCTTCAGGGCAGGTAGTTGTGGAATTGACTTAATCACGGGGTGTTGGCATGGCTGGAATAGAGGGTGGCAAAACAACAAATCTCACTCCTGTACCGACTTCTGCTCAGACGTTTGCACTAAATTTGCATTTGGTTTTGATGTGGTAGCGAGCGATGTGCCGAGAGGCTTTTATAAGTATGCATTAAAGAGGAATGCAACAAAATTTCAGAGCTGAAACTTGTTATTTATTAACTCAGCTGGATTTGCATTGGTTCCCTGCACCCACTTATTAACTGCTCTACCCCACTGAGAAGGTAAGCCAAACATTGTCATAAGAATTACTAATCGGTGGGGATTTTTGAGAAGGATCTTATTTTTGTCAAAAATGAGAAAACAAGCTATTCTTTTTTCAAAATACAACTAATAAGACTAGTAAATATCTATTCAAATATATAAATATAGTAACTTATTTTTTATATAATGGCCAATTATGAATCATTAATAACTTTTTAACATAATATTTTTGCAAAATAATGAATTCTTATAAAATTACAATGCATTTTTCTACCATATTTTCCACCCATTTTTGCAACAAAAATAGCTTTTTTTTAAAAATCATGAATAAAAATTGACATTTTCTTATTTTCTTATTTCTAGCAGAAATAATTAATAATTTCCAAAAACTGTGGATATGAGTGCATGTTTGGGGTTGTACAATGAGTTTAAATTGTTTTAACCCAGATAACAGAACGTTCTGGGAAGTTTTTTCAAAGGTTAGCAAGACGTTCCTTGAAGGTTATTTTTGGTTCTTTAAGGGTTCAAATGGAAAGTTTTATGACGGTCGCAAAACGTTATTGTTTTGATTTTCAGAACGTTCCTCTAACCTTAATTTTAACCATAACATTTGGAATTTGGTTCTCTCAATGTTCTGAGAAGGTTAAGTTCTAACATAACCACCAACTAACGTTTAGGGAACGTTAGGTTTTGGTTAGGTTAAAAACAAACCTTTAGAGAACTTCAGGTTAACGTTTCCTGTTTGTTGGGAAGACGACAAAGTATAAAACGAGGGGCAAATGTTGATATGAGGAATACTTAGATGAACAGCTTGAAAATTTTGGGCCATTATGTGGAAACTGTATTACAGAATTTTAATTGGTACAATATGAATGTCTTAAATTTTGATGTCACATTGGGCTTATTCCTACTAATAGGTAGCAAAGACTGCTTTTATTTCCTAATCAAACTTCATATTGACAAACTGCAAAAGAAAAATTACAACACCTTATTGGAGCCATTAAAAACTTCAGAATGACTGACTGACTTTTCTCTGCACACAGGACAGACGGAGGACACAATTGTGTGGGACCAGACAAGTCTTACAGATCCTGCAACGTCCAGGTAACTGTCATGAGATGGAGTTGGAGACACAAACACACAGCCAAGTCTAATCAGTTTATTGAGGGCCGAAAACTTCAGAGAAGAAGGGTATGCAGGTGTAGCTGGTCGCCAATTGGGAGGCTTGAGTCCTAGGCAGGCTCTAGTATTGGGCAGGTAAAGTTGGACCAGACGTGAGAGGAACAAATGTGCGGCAGGACATGAGAACAACAGAAGGCTTTACAAGAAATGAAGAGGATCAGGGCTTTTATAACAAATCGGAAAACAAGACACTGGTGAAAACATTAGCGAGAGGTAATAGGAACTGCTTTTGTGGAATTAGGGCAAAAGTCAGAACAAGAAGAAACGAAAAGGACCAGAAGGGTAGGGATCATGATAATAGCACATTTTTTTATTGCTCCATACAGGAGTGCCCAGAAGGCTCCAGGGATTTCCGTGAGGAACAGTGCTCCCAGTTCGATGGCACTGACTTCCAAGGAAAACGCTACAAATGGCTCCCGTATTATGGAGGTTAGAATTAGAGTGGGATATGTGTGTGTGTGTGTGTGAAGTTCCAATGTATTTCAACTATAATTTTGTGGGTAAAATTCCATTTTACATTAAACCTGATCATTTCTGTGAGTTATAAGTAATGGAATGAATGTTAGGGGATTTTTTGGGGGGATTGAGGGAGATGGTGACAATCACACAGCTACTAACCTCTTAGTGAATTAAAACTAATTTCTCTGACAGCTGAAAACCCCTGTGAGCTGAACTGCATGCCGAGAGGTGAAAACTTTTACTACCGCCACCGCAGTGCTGTAGTGGATGGTACGCCATGCCACCCAGGACGCAGAGATGTTTGTGTAGAAGGAGTTTGTAAGGTACTTTCAGAAAATCATAAAATGAACCTTCCCAGTCGTCCCTCCCCTCACACACACATAATGAAAAACCTCCAAAGTTGCATTCGCTCACACCTGATATTAGTGAGTTTGTCTCTAGGTATTTTTATGTGCAAAGCTTGGTATTTGGAGAGTTAAAAGGAGGAATTTCTGTGTGTCATAAAGAAAACTATACATTACGACTCATTACAACTTGATGATTAATGACTCGAGCCAGAGGGTATCTTACCATGGCACGGTTAATACTAAACTCTCTTTATGGAGGAGAATTCCAAGTTTAATTTTACCACTTAAAATGAGATTTATTCTTCTTTGGTTTGAACATGCTTCAGGTACCTTCACTAACATAACATAGTTTCTTATGGACGGACTTATAGACATATTTCTTCTTCTTTCGTCATTTCCCCTCAGGGTTCACCACAGCAAGTCAGTTTCTTCTATCTAACCCTATCTGCTGAATCCTCTTCCGTCACGCCAACTATCTTCATGTCTTCCTTCACTGTATCCATGAACCTCCTCTTTGGTCTTCCTCTTGGCCTCTTTCCTGGTGTTTCCAAACCCAGCATCCTACTACCGATGTACTCTCTCTCTCTTCTCTGCACATGTCCAAACCATCTCAGTCTGGCCTCTCTGACTTTATCTCCAAAACCTCTATCATATGCTGTTCCTCTGATTCTGTCCATCCTGGTCACTTCCAGAGAGATCCTCAGCATCTTTATCTCTGCTACCTCCATCTTTGTTTCCTGTCTTTTCCTTAGTGCCACTGTCTCTAGACCAAACAGCATGGCCGCTCTCAACACGGTTTTGTACACTTTCCCTTTCAGTCTAGCTGAAACTCTTCAATCACACAACACACTTGATACTTTTCTCCACCCATTCCAGCCCACCCGCACACGCTTCATCACCTTTTTTCCACACTCTTCATTGCTCTGGACTGTTGATCCTAAGTACTTAAAATCTTCCACCTTCTTTATCTCTTCTCCCTGTAACCTCACTTTTTTATTTGGATCCCTCTCACTCACACACATGTACTCTGTCTTACTCTGACTAATCTTCATTCCTCTTCTTTCTAGTGCAAACCTCCACCTCCCTAGCGTTTCTTCTACCTCTTCCCTCTTCTAACTACAGATCACAATGTCATCTGCAAACATCATTGTTCCTATAGTTGATAGTATAATTACATGACTCAAATCAATAGTAAGTACACATCTATTATTCTGGACTGATCTCCAGGGCAGACTGACCTTTGAGGTCCATGTCCATGTAGGATTTCTGCCTCTTATCATCACTGCTTTAATCAGAGAAGACTCAGCCACAGAAGCTAAGCAGCAGGAGTAAAGATTACTTTCACTATGCAGTAATGTCAAACAATTGTTCTTCCATCAGTCTTTTCTCCTGTGATTATAGCTGCAGCCTTCCAACCTTTTCCTCATTAAACACCCTGTCTGGTTAACTTCTGTCCTCACATTTCTCACCGCCACTGCTCCAGGCTGATCTCACATCAAACGTGGCCTTCTTATGTTTTACCCCCACATATTTGAGCATGTCTCCTGTAAAAAACACAAGTCAAAATGAGGGGGAAAAACCCTTCTTAATTATATGGATTTTACTCCAAATAGAAGTTGTAATATAATTTTAATATTATAAAACCATCTTATCTGTCAATAATTTTTTAAATGAGGTATTTTTCCAAGTTAAATATCATTTGTTGACAGGGCTAAAAATCAGCTCTGCGGTAAGACGTTATTAGAACAAGTTATTAATTAGGACAAAGCTCAGAGATAAATCAAAAACACGTAATTGATGACTTATTTCTTTCCTGTGACGCTACCAGCGCCTTGGCTGTGACAACATGCTGGAGTCTTCCCAGCAGGAGGACCCCTGCCTGCAGTGTGGGGGCAACGGACAATCCTGCTACCTGGTGAAGAACAGCTTTACTGCACGCAACCTGCCAACTGGTAAGATGCAGCACTACATCCAGCCATCAAACCAACCATTTATTTGTTCATTTGTCCATCCATTCATTTTTGTACTATGGTACTTATCCAACTTTGAGCTGACAAAGTGCTTGGGCCTGTACCAGTTCTTGTTCTTCTACTGCATTTCTATTCTAATCCATCAACCATTTGTCTATTTGTCAATCCATTCATCCATCCCTCTATGTATTCATTATTTAATTCATTTATTTGTTCATCCATCTATTCCCTCTTCTATACTTTCATCTATTATTGGCAAGAGGTTGTTGTTTCAGAATGTGTTTCTTCATCAGCAACCAGGGAAACCTGGCTGGGAGGAATGGTATGTCCTGACTTAGAGGGCCAGGGTAATTGCCCTTAAATAGGCAGCAGGGCCCTCAGATGTGTGGCATCAGAATAAACACCCTCAGGTGTCTCAATCAGGGTGATGAGGGAAGGTCCAGGGCTCCCTCTGGTTGCTGGTGAAGGGATCATGACAATGCCCACCCTCAATGATCCCCTGCATGTGGTCAAGGATCTTATGACGTGGCTTGACTCGGCGCGCGGCTTGACTCAGCACACGGCTTTTGCAGCGATCCTGACAGGCCTAAGACTTCTGTCCGCTGGGTCCGTTCATGGTTGGGTCATTTTTTAAGAAGCGTTGTGCAGGTGGAAAGAGGATGACAATGCTGTAACAGAAAACCATAAGGTTTTAGTGGCATGGCAAGAGGTCATTGTTTCAGAATGTGTTTCTTGGTCTGGCAGCCAGGGAAAACTGTCTGGAAGGGATGGTCTGACCCGACATAGAGGCCCAGGGTTATTGCCCTTAAATAGGCGGCAGGGTCCACAGATGTGTAGCATCAGAATAATTACCTTCAGGTGTCTCAATCAGAGTGATGAGAGAAGGTCCCTCTGGTGGGTGGTGAGGGGATCATAATATAGATTGTTCATTCCTTACCTATTTTTCTCTGAAAACATGACAGATAATCAGGGCGTAGATTGTTTTTGATTCTGGTTAATTTGAACTCTGTTTCAATATTTTCCTCCAGGCTACAACCAGATGTTCATCATCCCAGTTGGGGCTACGACCATCAGCATCAGAGAAACTGTCCCGACACGCAACTATCTTGGTGAGTTTATTTGATCTGAAGAAGTTCTTAACTTAAACCAACACAAGAAAATGATCCCTGATCAGCCATCAAGAACCTGCGCGGAGAGTACTATCTCAATGGCCACTGGGTGATTGAGTTTACCAGAGCCACACCGATTGGTGGGACCATGCTATATTACCAGCGTGGAGCTGAAGGAGACAGCATTCCTGAAACCATCATCGGCCGTGGACCCACCACCGAGCCTCTCGTTGTAGAGGTAAGCCCACACTGATATCTCTATTTTTAAATAACAAAACCTCTATTCTAATTTTTGAACAGTCATCACATTATTCCTTGGTTAAAGAAAATGAACTTTTTGTAGGCACTATATCCCATCTTTACAGGAAGAGCTTTTATTTGTCAGTGTTGGCCTTGATACAATGGTTTCCATCACAACCTGTAGATTTGCCATTTTGAACTTGATCACGTGAACTTATTATTCAGCAATTATTTGCCACTAATATTTATCTACCTGTTCATCCTCTCAGCTGATCAGCCAAGAGCCCAACCAGGGTGTGGAGTATGAATATTATCTTCCACATGGACGCTCCAGGGAAGGTTACTACTGGAGTTTTGGGTCCTGGTCTGCTTGCAGTAAAGAATGTGGATCAGGTCGGGCTGTAAACTAATGAGTATCATTTTTCCAATGAATCTAAATCAGAATCAAGAACACATTAAACAAGACAACTTCACTCTCTCCATCAGGCTACCAATCCCGTTTGGTCTTCTGCAGCATCGACAATGAAGCTTACCCCGACTATCTGTGTGCTTCTCTTCCAAGACCGTCATCCAACCGTACATGCAACCCGCACCCATGCCCACAGACCCGCAGGTGAACTTTCCCGACCAATATATTTGCTGTGGGATAGAATGGTATTCCATAGCATTCTAATGGCTAGCTTTTGTTAGGATGAATAGTTTTATCCTTAATGTGTGAATCCTAACAAAAAAAACTTCCAAGTCAGCTTTTTTATTTTATTTTATTTTTTTTACCATTATTGGTGTGTTATATTTGAAAGGATGGCGTTCCTGTATCCACCACAGTTGTGGAGGAACTCAGAGAGGTCCACCACCTGTGTGCTCAGGTAACCTCGGGTCTGTGGTAGAGTGTATCTCTAGACACATAGAGAAAAAGAACTAACTAGTCCGTCTAGTTACTTAACTCTGTAGTAATTTTTCTTTTGTTGTCTTAGTGGATTTTCACTCTTAGCAACATTTGCAAACCTGTTCTTCTCTCTTTCTTTGATAGAAGTAGAAATGTAGGTGCAAGGAAGGGTTGTCAAAGTTGATTTTGCCTAATGCCCCCTCTTTACAAAATCTGTCCAGAAAAATCCAAATATAATTTAGAGTCTTACATATGTATCTATTTTCTGAGCTGCTCTGGTCCCTCATTTGTCCAGTAAACTCTGTCCCTCTTCATTAACATGAGGATGTGTTTGTAGCCTTAAGGGTTCTCCTGCTGTTCGTATCTCCACAGTAAACGCTGTGTTTTGGGATTTACTGACATTTCCTGCTCATTTGCTTTGATGCTGTTCTGAAACCTAAGATTTTTATGGAGAGAAGGTGTTGGTAAACAGCACAGAGCATCAGCAGAAATCCCAAAACATCAGCAAATATTGTTCAGAAGATCAGATTCAGACTGAATAGCAAGGTGGCTAACACGGTGGCCTCACAGCAAGAAGGTTGGGGTTCGAGTCCCAGAGTGGGGTGTGGCTTGAAACACTGGCCTTTCTGTGGGGAGTTTGCATGTTCTCCATGTGTATGCGTGGGTTTTCTCCAGGTACTCCGGTTTTCCTCTCATCCTCCAAAAACATCCATATTAGGTTGATTGGCCACTATAAAATTGCCCCTAGAAATGTGTGTGTTTGGCCCCGCGCAGACTGTTCGGGCCGTACTCTGCCTTTTGCCTTCAATCAGCCGGGATAGGCTCCGGTATTTCCCACAACACAGTTAGGGATGGACGGTTCAGATGACGAAACACACATGTAGAAAGACATCCATATTTATGGATCATCATATTTAGCAGAATTATGGGCTATTTTGACGTAGTCTGTTTTTTAATGATTTTAATTTTTGATTTGGTTGTAATTTTTTTTTTTCAAAAGCAGACATTTTCTGAGATGATTTCTGAGGTGACTAAACCGCTGGGTGAAGCAGCTGGTTATTCTTTCAGAAACTTTTTTTCTCTTGATTTTGTCTGGAACAATTTTTCTTCCACTAATTTCGCTTATATGTAGAATTTTAGTTTTTTCAAAAAATGAAGTTGTAAAAGGACTGACCTCTCTTTTATTGACCTTCGTCTTTTTTTTTCTCAGTTGGAAGGCCGGAGAGTGGAGTACCTGCTCTGTTACCTGTGGTGGAGGATCTCAAATGCGCAGCGTGCAGTGCATTTCCCATGATGCATCTGGTCCCCGGGTGGTGGAGGATGCTATTTGTGCTGCTTACGTTCAGCCTCCTCCTACTATACAGACCTGCAACATGCACAAGTGTGTGGAGTATCGAGTGACTGCTTGGACTGGGGTGAGTTAACCAACAAGATCAAAGATCAGAGAAACGCAAATACGATGATTCATTCTTAACAAAGATAATTCAACACCAAAGGCTCTGGCAATATTCCTCCACCTGCCCCATAAATGTGACCTTAACCCAGGGGTGGGCAAACTTTTTAGTTCGTGGGCCACATTGATTTGTAACATTTGACAAGGGGGATGGAACAGGAGTAATTGGATGGCATGCTTTGGTAATCGCTAGATTAGACCGATAGAATGAAGTGCTAGATTCTAAACAAGTGCACTAAATGTTACATCAAGAGCGTTAAATTTCAAATCTAGCAGCGCTCGGTCTGAACTCTAGTGCGATAGCGCTTAAAAACGTGCATTTAGCGGCACTAGGTTTGAAATCTAAGCGTTTGACGTGACATTTTGCTTGTTTTAACATCTAACATGCTCTTTTACGTGCGTGTATTGGACTTGATGGATTTCCATATTTGTGCACACTGTTTATTTTGACAGCATGCGAATCACTGAGACACACATTTTAATGGGAGCAGTGTTGTTGTATTCTCAACAAAGCCAAAATTATCTAGAGTGTGCCATCTAGTGAGGAAACATCAGAATTGCAGGGGAAATAAAACTAACAAGGTTTATTTATTTAATTTTTTTCAAGTTCGGCAGGCTGAAATAAACCGTTTAACAGGCCGCATGTGGCCTGCAGGCCGTAGTTTGCCCATGCCTGCCTTAACCTGTAGTTGCACAACAATGAAATAATCATTTTATCTATTATTTATATTATACATGAACTGTTTCATTAAAGGCGTAAAAAATACAATGTCAGTATTAGTCTTTGAAATAAAATTTTTAACTCGACAACACAGTGGGTCCTATTTGATGTCTTGCTGTGTGTGTGCAGTGCTCGGTGACCTGTGGTTCCGGTGAACAGACCAGAGAAGTGACCTGTGTTGGATCAGGTGGCAGAATGTTGGCTGAATCATCCTGCAGGACTTTAATACGTCCAACCTCTGTCCAGCCGTGCCAGATGCCTGCCTGCCCAAAACAGATCCGTTGGCATTTGGGAGAATGGGGACTGGTAAGCAGGATGTACAAATACAATCAAACAAGGACATGTCAGAGCACTTATGATAGATTTGTGAGGATTTAAATGACCACACAAGTTATTTTCAGCTGGTATATTTTGTCCCTAGTGTTCCAAGAGCTGCAACTCTGGCACACGAGAGCGCCAGGTGATCTGCTCAGACCAGGATATGAACCTGCACCCTGTCCGCCAATGTAACACCCATCCTAGACCCACCAGGATGGAGCGCTGTAACACCCAGCCCTGCTACAGCCCACAAGGTGAGAAAATAAACAATCATATCCAGAATTAAACTGTTGGCTTTCTGTTGCTCACATTGCTTTGCAGAAATAAACATAAACAGCTTCATGCTGGTTCTTAAAAATGGGCACATCCCACTTTTTGGCAGAAGTGGAGTGGAACTGGCAAGGTTTATCTGAACCACTTACACGCTTCACCAGCCTGTGCATCATTATGTAAGGCAATTAAAAACCCACAAAACGACTATAAAACTCAATTTGATATGTTGTAAAGAGAAGAAACACACCAATCAGCTTTAAAAATTCACACTTCACCACCACAAGATCTTAAAAAAAAACTCTTCCTTTAAGTCAGGTTAAGATTTAACATGTCCAGGTTTTTAAATCCAACTTTGGACTTTTTACTGATGACCTGTTCCAGACATTCTGACATGTTCAAGCTATTTTCCTAGAAGTCAAATTAAAATGTTAAATGTGTGTAATGTATCTAACTCGTTGGATTCCGAGAAAAGAAAGTGAAGAAGAAGCAGCGATGAGTGACAGAATAGAAAAAAGAAAGGAGTATTGGACATCATAAAATTCATTACTGGAAAGTCAATATTTAAATAATTGATGGTCGAATGTGGTAGAATCCCACTGAATCCCACTGAGCTCATGTCTATGTGTCCTTGAGGAAGACATCTCAGCACCCATTTCTCCCACGATTGGCGCCATCTTGGCAGCCTGCTGCGGTGTAATGCAGCACACAAATTTTTCTGTTGAGGATGAATAACGAACATAAAAATTAAATGAAGGACACTCCTGCCACTTGTATGCAAAAAACAGCGAAGCGTTTCCTTTGCTATAAAAAAAAGAGTGAGATAGCCAGCAAGAAACAATGTGAAACACTGTGTACACGTGGGAGTTTTTCGATACATGCACACTGCCGTGTTGCTCTGTGAAGGTGTTTGTAAAGGACACCTCTCATGAGGGGGTAAAGGTGGAGATGTGTGACCTAGAAGCAGAGCCAGTTTATACCAGTTTACTGTAGATAATCAGGGGTTAGGAAAGAGGGAAAACAGCCTGAAAGACAGCCTGAAAGATATCCTGAGCAGAGTTACCAGGACCAGACAGAGGCGCGAAGACAAAACATGAGGCTACAGGACACCATCATGGCCAATGTTCCCGCCAAACTGCGCGCCTGCGCAATTGCACACTGCTCGCAGATTATTGGTGCACAAGAAAACCTCTGTAGTGCACAAAATAAAACTCAATTTAATTTAAAGATGGTAAAATAAGACAGAACTCCGTGACATATCTCTTTCTTCTTTCTTTCTGAAACAATTTCTTCAAACCGCTACTTCGGAGTTTGTCTCGTCGCTGCTGCTGACGTCACAAATGACTAAAAGTTTTTGCCCTGCCCCCTTCTGCTCAGGAAGCTTTCGTGTTTACTCAAACACAAAAAATTAGAAGGAACTTTGATCCTGGCTGCATCAGGAGAGCAGAACAGCAGATGATCTTACAACAGCATGATGGACACAAGGGGTAAAATAACCAGGGGGAAGACGAGACACAGGTACGGACATCAGTGAAAAACAATTGGGACCAGGTGTGCTGAATTAGGGCAGAGGGCTAGATTTGGGGGGAGGATATACTCCAGATGGAAAGAAGATCATGACAACACCCTCGCTCCTGGGCACGCCATTCAGAAAAAATGAAGCAGGGTTCAAACCTGACACTTCTTTTTATAATTGGATACATTGAAATATGTATCATTTTTATCCCCACGTTTTTTTTCTCTTTATTGTTGTTTTTCACTTCTAAATAGAAGCTCTATTATTACCTGCCTCTACTGTCACATTAAGAAAAAGAATACTGACCACATGTTGGTGAGGAGCAACAGCATTCGACCCTCATCACAAACACTCAATACAAGTGCTTCAAAGTTTGTTTGAATTTTTATTACCTCCTTGATTTTTCTTTTCAGATCTGCACATACTGTATATTGAAGTAGATTTTGGTCGCGGGGTTCCCATCAAAGTTGAAAAAAGACTTCTTGCAAGGAATTTGGTGATATGAAAAAAGATTTATTAGAGAAAAATCATGGTAACAAATTGGAGAGAGGCCAGACGAAAATGCCACACCGACAGATTGTGAGGTGTTTTTTTAAAGGGCTCTGATGGAAAGTTGCCCATCCTTCTTTTTCCTATTTTACCAATTTTAGGCACAGAGAGATCTCTTTTCTACCATCTGTTTTCAATCGGTCATCCTGGTGGTCATCCTGGTGGTCATCCTGGTGGTCATCCTGGTGGTCATCCTATAGGTCACCAGTTGAACTTTTGAGATATCTCTCAAGCAAATGCAGAGTTTTATTTTAGCTTTTGGTTCCATTAAGTCTGGTAACCTTGATTTGAACTCTAAAGCAGATGTGAATGAAATGTTCATCTGAAATAATCTATATTTTCAGACACTACAACATCTCAAGACGTTTCTCTCTCTATCTTTCTGTCCGTAAAATCACCTCCTCTCTTCTTTGTCTTTCTACAGCTGTTCCCAGCATCCAGGATCCACGGGGACATAACAGTTCTCAGACAAACTACCATCCATACTCACCAGATCGCCCAACAGGTTAGATCCCATTACCACTTTTGTTAAAGATCAGGGTTGACAACTTAGGGAGAGATGAATGTTTCAAACTTCTGATAGATGCATGGAAAAGAAGAATCACAAATCTGTTAAGGACCCAAATTCTTTCCAGAAGGAAAAAGCTTTCCATCGGATGGATGTAGCAGTGCCCTCCCACCCTCACCCCTTCTCTGCTGATATAACTCCTGTCACTTTGTCGCCATCATCCCGCTCCACCTTCACACTCCCCCTGTCCCAGTACTAATTATCCATTCCTGATTGACATGCTTTCATGCTTCTGCAGGCATTGTTGGCCTGATTAAAATATTTCAGAGGCACTGAACTGTGCCAGGTCTTGACTGTGGTGTTTCTGGCATTTCCATGTGCTGTCCCAGTGCTCTGGAATGTCAACTTTCATATTTTTATGTGAATGATTCATTTTGATTACAGTTTTTATTTAATCTTTGCTACTTTCTCTGACCCTTTAAGTTTTTTTGAGTGTTTGTGTCTTTCTGGTGTTTTTGGCTTAAATCACAAATGTTTTAAATTCTCTCTATGTTTGATTGGAATGCAGTCCACGACCCCCACAGCTCCACCCCAGCTCTCCATTGCAGCCAGTCTCATTACGGCTGCTGCCCAGACGGACGCACCTCAGCGAGGGGCCCTCACAGTCAGGGCTGCCCGCAGACTCTGGTGCCCACTCCCGCCCCACCTTCCTGCATCCAGACAAGGTATCCACCTCCATCCACCAAGACATTGCATTGTGGTTGAGGTTACAATGACTCTTAAACAGCTGCTTTTAGAGTTATCTGAATGTAACAGGAATGGCTGGAAACATGGAAACCGCACACCATGTAGAACCAGAATAATCCCTCCTGACCACATAGTGGTTCAGCTAGTCTAAAAAATGTCAAACTTGAACATTTTTGTTATTTTTACCTGAGTATTTTTAACTCAGAATGTTCAATTCTTTGCATCTGCGTTTCTTCTGTGTTATGTGACAGTTTTGGCTGCTGCCGGGACGGCATAACGACGGCTCAGGGGCCCAACAGAGAGGGCTGCATGGAATTTGTGCCCCCTACAGTAAGCAAACACACATAACGTTCCCTCTTTTTTTTTTTGTCTTAAGCATGATACAATATCTGGTTAGTTCCACTTTTAAACCCTTGATTGCAGCCGGAGATGTTTAGATTTTCTCTCTTTTGGGTGGAACTGTTTTTAAAGTTTGGCGACTTGTCTCCTCAGATTTCTTCTCTCCCTACTGAGAATGCAGTGCAGTGCCGACTCACCACCTACGGGTGTTGCTTTGACCGCACCACAGTTGCAGGAGGTCCTAACGGAGAGGGTTGCCCCAATCCACCCAACTACAGTAAGAATGCTTTACACATTTTTACTCTTCTGTTCATCAATAGCTTGTTAATGTTCTGTATTCATGTTAACTATGTTCAAAAGTGCCAATTTTGACCCATATTTTAACCACCGTAACACAAAAAGAGTAAATATTATGTTGTATGGCTGACGTATATAGGGGCTGGAGTATTCTTACAGGTTTTGGTGGCTAAATCTTACTTAAATGCTATCAAGAAACAATCCATTGATCGTCCACTACCAGTTTTGGACATTTATCAAAAATCCACCAAATTCTGACTCTACAGCCTGAATGTGTAATCCAAACTAAGAAAAGCAAAGTTTCTCCACGCTAATATTCAAATTTAATGGACAGGTGTGAATTGGAGCATCACTATTACGTATGTCATTCATTGAAAGGCAGGATTTCCTCGGTGGTCTGCTGCTCTTAGTTTGGTCATGATCTGTCCAGAGTTTATAATCTATTCCAAACTGACTCTGGGTCTGGGACAAAAAGTGAGGGAAACAGAGACAAAGTAAGGGCCAAATCAAATTACGTTTATTATACATGACATCTTTAATGTAAAGAAACAATAATCATGAATCCCAAAACCAAAGTTGAAGAAACTGAAGAAAACCAAAGCATACCTGAAGGAGAGTAGAACAGAGAGAAAAACAATTAGTGCAGACATTTCCTTCAAATGAGCACAGCTGGCTCCACTCAGATGGCCCTCCCCCTGCCTGCAGGAGACTCCGCATCTGGCATGGCAATTCTACACAATTCTACATAATTTAGTTGAAACAAGTATTTCTTTTTTAAGTCATTCTCTTCTAACATAAATGAGACATTTCCTTTTTTAATATTTCTTTTTGGAGACTATGTAAATCTTTTACTTAACCATATCTATGTGCATTGTGTTGTAGCCATGAGAAAGGCTGATTAACATCTTACCTTTAAAAATCATTTTGTCAGGTTGGGTGTAAGGTTGCTGACACATGCGCAGGACAGTATGCAGTTTTAACAAAAAAAAATTCTAGAATCAACTCATACGATCTCCGAGACTAAACTACTAAGGTCAGTCAAAAAACATCTTGAGAACAAACAATGAGGACAACCTGTAGTCTAAGGGAAGACATCAGCAGACAACCAGGCAAAGAAACTAAGACAAGTCATACATTACATAGACAATGAGACACACGTGAGACACATTAGGAACCAAGCTTGCAATCACCAGCATGAAGGGAGACATGAGATGGGGAAGTCAAGACACCTGGAACAAGACGAAAGTCTGTATTACAAAATAAAACAGGAAGCAAACCTAAAGTATAACAAAACTACCAGCTAAGACCTGAAACCCCGACACTTTGAACAGAGTACAAGTTTCCAATCGGATAAAAGTTGATTCTGTGCAGAGTGCTGAGCAAAAAAGCCTTATTGTAAATTGCTACTGTAAATTACTAAAACAAATGTGTTTCATATAAGATAGAAACAGTTCACATTTCAGACTAACCTAAAATAAGATCAATAAACATTGTTTTGTTTTTTTCGACAGTTGAGCGGTCTTTGTGCTCCCTGCCACGTGCCGCTGGCTCTTGCAGCGGTTGGGTGTCTCGCTACCATTTCGATGTCATCTCTTCCAAGTGCAAGCACTTCTGGTATGGTGGTTGCCACGGTAACAACAACAACTTCATGTCCTTGGCAGCGTGCCAGAGGGCATGCCCGGCGCCTGACCACAGCCCAAGGCACCAACAACAGGTGGAACCCACAGGAGACTCCACATTCACTGGGTCACGCAACATGGGAAGGATTTTCACGGTCCAAGGGGGATCACCTAGCGATGCGGTCAGACAGGCCACCAGCGCTGCCACAGAGGCCCACAGAGCCAGGGTGTACATGAGGGGACGCCTTCCATCTGCTGCCGCTCAGCATACGGGTTTGGCTGCGAGGTAAGATGCTCAGGACACAGCAAGTATGACCATCACTGGCTTCATAACGCTGTTCACAGTCCTGAAGGAGGCTTTTACAGCCAAAAAGTGAACTGGATGAGCTCTGAAGACAAACCATAAGTCTTAAACACTTATTTCTCAAATATTGTACATGCTCAAAACTTGTACGAAACTACAAGCGGTATACTTTGATATGAAATTGAAACAAAATGAAACACTTGTATAACTTAAGATTTTTTCAGCTTTCCGACAAACTTTTTTTTAAAAAAAAAAGTAGCTCAACAACATCTGTGAAGCTCAAGTTTTTTAATCTAAATTGAACTTCACTCATGTGTAAATCCAACTTTGCTCAGAAATACAGTTTTCCTAAAGGCTTCAGTTGATGCAGTTTTATTTGTGTAGATCTGTACCTGTGATGCTCGTGTAGTCCACATTAATGCTTCCTGCTGCTTTTTAGCTCCACAAATTCCCGCCAGCGTACACAGCCACACCCTTACACCTCCCTTTGTTTTCCCTTTAACCTCAACCTCACTGCAAAATAAAGCAACCACTTCTTTGTGCTTTTTGGACTCTTTTCTGTTTTGTCTCGAGTTCATGTTGGTGCTTTTTTTTTATGTCTGCTAACTCATCTTTGGGTTTTGTGGTTTCATTCACTTGTCATTCCATCAAATTAATAAAGTTTCTACTGTGATACGGTCATCGTGTGTGTGTCATTACTAACTAGTCATCTTTGGGAAGTTTGGGATGTATTTCTGGAGTGAGATGTCCTGTGTCATGTCACCATCACCGTGGTTTTAACCCTTGTTGATTGTTTATTCTGTCTTTCATGTTGCACAAGTCTTCTGTCTGGTTTTCTTCTATCTTTTCTGTCGAAACTTGATTTTTATTTGGTTTTTTTTTTTTTTTTATCTCTTGAAGCCATTTTGAAGGCTCTCTTTATGCTTGCTTTGGTGGCCAACAGTGCAGCATAAAGTGATTTTAATTCTTTCCTTTAAATATCTTTCTTTCCACCCTTCCATCTCTCTTTTCCTTTCTGTTTTTGTTTTTCTGTTCCTCCATATTTCCTCAGCCTGACCCTGGAAGGTGTGACCATCGATAAAAGTGACCCTGACACGGTGGAGGCATTGGTTGGTCAGACGGTTGTGTTGCCTTGTAGAGTCAGTCCTCCTCCATCATCCACCGTTACTGTGGAGTGGAGGAAAGATGGCATCGCTATGTCTACCCGCAGGTAAAAAAAAAAAAAAAAAAAAAAATCACATTATTTTGCTTTCTATTCGAACTGTTTAAACTCTCTTTTCTGGTTTTGCTGTTGTGTTTTCAGGCATCACCAGCAACCCAATGGCTCTCTGTTGGTTGGTCCTCTCATTACGTTGGACTCAGGCTGGTATCTGTGCGTAGCCACACGAGAACGGGAGCGAGATCACCGCTATATACACCTGTCTGTTTCAGGTAATTTTCTCTGTTGAAATTTGCTACATATTTTCCAGGGGTGGCATGGTGGTGTAGTAGGCAGCACAGTGGCCTCATAGCAAAAGGTTGGGGTCCAAGTGCTGGGTGGGGACAAGGCTTGGAACACTGGAGTTTGGATGTTCATGTTTGTGTGGGTTTTCTCAAGGTACTCCGGTTTCCTCCCATCCTCCAGAAACATGTATGTTAGGTTGATTGGCCGCTACGAAATTGCCCCCAGGAATCAGTGTGTGTAGACGGTTGTCTGTGTGTGCGGCCCCGCAACAGACTGGTGACCAGTTTGGGGTGTACCTGATCTCTCACTTTAAATCAGTCGTGGTAGGCTCCGGCACTCCTCGCAACCTTTTTAGGGATGGATGGTTCAGACGTCGAATGAATGATAAATGACATATTTTAAAGCTATTTAGCTGCATTGTTGGGTTACTGACCTTAGGGTGGAGACGGCAGCTCAGTGGTTAGAGCGTTCGGACTTTGGACCGGAAGTTTGCGGGTTTGCGTCCCACAGAGAGCACGTCTAGGGTCCTTGGAAAGGACACCTAACCCCCGCTTCTCCCACCATTGGAGCCGTCGAAGGGCAGCCTGCTGCGGTGTAAGGAGTGCAGCACGCAAATTTCCCCGGAGAGGGATGAATAGAGTAATTCGGTTTTTTTTTGTTTGTTTTTTTAACCCTAACCCTAACCAGAAGGAAGAGTTTCAGTGAATCGTATTTCATTCAGCTTTTGACTCTTGTTAACATGTATTAAAACAACTCTTTTAGCTGGTCTGCTTGTAAGCTTTTCCAAAGAAGAATTTACCAATCTTGACCTTATATTGAGAGACTGGGTCTTTGTCTCTCATAAATTTGGGGCGTATCTTTTAAAAAAGACTTAGTGGCTAAAGGCTCTACCTCCAACTTGACTTTTAGAAATTTTGGGTGAACAACTTAGAAAATCTAATGTTTTAACATAAAATTAATGTACCATAATAAGCCAATAGATCTAATGAAAATTTTGGAATTGCAAGAAGAAAAAAAAAAACCCAACAAAAATAAGTTTGTGGTGCAATGTCTTCATGTTTGTCGGGCCAAATTAAAAGACTAGACGCCGGGCTCAAATGGGCCTCGTGCTGTAGTTTGCTCACCCTAGGTTTAAGATTATTGACTACAAATTGGCTACAAATTAATTGGCTCATAAGATAATAGAATATTTTCACACAAAGATCAGATCAGAAATAAAAAAAAAAACATATGTACTTTTTTGTTTTCTTACAATCCAAACTTTACCAAAGTTTTGGGGCAAAAAACCTAAAAATATACAAAATCTTTCCTCTGTTCAATATAATTTACTTAAATTTGGCTTAAATAAATCATTCTCTGCACAATTGGCATTTTTTTTCTCAAAAAATTGCAATAAAAATGAGCCATTTTTTAAACCTAATCAAAACTATCAAAAAAGCCACCCTGTCTCACCAGAACTTTATTTGTTCAGTCATCTTTCCAACTGTTTATCATTTCATGCATGCACATGTTTGTATTCATCCAATCATACACCTATTTGAGCACATAATTTTTTTTAATCCAAAAAATCCATCCGTCCATCCATGCCTCCTTTCGTCCTTTCTTCCACGCATCCAGCTACATTTCGTTCTACTTATCAGTAATGGTGGAGAATGGAGCGTATCCCTGCAGTAGCCAAATTGAGGCCCCCTGAACGCATCACAAGTCTAATTAATCCTAATTTGATCTCCAGCTTCGAACATGCAGTGAAACAACCATTTGCAAGCATGTTTATTGTGTTTTTCTGCAAAGCTCTAAATTTGTTCTCTAACTAAATCATCATGTGCATTTGAAAATAAAACTTCTTTTATACCGTTTTTAGAAACTAATCAGGGCTTCATTCAGTCCAATGTTTGACCGACTTAACACCCAATTAATTACACCTTCACACGGTTTGGCCAAATTAGGGCATTTAGAAAGACCAGCATGAACCTCTGATATACATGTTATCAGACCGTACCAGTTTTCAGGTTCGACGAGCTTCTGTGGCGTTTTGCTCCAGTGTTTTCATTCATTTCTTTGTGTGTTGTGTTTGTTTTCAGAGGGATTTCCTCAGATTGTTCCCACCCCACTTCCTAAAGATGGACCACTTCCAAGGTACAAACCTCACATAAAATCCTACAGAAATAAGTTCAAATGATGTCATAATGCTTTTCACATCTCCCAGGTTCAGCATCCAGCGCTCAGGTCCATCTCTAGTGGAAATGCGAACAGGTCAAACTGTGAGACTTCCTTGCGTCATCATCCCTTCATCTGCGCTGCAGTTTGTTAGTATCCAGTGGACCAAAGATGGACGGATTATCAGTGACTCCAGGTACTCCTAAAAGTTCTGTTCTGAGTTAGAAAAAGAGGGTGTTTGTTTTCACTTGACATGAGGTCATTTACAAAAAAAGAAAAAGAAAAACACCAACAAACTTCTATATTTTTTGTCATAGATTTACACTTTACGATCAAATTCTTGTGATTTATTTTTTTAGGGTTATTCATCACTCAGATGGGACTCTGATCATTGGACCTCTGAGGTCTGATGATTCTGCTGTCTATACATGTACAGTTTCTAACCAGCAACAGGTAGAGCAGAGACAGCTGCAACTCAGAGTTCAAGGTGGGTTAATTTCCCATTTTTAATCTGTTGATTAAAAATCAACAGATTAAAAATAATTAATCTTATTGTTGGAGTTGTGAAGCCCGTTAAATGTTTTAATCTCCCCCGCCAAACTTGACAACATTAAATAAAAATACCTTGTTAATGTTTTATTTTTCCTGCAATTCTGATTTTTCCTCACAAGATGGCGCCAAAGATACAACAACATTGCTCCCATTAAAATGTGTGTGTGTCCGTCATGCGCACGCTGTCAGAATAAACAGTGTGGACAGTTACTGAAAGCCATCGGCCCAAGCGTGTTAGATGTTAAAACAAGCAAAATGTTACATCAAGCACTCATATTTCAAACCTAACGTTGCTAAGTGCACGTTTTTAAGCACTATCGCACTAGATTTCAGACCTACCAAAGCTAGATTTGAAATTTAACGATCTTGATGTAACATTTAGCGTGCTTGTTTAAAATCTAGTGCCCCATTCTATCGATCTAATCTAGTGGTTACCAGATGGCATGCCCTCCATCTGATCCTGCTCTGGCCCGCTTGTCAAATGTTGGAACTCAATGTGGCCCGCTGACCAAAAAGTTTACTCACCCCTGGGTCAGACTGTTTCATTGGCATGAGAAACAGACTGACCAGTGGAGGACAGCCCTTAGAGAACACCTTTAACACTACGACTGTCGCGTTCTAAATCTACCTGCAAGTGCGCTGACCGTCAATGTGACGCTTCTGTAATTATTCATGTTTTGCGCTGCTATATTGCATAAATAAACTTTTAAACCACTCAATTTTTAAAGTAATAATAATGATAAAATGTTAAATATTTTTAAAACCTAGAATAAAAAAGCAAACAACAAAATAAAATGATCTAATTTGTCAATAGCCTAATTTTTTTCCGCATTTTGCGCTGCTGCTTCAAAAATGTCTTCGTTATAAATTGGCTATAGGCTATATTCCAACATGTCAACCTGAATTTTCAAGATTTATCTAGAATACATGGCATACTTTATTCAGACAACAATTTTTTTTTTACTCTCTCCATGGTACCTATTCAATATTATCTCACTCAACTTTTCTAAAATGTTTCTGCAATGGCATCAGAGTCCTCCTTGTCTCTCTCCACAAATAAAACACACACACACACTTATGTGTTGTAGAGGACATAAAATGCTTTTCAATTTGGAAATATTCATTTTTAGAACACGAAAATACATGTTAAAATAGAAAACATGTTTATATTAAAAGTTATAAAAGGTCAGCCTCCCAGGCTACATATGTTTTATTTATTCTAATTAGCATATTAAAGTGACATGCAGTCAAATTGACAGCTGCGGCGGTCCTAGTTTTAAAGTCCTGAATAGATAAAAGCACATCACATAGAAGGGATCACCACTTAAACTGAAAATGATTGGGGTTTATGTTTTATTGTCCAGCGGACTTGAAGATCACTACAGCTCCCAACAACATCCAGGTATCTGAGGGCAGCACAGCTCAGCTACCCTGCGTGGTATCTGGGGACAACGTCAGCATAGGCTGGTCAAGGTAACTCTTCATGTTTGTTTGTCTGAAGATGTGCAAAATCAGTCCAAGTCAGAAAAATAAGTGTGTCCAACATATAGTAGACACTCTGAATGTGGAAGAAAATGGCCTGACAAAAATTTCTTTTGTCTTTGTTTAACAATAGAAATGGTGTACCAGTACGACCGGATGGCCGTGACATCTTTGTGTCACCTGATGGTAGCTTGATCTTAAATAACGTGAAGAGCTCAGATGAGGGTACATACACCTGCAACGCCTACACGGGGATCTACTCTGTGAGCGCGACCGCAGAAGTTCGAGTAATTAAAGTTCCACAACCAGGTCAGAACTACAGGAACAATATCTGCAACTGTTTTCAAAGGGTTCTTATTTAACATGACAATTTCTTCATGCTGCAGGTGATGATCTTCTGCCTGAATGTGTGGACCAACCTGAGCTCGCTAACTGCAAACTCATCGTTTACGCCCGACTTTGCTCCAATCAGTACTACTCCAGTTTCTGCTGTGCCAGCTGTGCCATGTATTCAGACAGGAATGGTGGATGGCACGGCTGAAAAAGTTTCTCATTTGGAGCTTTTTTACATCATTCCACTGCAAAACCCTGAACGTCCGACTCCCATTTGCCCAAGAGGACATAAAATTCTGCCGAGGTTGTACAGCAACATTACTCAGCATTTCTTTTTTAAAAAAGGACCATGGCTGTAGATAACCTGCTGGTTTGGTTGTTCAGGGACTTGCTGCATCACACTGAGCTCTAACAGATTTGACGACATGGTGAAAATAAGTTATTTACTCACCGGACTTATATGTTCTCTATTTTTGAGAGAATCCCTATGGTTTACCTGCCCAGGTAATAAATGATGTCACTTGTGTTAGTCATTGTTTAGGTTTTAAGAATTCACAAGCTTTTGGTGCTAAATCTGACAAAAAAAAAATAAATTGTGTATTTTTTTATGTAATTATGTGATAATAAAAAGGATATTTTGTTAAAAATGTGAGTTTGCTTCATTTTTTTTTGTTTCATTTTCTACCAGCAGAGAGCAGTCAACACAACAAATCATGAGCAAGAATAAAGACATTGTCATGCAAAAGTGGGGAAAAGAGAACAAAATAGAAAAAAGTAGATACAAGTATTACAGTTGTAACAATAGAGTGTGCTAAAAAAACTAATGCAAATCTTCAAAAGGGAAGAAAGTCAAAAAAGAAACCACACAATCGGTTCATTGTACTGGCTCAGTGTGTAGAGGGACTGTGCTGTAACCAGAAGTTGTTTTTTTTTTTGGTTCAATTACCCCATTCAGAGTTCATACCAAGGACTCCTTGAGCAAGGTACTGAAGCCCCGGATTGCTCCTGATGATGGTTTGCAGCATGCATGGCAGCTTTCACTATAAGGTGTGAATGTGAACTAGAATGGAAAACACTTAGAGGACCAACTCAAGTAGAAAAGTGCTAGATAAGTGGAATCCATTTACGTCGCACTTTTTGTGGCTGGACAGTTGCGCAGTGGTTAGCACAGTGGTCTTACAGCAAGAAGGTTGAGGTTCAAGTCCAGGAATGGGGGGCGAGGCTTGAAGCAATAACCTTTCTGTGTGGAGTTTACATGTTCTCCCCATGTATGGGTGGGTTTTCTCTGGGTACTCTGTTCAGAAGCTGTTCAGAAAATAGATAGATGAGGATTTTTCTGTACAATATGAAATAGTTCCATCTCATCTTAGAGAGAAAAACTAGTTAACTGGTCTCATTTAAAAAATACACGTGTACCTACAAATTGTACTCATTAGTATAATTAAGATACTCGTTAAGGTCATCCAAAACCTGCTGCTTTGCATGTGATTTTGTGTTGGGTTTTGTAGCAATTTTTTAACAGCAAAAGTACATTTTTCAAACATTCTTTAAAAATGAAATAATGGCTACTGAGTTAGGAATAATAAAATAAACGAAACCATTTCTATTTTATTTATACTTCCTGGTTGGTTTACGAGGAGAGCTGTTTTTATCTCACAGTTGGTGTTTTGTTGTTTGTTTCATCTCAACTATTCCTTCCTGTTTGTCTGACAGAAACGAACATAAACATGTTTGTAACGAAGCAAAAGAAGTTTGTCGTTTTACGAGAATGAAAATGGCTTGTTTATTTTTATTCTGCCAGGAATTGAGATTTAGATTTGAAAAAAAAATGTTTTTCTCTGAAATTTTGTCTTTTTTTTTCTTTCTAACCTCAAACGTCTCACTTTGTTTTAATAAATTCATGAAATCTTTGCATTGAATAATGCAAACACAGCTGCACAGTGGCCTCACAGCAAGAAGGTCGTGGGTTTGAGTCCCGGGTGGGTACGATGCATGGAACACTAGCTTTTCTGTGTGGAGTTTGCATGTTCTACCCGTGTATGCGTGGGTTTTCTCTGGGTACACCGGTTTCCTTCGACCTTCCAAAAACATGCATGTTAGGTTGATTGGCCACTACATGATTGCCCCTGGGAATGAGTGTGTGTGTGGGCATGGTTGTATGTGTGTGGCCCTGCGACAGACTGGCGACCTGTTCGTGGTGTGCCCTGCCCCTCGCCTTGAATCAGCCTGGATGGTCTCCGTCATTCCCTATAACTTTGTCAGGGATAGATGTTTAAGAAGGTGACTAACTGACTATTGGAACATATGTTACATAACTTCATTTAACCTTCTTTGAAATATGGGCACATTTTTGGTGAAATACTAAAAAAACTTCTTTAAAATTTTTTGAAATGTAAGTTTTAAGATATAAAATGACATTTTTGTTAGCAACACTGACTGATCTTATCATATGACGACTTGTTAGCGTCCTTCAGTGAGAGTACAATTTTGCACAAAAAAATGCTGACTTTTTTTGTGTCAACATTAATATAAAAAGAGTCGAAGTGTTTGTCGAAGGATTGAGAATTAAGAAGAAATAGCATCTCTCCAGAAAAATACACGACCAGATGTTTGAACATGTTTGCATATTGTGCCAGAAAAAAAATAATGTTCACAGTGACCCAAAACTGCACTCTGTACCTACAGACATTTTCAATGCACAACAAGGAACATCTTTGGCACCCAACTTTTATCTTTCATTATTTTTGCTCCAGATGTAAGTGAACATCTGCTGTTTGCTATACTTTCAGACACAGCTTTTAGCTTCAGTTGACACAGAAATAGCAGCTTAACCAGATGTTTCCTGTGAAATGGTGCAGGATGTTGCAGGCGTGCAGGTGCAGGCGTGGAGCTGGAGGTTGTGGTGAAGTGGAAAGTTTTGTCTCTGTTGTTTCTCAGCAGAGAGAAGATGCTACAGGCTGTTTTCTAACCACATCCTGCCCTTATGTGATACTCTCTGCAAAGTTTCACCCACAGCATGTCTGACCTTTTTCTTCTTAACGAACAGAATACTGACTTGCTGTTGCAGAGCTAACTGAATGAACGAGTTGTTTATGCTGCTTTCAGATGCTAAGGGAATTATAGAAAACTCTTTGTTTTGTATTTACATTATAAACCCTTTGCATTTTAATTTCCACAGTGGAAAAAATGATTTTCGATTGCTTCTGGGATCAGAATCAGAATTACTTTATTGGTCCCTCACGTGGGAAATTTTCTGATGAGGTTGAATGTAACATTTCAAATCTTCATAGAGCTGTAAAGAGTAAAATTCGCAAAGCTATGAAATTTATTTCTGCATATTAGCTTGAATCAATTTGCAAAATTGACTCCCTCATGTATTTTTTCTTTGTGCTGATGTAAAAAACAACAAGATTAAAATTATGTTACAAAAACAACATCACTTGAACATAAATCATAGCTTTCTCTTTAAAAATGAAAACGATCATTTTTAATTTACAAAGCCAGCATTCATCAAACCAAAAGTTTAGATTATGAAACTTTAATTTACCAGAAACTAAACTGCTGATGAGAAGATAAAAAAATCAGTGGAACAAATTATGTTTTTTCTAAACTCAGTTTTCAGCCCTTTTTGACTAACTTGACCTTTTATTTTGCATATTTTTTTTGTTTCTCCCACCATTGGTGCTGTCATAGGTGGCAGCCTGTTGTGGTGAAATGCAGCACATAAATTTCCCGGTGAGGGATTAATAGAGTATATAAAAAAGTTAAAATTAAAAAGTTAAATATCATCAAAACTAAATCAATCAGTTAGCAGTCTTTTTTAAAATTTATTAATAAACTGCTACAAATACAAAAAAATTTAATTTTTTTTAAATGCACAAACATTTTAAATCTTTTATCAAAAAAATTAAGCATAAAAGCAATATATTAAAAAAGTTGTTGATTTAAACATAGCAAAAAATACAATAGAATTTAGCTTTTATGCAGCTGGAGGAAAAAAAAAACCATGTTTCTTGTCAGTTTTCATTTGTTGCCATTGGAACCCTACAAAAAAAAAAGACACAATTGTTGGACACAAATGATATATCGAAGAAAATTAAAGTTGTTTTGGACAAACCTGGAGTTTCCACAGCAGAAAGCAGACAAAGCCTCCGTAGATGCAGCTCTTGATGATGAAAACGGTGTAAGAAAGTTTAGCAGTCTGTGTGATCTTCAGATATTTCTCTGCAAAGAGAAAAAATATCGTTCATTTGCCTTGATTTGACACCTTTTTACTTGATAGTTAGTGGATAAAAACTCCCAAGTAGACTTACCTCGAGACATGTTTTCACCAGCATCAATCTCTGTATGAGGGGAAAATTAAAAAAAGAAATAAATCAGGTAATTTATTGTAATTTGTAAAGATATGAGGTTGAATTCAGGTTTTGTATGTTTGTAACCTACTTTTCTCTCCATCAATGTGATCAGAAGACGAAATGTAATGGATGCCATTGAAGAAGCTGATGGTACAATTGAATTTATTCTCAGGTTGAAACCATGTTTCAGAAGGAATTCTCAATCTGCTGGTGATTTGGTACAGTTTGGTGTTTTCGTCTCTCTGGGCAGCGCTGTCGGTGGCCACATATTCCTCTGCTGATTGTGAAGGTTTTTTCCCATTGATGTACCAGGACACACTGACGTGGTCCGGGTAAAATCCAGATGCCACACAAAGCAGTGTCTTCTTCTTCTTTTTTCTATCACGATCATTTGCCAACTCCTTTTTTGAAGGTGGAAAGACTTTCACTTCTTTCGGTTCTGTAACAGCAAGATCTTTCTCTGCAGAGACAAAAAAAAGTAAAAGAAATCAATTTTCACTCCTTAAACTGACAAAAATCTCCACAGAACAATAGAAAACATTCTTTTTCTTATTCTGAATCAACACCAAACACAGCAGACACACATTATTTTTGATTTCTTTAAATTTTTCTGTCAAAAACATACCCAGAACTGTTAATTTGGTTCCTTCTCCAAAATAAGCCGGGTACGAGCCAGAGCACACTGGCAACTCAGACTCACAAAACTGATAAACATCTACAAATTTAACAAGTTTCCTTCACCTTCTTCTTCAGTTTGAACAACTAAAAACAGACAAATCTTTACCATTGATAGGTCCAAATATGTATTTTTAAAACACATAGGATTCATCTTTTTTTTTTTACTTCAAGTTATGGTTAAATCACAAAAAGAAATTCTACTTCTGCATATTTTTATTTGGAGGGACAAAATATGACTTTTTTTTAAGATAAATGATGAATTCTGATTTTCAAAGCACATGATATACCGAGCATATTTTTTTATCATTATTTTTGTATTTCTTACCCAAAACTGTAAGTTTGGTGCCTCTTCCAAAATATGCAGGGTTGAAGTCGTTCACACTGACAGACTGCTGCATAAAAAGCAGCCCGACTCTTTTTTTTTTTTTTTTTTTAACCCTATTTTTATTTGTAACCGACACCTGAAATAAAATGATCCCACTGATTGTGTTTTTAACTGATTTATGATTTTATTAGATATTAATTTTTAAATAGCTTTTATTAATAAAGACAAGATAAAGAAGACTAAAATGTTTTTTTTTAATTGCATAAAAAGTAAACTATTATATTATTATGTGTCCAACACAGATTTTTAACTCTCACTTTTACAGTTTACAATTTGAGTTTGTACGTTTGGCTTGTTTCCAAATCAAATGCTTCTGAGAAAAATCTACGTAGAAATACCTCAATTAGACTCACTTTATTGACAAATTTACTAGATTTAATTTTGAGAAAATACGTATAATTTGATCATTTCTTACCCAATACTGTCAGTTTGGTTCCTTTACCAAAGACAGCAGGATCGTAGTTGTTCACACTGATAAACACCTGCATAAAATCAGCTCGTGTTTTCAGAGCTCAAACCTGCCGACTGACTTTAAACCTTTATTTTTTTTAACAGATCAACCATTATGACTTAACTTTAAAAGCCCATTTTACATAAATAAGAAACTTTTGAATTCTCTATTATCAAATATTTTTTGTTAAGACATCACGTTAGTGAAAGTCGGATTTTTTCCAGTCTTACCTAAAACAGTGAGTATAGTTCCAGTTCCAAAGTAAGCTTCTGAAAGTGTGTTCACAGTGTTTCACAGTGCTGATAAAAACTGGGCTGATTCAAGGATAGAGCCCAACGTTTTAAAGCTGCAATCCTTTTGCCAAAAAACATCACACGATAAGTTAAAATCATTCACAGCTGCAGGATTTACAGCAGTTTTCTGACTTTTAACTCCAGCTCTAAACCAAAAAACAAGTCTCCGAGGCTCCGTAAACGAAGCTTAAAACAGCCAAACATGCCACTTTTTAAACGTAACTCATTCATTCATCTTCTGAACCATCCATCCCTAACCATGTTGCCAGGGATGCCTATCTCGACTGATTTAAGGCGAGAGGCAGGGTACACCAAGAACAAGTCACAAGTCTGTTTTAAAATTTCGGCAAGTTCTTACCAGCCAATCAACCTAACATGCATGTTTTTGGAGGGTCGGAGGGAAAACATACACAGGGAGAACATGCAAACTCAACACAGAAAGATTACTTAACCAAGCCTTGTCACACACGAGACTCAAACCCCTGACCTGTTTGCTGTAAGGCCACTGTACTAACCACTGCACTTACGTAACTCTTACCCACATTTATTTCCTTTTTCACATTTTTATCACAATCACAAATAAAACCTGTTTGATCAGTAACTTTTTAACAACTTTTTTAAGATTAAATTTGACACGGCCTAATTTCATGAACAAAAAAACTAGTTAAAATTTTTTGCTGTAAAAATCAGAACGAGTTTCTTACCTAAGACTGTTAACTTTGTTCCTCCACCAAAGTAAGCTTGAGCTGAACCAGTGGTCACAGTGCTCATGAGCAATGCTTAAACCAACTCCACATGCTTTTTTCTGATTATTTTTTACTTTTATAGGTCTCAAATTTTTGGAGTTGAAGTAAAAAACTTCACATTTTCTTCATATTTATATTGATTTGAAAATTTTAACAGAACACAACAGAGATGACGTTCTATCAGTTGTTTTTTATTTCAAAACAAAGATGGAAAAACAGCACTTTTTAATCTATAGCTACGTCCAGTGGATTTGATTCCCTTTCTAAATAAAGCTCACAGTCAGAACAGTTCACTTAGACTATAAAGCAACACATTCCAAGTAAATATACTAAACAGCAGCTGTAAATACTGACTAAATACACATAATTACATTTATATAACATAGATTGTATTGAAGAATTTTGACATATATTTAGTCCTTTCTTACCTAAAACGGTTAACTTTGTTCCAGCACCGAAATGAGCTTCGTAGCCAGACGCACAGTGCTCGGAATCAGATCAACATGCAGCTTACATGCTAATGTTTATATTCTTTAACTCTAATCTGACCAAAAAAATGAATTGAATTCCTCCCAAATGAATAGAAAAGTTGTTTGACTTTAGTTTTGGATTGAAATATAGAGTCATACTTACCTAAAACAGTAAGTTTCGTACCCTGGCCAAAATAAGCTACATAATTGCCACAGAGATTCAGCTTAATGACAAAAAGTTCCAATTTGGAATTAAACTATAGATATATTAATGAATAAACATCTATTTTTTTGCATCTCTATATTTAAAATGATGCCACTTTATTGGGTTTAAATAGTTATTAACTCACCTAAAACAGTTAGTTTTGTTCCTTTTCCAAAGTAAGCTTCATTGGCATTGTCACAGTGCAGCCATGCTAAACATGAACCTCATAAAAATCTTACCTGATACTTTCTCTTTTAATATCTCAAACTAAAGTCTGACCCATCGTATTAGAGAATTAAAACAAAATATTTACCTAAAACTGTGAGTTTGGTTCCTTTTCCAAAGTAAGCTGGTTCAGAGTAGCTCACAGTGTTCTCAGTTCAGTTCAATAACCCAACATGTTTTATTCTTTACAGTTCTTAACTCCAACATTTTTACAGTTTAAATTTATTAAAGAAAGCATGTTAGAGCTCCAACTTACCCAGAACTGTAAGTTTAGTTCCTTTTCCAAAGTAAGCTTGATCAGTGGAGCTCACAGTGTTCTCAGTTCAGTTCAATAACCCAACATGTTTTATTCTTCACTTTCACTCCAACATATTTACAGTTTAAATTTATTAAAGAAAGCACGTGAGAGCTCCAACTTACCCAGAACTGTAAGTTTAGTTCCTTTTCCAAAGTAAGCTGGTTGAGTGTTGCTCACAGTGTTCTCAGTTCAGTTCAATAACCCGACATGTTTTATTCTTCACTTTCACTCCAACATCTTTACAATATAAATTTATTAAAGAAAGCATGTGAGAGCTCCTACTTACCCAGAACTGTGAGTTTAGTTCCTTTTCCAAAGTAAGCTTCACTTCCAGTGTCACACTGAGCTTCTCCTCTAACAAAAAGTCACCAAACTCTTTAGAATCCTCCTGTTCTGAAATCATTTGATAATCCATAAGATGAAGAAGATTCAAACACACTTCAATCAGATAGAATTCACATTTGTTTTAGTCTTTATCGTGATGTTTAAAAGAAACATCCAAAAACTTCATCTGAAAACTTTTTAAAAAGATCTTTTCTGTTAAAAGTCTCCATTTAATCTGTCAGATGAACATCAGAGGGTCTCAGCATCCTGCACACTTTCACATGACTGATTTTTCTCTTTGCTGAGCCTCCAGAGCTGCATGGAGTCATCTACTAAGTAGAAATTCATGTGAGGAGGTTTTTGTACGACGGCTCTATGGGATTGTATCACCGTGGCCCCCTGTCCCCACGGTGAAAAGATATCATACAAAAACCTTGTGTCTTTTCAGGGTTCCCCTCCCTCGTCCCCCCACCCAGTTCCCCTCTATCTCAGCCTCCATCTCTGTGTGTGTTTGTGTGTGAGAGCAGCTGTGCAGGTCTGACTCCAACCTGATGCTTCTATTTCTGGGACAACTAAGAAAAGAAGAGAGAAGAAAGAGAAGGAAGAACTGCTCAGAGGAAATGACATCTCTGCTGGTCACACATCTTCATCCAATCCGCTACCACCAAAAAGTCCTCACCCATCTCTACATTTAACCTTTTTTTCAATCGACTTTTTTTCTTACTTGAACTTGATTTCAGTACCTTAATTCAATTAAAAATAACTCTAAATTGTCAAACATAAGATTTGTGGTGGGAAACAGCCTCGATGGAAGACACAGTAAACTGCTTTTTTTTACAAATTTCTTGCATAGATCACATGTGCACACGTGAAGAGCTGAAGATCTCTCCCCAAGTTTCTGATTCTACAACATTTAATGCACTGCTGTACTCAAGGTAGTATCCCTAGATAGTTCAACTGAAGTTCAGAGTGATCTCAGCCTTGGAGTCAGATAAAAAAACGCAGGATGAGGACAGTGCTAGTTTGTTTCTTCACACTCCATAAGACACCTTGCATTCCAGGCAACAGAGAAACACAACCTTGCTGCTGAGGGGATTCCTGCAGGGGGATCTGTTCTGCACCTGGCTGGGTAGGTGGGCTGGCTTCTCTGCTTGGCTTTGGGGTCCCAGCATCGCAATGAGTGCGGGCCCGGGTTGCGTGTATGTCTCTCTCCCCTTTACAGTCTTTTGGGATTGAGGAAGATCTGTTAGCCCTAATAAGCACATGGTTCGCATCAGGCATCATGCATGTACTTTCACTCACACTCGCACACTGTTCCACACTGTTTACTGTCCGCTATGTTCCCTGCTCCCAAACAAAATTATTATAGCCTTAGTATCATGGGTTTGTGTTCTACATAATTTCATAATTTCAGTTTTTCAAAAAAGGCTTGAAAAACTGTCCAGCAATACTGTACTTGACGTACAAAAAAGTAGGGATGGTATCGAGAACCGTTATTTTTCGGAACTGGTTCTGCGGTCGTCATTTTACCCAGACCAATAAGAGCTAGTCCAAACGGATCTGCTATCGGTTCCGGTTCCGCCCCCAAATGTATATAAAAATAAATTTGTACATCAAGCATGTTATTTGGTATTTAAGATATTCACATTCATAAACTTTTTCTTTTTTAAAAGTATCCTACTACTTTAATCTAGTCCTTTAAAATATTGCACAGCATTTTAAAATATTTTATTACATACCTAGCTAAGAATTTAACGTTCCCAGAACGTTCTGGGAAGGGTTTTTAAAGGTTAGCAGAACGTTCCTTAAAGGTTAATTTTGGTTCTCTGAAGGTAAATCGAAAAGTTTTATGACAGTGACGAAATGTTATTTTTTGTTTTTTTCTGAATGGTTTTCTAAAGGTTCTCAGAACGTTCCTCTAACCTTAATTTTAACCGTAACCTTCAGAAAACCATTATGTAATGTTCTTAGAAAGTTCTCTGAACGTTCATGTAACCTAGAAAACTAACCTTAAGGTAACCCTCACAAAACCTTTATAGACCCTTCTCACAACCTCCACAGAACCTTCAGATAACAACAGACAAACTAACCTTCACATATGCATTATATTACTAAGATTGATGTGTTGGGAGGTGTTTTTTATTCTTCAATGTAATCTGATATACACCCAGTAGAGGTCAGCCTGAGATAAAATCTTTTACAATTCACAAAGCTCAGCAGGGAACGTCATCATTTGAATGATGTTTGAAGAGATGTTCATTAACTCCAGAGTAGTTCAATATTTTTGGGAGTCTCATAAAACAATGTTTCCCATTGCAAAAGTTAAAAATTGCATCCCAAGAGTATTTGTAGAGAAGACAATTTATTCAATTTGTAACATTTAAACTCAGTGTTTATCTAAATGAAATCATCTGCATGTTTTTTGGAAGGGGGAAGAATGTAGTTGTTGTAGTTTGTCCACCAATGGAGTCAACTCCGCCGATGGAGTTAAATTCGAAGCCTGACATGCTGTATTGTATGTCCCAGGATTCTCAATGTGACTGAAGACAGAGTGGACGGCAATAAAGATGGTGTTACCTATGGAAATGTTCACTCTTGACCAAATCATTTTGAAATGCATGTGACCCATTTTCTTTTAATATCAACTTTTTGTGGGTGGCACGGCAGTGCAGTGGTTACCACAGTCGCCTCACAGCAAGAAGGTTGGCGTTTGAGCCGCAGAGTCTTGAAGCACATAATTTTCTGTGTCGAGTTTGCATGTTCTCCCCCATGTATGTGTGCGTTTTTTTCTAGGTACTCTAGTTTCCTCCCACCCTCCCAAAACATGAGTGTTAGGTTGATTAGTCGCTACAAAATTACCCCAGGAATGAGTGTGTATGTGGCCCTGCAACAGACTGGCGACCTGTTTGAGGTGTACCCCGCCACCCATCCAAAATCAGCCGGGATAGGCTCTGACACCACCCTCGACCCAATTAGGGATGGACGTTTCAGGAGACAAAATCACTAAATATATAAGTGAAATGAGGGTGTTGCTGTGATGTTCCACAGTCATTTGGTGAAGGACAAAGTACACCCTTGGCATGTCACCAATCTTTAGGAGCATTATTTAAATAAACATAAAAAAGGGTTAGTGAACTTGAAGTTGTGAATTTTGAATTTTGTGACTGACCTTTTGTTGCATAACCCATTTAAGTTCAACAGTTCATCTATAGTTTGTACTGAGTGACCTTAAGAAGTTTTATGAAAATTCCTTCAGTGGTTTGGGGGTATTGCGTTCATAAAAGTGTTATAAGAGCACAAATGCATGGACGTATGGATGCACAAACAGACATCATGTGTGCTTAATGCCTTAAGGCAGAAAAATAATTCCTTTGATAGTGTTCTGGATGATAAATGGATAAAATACGGTGGAAAAGCTGGAAATTTGAAAGGAAAACCTTAAATATTTTTATAACTGGATAACTATTGTTCACATCTTGTTCTTTAAATTCTGATGTCAACCATCATATGACTCCATAAGATGTTCAATTACTTTGGTTACCATGGAAATGAATAATATTGAGGAGTTTATTAATTCTGATAATCTTCCAGTGATGAGAGTTCATCTGCAGTGTTTGAGACGTACGCAGCTGATTGTTGAGAGCAGGTTTTTGGTGAGGGGGAGAATTAAACCACATCACTGTGCACTGACTGCGCAGAAATACACAGCAGAGTGTGACGGTGCTGCACTGCGAACTGTGAAGGTTCCTTTGGTCAGACCTTCAGCAGTTAACTGGAACTGGTCTTCATAACGACCCTCGTAGGTTGGCTTGCTAGATCCGTACACATACCCAATGAGAACCAGGGACAGATTGCCTGTTTGTTGATACCAAAGCATAACTGGACGACCACTATCCTCATGACTGCATTTAATATGGACCTCTTGTTTCTCATTTACAATTTGGGGATCAGATTGTTGTAACGCACTGATAACTTGATCTGTAGAAAGAGCAGATTTCACACTGTTAGGGTACATATTCACTATTCAGGGTGTCAATGCTGAAAAAGAAAATAAAATAATTTGAGATAATTTAATAACTCACAATGAAACCAGATGAAGAAAAATCCCAAACTCCTCACAGATGAAGACATTGTGAGAGACTGATGTGAGAGAACTGCTGAAGATCAAACTTGATGTATTCATCACCACATCCTCTTGATAAAAGTAGATTATAGGGTATAGTGCCTCCACCTATCGGCTGAGCAAGATCCACCCTGATCCTGCTGAATGGCAATTTTCTTAATAACATCAATGGTTAGCTAAAATCAAAGAGCAATTATTTTACAAAATAGTCTCAAAGGACATGCTAGATTTAACATTTGAGTTTTCATTTTTCAATGTATTCATCACATTTTGTTCACATTGGAAGAAACATAAAAATCAATAACAATCAGAAACGTGTTTTCTGTCTTTTATTAATTAAAATTATTTTCTACTTTGAGACAACAGGTCAAAGTTTGAAACGCTGTCCTTTCTTTGTGGAGTTTGCATGTTCTCCCCATGTACTGTATGTGTGGGTATGTGTGAGCCAGATCCCCACCAGGGGCCCCAAGCCAGGACCGGCAGCCACCGATGACCACAGGCTCCCGCTCCAGATGCCCCCCGCAGACGAAACACTGGAGATTAAAAAAGATTACCGGTAAATTAAATAAATAGTCAGTCATCTTCTTATCTATCTGTCCCTTCCGCAGTTGCGGGGAGCCGGAGCCCATCCCGGCTGATTTAAGGCGAAGGACAGGGTACACTCCGAACAGGTCGATAGTCTGTCACGGGGCCACACACATACAACCATCCACACACACACTTGTTCCTAGGGGCAATTTGGCACCGGCCAATCAACCTAGCATGCATGTCTTTGGAGGGTGGGAGGAAACCGGAGTGCCCAAGTGGTCCCACGCAAACACGGGGAGCACTGCGCCACCGTGCTGCCTTAAATAAATAATAAATAAATAATAATAATTAATGCCAAATACTGTACACGATGTGCCTGCTAACGAGAGGGATGTGTGCATGCTTCACCGTCTCCAGGTTTGTCTGTTTTGTTCACATTGACTTTCCACACTGGGAGGGATCTCTCCTTCATATGTACCTCCATGAGGTTTCTTCTTTTTTTTTCTTTATACTGTTTTTTGGGGCGTTTTATTCTCATGAAAAAGGAGTAACTAAGGATACAGGAGTCCTTTATTTGTTTAGTTTAATTTAACAATTGGTTTTTGTTCATCTTAATTCTGATTTTTAGCTCTGTTCATTGTTTGAATTCCTTTGAAACGACAGTGTTTCTTCACGATGGTTTGTACAAATACAATCGAATGCATTTTCACATGCAGTTTCTCACACTTTTCACTGTGTATCATGTGGTCTGTGTGGTTCCTAATATCTGCTGGATCATTCAGCTGGTTTTTGTACAAGAAATTTAGTTTTTATATCACTGTGTATGCAAGCTGCTCCATAATATTCTCCAGTATCTTCAGGATATCTGGCACTGAGGATGGAGAGATAAACCATCTTCTCTCCGTCACCATGCACATCAAATTTGCCCTTGAATGCTGGTTCCAGACTGGGGGTTTTATAGTATACATAGCCAATGAGAATTAGGGAGGTATTTCCAGGGGGACGCCAGTACCAGAGGATGGTGTCATAACTCGGGATTTGATGTGAGCAGGTCAGGTTGAATTGAGTCTTTGGTTTCATAAGAAGCTCTGGTGGAGATTGAAACACGTTTTTGTCTTTGCTGAGGTACACTCCTGCGTAAAGAAGAAGGTAGTTGTTTTAGTTTGTCTGCAAAAAATATTAACAAAAAACCCAATGCATTTTTATTTTCTAAAATTTGGATCTTTTAAGGAGTTAATGCGAGAAAAATTGGGAACAATACCTTTAATCCAAAACAAAATGATGATGATGAGATGAGGAGGCTTCATGTTGGATAATAACAAGCAAGCAGTCTGCTTGATTAGACAAAAAACAACAGGAAGTGATGCAATTTATGCTTTTTTGTTAAGAACATCGCCCTCAATGGGTGTGTTTTACTGCCATCTTTTTCTACGTCATCCAGAAAAAGACGACAATGTGAGTTTTCTTTTTGAAGAGTGTTTGGGTGATCGGCGAAGCCACAAAACATGGTGTACATCTGTGGAGGTTACTTTTAACCTACTTTCTGAATCTACACATAGAGGCCATGGAAGGAGGTTTTTGTTCAGAGACTAAACCTGTTTGGTGCGCTGTGCTTCTCTGACTGCACAGAAGTAAGTCCCTGTGGGCTCAGATGCTTCCAATCCTGTGATGGAAAGTGTGCCAGTTTTCTGTTTTCCATCCAAGTTTCCAGATAATTTGTAATGTTTTCTAAATGCCATCTCTGTGCTGTCATCGTGGAACTGCCCGTATCCGTATCCAATCAGGTCTAAGTTTGACTTTCCAGGTGTTTGCTGGTACCACAGCATGACTCTGAGATTTTCTTGTCCATGTTCGCAGAAAATGTTCACACTTTCATTTGATCTCATCAAGATATCCAGAGGAGACTGATTGATCTCAAATGGCAAAGAAAATCCTAAAAGACAAATAAACCCACATACACAATTAAATTTGGTAACAACAAAGAATATAATAGACGGTTTTATTCTACCTGTAAGGTGAAGAAAAAGCAGAAATATGATCATCTTGGAGCTGCGTTTAAAACTGATGTAGCTGAAGTACTAAAGGGAACGATGAAGAGTCGTCAGCAGAAATAAAGGAAGTGATGTCATATCATGTGACGAAGTCAGAGCAGCTGTTTGGAAGATAAAAAAATACAACTTGTTTTTGTAGAGAGCAAAAAGTTTTCCTGTCATCGTGTTCCACGTGTTGCACAGTAATAAACCGCACTGTGATCTTCTTTTACATCTTTAATAGTGAGGTAATCCTTATTTTCTGCACCACCGAGATCTCCAGTCATCTCAAAACCCTGGAAACCCTCTTCTGGGTACGCTTTGTTAAATGATACATATCCCATGTACTTTATGGCTGTGTTTTCACGGGGTTTCTGGTACCAGAATATCATCCTGTAGTCATTCCCACCATAACTGCAGACAACCTGGACTTTTCCACCAGGGTTCGAGATCAAATCAGGAGACTGATGCAACACAAGGCCATGATGAAAAGCTGAGTCACACCCCCAAAAAACCCCAAAACACAAAATGGTTAATCACATTAAACCTCTCAGAAGATAACTGACAAATTTATGTTTACCTGGCAGAAAAAAGAAGATCAGAAAGTGAATCATTATGTATGAAAATATAAAATAAACCTCTTCTGGACAAAATTTTTGGAAATGCTACTTGAAGAGAGAGCTGGAGAAAAAGGGAAAAAAAAAGAAGAACGCAAAGCTTGATGGGAGGAGTTCTCTTCTGAAAAACCACCTTCAAGAACTTTTTATTTGGCTGGCACTGAAATTTTCTGAGAACTCAACCACTGATCGGTGGTAACGTGATATTTTGGGATGTCGGAACATTTTAAAACATGGATGATGACTTTTCCAAAGTGGCTTGAATTGAAACTTTTGTAGTTTGTTGTTAAAATTTTGGCTTTTGATGGTAGATTAGAGGAACTCCATGTAGTTTTAAAACTTCTTGATGAAGATTTTTTTTTGTTGAATGAAGTTATCAAGTAGGTGGTGTTGTGATGTGGAAGGAAGAGGACCCAAATGCAGGACATCAAAATAAGGTTTATTGAACACAGATCGAGAAAGTCTGTAAAGCAAAGGGCACAGGATTGGCACAGGATTAACACAGGATTTCAAATAATAACAGTGTTCAATCATGGTCATGCAACCAGGGGGATCTAGCTGGAAGGGATGGCATGACCCAACATGCCCTTAAATAAATGGCAGGGTCCACAGATGTGTGGCATCAGGAATCAATCTCAGGTGTCCTCAGGGTGATGATAAGGGTGATGTTAAGAAGCATGTTATTATTTCCAGCAATGATGCTTTATAGTTACTTATTTATCTTCTAACATACTCCCTCTGGTGGGAGGTGAGGGGATCACAACAAGTGGAAGCATAGCTCAGTGGTAAAATTGCCATCTTTGGACCAAAGTTTTGCTGGTTTGAATCCTGATGAGCTCATGCCTAGGTGTCCCTGGAGAAGAAATCTAACCCAGAGTTTCTCCCATCATTGGTGCCATCATGGCTGCCTGCTGCGGTGCAATGCAACACAGAAATTTCCTCATAAGGGAATAATACAGTACGATAAGTAAATTATGGTTTGCCTTTGAAAAGACATTTAATAATAGAGGGTGTGTGTGAATGTGTGTGTACCACTTTGTACCACTTTCCTCTCATTGAGTCACTACTTCAATGAGACATTATAGAAACATCAGACCACAGCAGCAGCTGCTCAGGAGCTTTTTTTGATGATAATAAATGAGGTTTTTGTACAGATCAGAGGATTTTTCTCTCGTTGTGCTTCGCGCGCTGCACAATAATAAACTGCACTGTATTTTTGTTTCACAGCTTTGATTATGAGAGAACCGTTCTTTGCAGATGATCCACTCATATCTCCAGTCAGATCAAAATCCGTTTTATAAGCTTCCTCTGGGGATTTATCCGCAAAGTAGACATATCCGATGAGGTTCATGGCTGTGTCACCAGCAAGCTGAAAGTACCACAGCATCACCCTGTAATCAGTTCTATTATGGGTGCAAAAGATCTCAACTTTGTCACCAGAGCTTTTGAAGAGATCAGAAACAGACTGGCGCACCTCCAGAGCGCCAGTCTGATAAGCTCCTATAAACAGAAAAAATAAAGTTATTCACATGAAAAACATCAAATTAATTCCTTCAGCATTTACCTGATAGAAAACAAAAAATTAGGAGGTAGATCATTTTGTCTTTTAAGGTCAAAGTGAATCAGGATGTGAGACTATGAGGAATTCTTCACATGGTGGGGGGAGATGTGAAAGAGAAAAGGAAGTGATGAAGAAAAACTTCTCAGGGAGGAGTTACCTACGTGGAAAACATGGTAAGCTATTAAAAGAGCTTTATAATTAAAATGGGCCTCTATTACTCCTCCAGTTTCTGTTTGGATGAGTCCCATCTGCTACATTCTACAAACATTGATATTTTATTATAGATGTGCATGATCCACTATCTCTCTTCCAACTACATCTCCATCAGTTTGAATTTTTTGAGGTTTTCTTGGAGTTTTTTCTACCAAAAATAATGCATTATACTTTTATAGCACTTTTCACAACTCTCAAAGATGCTTTACACGTTGGTGTGACCGAAGAAGATGCAGCAGAAAGGGTTAGATGGAAGAAACTGACTTGCTGTGGAGACCCCTGACAGGAAATGCCGAAAGAAAAAGAATTATTCAATCACTCCATACCAGGTAATGGTAAGCTACTGTTGTTGCCACAGCTTCCCTGCGACAGTCTGACAGAAGCGAGGTTGCCAAAGCACACACAGCGGCAACATAATCATAAGGCGGTTCCACTGTGGCACCTTGGGTTCTAGCAGTCTCCCATCCAAGTACCGCCCAGGCCCGGCCTGCTTAGCTTCTGAGGTCTGACAAGATTAGGTATTGACAGGCTGGTATGGCCAACCAAGGAGGCTCTAAAGACAGGGATGTCTAGAATCTGTTTATTTATTACTTGTTTTGTGTTAAAAAGAGTTTCATGCAGAATGAATTTTTTTGAGGTTTCTACCATTTTTGAAAATTACTTCCACATCAAAAACATACCTGAAGTGGTTTTCTATTTTATTCATACATGTTTCTAATTTGCAAGGTTTCACGTCCAGTATTCAAACACTATTCAAAGGCCTAGTTTTTCTTTGCCACAGCTTTTGGATGCTGATGCACTCATATTCTAATGTAAGCAGGAGATTTTTACCGTATACATTCTGTTCACGCTCAGTCCCGCTTTTAATCTGATGTGTTTGATACTGAAATGATAAAAAAAATCACAAACCCGCAACATGAGCAAAAACTTAAAAAAAAAAATAACGCCACTAATATTAAAGACGTTTGTTTGATGTATTATGTTTAACCTGCAGGATTTGAGAGTTTTTCCACTTCTCAATGATTCACAACCTTCTAAGTTCATCAATTTTTTTTAGAATCATAAAATTTAAAACAATTTTTTTTTTTTACAATTTCCTTCTGTATTGTGAAAGATCTATTCATGTTATACTCCCAGATTGGGGCCGAGGCTGGCCTTTCTTTGTGGAGTTTGCATGTTCTCCCTGTGTATGCATGGGTTTTCTCCAAATACTCAGGTTTTCTCTCACCCTCTAAGAACATGCATGTTAGGATTAACTGCTATAAAATTGCCCCTTGGAATGTGTGTGTGTGGATCGTTGTGTGTGTGGCACAGCAACAGACTGTTGACTTGTTCAGGGTGTACCCTGCCTCTCACCTGAACTCAGCTGGGATAGGCTCCGGCACTCCCCTGTGCCTCATTAGTCATGAGTGGTTCAGAAGACGAAAACAAAACCATTTGAATACATTTCTAAAAATATTAGACCCATGAGATGGATCGAAATGATCATTACTTTCTTCATCAATGAACCGACATCAATCACAAGAAGAGAGAAGCCCCTCCTTTTTATGCTCATAAACAAGAAAAACAAAAGTTTTTATACTTTTTAAAACTATTTACAGTTTTGGAGGAAAAAAAAAAAAAGTCTACAGTTCAGATATTTGTTGACACTTAGCACCACCTTGTGGTGAAAAATAAAGCTCCAAATACTGCTGACTTTTTACATCAGGTTCTCATTTATTTTTTACCTGATCATTTTCCCTGATTCATTTGTGCTCAGCTACTTCCACTCCAAACATCACTGAGCTTATAAAAATACACTCTGCTACCATCAGACTGCAGTTTTACCGCTCAGAGCTCCAATTCGAAATCTTTCCACTGAGAAGACCAGGTTTGTGTGTGGGCTTTTTTTTTTTTTTCTTTTATAAATTCAAACCTAAAACTGTGAAGATTTTGAGAGTGATGCTTCTGGACATCTGAGTGTGAGACGCATCTCTGCTTTTGTTGATTGGTCAACTCTACAGATGTGGACTGAAGACTCTGGCTGATCAAATGGTACTGGCATTCATACAAAACAAACACATAATTACATCATATGACAACATAAGTCATTAGAGGTTTTGGAGATAAAATCAGAGGCCAGACTGAGAATGTTTGGACATGTGCAGAGGAGAGAGAGAGAGTACATCGGAAGAAGGATGCTGGATTTGGAAAGAGGTCAAGAGGAAGACCAAAGAGGAGGTTAATGAATACAGTAAAGGAAGACATGAAGATAGTTGACGTGACTGAAGAGGATCCAGGAGACAGGGTTAGATGGATGAAACTGACTTGCTGTGGCGACCCCTGAAGGGAAATGCCGAAAGTAGAAGAAGAAGTTTATATGTCACCATTTTTATTATATTTTTATTCACAAGTTAATCCATTTAGTACATAAAGTTAAAAATTAACTCCTAACCGAAAATGTTTTTGATATTACAATATTTTTTTTGCCAATTTTGCATCCAGAGAGAACAAAAAATTGAACTTGATGAGAGCTTCAGTCCTCATTAAGATTCTAAAAACACAATATTGACTCAAGTTTGTGAGGTCTTGGATTTTTATAGACAGACTCTCCCGCTTTCAAAGAGAAAGAAATGATTTATCAGAGTGAGACAGAGCAGGTGCACCCTTCCACAGCTCTAGATGTGAAGGTTTTTGTACGAAGACGCCGGGATATGCAGCACTGTGGCTACTAGCAGCACAGAAATAAACTGTACTGCTGAGGGGTTCAGTTATTAACGTGCAATTTTGACCTTCACGTGCATCGCCTTCCACCTTAACCTCCACTCCCTTTTCAGGGTTCCAACTGTTTATGAAGATGTTTCCCAGAAGCTGGAGCTGTCCATTTTCTTTCAATGTGTACCAGAGAATACGATCGTAGGTCTGGATCCGGTGTGAACAGTTGATCCTTGCAGATTCTCCTGGGTTTATGAGGATGTTGGTCGGGGTCTGGTCGACTTGTTTGCTTGAAGATGAACCTACTGAAAAAATACCACCAATAGCAACAAGTCAAATTAGCTGGAAAGGCTAAAAAACAAACGAGGCAAGCCTGGTTATCTGTATTTCTAATTTTAAATGTATAAAAATGAAATGTTTGAAATATTTTTACCTGATAATGAAGAAAAACAAAAGCTTAGAAACACAAAAAGCTTCATAATGTTATAAAACAGACTTTAACACTCTGTGAGTTGGGCTGAAAATAATCTGTCAGGATATGAGATTTTTTTTTAGAGGGGTGGTGCCATGAGATTCACTCCCCTCAACATAAAACCATCCAGTGAGAAACGTCTACACACTACAAGGCTCTGCAAAAACAAGATGCCTCGTTAAAGACACAAAAGAAATAAGAGTTATGGATCTAACTGATGCCTTCAGCCTTTCCTCCCATCTCTGATCTGCTGCATCTCACAAACATGAACGATTCTTTTTTTTTTAAAACTTTATTTAAAGATTTTCCATTTTTTATACAGACACACAAAAAAAAAACAACTTTAAGTCAAGTTATATAAAGTTACAAAATAGAGATGATTAAAGAACATGTCAACCAGTGGTATCTATCTGAGACTTGTAACATATTTGGATCAGACATGAAACAAAAACAAAAAAAACAAACAAACCCGAAACAAACAAATCACAAACATAAGCTGCAGCTTTCTCCATAAGTACTGGTAAATAATGCTTAAGACCTTCTCCCCTATGTAAATGGCAGACCCTCAATGTATGTAATGAAAGGTGCCCATGTCTTATAATATTTTTCTATTGAGCCCCGTTTACTATACCTTAAGTACTCAATTTGAAGACACATCATAGCTTCTCTGACCCACTGAACAAAAGAAGGAGGCTGTTTGTCCTTCCACTTCACTAAGATCAGTCTCCGTGCAAGGAGAGACAGAAAAGCCACTGCGCTCTCCTGATGCGAGTTAAGGCCCTGTCTGCTCGGGAGAACTCCAAACACTGTAGTGAATGGATTGGGATCTATTTTCCTCCCACAAAGATGTGAAAAAATTCCAAAAGCAGAGTCCCAGAACTTTTCTAAAGCAGCACACGACCAAAACATGTGAGCCATTGTTGCAAGTGACTGGTTGCATTTTGGGCATCGATCATCACTGCTGTTGAATATCTTAGCCAGCCTTGCCTTTGTTAAGTATGAGCGATGGAAAACTTTGAATTGTGTCAGACTGTGTCTTATGCAGATAGATGTTGAATGTATGCCGGTGATACTTCTGTTCCAGATTTCCTCTGGAATCTCCAGATTTAAATCCTTTTCCCAAGAGTCTTTCAAATGGTTTAATGAAGTAGGATTAATGTGATGCAATTGTTCATATATTTTGGAAATATGACTTTTGGTGATGGGTCGAGGCTGCAGGCAGTTTTCTAAAGGACCAGGAGATGATTGTGTTGGATATGTGGGGAAATGTTTTCCTACAAAGCTGCGGACCTGTAAGTATCTGAAGAAATGCTTCTTAGAAATATCAAAATTTGCACAGATGTTTTCAAAGGACATAAATGAACCATTTGCAAATAAATCAGTAAAAAACACTATACCTTTACTACGCCAGACTTTGAAACCAGGATCATTCAAGGCAGGCGGGAAGAATGGATTTGAGGTAATTGGTGCATAAATTAGCGCTTGCTTGAACTCAAAATGGCGGCGGCACTGGAGCCAGATATTCAGTGTGTTTCTGACCACTGGGTTTGTGAAGCTCAGTTTTTCAGTTATTGGCAGAGAGGCACTCATAAATGATACAGGTGAAGCTGGAAAACCCGAGGTAAGTTCCATGGTGGACCAAAGAGGTCCTCTGCCTTCTCTGAATGTATGTAGCCTGACAGACAGTTTAACAATATTTGCTGACCAGTAATAATACAAAAAATTAGGCAAGGCAAGACCACCCTCAGATTTAGAGCACTGCAATTTAGACTTGCTAATCCTTGGGCACTTTTGATTCCAAATAAATGAAGATATTAATCCATCCAACTTACTGAAGAACACCCTAGGAAGAAAAAGGGGGACCATTTGAAAAACATACATAAATTTAGGCAAAACTGCCATTTTAATTGTGTTAATTCGCCCCGCCTGTGAGATGGGTAAAGCTGACCATCTTGCCAAATCTGTCTTGGTTTTCTCCAAAAGTGAGGAAAAGTTCAATTTGAAAAGATTGTTATACGTATTTGTAATATGAATTCCAAGATACACAAATGATTGTTTTTCTATGGTAAATGGAAATTTTGAATAGTCCAGGTCTCTGGCCAGTTGATTAATGGGAAAAAGTATACTTTTTCCTAAGTTCAGTTTGTACCCTGAAAGATTTCCAAAAATCCTAAGGAGTTCCAACAGTCGTGGAATGGACTTTTCTGGGTCTGTCATATATAAGAGTAGGTCATCCGCATACATGGAGATCTTATGGACCTCTCTATTCCGACTGATCCCATTAATCCCTTTGTCCATTCTAAGGGCTATTGCTAGAGGCTCTATTGCAAAATCGAAAAGTAGCGGGCTCAGTGGGCATCCCTGACGAGTACCTCTATGCAAAGGGAAATATTCAGAGATGGTGTTATTGGTACGAACAGATGAGAGGGGCATTGAATAAAGAGTTTTAATCCAGGATAAAAATCCTGAGCCAAAACCGAACTTGCGCAGTACAGCTAGCAGATAGCCCCAGTCCACACGATCGAAGGCCTTCTCGGCATCAAGCGAGACGATTAATTCTGGACGGTCAATTGAGTGGTCAGAATATAAGATATTAAATAGACGTCTGATATTAAAATATGACTGGCGACCAGCAATGAAGCCCGTCTGATCTTCATGAATAATTCTAGGGGCTATTTTTTCCAAGCGAAGTGCCAGAACTTTTGTAAGAATTTTGTAGTCTACGTTAAGTAGACTGATTGGTCGATATGATTCACATTTCTGAGGATCCTTATTTTTTTTTAAGATTACCGAAATCATGGCTTGGGATAATGTTTCAGGCAGTTTAGCAGTTCCATGGACTTCTGCAAACACCATACATAGTAAGGATGAAAGTTTGTCAGCGAATGCCTTGTAAAAGTCAGATGGAAACCCATCAGGACCTGGGGCTTTGCCACTCTGTAAAGAGCCAATCGCTGTTAATATTTCCGCAACAGATATGTGTTTCTCTAGTGTCTGCTGCTGATCCGAATCCAACAGAGGAATACTTAATTTTTCCAAAAAAGCTTCTATGTCGGCAGAATTACATGTACTTTGACTGGCATAGAGACCTTGATAGTAATTCTTGAAGGCTGTATTGATTTGTTGGGGTTCCGTTACTGTTTGAGTAGAATCTGTTCTGATCTTTGTTATTGAATGATTACAGATGGACTGACGCAACTGGTGGGAGAGAAGTCTACTTGCTTTTTCTCCATGCTCATATACCTGTTGTCTTGTTCTAAGCAATAACTTCTCCGTTGCCTTAATTGATAAAGTTTCAAACTCAGACTGTAGCAGAAGGTTTTGTTTGTATAAATCAGGAGTTGGATTGCTAGCATACTGCATGTCAAGATTTGCTATGAGTTCAGTTAATTTCTTAAGTCTCTCATTATTCTTTTTGTTTTTTTGGGCTGTGAAAGAGATGATTTGTCCACGTAAATATGCTTTAAGGGACTCCCAAATAACAGTTTTGGAAACATCGGGTGTGTCATTAACTTCCAAGAAGAATTCTATGTGAGAGGAAATAAATTTACAAAACTCTTTATCTGATAGCAAGGTTGTATCGAACCTCCACAAACGTTGCTGTGGCGCATGAGTATTGGGAAATGAAATATCTACTTGAACAGGTGCATGATCTGATATGACAATCGCATGATATTGACACTTGGTAGTTTTAGAAAAAAAGGTATTGTCCAACAAAAAATAATCAATTCTTGAGTATGAGTGATGCACAGCAGAGAAAAAAGAGTAATATTTTGCCAGCGGCTCGGTAACACGTAGCGGGTCAGAAACTCCATAACTTTGGAGGAATGTGTTAAGAACAGAAACAGATTTGGAGGTTGCTGCAGATAGGCGTGTACTTGATCTATCCAGATTCTGATCAAATACCAAATTTAGATCTCCACCCATAATGAGGTAATGAGTGTTTAAACCTTTTAACTTCCCAATAAGGCTAGTAAAAAATTGTGGGTTATCCCAATTGGGAGCATAGACATTAACCAAAAGAACTGGGAAGTCATACAACTTACCAGCAACAATAACAAACCGACCACATCCCGAATCACCTCTGTACTGACAAAGGGAAGATTTTTTCTGACAAGTATAGCAACCCCCCTTGCTTTTATACTGAAGGCAGAGTGGTATACTTGCGAAAAGGAACCGTGTTCTAACTTATAGGCATCACCAGAACACAAGTGTGTTTCCTGAAGAAATGCTATATCTGGTTTAAAATTCACCAAATGAGCAAAGACTCTCCTCCGTTTAACTAATTGGTTAAGTCCCTTTACATTCCATGTGATAAATGTCGCAGAGTTGGGCCCAATTGTTTGTCTTAGATTAGTACAGGCAGCCATATCTACGGTGGATTCAGTTTATCATAAGGGTGCACAATCACACAGGAATGAGGTATAGATTTAAAGCTGCAGCAAAACACAAACAAAAAAAAAATACAAAAAACATAGACATTACCACACACACAAAAACCCTCCTCCCCTTCCCAAATGAGCTCTAGTAACATGCAAACTTGCTCTCCCACCACTATACTTACTAACATAAGTGCCCATAACAGGAAATACCCATGATAAAAAAAAATCTTCCCATCCAACAAAATATAAACTCAAGTGTAACAAACATTCACCCCCCCACCCCCAACTCACTTACTTTGTTCATTATTTATAATTACAAAAAATATATATACATAGATATTTAAGCTAGAATTAGAAGTAAATAGGAGTCCAGTGAGAGAATCTACTAACAGGCCTGGATCCATCACCAGTGTTGTACCTTTAATGGTCCCTCAGTTCTCCTGCTGGCTGCTTTGCACCAGATGCTTCAGGATGTAGTCTTTGGCAGGAACAGGATCCAGGAAAATTTTTTCACCCAAACATGAAGAAACTCTCAGCCTTGCAGGGTACAGCATCCCATATTTCACACCTCGGCATCCCCGCAGCAGTTCTTTAACTTCCTTAAAAGCACCTCTCCTCTTCACCACGGTGGATGGAAGATCTGGAAAAATAAGGATCTTGTTGCCATCGTGTACCAGAGATTCTTTCATTGCTGCTCTGCGAAGCACATCCAGCTTTTCTTGGTAATAGTGAAACTTCACGATCAGTGGCCGGGGTCGCTGTCCTGTAGCAGGGGCGGGTTGTAGACTCCGATGCGCTCTGTCCAGCGTGGGAGCAGCATCCATGCCCAGGACTTCCTGAAGTAGCTTAGCCACAGCCTCAGCAGGACGCTGGCCCGATTCAAACCGCTCCTTCACCCCGAGAATGCGAATATTGCAGCGGCGTTGCCTTCCCTCCAGGTCTTCAGTCTTCTCCGTCAGGGCTTTCACAGTAGCTCGTAGACTCTGAACTTCTTCCTCCACGTTCACCATCCTGTCAGAGTAATCACCGGTAGCACCCTCCAGGCTAACAATGCGGGCCCGATTGCTAGCGATGCTAGCATCCAGTGGGTTTAGTTTAGCATTAAACTCGCTTCTCAAACCCTCAAGCTGCTCTTTAAAATCCCGTCGGAGCGACTGCATATTTTCATTTAGCATTTGGCTTCAATCTTTGAATCCAATGTAGAAATCTCGGTCAGTACCTTTTTTTCCGACTTTGTAATCGCTTCCATTAGCTTAGCCGTATCAGAAGACACGGGGCTAGCAAGCTCGGACTTTTTGTTGCTTCTTTGTCCAGCCATGGCAAAAATAAATTATTCAAACAGCTGTATGACACAAACAAAGTTTCCGGAGATGAGGGGTAGTCTTAGAGTGTTAGATAGTAAAGGATTTAGATGAAAAAATATGGTATTCCTGCGGAGCAACAAAGCTTCACGTCTTCACAAGTTCACATGTCAAGGCTCAAGCCACTCCCCTCAAACGTGAACGATTCTGTCAGAAATCATGTTATCAAAAAGAATCTGTCATTCCTGATCCAGATATGTTCTACTTGTTCATCGAAACTGGTTTAGTTATTACTTGTTTTGTATATACTGTGTTATGGGCAAAGCCGTTTTGGGAATGTTTGGGTTTTTGTTGCCCTCTTGTGTTTTTCGCTTACCTCGGCCACCCAGGCTCCCAACTTCCCCACCTGTTGGCAGTTACAGATGATTGCTAGTTGGCTGATTAAGGTGGTCTGGTGCCAAGTTGAGAGAGGACCCATCTGCAGCACTCCCAAAAGAAACTTTTCAGTTAAGATTGATTGTAAATAAATAGTTTATTTCTTCAACACCCTACTCTCCCTCATTCTTCAACTGAATTCCACTGCCGGGGATTAATAATGACATCCGTCTACGTATCGGCCAAACCCTTGACCATATGAGTCATAACACTGTCTATAAGCCTATTTTACATAAATTCATTATGTTTCTGGGCAAAATTAGAAATAAAATTGAACTCAAAATTAGATACCACCCAAAGCCTAACTGTGTCCTTCTGCATGCAGAAGGGCAGAAATGTTTGGAAGAAGCTGGTCGAAGATTTAAAAGAATTTAATCATATTCTCTGAAACTTTCTTTTGGGGTTGCATTAAAAATTTATGCAAATATTTTATGAAGCAAATCTTATGTGCGAGACAGGTTCTTTACATACAAAAATTAAAAACCACAATGACTAATAGGCGACACGGTAGTGCAGTGGTTGGTGGTTCAATTCCTGGTTGAGGACGAGGCGTGGAACACTGTCCTTTCTGTGTGGAGTTTGCATGTTCTCTGCGTGTATGCGTGGGTTTCTCCCAGGTTCTCCGGTTTCCTCCTTCTCTCTAAACAAATGCATGTTAGGTTGATTGGCCACTAAGAAATTGTCCCTAGGAATGAATGAGTGTGTGTGTGGATGGTTGTATGTGTGTCCCTGCGACAGACTGGTGACCTGCTCGGGGTGCACCCTGCCTTTTGGATAGGCTCTAGCATTCCCTGCGACGCAGTTAGGGATGGACGGTTAAGAAGATGAATGGATAAATAACTGAAGAAAAAAAGCTACATAAGTTTTTGTTTATAAGTATAAACATTCTTAAAAATATTTTACATTTTTTGTATCTTAATATTTTGAAATGTTTGCAACAATTTGCAGAATTTCGCTTATGTCAACAAATTTCTAATTTGGTTTTTACATGATTGCCCCTAGGAATGAGTGTGTTGTTCAATGTGTGTTGCCCCGCGACAGACTGGCGACCTGTTCGGGGAGTACCCTGCCCCTCACCTCGAATCAGTCGGAATGGGCTCCGGCACCCCCGGTATCCTGTAAAGGATGGGCTTAAGACGGTGACTGACTGGTATAAATCGCATGCAGGTTTTTGATTTTTGTGATTCTGAACCTTGTGAAAAAACCCCTACAACATTTTGCAAAATTGTGCTGATATCAGCATATTTTCTTTATTTGGTAAAGTCCTTTTTGACATAATACACATGGTCTAAATGATCACAAAATGTGTTGCAGTAAAGGGTTAATCCACCTGCTGGAGGATGTTGACTGGGACAGAGATCTGATGAGGTTTTTGTATGGTGTGATGATGAGATGTGTCACTGTGCAGCTTGGCTGCACAGAAATACACAGCACTGCTGTTCACACTCAGCCCTCTGATGCTTAAACTGCAGTTTTTGTTTGTTTCTGCACTTCCCTCCAGCAACACGTCCACTCCAGTTCCGCTTTCAGGATTTTTATTGTCAAAGTACATGTACCCCAAAAGTTTCAGATGGTTGTTTTCTGATTTGTACCAGAGGATCTGATTGTAGCTCGGTATGTCATGGGAGCAGTTGAGCTGAGATGTTTCTCCTGCAAATGCATGGAGATCATGTGGAGTCTGATAGACCTTGTCGTTGGAAGAGAATCCTAAAATAAAATAAAAACAGAGACAATTATGTTTCTGAGGAACAGAAAATGTGTTTTTAAAAATATATTTAAGGATTCATACCTGTGGTCACCATCATGCTGAGAGCAAATACCGATAAAATAAAGTTCATGATGTTCTTGTTTGTTCAGTAATAGGTTATACGAGTGTGCTGCATCATTAGAAAATCTGCACTGACATCCCCCATCAGGAGCATGAACTCTAGCTATGAAAGTGGGCGTGACCCCCACAGAAACCATAATGAGCAGATAAGTCGTGTAATAATTCATCATTTCACAGAAAGTCAGACAGGTGCACGAGGGAAAAACAATGCAGAGGTTTTTGTAGTGAGGATTAAAGATATTGAAGCTCTGTGGTATCTAGCAGCACAGAAGTAAACTCCACTGCTGCTGACATACAGCTCTTTCACTTTTAAAGTGCACTTCTGGCCTTTGTTTGCATCGCCTGAGATCTCTGTGATGTTTTTATTTTCTGGATATCCATTCTTTATATTCAAATATCCCAGAAACTCCATCTGGCTGCTTGATTGTTTATACCAAAGTATTCTATCATAATCATTTATAGTGTGAGAACATGTGATGATTATATTTCGTCCAGTGCTGCAGATCAGATCAGATGGATCCTGATGAACCTGGTCACTGAAAGAAGAACCTTTAAACAGAAAATGAATCAACGTCAATAAAACGTCTTGCACAAAAATGGCTGATGTCCTAAACCTGTTCTAAACAGATGTTTTGAAAGAACATTTAAACTGTTTGCATCATCACCTGAAAGCAGAACATTGTTCAGATAAACGCTCAGAGTTAGAAGAATCATTCTTGAGTTGATGCTAGTGTGACACCCTGATTAAATGTGAAAATATTGAGATCATATGAAAAATAGGTGAAGAATCAAGCTTTCATCTTGTGGGAGGAGTTTCAGATCATCCTCAGAAATGATAAAGGAAGATTTACTGCCATCTGGTGAACAAGCAAGCAAGTTGTTGAAGAGAGAAGATAAAAGATGGAGGTTTTTGTCAGGAGGATTAAAGATATCGAAGCTCTGTGGTATCTGGCAGCGCAGAAGTAAACTCCACTGCTGCTCACATTCAGCTCTTTCACTGTTAAAGTGCACTGCTGGTCTTTGTTTGCATCTCCTGATATCTTCACATTCAGTCCACCTTCTGAAAAATCAGATTTTCCCAGCATATGTCCCAAAAGCTGCATCTTATCCCTCTTTGACTGCTTATACCACAGAATTCTATCAAAATTTTCAAGAGTGTGCGAACATCTAACGGTGGCTGTTTCTCCAGGATTTTTGAAGATCTGAGTTGGAGTTTGGAAAATCTGGTCACTCACAGGAGAACCTGAGGACAAAACTTTATGAAACATGGATATTGAGTTTTGAGATCATGAAAAAATTAAATGTTGATCACCTGAAACAAACATTACGTGCAGATGAAACCAGCAGATGAGAAGCAGCATCATTCTGCGTTGGAGCAAGTTTGCTGCTTTCACAGTAACGTGTGAAGAGATCTGATCTGGGTGGAGTCTTTTCTCTTTCTGTAACACAACCTTCACATGAGATCATCACCACTGTTTACTGGTAGCAGCGAGAAGACAAAACCAACTGGGATTAGAAAAAAACAAACAGAATGAGAAAAATACTTTATAAAACAGTCTTCATTTAAAAGATTTATGAGTTAAAATGAGCTAGCTTAAGTAGCCGAGGATCTGACCGCCAGGGTCCTCGTCGTTGGGTGCAACCCATCTCCTCCTTCACCCGATCCCTGTGGCCCCTCCTGCAGGTGGTGAGTCCACTGGAAGGGTGGCCCATTTCCCCTGTTTGGGCTGAGCCCGGCAGGACCCCATGGGTAAAAGCCCGGCCACCAGGCACTCACTGTCATGCCCTACCCTCTGGCCTGGCTCCAAGGGCGGGCCCCGGTGACCCACCTTCAGGCAAGGGCAACTTGACCATGCTTGATTTCTTCATGGGGTGTTTGAGCCACGCTTTTGTCTGGCCCCTCACCTAGGACCGTCGTGGTAAAGAAAGAGCTGAGCCAAAAAGCAAAGTTCTCGATTTACAAGTCGATCTACGTTCCCACCCTCACCTATGGTCACCAGCTGTGGGTGGTGACCAAAAGAATGAGATCCCGGATACAAGCGGCCAAAATGAGCTTTCTCCGCAGGTTGGCTGTATGTGCACACCCCTGCTCTAGACCAAACAGCATGGCCGGTCTCACCACGGTTTTGTACACTTTCCCTTTCATTTTAGCTGAAACTCTTTTATCACACATCTTGACTTTTCTCCACCCGTTCCAGCCTGCCTGCACACGCTTCTTCACCTCTTTTCCACACTCTCCATTTCTCTGGACTGTTGATCCTAAGTACTTAAAATCTTCCACCTTCTTTATCTCTTCTCCCTGTAACCTCACTTTTCCATTTGGATCCCTCTCATTCACACACGTGTACTCTGTCTTACTCTGACTAATCTTCATTCCTCTTCTTTCTAGTGCATTATGAGGATTAGAAATGCCATTTCTGTACTTCAACAAATCTAAAGTGAACACATCTAGAGCTCCCTCTATTGTTGATTAGTGATGTCCTCAGATCACTAGAAAACCTCCAGCAGGGTTTTTGTGAAGCTTTCTAAACCAGCTGCATCACTGTGTTGACTCACAGAGCAGAAATACACTCCGCTGTCTTCAGGCTGAAGGTTGGTTACTGTCAGAGATCCAGTCAGAGCATCTTTCTTTTCTGCTGGGAATTTCTCCTTACTGAAACCATCTGTGTATTTATGTGGAGGGGTAGGTGTAGTATAGACTATTTCTTTTATTCCTTCACCAGGTAGCTGCTGGTACCAGTACATCTGGTAATAAGTAGCATCCCATGTGTGATTACAGTGCATTGTTGTGCTTCCACCCTGTTTTTCCCACAGAATAGGTGTCTGGTTAACAACTCCTCCATAAGTCAGACCTGGGTGGAAAATAAAGTTTTCATTAAGAAGAGTTCTGGTTTTACATTTTATTTGAAATGAATCAGTTGTTCCAGTTTTTACCTTCCATCCAGAGGACAAACACCACCAAGATGAGGAGACCATGTTCAGTAGCAGTCATTTTTAAAATGAGTTGTTAGGTATCTTTCAATGTATGACACACACGGAGATGAAGGTGTGTCTCCACATGATCAGATGTTTTCTGATCATCCTGACCAATCAGAAGCTTTTATTCCTTATGTGTGATGAGCCGAACCGAAATCAGAACAGATTTAAATGTGACATACTGTATGAACACAAATTAATATAGTAAAGAATGCTCAAACAAAAACACCAATTTACGCACATTTTTTTGTTATTTCCAAATGCTTCAATACTTCAAGTTTCTTCTGGAAGATAAAAAAAAAAATCACCATTACATTATGAAATTTTAAAAGTTATATTTTGAAATACAAGTAAAATTTTTGCACTCCTTTTCTTTTTGGATTCATTTTCTTCAAATGTTCAGTCCAACAAATTCATCCTAATCTGTCCATTTTTTGCTTCCATTTATAAACACAAAAATTTGAAATTGTACTGATTTCGGAAATCCTTTTAAAGACAGGTTTAACACAGACTTTTTTGAAGTGATTGTAAGTCTATGCAGTCAGATTATACTTGTGAGTGATTTAAAACAACTAGTTGTTGTTTAAAATGGACAGAAAATCGGAGATCAGCCGAACAAATCAGAGAATAAGCGGCCAAAATGAACTTCCTCCGCAGGGTGGCTGGGCTCTCAGAGATTGGGTGAGGAGCTCTGCCATCCAGGAGGAGCTCAGTCTCAAGCTGCTCCTTCTCCAGGTAGAGAGAAGCCAAATGGGGTAGTTCGGGCATCTGGTCAGGATGCCGCCGAGTGCCTCGCTGGTCAGGTGTTTCAGGCACGTCCCAAAGGGAGGAGACCAAGAGGCAGACACCAGACCTCCTGTAGAGACTATGTCTCACAGCTGGCTGGGGAACGACTCAGGATCCTTCCGGGTAAGCTGGAGGATGCAGCCGGGGTGAGAGCAGCCTGGGCTCCCCATCTGAGACTGTTGCCCCTACGACCCGGCCCCGGATAAGCGGAAGACAACAGAAGAGAACAAATAATTTCTATCAGAAGAGAAACCAAACAAAGTTTTTTTTAAAAAATGATACATTCATGTGATTTGACTTTAGATATTATTTTTAATTTATTAAAAATGTGTCACCATTATTTCATAAAACATTAAATCTAAGACTGCTGAACTTTGTTTAGATGTAAATGCATCCATTGCATCAAAGCTTTTAGCGACAGGGTGATCATAAGCTCTGTCGTTGAAAGAAATGGGATCAAGCAGCGGATGAGAATAGAATATCTCATTTTAAATCAGAACACCTGCAGGAAGCTGTCGAGATGAAAGAGATATTTTATTAGGAGGTTTTTGTATCAAGAAATAGAGAGATGTAGCACTGTGGAGAAGCAGCGCAGAAATAAACAGCACTGTTCTTCAGACTGAGATCACTTAATGTTAATGTACAGTTCTGGCCTGCAGTCGCTTTCCCCTCTATTATCACTTTCTCTCCGGTTTCTGATTTCCCATCATTTACAACTATGTATCCCAGAAGCTCCATGAGACCTTCTTTGGTCTGTCTGTACCATAACATGGTGGTGTAGTCCTGAACATGATGCAAACATCTCAGCTGAGCTTTTTCTCCAGCTATGCTGAACATCTCAGCTGGAGCCTGATGGACTTGGTTACTACCTTTAAAATGAAAGCAGATAAAAACACAAAAAAAGTTTAAAAAAAAAAAAAAGAGAATAGATGAGTTTTTCTTTGATTGGAAGACACGAGAAATAAAACTTCTTTACCTGAAACCAGTAAAATATTAAAAGTTATGAAGAAATAAACAATCATGATGTTAAGTTTCTAAACGAGAATACTTTGACTAAAATCTGAGCAAAACTAGACCCTCCTATAAAAAAAAACCTTTTTAAAGAGAGGTGGAGTCAATTCTGTTTGTTCTCCCTCCTTTTCTTCTCAACCAAACACGTTCCATCCCTCAGATACATTTGGATCCAAGCTGGCAAAATTATTTCAAGTTTAAATCTGAAAACTGAAGATGTTGTTTTTTATGGCTGAGTTTTTTTTTTAATTTTTTTTATTTTTTTTATGGTTTTGAATGGCTTAGGGTCCTTGGGACGGGTGGCTATGTGCGGAGGAAGCAATGACTAAATTATCTTATTTTATTGTTTTATTATATATTTAATGAATGTGGTATTTTTGCATCTGTCTGTGTTTATCCCAACGCTCTGTCCGCTAATGAAGTTCCTAATGGATAAATAAAGTTATCATTATTAATATTATAGTCCTATGTTGCTCAGATCTACGCAGTTCTTTAAAGGTAAAAAAGCTGATCTGAGTCCTAGGCACTACAGCCCAGTGGTTGAGATACTGTCTTTGAACTGGGTTCAAATCCTGCTGGGCACAAACCTTCCCTAGGCCTATTGGAATGAAAACGTACAAAAAAATAAATAAAATAAAAAGCTAATCTGCACTTTCCACTGTCTCTTGTCTGGAGTGATAAATATATTTGATTTCATAGCATGTCTGGCTGTGTTTTTGTAAATGTTTTTTACAGATGTGGACACCTGGCCCATCCCATGATGCTCAGAATTCTGAATTCTCTACCCTGTACTCAAAAATCACATATGTAGATTTATATTTGGCGTCATTCAAAGTAGATAATAGTTAAGGACAGGGAAGCAACACAGGATATACACAAGATGTTTCTGTATAAAATCACATTTCTCTAATTTCTGCAGGTGCACAAAACTCTAATCTGTTGGATAAGGAGATCAATAACTTGGAGGTTTTTGTAGTGATGAGAAGAGAAACGAGGCACTGTGGTATTTAGCAGCACAGAAATAAACTCCAATGCTGCTCACGCTAAGTTCTTTCACAGTTAAGGTACAGTTCTGGTTTTTATTTGCATTCCCGCTAATCTCTACTTTCAGTCCGTCTTCTGGATATCCGTTGCTTCCAATTATGTATCCCAAAAGCTGCATCTGGCCGTCTTTGGTCTTTTTATACCAAAGAATTTGGTCATAGCTTTGAATACTGTGAGAACAGCTGATTGTAGCATCTTTTCCTGGATTGCTGACAATCCGGGATGGAGTCTGGAAAATTTGGTCCATTAGAGAAGCACCTGCTTAAAAAGAAGGAAAAAAGATGTGATCATCAACAGAAACAATTTTAAGCATCTGAGAAAGTTAGAAAGAAAACTACTTAAAGTTTTAAATAGAATTTATTTTACCTGAAATAAACATTACGTTTAAATTGATACAGAAAAAAATAGCCAGCATCATTGCTTTTATGCCAGTTTGTTTCTGATGCTGATGTCAAAAGTGTGCATACAGAAATCTGGAGTGGGTGAGGTCACAATGTTAAGACGAAGATGTTGAATCAGCTTCTCTTTACTCTTGTGATATTTAGGGGCGTTACAACATGTCAGAGACACTGAGATCTAATTAGAGGTGAGGAACTTTTCAATTGGCAAAAAAAATCCAAGATAAATAGAGCTTTTAATGAGGACATAGAATCAATTATTTAAAAAAAAAATACAAAAGAAAACTTTGACTTGTGTTCATCTTTAAACAGCCAAAAAGAGCACAATTTTTGCAGCTGTGCAATAATTTTTTGTACATAGTAAACTGAAGGTTGAAAAAACTGACATGGCTACAAATGCTCCAGAAAAATGCTGAATCATCAATTTTTTTCCACACATTATCTGGTCATAAAATCTTCAAATGAACATCTTAAAGACAAGATTAATTAAGGAAAACATTCACTTTTTGTTTATCAGTAATACACCAGTGGTGGATCACACATTTCAACTTCAGCCCTTCAGGCGTGCTTTGTCTGCACCAATCAGTCCTTCAGTCGCTATTTTATGATTACAAAATGATCTCACTTTACTAAATCAGTACAGATTAAAACCAGCTCAGGCATTACAGATAATTGACTCAACAATACACAACTTTAATCAAAAACAATCCTGCAGTTGAAAAAGTCTCCTTCTGTGCACACAGCCACCACACACAAAATATATATTTTTTTTTTTATTATTTATCTTGGACAAGGTAGCATGTTCTCAAATCAACATAAACATTTTTTTGTACAGCAACTCAATAGAAATAATAAGAAGGTATAACAAGTGCACAAATCAAAGTTTCTAGTGTCCAAGAAGGAGTGGGGGGAAGAAAACTTATTTAACCCCACCCCCAGTGCTCATATGATACATATTTACAATAAATAATTAATTTTATATTGTTTCAACCTTAAGACGATTACTGAAAATGGAAGGATACGGACCTGGTTATCCACACCACCACAATAAAAAATAAAAAAAATAAAAAAAAAAAAAAACCCAAAAAAAAACAAAAGAAAAACACACACAAAAAACCAAACAAACAAACAAACAAAAAAACACTCCAACAGAAGACAGTGATATAATTACATTGGACATTCCATATACTGTGACCAAATCATATGTTTGTAGTTTAGTTTGAACGTATTTACATTTTGATATTGCTTGGAGGATTTTTCGAGACTATTCCAGAGTTTTACACCACGTACAGACATGCAAAAGCTTTTTTTAGTGGTTCTCACTTTGGGCAGTTTAAAGTCTCCTATTACTCTCAGGTTATGTGATTTTTCATTCAAATTAAATAGACTTTGTAAATTTTTTGGCAGTAGTTTGTGGTATGCTTTAAACATTGTGATTGCTGAGTAGTACTGAGGTCTTTTAAATTTTAAATTTTAAGAGTTTAGAATGTGCAAAGAGGTTGTGAGAATGATCCAAAAAACCAACTTTATGTATAATTCGTAGTGCTCTTTTCTGTAAGACAGTTAAGGGTGATAGTGTCGTTTGATAGGTATTCCCCCATATTTCAACACCATAAAGACAAACATAAACTTAAAAAATATTCAAAGTTATGTCGAAATTTGACTTGCTGAAAATTTTTATTATTTTCAAATGAATTTAATCTTTCTGTAGTCATGGCCTGTCTGGCCGTGTTTCTGTATATATTTTTTTTTACAGATGTGGACACCTAGCCTAACCCAAGATGCTCAGATTTCTTTACTTTGTTCGTCATCTTGTGAAAAGTCAATCTTAAAAATGTCTTCTGTGACCGTTGTTTCATGTCTGAAAACGATGACGTAGCTTGGGCATGAATGAAGGTCTAGAAAAACAGCTCAAAAGTTTTTTCTTTGAAGCAAAAATTTGTTCTAGTTTTCTTTAGAGTCAGCAAAAAAATATTCTGAAGGCCTTTAAAGAAGGTCCCAGGGGGCGTTGGCCTAATTGTAGAGATACCGTCTTTCGACTGGGAGAACCCGGTTCGATTTCTGCTGTGCCCAAGCCGTCCCTGGGGCCACAGAAAAGACACGAAAGAAAATAAAAACCCCAAAAAGAAGGTGATTTTGTTGATTTTAGCCTACCTGGCTGACTAAAATGTGATTGGTCTATAACTTTAATATGACAACACACTTGGAAGCAGCATAGTTTTTTGGAAAATCAAGATGAAATAAACAAAACACTTGAAAATATTAATTGTATATGTTCAAGTCTCGTCTCTGAAATCTCCCCAGGTTTTCGGGTCAAATCGTCATCACCAACTTTGATTTATATTTTTATCTGTGTTTCTGAAGAGTGGATCAGATGATGGATCACAATGTTGCAGCAATCACAACTTTATTGTTTAACGGTTCGATGTTACTTTTTTAAATTTTCTTTTCCATCAAATGAGATTGAAAGATGTTTTTCAAAGAATGTGTTGAAATACCGCTCTCTAGAGGAAAAAATGAGAATCAATCCATCTCTTGTGGTTTTATTAGTTTCACCCCTTTTATCAGCAGGTGAGTGACTGTTAGTGTGTGTAAGGGAGGTTTTTGTCCCAGTTGGAGGGGTTTTCTACCGCTGTGCTTCACTAGCAGCACAGAAATACACACCGTCGTCCACAAACTGTCTTAGCTTTAGGAAAACCAGAGATGAAAAACTGCTGCCATGACCAGTGATGTTAAAAAAACTTTTAAATGGATCTTCAACATTTCTGGAGTCGAAGCGAACATAACCGACGAGGAGCATTTCAGTTGTTCCAGGAGACTGTTTGTACCATTGGATCATGTCGAAATTACTGTTTGAATGACTGCAGTTGAGGTGTAATTTCTCTTCAGGATCTTTGATAACATCAGCAGCAATTTGATTAACCATATTTGGAGAAGGTTCTGTAAATGAAAAGAGACACAAATACTTTTAGTGCTGCCGATGAAGCTGACTGTTGATGTTCTGGTATTACCTGTTAAACAGAAGATTAGAAGTGCTGAGAAGATGAGGAGTTTGATCATGGTTTGATTTAAGCAGAGCTGTAGAGGTAGATGTGAAGAAATAGACTTCAGCATCACTTTGTTTCCTGCTAGGTGTGTTAACACAGGAAGAGGAGGTTTCACTGCTGAGATCTTTGCTGATTTCTCAGATGCAGGTGTTCTGACAATCAAATGTGTATGATTGCAAGAGAGTTCTTCTTGATGCGTAACTGAGTCAGTTTGGTTGCTCACTACAGTCTAATAAACTGAGTTCTTTCACATGAAGCTCAGATCACCGGGAACTGTCTCTGCTCAGACCAAAATGTGTGTTGAGCTTAACGTTATGGGACAACATACCCAATCGGGTTCAGAGCAGAGACACTTCCTGGATTTTACCACAGAACACACAGGAAAACCCCTACTTAACGTTGAAATGAATTATTTGAATATATTTTATTTATCCCTGAATGGAATTTTGAGCGCTGCAGTGCTACAACCATACAACATGATTTTTTTTTAATTGTGTGAGTGAAAGTGAAAGGGTTTGAAAGTCAAAGGTTAAATAGTTTGATGAAGGATGTCAGAAATTATTTTCTGTACCATTCCTTTGAGCAGCGGGGTTGCAGGAGTCTGCTGTTCAGACTCCTGCAGAGTCTTAAGAGCAACAACCTGAGCAGCGTTCAGGTTATGCTCAGGTTAAAGCTGAGCAGCAAATAACCTGAGCATCGGGGTGGCAGGAGTCTGCCCTTCAGACTCCTGCCACCCTGCTGCTCAAAGGAACGGTACAGAAACATACAGGATGCCAAAGATAAAACTTGTAACTTTTTAATAAGGTGATGTCATATCTGTTAAAAGACATCAACTATCAGTCCATTATTGTGATAAAATAGTGAATGTTCAAAATTTTCCTCTACTGATGATTAGTGATCATGCCCTCAGATCACTAGAAACCCACCATCAGGGTTTTTGTGCAGCTTTCTAAACCAGCTGCATCACTGTGTTGACTCACAGAGCAAAAATACACTCCGCTATCTTCAGGCTGCAGGTTGGTTACTGTCAGAGATCCAGTCAGAGCATCTTTCTTCTCTGCTGGGAATTTTTCCTTCTCAAATCCGTTTTCATACTCATGATTAGAATATGAAGTTGTGTAAACTATTTGCTTCATTTTGTCTCCTGGCAGCTGTTGGTACCAGTACATCTGTCGATATGTGTTGTCTGTGTGGTTACAGTCCATCCTTGCAGACTGACCCATGTTCATCCACACCAGAGAAGTCTGGTCTACATTAATCCCGTTAGTTAAACCTGCAGGAGTAAAACAGAACATCATGTTACCAAACAAGATCAAATTATTAGCTGCAAGGAAGTCGTTTCTCCTTTCAGTCATTAAGTGACATCAGTTGAGCAAAGTACCTCCAATACAGAGTAGAGCTACCCAAAGTTGTGTCAGATCAGCTGAGATCATTGTAGATGACTGAACTCAGAGGCTGTTTACGTGTGATGGAAGCACATGTCTGTACATTGAAGGATGACACAAGTGTGAGGTAGTAACAGAAATCGACCTGCAGAGGCAGAAGATCAGTTTAAGTCAGTTTGATTTTCAAAATAAAATCCTTTTATTTAAAATAAAAGCCTTTAAGCTTTGAAGTCACTATTCCTCCTAGTTTTTTGTATCATAAAGATTTCACATGCTAAAACTGTTTGTGAACATATGGAAAGAAAACCCCTAGAGGACCAACAACCAACATAAGACAGTCAGTAGTCTGTCTGAACAAGTAGAGATACCTGGGACCACATTGACACCAAGTTGAAGAAAACTGCAAGATCATCTGTAATAAAGGCTTTCAGAGATAGTTGATATTGAACCATTTTAATAAAGGCTGTTTTGTTTGTATTGTTGGCCTGGTTGGCAAACCTCATCTTGCGGGACAGAAACTCCCTGCAGCAGGTCCTATCACTTAGCAAGAATTTCTAAAGTTTAGATTTTTACTGACTTTAGTCTAAAACAATTTTATGGTTATTTCCAGAAGCCGTCTCAAATACTACTTGTCAAGGTTCCCTTGCCCACCAGCAGAGGGAACCAGGGGCCTTCCCTCATCTGCCTGATTTAAGACACTTGAAGGTCTTTGTGCAGCTGCCTTTAAAAAGACAGTCTGCCTTCCCTTCAGGGTCTGGTCATTACTTTCCATCCAAGCCAGGTCTTTCTGGGGTCCTGACCATGATAAACATTTGAAACAATAACCTCAAGACATTCCACTGATCCTTGCGTTTTTTTCTTTACAGCTTGAATTGAACTCCTTCATTAAATAAATCATGTTTCTAGTCCTGCAATCGGGTCCTCATCCTTCCACCTGCTCCTCACGTCATGACACTACTCCTTGAGTTATATCCGATATTATGTAAAATTGACTGAAAAATCATGCAATATCAGAGATGTAAGACTTCTTTTTTTGTTCGATCCAACCAAGTGAAGTTTTTTTTTTATTCTTTATGACCATGTGGAGACATTGAAAAACAGATGCAGGTTAGGTAACATGTTTTTTAGGTTGCTGGTATCAATATTGCATCATTTAAAGATGCAAAATTGACGCAATCTGAGAAAAAAATGAGTTGGAGACTGTAACCAAAAACAATCTGCTCCGATCAGGGGTGTAAGGATGCAGTACAATTAAAAAAAAAAAACCTCCTCTTGAGTAAAAGCAGGTGTAAATCCTAACATCACAACGTGAAACACACCAATAAAAAGAGGCAGCCTATCATTGACCAGACAGAAATATCTAGATCAGGGTGTCCAACCTTTTCTGTCCCAAGATCCACTTTTCAAATATCAAACCTCCTGAGATCTACCAGGCTCTCTTCTGGTAGATCTCCCCTGTAATTTCTAACCAGCCTTTCTCTCTGTCTTTCTCTCTCTATCCCTCTTTCTCTCTGTCAAACACACACATACATACACACACACACACACACACACACACACACACACACACACACACACACACACACACACACACACACAGACACACACACACACACACACACACACACACATTCTTCTCACTCGCTCCTTTTTCTCTTTCTGACACACACATACATACTTTTCAGCGTGCGCTTTGTGCGGCCACAACAGCAACTTGCGCTGCGCATTGATTTCAGACTTGACACCACAATTTTACGTCACATAAACCAAAATTTGTGTATGACCTTAGAAAAAGCCGCCAGATTGGTGCTTTTTTGGGAGAAAACCCTCAAATTTAGCGACTCCAGCAACTAGGCCTGAATACTCGCTAAATAGGGTTGACGATACTGACTTCATTTCATTTTTTTTTCCCACACACCAGGTGGTCGACTTGGAATCAGTTCGCGGGCTACCGGTAGACCACGATCGACTGGTTGGGCACCCGATTAAAGTAAGACTCGTTTATGTCAATGGTAGACTTAATAAGACGCTGAAGTTTGTTAGAATCAGAATGTCTTTGATGGCTTCTTTCTTTCAGTGTGTGTAAAAACTCTTAAAAAGTTGCAATCACCTTAAAGATTTCTTGTTTTACGAGTTGAAAGGAACAACCATGCAATGTCTTCTTAATTTGATTGCTTTGATTTCCTTTTATATTTCATTAATCGAACAGATTAAGAGCTCCCTCTATTGTTGATTGGTAATGATATTCTCACATCACTACGAGACCATTGGTAGGGTTTTTGTGCAGCTTTCTAAACCAGCTGCATCACTGTGTTGCCTCACAGAGCAGAAATACACTCCACTGTCTTCAGACTGCAGGTTGGTTACTGTCAGAGATCCAGTCAGAGCATCTTTCTTCTCTGCTGGGAATTTCTCCTTACTGAAACCATCTGTGTATTTATGTGGAGGGGTAGGTGTAGTATAGACTATTTCTTTTATTCCTTCACCAGGTAGCTGCTGGTACCAGTACATCTGGTGATATCCAAGACCCCAGGTGTGGTTACAGTGCATAGTCTTGCTTCCACCCTGTTTTTCCCACAGAATGGGTGTCTGGTTAACATCTTTTCCATCAGTCCGACCTGGGTGGAAAATAAAGTTTCAATCAAGAAGAGTCCTGGTTTTACATTTTATTGGAAATAAATCAGCTGATGTTCCATTTTTACCTTTCACCCAGACGACAAACACCACCAAGCTGAGGATAGCAGTCATGATCCAAACTGGGTAGTTATTTATCAGTCTATCACATATACACACACACATACGAGGAGATACAATGAGGTGGGGAATACTTCCTGCTCATATGAACCAATCAGAAGCTCTCAGTCTCAGTCATGTTAGGTTAATTTCCTCTGATGAAAGAGGAACCCCCCACACCCACCAAAAAAACCATATCAGTGAATATTTTGTTACATTTTTATGTAGAAAAAGTTTCAAAAAAGTCTTCTGGACAGTTTAATTCTTCAACGAGACGTTTCGACTTCCATCCGGAAATCATTTTCAATCTGAATGAAATGGACTGAAACCTGGATCCATTTATACTAACCTGAGTAACAGGTAAAAAATAGAAAGAAGGGCTCGACCAATGAGACTGTGTTCCTTAAGATGGCCGTGAATGGCTCCTATTACAATAGGAGTAGACAACAGACAACACATATCGACAGATGGCTCTACTGAGTGAATGGCTCCTATTACAATAGGAGCCATTCACGGCCATCTTAAGGAACACAGTCTCATTGGTCTATTTTTTACCTGTTACTCAGGTTAGTATAAATGGATCCAGGTTTCAGTCCATTTCATTCAGATTGAAAATGATTTCCGGATGGAAGTCGAAACGTCTCGTTGAAGAATTAAACTGTCCAGAAGACTTTTTTGAAACTTCTTCTACTATGGATCACTCCTGGATGAATGAGGGACTACACGGATTTGTTGCTAAAAACATTTTTATGTGTTCTTTTCAGTATGAATTCAAACAACACCACATACAGTCTGCATTAGGAACTTAAGTGAGATAAATACAGTCATATTTACAGTATGTCTGCCCACTCTTGGTATTCCATGTTACAAAAATTACAGACGGCTAAATTAACTGGGTTTAATGAAGACAACCAATACTGAAACAAAAAGCCCCCCAAAAAACCCAACCCACGCATAACAGTATATTTACATCATACCGCATATAGATCAATCGTATTGTCTTTGGTTTTAGACTTAAAGTTATGAATGCTTAAACTCTAGCTCAATTTGTCCCTAATAAATTCCCATTTTTGACCAGAGCAAAGGATATTTGTTTCAAGCATAGTTTTTACTTTGGGTAAAATAAATTTGTAACTTGTTCTGTGATTTTCTTGATTTTGAACAAGAGCTTATTGCTTTGTACAGAACTAATTGTTTGTAATGAAGACACTAGTCCTGTGCTCAGGACTCTGTACTGGCTTACTGTGGCTCAGAGAATAGACTTTAAAGCTGCTCTGCTTGGGTTTAAATGTGAAATGTTAGTGTTTTGTGAACCATCTAGAACTCCGAGGACCTCTGGGACCGGCCTCCTGCTGATGTCTAGAGTCAGGACTAAACATGGAGAACAAACTTCCTGAGGCTGTGAGACATCAGAAGGAATTTGATGAACCGATATCAGACATGTAAGAGTGCTTTTTTTTTTCCGAAACAACCAAGTGAGTTTTTTTTTACTCTATATGACAATATAAAACATAGGCAGGTTAGGTAGCGTGCTTTCCAGGTTCCAATGTTGCTCCATTTAAAGACGCAAAATAAACGTAATCTGAGAAAAAAAACAAGTTGGTGAATGTAACCAAAAGCAATTTCCTCAACCCTGAGATGCAAGGAAGCAGCGCAATTAATACAAAACAAAACTCCTCTTAAGTAAAAGCAGGTGTAAATCCTGACATCACAACATGAAATACAATCAATGAAAAGAGGCGGTCTTTCATTGACCCAAAAGGAATAGTTTTAGTTGTTGAGAAACAAAAGGCTGGACAGACATCCAGAACAACCAGAAATAGGTGACGGGTGCAGCAGTCTTAGGAACTCATTTTATCTGCTTTAATATGTAATTCGAAAAAAAAAAAAAAGAAAAACACAACCTTAAAATATTTTCTGATAAATGAAAAAAAACCTAGTTCCTCCTACTTTCCAAAAATACAATTTCCTTGCAGATTTGTCATTCAATGTGGAAGTTTAAATGATTTATTTTTATACCTGTGTGGGACTGTGACAGACTGGTGACCTGCTGAGGGTGTACCTTTTGGACAAGTTTAATTGTTTTTGCTAGAAAGTGAACATGTGTAACGGTCGGACTTGGCAACTCTTTCCAACTTGTCTTTCTTCTTGATGGCGTAGGAGTTGAAGGATCCCTTTGCAGCTTTAATGAGCTCATCAGCCAGGCACTCAGCAATACTCTTGATGTTCCTAAATGCAGCTTCTCTTGCAGGTTGACTTTGCAGAGAGGCACACCCACAACCTGCCTCCTGACAGTTCCAGCATGACCAATGCGAGGGGAATCTTCACAAGGACCACTGTTGATGACGGCATTGACTAAAACCTGGAGGGGGTTCTCTCCAGTCAACAGGTGAATGATCTTGAAGGCATGCTTGACAATGCGCGCACACTCATAAGTTTCTTGCCATTGTTGCGGCTGTGCATCATCATAGAGTTAGTCAAGCGTTCTACAATTGGGCACTGGGGTCTTTCCCATTGATTTGGACATCGTCAGTGCTCTACTTCTCAAAGAGCGTAATCTCTGGGGTCTCAGCCACTGCTGGGGCAGTCTCCCAATCACTCATTGTGTCTGAAGTACTGTAGCACACATTTCCCTTCAGGGGTCGCCACAGCAAGTCACTTTGTTCCATCTAACCCTATCTGCTGCATCCTCTTCGGCCACGTCAACTATTTGCATGTCTTCTTTCATTGTATCCATGAACCTCCTCTTTGGCCTTCCTCTAGTCCTCTTTCCTGGTGGTTCCAAACCCAGCATCCGTCTTCCAATGTAGTCTCTCTCTCTTCCCTGCACATGTCCAAACCATCTCTGTCTGGCCTCTCTGGCTTTATCTCCAAAACCTCTAACATGTGCTGTTCCTCTGATCCTGTCCATTCTGGTCACTTCCAGAGAGATCCTCAGCATCTTCATCTCTGCTACCTCCATCTCTGTTTCCTGTCTTTTCCTCAGTGCCACTGTTTCTAGACCAAACAGCATGGCCGGTCTCACCACGGTTGAGATTGGATACCATGATATTAAAGTAAGACTTGTACTGTATAGTATGCAAATGGAGAACTTAATAAGAGTCTGAAGCTTTTTGGTATCAGGATGTCTTTGATGACTTCTTTCTTTCATTTAGAGTTGAAAAATTCAAAAACTGCTTCAGATTTTCTGGAATTATCTGCAATCACCTTAAAGATTTCTTGTTTTACAAGTTGAAAGAAAGAAATATGTCTTCTTGATTCAATTGTTTTGATTTCCTTTTATACTTCATTAATCAAAAAGACAAAGAGCTCCCTCTATTGTTGATTAGTGATGATATTCTCACATCACCAGGAGACCATTGGTAGTGTTTTTGTGCAGCTTTCTAATCCAGCTGCATCACTGTGTTGACTCACAGAGCAGAAATACACTCCACTGTCTTCAGACTGCAGGTTGGTTACCGTCAGAGATCCAGTCAGAGCATCTTTCTTCTCTGCTGGGAATTTCTCCTTACTGAAACCATCTGTGTATTTATGTGGACTGTTTGAAATTGTGAAAACTATTTCTTTTATTCCTTCACCAGGTAGCTGCTGGTACCAGTACATCTGGAAATATAAAGCCCCCCATGTGTGGCTGCAGTCCATTGTCGTGCTTCCACCCTGTTTTTCCCACAGAATGGGTGTCTGGTTGACATCTCCTCCATCAGTCCGACCTGGGTGGAAAATAAAGTTTCAATCAAGAAGAGTCCTGGTTTTACATTTTGTTGGAAATAAATCAGCTGATGTTCCAGTTTTTACCTTTCATCCAGACGACAAACACCACCAAGCTGAGGATAGCAGTCATGATCCAAACTGGGTAGTTATTTATCAGTGTATCACACATACACACACACATAGGAGGAGATGCAATTAGGTGGGGAATACTTCCTGTTCATATGAACCAATCAGAAGCTCTCAGTCTCAGTCATGTTTGGTTAATTTCATCTGATGAAAGAGGAAACCCCCACCCCTGCCCAAAAAAACATATCAGTGAATATTTTATTAGATTTTTATGTATGAATGCAAACAACACCACATGCAGTCTGCATGAGGAACTGAAGTGAGATTAATACAGTCTGCCCACTCTTAGTATTCCATGTTACAGAAATTACAGATGGCTAAATTAACTGGGTTTAATGAAGACAACAAATACTAAAACAAAAAGCCCCCCAAAAAACCCAACCCACGCGTAACAGTATATTTACATCATACCGCATATAGATCAATCGTATTGTCTTTGGTTTTAGACTTGAAGTTATCAATGCTTAAACTCTCGCTCAATTTGTACCTAATAAATTCCCATTTTTGACCAGAGCAAAGGAAATTTGTTTCAAGCATAGTTTTTACTTTGGGTAAAATAAATTTGTAACTTGTTCTGCGATTTTCTTGATTTAGAACAAGAGCTTATTGCTTTGTACAGAACTAATTGTTTGTAATGAAGACACTAGTCCTGTGCTCAGGACTCTGCACTGGCTTCCTGTGGCTCAGAGAATAGACTTTAAAGCTGCTCTGCTTGGGTTTAAATGTGAAATGTTAGTGTTTTGTGAACCATCTAGAACTCCGAGGACCTCTGGGACCGGCCTCCTGCTGATGTCTAGAGTCAGGACTAAACATGGAGAACAAACTTCCTGAGGCTGTGAGACATCAGAAGGAATTTGATGAACCGATATCAGAGATGTAAGGCTGCTTTTTTTTTTTTTTTTCAGAAACAACCAAGTGAGTTTTTTTTTACTCTATATGACAATATAAAACATTGAAAAACAGACGCAGGTTGGGAAGCGTGCTTTCCAGGTTGCTGGTACCAATATTGCACCATTTAAAGACACAAAATAAACGCAATCTGAGAAAAAAAACAAATTGGTGAATGTAACCGAAAGCAATCTCCTCAGCTCAGGGACGTAAGGAAGAAGTGCAATAAAAATTTAAAAAACTCCTCTTAAGTAAAAGCAGGTGTAACTCCTGACATCACGGCATGAAATACAACCAATGAAAAGAGGCGGTCTTTCATTGACCCAAAAGGAATACTTTTAATTGTTGGTCAACAAAGGGCTGGACGGACTTTCAGAACAACCAAAAATAGGTGACAAGTGCAGCAGTCTTTAATATGTAATTCGGAAAAACAAAACAAAACCTTCAAATATTTTCTGATAAACGAAAAAAACCTAGTTCCTACTACTTTCCAAAAACACACATTTTTGACAGATTTGTCATTCAATGTAGTAGTTTAAATTATTTATTTTTATATCTGTGTGGGACTGTGACAGACTGGTGACCTGTTGAGGGTGTACCTTTTGGACAAGTTTAATTGTTTTTGCTAGAAAGTGAACATGTGTAACGGTCGGACTTGGCAACTCTTTCCAACTTGTCTTTCTTCTTGATGGCGTAGGAGTTGAAGGATCCCTTTGCAGCTTTAATGAGCTCATCAGCCAGGCACTCGGCAATACTCTTGATGTTCCTGAATGCAGCTTCTCTTGCAGGTTAACTTTGCGGAGAGGCATACCCACAACCTGCCTCCTGACAGTTCCAGCATGACCAATGCGAGGGGAGTCTTCACAAGGACCACTGTTGATGATGGCATTGACTAAAACCTGGAGGGGATTCTCTTCAGTCAACAGGTGAATGATCTTGAAGGCATGCTTGACAATGCGCACAGTCATCAGTTTCTTGCCATTGTTGCGGCTGTGCATCATCATAGAGTTAGTCAAGCGTTCTACAGTTGGGCACTGGGCCTTTCTCATTGATTTGGACATCGTCAGTGCTCTAATTCCCAAAGAGCATAATCTCTGGGGTCTCAGCCACTGCTGAGGCAGTCTCCCAATCACTAATTGTGTCTGCCGTGCAGTAGCACACTTCTCTGAGACGGAAAAGAGACCCTGCCTCTGATTTGATTCCAGCTGATAAAACATTCAGCATTTCCAATATCCAAGAATTGGAGCAGTAACCAGACATTTACAACCCCGCAAAGATTGATGAGCTGGAAGGAAGTCATTTAAGACAACAAAACAAACTTTAATCTAATGAGAATTCATTCAGGAGAAAAGTTTGGATACCACGATATTGAAGTAAGACTTGTACAGGCCAATGGTAGACTTACTAAGAATCTGAAGCTTGTTGGTATCAGAACGTCTTTGATGATATCTTTCTTTCATTTAGAGTTTAAAAAAAAAAACAAAACTCAAAAGCTGCGTTAGAGCTTCTGGAATTACAGTATCTGCAAATCACCTTGACGATTTCTTGTTTTATAAGTTGAAAGGAAGAAACATGCAACGTTGTCTTGATTTGATTTCCTTTTATATTTCATTAATCAAAAAGACAAAGAGCTCCCTCTATTGTTGATTAGTGATGATATTCTCACATCACCAGGAGACCATTGGTAGGGTTTTTGTGCAGCTTTCTAAACCAGCTGCATCACTGTGTTGACTCACAGAGCAGAAATACACTCCACTGTCTTCAGACTGCAGGTTGGTTACCGTCAGAGATCCAGTCAGAGCATCTTTCTTCTCTGCTGGGAATTTCTCCTTACTGAAACCATCTGTGTATTTATGTGGACTGTTTGAAATTGTGAAAACTATTTCTTTTATTCCTTCACCAGGTAGCTGCTGGTACCAGTACATTTGGTAATATGAAGCCCCCCATGTGTGGCTGCAGTCCATTGTCGTGCTTCCACCCTGTTTTTCCCACAGAATGGGTGTCTGGTTGACATCTCCTCCATCAGTCCAACCTGGGTGGAAAATAAAGTTTCAATCAAGAAGAGTCCTGTTTTTACATTTTAATTGAAATAAATCAGCTGATGTTCCATTTTTTACCTTTCATCCAGACGACAAACACCACCAAGCTGAGGATAGCAGTCATGATTCAAACTGGGTAGTTAGTTATCAGTGTATCACATATACACACACACATACGAGGAGATACAATTAGGTGGGGAATACTTCCTGCTCATATGAACCAATCAGAAGCTCTCAGTCTCAGTCATGTTTGGTTAATTTCCTCTGATGAAAGAGGAACCCAAACCCCTGCCCAAAAAAAACACATCAGTGAATATTTCATTTCATTTTTATGTATGAATGCAAACACCACATACAGTCTGCATGAGGAACTGAAGTAAGATTAATACAGTCTGCCCACTCTTAGTATTCCATGTTACAAAAATTACAGATGGCTAAATTAACTGGGTTTAATGAAGACAACAAATACTAAAGCAAAAACCAAAAAAAAAAAAACCAACCCATGCGTACCAGTATATTTACATCATACCGCATATAAATCAATCCTATTGTCTTTGGTTTTAGACTTAAAGTTATCAATGTTTAAACTCTCGTTCGATTGTCCCTAATAAATTCCCTTTTTGACCAGAGCACGGGAAATTTTTTTTAAGCATAGTTTTTACTTTGGGTAAATTAAATTTGTAACTTGTTCTGCGATTTTCTTGATTTTGAACAAGAGCTTATTGCTTTGTACAGAACTAATTGTTTGTAATGAAGACACTAGTCCTGTGCTCAGGACTCTGCACTGGCTTCCTGTGGCTTAGAGAATAGACTTTAAAGCTGCTCTGCTTGGGTTTAAATGTGAAATGTTAATGTCTTATGAACCATCTAGAAGTCTGAGGACCTCTGGGACCGGCCTCGTGCTAGTGTCTAGAGTTAGGACTAAACATGGAGAACAAACTTCCTGAGGCTGTGAGACTTTAGCAGGAATTTGATGAACCGATATCAGAGATGTAAGACTTCTTTTTTTTTTTTTCCGAAACAACCAAGTGAGTTTTTTTTTACTCATAATGACAATATAAAACATTGAAAAGCAGACGCAGGTTAGGTAGCGGGCTTTCCAGGTTGCTGGTACCAATATTGCACCATTTAAAGACACAAAATTAACGCAATCTGAGAAAAAAAAAAAACAAGTTGGTGAATGTAACCCACAGCAATTTCCTCAGCTCAGGGATGTAAGGAAGAAGTGCAATAAAAATTTAAAAAACTCCTCTTAAGTAAAAGCAGGCATGAATCCTGACATCACAACATGAAATACAATCAATGAAGAGAGGCGGTCCTTCATTGACCCGAAAGGAATACTTTTAATTGTTGGGAAACAAAGGGCTGGTCAGACTTTCAGAACAACCAGGTATAGGTGATGGTGCAGCAGTCTTTGGAACTCATTTTATCTGCTTTAATATGTAATTCGAAAAAAAAAAAAGAAAAACACAACCTTCAAATATTTTCTGATGAACAAAAAAAAACTAGTTCCTCCTACTTTCCAAAAACACACATTTTTGACAGATTTGTCATTCAATGTAGTAGTTTAAATTATTTATTTTTCTCTCTGTGTGGGACTGTGACAGACTGGTGACCTAAGGGTGTACCTTTTGGACAAGTTTAATTGTTTTGCAAGAAAGGGAACATTTGTAACGGTCGGACTTGGCAACTCTTTCCAACTTGTCTTTCTTCTTGATGGCGCAGGAGTTGAAGGATCCCTTTGCAGCTTTAATGAGCTCATCAGCCAGGCACTCAGCAATACTCTTGATGTTCCTAAATGCAGCTTCTCTTGCAGGTTGACTTTGCGGAGAGGCACATCAACAGCCTGCCTCCTGACCGTTCCAGCACGACCAATACGAGTGGAGTCTTCACAAGGACCACTGTTGATGATTGCATTGACTAAAACCTGGAGGTTGTTCTCTTCACTCAACAGGTGAATGATCTTGAAGGCATGCTTGACAATGCACATCGGTTTCTTGCCATTGTTGCGGCCGTGCATCATCATAGAGTTAGTCAAGCGTTCTACAATTGGGCACTGGGGCCTTTCTCATTGATTTGGACTTCGTCAGTGCTCTACTTCTCAAAGAGCGTAATCTCTGGGGTCTCAGCCACTGCTGGGGCAGTCTCCCAATCACTCATTGTGTCTGAAGTACTGTAGCACACATTTCCCTTCAGGGGTCGCTACAGCAAGTCAGTTTCTTCCATCTAACCCTATCTGCTGCATCCTCTTCGGCCACGCCAACTATCTTCATGTCTTCCTTCACTATATCAATGAACCTCCTCTTTGGTCTTCCTCTAGTCCTCTTTCCTGGTGGTTCCAAACCCAGCATCTTTCTACCGATGTACTCTCTCTCTCTCCTCTGCACATGTCCAAACCATCTCAGTCTGGCCTCTCTGACTTTACCTCCAAAACCTCTGATCCTTTCCATCCTGGTCACTCTCAGAGAGATCCTCATCATCTTCATCTCTGCTACCACCATCTCTGTTTCCTGCCGTTTCTAGACCAAACAGCATGGTCAGTCTCACCACGGTTGAGACTGGATACCATGATATTAAAGTAAGACTTGTATATGCAAATGGAGGACTTAATAAGAGTCTGAAGCTTTTTGGTACCAGGATGACTCTGATGACTTCTTTCTTACATTTAGAGTTGAAAAATTCAAAAGCTTCTTCAGATTTTCTGGAATTGTCTGCCAATCACCTTAAAGATTTCTTGTTTTACAAGTTGAAAGAAAGAAACATGTCTTCTTGATTCGATTGTTTTGCTTTCATTTTATATTTCATTAATCAAAAAGACAAAGAGCTCCCTCTATTGTTGATTAGTGATGATATCCTCACATCAATAGTAGACCATTGGTAGGATTTTTTGTGCTGCTTTCTAAACCAGCTGCATCACTGTGTTGACTCACAGAGCAGAAATACACTCCGCTGTCTTCAGGCTGCAGGTTGGTTACTGTCAGAGATCCAGTCAGAGCATCTTTCTTCTCTGCTGGGAATTTCTCCTTACTGAAACCATCTGTGTATTTATGTAGACTGTTTGAAATTGTTAAAACTATTTCTTTTATTCCTTCACCAGGTAGCTGCTGGTACCAGTACATCTGGAAATATGAAGCCCCCCATGTGTGGCTGCAGTCCATTGTCGTGCTTCCACCCTGTTTTTCCCACAGAATGAGTGTCTGGTTGACATCACCTCCATCAGTCCAACCTGGGTGGAAAATAAAGTTTCAATCAAGAAGAGTCCTGGTTTTACATTTTGTTGGAAATAAATCAGCTGATGTTCCAGTTTTTACCTTTCATCCAGACGACAAACACCACCAAGATAAGGATAGCAGTCATGATCCAAACTGGGTAGTTATTTATCAGTGTATCACACATACACACACATATACGAGGAGATACAATAAGGCGGGGAATACTTCCTGCTCATATGAACCAATCAGAAGCTCTCAGTCTTCATGTGTGGTTAGTTATCTCTGATGAAAGAAGAAAAAAAAACAGAAAAAACAAAATTGCTGGATATTTTGTTTAATTTTTTATGTTCTTTTCAGAATGAATTCAAACAATACCACATACAGTCTGCATGAGGAACTGAAGTGAGATTAACACAGTCTTATTTACACCTACCCAATCTCATTATTCCATGTTACAAAAATTACACATGGCTAAATTGACTGGGTTTAATAGACTTAAAAAAAGGCTTAACATTCCAAACGTAACAGTATATTCACATCATATCGCATATAAATCAATCCTATTGTCTTTGCATTTAGACTTAAAGTTATCAATATTTAAACTCTCGTTTGATTAATTCTCTAATAAATTTTTTTTGACCAGAAGAAAGAAAATAGTCATTTGTTTTAAGCATAGTTTTTTACTTTGGGTAAATTAAAATTAAGGAGTACAGGAAGTGGGAGGTGGGAAGGGGGCGGACGACTGGCGGGGATGTACAAAATCGTTAATGTTACTAGGTTTGAATTTTTTAGGATCGCCCCACTCTGTTTTCCCCTCTGCTTGGTTTAGACCTGGTGAACTTGACCTCCATCAGTCAGACCTGTATGGATAACAAAGTTTCCAGATACTTTTATTTCCCGATCCCTGAAACAAATCAGCAGATGTTCCAGTTCTCACCTTTCATTCAGAAAACATACATCACAATCCTGGGAAATGTTGCAGTCATGTTCAAAACTGGGTAGGATAGTGTGTATCACACACACAAGAAGATATGAGGAAATCCGTCACTGCAGCATGGGATGCTTTCTGTTCATGTGGACCAACAAGAAGCTCTCGTTTCTCATTCATGACTAGCTGAACTGCACCTTTATTTGAAGGAAATTGTGTTTTGTCTTTGTGACACAGTGATAAGGGGGCTCCAGATGGGGCTCCAGGTGGAGCTCCGTCATCCTCCAACTCTCAGACATTCTGTCGGATTTTAAGCGAAACAATAAAAACAAAAGGCCATTTTCTCATTCAGTTTTCATCCTGTCTCTTCTATGAGTCACCTTGTTTGCAAAAAGTCAGTTCAAAGTTTAACAATTTTTTCATGCCCTGTATTTTTTATTTGATCAATTTGGCCGGTCAGAAATGATGGGTGTGTGGTTGTGTTAAAAACCTGGCATCTCAAGCCATTAAATTCTAATTTATCAAATCATTCTTTTTTCAATACTACAGAAACATAAATGCTTAACCAAATCTCCATGAAATTTTTTAAGATTTATAATGCAGTTTGGATAAATGATTAAATATGATAATAAAAAATCCTTTATTATTAAAGAATGTTTGTTGAAATAAATGTCCAGTTTAATGTGACCGTGTCCCTTGTTCTGTCATCCAATGCCAATAGACGGAACAAGCCGGTAAAAAAACTGGACATGTGGTTGGCTTATCCCTTGCCTTCATTCTGGCTAGGGACAGAATCTCTCCATGAATCTGTAGACCTTCTGAAGAGCAGCTTTAGCAACAGACTCCTGCAACCCCGCTGCTCAAAGGAACGTTACAGAAAATCATTCTTACCATCCTCCATCAAACTATTTAACCTTTCACTTTCAAACCTTTAATTATTTGCCATTCACAATGTTGTATGAGATTGTATGAATGTAACACTGCAGCACTCAAATTTCCCTTCGGGGATAAAAAAAGTATATTTAATTCAACTCAACTAGCTGCAGACTTTTATGTCTCAGCAGCAGATGGAGTCAGAGATCCAGATGAGAAAAAAAACAAACAGTTCTAACCTCCCCAGCTGAAACATCCTGAAAAAAAAAAAGTCAGTTAGAGGGTTCAAACTCATTTCAGTTTCAGGAACTGCAACAACAAACATGACACATTATTATTTTTTTTTAAATCAAAATAATAACCATCTAGTTACTCATTTTATTCTGTGTTTTTATCTGTTTTAGTGATCATATGCAAAATTTAAAAGGAGAAAAAAAAATGCAATATTTAAAGATTTTCTTTTTTTTTTTTTTTACTAATGTTCTTGATCATTCTTATTAATTATACAGACATTTTGGGTTTAATGTAATAAAATACATAATTTTGTTGTATCATTAAATATCTTTTAAAGATGTCTTTAACTTAAAATGATTGTGGCATGATGGATTTAGGGGGCTTGTTGTGTGGATGATGCATGATGAAATGTAAAAGATTGTGAAGATGAATTAGAAATGGTAAAAGGCAAAAAAAAGCAACTTTTTGATAAACAGTTATCCCTTTACAGATCCAAATCTTATCCATAAACTTCATGTTAACAAATTAGACGTAGTTAGTGTTAAAAAAAATTAGATACAATGGTTAGGAAGGTTACTAACTGAGTGACTAGAGGTTTTGGAGATAGTCAGAGAGGCCAGACTGAGATGGTTTGGACATGTGCAGAGGAGAGAGAGAGTACATCAGAGGAAGGTTGCTGGATTTGGACCCACCAGGAACGAGGTCTAGAGGAAGACCAAAGAGGAGGTTCATGGATACAGTGAAGGAAGACATGAAGATAGTTGGCGTGACCGAAGAAGATGCAGCAGATAAGGTTAGATGGAAGACACTGACTTGCTGTGGCGACCCCTGAAGGGAAGTGCTGGAAAAACAAGATGGCATTTTAATCATTCAATCAAATTCAGAACAGAAAATATCTTGTTAACTGCTTGAAAACTCACTATGTGGGTTGAGCATGTATGTCTAATTTGGTAAAAAAAAATAAAATAAATCAAAAACAACCAATCATCCAATTTTTTTCTAAATCGTTGCTCACACAGTTTAAAAAAATAAAAAAAAACAAAAACTCTGCGCTTTAACAGTGTGACTTATAGATGTGAATGTTTGACATGTTGATGTATAAACTTTTAATTCATTAGATTAAGAATCTACCAAGTTTTCTTTTTGGTCCACTTCAAATTTAAATAACTGTTTTTATTGCTCATAGTCTTTAAGTTTTAACCTCAGATGGTTTTTACACCGTATGAATCAGAAGGTCATGGGGTTTTTTTTTTTTTTGGACCAAAATGCATCAATAACTTTTTGATACAATAAAAACCAGCCGACAGTTTTTTTCTTTAAAACTTCAATTCACAAACTTAATCTCATTTTAAATTTAGTTTTATCTAAAGTTTCTTTTGTTTAAACAGATTTTTCGCAGCATATTCAACTTTTAAACCGGAGTTTGTACTCAGTTATTTTATTATGCGTTCATCTGCATGTTGTAGAAGTAAAGAGGTTTTTTTTTTTCTTTTCATCAGACGGTTAAAAAGTATTTTGCATGTTTGCAAGTGCATTTGGAAGAGATCACAATGACCTGAATCCTCTGAGGGTTTTTTTTAAAATAACTTTTAAAACACCTTAAAGTGTCAACTTCTGTGATTTCCATAGGAAAAACAACAGCAACCAAGAAAATTCTATTGCATATCTTTTTGATTAATACTCTAAGATGAAATTTAAATACTAGAAAAACACATAGACCACACAAAAAGTTGATCTGGTTAAGCCTTGAAGGATTTTTCTATAATTACAGTGTTGGGCAGGGAGGTTTTTCACTTTGCTCTCTATATAATCTCAAATGAAAGGGTGTAAAACTAAACTGAGCGAGTATTGGTACCAGGGATGGGTTCTATTTCAGGCAACATATTACTATTACTTTTGCATTCATCTATAACTATCACAATTATGTTTGGTCATATAACTAATCAGACTGGCCGGCTCTGTCATTGGCAGCAAACAGGACTCACTTGAGGCAGTGGTGGCGAGGAGGTCACTGAACAAACTTTTGTCCATCATGGACAATCATGACCATCCTCTCTACCCACTCCTAGACGAACAGCGGAGCTCCTTCTCCAAGAGGCTCAGACAGCTCTGCTCGAGAACATCTCGTTACCGGAGGTCTTTCTTCCTGTACGTGATCGGGCTCTACAATGACTCACTTAGCAGACAGAAAGTTGTTGCTGTGACACACAAATTTCCCATGTGTGGGATCATTAAAGTATAATCTGATTCCGATTCTGATACTGATATTACAATTAGATGTCCATTTACTGCTATTACTATTACACATACATTTACACAACCGTACCAGCGAGTCTGGACTTTCTTTCTTGACAGAAATTATCAAAACACAATTTGTGTTTGTACATATTTCAAAATGTATTTTTTATTGGTCGATAATGTTAAACTACTACAATACTACTACTATTATGTAGTAGTATTGTACTACAATACTACTACTATTATGTAGTAGTATTGTACTACAATACTACTACTATCATGTAGTAGTATTGTAGTACTATCATAATAACTATCACATTATGATAGTACTACAATCACACTAGTTTGTGTGATAGTTTGTACACACACACAAACTATCCTTCACATCAGTTCCCTTTAATTATGAATGTACCCATTTTGACTGAAGTCCAAAGAGGACTCTTCTGAACGAGAATCTATTCTCTCTTTGGGGTAGCAGTTTCAATTCACAGGGCTATTATGTGAACACCACGAGAGCGTCTTACTGATTGTTCAATTTTGTTGGGGACAATGGAAGGTAAGTAGACCACTATGGAGAGTATCTAGACCCACTCATTTGTAAACAAAGGATATACCTGTCCACTAGCTGAATTGCAAATGCCATCCGGCCATTGTCTGACCCTAACATAACCCTCACAGGTAATTATCACAGTGCCCAAAGGCATTCACACCCCTGACAGTAAATGACCCTAAGCACCAGTGGCCCTTTCAACAAGTTCATTGATTGCCATGCCAGAAACAGATGGCAGTAATGTATACGTAATCTGATATTACTCCATACTTTGCCGTCTATTACTTTCAAATTTCAATCAATTATTGTTACAGCAAAAACCTTCTAGTATTATTGAATATTCCACATTACTACTACCTCATCACTTATTGGTACACATTTATTTGGTTTTCTATATGAAAAAAAGGCTTCTGTTCTTGATAAACATCTGCTGTTTGCCACGTTTCCAGACACGTTATTTTTGTTTCAGTTGGCACAGAAATAGCTGCTTTACCAGCTGTTTGCTCAGAGATGTACAGAGTGTGTGTGCATGAGGTCTTGCATGCACACAGGTGCTGTTCGAAAAAAATACAGGATGTGGAGTAGAAACGAGAAGAATCTACAAGCTGCTCTCTGACCACATCCTGTCTTCACATGAAGAGCTCAACTCCTCTGCAGCTTTCATTTTCATCACCAACTGCAGCTCTGACCTTTTTATTCACAGAAAATAACACACACTTCCTGCCATGTGGCAGAGCCACACTCCCACATATAATTCCTTTATGAGAATATTTTGGATATGAAATTAAAAAACACTGAACCCGCTCTAATGATCTTTAAATAGCATCTCTGTAATAAAGCTGATCATTTATCATGATCACGCAAGGTCAAATATATTTTTTTTTGTAAGTTAATGAGAACCACTTTAACACTGTGCCGCACGTAAGATAAATAGTTTTCAAGAAAAAAAAATACAGTTAAGAACAAGAAGTGTTCTGTGTTTGATGAAAACTTAAGTATTTTAAATGGATTTGATCATACTTTCGGGTTCTGTCCTAAAATACAACGCTTTTGGGGAAATATCTGTAGGGCACTTAGCTGCATCTTGGGAATCAAATTAACTTTAAATCCACTCATGTTTCTGTTTGGAATCAATAGTGAGACTCTGCCATTGCTTAACGATGATCAGGGGATTATTACTGTAACGACTTTGCTTGCCCGACGCCTCATCCTCCTTGGGTGGAGGGATGCTAATGCCCACCTTATCATATTGGATCAGAACTGTGCTTTACCATCTCAAATTAGAGAAGATAAGATACACGCTGAGAAAATCTGAGCATAAACTTGACATATATTATTATATATTTACAGTATATATAATTTTTATCATTTTATATATACTGTATATATTTATATATCATTTTATATCACTGCTATTGTGACTGACTATATTTTTTATATTTTTTTGTTTCTCAATGTCTTTTTTTTTTTAAACAATAAAATATGTTTATGTACAGTACTAACTTTATGTGGAATTGGTAGCGGGAGGGGTGGGGCGCTTATTGTTACATACATCTTTTTCTTACTTGTGTGTATTGTTTGTAAGATCAAAATCAATAAATACCTCATCTAAAGATTAATATTGATCATATTTAGTGAGAAAAAAAAATCAAATGAAAATTTCTTTGTAGAAATGTGTGTTTTAAAGTAATTTATTTAACAGTTTCCAAATTATTGCTGTAAAAAGGACACAATTGTCTGCGTGTTCAATGCGTGATAAAATGAAAAAGAAAAAAAAAAAACACAGTCCAGAAATTACTTTTTACATCAAAATTTTTTTTTTTTTAATATAATTATAAGAAAAAAGCATCAAATTGAAGATTGTATTTCTTTAGCAGAGATTTGCTGCAGCGTTGAAACAACACAATATATTTTATATTTTATTTACAGCAGCTGGTATAGTCTGGTTTCTTCAGACCTTGTTCTGCATTCCTCCAAATATCTGCAACACAAAAAAGAAGAAAAAAATAAAGTCTGAGCCTCAACTTAAAGTTCACAGTAACTTCTGATTAAACACAGATACATTTATGTTCATCACACCTGGAGTTTCCAAACCAAAAAGCAAACGAAGCCTCCGTAGATGCAGCTCTTGATGGTGAAAACAGTGTAAGAAAGTTTTGCAGTCTGTGTGATCTTCAGATATTTCTCTGTAAAGAGGAAACATCTCATTAAACCAGAGTAATGATCACATCTTAATTCTAATATTAAAGAGTTTAAATACCTCTGGACATTATTCCATCTGAATCAGCCACTATAAAATAAGAAGATGCGATGATAAGGAGTGTGTTCTAATAAATTTGGTTTCCAAATGATCGAAACTCACCTTTAACACCAAAAACTGAAACAGACTTTTGGATTTTTTCAGTTCCCTCAAAGGTGACGGTGCAGGTGAAATTATTAGCTTGGATCCATGTTTCAGCAGGAATCCTCATCCTGCTGGTCAGCATGTACATTTTGGTCTCTTCGTCTCGTTTAGCAACGCTGTCGGTCGCCACACCGTTGGTGATGATTCGCCCATTTTGGTACCAAGTTACAGAGACGTGGTCGGGATAGAAATCCGATGCTATGCATAGTAACGTCTTCTTTTTTCTCTCATTTTTTGAAGGTGGTAAAACTTTCACAGCTGGTGGGGTGATATCAAGCCCTGGTTCTGAAAAGACACACAATTACATTTATTATTTAAGAATGAAGTTCATTTTAACGTGTTCTTCAGTTTGAGAACAGGTCACCATCAAATGTTAACATGATTAAGATATTCATCTTCTGAACCATCAAGCCCTAATGAAGTTGCGGGGTGTGCCGGACCCTATCCCGGCTAATTCAAGGTGAGAGGTAGGGTAGACCCCTAATAGATCGCCAGTCTGTCGCAGGGATACACACACATTCACACACACTCATTCCTTTCAATTGTTATTTTTTTGTTGCTGTTCTTGCCTTTGCCATCCTGTGGTCCCAGGGACGGCTTGGACCCCGTGGGATTCGAACCCAGGTTACTCTACCACTAGGCCAACGTCCCTCTAAGAGACATACACATTCCTAGGGGCAATTTCATTGTGGCCGATTAACCTAACAGGCATGTATTTGGAGGATGAGAGGAAACTGGAGTACCTGGAGAAAACCAGGTACACAGGGAGAACGTGCAAACTTCACACAGAAAGACCAGTGTTTTAAGTCCTGTTTCCCACCCAGGACTCAAATCCCCAACCTTTTTGCTGCGAAGCCACTGTGTGACTATTAATTAAAATATCAATAATAATAATAATCCCTTAAAATAATCAGAATCGTTTATGAGCGGATTTGAATTTAAAAACTGACTACAAAATATCTGCAATACAGTTTGTACAAGATGGGACTTTAAAAAAATAATAAAATAAAATAGAAGCAAAACAAACTTCACATGTTCTGGTTTAAAATCCGAACGCTCCTCATTCCCTCCAAACACAGCTGCACAAATTCTTGATTTTTTTTCAGTTCTTACAGAAATCATGCATCATAACCACTAAATAATCCAGTAGTCACACATTTTTAATCAACAAAACTACATTATATGCTTTTAGTAAAAAAAAAAAAAAAATCAACTAATTTGGTCGTTTCTTACCCAATACTGTCAGTTTGGTTCCTTTACCAAAGTAAGCAGGATCATAGTTGTTCACACTGATAAACACCTGCAGAAAAATCTGCTCGTGTTTTTAGAGCTCAAACCTGCCAACTGACTTTAAACCTCTTTCACGGACAAACTAAGCAAATTCTAGCTTTAAAATGAACCTTTAATCCCATTACCTAAATGTTTGTCATTGTTAAATTTAAGGTCATTTCAAGGTTTTTTTTTGCTATTGTTGATGAGCATTTATTTTGTCCATTTTTTTTTTTTTTTGAGACAAAAAATTTAAATTTTTCCAGTCTTACCTAAAACAGTGAGTTTCGTTCCAGGTCCAAAGTAAGCTTCTGACTGTGTTCACAGTGTTTCACAGAGCTGATAAAAACTGTCTGCTGATTCTGGCACAGAGCCAAATGTTTTACAGCAACGGAATTTTAACCAAATCAAAGCCCATTAAAAACAATTTCTTTGAAGTTTAATACAATTTCCCAGGGTTTTAAGCAGTATAAGTCATGGATAAGTTGAATGCTGTTGGATTATTAGTTGTTTTCTTACCTAATACAGTAAGTTTAGTTCCAGCTCCAAAGTAAGCCTCGTTGTAGGAGCACAGAGAATCTAAACTGGATCAAAACCTCTTCCTGACACTTTTTCGACTTAGACGACTCTTTCACTGTCTCATACTGTGTAAATAATCCATTGATCTTTTCAACATTAAATAATATTTTAAATATAAAATCACAGCCAAAGATACTGAAGTATAATTATAAAAACTTCTTACCTAAAACAGTGAGTTTAGTTCCTTTACCAAAGAAAGCCTCCGAGCCAGCGGTGACACAGTGAAAACCAGCTAAGCTCTCACACTCCAACAGATTGTTTCCAACACACTTTTTATGCTTCTGATTCTAAAGAAATTCAGATTTCTGCTATTTTGATCTTCTGTTTTTCATCCACAGAAAAGTTCTGATTAAAAAGCTTTTTAAATAGATTGATCATTAAAAATGGTTTTGTGTAAGTTTGGACATTTTTTTGTCCAAGAAGAATCTATTTTGTTCTCTGTATGAAAGTAGCTTCATACTGACTATTTTGATCTCCCAAGTTCTACAGTCTGATCGTCTTTGTTTTTGGTAACCGACAGTTGTTTTTTTCTCCAACTGAGTTTTATTTGTCTCAGAACAAAAAGTTCTAAACGTCACCCTCTTCTAATTTTATTCTAATAAATAAAAACCCCAAACAATTCTACAAGTTTAGATTTGATTTATTTTCTTACCTAAAACAGTTAACTTGGTCCCTCTGCCAAAGTAAGCTTCACTAGCACCAGAGTCACAGTACAAACTATTCGGCTCAAAATAGCTCAACATTTTATTTGCTCTTTAAGCTTTTGTGAAAAATGTTTCATTTTTTTCCAAAAAAGTTTGCAACACCAAGTATGAGTTAATTTTTCTTCTGAAATTCAAAACAGTTTGGTCCGACAAATTAAATAAAAAAATTACGTATATGTCAATACATCAATAATTTATTTTCTATCACATACATCTTTCTTTATTACTTAATGAGAAGATATTTGAACTCATGCTTACCTAAAACGGTCAGTTTCGTACCCGGGCCAAAATAAGCTTCATAATTGCCACAGAGATTCAGCTTAATGACAAAAAGTCCCAATTTGGAATTGAACTATAGATTTATTTAGGAATAAACACCCATTTTTTGCATCTTTATATTTAAAATGATGCTAATTTACTGGGTTTAAATAGTTATTACTTCACCCAAAACAGTTAGTTTTGTTCCTTTTCCAAAGTACGCTTCGTTGGCATTGTCACAGTGCAGCCATGCTAAACATGAACCTCATAAAAATCTTACCTGATACTTTCTCTTTTAATATCTCAAACTAAAGTCTGACCCATCGTATTATAGAATTAAAACAAAATATTTACCTAAAACTGTGAGTTTGGTTCCTTTTCCAAAGTAAGCTGGTTCAGAGTAGCTCACAGTGTTCTCAGTTCAGTTCAATAACCCGACATGTTTTATTTTTCACTTTCACTCCAACATCTTTACAGTTTAAATATATTAAAGAAAACATGTTAGAGTTCCAACTTACCCAGAACTGTGAGTTTAGTTCCTTTTCCAAAGTAAGCTGGTTGAGTGTTGCTCACAGTGTTCTCAGTTCAGTTCAATAACCCGACATGTTTTATTCTTCACTTTCACTCCAACATCTTTACAGTTTAAATTTATTAAAGAAAGCATGTGAGAGTTCCAACTTACCCAGAACTGTAAGTTTAGTTCCTTTTCCAAAGTAAGCTTCACTTCCAGTGTCACACTGAGCTTCTCCTCTAACAAAAAGTCATCAAACTCTTTAGAATCCTCCTGTTCAGAAATCATTTGATAATCCATAAGATGAAGAAGATTCAAACACACTTCAATCAGATAGAATTCACATATGTTTTAGTCTTTATCGTGATGTTTAAAAGAAACATCCAAAAACTTCATCTGAAAACTTTTTAAAAAGATCTTTTCTGTTAAAAGTCTCCATTTAATTTGTCAGATGAACATCAGAGGGTCTCAGCATCCTGCACACTTTCACAAGACTGATTTTTCTCTTTGCTGAGCCTCCAGAGCTGCACGGAGTCGTCTACTAAGTAGAAATTCATGTGAGGAGGTTTTTGTACGACGGCTCTATGGGATTGTATCACCGTGGCCCCCTGTCCCCACGGTGAAAAGATATCATACAAAAACCTTGTGTCTCTTCAGGGTTCCCCTCCCTCGTCCCCCCACCCAGTTCCCCTCTATCTCAGCCTCCATCTCTGTGTGTGTTTGTGTGTGAGAGCAGCTGTACAGGTCTGACTCCAACCTGATGCTTCTATTTCTGGGACAACTAAGAAAAGAAGAGAGAAGAAAGAGAAGGAAGAACTGCTCAGAGGAAATGACATCTCTGCTGGTCACACATCTTCATCCAATCAGTAACTTTTCTTTTATGACTCCCTTTTTATTCTTGATTTGGTTTGGATGACAATCACCCTTAAAAAAGAGAAAAAGTCACATCAAACAGAAACATGGGAAACAAGAATACTGATGTAGATACATTCAATTTCATAGTTTCATATCTACATGATCTCTTGATCTCTATTGAATTGGATTGAATTGAAAATAGTTTATTAATCCCCAAAAGAAAATTTGATGCTGCAGTGCAAACACCTCGATGCCCTCATCCTTCCAGTGGTCCTTCCTGGTTCGCTTACACCATGTGAAACTTAGTGTCTAAACACCTGCCAGTCCAGAATGAGTCCATGGAGTCAAGGTTCGATGAAGCACTGCAAAGTGGCCCCCCGCAATCCTGCTGGGTCAGAACGAGCAGAAATGTGATAAAATGTGGCAATTTTTGTCATATTTCTTTTCTGTAATTTTAACAACATAAAATATCTCCATTCAAATAAGGAGGTCTGTCAAGGAAAGGTTTCAGGCAAGACATGAGGTACAAATTTGTATTCAGATCAATTTAAACATAGTTATTTCTAATCATACTGAACATAAAACCCCTTTTGGTCCACAAAAAAAAAAAGAAGAGGAAAGGAAAGGGGACCAGTCAAGCTATCCACTTGCAGGGACAGTGAATGGACCACCAAAATGCAGGAAAAATATTCTTATTTTTCAAAATGTTCTGGATGTGTGTGTGTGGGGTGGGGACTCTATTACTGGCTTTGGCAACTACCTCATCCCCCCATGCCCTCTTTTAGAAAATCGTGGATTCACCCCTGTAAAAGACATAAAATCTGTATATGACAAGTGGGCGGACACCAATTCATAACCTACATGTACTATTAAGTTATGCATGAATTTTTTATTCATTTTACAAAAAAGATAATAACATAAATGACATTCAAAAATATAAACCAAAATATATGCTAAATTGGTCATTTCCAATAAATCATGAAACGAGGTGGAAGGGGAAAAACCCTTTTTGATTTCCACCTGTTGCTTATGTAATACTAAATTTGAATAAAAGCTCATTTTCATTCAAAGAACAATCATACATATTAACTTAACAGACTGAACTCCTCTGTCTCACGTACAGCACACCTCAGGACTGTAAGACAGCGGTGAGGTGTGCTGTAGGTGAGACAGAGGAGTTCAGTGTGGGGGTGGGACTGCACCAGAGATCTGCTCTGAGTCCTTTGCTGTTTGCTTTGGTCATGAACAGGCTGACAAACGAGGTTAGACAGGAATCACCGTGGACAATGATGTTTGCAGATGACATTGTGATCTGTAGTGAGAGAAGGGAAGAGGTGGAGAAAAAGCTGGAGAGGTGGAGGTTTGCACTAGAAAGAAGAGGAATGAAGATCAGTCAGAGTAAGAAAGAGTACGTGTGTGAATGAGAGGGAGCCAAATGGAAAAGTGAGATTACAGGGAGAAGAGATAAAGAAGGTGGAAGATTTTAAGTACTTAGGATCAACTGTCCAGAGCAATGGAGAGTGTGGAAAAGAGGTGAAGAAGCATGTGCGGGCAGGCTGGAACAGGTGGAGGAAAGTATCAGGTGTGATGGAAAAGTTTCATCTAAAATGAAAGGGAAAGTGTACAAAACCGTGGTGAGACCAGCCATACTGTTTGGTCTAGAGACAGTGGCTCTGAGGAAAAGACAGGAAACAGAGATGGAAGTAGCAGAGAGGAAGATGCTGAGGATCTCTCTGGGAGGGACCAGGATGGACAAGATCAATTAAACCATAAATATGAACAATATTAAAAACATGAAAAGCAATGGGGACTAAAACAAAAGTTGTAATATCAATACAATAAACATGTAATAGTCAGATCCCAGAAATACTGCTCAGCCAAGACCATTTATAAGTTAAAGACACAGCTTAAAATGAAACAATTTGTAATCCAACTCTTTTACAAGGTACTGCATCTCCATCTCACTTCCTTTACTCATGGTGCAAAGATTAAACCTCTAGATGTCAGTGTGAGATAACTTTAAAATCTGATATTTTTCCAGTCTTATGATTCCAAAAAGTACAAAGTTCTACTCAAAACGTTTATTATAAAGTGATGCATGTGAGGATGTGTGCAGGGCAGTGATGGAACAACGGATATAAAAACCATTAGCACCTGTTTTCTTATCAGATCTCATGTCGACAATGTGGTGCTACTAAAACATCTCTGAACTCCCGAGAGAGGTTTGAACTTCTGTTAAACATTGTTTTCACATATAAAAGTAGAGATGTTGTAAAGCCATGTTATTCTAATCTGAAAGTTACTTTCTTGTTCAAAAATTCTGGTGAGAAACATTTGAAAATTGTTTATTTCATCAATTTTCCTTTTAATCCCAGAGGAGACAGGGATTGGTTTTGTGTTATTGAAGATCAGTCAAACATGGTAGAGTTTCTAGCTTTGGATCTGCAGAGAAGAACTCAGAACTGAAGGTCAAGACGTGATGAATTCTGACAGATTGAAACGGAGCCCCATGTTCACTGAGTCTTTGCCAAGTTCAGAAGTTAGCTAAGTCCAGCTGTCCAGTGCTTTCCTGTATGCACCAGAACATGTGGAGATGATCATTACTGCCTTGTCCATGTTGCCAGGTTTCAGTCTGTTTGTTTCCACTACGCTCTAACATCTGACACAGGATCAAACCCTCCCAATTTGTTCATAATAAACCACAAACTCTTCTCTGAATGTCTTCACGTCTCAGTATGGCAGCTTCAAATTATCCCTGCTGAATCCAATAAAATCTAAAATAGTCATTTTAAAAATTTTGAATCAATTATTTCAATATAACTAAACAACATACAGTATATGTTGATTGATACTCGAGGGTAATGGCTGATGTAAAAAAAAAAGATAAATCTAAACTTTGATTGTTTAAAATGTTTGGAAAAATAATGATTATTGTATTTAGCAGATTGAGTTGGTTACCCTCAGATCACCAAAAGAAAAGTGAGTCTGATCCTAAGACACAGGTAGCGGAGGTAGAAAAACTTCCTATACACCAAATGTTTGCAAAAAAAAATTCAAAAATGTAAGACAAAAAAATCTTTAGGATGTTTTTAAATACATTGTGACGAAGTAAGAAACATGTTTTTCAAATTTTAGACATTAAAACCAAACTTTTTAGCAAAGTCCTTTCTATTTACAAAACTGAACAAAAGATTCTAAATTCAATTCAATTCAATTTGTATAGTACAATATTACAAAACAATTGTCTCACCGGGCTTCACGTTGTTGATGGAAAAATAAGTACAAAGAACAAAAAAAAAAAAAAAGAGGGGGATTTACAAATAAACAGCTAAAAACTCACTAACAAAAGCTAAACAATTTCGGCACATTTCTGCACTTAAACTCTCCTTCTTTATGAGAAAACGACCCCCCCCCCGTCCCCTTCCCCTTTCCCTTAAAAAAAAAACAGCAGTCGAAAAAAAAAAGAAAAAAAGAAAAAGAAACCTCATGGGGATCCACATGAAGGGGGGGATCCCCCTTAGACAAGCAACTAATGTGTCCAAGACTTGATAAAATATGATCGCATTCTAATATACTGCTTTATATCTGAAGAAATCAGTAGAAAGCTTCATCCTGATGGAAACGGGATAGTAGATCAAACACAGAGGTCTCCTCAAGTCTGGTGGCGCTCAAGACAGAGATGAGTAGATGGGCTTCATCCTGATGGAAACAGGTTGGTAGTTCCACCACAGAGGCCTCCTCAGTCTGGCGGCGCTCAGGACAGATATGAGTAGATGGGGTTCATCCTGGTGGAGATGGGATGGGACTGTGTCTTTCAATGTTGTCTTGTGATAAGTTGGTACCGTCTTGACTTCTATCGACTTCTATCGACTTCTAACCTGCTGAAAGCTAAATCGAAGCACCCAACTTTGGTGTCCCTGAACCGGATGTAGAGGGCAGCGAAGCAATGACTGAATGGATGCTTCTTTTTTGTTTGACTCTAAAACAGCCTCCTCATCAACTCATTTTAGCAAACAATTCTAAATGAAATTTCTTTATGATTTCTTTGATTGAATATGTTCGATTTTAATTGTTCGATGTGTTTGACAGACATTGAAAAGATTAAATCTGTGGTGGGTAAAAGAAATGTGACTGCTTCATTCAGATTGAAAATCTTTTCGGAGGGAAGTTGAAACGTCTCGATCATCATATAAACTGTCCTGAAGACAGTATGTAGTCATCACACAGACCTCAACCATTCATTACTAAAGCGTGTGTTATAGAGCAGTCGAAGACACCTTGTTTGACAATTTCGATCTAACGTTGTTGCTTGATTTTATTTAAAAATTTTATACCGAAAAGCAAAGCTATTGATTTACAAGTCGATCTACATTCCTACCCTAACCTATGGTCACCAGCTGTGGGTGGTGACCGAAAGAACGAGATACAAGCATCTGAAATGAGCTCCCTCTGCAGGGTGGCTGGGCTCTCTCTCAGAGATTGGGTGAGAAGCTCTGCCATCTGGGACAAGTTCCGTGTTGAGCTGCTCCTCCTCCAGGTCAAGAAAAGCCAGACCGGGTGGTTTGGGCATCTGGTCAGGATGCCCCCCGAGTGCCTTGCTGGTGTGGTGTTTTGGGCTTGTCCCGCTGGAAGGAGACCAAGAGGCAGACCCCTGAGCAGCTGGACGGACTATGTCTCACAGCTGGCCAGGAAACGACCAGGGATCTTTCCGGGTGAGCTGGAGCATGCAGCTGGGGTGAGAGGCTGAGGCTGTTGCCCCCGCGACCCGGCTGATAGAAAGAATTTTTTTTAAATTAATTTTATATTTTGAAATTATTTGTCAGTCTTCATCAGGGTTTTAATTTCCTGAATAAACAACCTGGTAAAAATCACCTTGAACATATTGTGAAATGTATATTTTCTCCTTCTCATGACTGATTCATGTTAATCTCATCATCCAAAACCACAGCTTCTTCCTGCTTGTGTATCAGGTGTTATTTGTATGAGTGTGTGGTGTGTGTGTATCACTGTGACTGGCGGCACAGTAGTATGTGCTGCTGTCACTTAGAAGCAGATTATTAATATAAAGAGAAAAGTTGTTTTTGGCTGTGTCGATAGAAGACTGGAAATGTCCCACTTTATTCTCGTATTCTTTGATTAGAAACTCTATTTGTCCTCCAGAGTAGTTCTGTCGGTACCAGAGCATGGTCTGGCTTCCCATGCTGAATGTCAGTCCCAAGCTGCAGTCCAACCTTAAAGCTTCTCCTGGGAGGTGGATTTGATCCTCAGACTGGATAACTTCAATGGAAACACCTGCAGAACAGTTAAATGATATTTAAATGAAAACACTGACAATGATTTAAATACGAAGGAAACTAAAGACTGCAACACTTGTGTGTGTGGAAACACCCACCTGAATTAAAAAGCAATGAGAGATAAAGGACCTGGACCAGCATGGTGACTGTCATGTTACATCTCAGAGGTGGAAATCCAAACTGTTCAGCATGGCAGGAAGAAGCTGAAAGTCATATAATGACGTCAGCAGGAAACAAGATAAAGCTTGTGTTAACTATGTAACTAAAATATTGCATTCCATCTGTTAGGAAGGATTTATTTACACTTTTTTGGAACACTAATTGCATTTTTTCTTATTTCAATGATAGAAAAAGAAGCATGACCTCTCTTTTTTTGGCACAAGTCTAACTTTCACAGTAAATTATTATGCATGCCTCATCATCTATTTGTTTAACTATGAAGCCCAGCTTTACTGAAACACTGTCTCAAAGAGCATCTCAAATATGAGCACAAAATCAGGCTTGAAATAATCAATATTTATTACTACTAAAATAAGACCAAAGACAATCTCTGTCCTTAGATTTGTCATGAAACGGTGTGCAGGTGGAAAGAGGAGGACCCAATTGCAGACAGAAAACATAGTTTATTTGAATTGGGCAGTTCATTAATACTGTTAAAAGAAAAACAAAGTCTCAGTGGCATGGCAAAAAGGTCATTGTCAGAATGTGTTCATGATGAGGCAACCAGGGAGACCTGGCTGGAAGGGATGGTATGACCCAATATGGAAGTCCAGGGTGATTGCCCTTAAATAGATGGGAGGGTCTACAGATGTGTAGCATCAGGAATCAATATCAGGTGTTCCTAATCAGGGTGATGAGGAGTATACGGGGCTCCTGCTGGCGGCAAGTGAGGGGATCATGACAAGATTCTCCTTCTTGAGGAGAAAAAAACTCCTAAAAAATCTAGTTGGAGAGGGGAAACGAAGGGAACATAGAGAAGAGTTTCTCTCTCAGAATGAACAGATATAACTCAAATTGGGAATTACAAATTAGATCATTTACATTTATGATAAAATCGTTCATGTTTCCAGTGTTACAGGTGAGTTTCATCCAGGCAAGTAGGGATGATCTGGGGTTTCTATAAATTCTGGTTAGTTTTTGGCTTCACAAAGAGGGAGATTTTGAGAACAAAAGGAGGAGGGGTTATGACGTGACATGATGTCACATTTACCAATGGACAACACCCACTATGACAGTTGGCGTAAAACAAATAGTTCAAAACATAAAAAAGCAGCTGGAAAATTGTGCTTATTACGTGTGTTACCATCTAGTATTATGTATCAGTACAAAGAGGAATTACCACCAGGAATACACCCCTGTACTGCTTAATCGCACTTTGCTTTGCGGCTCACCCACATAAGCTGCCCGGAACATGACCAAGACCCTGAATGTCTGACTTCTTCCATACGTTCACCAAAAACAATACTGGCGATAGACCGTGCAGATCGCCACTAGCGGCTTTCAGATACACAGCTGCAGCAGGAGATGCCATGTGCTTAGCCTCATCATACCTAATCATGTTAATGGAATGTACTAGAGTGTTCATCATGCGGAAGTTTTATTAGCCTTGGTGGGTGAGCATGAGATAGGTCCTAATTGTGGGTGTCTGCCACCTGATGTGGGAGACTTGGCATATTTGCACTTGAGGGTTGAATACAGTACATTTTTTTAAAAAGTATGAAACTTTTTTTTAAACTAAAATAATCTTGGTAAGACTTTTTGTCTGGGTGAAAGAAGACTTTTTTCTTCTTTCCCAAACACTTATTTGACTAAATAATACTTTACGAGACTCATTAATCAAAGATCATCAAATATTCAGTAATGTCTAATTTATTTAAAAGAAGTTGAATATAATTTTCTGTTAAAGCTGTTCAGTATTGGAAAACACCAGGTACATGTGAATAAAGATTTATTGGCTATGACTCTGAAGTATTGGTTGGAATAACAAAAAGAAAAAGGAAGAAGACTTTTAGTCATGCGAGCTCATTCGACCACATCACTGTGTACTGGCAGCGCAGAAATATACAGCCGAGTCCGACACACTCACATTGTTAACAGTCAAACCTCCTGTGAGGATGTCTTGTCTTGTGATTTTAAACCTATTTTTAAAAGGTAGCTCATATACTGGCTCAGATCTAATATATGAGTATCCAATCAGGTTCATGGAGCCATCCCGAGTTTGCTGGTACCAGAGCATCACACTGAGAGAGTTATCTCCATGTCTGCATTTGAAATCCACCTGGTCCTCATTACTGGCTACTTTGTCAGATGATGTTTGAAAGTGTTTATCCTGAGCGAGATCTGTCGGGGAAAACACAACATTTCATATAGAAGTTAGTGATAGAAATAAAAATCAGGCAGTTTTTTTTTTTTTTTTTAAGTCAGAAAATTAACTTTGTGGAATAATTATATTTACATGTAGGCAGAATGAGAAGAATCAGGATCACATTTGAAGACATTCTACAGGTTTGTGCTGCTGCTTCAGAGCTAATCTGTAAAAAAAAAAAAAAAAAAAAGCATTTTCAGGTGTAAACATACACAAAGAAGATGAAGGTTTTAGTGACGGGTAAGCATTAGACCACATCACTGTGTGCTGGCAGCGCAGAAATACACAGCTGACTGGGATGGTTGTGCTTTCAGTATGGTGAGAGTTCCTTCCATCACACCTCTACGTGTCAGCTTGAATTCTTTCTCATAGTCCGCTTCATAATTCTGAGAGTTTTCATAACCATAACCAATAAGGGTCATTGCGTTGGAACCCTTTTTTTGTTGATACCAGAGCATCACATTGAGGGCGCTGTCATCATGGCGACATGTAATCTGCACCTCACTGTTCTCTGTTTCTGTCTTAGAGGGGTTTTGTTGAACAATAACAGTGCTCACCTGACCTGTGGAGGGATTAGAAAAAAAAAAAAACAATCAGACATGAACATTTGCATTTGGTAATAACGTTCAACACACACAGGATCTTACTTGACAGCAAAAGAAGGAAACTTAATGTTTGCAAGAACGAGGACATCATTAAGCTCTCATGTGAGAGGGTTGTGCAGCTCAGAGAAAAAAATGAAGGTGGTTCAGATGTGACGAAGATGTTTGTCATGTGCTATGCTTCCATCTATAGGTTGTACCCATTTGTAGTGTTCTCTGTCACCATTTTTTTCATCAATACCAGTCACACTGTAAAAAATAAACAGAATATTTGGTGGCTGTGGGTGCCAGAGAGTTTTTGTAGAATATATTTCTAAGAGTGGCCCGGTGGTGCAGTAGTTAGTACAGTAGCCTCAAGGCAAGAAGGTCAGGATTCAACTCCAGGGTGGGACGAGGCTTGGAACATTGGTCTTTCTTTATGGAGTTTGCACGTTCTCCCTGTGTATGTGTGGGTTTTCTCAGGGTACTCCGGTTTCCTCCCACCCTCTAAAAACATGCACGTTAGGTTGATTAGCCGATACAGATGTGGGAGGAGGCGGTGGCTCAGTGGTAGAGTGTTCGCCCGGGGACCAGAAGTTAACGAGAAGTTTATGGGTTTGATTCCCACTGAGTGCAGGTCTAGGGTCCTTGGAGAAGACATCTAACCCCCGTTTCTCCCACCATTGGTGCCGTCGTGGCAGCCTGCTGTGGTGTAATAGTGCAGCACACAAATTTCCCCGGAGAGGGATCAATAGAGTATGTAAACAAAAAAAAGTGCTCTTAGTAATGGTGTGTGTGTGTGGATGGTTGTGTGTGGGGGTGTGGCAGACTGGCGACCTGTTTGGGGTGTACCCTGCCGCTTGCCTTAAATCAGCTGGGATAGGCTTTGACAACCCTCTTAGGGATAAGCGATTCAGAACATGACTGAATATGTACATATTTATTTATTGTCGCATATAAACTACTTTATACAACAACTTGTAAAAGATAGTCATATCTAAATATAAAATTTACAGAACTTTTTACAAAGATGCGTATTTATGCCTGCACAACAGATCAGTAACAAAAAAAAAAAGAATAAGGCATTTTAGTATCAAACTGACAAGTTTGATACTAAGTAGTCAAACAGTACTACAGTAGTAGTCAAACAGTACTACTGTTTGACTCTTAATCATCCATTGCAACACAAACTGGGGGTCATCAGAACTTTACAACACAGGGCTGAGGAGGTACCCACGAGCACAGAGGCTAAGAAGAAGGAGACACAGCATATCCAAAAAGCCCTCTCGGTCTGTGGATACCCCAAATGGGCCCTGAATAGGGTGAGAACGTCCAAGAAACGTGAGAAGAGGGAAACAGAAACTGAGAAGAGGAAAAATTGAGTCTCTATTCCCTACGTGTCAGGACTGTCCGAGAAGGTACAGAGAATCTTCAGACACCATGACATCCCGGTTTTCTTTAAACCGGTCAACACATTACGGCAGAAACTAGTACATCCTAAAGACAAGATGCCTACAGAAAAACAGAGCAATGTAGTTCATTCGATCCGGTGCAGTGAAGGTAGCTGCAAAGAACACTACATTGGGGAAACAAAACAGCCACTCCACAAAAGACTTTACCAACACAGAAGAGAAGCCTCAAGTGGTCCACAGTCTGCTGTACATTTGCATCTTAAATCCACCAAACACACTTTTGAGGACAGCGAGGTGAAGATTCTAAGTAGAGAGAAAGGATGGTTTGAAAAAGGTGTGAAGGAAGCTATCTTTGTGAATAAAGAGAATCCCTCACTGAGTCGGAGTGGAGGCGTTAGATACATTCTGCCCGGGATTTACAGCAGCCTTTTGAAGACATGGACTAAAGATGACACCTCGTGACCCAATTTCACGCCTCTCGTTAGCAGGAATTTCTATTCACTAGGCTTTTAGCATTTTTATAATAGGGATCGTCTACTGGTCTGTGGCTACAATAAGAGCCATTCACGGCCATCATAGGTAACACAGGCTCATTGGTCGAGCCCCTCCTTACTATTTTTTACCTTTTACTCAGGTTAGTATAAATATATCCAGTTTTCAGTCCATTTCATTCAGATTGAAAATGATTTCCAGATGGAAGTCGAAACGTCTCGATCAAGAATTAAATTGTCCAGAAGACTTTTTTGTACCTTTTTCTACCATCAGTAGTATTATTGCCAAAGGAATGATTCTGTCTGCACCATTTTGTCATATATTTAGGTTGTTTTATTTGCAATATTCTACGACTCTTTCTTGTACCTTGAACACCACCTTACTATCTTCTATTTCAGTGTTGTTTATGTTGTGGCATTAAATTTTTTTCTTTTAAGTTTCCTGGACATTTTTTACAGTGTATTGTTGCAGATTCAATCTTCTCCCCACAATGGTTGTGTCGTTTTTTTTTGTTTTTTTTTCTGGTGTGATTATTAATAAGTCAGGTGTGAGAGTTTTTGTCACAGTCTCCATGTTTGTGGTAGCACTGTGCAGACTGGCGGCACACAAATAAAAAGCCTCATGTTTCTTCTCCAGGCTGCTTATTGTCAGAGACCAGTGCTTCGTTTCTTTCCTCTTCGCCGCAAAACCAGAATTAAAGTCTTTTTCAAACGTTGCCGAGCCAGCGATTATATACACAATCAGCTGGATTTCTTTTCCTTTGAGCTGTCTGTACCAGTACAGATACTGATAATCTGTATTATTCTGGTAGCAGTCAATTTCTACAGGAACACCAGGAGAACTGGAGATATACTGCGGCCACTGGGTGATTAAAACAGACTGACAAACACCTGGAAAGAAGAAAAAAAAAGCAATCAATTGACTTGCATATTTTATTGAACAAAAAAGTAAACATATTTTTTTGTTACCTGCAGTCCAAAATATGATGATTTTCAAGATGAGAATACCATAAGCCATCGTGGCTACAGGAGAGGACATAAACTAAATGAAAAAACAGTCAGACACTGTTTGGGACTTAAGAGGAAATGACATCAGCACATCTGCAGGAGGCGGTAGGTGGAAATTGAACATGTAGGATGATGAAAATGTGCACTGGTTCCAGAGCTCTGTGTTGATTGGCCATCATCCATTGGATTTTTATCTTCTTAAACAAGCGTGTAGCAGCAACCAATGTCACAGTTCTACTGATAGAGCAGTGTCATGCAGGTGTCTGTTTGATGCCATCTGCTTTTTGTAAAAGAACCTAATCTTTTGGAGCACTGTGCAGACTGGCAGCACAGAAATAAACTGCAGTGTCTTCTGGTAGTATTTTGAAGATATTGAGCTGAGCTTTTCCCTTTGAATGTCCCGTAATATTAAAACGTTTCTCAAACTTTTTCTCGGGATTTAGATTTTCATACTGAAGCAGACCGATCAGTTCCATGGTCCGTTGTCCTTTTGATGCAGACTTGTACCAAAGCATGTACGGATAGCTGTTGTCTCCATGGTAACAGTGGAGAATGGCCTGTTCCTCAGGATTTATTAGAAGAGACTCAGGTGATTGTTGAATCACAAGTGATGATAACACCATCTCTGGAGGAGGGGAAAAAAATCAAATCATGAGTTAGAAAACTTTGTTACTGGGAAATAAACTGGGTGAGTCTCACCTGCTGGAAAAAACAAAGAAAACAACAAAGGGAACATTTTGAATATGTGTTCCACTGAGTTCTTCTATGACTGGATCACAGGCAAGACTAAACTGAGGAAGCCTTTTCTTCTGGGTCGACAGGGAGGTGGGTGGGGCCTGATTGTTCGAATTGCTCTCTTTTCATTTTCTCCATCATGATGTCTTTTTAATATCAACCTAAAAATCCTCCTGTGATAACTGTTCCGAGGTTGTTATGAGCTGGATCTGAGCCTACCCCAATTTCTTCTTCTCCTCCTTTCGGCATTTCCCTTCAGGGGTCGCCACAGCAAGTCAGTTTCTTCCATCTAACCCTATCCTCTTTGGCTCTCCAGTAGCCCTCCTTCCTGGTGGTTCCAAACCCAGCATCCTTCTGCCGATGTACTCGCTCTCTCCTCTGCACACGTCCAAACAATCTCAGTCTGGCCTCTCTGACTTCATCTCCAAAACCTCCAACACGTGCTGTTCCCCTAATATACTCATTTCTGATCCTGTCCATCCTGGTCACTTCCAGAGAGATCCTCAGCATCTTCATCTGTGCTACCTCCATCTCTGTTTCCTGTCTTATTCTCAGTGCAACTGTCTCTGGACCAAACAGCATGGTGGATCTCAACACGGTTTTGTACACTTTTCCTTTCATTTTAGCTTTATTCCAGTCTAACCTTGTCTGTCAGCCTGTTGATCACCAAAGCAAACAACAAAGGACTCCCAACTGGCTGGGTCGTGGATGCCCCCACGGAGTTCATGCCAAGATGTGCTTGAGCAAGACACTGAACCCCCTGTTGCTCCTGATGGTCGTTTGCACCTTGCATGGCAGCATCCCCATCAGATATGAATGTGTGTGAATGGGTGAATATGAGCGAGAACAAGGGTGGGCAAAATTTTATTCGCGGGCCACAATGAGGTCTAACATTTGACAAAGGGGCTGGAACAGGAGTAGATGAATGGCATGCTTTGGTAACCTCTCTTCATTGTAGAAAAAAATACACATCTTGGGATGTGGAGAAAACATGTGTTTTAATTTTCAATAAAAATTAAGAAAAGCATTACAACAAAATTTCTTATTTTGAAATGAGTCTTTAAACACTGAAAATCAAATTGAAAAACTTATTTCAAAGTTCAGTTATCCTTCAGGATATCACCATCACTCTCCTCCTGACTTTTGTTTCCTTTCCAAAAACAGTAGGAGAATTTGCAAATATACTTGTCTTGATCCCTCTATTCACTTTGTTTCCCCTGATGAAACAGTTGTAACAAGTCAGTCTGTAGAGCGTCATATTTGATTTGGGAATGGAAAGCCTTCGGGCCGTTAAACGCACGTAGCCAGAGCGCTAAATATTACATCTAGTGCGCTAAATTTTAAATCAAGCCCCCTAGCACTTAAAAAATGTGCATCTAGCTCGCTATTTTAAAATGTAGGTTTGAAATCAAACGCTGTTTACATGCCTGCACTGGTGCTGATTGCTTTCCACATCTTAGCGCACTACTAATTCTGAGAGTGTGTGCATCACGGAGACACACACATTTTGATGGGAGCAGTGCTGTTTTCTCAACAAAGCTAATATATCTACGGTGCGCCATCTAGTGACGAAACATCAGAATAAAGGGCCGCATGTGGTCCGCGGGACCTGCTTTCCCATGCCTGAGCTACAAAGTATAGAGATTTAAGTACCAACACAGGTGGAAAAACGCTAGAAAAGTTGAGTCCATTTACCATAAATAAAGAGAAATATATTCATTTTCGCTGATGGGCCACACTAAACTCTCTAATGGCATTTTCAGATCTAGAGCCCAGAGCTGGAAATCTGTACAGTAACTATTTTGGGTACTTCTTTTTTTTCTTTCATTTTAATGTTAGTAATAATTTACACCGTTCCAACGGTTCTCAGCAACATGGCGGAGTTTAGTTCAGTGCGCATGCGCATAAACTCTACGTTACCATGACAACGCTCCGTTAGTAACCGCTTTGAAAAAAACAAACAATAACAAAAGAAATTAGAATATGTCCTTTATTATGTCACTGTATTGACGCCACTGAGTCTATATTACGCAGTAAATCCAAGCTTTGGAGCATTTCAATACTAACCAGGAGAAGAAGCAGAAGCTAAAGAAGCTACTATTAGCAGCATTTACACTCTTATCATGAAGGAAATCATCGATTTTCAAGATAAAAGAGAAGCCGGAGTAACATCAGCGAGCATTTTGCCTTTTGTCACGAAACATCTTGACAAAATCAGCAAAGCTCAGTTCGCCATGCTTGCTGCTGGGATTTGTGACGACGCCACGCAAGCCATTTTGAGCGACTTAATCGTGGAAATAATCCAAAAAGTCACCATGGATTTTGTTGAAGATTTTCTCCCTTGCATCGGAAGGAAAGGAACTTCGCCACCACGAGAGGAGTTCAACGTTGTATTCAGAGACTCCATTACAGCCAGTTTTGCCGCTGCTCTTCGTGTCCCACAAACAACCTGTGACGCGTTTCAGGAGCTGACGGCCCTTTTTGAGGAGGAGGTCCAAGCAAAGGTAACTTCCATAATTTATGTCATCAAGAAGACCGAAGTTTGGCCTTTTGAACCTGCTGTGTACGTCAGCAGTCTGCTTATATTCAGAGTCCACGTACCATGATCTTCCATGCTTCCACATGCATCAGGAAACTTTTGGAAAACCAAAAGAAGAACTGTCTAAGGCAATGCTGTCGAGAACAGAATGAAAAACGACCGGGTACAGCTCCAGCTTTAGGAATTGGGACATCAGTTAGAAGCCAAAAACCGACCAGGATTTTTATGTCTTCTGTTTATACAAGGATCAGTGACATCATTCAGAAGTATCTTAATCAATCAAACAAGCTTGACACTCGTTCACATGACATCATTTCTTTTGGATCAGCTGAAATTGCAAGTATCATAATTGATGAGCTGACCTCCAAATCTCAAGCTAATGATGACAACTGTGAATGTTCAATGAACTCTTGTTTTAGCAAAATAGTTGCGATACTTAAAGACATTTTTATCCGTGTGAAACCATCAGGAACGGTTACCAGAACTGAAAAGAAGGAAGAAAGTCCTCTTTCAAGACCCAGCTCTGGTAAGGCCCTACAAGAACTCTATGGACTCATGGTGGCAGAATTGAAAAAGGCCTCAGAAAATAAGGAGAAAGAAAAATATCTAGTGGATCTGAAAACCTTTTTTTCTCTGTCACTGCTAAACACTGAAATGCCAACTCTACCAGGCTACATTCCAGAGCCGGAACTGTTTATCTCCAACACAGGCCACATCACCACGGTCCAGTGTCACAAAATGCCTGTCTGAAACATCCGCTTTTGAGGTGATTAAGTCACATTACCTTTTCTGTAATCAGTTAAACCAGGAACGTCCTCCAGAGAATAATATGCCAACAACCACCAACACCAGAAGCAACAACTTGGTCCGTAACTTCGCCAGAGAAATGACTGACTACATTTACGACATCTTGATGAAAAGTCTTGCATATGAAATCCCGGTGGTGGCGAAAGGACATGTTATCTCGGATTCCATCTTCTCAAGAAAAAGGATGCTGTCAGACATAGACCTTCATTTAAACTTTTCTTCTGAAGAGTTATATGCCATGGCCGAAGATGAAGTGGGAAAATTTGTACAGAAAATCCTTTTATGGAACGAAAACAATCCTGAACAAGACTTGAATGACACAATATCAAGTGCTTTTAAAGATATTCAAGATGTCCTTCGAGAAACAAGTGTTAGCACATTAGATGATGGCTTGATGAACTGTCCTGCACCACCACCAAGCTTTGCCACATCCATATCATCTTCAGAGTCATCATCTTCAACATCGTGTAAAAGGGATGAGAAGTCTGAGCTTCCTTTGTCCTCCGAGGACGAAAGTGACCAACCTGTCTCCACCAGATATCAAATCACCGTAGCACCAAAGAGGATTGTGGTTGGTAACCTTGTATCTTCCATCTTATTGAGGGTTTTAATTGAAAATCCCAAAACAGCAACAGAATTCTTGTTGTGGCCAAACCTGACCTGTTTTCTTGACGACTTTATAGACAGAGTGATGGAGGATGAAGATTTAACCAACATTATCTTTGAACTCAGTGAGGACAACAAGAAGAAAATAACAGTGGCAGTGATCAAAGACCTTGAAAAAGAGTTTGGTTCCCATCAGTCAACGCTACGAGCTGCGATGCGCACTCGAGACCCATGCTTTATCACTTCTGTCATAAAGCGTCTAAAATTCTATTTGAGACCAAAGAAAAGCAGAGCTGAGCATTTCTTTAGCTTTGTAAGAAGAGTTTTTAAGATGCCCAAAGCGATGTTTTGAACATTTTCCCGTGAGTGGCACCAAATTTGATCGTGGGCGATAAGGAGGAAGAGGGATTACAAAAAAGTCACCCAGCAATTTTTAATTGCTTCATGGAGGCTGAACTGTAGTTTAAAAACCTATTGTGTAAGTATGTAACATGTTTTATTTTTGTGTGTTTTTCAGATCCAGCCGATTTTTCCTTGTTTCTTCGAGCAGCGTGATTGCAGGAGTCAGATCGCACACTGAACCTCTCTAGATGGCCGAATACTTTAAGGAGATTTTACAAAACAAAAACAGTAAGTATTTTAGGTAACCACACACACTGTAAATCTGGCTCATCTCACAATAGCACAATCATTCAAACAGGAGCACCCCAATCTTAACACTAATAGATTATTTTTGTGCATTTTAGTTTAAAACTCGTCATACTTATGAGAGGACAACTAAGAAAATTTTCGGTTCATCTAAGAAGAACGTAATCAACTCAAATCTGTAACTGGGAGAATTGATGCAAACTATTTTCTAAAAAACTGTGAGTGTTTAGAAGCCAAACCCACTGTAAAACTTTGCTCTGATTTTAACTGCATCCCACTAATATGTTTTTTTTTCCCAAATGTGCATTAAAATGGAACAATATTTATCTTGTGTTGAGCAACTTATAAGTCGGCGGAATCAAAGACATACATGCAGATGTTTTTAATGCACCGAGGAAGAAAGTATTCAGCACTAAAGAGGTATTCACACAAAAACACTCATAAAAAAGAAAAACAAACTACCGGTACATACACTGTACTGTACAAACTATAGTCTAGTTAGAATGGATTACAGTTTAGAAAACAAATATACATATATATATATATATATATATATATATACAGTATGTATGTATGCAGAGTGACACTAATATGTTTTTTATTGTATTATGTTGCAAGGTCTGGCTGGATGTGGAGTCTTTCTTTAAAAAAGCACTGCGATTGCAGGAGTCTGATGCACTCACACATGTCTCCTGATGATCGAAAATCGAGAGGACAATCAATACAAATGACTAAAAAAGATAAGTGTTAAGAACACACTGTAAATCAGGAATCATTTTGTAATTATTCTCTGATTTAGAAAGAATCCCAGAACTAACATCAACATATCTTTATGTCTTCCAGGAATATGTGACAACTTTATTTTCTTCTTTCGGCATTTCCCCTCAGGGGTCGCCACAGCAAGTCAGTTTCTTTTATCTATCCCTATCTTCTTCGGTCACGCCAACTGTGTTCATGTGTTCCTTCACTGTATCCATGAACCTTCTCTTTTGTCTTCCTCTAGGCCTCTTTCCTGGTGGTTTCAACCCAGCATCCTTCTTTTGATGCACGCTCTCCTCTGCACATGTCCAGGTTCTGCTGTCCTCCATCAAACTCTTTAACGTTTCATTCTCTAATTTGTAACTACCAGTTTGACGGTAGTTCTTGGTTCTTCTTTGTCTGGTTTTTATGTCTGCACTGTAGCACTCAAATTTCCCATAGGGGATCAATAAAGTATTTTTTATTCAATTCAATTAAATAAATTACTGTTTAAATCTTTAACTTTGGCTCCAAATGGGAGCTGAGGAGGTTTTTGTCAAGAGCAGGTGGGTGTTTGATGTGCTGTGTCTGATCTTGCTGCACAGAAATAAGTTGCTGTGTGTTCCACTGCTTCCAGTTTTTTTATGAACAGAGAACCATTTTTGGCTTTGCCTTCACTAAGATCTCCATCTAAATGCATTTTTTCCTTAAATGCCTTTTCCACGCTGTCTTCATTGAACATTAAATATCCATATCCAATGAGTGTGAGAGACTTTTGTCCAGGTAGCTGTTGGTACCAGAGCATCACTCTGAATTCGGTGTTTTCATGGTTGCATACTAGTTGGACATCATCCCCCACCTTTCTGATCAGATCAGAGGGAGACTGATGGATCTGAAACCCGAGAGAAACACCTGCTGTAAGCAAATTTGAACAGAATGGTGATTAGAAAGTTAAATTCAAACTCAAAATATTCCAACTAATTATAAAATTGTCGATACCTGTCAGAATATAGCAAAGCCAAAAGTAAAGCATCTTGCAGATTTATGCTAAAGGCTGCAATTAAGAGATGAAACTCTTCCTCACTGATTTCTAGACAAGTTCAGAAGTAAAAAAATTTGATTGTAAAGTAAAAAGGGGGAGGAGCTTGATGTAAACCAAACTACCACGAACATAGAACTGCAAAAAAACAACTAAACCAAGACTGATTCCTGGATTACAAACATGTTGGAGTGAGAAATTTTAAGAAATGTTTTGGAAAAAAAAGTGGTTTGTGTCTTCCGAACGGCTTATTCCTAACAGGGTCATGGGGGCGTGCTGGATTCTATCTCGGCTGATTTAAGGCGAGAGGGAAGGTACACACCAAACAGGTCACCAGTCTGCTGTGGGCAGAGGTGTCAAGTAACGAAGTAAGTCTACTTCGTTACCTTACTCAAGTAGAAAATCTCGTTATCTTTACTTTAACGAAGTAATTATTTTTTTGTCTACTTTTTAGTTTTACTCACTACTTTTTTATGCAATTATCTGTACTTTTACTTCGTTCATTTTATAAAAAGTAGTCGCTACTTTCGCCATTTTGTCACCGTTAAAATGCCGCGACTGTTTGTCGGAGTTTTTTTTTTTTTTTTTTATGAACCCTGAATGCATCAAACAAAGTAACAGATGAATGATTGGCTGAAAGGTCCAGTCAATCCTTACTTTGGGGCGAGTAGCCCCGCCCACAAACTTTTAAAGAGCAGGGACGTCAATTTCCGTGTTTGAGACTCGGGCTCGGAAATCAAAGTGTTTCTGATGCTGCAACACTGAACTTTGATTGAATTATCAATTTTTTAAAAAAACAACAGCAAAGAAATGTTTTTTTTTTATTATTATTATTTTCAGTCTGCGGTTATTGTAAGCGTCTTTGCTGAAAATATTGTAGATGGTATTTTTATAAAAATAACTTTGATCTGTGACGCACTATTTTATCTTTAGAAACAAAGCTAATTGAACTGATTCATCCATAAATAGTAGTGGATGAAGTATTTGTGCTTAAAAGCATCCAAAATGTTATTGATTAGTTTATAAAGACTGACTAAGGAGATTAAAACTACACATCGCTTAGATTTTGTATCATGTAGATGTTTGGGTTAACATAAAAAAAAACCTTATATGTACACATATATATGTAGATAAGTATATATGTAAATTTATATACCGTAATTTCACGGCTATTAGGCGCACCGTACGAAAAGGCGCAGCCTCAGTTTTGTGCGCCGTAGCAGGATTTAACACACACATAGGGCGCACCGTACGAAAAGGCGCAGTCTCAGTCACACACCGCTTTACAACAACACACACGCAAGCATGCAAATGTGCGTATTAAAAAATAGTCCAGTGCTTCTCAAATAGTGGGGCGCGTGTGATCCTGTGGAACACGTTTTTCTTTTTTGCCGTACTAGAATAAAGTGTAATTGTACATCCACAACAGTAGTTGTAGTTTATAGTTTAAATAAGTATTATTTTTTTTTAAATTCAAGTTAATTGATGCACTTTAAATATTTTCTTTTACACACTAAAAAACAATGTTAATAAAGCTGTTCTTTTTTTTTCTTTAATGTTAACGAGGATACAATGTTATGTAGAAGTGTACTTAGAACCAGGGGTCCCCAACCTTTTGTGCGCCACGGACCGGTTTAGTGTCTGATAATGTTTTCATGGACCGGTCTACAGGTGATAAGACCAGCCGGAAAAACTGGCTTTTTTAATCAATAATAATACATTTAAACCCACGTTGTCTTCACGAGAAAATTTATTAGCGTGGAAACATTCTCTCTGCTCGAACGCACTCTGGTTGCCTTGGTAACGGTAAACATACCTTCAAAATAAAGACATCACAAAAACAAAGTGAATAAAAATACTAGTTAGGCCCCTCACACCAGGGGTGGTCCACCTGGTGGTTGGGGACCACTGCTTATAACAATTTCATAGACAAATGATACTAATTATGGTCATGGCGGAGAGAGGGGGAGAGCGGGGGGCGAAATATTTTCTTCTTTCTAGGGGGGCGCAACAGGATATAATTGAGAAGCACTGCGTTAGTCCAAGCATCTACAATCCATTGATTGACTCGTTTATGCTGAAATTACTCGCGGCGGCTCGATTCCCATGTTCCTCCGCGTAGCTGATTGCCTTCAGCTTAAACTGAGCGTCATAAGCGTGTCTCTTTTCCATTTTCAGGGTTAAAACAGCAATGTTGTGCATACAGAACATACCTTTTTTTATACACAATCCACGCTCACACTTCACTCTTTAACGTTCTCATGCTTTTCTTTCAGGTCCGCCTCGCCTCACGGGCACCGCTTTTTTTTTTTTAGGTCACACACAAGACGCACCGCACGAAAGGGCGCACCGCTCATTTTGAAGAAAATTTTAGACTTTTAGGTGCGCCTTATGGCCGTGAAATTACGGTATACCGTCTCCTAGGTCCCGCTCCTACTGGTTTTTTAAAATCTTGTTTCCCTGGTTATTTTTTCATTTTTACAGTTCTTAAAATTTTAGAAAAAGAATCCAAGGATTTTGCCTCCTGTGTGTTTCCTTCACTCCCACTGCCTTACGAGTGCATGTAAAGGGTGTTATTTTGTCAATGGGCGTGGTTTTACTGGGTGTACGATATTTTTTGTAAAATACGATAATTTTACGTCATTAGTACGATAATCCAGCACCTCCCACCTGGCAACGCTGCCCAGGCTGTATGTGGCACTCCCATACTTACCAACTTGTTAAAGACTATTCAGTATTGCCTCAAAGAACTTTGAAAACTAGCTGCCTTCAAGGCTTGAAAAAGCCTTTTGGTCATTTTTTTTTCATTTATTTATTTTTTTTTTAACATTGAGTGTCTTAAAGTTGGTTAAATTAGGTGATGCAGAGTGAAGCTTGATAGCTGAAGGGACGTTACATAATGCCCTGCTTATGTTAATACATTTGATTGTGTTAATTAATCGATTTCCAATAAAGATTATTAAGAAATAAATGTTTCTGATTCATAAAGTTTAACACCAAAACACTTTCATTTATTATCATATTTTCTGCTCCTTAAAGCATGTGATAATAGTTTAAAAATATGTTCATACGCTTTTGTTAACAATATTCCTTTTTTTCTGAAAATTACTTTTACTTTTTTTACTTTAAGTAGTTTTAAAATAGGTTACTTTTTACTTTTACTTAAGTAGAAAACTTGAGTTGATACTTCTACTTTTACTAAAGTAGTTTTTTAACTCGGTATTTATACTTCTACTTAAGTAGAAAATGTTGGTACTTTTGACACCTCTGGCTGTGGGTCATGCACACACATAATCATCCACACATACACTCCTTCTTAGGGGCAATTTTGTAGCAGCCAACCTGACACTCCTAAGTGTCTAGTACACTTCTGAGCATCTTCTCTTTTAAACCCACTCATGCAATTATTTAAGAAACTATAGCACCCCCTACTGAGAGTCAACACGTGAATTACCAAACTTGAGTTCCTCTGATACAGTATATTCATTTCTAATCCTATCCATTCTGAGTGACCAGGATGGATAGGATTGCTATCCTATCCAGAGATAAAATCCGAGAGGCCAGACTGAGATGGTTTGGACATGTGCAGAGGAGAGAGTCGATCAGAAAAGGATGCTGGGTTTGGAACCACCAGGAAAGAGGCCCAGAGGAAGACGAAAGAGGAGGTTTATGGATACAGTGAAGTAAGACATGAAGATAGTTGGTGTGACCAATGAGGATACAGCAGATAGGGTTAGATGGAAGAAACTGACTTGCTGTGGCGACCCCTGAAGGGAAATGACAAAAGTAGAAGAAGAACAATAACACAAGAAATAGATATACAGTAAATTTTATTAATCTCCTACGAGAAAATCTGTGTGTCCGAGTAAACAAACTCGTCTACTTGAAGCGGGACGCGGTTCCTGGCTTCTGAATGGCTCTCCATCTCTTCTGGCGAAGAACCATTATTTGAATTTTTTTTTTTTTTTTTGGTGGGTATTTGCAGGTGTTGATACTCTAACGAGCATCTTCCTACTTGGCCGCAAATCAGTCCTGTGAGAGTTGGAGATCATGATCCACTGAAGCTAACACATTTTTTTACAAAATAGGGTCCCAATATTAATTGTGCAGCAACTGAACCAGATTCCACCGCCAGCTCAGCTATACCAAGAAATTCTGTCCATAAAGAACAGGAACATAATCCGAAATAGAAGATGGTAGATGATGATCTACACCTATGATCACTACCTGTGAGGGCTGACCAAAAGAACAAGATCATGAATATAAAGAATGAGTCTTGTCCGTGAGTTGGCTGGGTTATCTTGCAGGGAGAGCATAAAGACCTCTTTCATCCGGGAGAGTCTTCAGGTCAAAAGAAGTCAGATGGAGTGGTCAGTTGTCTCCCAGATGCCATGCTGGTCAGATTTCCTGGGCATTTCCCACCGGGAGGATATCCAGAGGTGGACCAAAGACCTGCTGAAGGAACTATGACACACACCTGGTCAGAGAAGTCTGTGAATCTACCTGGATGAACTGTTCAATATGGTCAGAGTGACATTTCTCCTTTTGAGATGCAAACCTAAATGAAGTTTGGTTTTAATTTATTTATTAGGAGGATACACCCTTTGAAATGAGACATCTTGTTTTCTAGGGGGTCCTTAACCTAACATGGATATAGTATAGTTAGTAGATATTCCTTGCCGAGTTCTGCATTCAGCCACATGAGTTCTAACAAGGACCAGGGTCGGAAACACATTACACCAGTTTTAAAATTGCTGCATTGGCTCCTTGTGCATTTCTGGAATGATTTTGAGGTTCTTCTAATAGTTTTTAAAAGTCTTAATAGTCTTTTGCCTTCCTATTTATCTGACTTCCTTGTGAGGTACAACCCCTCATGGACCCTGAGGTCCTCTAGTATTGGACTTTTGTAGTACTTAATGTCAGAACAAAAATCTATGCTTGAGGCCTCGTTCCAGAAGTAAGGTCCTCACCTGTGAAACAGCCTGCCAGAGGAACTCAGGGCCGCAGAGTCTGTTCATGTGTTTAACAAGAGATTGAAAACCCACCCTTTTAACCTGGCTTTTATATTATTTAGATTTATTTCTTAATTTTTTTAATCTAATTTAATGTATTTATTGATGTCTGTTTGTTGAATTATCTATTTTTAGCCAATTTTATTCTTCTGATTTACTGTTAAGATTAATTTCTTGAACAGTTTGAGCTTGATTCTTGGTTTTAGTTACTTTATTGTTTTATTTCCTGTCTTAGTCTGGTGTTTCCCCATGAAGGTCCTTGCTGTGGGGTACTTGCTATGGGTCTGCCTGACCTGGATAGTGCGGGTCCCTCACTTCAACTATGTGGCTTTTGTGGTATCTTGTGTCTTTGGGATCCAGGTGGACCCCTGTGGTTTTGGCCTCTGCAGTCATGGGCAGGTTGACTCCTGGTGGGGGCTTTGGGCAGTATGGGGTGTGTGAATGTCAGTGGATCTGTGCAGTGTTTTGTGTAAGTGTGTGCTTTTTAATGTATGTTTGCTTTTAATTAGCTATTGTTTATTATTCTAGATTTTTATTCTGAACGGAGTTTTTATTTGCTCTGTTCAGGACTTTGTGTAGCTTAATGTTTGATAAGTGCTTTAGAAACTAAATTTAACTTGAGTATTGGAGTATTGAAGGCATTGCTCTGCTGTGAAAAATTCTAATCCCATCTGCTTGTAGAAAAGCTGAAATCTGTCTGTGTGCAGGTGCAGCAGGGTTGAATACAAAGTAAAGATTTATCAATATGTGTGTCTGACTTGGATGTTTTTGTATTACAGCTCTGGCATGTGTTGCACTGTGTAGACTAGCAGCACAGAAGTAAACTCCACTGCTGTTCAGACTGAGCTCTTCTATAGTTAACATGCACGTGTCGCCTTTATTTGCAGATCCTCCTATCTTCACCTTTACATCTTTCTCTGTAAGTGCAGAGTTGCCAACGATATATCCAAGAAGCTGGAGGTCTGTTTTTGTTTGTTTGTACCAAAGTATTCGGTTGTAGCTATCGATTTGATGGACACAGTTAATTGTTGCCTCTTTTTCTCCAGGTGTTTTAAACAATTCTGCTGGTTCTTGATTAACTTTGTCGCTGAGAGAACCTGTTGGAAAAATCCATTCAAAATGTAGATTAATTTTTATTTAAAAGTTTAGCAAGCGAAAAAAATGTACTTTTTTCTAAAAAAAAAAATTGAAAAAGACATCAGATAATGTACCACAGTTATTATTATATCATTACCTGAAGCCATGATGAAATGAGAAGCAATACAGAAGAAAAGACTAATCATTATTCACTTCAATATGGAAATAATTAGCACAGGTTGAAGTTTGTCTGAAAGGGGTGTTCTGATCAGTGGCAGCTTCTTTCTGAAACTGTCTTCAAGCATGGAGAATAATTTGGGTGTGTCATAGAGAATCCTCCTCCTCTGAGACATCTCATCCTGTCATTTGATGACGGGTTTAACCCTTGTTTATTTGATCTATGATAAACAGTGAGAATATTTTATTGTCTAGTTTTTTGGATGATTACAAGTTTTTGGGGATTTTTCTAATCACCTCATTAAGTATCAAACATAACAAGGGTTGTGGTTTGCCGTTTAGTATTTCAATTATTGTACGGTGGCGCAGTGGTTTGCCCAGCTGGCTCACAGCAAAAAGGATGGGATTCAAGTCTTTTCTATGTGAAGTTTGCATGTTCTCCCGTGTATGTGTGGGTTTTTTCTGGGTAGATAGATAGATAGATTTACTTTATTGATCCCACACTTGGGAAATTTGTGTGTTACAGCAGCAACAAGAAGAAATAGACAGTATATATTAAAAAAAAAAAAAAAGTACCAGAGTACTCTGGTTTTCTCCCAAACCCCAAAATCAAGCGTATTATTGTCCACAGTATAATTGCCCCTAGGAATGAGTGTTTGTGTCAATGGTTGTGAGTGTGGTGCCCTGCAAAAGACCGGTGACCTGTTCAGGGTTTACCCTGTCTGAAATCAGCTGGGGTATGGTCGGGCACCCCTTGCGACCACATCAGGGATAAGTGATTTAGAACAACTTATTTAGTATGGATTCATTTATGTATTTATATCATGACTTACTCATTTTGATTTAATTTCAATATTTTTTAATGACAAAAAGAATAATACTACTTCTTCTTATTTTCCTTTCAGCATTTTCCTGCAGGGGTTGCCACAGCAAGTCCGTTTCTTCCATCTAACCCTATCTGCTGCATCCCCTTCGGTCACGCCAACTATCTTCTTGTCTTCCTTCACTGTATCCATGAACCTCCTCTTTGGTCTTCCTCTAGGCCTCTTTCCTGGTGGTTCCAAACCCAGCATCCTTCTTCCAATGTATTCTCTCTTCTGTACATGTTCAAACCATCTCAGTCTGGCCTCTCTGACATTATCTCCAAAACCTCTAACATGGGCTGTTCCCCTGATGTACTCATTTCTAATCCTGTCCATCCTGGTCACTCCCAGAGAGATCCTCAGCATCTTCATCTCTGCTACCTCCATCTCTGTTTCCTGTCTTTTTCTCAGTGCCACTGTCTCTAGACCAAACAGCATGGCCGGTCCCACCACGGTTTTGTACACTTTTCCTTTCATTTTAGCTGAAACTCTTCTGTCACACATCACACCTGATACTTTCATCCACCCGTACCAGCCTGCCTGCACATGCTTCTTCACCTCTTTTCCACACCCTCCATTGCTCTGGACTGTTGATCCTAAGTAGTTAAAATCTTTCACCTTCTTTATCTCTTCTCCCTGTAACCTCACTTTTCCATTTGGATCCCTCTCATTCACACACATATACTCTTTCTTACTCTGACTGATCTTCATTCCTCTTCTTTCTAGTGCAAACCTCCACCTCTCCAGCTTTTCCTCCACCTCTTCCCTCCTCTCAGTATAGATCACAATGTCATCTGCAAACATCATTGTCCATGGAGATTCCTGTCTAACCTCGTCTGTCAGCCTGTTCATCACTATAGCAAACAGCAAAGGACAAATACTACACAAACTAAAAAACTGTTGAATCCCTTCTCCTGCCACCAGAGGGAGGCCTGGAGCTTCCCTCATCCTGATTAGGGACACCTGACGATGATCAGCCTGATGACACACACCTGTGGATTCTACTGCCCATCTAAAGGCAATCACTCCAAATGTCTTGGTTGGCTCATTGTCTTCACCACCATCCATTTCTGGTAGGGTCTTTTGTCGGCTACATCTCCATAAGTTGCATCCCTTTATAACTGTATTGTTATATTGTTTTAACTTTTTGATCCTGTGTTAATCCTGTGCACCTTGCATTTCTGCTTTACTTGACTTTTTTCCTTACTGGACTTTTGGTTAATAAATCCTGTTTTGATGTTCTGCATTTGGGTCCTCCTTCCTTCCACGTCCTTACATCCTGACGCTATCAGCATAAAGTTACTATTGAGATTATTCGAACACGCTTTTGATCATTTTGGGCAAAAGTAAAAAATTGTGTGGCTATTAGAAGCTGAAATTTTGTCTGATATAAAATCTCAGACATACATCAAACCTGTGTGGGATTCATAGTGACAGTGAACTGTTTAAAAGATGAGCGTTTGGGATCATCTTCACACACTGCTGCTGTATTTGTGCTGAATCTTCTTTTTCACAACAGTAAAACGATTTAACACTAAAAACTAAAAGAATAAATTGCCCTGTTGGAGGCAGGTGTTTAGATCTGTATCTTTGTGAAGAGTTTTTGTATTGAATTGAGTGTGATCTGCTTCACTGTGCTCCTAGCAGCACAGAAATAAACTGCACTATCGTTCACAGAAACAGCAGTAATATTTAATCTTGAAAATTTTCTGCCATCTCCATCAAAGCTTATCTTTCCTTTCACATCCTCCTCTATGTTGGCGAACACCGTGTTCAGGTATCCGAGGAACTTCAGATTTCCATTTCCCTCCTGTTTATACCAGAGGATTCGATCAAAAATAGACACATCATGTGAACAGTGGATCTCATTAAAAACAGATTCCCCAGATTTTCTGGTGATGAAAAGAGGTGTTTGGAGGACGTTGTAGCTTTTAGAGTCACCTGTGGAGAAAAAGTATAAAAAATAAGTATCTTTTGACAATCTAAATGTCTTCTTTACTCATACTCACCGTTATTTACAGGCAGGTGAAGCAGAAGCAAAAACAAGATCATGATCCGTGTAATTGGATGAGTTTGACTTTTTTTCCTCTGTGATGAAGGGTTGATCCTGTTTGAAATGATTCTGAGCAAGTGAGAATGAGTGGTCTTTTTCTGACAGGAGCAATATATATTCATGCGGTATTAAAAAAAATCATTTTATGTTTTCCTCCTTCTTTTGGTCATATTTGTCTCCCTCTGGCGGTGAGAAAGTTTAACGTTCATTAGCAAAACAGTCACATTTTTTGTTTAATGTATTTTTTGCAATATTTTTTGTGTTTATGCATGATATCATCATATTATTTGCTTTTAAATTTATTTAAACCTTATTGAGAACACAATAAAGAAATTAGGCTGAAACTTCTCAAAACATTCTGTGACATCCTCAAGCTCAATATGATACATTCACAAACTGAGAATATCGAACTATAACATGTTTTATTTTTTTATTAGAAATTTATTTCATTGGCTAAGGTCTCATTTGGCATCATAAAAACTGTCATCAAGCCACTTTGGTCTTGTATAGTCTTTGTTAAATTTTTTTTTAGCAGCAGTTTTTTGTGCCTTAAAATAACCCCATATCATGATGACACTACTATTGTGCTTTGCTGGTAAAATGGTATTGGGATTACCTTGCTTTCTTTAATTAAATTCACTATTTTTGTGATGGTTTATTCAAAATAAAAGAGATTTTAGTTACAAGATTCATCATTGGCTGTGTTCTTCACAAACTATTGCTACTTAGCTGTATTGATCACACGTGGAGCCCTTTCTTGACAAAATTAAGGGACACAAAACATTTCCTTGTCGCTATCCATCTTCTTTACAGGATATGAACTTTTTTACTATTTATGTGGAGAGTTGAATTGATTTCTGTGGAGACAGAAATTGATCGTTTCTGTGCAGTTAAAACCTGACTTTCTAAGTTCTATGATTGTTATCACAGCAGAAACCAACTCTGGTTTATGTGCAGGTGTTGCAGACCGCAAACTTTGACACAAACAAGTAGAATGTAGCATTTTAAAAGCACTGAAAACTCTAACTGGAAGTTAGATGTCTTCTCCAGGGACACTTTGGCAATTCTTCGATTCAAAGATGGCGATTCTACCCAGAAAGTTTATGGTCTCAGTCGTTTACTTCTTTAACTTTTGCATTACAATACATTATATACGTATTATATACATTATATATTGGAGACGGTGGCCGCGTGGTTAGCGCGTTCGCCCGCGGACCGGAAGGTTGTGGGTTCGCATCCCACGGAGAGCACGTCTAGGGTCCTTGGAGAAGACACCTAGCCCCCACTTCTCCCACCATTGGTGCCGTTGAAGGGCAGCCTGCTGCGGTGTAAGGAGTGCAGCAAACAAATTTCCCCGGTGAGGGATGAATAGAGTAATTCAAAATAAATAAAATATACTTTATTCATCCCGTCATGGGGAAGTTCAAGTGCTTAGTAGCACAGTCTAAAACAGGGGTGGGCAAAATTCTTGATTCACGGGCCACATTAAGTTTTATTGACAAGGGGGCCGGAACAGGAGCAGATGGATGGCATGCTTTGGTAACCGTCGCGCTAGATTCTAATCAAGCATGCTTATTGTTACATCAAGGGCGTTAAATTTCAAATCTAGAGTGCGCCATTTAGTGAGGAAACATTAGAATTCCAGGGAAAATAAACATTACCATTGTTTTGTTTCTTTATTTAATTTTCTTGAGTTCCGCGGACCGGAATATACAGTTTAACAGGCCGTATGTGGCCCGCAGGCCGTAGTTTGCCCATGCCTGGTCTAAAAGCACCTGAAGCTTGGATTGGTAGCGCTATAGAGGATCCTTATGTTAACATACATTTTTGAGTTAACTATCTGATGACAGTTTGTTTAAAGGTTTTTGAACATCAAGACAGAGGAGGTTTTTGTGTGGTGAAGCAGAGCCATGCAGCACTGTGTGCACCAGCAGCACAGAAATAAACTCCACTTCTTCTTATATCCACTTCTTTCAATACCAACGTACACGTGTCTCCTTTATTCGCAGCTCCGTCAATACTCACATTTACTCCCTTTTCTACATTACCAGTCCCTCCATACAGGTAACCAAGGAGCTGCAGCTTTCTGTCTGTTTGCTTGTACCAGAGAATTTTGTTGTAAATGTCAACGTTATGAGAACATGTCATTTGAACATTTTTTCCCACAGTTTCAATCAAGTCGTCTGGTTCCTGTTGGACTTTTTTGGCAGGTGAAGAGCCTGTGGGGGAAAAAAAAAATCAAAACTGTTATTCAATTCAGAATATTTACAGTTTATTTCTTGATGATTTTGATTGGAAAGTTTAGCTTAGCTGTAAGTTTATTACCTGAAACCAGCATGTTGGTGAAAGCAAAAGAAAGAAAGAAGATCATTTTCTCTTTTTCAGTAGAAGCTGCAAAAAACTTTAAGGGAGATGATTTTTTTCTTTTTTCTTCATTAAGCCAGGTTTTCTTTCCAGTTAAATTTCTAAATCTGTACTCGAGCAGCTTTGGTGAAGTAACAAGTACCATTTACTGGGTGGTGTCATACAAAATCCTCCTCCCTCCGTGAAGGCCTGATGCCATCACGTGGCCCTTATTTATCAAAGCTCTGTAAGGTAAAACTTTGGAATATAGCTAGTGTTAGACAAAATCGATCTGCTCATTTGGATTTATCGAAACGACATGAGCATAGGATGGGCACAAATTACAGATTGAGAGTTTGTGCACAGTATGTACCGTTTCAAATACACCAAAATAAAATACAAAAAAACCCAAAACACTGGAATGAGGAAAAGCGGTTCTTCTACTTTATTTTCAAAAAATAATTTTTAAAATTTTTTTCAAGAATATCTGATCCTATTTTATGTCTCTAATACTAAAAACATACCTTGCACACTTTTTTAAAAACTAAAGACACTTTTTTTAATTGTGATGCTGTTTTTATGAAGGCTCGGAGGTTGAGTTAAGTTAAGTAAACAAATCTCTTCATTTTTTCTGCCTTCTTTTGTGACTTCATATTATGAGATAAGAGTATGAATGAGCATGGATCTGAATATATGTCACTGTGTTGATTTTAATCATGTATTCATTTAGCTTATGCCTTGCGTACACATAGAAGGGACAGAACACCTGTTTTTATACATGCAACTTGTCCTCTGGTGTATTCTCCGAGTAAGTACGAAAGTAAACAACAAAGTGCACAACTTTGATCAATCAGGACCACTGAAAAGAAAAATGTGCAAGGTTAACTGAGCTAAGACACCTACAGAGATCATCTTAAAGAAACATTTAAAGAGCAAACACAGGAAAAATATATAGAAGCTAAAATTATTGTGACTGTCAATTAGCACAGCAGTCTTATAGTGAGAAGCTTGTTGGTGTGAGTCCCATATCCAGCCATGCTCAGGACAAAACGTACCATGTCGAGTTTGCAGGTTGTCTGTGTATGAGATTTAAGTCTAAAGTTTTTCTCACAAGTGTTTATGTGAGCCTTTTGACTTGTTTAGGCTGTACCCTACCTCCTTCTACCTAGTTTGTATTCTATAGGTGGGTCCAGGGATGTCCACGATTTGTTTAACTTAGTTATAACTTATATTGATTGTACTTTTCTGTTCAGATTTTTATTTGATCAAACACAGTAACTGTGACTGCGCTTGAAGGATGTTAATAAAAGAAAATCTGTTTTTGGGAAGCAGGTGTAGATCTGCATCTGTGTGCAGAGTTTTTGTATTGGCATGAGGGCAATCTAATTCACTGTGCAGACTGGCAGCACAGAAATAAACGGCACTGTCTCCCTCTGAAACAGAACTAATATTTAACTTTGAATATTTCCTCCCATCTCCATTAAAGCTGATCTTTTCCTCCACGTCCTTCTCGATGTTAGGGTACAATACGTTCAGGTTTCCGAGGTACTTCAGACCTCCATTTTTCTCATGTTTGTACCAATAGATGTACTGAAATGAAGATACGTCATGTGAACAGTCGATCTCATTAAGAACAGATTCCCCAAGTTTTTTAATAATGAGAGGAGGTGTTTGCTGGATGTTGTAGGTTTTAGAGTCACCTGTAGAGAAAAAGTAAGGAAATATATGATAGGATGTTATTTAACAGCAAAAACATGAGAAAATGTGTCTTCTTTTTTTATCGACTCACCATTATTTACTGGCAGGTGAAGAAGAAGCAAAACAAAAATCATATTCAAGAGAGTTTAATTTTTCTGTTCTCTTGTTCAAAAACTAAGAAGAGTGATGTGAAAAGAAGAAAAAAAACCCTAAATTTTAGTGGGCGTGGACATCAATATGTTTCCTGTTCATCTTTCGCCCCATGCGGGATGAAGAAACATCCTGTTTAAGAAAATATCTGATGCGGTTAGACATCTTTCTTTTTAACGTCTAAGTCTGAACTTTTTAAGAGAATTTTAAACAAATTGATGAGTACACAGTTGGTTCAGCTTTTTTATTTGATTAATTTTGTAAAATAAAATGCATACAGGTGATTTGCACTGCAGTTTCCCAGCAAGCAGGTTGTTGGTTTGACTCCCAGCTCGGGCAAGGCTTTAAATACCAGTTCGCAGGTTCCCCCCGTGTGGGTTCTTTTCACCTTCCAAAACATGTCAGGCTACTTAGTCACTTATTATTATCCTCTTGGTGTGAATTTTGTAGCTCTGCCACAAACTGGTGACCTGTATGGGGTGCACCCTCAAGGTAGCGGCCCGTTTGTTGTGTGCAGCAGTCATAACAGAATCAGAATATACTTTAATCATCTTTAATCAACAACTTTCTATCTGCTAGGTGGGTCGTTGTAGAGCTCGATCACGTATGGGAAGAAAGACCTCCGGTATTGAGATGTTCTCGAGCGGAGCTGTCTGAGCCTCTTGGAGAAGGAGCTCCGTTGTTCGTCCAGGAGTGGGTAGAGAGGACGGTCATGGTTGTCCATGATGGACAAAAGTTTGTTCAGTGACCTCCTCTCTACACTGCCTCAAGTGAGTCCTGTTTGCTGCCAATGACAGAGCCAGCCATACTGATCAGTTTATTCAGTCTTCACCAGTGAGGTATTCGGGATGCATCCGCCTAACCCAATGCCCGAACTACCCCATCTGGCTACTCTCTACCCGGAGCAGCAATAACTCTACTCCGGGCTCCTCCGTATTGCAGAGCTCCTCGCGCTATCTCTGAGTAAGAGCCCAATCATCCTGCAGAGGAAGCTCATTTTGGCCGCTTGTATCACATATCTTGTTCTTTGAGTCATCACGGCTGATAACTATAGGTGAGGGTAGGAACGTACTATAGATCGACTGGTAAATTGAGAGCTTTGCTTTTCGGCTCAGCTCTTTCTTCACACAAAGAGCGCTTTTTTGAGAATGTGATCAACCTTAAAAGTTACTATTAGATTCTAATGAGTCGTTTTGAGGCTGATGTGTTTGAATATCGACGTGAATAACATATTTTTATGACCCATTTTCAAAACCTTACAAGCATTATTACCATGATTGCTTTGTTATATTTGTGCATTATCAGAGGAAACCAGAGTGGTTGAGTTTTCAGTTGTGCAGGTGTTCGGCAACATGAAAAATCTTATGTATTTGTATATGGAACGACTCTGAGGAGGTTTTTGCTTTGACTCTGACGGTTTCTGGAGCACTGTGCCGTTTGGCAGCACAGAAAAACACACCGCTGTCCTCCAGCTTCACATTAGAAATGGTGAGGCTCGATTCCTTACGGCCATCTCCATGTATGCTGATTTTGTCCAACATTTCTTTTTCTGGATTTTCAAATTCCAGGTTCATGTACCCAAGCAGCTTCAGAGCCTTTTGTTTGTCCTGTTTGTACCACAAAATGACATCATAATTTGGTATGTTATGTGAACATTCAATCTCTTTGTTAACAGTTTCACCAGCATATTTTATGATGAATGGAGGAGTTTGGTGAACATCCTTTGTGACTGAAGCACCTGTGAAATAAAAAAAACAAATCAGACTTTAAATGCAAATATTTAGACACATTCTTGATTATTGAAGTATTTTTTTTTACCATTATTTCCATGTAGATGAGCCAGACAGAAAAGAAAAACTATAACTCTTATGTTGAAGAGGTTTACCCCATGAGGAGAAGGCATCATTTTTATGATCAGAGGTCTCTTTGTGATTCTTTTGTGGCAACAAACAGGAAGCTTACTGTCTGAAGAAGTTCATGTTAGTTTTTATCAAGGTCTGTCTCCATCTGCTGGAGGTACATACTTCAACTTTACTCTTGATGAAGTATTAAAGAGAGAGCTGAGCCAAAAAGCAAAGCTCTCAATTTACAAGTCGATCTACATTCCAACCCTCACCTATGGTCACCAGCTGTGGGTGGTGACCGAAAGAATGAGCTCACGGGTGCAAGCGGCCGAAATAAGCTTCCTCCGCAGGGTGGCTGGGCTCTCACTCAGAGATCGGGTGAGGAGCTCTGCCATCCGGGAGGAGCTCGGTGTCGAGCTGCTCCTCCTCCAGGTCGAGAGGAGCCAGATGGGGTGGTTCGGGCATCTGGTCAGGATGCTCCCCGAGCGCCTCGCGGGCGAGGTGTTTCGGGCATGTTTCACCGGGAGGAGACCTATGGTCTATGTCTCACAGCTGGCCGGGGAACGACTTGGGATCCTTCCGGGTGAGCTGGAGGTTGCAGCCGGGGTGAGAGAGGCGTGGGCTACCCGTTTGAGGCTGTTGCCCTCGCGACCCGACCCCGGAACAAGCGGAAGATAACGGAACGGAAGTATTACTGAGCAGGATTGCATTAGAACATCTTTATTGTTTATCATCCAAGCCAGTGTTTTCTTATGCCTTAAGATCCCGGGGCCCCACTGGTCAGTCATATCTTTATATGTTAAGCTTAAAATCAACATCAAGAAAAGTGGCTTTAATTCGCATAAGTTGACATGGATTTCATCTACGAGTTATTATGTTGAACTATATCAAAAGTTAAATGATACATTTTCTGAAAATAAAAGAGGCTGATGTTTTTTTTGAGGGGTTATTTTTTACACAAATAATATGGCTTGATTAAATCTACTTTTGAACATTTGACCAAATATTGATGGACAAAACACCAATGTGAACAAAAGGGATTCAATGGAAAAGTGAGGGTACAAGGAGAAGAAATAAAGAAGGTGGAAGATTTAAAGTACTTGGGGTCAACTGTCCAGAACAATGGAGAGTGTGGAAAAGGGATGAAGAAGTGTGTGCAGGCAGGCTGGATGGGGTGGAGAAAAGTATCAGATGTGATGTGTGACAGAAGAGTTTCAGCTAAAATGAAAAGGAAAGTGTACAAAACCGGGATGAGATTGGCCATGCTGTTTGGTCTAGAGACAGTGGCACTGAGGAAAAGACAGGAAACAGAGATGGAGGTAGCAGAGATGGAGGTAGCAGAGATGAAGATGCTTAGGATCTCTCTGGGAGTGACCAGGATGGACAGGATTAGAAATTAATATATCAGAGGAACAGCATGTGTTAGAGGTTTTGGAGGTAAAGTCAGAGAGGCCAGACTGAGATGGAAAGGACATGTGCTGAGAAGAGAGAGAGAGAGTACATTGGGAGAAGGATGCTTGGTTTGGAACCACCTGGAAAGAGGCCTAGAGGAAGACCAAAGAGGAGGTTCATGGATACAGTGAAGGAAGACATGAAGATAGTTGGTGTGACCAAAGAAGATGCAGCAGATAGGGTTAGATGGAAGAAACTGACTTGCTGTGGCGACCCCTCAAGGGAAATGCCAAAAGGAGAAGAAGATTGATGATCGCAAGAAAATGATAAAAATGTTCTAATATTATTATCAAATTATTATTGATAATTTTGTCAGTCTAGAAATATCTTCTGTTTGATTTCCACAGGTGGATCCAGGATTTTCTAAATGGAGGGGGTGGGGAGGCGTGAGGTCATTAACAAAGCCAGTATGGGGGGGTCTAGGGGCATTCTCCCCCAGAAAATTTTGAAAATTAGAGTCTTTTTTCTGCATTTTGATGGCCCATTAGCTGGCCCTGCAAGGGCTTAGCTTGACTAGTCCCCTCAACTTTGTTCTTCTTTTTTTTGTGACCAAAAGGGGGCGCCCTGCAAACCAAAACTTGAAAAAACACCAACAACTCTGAAACACTCCAGATTTTACATTGACTGGAACAAACAAACCTACTTTTCTCAGCTACAAGGAAAATAGAACTAATTTAGATTGTTGAAAGAAAAACAAAAAGCCTCACTTCTTCTTAAATTCTATGTAAATCATTAGAAGAGAGTCCAGACTGACATGGTTCAGATCATTTATTGTTCTAAACAGAAGAAAAAAGGCATAAAGTATTACATCAAACATAATGAACATGTGCGGTTGTATCTTTAGAAACTAAAATAAAACATAAACACAGATTAATTTATTGTTACTGGACCACAAAGAAATGACAAAATTACACTTCCAGTACACCAGACTCAAGATGAAGACACACAAACAATTAAAACAAAAGCTACAGAGCCAGCAGACTGAGGACATGGAGCTGGGTACAGGCGCTTCTTTGTCTTACACACAGTAAGAGGTGGAGGTATACATGGTACCTCAAAAAATTGTTACACACCCTTGCTGCCAGAGGGCAGTGAAAGCGAGCAAGTGAAGGAAAATACCCAACACCTGCAGGAGCACATGCTTAATACCCAGATATAACAACAGGGTGGTGTGTGGAAGGAGGTGACCTTGGGTAGTGGAGTCTAAAGGGGGTAGGGAGTAGGATATCAAGTTCCTGGTATGCTCCGTGTCCAGAAGAGAATTAGATACAAGAGAGAATCAAGATAACACAATCAGTTTTGTGTTTGGGTCAGCCACCAAATTATTTTGGACGGCTTTGAGTCTGCGGCAGCAGCCTCCGTGGCAACCGGCCAGTTGGGGATCAATCAGCTTCTCCATGTTTGTTTCCAATTTACGGAGTAGTTTATAAACCGTAGGCAGTCTGCCATCTAGAATTCAAATGGCCTCCAGACTATCGGTCACATCCGGAAGTGTCTGAGTGATGAGCATTCATATCCTTCTAACCAGCAGTATCACCACAGTCTGAAGATTTTTCAAAAAACTCCTTAGACCAATCATAAAAAACCCAATTATCAATAATCCAAATATGAATGTATCTTCCACATCCTTAACGGACAGCATCAAGAGGGACAGTAGCCTCGCTCCTTATCAAAGGGAGAATTGATGTAGCCTCCTAGAAACGATATGTCCGGAAACAGGGGCTCTTCTATAGCTCCTCTAGTGGATGAGAAAATCTTGCCCATATTGGTAGAAAAAACTTTGGAATTCAGGTATGGTAGCACAGAAGAGCTACGAGGTAAACATGGGCAAAGCTGGATGAGAAAACAGGAGGAGGAGAGCATAGAGAAGCGTCCGCCTTTTGCCATAACCAAAGAAGTAAATGTACCATAAAGAAATAAAAACTGTTCGTTCGGTTGTTTGGTTCTGCTTGTTCATCAGCATAGAGAGCAAGAGACAAGCTCATTTTAGGAGAAAGTGTTAAATCCGGTACTGTTTTGCAAAGGGATTCCCTCTGCTCCTCTGAACTCCTCCGCAATGTCATCAAAAGTCCGACCTTTAGTCTCTGGAAGCCGAATCCAGGTGAATGTGAAGGCGATCAAAGCCACAAACATGAAAAGGAGATAGACATAGGCACCGCAAATTTTCTGAGAAAAGAAGAGAGAGAAACATTTTGAAGATTAAATAACTCAACCACAAGAAGAGCAAAAAAACTAGAGTTCTAGTTTGGATCAGGAAGTCTAATGTTTCTTTGACAGTGAAGCGTTGTTTCTCTAGAAAATTCTGGTTCTGAATTTATTAGATTAATTTTTTCTTAAGTTATAACTCTAACAGTAAAAGTCTGAAATCCAAGTCCAACATAAATGAACAGTTTAAACACACCAGTAAAGGGGGAAAGAGCAGAGCCAGAACAAACTTTCCTCCCCAGTTGAGCATGCTCGTGAATGCCATGGCGATGGGTCTGCCAGGCTGGTCGAACAGCTCCGCAGCGATGAACCAGGAGATGGGTCCGGGGCCCAACTCGTACGCTGAGATCAGACAGAAAACCAACAGGACCTGCAGGATGCGCAGCTCTGGAACCAGGTGCTGCAGGAAAATTATTTTACTGATGACCAAGACATGGGCATTTTTACATGAAATTAGTGTAAAAATTAAGTTTTTTTTCTTTCTTTTATGTGTAAAACGATCTTACCAGCACTGAGTCGACTGCAGTCATGACTAAGTTGCATATTGCTATGGAGATGAAACCAGTCAGCAGTAGCTTCCTCCTGCCTGCCCGCTCCATCAGAAAAAACTGGATAAAATGAAACATCTTTTTAAGTTATATCACAAAACGTAATATTGGTGTAATCATCGATTGGGTCGGTGTCATTTTGTTTTTACCGCCACCAAAGTAAAGGTGACGTTGACAGCTCCCACACCCAGAGTCAGATATTTGGCCTCATCAAACTTGGCCTGGAACATTCTGGTGGAATAATTTATAATCTGAAAGGAAAAATCAGGGATTATTGTTGTTCATGTGGGATACAAGGACATCTTTCAAGAGTTTTTATTCATTCTTTCTGAGTTAAAGCATAAGTAGTTAAAGTGCTGAGGTTGAACAAAGTAAAGAAAAGAGCTGGACTCCTCGTACATAAACCGTAACAGATCTCATTCTTAATGTTGCGTCATGGACCATTGCTCACCGCGTTGAATCCAGACAGCTGACTCCCCAAGTTGACGACCAAGACTATGATGATTGGCTGCCTGTAGCTGCGTTTCCTGAAGAAATCCTTAATGGTTACAACCTTCTGAGTGTGTGCTGCTTCTTCTTTCATCTCCTCCAGTTCAGCAAACACTTTGTCTGGTTGGCCTCTCAACTTCTGCAGAGCTGCAGCATGAAAACAGCAATCCAAATGTGATAGCTTTATTGTACTTCCTTCTAGGACAGTGTGTGCATGGTTATCTGTCTCTATGTGACCCTCGGACTGATCGAGGTCCTATGCCGGCTGTACACTGCCTCTCACCTGCTAACTTAGATGGATACCCCCAGGCTAGTGATGGACAAAGAGGAAAATAAATGAATGGTTGTTTGGATAGCTGGATAGTTGGGTGGATACACGGATGAAGGTGGTAAAATATAAGTAGATTTTTGAAGGATACCTAGCTCCCGGAGGATTTACTGTAGACTTAATCTAGCCTTGGTTTTAAACGTTGAGAGGGACTCACCAACTTCTGCTTTGCTCTCTTCTCCACGGTTGATGAGCAAATAGCGAGGACTTTCAGGACAGAATGGCAGAATCAGATACTGGGTCAGGGCAGGGATCAGAGAAAGGGACAGCATCAGTGCCCAGTTCTGCTCAGTACCCAACACTGTCTCCAAACCAACCACCTTAAAGACAGACAATACAAAAACTTCACCAAATCAATCTGGGACATCTCCAAAATATCAAGGCAATGTATGTAACATAAAACCTTTTCATGTTATTTTCTGTTGTACAGTATCCAAGAGAGGTCATTTTTATTGAGTGTTTGGTGCACTAAATACATCTAACCCTATCTGCTGCATTCTCTTTGGTCATACCAACTATCTTCATGTCTTCCTTCTCTGCATTCATGAACCTTTTCTTTGGTCTTCCTCTAGTCCTCTTTCCTTGTTGGTTCCAAACCTAGCATCCTTCTTCCGATGTACTCTCTCTCTTCTGCACATATCCAAACCATCTCAGTCTGGCCTCTCTTACTTTATCTCCAAAACCTCTAACATGTGCTGTTCCTCTGATCCTGTCCATCCTGGTCACTCCCAGAGAGATCCTCAGCATCTTCATCTCTGCTACCTCCATCTCTGTTTCCTTTCTTTTCCTCAGTGCCACTGTCTCTAGACCAAACAGAATGGTCGGTCTCACCACGGTTTTGTACACTTTCCCTTTCATTTTAGCTGAACATCTTCTATCACACATCACACCTGATACTTTTCTCCACCCATTCCAGCCTGCCTGCACATGCTTCTTCAACTCTTTTCCACACTCTCCATTGCTCTGGAGTGTTGATCCTAAGTTCTTAAAATCTTCCACCTTCTTTATCTCTTCTCCCTGTAACCTCACTTTTCCATTGGGGTCCCTCTCATTCACACACATGTACTCTGTCTTACTCTGACTAATCTTCATTCCTCTTCTTTCTAGTCCAAACTTCCTCCTCTCCAGTTTTACCTTCACCTCTTCCCTCCTCTCACTACAGATCACAATGTTATCTGCAAACATCATTGTCCAAAATGAGAAAAAAAAGAAAAAAAAAAGAGAAAACTTATTGAGAATTCTATTTGTAAAAACAATATTTTAATCAATTGGTATTTTTAGACACTGAAAAAAAATTAGGGTTTTTTGTTTGTCTCTCCTGTAGCTGTTTGCATGCCAAGGAGTCTGTGCCTTCCCCAGGGAAGTCTTGCATGTCTCAGGAATGGGTGGACCAACAATCAAGTTTCTTGCATAATTTTTTCAGAAATTTTTTGTTCTCAAATTTGATATATTTTAGTCATTTTTGAGCATGTTTTTAGGATCTTTGTGTGGTTTTATTTTCCTTTTTTCTTTGCAGATACAACAGTTGAAATAAAAGAAAACAACTCTAATTTATCAAGTGTTGTCGTATTTTGATGTATTTTTTATGACGAGTACCTTTTTTTAGGTATATTAAATCGGGTAAAAATCACCCGGCAAAAGTGAGGGTGTAACTTTTTATAGTGAAAGTGTTCTAGGTTTAAACAAATAACAATTAAATGGAAAGTTGCACAAACAAAATACAAGCCAAAAGTCCCAGAGGAACACACACCTGAAATTAATTTTGTGTTCCATGCCCAATGGTTGTTGTGAAATTGGCTAAGGGTGTCTGAATGGGTGTGACCGTTTGTGTGTGTGGCCCAAGAAGAGAAAAGCAACCTACAAACCCAAATATGCTCTGGTATCCCAATGACTTAGGAACAGACAAAGCAGTGAATAAAAAAAGATGGAGGTTTCCCCTGCCTAACAAATTACTTGTAATTTATCTTCCTCAGTGTTAGGAATAATCCCATTTAAACTCAGTTACTTTGAGTAGTTGAAGTACTTTTCCTACAGCTACAACACTGTTATTATTAAAATGAACATAGAGTAGCACAATACATTTTTAATGCCTATCAGCTAAATTATATTGCTATATTTAAATTGGTCCAAGCCATTTTACATACCAAACATGCTCAGAGCATGGATGACCTTGTCTAGGAGGTCGGAGTTGGCGGCTGATGTTAGCATTCAGCTCTGGCTGTTACTGTCTGAGGTTTATCTTTACCAAGATTCATGTAGCCATAAATCTCTCTGACAGCAACAACAACCAAATAGCAATTTAAGTAAGAGCAAAACACCAACGAGGAACTACTGACCACCTCTATACCGTCTTCCGAATCATAAAGAAAATTTGCCCAACCAATTTTGTCACCCTGGGACACCTGCGGAGGGTTCTTTCGGAGCATCAAAACCCTGTTACGAGCTACCTGGTCTCTTTAAGACCGATGCCAGAGTTTGGTCCATATTGCTAGTGGTATGTTGATTCAATTTCCGCTGAGAGTCGGACATTGCAATGGTTGCCTTTTGTCACCTATTCAGTTCATTACTTTTATGGACAAGATATCTATGCGCAGCCGAAGCAGTGGGGGGATCTGGATCTAACTATGGTAAATTTTTGAGAGAGATCACTTCTAATGGTCTCTAGTTACATTTTTGAGTCACATCCCAAACACTGATACAGGTGTTTTATATCTAAATGCAAGCTTGGAAGTTGTGTCTCCATGTGAGGACTTGCACTTTGACCTTAATCAAGTTTACAGAAAGCATTAGGCCCAAACATTCCCGGCATCCTTCTCACCATTCCCACCAGGATGCCAGAAGCGAAGGACACCTGGTTGAGAGTGGCAAAAGCCCCTCTCAGACTGGTGGGGGATACTTCCTGGATGTAGAGAGGGTTGAGACTCATCACCAGGCCACAGAAGAGGCCAAATACTAGTCGTCCCAAGATGAGAACCTCAAAGGACTCGCAGGCTTTGGAGGAAAACATGACACATGCTCCTGCCACAGACAGAACATTTACTATCAGAATGGAGTTACGCCTGTGGGGAGAAGGAAAATATTATTTTAGAACAAAGATTGAGATTCTACTTGTATCTCTGCTTCTTGCACTGTACCTGCCGTATGAATCTGCCAGGAATTTGACCCCCAGTGAGCCAAGCAAAGCTCCAAAATCTTTTATACTGACAGAGAGCGACCATAATAGAGTCAAACTGTGGTCTGGCATTGATTGGTTGTGTCTGGCCCTCCACGTGTGGTTGAAAAACTCTTCAATTATCTGCAAAAATAAACAGTTATTATATATGCAATATTCTGGACATAGCATGGACAGAATGAGCTTGTGTCTGTGTTATAAAGAACTATTGAGAACATTACACAATTTATCATGGGCCTATTGAATAAAACTTTGAGGTTTTGCTAAATGTGGGGATTTTTGTGGAGCGTAGACTGTGAGAAAGTCTTACCAGACAAAGAAGCCATGTGTGCATCTAAACTGAAAACTGTCAAAGGATTCCTAACTTTTTTCAGAGATTCAACGAGGTTGTGTAATATTTGTTTGAAAGTGAGCTCAGCGTTTTCCTTCATGCCACTAATAAATGTGTTTGTAGACTCACCGAGGGACATCTAAACCCCACAGTCTGATGTTCCTAGGGGTTTAGTTTTTATAAGAGGTGCTAGAAGTTTATATTTTGCGTTTATTAGATAGATAGATAGATTTACTTTATGAATCCCACACTTGGGGAAATTTGTGCGTTACAGCAGCAACAAGAAAGAAATAGACAGTATTTATACAAGAAGATAAATAATAAAATATTAAAATAATAAAATAGAGGGAATAATGTGACAAAAACATTGAGGTCAATACAGACTGTTAGTGCAAAGGGGGTAAAAAAAAATATTAATAAATTTAAATCTTTTAGGCCTATCTCAAAGATTTTCAGCAAACCTTAAACCAGACTTTCTTCACATTTGGTTGTTAACAGGTTGATTTCAGATCAAAAGGAAAACGTTCCAGGAATTGGTTGATGTTTTCATTTATAATGATGAGAACTATCAGTCATCTATCTGGCCTGCTCACCTTGGCCGGAGCATTGATGTTACCGGTGTGGTATCCAATTTGCAGCGAGCCGAGCACCGCAGCCAGAATGGAGGTCACAAGTGGCGCAGTGAGATGACTCTGAAACAAAAATACATCTGAAGTTTTATCTACTGCAGTGACTTGTCTTCTTCGATAGTTCATTTCGTCTTCTAACCGTATATTCCTAATGCGGTCGCGGGCGGTGCAGGAGTCTATTCCAACTGATTCCAGGCACCCTGAACAGGTCACCAGCCTGTTGCAGGGCCACACACACAAATATCTCCAGATGAATCTCATAAATTTAGATTTTGTGCAGCAAACTTAATCCCAAAAGTAAGAACTGGAGAACATAAAGGGGATACCGAGTTCCGGGCTTACAGACCTGTTTTTAAAAATGGTAAATGGACTCTTCTCATATACAGTGCTTTTCCACCTGCGTCAGAAGCTCAAAGCGCTTCATAGTGTAGCTCACATTCACCCATTCATACACATATTCATACCTGATGGTGGAAGCTGCCATGCAAGGCACAACCACCAGAACAAATTGGGGGGGTCTGTGTCTTGCTCAAGGACACCTTGGCATGAACTCCGTGTGGGGGATCGAACCGGCAAACCTCTGGTTATGGGGTGGTCGCTCTACCCACTGAGTTATCCTTCTCCAAAATGGACCACATCATGTACTGTACGTATGTGTGAAAAACCAGGTCAGGGCAGTCTGCCTTTAAATAGACAGCATGTCAATGATCCACAGGTGTCCTGAATCATGGAGATGGAGGAAGGCCCCGGGCACCCTCTGGTGGTAGGCGAGGGAATCATCACACTATCCAACTCTGAGATAGGTAAAATGTTAACTTTTTTATTTTTGCAGTTCGTATAAGCTTAAGATTTGCATTAAAGGAGAAATCGTCCGGCTGAATGAACAGATATAACCTTCACTTGTGAATGCTTAACGTCAGCCGATCACTCCAGATTATCCAATCAAAGACATCTAATATTTTGTTGGAAACGTGAAAACCAACGGAATTGTGCATGTTTGTTTCTATAGCTCATCATAATTATGCAGTATTTTATTATAGAAGCAAACAAACCTCTCTTGATGCCATTTGGTTTGTTGAGATGCGGAGTGACTCTTTTTGACTGCAGTTTCATTAATATTCTCCACATGGAAATGTTCTAAAAAAAAAAAATTACAGTTCTATTACTATTTACATATATTCTGAATTTATTAATAAATTCAAACATAGATATTTAGACAGATCACTTACCATAAAATGTGTTAAGATCTGTGGCTACATTTCTACATGATTAGTAGATCTCTACACGGACACGCTTGTAAATGTATTTCATCAATTCCATATGTAAAGCAATACTTTATATTTGAATGTGCCTCATAATTTCCATCTGACTTTTTTTCCTTTAAGACTATTCCTTCTATAGTATGAACTTTAGCAGCTGTAATTCAAACCGGTAATTCGCATATGACACTGGGCTGCAAAATATTTTAAAAAGGCATATAACATGTACTTACTTTGATGTTTTCATAGTTTCGATTCTAGAAATAAGATGTTGGATTATGAATGATCTCTATGATCATTCATGCTGATTTTAATTCAACTTACCTGATCTTTGCACTGAAAGAATTCTTTTCTAAAGCCAAAATGTGAAGAATTAAAAAATCCAGCCAACTTCCAGCTCACTAGACTAAATTTATTTACCAGTCAGAAAAGACATGATCTATAAACAAAACAAAAAAAAAGAAAAAATTCACTTCTGTCTTTAAGTGCTATACTCAACGTCTTCATCTCAGAGTTTCGAATATTGCTATGCACATTTGATGCAATGAAGTCGCACCAAGATGGTGAATTTAGTCCATAGTTGACAGAATGGAATGTTCAGGTCTCTTCTGGTTCACACGGAGCACCTCATATCAGTTTCTACAATTCTCATGTTATCAGTCAAATACGACATTTTCTGGTTCAAAACTTTAATTTTGGTTATGGACAATTTAGATTATCGTACTCTTGTAGTGATCATATTTCTTGACTCATAGCATATTTAGATAAACATGATACTTTTAGCTCAAAAATGTGAAATTGGCCTCATAAAGCTTCTAAATACATTTGACCAATTTCGTTTTTATTTTTAACACTGTGAATTCCCTGTGTTCCTTTCAACCCATGCTTTGTCCCACCTCTAAGCTGCTGCTTTCCAGTCTACCTTAGAATGTAGGCGTGGTGTAGAACAAAATCCATGGCAAAAATCAAATACTGAGCGGGTGAGCTAGTGAGCTGACATAAACATGAAAGAAATAGAAAACAGTATTTTTAATGTGGTAAAACATTTTGCACAAAATCCCTTTTAAATCCACAACACTCTAACATCTTCAACTGTTATGTATGTGTGTGTGATTAGTGTCACAGTCATGTTGCGTAAAATTGAATTAGTTTCTGAAAATGTCTTTTAAGGAATGACACCATCCAAAAACGACAAAATCAGGAAGGCCACCGAGTTTTTCTTGACATGAAAACATGGAAGGAAAAAAAAACAATCAGGAAAACCTTATACAGGAAGATTTAGATCCTTCCTGATTTATCTGTTTGAAGCTTTATGATTTTTTTAGAAAATTTTAGTTTATCAGAAACCAACTGTCTTCATTTTGAATGCAGAAGATTCCAAAAGGAATCAATTTTGTGCATACAGTTACAGTAAGATCATGTTGGGAGAGCGGAGAGTTTGTTCGTTTGTGTTCTGAATCGCTTATCCTTACTGGGTCACGCGTGGTGGCAGACCCCATCCCGTCTAATTTCAGATGAGAGATAGTGTGCACCCTAAACAGGTCACCAGTCTGTTGCGGGGCCACATAAATCTACAAACACACTGATTGCCATGGGCAATTTTGCAGCAGCCAACCAACCTAACATCTATGTTTTTGGAGGGTGGGAGGAAACCGGAGTCCCCAGAAGAAACCCACGCATACACGGGGAGAACATGCAAACTCCACATAGAAAGACCATTGTTCCAAGCCCCACACCCACTTCAAGACTCGGACGTTAACTTTCTTGCTGTGAGGCCACTGTGCTAACCACTGCACCAGGAGAGAGTGAATCCAACATAAAACAAGAAAAAGTTGGAAAATAATTTGAATTTACAAGTTGGCTAAATGGTGCAGGTTTGAAGAGAAATAACTGTATTTTTTCCAAACTCTTTTCAAATTTAACCTTGAGAAAGAATTTAGTTCAAGCTGGCGACTATTATTTGCTTTCTCATTTTCTGGACTAAATAGACACAATCATGTGATCGAGGTGGTTTAAATTTTTGTAAACATCGAGGATGTTCCACATTAGGAACACAAAGAGAAGAATAGTTAACATCAGAGAGTAAAATACATCGTGCACCTGCAAGCTCTGTTCCTGCAGCTGAGTTCTTAATCAGGGTGTGGATATGCCTGTCTGGAATGTGACCTTTAAACCCGAGTCCTGGCCTCCTGGCAGGCAACTGCCTGACCCGGTGCTCTGGCAGGTGCTGCTACAGGCCGAGGGGGCATCAGACACAAATGGTGAGGGGTGTGCGACCCCCTCAAACACACACAAACAGTTTATCCCATCACCTACTCCGAATGTTTAGCTATCAAACAAGCTAATGGCTCTCCCTAAATTACCTGTAATGGTTTTTCTGATCTGCTTCTAAGTGCTTCAATGCACACAAACATGTGGCAAATGAGAGGCCTTTCTGTCTGATTAGCCTCTCTACTTTAGAAAAAGAGACATCATGAGTCTTTAACTGAAGACAAGATTTTAAATGGATTGAATTGTTTTAATTCCAGTTTGTTCTAGCACAGGGAAAGGCAAACCACAGCCTACACATACGGCCCGATAAACGTTTTAATTCGGTCTGCTGAACTTAAAAAAATTAAATAAATAAACCATATTAATGTTTTATATCCCCTGCAATTCTGACGTTTCCTCACTAGATGACGCACTCTAGATATATTGGCTTTATTGAGAAAACAACAACACTGCTCCCATTAAAATGTGTGTGTCTCTGTGATGTGCATGCTGTCAAAATAAACATTGTACACAAATATTGAAAGCCCTCGAGGCCCAATACACGCACATAGACAAGCGTGTTAGATGTTAAAACAAGCAAAATGTCATATCAAGCACTTAGATTTCAAAAAGCGCCGCTAAATACATGTTTTTAAGCGCTATTGCACTAGATTTCAGACCTAGTGCTGCTAGATTTGATATTTACTGCTCTCGATGTAACATTTAGGGCGCTTGTTTAAAATTTAGTGCACCATTCTACCAGTCTAATCTGGTGGTTACCAAAGCACGCCATCCATCTGCTCCTGTTTCGGCCCCTTTGTCAAATGTTAGAGCTCAATGTGGCCCGCGAACCAAAAGGTTTGCTCTCCCTGTTCTAGCATCTTGACTTCTCAACCCCGCGTTTAACCTGAAACATTTTTTAGCTGTTGTTTTATGAGAGCGATGCAGAACAAAATATGCATGTAACTTGTGTTACTCAGGTTGTAACGATCAATAGATTGTGTGCTTGTTCTTAGTAATGCATGGTCACAATAAAAAGGAAGAATGTCACTTGTTAACCTCCAAAGCAGATGGTTTTCATATAATCTCCACCTGTAACTTAGCAAGCATAGCTGAGTAGCTCTCTGCTGCATCATGGGACACCTGTACAGCCCACACTTCACTTCCACCTATTAAACCCCCTCTGTGGCCTGCCTACCATATACCAGAGCTTAACAAATGAACAAACATACACACGTTCACTCACATACACATGCATTGTCAAACAGCTGCGTCATTATAAAACTCTTTTGAACTTAACACTGGAAGTCAAATGCCACATGTGTCAGTACAAGACAGATGTACTACAGCTGGCTCCAGTTTCATCTGTGATGCCCCCCTCCTCTTTCCTAAAAGACCTCCACCTCCCATCAGGCACCGGTGTTCAGTCAACATCCACACCTTTGAAGTCTCATCTCAAAATTTTATTCTTAAAACGTCAAATCTGAACAAGCTTAACTTTGTTGTAACAATAAATTCACCCAAAAAGTTTTATGTGATGTCGGAATGGTTCGTTCAGGTGGAAAATAGAAAAATGTGATTTATTGCAAACATGCCGGACAATAGAAACAGGAGCTGAATTCTCAAATATTCACATGCTGCGTTTACATAAAAAGTTCTCTAGTTCACTTGAAAGTAGGTTTTTAACGCTTGTGTTTAGAAGTTAACCTGCTCCAGAGAAGTCAGACCAAGTTTTCTGTCATTTAGATTAAGCCTTTCTGTATTTTTTCTCAAAATTATTATTATATTTTTCCACCTGACAAACTTAAAGGCTGCACAGTGGTGCGGTGGTTAGCACCGTGGCCTTACAGCAGGAAGGCCAGAGTTTGGAACACTTGCCTTTCTGTGTGGAGTTTGCGTGTTCTCCCTGTGTTTGTGTAGGTTTTCTCCAGGTACTCTGGTTTTCTCCCAGCCTCCAAAACATGCGTGCTAAGTTTGATTGGCCACCATGAAATTGCCCCTAAGAATAATTGTGTGTGTGTGTGTGTGTGTGGCTCCTCGACAGACTAGCGACCTGTTCGGGGTGTGTCCTGCTTCTTGTCTGAAATCAACCGGGATGGGGTAATCAGAAGTTCAGAAGACGAAACATAACCAAATTTCTAATGAGGCCGTACATAAGATAACTCATGGTCCAAATTAATCCCTCAGATGTTATTCCTTATCCTAATTTTTTTATTATTAAAAAAAGACTAGCAAGAAGGTCGGGGTTTGAGTCCTGGGTGGGACGAGGCTTGATACACTGGTCTTTTTGTGTGGAGTTTGCATGTTCTCCCTGTGAATGTGTGGGCTTCCTCCAGGTACTCTGGTTTATTCCCACCCTCCAGAAACATGCATGTTAGGTTAATTGTTGAATGCCCATAGGAATGAGTATGCGTGTGGATAGTTGTGAGTGTGTGGCCTGCGCAATTGCGCACTGCTCGCAGATTAATAGCGCACAAGAAAACATATGCAGCGCACAAAATAAAACTCCTCAAGCAAAAGATAAAGATGGGAAAATGAGACAGAGCTCCGGAGCATATCTGTGTCTTCTTTGTTTTTGAAACAAATTGCTTCAAAGTGTTGCTTCGGTGTTAGGCTCATCACTGCTGGTGACGTAACAAAAGAGTAAACTTTTTGCTCCGCCCCCTTCTGCTCAGGAAGCTTTGTATTTGCTCAGAGACATGAAAAATTAGAAGGAACATTGCCTGGCACTATTTATAAGAGTTTTGATAAGAGTTTAGAGATTCATTGGCATGCTTTTTACAACATTGGTTGATCCATTGATTTAGCAAATGTTTATCTTTAAAATGTTCCAAGGTCAATGTGAACTTATAAATAAAAGAAAAACTGAATGGTGTACTAAAAGTTGGATTATCTAAAAGTAAAAACAGTCCATCAGTGTATAAATGTGTGTTAAAAGTGTATTAACGAGCCCTGCAGTGAAGCCTCTTGAACATTGGAGGTCAGTGTGAAACTCATGATGTGAGAACATTTATCTTCTGCTACAGCTTTAAATCCTTTCTGACCGTACAGACTGAGCAGAGTTTAAACAGATGTGCTATGAAACAATGTCAGGATTTCTTGTCCTGTTCTTTTACTTTTATAGCACGATTATCAAACAATCTGGTTAGATTTAACTCCTCCAATGCCAGGAAGGTGTTAGAGCAGAAATCCCTGCTATTTGTTTCACAGTTCCACAGGGCATCAACCTTTTACTCATTATGGCTGCTATGAATTTGTTACACCTAAGAGGAGCAAACAACATGACCAAAGAACGATGCATACCAGGTGTTCGCTCCCTCTGCATGCCAATGTGCACTGTGTAGAGTTTTTCTGTGACCAGGCTGTGCAGTGAAGCTCACAGAAAAAAAAAAATCAACCGAACAACATAATTTAAGCCATCTTTGCTTTTATTTTTTTTGGACAAACCATTTTTTGCTTTCCCATCAGATTTCATTCTTCACCAATGACTAAGACATTTAGGAAAACATGATGATCCCAATGAGACAGTTTAGTTTTTTTAGTTCTAGCTCCTTCGATTCATCAGGATGTGCAGCGGCAATAAGCTTGTTTTGGATCTCTGGAGTGCAGGAGTGTCTGGAAGCACTTTAGCAGGAACGCACCGGCCCTGCACTCCAGCGTGAACTAAAACAGCCGTTCAAGAGAAAAAAACAAGCTCTACCACTGGTGTAGATGTTTCATTTAAATTAGACATGACTAGACTTTTTATTGTGATAAATTAAGCAGCAGATAGTGTATACATTCTTGACTGTAAGTTGTGATGAGGACAGAAACTGTAAAACACTGGATAGAGTAGTTAAAACAACCACAGAACAGGTCAAGTAACAAGTCCTCAAAGAAGATAAAATGCAATCCGGGCTAAGCTTTTCAATATTTTGGAATTTGCTACTGTAAAAGCCTAAAGTTTGATATAATGTAAGCAGAGATAAAGGTATAGTTTCTGTACAGAAAGTCAGAATAAATGGAAGGTACATGAACAACCAAACCTCCGTGGAGGGAGTTTTAGTAAAACAAACCAAGCTAATTGTACATATATACACCACAGGTCTTTTTCTGTTTCATGAGTCATTTCAGTGACTCTAAGGAAACACACAACTCAAATATAGTCACACAGGCATTCATCACAACTCATATGAACCTTGCTTATTCTCAAAAAGGGGGAAAAATTAGAAGGAAATTTTCAATCAAATATTTTTAAAGTCTCACTGGCTCATTCTTAGTAAACAGAATGTAGAAGAACTTTGTTAATTTTTTTTTTTAGAAATCATCAGTTTAGTTGCTGAAGGTTCTTCTTTGCAAAACTAAAGTTTCCAGAAGTTTTCAAATTAGCTTGATTAATATGATTTTCACACCTTATTCTGTGTGTTGGCATGGTTGACATATTTGCAATAAGATTTCAAATCAGTCACCTTAAAACATTATTTTATAGTTTTATTTGCCTTAGTATGATTCACCAATTAATTTGAAATGACAGTTTTATCATTGATTGTTTTGTTTTTTTATCTTAAAGCCAAAAAGGCACACGCCAATGAGATTGTCCTTCCACCAAAAAAAGTGAAGTTGTCTATGAACCATTTGTGTTCAGGAAGAAAATTTTCCTAAATTGTTTTAGATTCATGAATGTTTGTGATGGCTGCAAGGTTGGTGTTCAAGTCTCGGAGCGAGGACGAGGGTTGAAACACTGTCCTTTCTGCGTGTCTTTGAACGTTCTCCCCGTTTCAGTGTTGGTTTTCTCTGGGTACTCCAGTGTCCTCCCACCCTCCAAAAACATGCATGTCAGGTTGATTGGTCACTATAAGATTACCCGTAGAAATTAATTTTTTAATTTTATTATACTATGTTAATCCCTGATGGGGAAATTCCTGTGCAGCATTGCACTGCAGCAGGCTGCCAGCCAATGATGGTGCCAATGGTGAGAGCAACAACAGAATTAGGTGTCTGCTCCAGGCCCACCTAGGCATGAGGCTCAGCGGAATTTGAACCGGCAACTCTTTTTTCAAGCCTATGCCTCCCCTAATTTTGTGTGAATTGTTGTGTGTGTGCGGCCCCGCAAAAGACTAGCACCCTGTTTGGGATGTATCCTGCCTCTCGCCTGAAATCAGATGAGAGAGGCTCCGGCGACCCCGCAACCTTTTTAGGGATAAGCGGTGCAGAAGACGAAACAAATGTGTGTGAATACTACTCCTGGTGGTCTGGACAAGAACTGTAGAGTAAAGTTTTCTTTGGGGCCTTGAAAGAGAAATTCTTTGAGCAATGGAATCCCTTACTTTTTCATTTCAGAAGCATGATGGCATTGTTTGGAGAGGACTAGGCTGACACTGAAATACTTTAGGCTGACACTGAGTACTTTTAGCATCAACCCCCCACCTTTTAATTGTTTGCTTTGTGTGTGTTCTAAGTTTGTAAATATTTTTACACTGAATGCTTTGACATGATTTGTCACCTTAGTTCAAAGGGTTTGGGATGGGTGAGGGGTTTTGGATTGTACTACAGTGTGTGTAAAAAAAAGTTAAAAGTTGTTAAAAGGATTATTTTTATAACTGAAACAATTCACTTGCCAAGTTTTGATGAATTATAAAGGAATGAAATGACCATAATTAAAGACTGAAGACAATTAAATTAAAATACTGTCGAGACATTTGAGTTTCGCTTCATTTTTTTGGTCTCGAACAAATATGTCTGAGAGCACCGCACACACCGCGAACATCAATATTCTTGTTTCTGATTTATTGCTGTTTGTTAAAAAAAAAAAAACTACATAATGTTCCTTGGGTTGTTTCCTGTCTAATTTATTGAAATGACTGTAATTAAATCTAAAATGATTTTTGAAGCTGTTTTGAATAGAAACTAGTTGATATTTTTGAAGAAGTGGTGCTGTACATTACGATGTTTTTGTAATTTATGTAATTTCAGGCTAAATTTTTTTAGACCAAACTGCTTTGCATTGACAAACGACGAAGATACTTTAATGATAGAAACCATAAAAGTACTATAATGTGTTCTTTACATTGGGATTTAGTTGGGTTTTGGGCTAATTGCTTTTCAAACATGTGCTTTTTTTTTACATTTAAATTATTGAGTAAAAATTATATTTAAAGATTGACACAAAATACTTTTTCAGCATATTTGATCTTTCAGAAAAAATGTAATGTTAAAAAAAAAATCCATGCAACTCTTTTTAAACTGAGAAATAGTTTAGTATATTTTAAAAATCTCACATAAGTTTGTATATTTTAATGTATTGTCACATTTTTAAAAACATGATTAGTCGTTGAGTAATGCGACTTAATGTCATATTCCCTATTTTTAAAATATTTGTTTGAAACTTGTGAGATTATGTCCCAGTTATTGTGTGACTTAAAGTTAAAAAGCAGAGGAAAAGTTTAACCAACAGATTGGACATACCGATTGAAGAGGGTGATTGATTACAGCAGACACACACATGCCGCTCTAACAGTGAGCTTACCATCTTTTTACGATTATATTCTTACTCTATTCTTCACTCACTTCCAGAAAAAAGGAAAAGTTTGTGAAAAAATAGGTACAACGTCAAACAGGGAGGAAAAAGTGCAAATATTTTGGCGCCGCTTTTCTGCTTTTTTGTTTTTTCTGTTCATATTTTCTTTTTAAAAACTCAGGAATCCTCATTGTGTTTCTGCTCCATCTTTCTTTTTCCTGCCAGCAAGTGTACAGATGCCTTCCCTCTATGACCTCTGCATTCGCCCCATGTCTCTTCATGCTTCCCGTCTCACACCAGACGACCTACTGCAACACACAGAGAAAAAGAGAATTGCTCTCAAAATTGACGGTTGAGGCAAAGAAATTCAAAAAACACACAACAGTTTTAAACATTTATATTGAGACGTTTTCCTATAGTCTATGTGTGTCAATATGACCTGCTCAACTATTTTTGCAGCTTTGTTTCTCAAAAATTGTCATGTTCAGAAATGTGTTGTGAGGCAGCTGTGGACCATGTCTACAGTTTGTGTATCTTCACCATTACATGTGTTCCCATTATGGTGCAACCATGCACGCTCTGTACAAGCCTCTGAAGTCCTATTTTGTGCCGAAACTGCTCGAGACAGTGTTCTCCTCAACCATCAATCAGACAAGTGGGTGATGGGGTAAGGAGAGGGGAGAGGGAAAGCGGAAAAGAGAGAGGTAGAGGCCTTGGAGAGAAGGAGATGGGTAAAGAGTTCAGATTGCTTACAGATGGCTGTCAAAGAGAAGCAAAGATCCCAATGTATGAAAGTGTGTGTTGCTTTACATCCGTGGGATTGAGTTTGGTTTAGCTTACATCTGAAACTATGACATGTTAATTTTAGTGGCTGGTAGTGGTTGTGTATGCAGTAGAAGTACGCACTGTGTGTGTATGCAGGGAGAGACAAGCAGGTGTGTCTCTTTTCAGCTTATGTTAGCAGGGGAAGATCATTTCATCTGATTTTGTTCTGGAAGCTTCTGTGAACTCAGATGAAGTATCTACTGCTTTGTGTTTTGTTCAGACAAATACATCAAACTCCTGTCTGCCGCTGGCAAATGAACGTATTCCCATCCTGGAGGCTTTCATCTAAAACCATTAGGGTGAGATCCATTTCAGATTGGAATTTGGGCTATTCAAAATTGTTTTTAACAAGACAGTACAAGGCCCACACCTGTCCCATATCACTAACTTTATCAGTTTGTTAGGAACCTTATAACTGTGTGTCTGTGTATATACATTTTTATTTTTTCTCCTTGTTTTTGTACTACTTTTCAAGTATTAAACTTCCTGAGATTCACCAGTCTAGTGTCAACTTTGCAATCCCCACAGATTGTTTCCAGCCTGCAGCACCTAACCCTGCAGCATTTTTTGTTGTTTTTGCACAACCATTAAACATCACATTGCAAACCCACCATCTCTGAAACACACAGAGACAAACAACTCTGTCTCAAATACACAGACAAATTCCTCCCTCTGAAACACATACACAGACAAGTTCTCCTCTCTCTCAAAGACACAGACAGACAAGTATCTCTTACTCTCAAACATACAAACACACACACAGACAAATCTCCCTTTCTCTATCCAGCACACACAGACAAATCTCCTCTCTGTCTCAAACACACATAGGCAAAATCCTCTCTCTTGCTTACTCTCTTTTTCTCTCTCTAACACACACACAGACATTTCCAGTGCGTACAGTGCTTTGGGAGGGACCAAAGCAGCACCAGACGCAGCTCATGGAGAACAAGCTTAACATCTTTTCACGTCACAGACCCCAAAAATCCTTTATAACACTAAAAAATGACGCCAGAATGACGCTGTTTTGCAAAAAAAAAAAACAGCAAAAAAAAAAAAAGAGTAGCTAAATTTTAGCGACTCCAGCGGCTAGAAGGTCTCAATACTTGCCAAATATTGCATCAAGTTGAAAATTAGACTATACAGTATTTCATAATTTTTTTTCCCTACACACGTGGTGGTCAACTTGAAATCAGTACTCCAGTTGCCTGGTTGGGCACACCTATGAATAGTGGTCTTACAAAAATAGACCACATTACAAAAACAGCAATTCTTAAAAAGACAAGCGACTATCCACCAGAGATATTTGTGATAAATGGTATCTGTTATCTGTGGCAGTTTAAAAACTCCATGTCTGATTCATCTTACTTGAAATGCAACATGCATTGGATTGGTTTCCTGTACTTAGCCGTACTCTCGTTCCTGACAAACATAAACATAAACAGCAGGGGTTTGATTTTCCAAAATACTTGATGCAAATGACGATCAGCATCATTTTCAAGTCATTAGCTGTCAAATTGTATTTCAAATATTATTGAATAAACCTCCTAATGAAAACAGTATTTAAAAAATAAATGAAAAACTTAAAATGCACTGTTCCAAATTATTATGCATAACATAGTTTCAAGACTTTTTCTAGTTTATAAAGAACTGAAAATAGTAATTTGTTGAATTTACAGCAATATGAGGTCATATTCACTGAAATAAAAAGCCATTTCAATCCAAAACATCTTAACAGGTCAAGTTACATGTTAACATAGGACCCCTTGTTTGATAGCAGCTTCACAATTCTTGCATCCATAGAACTTGTGAGTTTATGGAGAGTTTCTGCTTGAATGTCTTTGTAGGATGTCACAACAGCCTCCCAAAGTTGCTGTTTGGATGTGAACTGCCTCCCACCTGCATAGATCTTTTGCTTGATGATGCTCCAGAGATTCTCAATAGGGTTGAAATCAGGGGATGATGGGGGCCACACCATAAGTTTCTCCCCTTTTATGCCCATAGCAGCCAATGAAGCAGAGGTACTCCTTGCAGCATGTGACAGTGCATTGTCGTTCATGAATATGATTTTGTTTCAGAAAGCACGACTCTTCTTTTGTACCATGGAAGAAAGTGGTCAGTCAGAAACTCAACATACTTTGCAGAAGTCATTTTCACACCGTCAGGGACCCTAAAGGGGCCAAGCAAATCTTTCCCTAGGATTCCGGCCCAAACATGACTCCGCCACCTCCTTGCTGACGTCGCAGCCTTGTTGGGACATGGTGGCCATCCACTACTCCATCTATCTGGACCATCCAGACTTGCACGGCACTCATCAGTGAACAAGACTGTTTGCAAACCGGTCTTCATGTATTTCTGCTTGTGAGCATTGTTTAGGGGTGGTCGAATAGAGGGTTTATGCATAACTGCAAGCCTCTGGAGGATCCTACACCTTGATGTTCTTGGGACTCCAGGGACATCAGCAGCTTCAAATACCTCTTTGCTGCTTTGTAATGACATTTTAGCAGCTTCTCTCTTTATCCGATGAGTCCGATTTCTCTTTATCCGATTTGTCTAGCAGAAACCTTCCTCATTTTGCCTTTATCCACACGAATCCGTGTGTGCTCTAAATCAGCCACAAATCTCTTAATGGTACGATGATCATGCTTAAGTTTTCGTGAAATATCTAAAGTTCTCAGACCTTGTCCAAGGCATTCAACTATTTCACGCTTTTCAGCAGAGAGAGATCCTTTTTCTTTCCCATATTGCTTGAAAATGGTGGTTTGCTTAATAATGTGGAACATCCTTCTTAAGCCGTTTTTCCCTTAATTGGGCTCACCTCGCCCACTAATTATTACGGGTGTATGTGATTGATTTCAGTGATTCACAGAGCCCTGAGACACAACACCATCATGAGTTTAACTGAAAAACACAAAATGTAATTGTTTTAAGACACTTAAATACAATTTGCATAATAATTTGGAACGCAGTGTAGTCACGGTTGTTTGTACCCTATTTCTCCTCTATATTTGCAATTTTGTGTGACAACGGTGTCACCATTTTAGGAGGTCTAGAAAGACGTCAAAGGATGTCTTCACTAGTGTGAATTTGTACAGTGGTTAGCAGTCTGACATTGTCAGAAAAAAGTCATCCTCAACCAAAGTTATTTTTTTCTTCAACTTTTTTTTGAGAGTTTTTGTCACCCACAAGGAGGCTCTTGGGATAAGAAAGTCCCAGCTCTGTTTAGTTTAGTTAATTCTTGCACTGATTGTCTGGATCTATATCTGAATCAGTCTTTATGTCTGATTAAATGTATTTAAAGAACTTTACACAACTTTTATGTGGTATCGAGAATCCGAGATCCTTGTTACAAACTTAAATTAATTTATTTTACTCTTCCAAGTGTATTTCTTCACATTTCTTTGCCATGTCTCCTTCTTACACGATTAAACACATGTATTTATTTAATATTTTTTCCTTCTGGCTCATCAAGTTTGATCAGTGCTGTCGACACGCTGCTTTTACTTTCCTCCTCAGAAGCCAAAGAGAGCTACTGTGGAGAAAAACTTAGTATATTTTGGACTAGAATGAATTTTTTTTTGTGATATTTTAATCTATTTTAATCTCACAACAAAAACTGGCATGGCCTTGGTTTCAAGCCAACGTCATTGAATTCAATTCATACTTTTGATATAACACCAACAAAAATGTTGATTTTGATTCCTTCAGTCACTATTTGGAAGGTTTAACTTGGCTAAAATGTTTGATTTGTGAGACTTTGGCACATCTCCGCAATCTGCTTTGAAAGAATTTGATATCCATATAAAAATAGGAATAGATCATAAGAGTATGATGGCAGGAAATTGAAATGTTAGTATAGTCCAAAATACAGACCAGCTTTTGAAAACCTGTTAATAGTTTTTTGAGTTGTCAGTAGTGGAATTTTGCGCCATAACTTATTTGGCTTGACATCTTTATTGACATGTTCCACCTGCAAAATAAGCGGTCTGACAATATATTCTGATACCTTTTTCCTCCGAGCTTAGATAAATGTCTGCTGTTCCGAGCTGTTGATAAATTGGCTTTGCAATGGAGGCTCCAGAGCATAGAACGCTCCTCTCTGTCACTGAGGAGACTGTCTGTGGCATTAACAACACAAAGCCCCCTGGCCTCTCGCTGGACACCTTGGCCCCACCAGTGATAAAGAGCTGAAAGTAGATCCTGTCTGCTGGTGAATCGCCTCAACTCACCTGGGACCGACCAATGGACATTTTGATCTAGAGATGGGAATCACGGTACACTTGTTTTTTAACAATGTAAGGAGAATATATACACACTGAGCGTGATGTGGTAAAGACACCTGATGAAATGAGAACTTTGGGGCTTAGATTTTTACCTAAACTTCAACTAGTGATGTAAGGGAAGACATGCTGTCAAAGCCCCCCCTGATGACCTCTGTTTCTTTCAGCCAAGCGGTTTGTTATACTGATGTCACAGTAATTAAAACACAAGTGGTGTGGAATAATCACTGTTGGCTCTGAGAGGACAGGACTCTGGGCTCCCTAGTGGTTCTGGAGTCCTGCTGCCAGGTCTGCTTAATAATGCCCTCCTTTCATAGCCAGTGATGGACACAGTCAGGATAAACAGGAGCGAATACAGTAGAGCAGGAAAGAAGACGAGAGGAAGAGTGGAGCATCTGACATTAAACAGGAGACTGGTTACACAAAGCGAGATTTGTGTTGGTATGTTTCTGTCCACCAAACTTCACCAGAGCTTAAAAAGGCTTCAGTCAGAGGAACTAAATATCTGAAACTCTTTTTGAAAGCACTCATTTACATATTATTGTAACCACAACTTTACATAGACAACTGATTTACTTTTACAATCACATTTTAAATCACAAAAGCAACAAAAATCCCTTTTAAAAGCAAGAAAGTAACGGATGTTGAAGGACTCAGTTGTGAGTTAGCAGATTCCCAAGAAGCAACAAACAAAGACCATTTCCAAGTTTGAGAATTGTCCTAGTCTGAAAATTACAGTTAAATAATTCCTGGTCTTTTCTACAACTTTTCCCATTAAAAAACTAATGAAGTGTAGGGACTAGTCAGTTGGCATTTTAAGAATTCAAGAAGGTTCTTGTTCAAGAGCTGTGAATTTGCCAGTTTTCTCCAAATTGACGCATCGCTTCATTATTTGAGCAGGGCTTTATTGTGTGTGATGCACTCTGCTCATGCTCAGTCCCTCTCCTCAAAAAGGAGTGCAATTTTTATGGAAGTACACAAAAGTAATACGAAAGGTTATGTGTTAGCCTTCTACCCTGACGCATTTTACACTGTATTTACCCCAAACATGATTTAAGTTGGGTCATGCATGCACCCAGGGGGCGTACGTAGTGGGGAGTGAGAGGCAGGAGAAATTCTCAGAGTCAAAAACAGAAGTAAAATGAAATGTAATTTGCCTATGGTACTTATGGTGTCATTTTTGGGGGGGGGGCAAATATTAGATTTCTGAGCTAACAAAAGCCACCATGCTTATCCACGTAAGCTATCAAATAAGAACGACTGTCCCATGAAAATTTAATCAAATTTCAGACTTTGCTGTCCTTTTCCATCCATTTCGAAACCACTTGTTTAACACTGGGTGCCACACCATATCCCTGACAGCTAGTGAGAGGCAAAAAGTAGGGTACACCTAGGACAGGTCCTCAGTTTGTCACAAAGCATTTCATACAACATCATCCTAATATGAATCACTTTTGATCCAGATCCAACTGTCTCTAAAAGCTGCTTCAGGGTTTTAGTACCTTCAACCTCTCGTGTTTTACTTATATAACTTATGAAGTTTCACATTTAAATTAAACTTTTAATGAATAAAATCAAACAAAACTGGTTAAAGATCACCAAAAGCAGCTGCTCTCAGTCAGAGATCTGATGTTAAGAAAGTCTCCAAGCATTAGATCTGCACTAAGATTGCAAACAAATGCCACCTTTTCCTGGACCTTAAATCTCTCATCAGGTTTTCATCTGTTTTCCTTTGCTGCTGCCAGGGCATTGGGGGTGAAGAGCCTCACCCAGATGTGCTCCATTCAGCCCTTAAATGCTCCCATTCTTCTAGCATGTATGGTAAACTGTAAATTTATCAAACAACACAAAGCATCCAGATCCCAACAAGGCATGATAAGATTTAAAGCCTGGCAGAAGCAGCTCAACTTAAAGAGATCCAGGCCATTAAGTAACAGCGGGGCATACCTCAACACAATAGCTATCTATCTTAGTCAAAGCAAGATGAAGCCATATGTCCTACAAAGCTCCTGCTTTATTAAAGTTAGTTTTTGGTCTCTCCTTTTTTCTAACTTTCTCTGCAATCTTCCCTTCTCAGTGAGTAGCACCAGAAGGTCCCATTGAAAGCTGTCAAGACGTTTACCTCCTGCATACAAGCATGAAGGTGATAGACTCTGTGGTTGAAGCAAAAACAACCATCCTAACGTACTCCTCTGCTCTTCCAACACCGGTGCTGTTTATCCTGGCAGTCAGACTCTATATTAGAAAACCCTGACATTACACCCGCTCAGACGCTGCAGGGCAGAGCCAGGGTAAACACATGACCTCAGCCTATGTGGTGCTAAACCGGGACAGTGAGCAGCACTACGGGATCACTAATCACTCATGGAACGGATCCCAACAGAGAGACAACAGGGAGAATGAGCGGACCAAGAGACAAAAATAAGGAATCAGGCCAAATACATAAAAGGAAACTCATTAAATGCATCTGTGGAATTTGTTGGTTCTTGGTCAAATCTTAAGCTGGACAAGAGGGTCTGAAATGTTGTGTTTCTGAATGGTTAGTGGTTTTACCACAAGAACAAAAAGTCATTTTAGATTTAATCCCACATTGCATGAAGATTAGACTAACAGATATTAGCACTATGGACAAATTTGGGATTTTTCTCACTAGCTCCCGATTTACAAGTGGATCTAAGTTCCCGCCCTCACCTATGGTCACCAGCTATGGGTGGTGATCGAAAGAATGAGATCGCGGATACAAGCGACCAAAATTAGCTTCCTCCGCAGGGTGGCTAGCTCTCACTCAGAGATCGGGTGAGGAGCTCTGCCATCCGGGAGAAGCTCGGTGTTGAGCCGCTCCTCCTCCAGGTCGAGAGAAGCCAGATGGGGCGGCTCCGAGCACCTAACTGGTGAGGTATTTTGGGCACGTCCCACCGGGAGGAGACCAAGAGGCAGATCCCGGACTCACTGGAGAGACTATATCTCACAGCTGGCTGAGGAACGACTCGGGATCCTTCCGGGTGAGCTGAAGGATGCAGCTAGGGTGAGAGAAGCCTGGGCTTTTCGTCTGGGACTGTTGCGACCCGGCCCCAGATAAGCAGAAGATGACGGAACGGACCTAATGAGATTATCCACAGCTAATAAAAGTTTTGATTTTAGCTACAGTGCCCACCGACATACATCTTGATGAATATGTATGGTTTGTAATACTTGTGCGATCTCTCCAGAGCACACTCATTGACAGAAAACCGAATGTGTCAGTGTTAAAACAGAGTTAATTCTAGCCCTGCAAGAATTTCAAAAATTGCACATAAATACATTTGGTGCATCACTGACACGTACAGTATGTGCATTGACAAACGACAGATGGAAAACACAACGTTTCATCTTGTTTCGTCTTCTGCACCGCTTATCCTCAACGGGGTCGTGGGACAAAACATTGAGTTAGAAAAATAATAAAATGAAGCAATCACCAAGAAGAGGAGCTCAAATTTCCTTTTGAAAATTTTGGATCTTTCATTGCGCTTCTAAGACAGCACAGAAAAGTTCTCACTGTCTTAAAAAGAAAAAAATTTGGTCCAATGGTGAAATAAATTTTCCCTAACTCCTCATTTTTTCTTTGTGGGGCTATAAATTCTGCAACAGGTTTATACAAGACAGAACTGGTGGCAACTTTACTGCTGCTTGAGCAGCAAAGTCAAAAAGCACACAAACTTTTAAAAAAAGAAATCCCACTTTATAAAACAGCTAATTACAAATTCCGTACCAGATGTTTCTTTTCTAGCAAGTAACAAATTTGTTTAATATGTCATATTGTAAAAGAAAAAAAAAACATACTACAAACTAGAAGTGCGCAGTATGTCAAATGAATGGATTAATTCTGATTTACAGTTCAAAACTGTGTGTTTTGTTACGCAAATTCATTTTAAAATAATCTTTTACATGCTAGCGGAACTAATGCGCCTGACGAACTAGGGTCTCTACTCCAAGCTCCTCTCAGATGGCAAAGCTCCTCACTCTATCTCTGAGTCAAAGCCCAGCATCCTTGCGGAGGAAGCTCATTTCAGCCGCTTGCATCCACAATCTCGTTGTTTCGGTCATCATCCACAGCTGTTGACTATGGGGAAAGGCTTAGCTCTTTCTTCACCACAGCAGACTTTTGCAGTGTCTCAATTATTGCGGACAACGCACTTAACTGTTGATCTGCTGCTGTAGATTAACAGTTAAGTATTTTACAATATGCAATTACTTTGTTAGCTAAAAGGTCCTACTTAGTGTTGTTTGTGCTACTCACTAAAGGCTGTTAATTAATTTATTAATTAATTTATTTGTTATGCAAATGTTCCACTGTCACTTTGATGCTAAAGACACATTAAATGAGTGTGTGCTGTGTTGTTTTCATTTGCAGATTGTTCAATACAAATTAGCACATTGAGGCTAAATGCTAGCATGCCGTTAAGCTGTAAGACACAATTTTTCCTGCTCAGATTGCACAGTAACCCTGAAAATTAAAAAAGAATTAAAAAAAACTTTCACATTTGTTTTGTAAAATCCTAGCAAGAGAGAAGTTCATCGAAACTTTCCACAAACTTAGCTTTGTTTGTTGTTTCTGCTGCCACCAAAAATTTAAAGACTTTCCGTGGAATAGTCCTAAAGTCGTGCGGATGCAATAATTTACAACTCCAGACCATGTCCTTCAAACTTAGATCTAAAAAAAAATAATGATAAATTTTCTTACTGAACAAATTCGTCCCTTGCCTTGTACCCTGGTTGCTGCTTGATGTTGAAGTGCCTGCGAAACAATAGCCAAGGTTAATTTGAACAACAAAGGTTAATCTACAATGTCAACGATATCAATTCCTTTTTTTTTTTTCTTTGATTTGCTGGTAAGGTGTTTTAGGTGTTTTAGTCAATACAGCTGGACAATACGAAGAATTACTGTGTAAAAAGTAACCTGCAAGTTGAATATATGTCAACTTTGACTGAAGAATAAAACCCATGCAGCTTTACAGGTGACCAGACACAACTCTCCATATTTAGACTTTGGTAGTGGATCAACGTCGAAAGAGTCCCAACCTGTTACTATAACCATGCTAAACCATTCTCTACTTTTGTTCTCACCCTCTTTGTTGACGCCTAGGCAGCCTTTTAGCTCTTGCAGGGAAATAGCCCTGTCCTTATTCAGGTCACAGTAGTCAGTGAACTTCCGGGCGCACTTCTTCGGTTTGGCTTTCTTCTTCAGGAACTTTTTAAAAGGTTTTAATTCCTTCTTGGTGATGTCATGGCTACCATTGCTGTCCAGCTGAGCAAAGTACCAGTGTACCACTCTCTCTTCCAGAGTGTGACTTGGGTCAGGTTCAACAAATCTGGTAAGGGTTTGAAGAACAAAGACACAAATTAAAAAGACTGAAACGCATAATTGTCTTCAATTTTTTTTTCCATTGACATGAAACCTTACCTCCCACCACCGGAGGGCGCTCGTGATGTTACAGCTTGCACCATATCCGTGGTCAAAGCATCTAATAAACTTGTAATAAATTCTGTTTTCTTTCCCTCTGGGCAACCTGGAAAAATTAAGAAATTTAAAACTCAAAAATAGTCAAATTACATGAGCTAATTCTGCCTTCATTTTATGTTAGAAATATGACATTTTCCACTTGTAAATGGGAAATTACAAGTTGTGTTCAAGTACTGTTGTGGTCCTAACAATTTTAAAAATGGCGACAACAATTTTATCACGAGCAGCATTCTAAATGAATTCACACGAGAAACGAAGACTACTTTATAGATAGTTGACATGCTAGCTACATGCATTTGTTTGTATGTAGCTAGCATGCAAAGGAACGCTAGGTATCTTTGCATGCTGGCTAGGTATGCAAAGGTTGCTATACCTAGCTAGCAAAGAGTAACAGCAATTCTTATACTGATACAAATGGCCTAAATGCAGAAAAATACATTTGTATACACAAAAGAATTTAACCATAAGTAAAAGCACTTTCCCGGCATCAGGATGAGTGCAGGCCCGGGTTGTGTGTATCTCTCCCTCCCCGTTATGGTCTTTTGGGGTTGAAGAAGATCTGCCCATGGTTCACATCGGCAGCATGCATGTACTTTCACTCACACTCGCACACTGTGCCGCGCTGTTTACTGTCCGCTATGTTCCAGCTGGTTGGTTGTGATGCTGAATATTGTAACCACAGATTATCTCTTCACTTTGTCCCCCTCTTTTTGTCTTCTGAACCCTATTCCTCTTCTTTTTCACATATTTCCGCCCTTCCTCTCTCTTCAGTACTCCCTGTCAGCAACAGCAAAAAGAACCTCAGAAAGCACTGATATTTTGAATGTAAAGCATTTCAAATAAACAAGTAGGGCTTACGTTGGGCAGAGCAAACCTGTCCAGCAATACTTGACATACAGATTGCCATTCTCACAACACCGGACAAGACAAGGTTTCTAAAAAAACAAAAGTAAAACCACTTCTCATTCTTCTCTGCTCTCCACCATTTTAAAAGGTCAAATCCGACCTGTTTAGAAAACTCCACTATCAAAACTGTTTTCAAGTTTTCCTGTGGAAATTACGACAAACGAGATTGTTCATGTTGAATTTTGACTTCCGCATATTATATTTTCCAGAATTTCTATAGCACATGAAGGCAGGATAAGAACAATTTATTCCAGATCTTATTTAGTTACTAATTCATAATAACCTCATACAGGTGAGTCATTACTATAAGGACAAACTTTTGGACTTACAGCTTGCTTGGCTACTTTGTAGGGCTCGGGGAAAAACTAACCTGAGGCACATGGCGTGAGGGTGGACAGAAGTGTGCTGTGATGAGAAAGCTTTGTTGAGCAGCACAGACCCGTTAACTTTTATGACACAATTTTGAACACCTTGGGTAGCCCTGTTTAATTGCCCAGATGTACGCCTTTAATGGCACGCTAAAGCAGTGCAAATTTTTCCCTCCTAATTGTGTCTCTTAAAGAGAAACTTCAAAAACAGCTGCATATAAACCAATCTTTTCATTTAGCCTTTTTCAGTCTTTTCTTTCTCTTTCTTCAGCTTTTTCTTCGCTTTCTTGTAAGGTGTTTGTCAACTTCTTGTTGTCCATATCATCAGCGTCTCATCTTTGTCTATTAGCTAGCTGTGGGGACTTTGTGAAAGGTGGTCCACAAGCCCACCTGGTGAATTCAATTAGGTTTTTCCACAACATGACAACCTTGAAGAGGCACCGGCTTGCTGTGCCTTAATCCAAGTGTAAAATTGGGGTGTTAGCACAAACTGTTATGTGTGTGAAAGCAACATGGCAAGGTGTGGAGGATAAAGTTCACTTTCAAACAAGCCCAACCCTCGCAGGTTGAATCTGAAAGGTTGAATCTTTAAAATACAATAAACGTAACTGAAACATACAGAGGAAGAGGGACACCAAAACCCAAAAATCTTAATATACCAGTCCATTAACCTCTTTTTACAGATTGCAAATACAAGCGTCCGGAGGACAGTCGGTGTCTCTCAACTCCTCTCGGTGTTGAGAGGAGGATGGTTTTTTCTCTGAGAAATTAAAAATAAGACAGGTGCTTTTGAGGACCAAGAAATGCTGATGTTATGGACACAATGGAGGAGCTTTTGAATTTTTTTTTAAATATGGCAAAAAACATCAAGCTTTCAAGCATCTTGATCACAAGAGAGAATGATGAAGCAGCAGATTGGCATGCTGACCGATTTGGCGTACGTAATCGTTGGGATGCTGCACCAGTCTGTCATAAAGATCAACCAGAGCCAATAAACAAATCTCTCGATTTCCCTGTTGATCTATATTTAAACTTCCACCTATGGTCACCGGGTGTGGATGGTGACTGAAAGAACAAGAATGCAAATACTGTACAAGCAACTGAAATTGACTTCCTTCTGCAGGGCGGCCATATTGTTATTCAAAAATAGGGGGAGGAGCTCTGCAGCTCTAAATAGAATTGGGTTTTTTTGGTCGATTGGAGCCAGATGGGGTGGTTTGGGGATCTTGTCAGGATTCCCACAGGACACCTTACTGTTGAAGTGTTTTGGACACGTCCCACCAGAATGAGACCCTGAGACAGAGGGGACTATGTTTCACAGTTGCCCCAGGAACATCTTGGGATTGTCCCGTACTACCTGGAAGACGTCTGGTTTCCCTGTTGAGATTGTTGTGTCAACCTCGTTTGAGAAGATGGTAAAATATATCAAACCTCTCAACTGGATGATGTAAACCTCATCCTCGGTGATCCTGCACATGACAAAAGTTTATAAAAAGACACTTAGTGTGTGGTACGATATGACCTGTAGCTCCATGCTGGTAAACCACCAATGTCTCTTGCATTCTTTGCCCCCTCCCCCCCACCTCCAAAGACGATGGCTATGAAATATTGAGCTTTGTTGTGGTGGTTCAGAACATCCTTCTACAGTACATAAAAATATCTTCAACACCCCCAGCGGGGCCCCCGCTGCCTCACCACCACACCCTTTCAACACTCACACCTTCCATAAAACAAGCCACACATCTGCTGCACAGTCAGGACTTTGCTCGACTCTGTAAACTCACCAGATGGGGAATTAAAGAGGAGTTACACTGCGGCCTTAAATAATGAGCAAACAGTGGGGAAACAAAAGTAAGTGAGCAGCAACAACAGCGGAGGAGTAAGTTACAACCTTTGGCTCAGAGGAGATCTTTGTTGCCAAGAAAACCAAGCCAACTCCTCCAAGATCAGGCATTCATAGAGTACATCTCGGTCCACAAAATTTTTATGTATCTATCAGATTTTTTTTGCTCTATCAGCGCAGCTTGATCCCTCCACAAAATACTTGTGCATTTAGCTGAAAAAATTAAAAACAATCTAATAAGTTTCTAACAACATATGTAGAAGAAAAATTAGGAGTACACAACCTGTCAGGTCTCTGCCTTGGAAGGGGTCCTCTATGTCTGCGACCCGGGTTCCGTTGCACTCTGGCATCTGGTACCTGAAATAATGCAAGACAAGAAAGTGGCTGCGTGAGAACCGAAGCAGAAAAGAAACCTGCCTGAGTCGTCGACTCACAAATTTTCAGTCAGTCACTTTAATTTAAGGAAATCAAACATAGCCTCAAACTTTAACAAAAAACACCTGCATCCTTCAAAAGACACTGAAATAAACCAGGAGACCAGAAGATGTAAGTTTTCTTTGTTATAGAAGCCCAGATTTCACATTCAAGGAAGTGGTTCTGAAATTGTGAAAGCACGACGGCTTTAATTTGTGCCCAAAGAATTATTGGGGTGATTAATCTACCTTTTTTTTTTTTATGAGTAAACTTTTGATGTGCAAAAAGACTAAACAAACTGTTTGCATTAGGGATGGCACGACTTCTTTTCCCCTGGCTATTGTGACCATGATTTATATTTTAAAAAGCATGTGCGTCTCATTTGGCTTTTTCTTTTCTTAAACCTACAGCATTTTATTATTTCTTTTTCACAGTCTAGATAAAATATTTCTGCAGACTCTAATGCAGAAAAAAATGAAGATAAAAAGTATCTTAAACTGAAAATAATCAGTTTAGGATTATTCTTTATATTTGTGATGAGACTTTTTGTCTCGTGAGGGTTTTGCTTCAATGCATGGGATCAATTTTGGGATACGAGTTACTACCATTTTTCTTAAAAATGACAGAAAAACTTTTGATCTACTGCTCGTTTGAATAGTAAACAATAGGTCTTTGTTGAAACAAAGTTTTTTTCTTCATCCTAAAGAGGAAAATGAATGAACATTAAAAAAAAGAAAAACTCCTAATCTAACATTAATGTTACAATATTAGTGAAAAAGTTGAGAAGTGAGGTTACAGGGAGAAGAGACAAAGAAAGTGAAAGATTTTAACTACTTAGGATCAACAGTCCAGAGCAATGGAGAGTGAGGAAAAGACGTGAAGAAGCATTTGCAGGCAAGCTGGAACGGGTGGAGAAAAGTATCAGGTGTGATGTGTGACAAAAGAGTTTCAGCCAAAATGAAAGGGAAAGTGTACAAAACCATGGTGAGACCGGCCATGCTGTTTGATCTAGAGACAGTAGCACTGAGAAAAAGACAAGAAACAGAGATGGAGGTAGCAGAGATAAAGATGCTGAGGATCTCCCTGGGAGTGACCAGGATGAACAGGATTAGAAATGAATATACCAAAGGAACAGCACATGTTAGGGTCAGAATTAATAGACAAGTCTGCCTCACTGAGAACATTTCACTTCAATCAAAGAAGAAGAATGGGTTCAATTTGAAAAAATACCAACATGCCCTGCTAAAAATGACAAAAAAAAGGAGCTTGTTTTAAGGAGAGTGCTAATCTCCATTGAGCAGTGTCTATGCGTATAATTTCTCAGTGACAGATTGACAAATTAACTATGATTTACTTTAAGGGTGTCCAATTCCAGTTCTTGACGATCACAACTGCACAGATTTTTAACATCTTATTACATTACCTTAAACAAGACATTGTGCAGAAACTCATGATCCCCAGGTTTCATTTTATTTGAGCCAGAGCAGAAAAAAACTATGTGTAACAAATTGAATGACTACGACAACTGGGACTTTCTTTTTTGCAACTCACAAAGCTAGGGTAAAAGATTTTTTCACGTTAAAATCACTAAGAAATTTATTTGCAAAGCATTTGTATTGTATAGTCTAATTCTTGTGTTTTAACATTTCTTAGGAAATGTTACAAAAGATGAAGGAATCTAAAATCTTAAAAGTTGTTTTGGGATTACTTGAAAGCATCATAATGTAATATATTTTGCTGTGTTCAGTGTTTAGGGTGATTAAAGGACCTTAGGTTTAATTATGACTAAAATGGAAGTACTGTTCTCTAATCAAATCAGAAACAAGATGTATATCTTTTGATTTTTTTTTTTTTTTTTTTTGAATAAGTCAACTTTTTAATTTTTAATTTTCCCAAATAATATCAACAATCAGCAAACTGAAAATGACGAAAAAGTTCTGATCAATGTGTATAATCATTGTATAAATAGAAATCGGTAATATTAACAGGATTGAAAATCACAGCAAGTTCATCTTAAAGTCAGACCATGTTTTTGCAAAAAAAAAAAAAATCCAAGAAATTACACTACAGACTCTATATCCTTTGGGTAAATACGGTGTTATAAATCTTGTCGATCATTTAGTTAGTCATGAGCAAGTGAGATCCATTTTTCACATGACCATGACTTTAGTTCTAAAAGAAATATCTATATCTTATAAAATAACATAATCCAGCTTTCAAACAGTCTTATGAGTGATCAAATTTAGGCGAAATTTGTGTGTCGTTATAAGAAAGGGTTTTATTAAATGAGGTTTGGTTGCATGTTTTTATATTCATCGAGACTATATCCATCACATTCAAACTAATAAATACTAAACTTGAAGAGCAGCACCAATATTTGCATTCATATAAACTAATCATAACAATACCTGGTGGAGGTACCAGGAATGGGTCGTCCGGTGTCCACCAAAACACACCAACAGTAGCCTGTGGACTGGTGACACTGGACTGCTTTGAAAAGACCTCCAGGTCCACAGTCTGGGATGAAAATGTCGTCACGGGGACTTTGTCGAGCCTCATCCAGGGCGTTCTGCTTCTCCTGGTCACAAGAGGGAACTTTCTCTAAAACCGTGAGAAATGGACTCAATGCAGAGAGACAGAGTTGGGCATCCAGACACACACTGCACACACACAAAAACACATTACAGCACAGTGAGATTAAAAAATGACTTTGTATGGGCAGTACAACGGGGTGATTGCGTGATGAATCATTAGCTCACTGATCTCTTGTCCATATCTTAAAAATGTGTTTACAGCAAGTTTCCAAGTTGAGCTCTCTATGTACGGTTAGTTTACCTTTGGCTTTTCTCTGAGTAGTTTGACTTCAGCATGAACCACAGCAACAATTTAAACTTAATATTATCCTCCTCCAGTGTATCATAACTTTCTGCTCAAAAACAGAACTCAATCCTGAAACACCTTCTCTCATCTCACTGTATTTACATTCACATCCATCTGCTCCTTTGCTCTCTTGAACCAAACTCAACAAAAATTCCATGAGTAGCTAGTAACAAAGATGCTAAAGAGCTCGTTCTATTTCTGTTTATTCTGTATCCAAGCTAAGATTTTATTGAATGTTGTTTAGAAAAGACAGGAAACGTTTATCTAAGATAAAACTGATAATGAAGATGACTGCAAAGAGGGCATTGTGCTTTTTGGGATGATTACTATTTTGTCCAAAGCTTGACACCTTTTCTTAGCTCAGAAGTTCAATAATCACCAAAAAAGATTGTAAATACATTTATTCAGTGTCACTTCCATTTTGACAAGGTGAACTCTTCCCTCGTAATGTTTCCCACCTCGTGCTCTCCACTTAAATGTATGCATGATACAACATTTGAAGCGCGTCAAGCTAGCAAAGCTAGCACATAATCGTTTATCTTCTTATTCATGTCCGCTTATTCCATAAAAAAGGCACTCCCTTTTGAGGGGAGGTACTAAGCGTGAACATAGTGTGGCACTGAGACACTTTCTGCTTATGTTGGTGGATGTGCCGAAGAACAAAATCCATGGTGAAATGTCATCTGGCGTTTGAATAGTATCTGAATGTTGGATTACTGAAATGCATGAATACAATAAACACTTCAGGCATGCTTTTGTTTGAGGAATAACATTCAAACATTAAGCAAACCTCAAATGTTGATTTGGTATTAAAACCCAACTCTAGATGTCACCCAGTCACGACCCACTTTTCATTTGGTACACTTCCTCCCTCTCAGACTGCCTCTCCCCTAATTTTGCACACTTTCCAATACCCCAGGTGAGTCTTGTTTCCCTACGGATTATTTAAGCCCTCAATTCCTTGTCGGATAACTCCCTGATGCATTCCGCTCCTTTGGTCTGCAGTGCTTTTGTCATGCAGACATGATGGTTTCCCTCCATGTCTGGTCTCTGACCCTGCTCCTAGTGCACCCTGCTATCCCAGTCTCTTGTCCTGCTCCTGGTGCCCCCTGCTGTTCTAGTCCCTCGCCCTGCTGAGCTCATACCTCTGGTCCCTAGTCCTGCTGAGCTCATACCTCTGGTCCCTCATCCTGCTAAGCTCTCCCTCTGGTTTCTCACCCTCCTCCTAGTGAGCTCTACCATCCTGCCGAGTTCCTACCTTCTAGTCAGTCACCCTGCTGATCTCTAACACCTGGTCACTCGTCCTGCCAGCTAGAACCTGGCTGCGGAGGTTGTAGACTTTTTACAATTGTAATAAGAATGTTCAACAAACATTATTACTTATTATTTCTGTTAATGTCTCAACATTAATGATGACTGCAAGTCAATTTTAGCAGAATGATTAACACAGCCCATTGAAAATCTACCTACGCTACTTTATACACAATTTATTTGGACTGCAATATTTGTTTTACATTGCGGAACGGAACGAAATTCAATATGGAAAGCCAATTAAGAAACTAACAAATAAAATCGTACTGCTTCTTTACAATGACAATAAAGTGTGTGGAATCTTGAAATAGAGCTTCTAGCGTCATCGTTTGCATTAAAGACTGTTCTTAATACTGTACTCAACAAAGGTACTTTTATAACTAGGTTATTCTAAACTTTTTAGATTACCAAGGTCACTCAAAAACAATGCGTTTGGTTTCCCAAAGGAGAAGAAATTATGTGTGGATGTAAAATCCTCTAAAATCTTTTTTTTTTTTTTTTTTAAAGTTTTATTTCTCTTCTTTTGGCAGAAACTGAAGGATTGGTATACAAAATAAGCCTCCTTCCCGGAAAAATAATATGCACAAAAATACCAAAACCCAAACAAATGGAAGCCTGAAGCGGATGATTCCGTTCACCATTGAAACAGTTATTTTCCTATCAACTGCTGTTCAGTCATAGCTTTACTTTTAAAGGGTGAATTTTATGCACAGTTAACTTTTTGGAGGTATCTGCCATGTTTGAACATTATTCCCATGTCAAAATGTACCTAAAGTTGTATTCTATTTCATTCATGCTGTTTGAGTTCTCCCATCCAGTATTTGTTTAAAAATTGAACACAAGATTGTTTGACCACGCCTTTTGTTCTCCACAACGCCCATATTCTAACCTAAGCAGGAAGTGTTTTAGTGCACATGCTCTACTCACGCTTGGTCCATTCCATCAACAGAGAATGCCATTTTTATGTAAGTAAACAAAAATATAAAAGAACATGCACGAGCTTTGCTAACTTGATTCACTTTACACTGTACTTGTGGCTTCAAGTGTGATTTGAGCATGAGGAGGATGGAAAGTTTAAAAAAGAAATGTAAGTTTTTTTCTGGCAATGATTGAATTTCTGGCCTAACTAAAGATGACACATTTATCTACAAATTCAACGAGATAAGAATTATTATCCCAATAAAACACAATACCTCTACTTAAAACTTCTCTTTTTTTTTTTTTTTTTTTTTTTTTTTTTTTACAATAACTTTTACAGCTGCTCTTGTGTTTCTTTTTCTTTCTTTTTTTTGTGCTCTATTTATTACCCGTTCCCATCATGCTAATCCAGCCTCTTTAGGCCATCTTTCTACACTTTCTCCTTTCCAATGGCTTTCAGCTGTGCAGTAATAATTGCAATTGTTTTTGAAAGGAGCCTCGTCTGTAGTTAAATAACAGAAACATCAGGAAGAGGTAAATATGTGTGTGTTTTAATGGAACAGAGCACAACAACAAAGCCAGAGATGATGAGTGTAGTCATAGTGCATTTAAACTCTTCTGTCAGCACGGTTGTTAATTGTCATCACGTCATCTTTTTTGCTGGTTTTTCTTAATGTGCTGAAAAGTTAAGTTTCGTGAATGATGTGGCAGTTGGAAACAGGATTAAGATGATATTTTCTTTTCCATACAACAGATGTTCAGGCAAATGTTGCTAATTTTAATCAGCATTTAATATTCTGTTTTCTTTCATTTGCCTCACCACAAGGGAGGATCAATGCCCAGAAAGTTTTCCTTTCTAAACACACTTTCAGGTTCCCCCATCTCCTCCTCTCCTGCCAACCCCTCTTCGTCCAACTTTTGGACAAGAAAACACATTCTGGCTAGAGAGCATCTGTTTGGAGAAATGAACATGGCTTTGCTTTGCCTAAGCAAACACATTTCACCAAGAGTCTTCATATTGCTCTTAATCACAATTATGGGCTATCTAGAGACAGGACTGGTGAGTTTGGGGGTGATGTCGCCAGCCGGGCTGCTTTACCAGGACTCAAACTTTCCGACTGCCACAAAAGAAAAAGCAGAAAAGAACTGACTTTGAGGACTTTAAATCTTATTCTTTGCTTGCAACCTGTTTTACCAAGCAAGAACGAGAAAAAGCAAGTCCTGGGTTTTTTCCAGATAATTTCTTCACATGACAGCAGCCTCAAACTGTCTGCACATGAGCAGTAGATGCTGTCAAAAAGGACATAAACTATCCAATCAACTGTACATCACACACACAAAACAATGGAAGAAAAATCCAAGTCCATAACTTACAGATAATTCTTATATCAAAATAAATAAATTAATGAACTTAACATTTTTAATTGTTTTGTTGGTTTCAATTTTTATTTTGAGCTCTCCCAGTTTAATTCTGTGGAGCCATCCAAAATAGGAAGAAAAGCAAACTTTGGCAAACATACATCCCTATCAGGGCGGCGGGGTGGCACAATGTCCTCACAGCAAGAAAGTGGTGGGTTCAAGTCCCGATTGGGGATGAGGCTTGGATCACTGGCCTTTCTGTGTGGAGTTTCCATGTACTCCCTGTGTATGCATGGGTTTTCTCCAGGTACCCCAGTTTTCTCCCATCCTCCAAAAAACATGCATGTTAGGTTGATTAGCTAGTGCCAAATTGCCCTTAGGAATGAGTGTGTGTGGCCTCGTGACAGACTTGCAACCTGTTTGGAGTGTACCCTGCCCCCAGCCTCGAATCAGCCAGGAAGGGTTTAGGGATAGACGGTTAAAACTATGACTGACTGACTAACATCCGCATCAATTCCCACTGGGCCCGTCCCGTAGTGTCCCTGAAGTGAACACCTAAATGTCGAAGGACAAACTAGAAAACAGTCACCTTATTTGAAAATGCTATTGTTCGTAAAAAACTTTAGTCATTTGGATCTGACTAAAAAAACATATGGTTTTGTGCATAACATTATTATGATATGAAGATTGACTGGACAGGAAACAGGGATGGAGGTAGCAGAGATGAAGATGCTGAGGATCTCTCTGGGAGTGACCAGGATGGACAGGATCAAAGAATCAGCACATGTTAGAAGTTTTGGAGATAAAGTCAGAGAAGCCAAACTGAGATGGTTTGGACATGTGCAGAGGAGAGAGAGAGAGAGTACATCGGCGGAAGGATGCTGGGTTTGGAACCACCAGGAAAGAGGCCTAGAGGAAGAAAAAAAAGGAGGTTCATGGATACAGTGAAGGAAGACGTGAAGATAGTTGGCGTGACCGAAGAGGATACAGCAGATAGGGTCAGATGGAAGAAACTGAATTGCTGTGGCGACCCCTGAAGGGAAATGCAGAAAGGGGAAGAAGAAGATTGACCAACGTCTTTTAAGTTGGCATTTAGGTGAAAGTCTAGATTTTGTTTTGGGCGTTTCTTTTGAGTGTTTATTTCGTTTTATCCTCTTTGGAATCATTGTACCATTTTGGTATAAATGTCCCAATTATGTATTCATATAAAATAAGAGCCCAAGTCGTTGCCTCTCCAAAACTAATAGATTGTGTAACATTTGTCAAGTTGCCATGTTGTGTTATGTCTCACCTTTAATCCGAACAAATTACTTTTTAGAGTCATTTGCACTCATAGTTGCTCAACTAAGTCGGTCAAACAGGCTAGCTAGTGGTTGCTTATTTCTTGGAACTTGTTCAAAATGATGGCGCTCTCTGCTAATGAGGCTCTCTAACTCTGACACTGACACAAACCAGCAGCTGCTCTAAAGTCATTTACTTTCCACATTTACATTACATTAACACACACTTAAATGCTTCAGAATAGCCAAACGTCACAATCACCTTTTATAGGTGCTTGACAAGGCATTAATCGGATCATTGGAACTCCACAGCACCTTAGTGAGCGATTAGCCCTTTTTTTCTTCTTTTAAAATATTTGTGTGATCACTTAATATCACAATTTTGTCTAATATTTCCCTTTCTTTGGACTGAGTGAACTCTGCAGGTCAGAGGAGGATGCCAATCAAGCTGCACGGGATCCACAAAATCCCCTTCCACCATCTGTATGAGACGCTGAGGAGGTTGAGGAGCTCAGTCAGCCAGATACTGCTTCATCTGCCGTGTAAAAAAAAAGAACGCTACTGGAGGTCTTTCCTACCCTCGATAGTGAAATTATTTAGTTCATTTTTCTACACTGAACTAGAGTGACCAGAGGTGGGTAGAGTAGCCAAAAAATTTACTCAAGTAAAAGTACAGTTACTTCAAAATATTTTTACTCAAATAAAAGTAATAAGTAGACCTAAAAAAAATTACTCAAGTAAGAGTAAAAAGTATGCGTTTAAAAACTACTCAAGTACTGAGTAGCTTTAAAAGTAACTTATTTCTTGTTTGTAGACATGAGAATACAAAAAACACAATAAAATGTGCAAAATTTGTATTTTCAAAATAAAGCTAAAAGAAAAAGAAGAAAGATTCCTAATTCACTAAAATAAATGCACAAGTTTTTAAACGAAAAATAACTTCACTGTCTTCTGCTGTGTCCTCTTGTTCAAAATAGACATTTGCTGCCTCCATTTTCACCTGCTTTAGCAGTAACTGTTTTCCAAAATAACTTTTTTGTGCGAAGTTCTTTTTTTTATGCGAGGCGCAAGGGTACGTCTGATAGGTCAAATGGAGTCATGTGACCGTGCTCAGAACATTTGATTGGAGGAACGTTGTCTGGAGTCAAGACAGCAGGAAGTCCTCTTTAAAAAAAACTTATTGTACAGAAAAACGTGGTAAAATCAAGAAAAGTAATGGGTCAACTTTTGCCCAATGTAACGGAGTAAGAGTAGTATTATTTACTTATAAATTTACTCAAGTAGAAGTATAACTATTAAAAATACTCATTGAAGTACATTTTATTCAAAAAGTTAATCAGGTAAATGTGGAGTAAATGTAATGCATTACTACCCACCTCTGACTGTGACAAATCATGTCCCTCCAGGGGTTCAGAAAGTCATTTTTATCTTATTTTCTGTTAATGTGAAAGTGCAAACGGTAAGATTTTTTTTTTATTGTGTTTACGAACTAAATACTAAATTATTATTTTGAAATATAATGTGACAGTCTTAAATTCTACTGTTTTAGTAGAAAACATCATTTGCTTTTTTCTAACCACAGAAAAAAAAAGCACAGACAGGTTATTTGTGCAGACAGACATTGCTCATGTCTCAAAAGTGATGACAACTCCCTTTGAGCTGGGCTTGTCCCGTGTCCTCTTTAGAGTCCAGTTTCTAATTGGAAACAGAAAGCTGGTGTTTCCAGGGAAGTTTGAAAAAGCTGTGTCAGCAAAAAAAAAATCCCACAGCTAAAATTCAGTCTTTAGAGCAGCTCAAACTACAATTTCCCAAGTGAGTTATAATAAAAACCCCAAGAAACACTGCTTATAATTGATTATTTGGGCCCTGCACGATGACATGATGCCTCAGATATTCAACAAAATTAGACGATCTACTCAATTAAATTAGCTGAATAATTTTTTATATGCAAATCAACTTATTGACTAAAATGCTAATTGGATGTCATGTATTCTTTGCTCATATTTTGAAGATAGAATAACGTTTTTATGAATTGAATTATTGAATTATATTGATTCGCAATTAGACCATTATATTCATAGAACAACAAAACACTTCCAAATCTGAAGAATAATGTTACAACCACACTGTAAGTACCTCATATATTCTTTGGCCCACAAACTCAATGTTATTTGACATGAATCTCTTTTTTGGTGTAAGCTTTGAAGAACTGAAAGCAAACAAGTAGATTGTCAAAATTTGAGACAAAGCAAATAGTAGCCCTATATGGAAGTTGATATGTTCATATGACCATAACCTACACAAGGAGCTTCACTTTATCCCCTTCTTGATTCAGTACGGGAGCGTGAAAGTCGCTGAGGTGCACGAAGGGTAATGAACACGGAGGGAGTAATTGAAAATGGAGAAAGGGAAAGCTAAACAAATGACATCAAGAAAAGAAACCACAAAACAGAACTGTGGTAGAGAGGGAAGGTTTTCCGGCTGGAAAAATTTGGTCTCAAACAGCTGGGTTCAAATTCACTTTGTCTGAGTTTTGGATGACAGTTGGATGTAGAAAGTGATGCAAAAATCTTAAGCCATGTGAAAACATTTTCACATTTAAAAAAAAACATATTCTCATTTAGTAATAATCTAATAATAATCTCATTTTGTAGAAATGAGAAATGTTTTAAAAAATAAAATGATTGCATCCATTGCATGGGAATTAGCGCCTCCAAATCTGAGACCATGTTCCTTGCCTGGAAAAAGGTGAAATGCCCCATGCGGGTCAGGGACAGGGTCCTACCCCAAATAGAGCAGTTTAAGTAGCTCATGGTATTGTACATGAGTGGGGGAAAGATGGAGCAGTAATCCGCAGTAATCAGGATACTGAATCGGTCCGTCGTGGTGAAGAAAGAGCTGAGCCGAAAAGCAAAGCTTGCAATTTACCAGTTGATTTACGTTCCTACCCTTACCAATGGTCACCAGCTGTGGGTGATGACTAAAAAAACGAGATCGCGGATTCTAGAAAAAATGTGCATCTAGGACGCTAGGTTTAAAATATAGGTTTGAAATCTAACACGCTTGTTGACGTGCGTGTATTGACCCCATTGGCTTTCCCTATCTGCGCACACATTTTAATAGAAGCTGTGTTGTTATTTTCTCAACAAAGCCAATATATCTAGATTGCACCATCTATTGAGGAAACGTCCAAATTGCAGGAGAAATAAAACATCAACAAGGTTTTTTTTTTTTTGTTAATTTACGCGGGCCGTAGTTTGCCCATGCCTGATCTAGAGTGTATCTTGTTTCTAGAGTCTATCGTGTTTCTTGCCTGTTAGCTAGCCGGGATAAGGTCTTCTAGCTCTGTGATCCAGTGATGAAATAAGTGGTTTAAACAATTAATGGATGCATATTTTTGGAGGGGGGGAGAAAGCCAGTGTTCAGAGTGAAACCATTTAAAATCATGCAAACTCCACATAACGATATCAGTGCTTCAAATAGGGTTAGACCCAGCAACCTCCTGATATTACAACTGACCACCATTCAACCAAAGAAATCAAACCATCTCTAACCTAGTCATAATCTAAAGATGAGTGTGAAGTTAGAGTGCATCATATTTTCAGTGTAATGCTGCTTTTCTTCCATCTAACCTTGCTTTTTAGAAGTGGAGCTGTTCTGCTTATTCTCCATGTGACCCAGGTGTTTAATCCATAACGTCGGTGCAGTTATCTCTGCAAAAGCAGGATGACAAAGAACATAGATCAGCAGCATTATTCTTGTTTTCATCAACAGAAAACAAAGTAGAACTCTTTTTGAGTAAGTAAAAATTATTTTAAAAGTATTAACATCTGGATTTATCTTTGGGGAGAAAAAGGAAAATTCTTGAGAAATTAGATCCAAGACTTTGATATCAATGTCATTTTTTAGTTTAACCGGGAAGACACTGACTACTGATGGATCACACCGAGTGGTAAGGATGATACAGATAGACTAAATGTTAAAAAAATGCTCACCGTCACCATCTGGGGGAATATGGGTCTCCAGGGTGGGCGTGGGTTTGGAGCCATCGTCTGGGTTGAGAGTGAGAAAGAAACGGAAAGAGACTACCATTATTGAGGTTAATACAATCTACTCTCCAGAATTGTTGAATGGTTGGGATTTGCACATGGCCCGGCCAAGACAGACAGAGAGACAGACAGAAAAAAAGATAGAATAACAGAATTAAAACAAGACATTCACACACACAACTTTTAAGAAATCACTCATACCTACAAGGTGACACAGTCACACAACCACCCCCTTGCACACACATAACCATTAAACGTAACACACACCTCAGCTCACCAGAACTTATTTACATGATGCCTGATTTTTTTTTCCAACTAACTCACATCTAAGTAAAGGTATTTATTCTTTTTCAAGTATCAGAATATTTCCAAACTTTTCACGACAATACAATTTAAAAAATGCTGTTGGAGTCATGTTTTAATATTTTGAGTTTTTTTTTAAGACTTTTTACTAGTGCAATTAGTTTAATATGTGTCAAACTTTACTTCTGGCCCTTTCTAATTCCTTCTTGTTCTGTTCTTTGCCCTAACTCCTCACACCTGCCATAGATTGCCACTCACTTACGTTTTTACCTGTGTTTTGTTATCCCCTTTTTTCTGTAAACCCTGTTGACTTTCACTTCTTTGTCAGGTCATCAGGATTTTAGTGTCTTGTCCTTTTCTTTTCTTCCCATGTTTCTTCCTCCTATGTCACAAGTCTGGTCGCCATGCCTGCCCATGCCCCTAGCTTGCCCAGAACAACAACCAAGCTACATCAGTGTGCCTGTCTTCCCCAAACCTACCTAACCTAAAACTGGTTTAAGTACGCACTTCATTCAGGTCCTGCTTCTCTGGGTTCACCTCATGACAAGATGTTGTTTTAAAAAATGACACTATTATAAATAAATAAAAAAACCTAAAGATTGAAGATGGCAGTAAACCTTGCTTAGAAGTTCTCAATGGAATTCAGCATCCAGATGACTTCAAATTGGACAGATTTATTTTTAGATTAAATTGATACACTCAAAAATTATACGAATCATCCCATTGATGAAGCTACTAATTAATACCTAATAATGGGATTTGGGAAATTTTGCAAGATTCCAAAAGGCGTGATTAAAGTGCATCAAATAAATAATTTAACTTTTTAAACTAACCAAAAAACCTAATTTAGAAATGATAAAATACCACATAAAAAAATAACATGACCAAAAACACCTTTTTTGGCTTGAAGTCACAAAATAGACTTAAAGTTCATTACGGTCACAAAATAGATTTACTTGTTTTACTCATATTTGACAATGTATAATAAAAAAATGTTCCAAATTACACAAGTTTTTGCTACTTTTAACCATCTTTGCATTGCATTTATATATATTTCTTAGCTAGAAAGTTTTATGCAAATTATCTTTGTTAAAAAAAGTAGCATAAATATTTCAACTAATAAATCATTAGCATTTCTAATTTTAATGTTTTTCTTGTCTTAGAAAGGCAAAAAATACAGTTAAAAATAAGTTTTGCAAAAATTTCTGCGAACTAAAAATTTGTTTCTAGGTTATAATAGCTCTTTGTTCAATGCTGTAAATTATGCTGCCTAGTATACTCACCGTGTGCAGTTTTGTAGCATCCGGAACATCCCTTAGGAAATAATTCAGTCAAAAGCAAACAGCAGAAAAACTTTGATTGCAGGTTATTCCAAAAAAAACAGAAAAGTAAATGTAATTTAATCAGATCACTGATCAGCATAATGATCAAATTTTGAGGTCAAAATGACCTCAACAATGACCTAAACCACAAAGACCTTTGTATGAAGCCAGTGTAAAGCACACAAGTCCAAATAGTTTCTAATTTTATAAAAGTAAGAAAAATGCTTCAGATTTTTTAGTAAAAGTCTAACAAGAAACTAAAATAAAAAAACAAAATTTTGACTAGCGAGTGATGTCGGCAATACAAAATAAAAACATAGGTAGATTTATTTTTTTTTTAACACCAGATGGGAATTTTAATGGTTAAATTTGCATAAAAAAGAATGATTTCTATTTATTTCAAAGTACTGTTTTAAACCATTTTATAATAATTGTATAATAAATCAGCCTTGAAAGGGAATCAAAACCATTTTTGATGACCATCAAACTAACACCAATGACTCGCCATGACCTGTAGACTCTCCTTAGAGAAACAACACATTTAGCATTGAAGATTTAAAAGACATTTCAGGGTTCACCTGATCACTAAATTTTCATTTCTGCATTTATATGAGTTTGATGGGACTATTAAAATAACAAATCAATATAGTAAATCTAACAGAAGTATTCCGGATTCCGCTTTGAAGTTGAACAAAGTTGAACTTTACTCTTTACACAACCACAAGAACTGAAAATATTCAAGATTTTCTTTTTTGTCTCTCAACCAATCAGAGGCTCATGTACATGCACACACAACCTACAGCAGTTCTCAGCTCACCTTTTCTACCAGAGTTTGGTGGCCCCGGCGGTCTATCGGTCACTGACCCTGCAAAACAGAAAAAAAAAATGAATGTCTCCTTCAACTGAGTCTCCATTCATTTTACTCTGAGTTTTTGAGGAGGGTCTAAGGATATTATGTAAAACTTCATGTGCATTTTTGTTTAATCAACTGAGTATTAAATTCTCTATTTTATTCATGAATGTTTGAGTAATTTTGCCTGTCCTAACTTTGCACACCTGGTCCCAATCCCTTCTTGTTTCCCTCCAGATTATTTAATCCCTGGTGTCTCTCGCTTTCTTGTCGGATCATTCCCCTGCTGCATTCCCTGCTGCCTCCCCTGCTCCAATGATCTGCACTGCTGCTGTCATGCAGCCATGATGGTATCCCTCCATGTCTTGTTCTTCACCCTGCTCCTGGTGCACTTTGCTATCAAGGTCCCTCATCCTGCTCCCGATGCACACTGCTGATCTGGTCCCTCATCCTACTGAGCTCATACCTCTAGTTCCTCAGCCTGCTGAGCTCATACCTCTGGTCCCTCATCCTGCTGAGCTCATGCCTCTGGTCCCTCATCCTACTGAGGTCGTACCTCTGGTCCATCGTTCTAGCTCTATATCTGGTTTTGCACTTCTGCAATTAATTGGCTTTGCATTTGGATCCTTTTTTTTTTTTTTTGCATCTCTACTTTACCTCCTTCTCCGTCATGACACCCGTCCAGCATTAGTATACTATTGAAAAGTCAGGATGTTCTAAGCCCCACACTTTTTTCTACGCAATGTCCACATTCTTTCAGGCTGGTCTTATTTTCTGCTACACCTTTAAACCGGTCTGTGAAAATATTGTCAGACACTAAACCGGTTTGTGGTGCAGAAAAGGTTGGGGACCCCTGATCTAGTGGATGCATAACGCAACCCAAGACACCACAGTACGGTAGTTTCTTTCTATGTGCCTCATAATGCAGTGCGCCTTAATACGGGAGTAATCATCATGTTTTTAGTTAGGTAAACAGGTTAGGTTAAACAAGTTATTAACAGAGATTAAATGTCAGAAATAAGGGCCAGATGGTTACAGACGTACACAGAGAGATGGAGAGGAAATAAGGACAGAGACAAGTTAGAAACACTCAATGTGTACTGTGTAGATTCAAAAGAATCCACACAAAATGTGCTCCATATGTACAAGTAAGTGGCTGTGCAATCTAAATCTGGCAAAGGTTTCTTTGTATTAGTATCTGAGGCAAACTGATGGTGATTATCATGAAGTGTTTCCATCCAAGATGAGTGTGCAGAGCCCCGTTCAATCTTTCCCTGCCTCTAGAAAGCATGTACATAGATCAGGTTGGAAGAGACTGATTGGACCCCTGAATAGATACACATCAGCTTTCATGTTTAGCTTGCACCAGTTCTACAACAAGATGTTACAAAGATTCCATTTAAAGTTCACCACATTTCCATCATACTACCACCTCTGTACCTGAACACACTGGTGTCCTGTGCTGCACAGAGGAGCCACTCACTGGCTTCCCATCACTGGTAACACACCAGCAGTAACCTGTAAGGGTGTGGCACTGAACCTGCAAGAACGGAATAAAACAAAATGACTGGAAATTAAAAATCTTAACAAAAAAACTTTACTTTGTTAATCCACATGGCTTATCTGGGACATGAAAACCATTCAGGATCTAATACACACCTGAGCAAAAGTTCCATCTTCATTGCATTCTGGGACAAACATGGACTCCTGAGGTCTTCTCGCATTATCCAGAGCCTGGTTTCTCTCAGCTCGGCACTTAGACTGGCCTGCATCTGTAACATATCAAAAGGATTAACCTGCACTCAGACTCACCACCTGCACCGGTGTGTGTGTATTACACCCTGCTCACAAAGCAAGCTGCCTTGAAAGGTTTCCAGCTGCTGCACTTTGAGAGTCTACCATAAAAATGTTTTGCTCAAGGGCATAATTCTAATATTTGGATGAAAAGAAAATATTCTTTTGAGTTTCCAAAGTGTTTTTTTATTTCCTTTTTTGCTAATTTTAACTGCTTGAAAATGGAAACGAAGCGATAATACCGACAAGATGTTTACCAGAGAAACATAACTTTAGGCCTATTGTAATACTGGTTTTAGATTTGAAGTTTTAAAAAAAGCAAACCAAAAAAAGGTTCAAAAACCAAGTCCAGAAATGCACTCTTAACTGGATTGTAGAGATGTCATGAATACACAAAAAGTTAAAAACTATCTATGAACTATCTTTGGATGGCAGTCACATTGTCTACTTTATTGTTGAAGAGTAAAAAGGTGATCATGGCACTGAGGACAAACTGAGTGATGTCCCGTATGAGTACATCCCTTCTGATTTTAAATGCTGTACACCTAATCTAGGAGTAGCCTTAAGATTGATTGCAATCAACCAGAGAAAGTTTTGCTCCATCTCCTGTTGTTGGATGTTAAATAAAAAGAAAACCTCAGCCTATTAATCCTCAATATGAAATTTTGTCGTGTTATTTACATACAGACATGGGTGTTCAGCAAGGTTAATTTTACTATAACCACAGCAACCAAACAGCAAAACCTTCTTACATTCTTCTCCTTTGCTTCTCTGTCATGTCTAATGCCCCAAATCCAAAAACAAAACAGCAGAGAAAATTATAGTTGTGTTGCACTCAGAAAAATGGCAGACTTTAGTGTTTGCCCTTGCCTTCTGGGTAAACACTGTCACGATGTTCATGCACAAGCTCATTATTTGGGAACCAAATCTGTCAATATGACAAATGAGGTCAAGCTATCAAAAAACTAAAACCCTACTTTTAGACCTACTTATTTCTGTCGCTATAAACAAACAGGGTGCTCACGGTCTGTTCTAGCTTTTAGGCATAGATAGGCGAAAAATTAAAAACATCATCTCATAGTTCCCATGGGCGGATTTGGTCCACAAAAAAAAGAAAAAAGGAAAGGAGACTAGTCAAGCTATCCCCTTGCAGGGCCAGCAAATGGGCCACCAAAACGCAGTTAAATGACTCTTATTTTTCAAAATGTTCTCGGGGGCTGGGGAGTGCGCCCAGCCACCCCCTATACTGGCTTTGTCAATAACCTAACTCCCCCCCTTTATAAAAACCTGGATCCGCCCCTGGTTTCTTATATAGTTTAACTATCATGACTCCTGACGAATATGTCTTTTGATCCCAAATAAAATACATTTAACTGTTTTTATTGTCAAAGAAAAGATAACATTGGTGAGAAGAATAAAGTTGCTCCTTCATTTTTTTTCATCATAATGGCAGAAGGGATAAGAAAAATGCGGTGTACCAGCTTAAAGTTTATTTTAGTATATTCTTTAAATTGGTTTCAGTCCTCACCTCTTAGTTCCAAGTCTCTACTTTCATATGTTGATGTTGGTACAGGAGCTACTGGAAGCTGATCTATTTTCACAGAGTTTTTACCTGAAAAACAAATGCTTAAACATGTGTTGAACCATTTCTAATCCATACAGTAAAAATCTGTTTTTCACAAGCTAAAAAGAAAGTTATACATTAAAGGTGTACATATTTATCAGACATGCCTAGATATTGTGTATATGATGTCTACATAATCTTTAAAAATGTATCAAATTTTGAAGTTTGTGGCACGAATGTCTAGCTCTAGCATGGGCAAACTACGGCCCGCGGGCCAATAGCCCTAACCCTAAGCCCTAATCCTAACCCACCGAACTTGAAAAAATTAAATGAATAAACCTTGTTACTTGTTTTTTATTTCCCCTGCAATTCTGATGTTTCCTCACTAGATGGGGCACTCTATGAAATGGAAACCATCGGGCCGACTACACGCACGTAAACTAGCGTGTTAGATGTTAAAAACAAGCAAAACATTACATCAGGCACTTAGATTTCAAACCTTGCGCCGCTAAATGCACGTTTTAAATGCTATCGCACTAGATTTCAGATCTAGCGCCGTTAGATTTGAAATCTAACGCTCTTGATGTAACATTTAGCGTGCTTGTTTAAAATCTAGCGCGTCATTCTATCAGTCTAATCTAGCAGTTACCAAAGCATGCCATCCATCTGCTCCTGTTCCGCACCCGTGGTCAAATATTAAAACTCAATGTGGCCCGCGAATCACATACTCCTGCCCATCCCTGATCTAGCTAATTTTTTTGGACCAGGCCTGAAACATGCCATCAAAGTTTGAATGAATGAATCATTAAGAGGTAACATTTTACCTCGACACCGGCCCCGGTGTGCCAGTGTAAGTGTCTTATCTTTGCAGCGCGCCTTCTGCAGCTCACAGCTCGTCTCGTAGCTTCGTCCATCTGAACCACACACTGGTTTCCCCTGCGGCCGTGTGCAGATGACCCCACAGTGACTCTCTCTGTCTCCAATCAGCCACTGAAAAATCATATTTGCATTTTAAAACATTAAAACTGAGATGTAGCATTCTCTTATTGAGACACGTTTCTTTACTTCAATGACCTCAGCCTGAAGGTGAATTCATCTAACTTGGCTAAAAACAGTCTGAACCTTGATTAAATTGTAAAGAAGCCAAACCACGTACAACAATGGGAATATTTTCTGTCCTTCATTCAAGTTCTCCACATGTAATCTATCGACGAGAAGACAGCGATTGTTCTACGAGTCTCAGATTCATTGACGTTGAAATAGATTTAAGGAGAATCTAAACTTTGCCAAATCCATAGTGATGGACCATTAAGAGGAGTGAGTAGGTGTGCATTGATAAGCAGGAGAAAGTTCTGTTGTTTGCTAAATTGCCTCAACTGAAGAGAAAAAAAAGAGTAAAAGCAGAGCCCCGATGTTTGAAAAAGAAATAAATTGGTCTGATTTATCTTACGATTCATTACAATCAGTTCGAACACCTGTTTTATAAAAGGAAAACATCAATCAACTCAGCAGGAAAAGTACATGTTAGAGTGTCCCTGAAGCAATATCAGCAGGAGGGGGTTGGTTAAATCATTGTACATCTTATGAAGGTGATGATGGAAGAGGATGGAAAATAAGATGTAACCAGAAACACCAGACATACTTTCCATCTTTTTCTTGCCAAGTCCTATCAGATTATTGTGTGTTAAGCCAGCGTGCTCACTTGCTCTCATATCCAACTTCTTATTTTTCTTTGCATCAATTAATAATTTCAAAGCTAAAACAAAAATGGAGAATATTGCTTTTACAAACATAAAGGTTGCTCAGTGACAGGTTGTTAAATATGTTGCAAAAATATATGTAATCACATAGCAAAGCTCTGTCAAATGACTAAAATAAATCACATCGCTACATACAAAACACAAACATACTTAGAATATGACCATTTTTGATTGTTTAAAGTTATCTTATCGTGGTAACAAATCTAATGACCCTAGACACCATACAAAATTCTCATTTACAACCATTTATAAATGTTTTTGATCGACCAGCATGTGTTCAAGAGCTTTAAATTCCAATGTATACAATTTTGCAACTCGGTATAAATTGAGCTGCATGGTAGAGCAGTCAGTGGTAGGCATGGTGTCCTCAAGGCAAGAAAGTCGGGGCTGGAGTCCCTGTGTGGGGGCGGGTCTAAAACACTGGCCTTTCTGTGTGGAGTTTGCATGTTCTTCCTGTGTATGTGTGGGTTTTCTTCAGGTACTCCAGTTTCCTCCAACCCTTCAAACACATACATGTGTCTTGGTTCCCTCACCTTCCACCAGAGGGAGCCCGGGACTTTCCCTCATCTTCCTGATTCAGGACACCTGATGGTGATTGACCTGCTCCCTATTTAAAGGCAGTCTGCCTTTCCTTCATGGTCGTTGCATGTTCTTCCCATGTAAGTGTGGGTTTTCTCCGAGCACTCCAGTTTCCTCCCACCCTCCAAAAACATACATGTTAGGTTGATTGACCACTATGAAATTGCCCCTGGGAATGAGTGTGTGTATGTATGGTTATCTGTGCATGTGGAACCCCACAGCAGGCTGCCAACCTGTTTGGGGTTCACCCTGCCTCTCCCCTGAAATCAGCCAGGATAGGCTCCAGCATACCCGTCATCCCAGTAGGGATAAGTGGTTCAGAAGATGAAACAGTATAAATTAACACATGTCCTGTGTATCTAAAGACAACACTCATTTCAATTGCTCACGAAAGTTGAGAGTACAATTAAGGCAACAATTAAGTACAATTCTAAGGTGTTTTTTTTTTTTGCTGGTATTGTTTTATTTGATTGCTGCAAAACGCAATTGATTTAAGTTAACTAGCTGAGCCAGTCAAGGTAAATTTTTTTCTTGTTATAGTGGTTAGCATTGTTAAAAATGATTGCTTGGTTTAGGGACGTTGGATGACATCCAAGGCATGAGTGTCAAAAAAATTTTCTTCTTAAGTTTAACAAAATGCAAACCCCCTCGCCGGAAAACGATATAACCGCATGAAACTTTATAAGTCTCTCATTTTAGTTTGTGAATGTGACCATAAGAAGGATGTGGACAATTAATTCTTCAAACCAATCCATTAAATTATCAAATTTAAATGAACGTTTCTTTTCAGTTTAGAGATCTGCAGTTCTTTACAGTGATCATCTCATCACTTCAATCCTAGTTTGTGATTGCATCATCAATGTCCACAACTAAAGAACGCCATCGTTTAAACACCTTTAAATCAAAACCTCCTGGTGCTTGTTTAACACTCCATACTCTGGATGTTATTGGGTTAAGATGACAGCTAACAGAACATAACTCATGTTCAGAAATCAAGCCAATAAAATTTATTGTAGTGGATGAAAATGGAAAATCATTAAAGTCAAAAAGGAAGATAGTATTCAGGGTACAATACCTAGACTACGAGGTGTTGTGCTGATCCCTGTTGAATTCCTCTTCAATTTCACATAAACATTTGCAACTAAAAATGTTAAAACTAGGTGAAGAAGTCTCTGCGTCCGTATCAGGAGTATGCTGTTTGTTTCCAAACAGATCAGCTGAGAAGCATGATTTATTGTAGAACAGAATATCATCTTCTACTAGATTTTTTAGTAATGTTTATCTTTTAAATTGGCAAAAATGTGTTAAAAAGGAAGACAATGAAAATCTTGAAATGAAAATGAATTGAAATGACAATGAAAATCAATGAAAAAGGGTGACAACTACATTGTTCTTTTTTTTCTTTCAGTCTTGTTTCAATACAACAAAATAGATCAATATGAGAAAAGTTGTATTAAAAAAAAAAAATCCAAATCTCTTGGATGTACCAGTACTAGTTTTTTAAAAAAATTTCGTTGTTGCTCATCAATTACAGTGTTTCTGCATGTCAAGACAATTTTTGACATTTATTTCTAAATCATTCCAATGTTTCTGAAATAAGAAAAATGGAGATGCATTATATTAATGCATCTCATGCCTGTAACAAGGTGAAGGGGTGATGAAGTTCCAAGTTTACCACTGAAGGCTGGACTAAACTTTCCTCTGGAATAAAACTACCCGTAAATTGTAATGTGTGTCTTTCCAACTATAGATGTTGCAAATTATCACATCATTTTCACATGATCATAAGCCCATCATTGTTTTCTGACTTGCACATTTTCTTTTTCCATTTGGGAAAACATTAAAATAGTCAATTATAAGAGGAAAAAAGCTCATTATTTCTGTCAAAATAAAAAAAAGGTAGTTATTGCGCTTGTTTATTTAGAAATAAAAATTAAATGGCGTGTTCTTCAACAGCAGAGATGGTTAAAAATAGCAATCCAAACTGACTCATAGCACGGTGGATGGAAAGCCATGTGTTTATGTGATGATGTGTTAAATTGGTAAAAACATCATTCAGAGACAGTCATTTGTATTCACACAGTCTGACCTCTGCCCACAGACTAGACATGGATTCTCACATGTCTCTCACCTAATTTAGTCCTTTTTCTTCAACTAGAATCATAAAATATTTAAGAAGATTCTGGAAATAAACATTTTAACCAAGTCTCCAACCGATCTGAGTCATCCTGTCTCACCCACAGATTATTATATAAAAGGTAAAAGTGGAGATATGAGCAAATTTGTCATTTGAAATTCCTTCATTTGAAAAATACGATTTTGAGCAATTGAGAAATTTACGCTAAGCACATGGCGAAACATCTTTAGTCATTATTTCAGTTGGTTTCCACCAGTAGTAAGTCAGTTAAGTACTTGTAGTCACACTTGGAAAAACAAAATAAGATCCATTATGAGTCATTCAAGCTTGCTGTTTTCAGCCACTAACACTGAGAATTGAGAGATTTCATACATAATAACTGTTTATCAAATTCAAAACAAACGGCTTTGGAAAGAGGGCAGGCCCGGGGTGCATGTATTTTTTTTTTTTTTTTGTATTTTGAATTACTCTATTCATCCCTCACCGGGGAAATTTGTTTGCTGCACTCCTTACACCGCAGCAGGCTGCCCTTCAACGGCGCCAATGGTGGGAGAAGTGGGGGCTAGGTGTCTTCTCCAAGGACCCTAGACGTGCTCTCCGTGGGACGCGATGTGTCTCTCCCTCCCCCATTCCAGTCTTTTGGGGCTGAAGAGGATCTGTTAGCCCTAATGAGCACATGGTACACATCGGCAGCATGCATGTACTTTCACTCACACTCGTACACTGTGCCACATTGTTTACTGTCCGCTATGTTCCCTGCTCCCAACCAATATTATTATAGCATGGGTTTGTGTTCTACATCATTTGCTATAGAAGGTTTGTTTTGTGTGTCAGCTTTATATGTGGTTTAAACTCTTGTTTGTATTTTATTTCTTTCTCTAGATACTGTAATTCAGCAGGTCGGTTGTGATGCGGAATATTGTAACTACAAATAATATCTTCACTTTGTCCCCCTCTCTTCTTCTTCTGTCCCTTATGCCTCTTCATTCTCACTCTTTTATTTCTCCTTCTATCCGCAGATAAAATTAATACAGAACTCCCATTGAAGGTGGTCTTCTTCTGATTTTCTCAAAAATCCCCACTGATTCCTTAATTTGGTCTAAGCAGAGGGTAGAAGGGATAGAAGGATGGAAATTTTTGTTTCCACGAATTCAGAAATCACATTGCAAGATTTTTTTTTTTTTGGGCAATTTACAGTACGTGTTTATTACTGGGTCAAAAAAGTACCAGAAAGTTTGCCTGGTATCAATATTTTGTAGAGAAGCCTAACAATGGCAGGTCAAATAGTTCCTGTAGTTGTTGAAAATGGTTTTATACTTTGCAGCTTCAGATTTTGACCCATGAGTTCTTACAAAGCCTCTCTAGATCTCTCAAGTTTAACAGTTTCTGCTCCGTACAAAGATTTTCTATTAGATTTAGTTTTGGACCTATGACTGGGCCACTGGAATTTGTATTGCGAGAGTAGGAATGTTTTATATTGCTGCTTATTGCACGAATGACAAAAACTTTTTTGTGCAAAAGTCAAGAGGGATTATTATGCAAAATCAGATTTCTACCATGTTTGAGAATTCTTCTCACATTGAAAACATACCTGGAGTAGTTTTCTATTTTATTCATTTTGAACACCAGGTCATTCTTGGCCATGGATTGGCCAAACACATATTCAGGTTTTAGGCAGAGTATAGGATGTACTTTCACTTGCAGTGCAAAGGCAGCGCCACATTAGGTAAATGAACCAAAATAAGAATAATGAAGGACGTGCTCTGGCTTTGACAACTCAATGGGATTTGCGTTACTGTATATTTGCAGTCTCAAACAAGAATTATATTGTTTCTTCAACTTATCAAGGTGGGACGACGAGGAGCAAGAGGAAGGGTGATTCCCAGTGATTGAATTGAGTAATTGAAGGGAAACTGGTTACATTTATTTATAATTTTTTCTTCGTCAAATATTGCAACAAAAGGTACCATATTTATCTGTATATAATGTAAAATAAGAACTTTTACCCCACAAAAACTCCTCTTTAACAACACGTGAAAACATACCAAAATATAGCAAAACATTTCAACCACGAAAGGCTTTTAAAATGATACATCATTCCATGTCTGTATACAGACTTTTTAATAAAGTCTGTATACAAATGTTTTTGGAGGGTGGGAGGAAACTGGAGTATCTGGAGAAAACTCAGACATAGTACACCAGGAGAATATGCAAACGCCACACAAAAAGGCCAGTGTTTCAAACCTCGTCACACTCGGGCATCGAACCCCGACCTTCTTTCCCTGAGATCATTGTGCTACCCACTGCATCGTGCCGTCCTACATTATTTTACATTATGTTTGTTTGATTTTTTTTACTAGTCTTTTTGCACACTTTTTTGCACACTTTGCTTCCTCTTTAACAACGATGCTGCTGAATACCTGAATTTTCCCATGGGGGTTCAATAAAGTATCTATCTACATCAGTTATGCACAATAAAAAAAAAGAGAACCTGGACAGTGGCCGTAATACTGACAGATTTCCGCTGCAATGAAAGTTAAATGAAAACAACAAAACGTTATTTAATTTTTCTGAGATTTGTATTTTTACCAAATACCCGAACTGTCCTCATGAGAAACCGTTCCCATCGACTCAAAGAGGTGAGAAGAAACACTGGGAGATATTTTTAGTCACCGTCCAACCCTGTTCTGTTTGACATCAGTCTGGTCTTGCAGTATAAACCAGAATGGCGGGACTTGGCATTATCTCCTGAAGAAAAACAGCTTCCCATCAGTTTGAGCCAATAATGAGGCCCACCCAATGTTTTATAATCAAAACCAAACAAACATGCCTAGCTTGAACACTAGCATGCAACGGGAGCTATGACTGAATCAAGTGAACATCAAGAACCTGAAATAACATTAATTACATCACGACTGATGGAGATAATTATGCAAAGTTTGACATCCTGGGTAAATAAAAAATAAAACTTAGAAAAGGCAAATGAGCACAGAGTATTGAAAAAATACATGTTCCTAAAAAATGTTCATCATTCTAGTTTAGCGGACCTTTTTAGATAGATAAAAAACAGATTTAGTCCAAGTTGCCTGGAAAGAGGGAGGCAATTTATAAATTCCCAAACTCTGTCAGATTTGGATAGTCACCTTTCTGATGTCAAACCGGGGGAGCGGAGTACAGACATCTCAACCGGGAAACACTTTGAAAAATTTAAATTTTACAAGCCAAATTCCCCCCGAAACTAATACACTCATGCACATCTTTTCCAGAAAGAACACAAATCCCTCAGCTTTCGCTTCACTACTCATAAAATAAGTGAAACGCAACTCCCCTTGTGCAATCATTACGGCTTCAGAAAAAGGCCTTTTAGTAACGTCACTAGCAGAAAATCTGTTCCAGTCCGACTCGCTTTAGTGGAACAAGATAAAAGACTGTGATTACATTTTTTTTTGTTTTTTTATATGTGTGCTAAAATGACTTTGCTAACAGTGATAGTGATGAAACAAACTACTCTTAACATCCAGAAAGTCTGACTTGAATGTTCAGGCTACAGAATAAAACTTGTTACTCACTAGACAATTCACCTGTCAACAATTGTCCAACCTAACACTTACTAACGTCTTAAAAAAGTCCGAAATATTGTGCGTCATCCGCTTTTTTTCTGTTTGCATGACGCTTAGTAAGACATCACAAATGTTCCAGTGGAGCCAAAAAGAATTTTACACAAGTTTTGTAACACAAGCACTGTAAATCTCTGTGGAGTGGAACTATTGATGCATCGTTTCCATTAATCACCTCAGTGAGATGTGACCTTTAGTGATACAGCAGTCATTAATGAAGCCAAGCTGAACCCGATGGAATCAGATTTATACTCTAAATGTGTCAAAGTTTCAGGTCGCACTAAAAAATATAGAACAAGTGATCTTGTTTGATTGCATGTTTTGTTTTTATAAGTTGTTTCCATCAGCTCTTTTCAGAACCAGGAATAGGTTGTTTACTGTAACGATAGCGAACCATTCTTCTTCTTTGCTTATTTGTTGCATGCTGTTGACCATTCCTCCCAAAAACTACCCCACCTAATGGATTGTATTTTCTACATTTGTTTGAGGCATTGTGAGAAAATTAAGGTTGTGTTTTAAAGCAGAAGAATGGCAGATTCTAATAAAATCTCACATTTTATGCAAGACATTATAGAGTAAAAAGTTTCTCTTGTATTCTGGGTAAAACCTCTGAAAGGCTAAACTAAACATGTTAATATGACAAATAAGGTCCGGAAGTAAACCGGAAGTTCGTAGGTTCGCATCCCACTGACTGCACGTCTAGGGTCTTTGGAGAAGACACCTAACCCACCGTTGGCGCCGTCGTGGGCAGCCTGCTGCGGTGTAGGAGTATAGCTCACAAATTTTCTCGGTGAGGGACGACTAAAGTGAGTAAGTAACAAAGTTGTCATTATTTTTTTTTTTTTTTTTTTTTTTTGTGATTCCACAAGAAATTGCTTTTGATTAAGTAATTACATCGTTTAAATTCAAGCATAATTTCTCGCTATTTCCATAATGCTTAAGAAACCCATAATTTCCATAAGCGGATATGGAGAAT